>CM068382.1:20803320-23203320 GCA_034770075.1 Aralia elata
CTTGTTCTTAATCGGGAAAAGTGTTCATTATATGGTAAAGTTAAGTATAGTACTCGGTCATTCATTTCAGCTAGAGGTTTAGAAGTGTATTGATGTGTTGGTTTTATACCTACGAATTGGATATCTGTCAGGCTAAATTCTTTGCTATCTTTAAGTATTTTTAGTATTTATTTTACTTGTTATTGCATTGGTTTTGTAGGAGGCGGCTGTTAGATGGTCATTTTGGGATTTTCTGGGCTTCGATGGCATTTTCGTAATTCTGCAACACTGGTCGGCGCTGGGGCGCGAGTTCTCAGGTTTAATTTGGCGCCGGGGTGAGCTTGTCGGGAATTATCAGCGACTGGGTTTGTCTTGTTCTGCCGAGAGTGGGATGGCTTGGGAGGATTTGTCGGAGCTTAATTGAGAGATAAAGAAAAGAGATTGATCAGATTTATTTAGCTCAGATGGATTAGGGAGGAGGTATGAATCCCTATTATGGAAAAGAACTAGAGAGAAAGAAGAACCACCATACACATCACCAAGGAGACTAAGGAATGCAATTTTGGAGAAGGGAAAGCTAGGACAGAAGATACTACCAAGCACGCCTTCGGGAATCATTCTAAAAAGGGTTTTATCATTCTATTTTCTAGTATTTCATTCTTGTTTTGTAATTCCAAAAACAATGTTATGTAAATTGATTATAATGTTTTATTAGTGTGATCATGAACTAAAATTTTTATTCTCTAAGATTTCAAATGGAAACCAACTCATTGTTTGTATTGAATACTCTCTCTTTGGAGACTAGTTAGTCTCTTGTGAATTGGATATCATAAACCATCTGATTTTGGATTAAATTGTCTTTTGGCCCGTAATTACCTTGGTAACACTATAGGAAATTGAGAAATTGGGGAGCTTATAGTGTTGAGACCTAGTTCATGCTGAGTTCATGTCACCGTTGTATATTCTTTTAATGGGTATTTTATGAGATTTCGTGGCATGTGTCTTATTTATTCTCCTCAAAGAATAGATAATTTGCATCGTATTGAGGAAAGGAACATATTACCTAAATTTTTTTTTACCCGCATGCATCCATTTGCGATTCTATGGCTTACTGATTTCTATTGCGAAAGGTTGGTAATTGAGAGAGTGGTTAATGCGATTCCCCCGTGAACATGGTGTCTTGTTAATTATATCATTGATATTGGTTTCTTGATAGTATGTTTGGATAGAGATATAATTCTATACGCCGCATTAGGTAATACATATTGGGGGAACCCCATCGAGTGAGGCTTTTATATTAAATTTGATTTCTTGAATGACCAATTATTGTGTTCCTACCTAGTTGAAAAAAAAAGAGTGGATGATATTCAAATAAAGAGTTGGGGGTAAATTATAATCTTAGATCTTCTTTATCCTTGAAATTCTTTCTGTGTTTTATTTGTTTCTTGCTGTATGTAATTGTCTATTACTTAGTTAATAAAATATCAAGATCAATATTCATAGTTTAATTAAAACTTCATGAATTTACAACATCATTGCATCATAGGACTTAATAAAAGCGAGTAGTATAAGATTGGTAATTGTTAGTTATAATTTTGCAAATCATTCTCCATGGTTAAACGATACTGTATTTTTCACTTTAATACTTGTTGATGAATACTACTTGCACGTATTTGTCCATTATGATAAATCGGACAACATTTATAAAACTAAGATAGAGATTATTATGTTTTGCCTTACCCCGCAAGTGTGCGGTGAGAGAGATTCGGCTCTTTACTTAGACATGCTAGGTTTATCTATCGCAGAATTTATCAAGGACTTCTCGAAGAGATTAGCGTTGCCATCTGTTGTAAGTTGCTGCAAAAAGAGGTGGGAATTCCAGTTTGATGATGAGTGTAAGGAGGCTTTGGATTTAATTGGAAAAAATGTTCAACACTCAGCTCTCGTGATTACAACCACCCAAATTGGAAATTGTCATTCTAGATTATAGCTTAGGTGATAGTCAGCAACTATGCAGTGCTTCGTGGGAGCCATCTTAGGCCATAAGAGTTGGATAAAGTTGTTCATGCTATTCTTACTATGCTTCTAGAACTTTAAATGATGGCTCAGATTACCTCATTCTACCAACCCCTAAAAAATAACATTTTATATGTTGTTTTTAGCTTATAAACAAGTATTCAATCATATCTGGCTTGGTACTAAAGTCATATAGTTCTCAATTCGGACCCATCTTGCTCTCAAGGTCATTTAATCGGACCAAGAAGGGGAATTCCAAGCCCTAGGATTATAAGATGGATTCTGCATTACAAGAATTTGATTTGGAGATCAAGGATAAGAAGGGAGCAGGTCACCTTTTGGTGGCAGATCATTTGAGCAGGCATGGATTTAAGGATGATGAGGCATTACCAATGCATGATTCTTTTCTTGACTGAGCAATTATTTTTCATTGTTGAGATTGTACCTTGGTAATGTCAAATATTGTGAATTACTTAGTGTTAGTGCTAATATTCCTAGTGGAATTCTCATAAATTCCAAAAAGAAAAACTATAATAGTTGAAGTAGTGATGCCATATACTATGTCTGGGATTGACCTTTGTATTGGTAAAAAATTTTTTGCAGACCAAATAGTTAGACGGTGTGTGCGTTAATAGTGAAATATTTTTGTTGGGATGGATTCCTAATATTATCTGTCACTCTTATTGCTTGTGGAGGTCACTGTGGATCCCCAAAAAGGACAGCCCATACAGGTTTTAGAATGTGATTTCTAGTGGCCAAAAAACTCTTTTAAAAATCTTATCTGTTTTGTAAATTCATCTTGGCGAACTTGTCAAGTGAGACAGGGGGAACATATCACAATAGGAATCAAATACCAACAAACTCCCATCTTAATTGTTAGAAATTTTTGTATGTTTGGGAGGTATTAATTTTATGGGATTCTTTTTCTGTCTTATGCCGTAATATGTTACATTATTTTGGTTGTTGACTATGTCTCTATAGTGGTTGGACGCTTAAGCCCATAGTGACTGATGATCCTAAAAGTTGCATGCAGATTTTGGTCAAATCCCCCCCCCCCCCCTAATTATTTGTTTTTATCCGGTTTGGAACTCCATAAGCTATCATCGGGTGATAGAGGAACAACACTTTTGTAACAAGGTACGTGATAGCAGCATTAATTAAGGGAAATACAATGTGATGCATAGGGTTTTCTACATCCTATCATCCACAAAGTAATGGTCAGGCTGAGTGTATCAATTCGTGAAGGTCAAGTCTACTTATTAGAGACATGGTAAGTCAATCCGAACAGAACAAGATTAGCAGGTATGAGGATTCGAGGATGCACCTTTGGCTTATAGAACCACATACAAGACTCCTATTGATTATGTCTCCTTAGTCCAGATTGTATTTGGAAAATCAATGTCAACCATCTTTGTGGAGCTAGAACATAAGGCTTTCTTTTCTGGGGCAATTAGGCAATGCAAACATGGAGTTCAGATCAAGCTGCAGAACATAGGAAGTTGCAGTTGCAGGAGCTCGAAGAATTGAGGAATGACACTTATGAGAGTTCTACAAATGATTTATAATGAGAAGACTAAAGCCTTCCATAACAAATAGATTTTGAGGAAGACTTTTTGTTGTAGGACAGAAAGTTCTCCTTTAACCACTCAAGAGGCTTAAGTTTATTTTTTCAGGTAAGTTGCATTCTAGATGACCGGGGGGGGGGGGGTGGGGGGGGGGGGGGGGGGGGGGGGGGGGGGGGGGGGGTTGCGAACCTTATTTGTTGATACAAAATTAAAAAATTAAAAAAAAAAAATAAATTATTTTTGTCAGTAAGGCTGGTGTAGTGGAAATTCAGAGTTCTGAGCACAGGGAAAAGATATTCAAAGTAAACGGTCCCACCCTTCTCAACAAACCCTTCTATGACAGATATCAGGGTGGAGAACGTTGAGATGTTGGACTTGGTGGAATCCGGTCTATGAGGATTGAGGAAGATCGAACGTCGAGCAATTACGACATTAAAAAAAATTTACGCTGCTTGGGAGGCAACCCAAGTATATTTCAGATTTACTTTTCTCCTATCTCTTTTTTACTATTTAGTTACATATTTATTTAGTTACCTCATCTTTGCATAATTTTCTTACATTGTGGGAACAATGTAAAGTTTGAGTGATGGGGGAGGGGGTTAGGTTATATTATATTTAGGGTTTACTCTAGGAGATTATGATCTAATTGTGTTTATTTTAAACAAATTCTAAAACATTCCATTGCTCATAAAACTTTTTGCCCTTAATGAATATTTGTTTTGGCAGTTAGGTTCTATTGAGATTTTTGTTTTGGGGCTAGAGTTATTTATAAAGGATTTTGGCTTATTGGACATGAAAATTGATGCTCAATTTGATTAGTCTCGAATTTGTTTTAATATACCGAATTAGTTGAATAGCAATGATGATAGAATAAGTCAATGATCTCATAGTACACTGATATTAGCACTCTAATTATATATTGCCTGCGTTCTGAGTAACCTTGGATATGAGACTGATATGCTTATGTGGCCTGAGTTATCTATGTAGTTGTCTATGCTACACTAATTTTGTCATTATTTAGGACTATATTAACTGCCTTACTACGCTGTTTGTATAATATGGTCTTCAGGACCATGAAGAAAATACACTGGAACATGGTATGGAGGAAGTTTGGGAACACAACGAAATTTTGCAAAAAAAAAGATGGCAACAAAAGAAACATGTGGTGGGATGAAGATGGTAGCCGTTAAAAACGCACTCTACCCCTATAAACAAATGCAATGCGCGAAGAAGAGCGTAAAAAACTGCACTCCTGTATGGTAAGACAGCATAAGTTGAGATGGAAGCATAGAATGCATTTACTGTATAGAAAGAATGAGCCAAAGGTGAAATGGATGTATTAAAACATGCAATTCACTATAGGAAAAAAAAAGTCGATGAATTATGATGGTTGTTCATGGTGAAAAAGAAAAAAAATGAATAGCCATAGACAAATATGATCTCTGAGTTCTGAGGTCAAATGTGCGTGACGGTTGTTTGTTCCATGATAAACTGATGTTGAGTATGTGTGTCGAGATCATAGGAAAGATCACTTATGTGGATACAGTATTGGATTTAGAGAAGGTTTCAAAAGAATGAAGAGATAAAGTTATTGAGGTTTATCGTCACATTGATTAGCTGAGAGTGCCTAACCCAAATATCTGACAATTAGTGATTAATGATTCATGGTTGGTAATTGCATTTAAACCTTATTGAGAGTATTGGTTAAAAATAAATCTCAGAATGATAGTTAATATCGACCTTGGGTATTTGGATATTATTACTTGGAACGAGGCTACGTGATAAAGCGATCCTCAGAAGTGGGTGGGGCTCCGTCGTGGTGACATATTTAATGAGTGTATAATATTCATTGATTATGCATTCTTTTATGTATTTGTTTTATATGTATGATTTTATGCGTATATTAAAAGTTTTATACAGGTTTATTTAAAAATGGATTTCTAGGCGGAATTGGAGCTGAAAAGAGGAGGAAGAACAAAGGAAAAAAGAAAATTATTCTAAAAAAGTGGTGAACTCGCAAGGTAGCCTGGGCGCAGCTTGTCAAGGCTTTATAAACGTCCGCCACCCCTCCACGCTATAAGAACCTCCATCTCTGCTTGATCATTTTTGCAACCCAAGCGGCCTGGCTCTGAAAATTCCATACTTAAATATCCGCGTAAATTGTCCCCGTCCAAACCATGGTACCATGTCCTCCATCTGGTAAGCTCGCCTCAGCGAGCTCTATAGTGCACTGAAACTCCGCCCCGACGAATTCATCGGGAATTTAAGAATTTGGAAATTATTTCAGGCCAGGAATTTTAAGGATTTCTACTCAGATTTGGATTGTAATTTCTTAAAGTATTAGGATGTTATCTTAGGACTATAAATAGATGTTTTTAGTCAGATATTAGGGACACTCTTCTTCCTCAAATGAAAAACCCTAGTTTTGGAGCAAGATTGAAGGCATGTCAGGCTAAGTTTTCTATTGTAGTTCTAAGGGATGTAGAACCTTATTTATAATTAAATGCTTTAATTGAGTATTTCATTGTTTATTCCTTTTTATATGAAAATTCCATTCTTGATAATCCGATTTAATTGTTGAATGTTATTTAGCTTAATTGATTTGATTTCTACATAATTAAATTGGTTAATTAATATCAATCTGCTAGAATTAAGGTATTGTATTATGTGTAATTGATTATTATTCTTAATCACAAGTAATAATTAGTAATACATGATTGTGGACATACTTATATTGAGTATTGCTATGATTATCGGAAGACAAGTTAAACAGTTCGAGCTTATGTGATTGTTGTTTGGAATAGTCTAATTTCCTAATTCTTAATGATGTTATCATATTAAATCTAGAGAGCTTGTTTTAGGTTGTAGGATGGTTAGAATCTTGTGAAGAGCTTATTTCATTGAGTGATAATTTAAGGGGAATTTCGGTTAACAGAGCTTATTGTTAGCTAGGACTATTAGTTTCATTGAAGGGTAAATAATATTACACTTGATTAATCCATTGTTGTGAAAAGATGATACTGAACTGAAGAACTAAAGTTTTAAATTCATTGATTATTCACATCACTTTAAATACTGCTTCTATTAATTAGTTAATTAAATTCAAATCCCCCCTAAACATTAGGATAAATATAAGACAACATCACTCTCTGCGTGATCGACCCTTGGTTGTCACTATACTAATTTCTGTGTTAGTAGAGTGGAAGTAGGGATTTAATTTTGAAGCGTAAAGGACAACTCCCACTTGTGGTGGTTTTTGGAATTGGGGTTGTGGTGATTGTTGAAGAGATTGAGTGTTGCATGTTAGGTGTTTGATAGTTTGTGTGAGAGAAATTGTATGGGCTAGTTTGCGTACTTGGTTGGATATAGATAGTTTGTGAGTAATATTCTTGTTGGGTTGTGCTACAATGTCGTCCAAATGTCAACACGCAAAGGCTCTAGCTCAAAATAGTCCAAATCCTATGATAACAAGAGATTCGTAAACGAAGCCACTTCAGAACGATATCATTCATTGTTTGCAGGAAAGACATAATTCCCGAACGAGGCCTCAAGCCTTATGAGACTTAAGATGGTGGTGTGGCGGCCATGATCATAAAGTGGGGTTGGTTGAAATTTACTAAATATCCGGAGGCTACGATAGTGTCCGTTGTAAAAGAATTATATGCCAACGCCAAAGAGGCTGAGGGTTACGTGGTTCAAGTTCGGGGCAAGGCAGTGTCGTTCGACAAAGCAAGTATCAACGCCTACTATCAAACAGTGGACATGGAGGACGACGATGAATTTACTAAGTACAGACATGATGACCTTGACTTGGACCAGGTGATTAGGTGCCTGTGTAGGCCTGGTGCAGATTGGATATTAAAAGGAACTAAGGCACTTCACTTTTCCCACAAGGAGGAGCTGAGTCGGTATGGGAAAGCTTGGGATTAACTTCAATGTGTCAAGCCTAATGCCGACAACACACATTAGTGATGTCATCCAAGGATAGGGCAGTGTTGCTTTACTCTATAGTATACAAGAAAGAGCATCGATGTGGGACAAGTCATTTATGACTCCATCCGACAACTGTTATCTAGGGTGAGTTTTGACTGGTGGATTGCCACATCTGTCCATTAATTTATGGGTTGTGCCAGGAAGGTGAAAGTCACATGGAGTGCACGATAAGGTCTTTCAACAAACACCCGAAAGCACTAATTGACCAATGAACCATGAGTCGTTTTTAAGGTGTGGGAAGGCGGTAGCTCTCATCCACGGGGGTCCCGATTACATTGTGGCTTCTATTTATTAGGCTGGCAGAGGGACCTTCAGAGCCTCCCTAGCAGACTGTTACTCCTTCGCATTCGCCTATGGAGTTTTTAGTGGATGAGGTACGTGGCTTACGTGTCTCAGGAGTTGCGACAGAAGTCTCGACGTTAGTCCAGACGTATCGACCAAGTTGCACATCGGTTGGACTTATTCCTAGAGTATTCAACGGATTTCAACTCCGTGCAAGCCCAGATGTTAGCAAAACAGTGGCTTCAACTCGGGCCCTAATCCAGTGCAGTTCCCAAGTCCACTAATGTTTTCTCGAATACACTCTCGATTCAACGGACAATGAGGACGCTGATGATATCGACTAGCTTGTTCTCAGGGAAGTCCTTTACTTAAATTCTTTCTATTTTTATACATTGAAGACAATGACTAGTTAATGTTTGGGGAGTGTGTTTTATTTAGTACTTGAGCACTTTAAGTTATTAGATTTACATTTTTAGATAATATGTTTCTTATAACTTGAGCAATGATTTGATTGAATTTGATTGTGGCTAAATGATAAGAATGTGATTGTTAATTTCTAACTTTTGTGAAATTGAGGAACATACTTAGTTTATATTTTGACTTATTAGTTGGGTTTTACACTATTTGTGATCCTTTTGCACTTATGGAGCACATATCCATCTGTTTAGCTAGTTGGGGCTTAGAAAAAGTATTATTTGGTTAAATTGCTTGTGTTTGATATCATTGAAACTCTAGATAACTTATTTGAGCATCATTCTGAGTTGATAAAAATCATGTGGTGAGTTGAGATGGAGCGTAAAAATGCACTCACTCATAAACACATGATGTGGAACGAGTTGGAGCGTAAAATGAACTCATTTAATAGGAAAATGAGATGGAGCATAAATTGCACTCACCGAAAAAAAAGAAAAAAATGGTTTAATGGAATGCTTTGGAAGGGGAATAATGAACACAATTAAAGATCCTAATGAGCTTACATTTTGAAATATTCTTTTGATCCTCTAAATTTATGTTTGGCCTTCATTAATGGGAGATTAATGTGAAAAAGTAAGTTTTTTAAAAGTTGATATTGAAAATCTTTTATGAAGTATTTGATTGTAATGCTCTTATTTGAGCTATGACTAGTTTGAACATTTGCATACACACGCATTTAAAGGGTTAAAAGCGGAGGTAAAACTAATGAATATGATTAAAATTTTGGACTTTGCCTTGTTTTGAAGGTTTCCTTAAAGTTATCATTTGTAGTAATCTTTGAGGCCATTTTGCGAATTTCATATTGATTCATTGCTTTGAGCAATTGGTTATTAGAAGTAATTTTTTATAGTTTTTGTTCTTAGTGTTTTGCTTGAGAACAAGCAAAGATTCAAGTTTGGGGGTATTTGATGAGTGGTTTTATACCTACGAATTGAGTATTTTTGACTTGATGAAATTGTGAGTTCTTGGGTATTTTCCGTTCCTTTTTATGCATTTCGTGTGTTTTTGTGTAGGAAATGAACCGAGCTTGGAATGGTGTTCGGAATGACAAATCATGCATTATCAGTCATGAGACGAGTAGCATAGTGCAGCCATGTGCAGCTAGGTGCGGCAGGCATCAGCAAGTGCGCGTGCAGGTCGGCCATGGGGCATGCTTAGGTGCAGGCAGGCAGCCATTTTGGGCGCTTAGGCGCAGACATCAGCATTTAGTAGTGGGTGCGCACGGGATGAGGGTCAGCGTCGCAGCACTGGAAAATTAGTAGGTGAGCGATGTTGCGCTGTGCATTGGCGTCGCGGTGCTGGTATGCGAGGCGTGCGGAGTTGGTCATGTTGTGTCCTAATGAACTTGGGGACTTGCCATATTGAGTTTTGATGGGTTGTAAAGTCTACCAAGCTAAGGAAATCAATCCTATAAATCCACAACTAAGGTTGATATCATGAATTGATACAATACATCATCGAGGCAAGGATTGCACTACCAGATTTCCAAGGAACGCGAAGGAAAGCAAGGATTGGAAGCTGAGTTTGGAAAGCGAAACAACCTGCGCTACAACTACACAGATTTTTATTTCTTTCTCTTCTCTTTTTTTCCTCCTTTAATTTTTGTAATCCTAAAATTGTTATTTGGTTTTTAAGGATGATGTTTTCATTTTCCGTTATGAAAATAAATTTTTTTTAATTAAGATTGTAAATGGAACCCATAAGCATTGTTTAAATTAATTTACTCTCTTTTTGATTATTGTTGATCATATATAAATTTGTTTATCATATTTTATGCTTCATGTTATAATTATTTTGATCAGCAATTAATGTGATATCCTATATGAAATTGGAAGATGGATTATAGGGTTTGGGTCTAAATATGAAAACATGTGTCTAGAATTATTCTTCTTAAAGATTATTAAATAACGTGATTTGTGTATATGATAGGAAAATATATATACCTATATATCGCATATAACCTTTGTGAGAATCTATTCTTAATGAATCTATTCTAAATTATTTCACATAGGAATATAGTGATTTAATTAGAAGGGATATTTTTGTCTAACCATCAGAAGAGGTTTTATAAATAATTTTGAATTCTCGGTTAACGATTGTTATGATTAATTAATTAAAAAAAGAGTAAATAGATTTAGTCGAGGCATTTGGGGAAATTATAATCTTAGCTTTTAAAATCTGATATTAATCCTTGTTTAGTGATTTAGTATTAATTTTAAATAATTAGTTTCATAATTTTAATTCATTTGTTTAAATGAAATTGAATTGATATAAAGTTAGTACTTGGCTATTATTAGTAAAATTCCTCGTGGGATCGACAATCTACTTAGCATTATATTACTTCTTAATCGTGTATGCTTGTACGTATTTGTCAATATCGAAATCAGACAACACTACTCCTTCGAATTTATCGAAGCAAAGGAGATTTTCAGGGATTACTTGGTTGGTAGACATGATTTGGACGGTTGATTTGAGCTACAAAAGAGAAAATTGAGTTAAGATTTTGAAAGTTCGTAGAGTGAACTAGGGCTTAGAGAGAGAGAAAGTAAAGTGAATAATTTGAGTTGAAGTCGGTATATATGTGTATTTAGTTGTTTAGTTTAATATTGTCATAAACATACTAAATACGTGATATATATATATATATATATATTAATGTATTTATTAGGTCATGCGGGCAAGCTTGGGCCGACCTCCCACCATGCATAGTCCAGTTCTGGGATAGAGCTCACACGCCGAAGGACTCTACTATGTCTCTCGCGACATTAGTTATACAGGTAACAGTTATTATAATTTTTAGTAGTTATTAATATTAAGTACTTAATAAAATGATTTAATTAACTCACATATACATAATAAATTACAAGACCGATTTCAGAAGCTCTGGGACTAACGTGTAACTGAGTTGCGGGCTGCTAGGGGAGATTTTGAGACGTTAAATTTCACCATCCCCCTACTCGATATTAGTTTATCTTAGGATGAGGAGATGACTATTTGGGACACGTCTTAGGATCCCCAGTAGCATTACCCAGCAGGTATCGAGGTGTTGGGTCTATCCGAGGGTACCAGCCTATACACTACCTGGAGGTATTCATTTTAGTATGTTTCTCTTTATTTTCATAATTTATATCACTTCATAAAAGTATTAGTAATGTTAATTTTATTTTCGCAGGCTCTAGCCAGCGCGCGGCGTTTGAAAGCACATGGTTGGGCCTTTCTTATAGGGCGCTGGCTTGAACGACGAGCTATTCTATAGGGTTATAACGGCGATGTTGGGGACGTGTGGTACGGATCCGATATTTCGTCTCCATGACTTGCTTAGCCATGCTCGCCTTTATCAACTTGCACATGACATTACAACAGGGGTCACTGTAATATCCAAGAATTTTAAACCTTGTTACCAAATTATTTTGATATGAGAAATTTATTTTATTTAATTTTACGGGCTAAATTAGATCTATGTGGGTATTAATATTAAATTATATAACCATATGATCTAATAATTTTCTTGCATTAAAGGGATTCACTGATAGTTCGAATAAATTAGTGATTTAACCCTAAGAATTGGTTGGCAAGAAAATTGGGAAAAATTAAATAAATAATTTCATTTTACTATTATCGGATCAAATAATTCGAATGAGGAATTATTGTTAAAACAAATATTTTAAATAATTAATTAATTGAATTAGTTATTTAATTTAAATACTAGAAACATAATGTTATTAATTTAATTGGGTCACTTCTTTTTTTTGACTGGCCCATTTCCCTCTTAGTTGGCTAGACCCATTTTTCTCTTTTTATTTTATTTTCCTGTTGGGCCAACCGAGTGGACTGGGTCAAACTAAATCAATTGGACTGAGCCCATCCCCTCTTTCCAGTCGGGTTGGATTTATCCCTAATTGAATTGGGGCAATCGGTGGGTTAATTGGGGATAACCGAGCAAAGGACTCAAACCCTCAAATCAGACAGAAACGGGAAGAAGAAATAGGGGTTAAGCCGAGCCATAGGGGTCCTAGACCTAGCCCTCAATCAATCAAACGGGACGGGTGATGGCGTGAAGAGATCGGCCAGGGTTGTCAAGTGCCGGCGTCGGCGATGACCGGCCGTTGGGACTGAAGGAGAAGCTAGTCGACCGACGGCTAATGAAGGGTTCGAGGTGGGCGACCGGGCACGACCGTTCGGACCAAGGGGTTTAAGACGACCGGTGATTCGACCGATGGAACACGCGGCTTAAGGGTCGGCGACTGAACAACTGACCCCACTCCTTCCTACCGTTGGTCAATGGTGCGATCAAATAGGGTATTGCCCAAACAGATTGGGTAAGTACTTTCCTATAAATTGGAGTCCAAAACCCTAACCGAAGCTGCCGATTTTCGTGAGCCAAGTTAGAGAGAGAGAAATCAGCGAAGAAAAGAAAAAGTTCGAAGGAAAATTTGTCGTGAATGTCCGCCGGCTTCGTTTCCTATTTCGGGAGGAGGAGAAGAACAGCAGCTAGAAGCCACCTTCGTGCCGACCCAACGCTAAGGTATACCGAGCTGTGGCAGTTTGTTAGTTTCGTTTTCATTTTCTTTCCCTTCCGTGTTTGGTTGTGATATACATTGTATTGGATTGTATTGCGTTATTCTTGTTGGGAATCTGTATATTGTAGAACCCTAAGAGGTTCAGGCAGCATGAATCGGTACTGAGAATTGGCCAATGTTGAATTTTAGGATGCCCAATGTATGTTTGCTGAAATGCCTAAATCAGATTTTGGTTTCTTTCTTTGTTGTGTTAAGTATCTGTCAGCAACATGGGTTATAAGAACAAACCTTGTTTTTTTGTTGTTGTGATAATGTTTGGGCTAAATGTTGTATGCGTATTGTAGTCGATTGCAGCTTGTGTTATGAGCCCGACTGTGAGGGTTGAACGTGATAGTGTGTGTCTTTGTAAGCCTAGAAACAGGGGAGGGCATACATTATAGGGCAGTAACTCTGCAATAAATAATAATTATTTATTATTTATCACATAAATAATAAATAAAGATAACCTACCTATTTAGTAACGTACAATAATAAAGAAAATAAATATCATAAATTATTATTAGTTAATATTAAATAATAAAATTAAGTAATGCCAATGAAGTTAAATAAAATAATTAATTATTTTATTATTTATCAATAAATAATAAATAAAGATAAAACCTATTTAATAAATAATAATAAAGACAAAACAATATTTAATATTAAAAATTTATATCATAGTAAATAATACATTAAGTAGTTCTGAATAAAGTTAACAAAATCCTTATATTTATTATTTATCAATAAATAATAAATAAAGATAATAAATATTTAATTATTATTTAATTAATATTAAATAATATAATTAGGTATGAGTAAAGTAAAATAAAATTAATTAATTATTAATTAATCGATAAATAAAGATAATAAATACTTAATGATTATTTAATTTATATTAAATAATAATTAAGTATGTGTAGAATTAATACATTAATTATTTAACTGATGTTAAATAAGAAATGAGAGATAAGGGGTAATAATTACTTAAATACCCTTAAAAATGAATAGTAGCTAAGTGCAAATAAAATTAAACAACTTATTTATTTTTAGTCACTATTAGTTAGTGATATACTAATAAATTTATCTTTATTTTTATAAAATAATAAATAAGGATCATTAACCCATACTTAGAGACAAATAATAAGGGTAATAATTTGAGTATTCAAATAATAAGTAATCCTGATTAGCTGTTATTTATTTTTAAGTAATAACTAAGTGCCAGTAATTAATTTCTGTTTAGCTAGTATTAAATAGTAATTAAATGTCAATAGAGTTAATAAAGTAATGTAAATGAATTAAAACAGTTATAAATGACTGTTAGAGAGTGTTATCACGTCAGAAAAATATTGTTAGTAAATAATTTCTTCTCGGTCTACAGATTAATTAAGTATCTTATGGGATTTGAGGCTGGTCTAATTGACTTATATGCTATATGAATTGTTTATCTGCTAAATAAATAGCATAAGAGGGTGTAACGATATATAACTATGCAATGTTAATTGATGAATCGACCTTATGAAATGATAGGTCGTTCAAGGCCAATTAGTTAAAGCTAAAATTAGTGGTAGCTGAGCAGACAAGCAAGTTTCCTTTAACCCTACTCAATTTACATTCGAGCAGGATGTGATGTATTATGCCAGTTCCTTAACTCAATTTATATTTGAGCAAATTCTAAACCTTATGCACTAGTTATTTCGTGCAAAGAGGTATATGTTGTGCAAGTTCCCTTTCTCCTGAACTTTATTTCCAAGAATGCTTAAGTGGTTTAATCAGTTTACAATTATTCCACATCTATGATATTATTGACACTCGCACTCGGTGCATTTTGGATTCGTACATTTATTAAAGTTCGGTAATTCACGAACTAATTAAGAATGAGTTTGTACCCTTGTTTCGGTCAGGCAAGCATGTGAGAGAATTTATAAAAAGCTATCCGAACCAATCAATGGGTGAGAATTCTTAGACTGAAATTGAACACCCCCTTTATTATAGGGGAGTACCCTAGGTACCGTATATAAGGTACAAACAGCAGAGTTAAATGTTATGCATATACATAGCGTAACGAGCGAGGTGATCCCCAGCCTCAAGGTACTTATTCTGTAGCCAAGTAAACCAAAGGGTCAACCAACTATTGACTCCTTTGGAAGTTATTGTTCAGCAAAGTCTACTTGACTATCAATTGTTCTAAAAGCAATAAATTTGTTCTTGCTTCTGATATTTATATTGTTGAATTCTTTCCCTTCATCATGATATATCCCTTATTGTTGTATTTTAAACTTGTCGACGAGCAACTAGTTGCTGACAACCCTTACACCCCAACCTTGCTATAATCATGACTTTCATTGTAGCTAAACCCGAGACATCAGGAAAGGGCAGTTTTATAGGGTAAAAGGAAAAGATGAAGTGATATACTTCACGTAGCTGGCTTTAGTTTATGTTTAGTGTAATTGCTATTAAATGTAATTTTAAACCCTGATTATTATTTAGGGTATGTTTTGGTGTTATGTATTAAGGTTATTGTATCTTGGGACTAGTAACACCTTTCTAATGAACAATATATGTTTGTTATATTCCGCATTTTAGTCAATGTATGTTGTTAGAGGTGAATGTGTATTAGATCGTGATGACCGAATCCGGGTAGTTGGAGACCCGAATTTGGAGGCGTCACAGTCACCGTCGAGAGTACATGTATCCCTCCGGAGCAAGTCGTCGCAATACACAATGAGATGGTACGGATGGTGGTTACCCTACTGTCGGAGGCTTTTGGATCGATGCTGAGTCAAACCCCCGACTACTCAGGTATTTTATTCATTTTAAGTTGTTTATTCTATATGATATTTAATTATCATTTAGTTGTCTCTTTAATTCTCAATTACAGACTAATAAGTTATATTTTTAATTGTATAAACAGGGTGGTGATGCCCGAGCAGGGTGGCAATGCCGAGAGGGGGGATGATAGTGATGATAATCAAATACCAAAGCAGCACCGTCGACCCCTACCCGATGATTCTCCTCACATTAGTGATAGTACTAGTTTAATTAGCTTAATTTTTTGTAAATTATTGTAGTTTAGATTGATTGTTTTGTAAATCATTGTAGTTTAGCTTGATTGTTTGTAAATCATTGTAGTTTAGTTTAGTTTTGTAAATCATTGTACTTTTAATCAATTTTTTGTATAACTTAGCGTAAATTAATTTATATTTACTATTGCTATTAAGGTAATTCATATATGTTGTTGTTGTTATAGTTACGTTGTATGTGAACATAAGATATAGATTGTTGTATATGTTGTTGGGATAAAGCATGTTTACAGATACAAAAATGTGGTTTAAAAACCTAAAAACTACAACAACAAAAAAATGTTATTTTTGACGGAATATGTAATTTCCAACGGAAAATCCATCAGAAAAAAATTAGTATAATTTATTACAAATCTAATATTTTCGATGGAATATGTTATTGCGGACGAAATTTTCGTTGGAAATAAGCTAGCATAATTTAGCTGGTTACCGACACGTGGAAGAATTAAATTCGACCAAATTGTTCAATCGAAAATAAACGTTTTTTCGACGGAATATTGGTCGAAAATAATTCCGTCAGCAATAATTAATTCCGACCGAATTTCCGACGGACTAATCTCTAACTAGTGTATATCCGACCGAATTGCCGATGGATTATTCCGCCGGAAATAATCTAATTTCAACGGAATTAGATTATTTCTGACAGAAACTTCCGTCGGGGATAAACTATTTTCTTGTAGTGGTGTTCTATTCCCTATATCAGTTATGTAATAATTCGTCACTTGGACAAATTGTGTTTTGAGACATTATTCATTTGTAGCTTTATTTGTATATTTTCGTTAATATTCGGGAGTTATTTTTAATCTTTGGTATCTTGAGACATTTAAGTACGTTTGTATTTTGAATAATTTGATATCATTTGAAAATAATTATGTAAGCTTTGTGATTTGAACTTCTTTTCGGTTTACATTTTATAGTTTGATTTTTAAGGTATACTTGAGCTAATCACCTGTGGAGGTACCATATGCATGTCCTATTGATACCAAGGCATGACACCATCCGTGGCGGTGTGATCAGTACATGGCATATCCTTTTGTATGTTCTTCTGGGTGTGAACTTTGACCATTTATTATTGTTTGTTTAGGATACTTATAGGTCGACCCAATATTTGATTTGATTTAATTTATTTGGTGGATTAGTGACGTATGTGTCGTGCGTACTATCCGATTTGATTTGCATACATCATAATATCGATGTATTTTGTTAGCATTTGGTTATTTGTATTTGAGCTTTTATAAACATTTGATTCAGCATTCATCTTGTTAGGATCCTTTTAATTATACTGTTGATATCCGGGTCAAACAATGTTCATCGTATATATCTAGCCTCGCTAATTTTGATATATTTATAATTCATTCGTAATTTGCATTCGCTCATTCATTCGACTCTTTTGGTTTTATTATATATTGTAGTATATTTTTGTATCTCTATATCCATAGTAGACATTTGGCCCATGCTGTGTTTTTCTTCTGGCAGGTTTACAGGGACGGTTTAGGGTTTCGTGTGAAAAGAGTTACCTTTGACCGAACAGGTTTATTTGATTTTAGGTTTTGATTATTGTGTATATTTTTGGAAATTTTAATTTGACATTTATGAATTATCAACTATTAAAAATATTGAAGTTATTAATATTTTGTTAATTATTTTGAAGTTTGTTATATTTTGCACGTGACCTCCTTTTCTTTTTCGGGAAGGGGGTATAAAATGTATCAAGTACTCAACTTAAATCTATAAAATGTATCAAGTATTCAACTTAAATCTAAACTTTATCATTATGCTCATCTTTATCAGTTCCCCTCAAAGGGGGGGGGGGGGGGGGGGGGGGGGGGGGGCGCCGCGAGTTTTGTTCAGATGAGAATACCTTGATACACATTGCCTTTGAGATACCTTAGTATTTGCTGATAACTTTCCAATGAAGATTTGTTGGTTATTGCATGTAATTTAGCATAAGAAGAGTTAAAATTTAATATACTGATAGTGTATATACGAGCGTTATTAGGATCGTGATATGTCATTAAAAACAATAATAAGATCCAACTAAGTACTTCTGTATCCACTCACTGTGCATAAAATTTTAATTCGTTAATTCTTTAAAGAATAACTTTTTTATGATAAAGGAAAGATATGAAGAGCACCTACTGTATTTTTATACATAGTAATATGTAAAATGATCTCCTTCCCAAAATGTTGAGATAGAGGTTCTGTTGCTGGAGAAGATTGATTTGGCACCCATGATATTTGAACAAATAAATTTGCAAAGTTTCAATGTGTTAGGGAATTTAATACAACATTGACACCTTCATACCAATGGAATATTCAAGACATAATATGATAATATGATAATCAAAAGCATACAAAAGCTTCCGCATGAATATACCTATATATTTTTGGAGGGAGCCCCTGATATGACTCCATAAATAATTTTCAAGAGAAACCCTACTTCCGGGAAGTGAATTCCCCATTTAATTCTAAAGAAAACTATTTAAAGAAGTAGCTAGAAAATTTTTAAACCAAATGAAAATATCATAAATTTTAAGGAAAGGTAACATTAATATATATAGAAAGTTTTGAAATTAAATTCATACTAAACCAAAGTCGACAAACAAATATATGTGAAAATACTTGCTTATTAAAACTGATCATTAATCATCAGACCAGTCTGCATATATATCTACCAATGCAAGTAGAAGATATAATTTAGAAGCGGCATGATTTTGAGTGCTGAATTATATCAACAACAAACTCATTGATCCATTTATCTGAACTTCCACCTTCTTTAACCGCCTCTCTAGCCATTTCCATCCATTTCTTCGCATTTCTTTTCAATTCCATCCCATTCTTTCCATCCATTACTTCTCTTATACAACAATCCACAACATCTCGAGTTACCATCCCCTTCTCATCAATCTTAGCCTTAACTCCCATTTTCCAAACATCCGCAACATATTTAGCATTAGTAGTTTGATCCGACCATCGTGGCACAGCCACCATTGGGACTCCCAAACTTATTGCCTCCAAAGTTGAGTTCCATCCACAATGTGTGACAAAACATGCTATTGCCTTATGAGCAAGAACGTCTAATTGGGAGCACCACTGGACCACTAATCCTTTCTCAAATGTCTCTTTCACAAAATCTTTCGGGAGTTTAGGCTCTTCAGATGGTCGAACCACCCATAGGAAATATTTGTCACTTTGTTTTAAGCCCCAAGCCAGTTCTTCCATCTGTTCATCATTTAGTTCAGCCAAACTCCCAAATGCAACATAGACGACGGATTCATCTTGTCGCTCATTTAGCCAATTCATGCAATCGCCAACGTTAGGCTTGTACGGATGGAGGGTGTTAACGCTATCTGTGTCATCCTGGAGGCTCTTCTCATCTTGTAGGTACTTCATTGGGACGGTAGGCCCAATTGCTTTTATTGGCAACAGCTTCGACATCCAACTGATCGCCTATGCATTATATATTTAGTGATAAGTAGTTAGTAAATAGTTCTCATTAGACTAAAATTTAAAACTGTGCCGAGTTAATGAAAATATTGAATCTAACTTCACAATATAGCAATATATACCTTAAAATGTGTATAATTTTGCACTCATAATTGTACTTTGGGCGAGGAATTTGCAATTAATAGTCAAATTCAAGAAAACAAAAACATCACACAAACAAAATTACAAAGGAAAGTTTTGCATTTTAGGTTCTCATTAAAAAAAGAAACATATATATCAACCGGATCTGTTGATTCTTATAGGAATTAAAAATGTTGCATCCTCATATAACACAAAAGTTGCATTGATGTATAACAAAGGGTAAATCATTCGCAACTTGTGTGCTATACAGATGCAATATTTTCTGGTAAGTCTTGACAGATTCTCAACCAACTTTGAACATCATGCTATCAAATTCATATCAAACGAATAATAAGGATGTTTAGGCTTGACTAATTAGATAGAAAGGGTTTTTTCATCAGGGTGCGAAGGTTTGGAAAAATGAAATAACATTTTAATTTACCACTTACCTCTTCTTCCAACTTGTCAAAAGTGGTTGCAAAAGCATCCAATCCACTTTATCAATATCCAAGAACTGACTCATAACCAAATTGTACATAGCCAGATTTGAACCTTGATGATAAAGAAAAGTTGGCAAATCTGATGGCTCCAATGCTGGCAGTCCCGGAATCAAAACTTGAGGTCCAACAAGAGGAAGTTCCGATAATCCTCGATGCACATTGTAGTATATATTGTCCACAGCGCATGACTGAGTGAAGAACACAGCTCCAACTAATCCAAACCTTTTTGCAATGTCAATAACCCAAGGAAAACCCGAATCGTAGACAATACAATCAACCGGGCAGCCTATGGTGCTGAGCTTCTCAATTAGGTTGCTTAGGGTTTCTGAGCCAACTTGTTTAAACGTTGACAAATAGGCGTCGGTGATCTCTGCAACTTTTCGTCCTTCATCATAGCCATCAGAAATGGTTTCTAGTGCCATGGACTCAGATATTGTATGAAAGGATTTGAACATGGATTTGGTGGTAACAAGTGTGACTTTAATTCCTTTTTCTTCCAAGCGTTTTGAGAATTGGAGCATAGGGTTTATGTGGCCTTGCATGGGATAAGGAAAGACTAGGCAATGAACAGGTCTCACCTTTTGTTGAGTCTGCTCCATCTTTCTGCAAAAATTACTATTTTTGTAGTAAATAATATCTAATAATTCATAATTTATAAGGTTGTTGATAATGCCTAAAAAATAATTATGTTGCTAGAGGAAATATACATTTATTCATATTTTTACATTTGTTTTAGTGACATTTTTAACTTTTAACAACACTAATTATTTCGACGGCATAATTATTGTTCTGACATTATCAATAACTCTTTTTAAGGAAACCAACTTCGTGCTATTATAAACATTACATGAGATAATATCTATCGGTGAAATTATTATTTTTTGTCAAAAGAGGGAGACTCAAAAGAATAATAGAACAAATTATTATGAAAAATAACCAGCGAAGTACGTATCTAGAGGAGAAATGGTGGCAGAACTGTCAAAATCTATCATTGATCATGTTTATATGCGAGGGTTTACACATTCATGGATAATTAATAATTGCATTTGAATATAACTATTAATTAGATAATCAAAATGGTACCATTATTTCTCTTCTATTTGGGCGTATCTCATTTAATGAATAATTCATAGGTGAATTAAATGTAATTTAATATTTACACCAACAATAATTGTCTGATTTCTATTAATTAATATTTGATTCAGGAGAAGCAGAAAAAGGAGAGATAATTAATCTTTCTATTAACTTATCATTTTCCAATATCCCAGCATTAATTGTCTGATTTTATCAAAAATTAATTCAAGATATTGTAGTTTTTTTTTTTAATTTAAGATGGATGTAATTTATGTGTCGTACAAATTAAGTTTAGGAATTAGATGCACAAAATATTGCTCAAGTAAAAGTATTCTTCATATAAGTTTCGAGTTATATGCATGAAATATATCTCCAGAATTTTATTTTTTTGAAAATCTTACTTTTTGAATAATAATATATAATTTTATAATAAAATACATCACCACTATTAAAATATCAAAAATCAATCAAATCTCACTAAAGGAAGAAAAAATAAACTTCTTATAATAGAAGAAATAAATTCACCTAAGTGGTTAAGTGAGAATAATCGGACCTGAGACTTAAAGGTCATACAGTGCCTCAATCTTAACTACTAGGATAAGACCTTATCGATTATCTCTAAAATTACATATTATAATAGTATAGGTTTTTTTAATACAGAAAAAACTGAAAAAGTGATTGATGTCCGATGGCTAAAATGTAATCAAGTTTTTTTAGCATAAAAAGTGTCCAATCTCTTCTACCGACTTCCATCTGCCAGCATTTCCCCATTTAAACTGACCAACTACTCCCTCAATAAACTAATTTATTTCTTCATATCAAAGTCTCAAATATATAGAATGGGTAGTAAAAAATTATGCAATAAACATGTATATAAATCTAGAACACCATACATATAAAAATACATACCTGTCTTGATTTATTGAAGAATTCTAAATAATTTTGTGAGGTTTCTTGTTTTTCTTCGAATACGGGTAATCTTCTCTTAACAAAATGACTTGCAGTGAGACAACTTAAAATAAGTCAAAGAGTGGATAGGGACCTATTTAATATTTATAGGCAGGTCCTTCTGTATCCACAGTCCACTTATTGTGTACAGAAAATCTTATTGGGATTATCATTTATTGCTCTTATTGGACTATATTAAAAACTAGTCAAATTTTAAACAAACCTAAACGGATGGTGTATTAATGGAAACCAGATTATGAAAATTTTAGCAATATATCAGTTGGAAATATCATTAATGGTAACAAATAACAAATGCATTAAATGAGAGTAAAAAAAAAATTAATTATGAGTGTAAATATGGAAAGAGAAAATCTATATCATTAAACTTCAAAGTATATTCAAGGGAATACTAAGCATGATATACAAATGGTTGTATATGTCTAATGTTATATTTGGATTGAAAGAATAGAATTTGTGAAAGAATGGAATAAATAAAGGAATGAAATGGAGAGTGAAATGATCCATTCCATTCCAGCTAAAATGAGTCATTCCATATCTGCCCTTAAGAAATAAAATTCACAAATTTAACAGGAGTTTATTTCATTCTAATGGAACAACCAAACATAATTTTTTTTCATTTCATAAGAATGAGTCATTTCATTTTCTTTATTCCTACAATCCAAACGTAGTACAACAGTTTATTAGTACCTCCTAACAGAAGGACCTATCCATAAATTATCCATCTATCTATCCATATCAATATATAAGGCAACTTAGTAGTTCAACTCACTAGTTTAACTTTGATGACTCGTAGCTTAAAAGGTTTTTTTTATTTATTTTATTTTAATTTAATTTTTTTTCCATGTATTTTTGGATATAAAATTTGATATTCTCAAAAGTTCAAAAGTTATTTTTTCACAAAATTTTAGTACACATTTATTATTAAAAATAAAATGTACCCGTTGTCACTAAGAATTGAGTAAAGATACAAAATAATAATAAATAAATAAAAATATAAAACTTTGAGCTATCAAGTCACCAAATTTGGAATGCTGAGTTGACTCGAGATCAATCAAAATGTTGTTCAAAAACATTATATATAAAATCTACTTGATAAGTAATTTTTAAGTTTACTCATACTTTGCACAGGTTATTAAGCTTGTATTAAATAATTTTACATCCACTCTTTAATCCATTTTAAATTGTCTTCTCTAATCTTATTTTAGAAAAACAATACTCCCTCCGTTCTTTTTTACTTATCGTGTTAGGAAAAAACACAAAAATTAAGAAATACAATTAATGTTTTGTCTGAGTGACCAAAATAGTTATAAAATCTCAATATTATCCTTCTAAAATGTATTAAAAAAAGATGAAAGAAAAACAAATTGGTATTTAATATAGGGACATATGAAAATTTAAGTCATTAATATTTTCTTAAAATCTATAAATGACAAATAAAAAGAAAATAAATTTTACTTTATAAAACGATAAGTAAAACAGAACGAAAAGAATAATAAATACATTAAATGTGAATAAAAAATTATAATAATGGTGCGATAAATATGGAGATTGACTAAATCTATAATAATGAGTGCAATGTGATTATGTTCGTACACCAAGATTTATTCTAAACTTTTGTCATACACCTCAATTATTTCAAAGCATAAACAATATACTTCATTCGTTCCAAATTATATGATCATTATTGGATTTTTTAAAATTAATTTGAGATATTTTTAAACTCAAAATTGAGATGACTCAATAAAAATTATGAAAAAATAAACCTTACAATGAATAATAGTTTTTAGATAGTTTATGATGTGATAAAAATTTGTACTATAAGTGCACATTGTTAAATTAAAAAACTGACAAGTACATGTTGAACCCCAGAGATTAGATCAATTTTAAAACATCCTTGATATTTATTTCAGACAAATTAGAAATAAAGATGAAGAATTGATTAACTACAATTAAACTAATTAGAATATGAAAACTTAATGCGGAAGTAATCTAGAATCCGAATCCATTAAACAATAAACATAATAAGTAATATCATCTCTTTTATTTTTATAACTTAACTATGGTTTTGATCTCTCTTTACTTTAATTTATTAATTTTACAATTAACATGGACAAACATAGATTATGAAAATTTAAGGATTAATTATAATTGTAATGACCGAGAATACTACGTGTCACAAAAAGGGATGTTTTAAATTACAAAACATTAATAAAATGAATTTTTATGGGGAATTATTTTGAACATATGTGTAAATATGTGTGTGTAATGAGAATTAAGTAAGTTAGATAAATTACTTATTTTAAAGGAAAGAAAAGGGCCAAGATGAATTATTAACTATGTTGATTGAGGAGAAGCAAGATAAGCATATGTTATGAACTAACAAGTTGGCATTGAATGACAAATAAAAAGGTTAATAATCATTAAGTAATTAACTAGTATGTCTAATATGGAGTGCTTGTATGAATGTGGATAGATATGTATATAATAATTTATCGATCGAACGATAAGAGTTTTCAAGCCAATTAGGGCTAATTGAGTTAAGGAATTGGTAGAACAAAAAGAAAAGCCAAGAGATAAGAATTTGTCGAGTTAAGCTTATGTTACTAATTAACTAAGCTTGAAATAATAGCCTTCTATGACAATGTATGATGGGCTTAAATGAATTATGCTAACAAGCTAGTAAATTTTGTTAAGGGTCGAAAAGAAGTTAAGTAAATAACCTAGTCGACAAACCCTAGTACATTACTAATTGGGAGAGCCCAAGAGAGGGATTATTTAGGCCCGACCTCAAGACCATAGCAAGCCCTAGTAAACTTGGCGAAAGGCCCAAGTCAAGCCCAAGAACAAGCCCAATGTATGGCCTAATGTGAGAATTGATGACCTAAGCTTGTAATAGTAGTATGATGTCATAATATAGGATAAGAAAAAGCAAAAATGGAAAAGAAAAGGGGGGAGTAGCCGAATTTTAGTGGGCCCCACACGGGGAGTAAGTTTTGTCAAATAGTGGGCCCCACATGAAGAAAAAAATGAGATGAAGGATTGCTTAGAAAATTGTATGTTCAGTTCTTCACTCCATTGCCAAAAAACTCATCATTTGTGTTGACAATTCACTTGCAAGTAAACTTTTGGTCATGAGCTTTTAAGCATGTTTAGCACTTGAGTTGGATGATTAAGAAAGGCTAAGGAAAGTTAGCAAAAGTCTATAAATAGAAGACACCAAATAAGCCTTGTGCCTTTATTCATTTTCAACACTTCCAAGATAGAAAGCTAGAGAGATAGTTAGTAACTTAGAAAAAGTAAGAGTAAGAGAACTTGAGAAGCTAAGGGAGGGGAGGCCATGGCTAAGAAGGGCTGAGAAGGAGAGGAATTAATTAGTAAGTCAAACCACCAAAATCAGAAGCATTTCATCTCCAAGTATAAACAAGAAGATATAGCCATGCATGAAACCCCAATTTCATGTTTTTAAGCTTAGAATGTATTTTTACTTGGTTGTTGTAATAGATTTGTTTGAATAGTAGATTATGGTGGATCTTATGTTATAAGAGAGGTTATGTTGGAGTATACATACTTGTTATGTGTTTTATGTATGAAAAATCATGAAAACATGAAAGCTTTCTAAGAGAACCTGATCGACGGAAAATTGAAAATTTTCATAAACGGAACCTGAAATTCAAACAAGCATAACTCCTAGCCTATTTCGAATTTTTGAGTGTGGCCAAGTTTTGGAGTTAGATATGGAAGTCCTCTAAACACTCCAATTGAAATTTCTGGAAAATACCTTGTAGTTTTTCCGTGGACAATTTCTACCAAAACAAGCCAGAACTGAAAAACTAACAAAACTTACTGTCCAGATTTTTCCGTGGGCTGTGTGATCCATTTAAACATTGAAATAAATTCAGGACTTTTAGAAAATGAAACTATATGATATAACTTAGCTCATGTCTGAATTGAACATATTCCGATTTATTCAATTTCGGACGAGTGAGTTATGGTCATTTCAATTTTAGGGTTTAAAAACAGAAACTGCTATAACTTGAGTTCGATAACTCCGATGACCACGAAAATTTAAACTAGAACTTCATGTTAATGTGTAAGATTCTGAAAAGATTTGAGAATTTTTAAAGTTTAGCACGTATAGTTAATTTTGCTAAGTTCCGGACATAAAACGGGTATTTGAAAAATACTAAAGGAAGTTAAAAAATTACAATAAAATTATTTTTATGTGTGGAATATATGTATATATATGTGGCCAGAAAAGAAAAAAAATGATAAAATGATTAAGGAGGCTTAATGGGAGAATTAGGCTTTTAACGGAATAAAAATAATTAAAATCGTAAAGTCGAGAATTACCGAAATGATTCCTACCGATTGGAATGTGTTCATATGTGACGTATGAGTCTAATTGGTTGTCAATTGTATATTTTTATGAAAATATTATAAACATCATATGAGAAGACATGTGTGTTCGAATTAAGTCAATAGGGTGATAATCAGGATAGTTTACAATAATTGTCGGCGATGTTTTTACAAAGGTAATGATTAAGCGAATGTTTATGGATGTTATAGGTTATCCGAGTAACGACGTACTAACGTTAATTGTAGACAACGAGATAGGCAAGTTTTCTATTCAAACTCTTGTTTGATGTTTTCTAAATGTTGATTGTATGTTATATCCGCACTAAGGTGCATTTGACATATTCGTTCAAATATTGAATCGTTAAAACATGAAACGTTCTAGTATGCATGAATTGTTTTGTTAATGAAAGTCTATGTCACTTGTTTCGACTAGACTGATATTGATATAATATGTTGAAATCATAACATTTCTTTGAAGCTAATCCAAACTATATTGTTATGGTGCATTTGAAAGATTCGTTCGAATATTGAATTGTTAAGTATGAAACGTTCTATTATGCATGAACTACTTTGTTAATGAAAGTTTATACCACTTGTTTCGGCTAGACTGATATTGATATAATATATTGAAATCATAGAATTTTTTTGAAGTCAATCCAAACCATATTGTTGTGGTGCGGACTCATGATGTAAGATTGAGATGAACAACCCTTATAAAAAGGGAACTTTATTGTTGGACATCCGACCCAGTGCGCTATGTTTGAGTATTATGCATAATATAGGATACAATGAGGTTGATCACCTGACATACTCGCAGAGAGTATAATTAGTCTTTATGATTAACTTATACTCTTGAGGTATTCAGTTAAATGACTAATAATCCCTCTAGCAGTTCACGATCCATAGTGATCACTCAACATGAAATTTGAGAAAATCCATTTTATTAATAATGATGTAGAATTGTTATTTCTTCACAATCAATTGAGTATTTTTCAAACTTCAGAATATTTAACTCTTTTGTTCATGATATATTATTTATTGTATGCTTTAAACTTGCTGAATAAATTAGTTGTTCACCCTTACTTTAAATAAAACTTTTCAGCTAAGATCAAAATAGTCGAATGTTCTAAGAAGGACAAAGGCAAAGAGAAGACGACCGAGTTGTGTCATTTGTGTACTGTTTATTATGTTATGGATTGATATAAATCTTTTGTATTATTAGATATGTTTTGCAAAGGTTTGCTAAACCTGGGACAATGTATGTTTTATATTAAGTCTATGTAAGGAATGATGTAATTCATAATGAATGGGTAGATAGATGTGATATGTTGTACCGTGAGCACCGAATCCATGGTTCAAGGGACCCGGATTTTAGGGCGTCACAATAACCCATCAAAACTTTTTCAAGCAAGAATTGATTATGAAAAACTCATATCTTAACAATAATCTATCAAATTTTTTTAATTAATTTAAAATCACATAAGAACTATAAAACGAATGAATTTCAATACCGAAACATGAAGACGAAATTAATTATACATTAAAGCATAAATAATAGAAGAGATGGAGAATATTATTATGAATAATTATTTAATTTCATCTTCATCTTAGATTAAAGAAATTAGCTAGACATTAAAAATAAATAAATTAACTAAGATAAAGAAGAAGTAGAAGATTAAAATAAAATAAGAAAACTTTCGTTTATTAACGATAATTCAACGAGCATACAGTGAAGAAATAATTTATTCTACTCCTATTCCTAACTTAAACTAATACATAAAAAATACGTAATATCTAAATCCCCTCTCCCTATATTGTTACATAATCTAAGGTATATTAAACTTGATCTTCTTTTTTCCTTCTTATCCCTTTATCTCCAAATTGATTCGAATTCCATCATGATAATCCTCCAAGAGTCTTTTTTTATCTTTAAAAACTGGAACAATTATATTTTACTTGATCAAAAGATAAATAAAACATTATCTCCTATAAAATAAAATAAAATGTATTAGTTAAATAAAATATACATATAAATTCATAAAAATGAGAATATTAAAATGTATAATTAATGTGTATATCAGTTTACAATATTCATCATTATATTGATTAAAATCAAAAAAAAAATATGTTAATTTTGAGTTTAAAAATCTTTTAAATTAATTTTAAAAAGTCAATAATAATCAAATAATATGAAATGAAGAGAGTATATTCGTATAGCCCCAACAATTTATTAATAACTCGAACAGAAGGGGCAATCTATAAGTGTTAACAGGTTATTTATCCATTCTTTAACCTATTTTAAGTTTTTTTTTTCTTAATCTTATTTCTGAAAAAAGAATAAAAAAGGGAATACAAAAGGTCATGCTAAGTTTTGTATTCATTCATAGTATAATATAGAGTTATATTTTAAATGTACTTTGTCATATTAATATTATAGAATTATAATTCTCGGATATATAAATACAACTCCTACGAGAAGACTAATAAAATAAATTACCTAACTTAATTAATTAGACTATCTGGAATTCATATCCAATAACCCAACAAAGAAGATCGAGTGGTTTCTCTTTGTTTAGGCTACTAAATTTCGATTGTGAAGACCAAGTTGACTCGAGAGTCGAGCTGAACAAGCAACAGGAGAAAGGTCACCGGTTCAAATAAACAATGATAGAGATAGAACATGTGCATGCCATGCTGACTATGTTGGCTCTCTTTGTTAACTTATGAAGTGGAAAGCATTATATATATATATATATATATATATATATATATATATATATATATATATATTGCAAGCTGATCCTTATATTATGATCTGGTTTGCTTCTCTCTCTCATTACTTGACCTTATTCAACTTACGGGCGGAAAAAAATGGTCATTTCGACTAAACGGACATTTGGCATATTAAAAAGGATCAGAATGACCATTCTGACAAACAGTGACGAATTCAAAATTTTTATTAAAGTGATCACCCTTATAATTAAAAATAATTAAAAAAAATTAATAGGTAAAAATAATAATAATTAATATAATTCACAAAATGTAGAGTTTATTAAAAACACATTAATCATTACAAAATTATTTTTGAGGCTCAATTTCTTGAATTTTTTTTACAATCACCTCATTTATTGACTCTTGAGTAAAATTGGATCGATGACGTTTGTTAGTCTCGAGATTCGTAATATTTAAAATAAAAAAATAAAAAAAGAAGAAGCAAACGTAAATACAAAAACTACAATTAAGAAAAAAAGAAAGAAAAGAAGAGTCCTACTACTATGAAAATATACTTTATAATATATATATATATATATATATATATATGTGTGGGTTTGTGGGAGATACCTCTAAAGTATATAAGTTATATATCTTAATTTTATAAAATAATTTTATTTCAAGTTTTTAGCAAGATTTTAGTTTTTTGTAAGATCATACAAAAATATGAATAAATATAAATTTTTATTTAGTTTGAGGTTATGTAGTACCATTATTATAACATTGTAAAATAAGTATATTTATTTATGACTATGATTAATTGAACTTTTATTACCATAAAACCTATAATAGACATCATCAAATCATATGAAAATTCATGTGTTTAAATATTTTTATATGTTCTTTAAATCTATATGGTAGGATTTATTTAGAAACCATAAAAATGAACGTATTAACTCAATAAAGTATACTTGCTAGATAGGTATATTCCTTTTTCACTATATATTATATACGTTAAAATAATTTAGGACCAATATACTCAATTCCATATCAATTATTCATAGCATATTTCATATGTAAATCAGTAAATAAAATCAATTTAAGATAACATGCGGGACAAAATAAAAGAAGAGAAAATCCTAAAATTTAAGAAAAAAATAAAATTTAAAGAAACATATCATAAAATTTGAGAGAAATTGAATATCATAGAAAAGAAACATCAACATAGTTACAATTTATAATTTTAATTGAAATTGAAGATAGAACATACCTAATTTTTTGAATTGAAATTGTAATTGAATTTTGTACAAGTTGAAAGTACACGCACTAACTTGAGACTCCAAATTTGTGCACGGTGTAAGTATTTTTTTTTTCCTTTAAAGATGTTCACACTTTACCATAATACATTTACTAGTTGAAATATTTATGAATTTAAGGGTGGTCACTTGACCCCTTGCCCCCTTATAAATCTGCCCCAATTGATAGAATCTTGTTTCCTTTATGCATTAGAATCCCGATTTTTTAGAAGGTTTTGATAATCATCGTAATTCTAACAAGTGATGAAATGAAATAAATAAAAAATTAGACAAAAATATTCTCACTCATTTATATATTTGTGTGTATATATATACACACACATATATGTATGTATATATATTATATATAAAATACATAATATATATTATAAATAATTAAATATACAATATAAATTTATACTTTAAATATATATATGTGCACTACAAATAAGTACTACTATATATAATAATATATATTATAAATAATTAAATATACAATATAAATTTATACTTTAAATATATATATGTGCACCTGCGAGTATATCTACAAATAAGTACTACTATATATATATATATATATATATATATATATATATACACACTAGAGATATTTATATCATTTTATTTTATTTCATTTCATTCTAATATAATTTTCAAGTACGTGCCAAATACATAAATGAAATATTCGTTTCCGGTTCCATTTATGATTTGATTCTAGCTATTTGTTGTTCTAAATTTGATATTTAAGAAAAAATGATCCAACACTAAAATTTGGAGGAACTCGTAGACATATTAGCAAAGATCAAGGGCTTAACATAAAAAAATATAAATAATTTAAAGAATAATAAAAATTAAAAATAAGCATCCCCGAGGCCAAGACCTTTCTCATTTCTCAACACTTTCCCCCGTTCTGTCCTTTTGTTCTTTTTCCTACCATCTTCAGCTTCCTCGCAAATCACAACACCTTCCTCACCATTCCACTAACAAAAGAGACTAGACAAGAAAAATTTACACCACTCAACTCATTTTGTCAGTTCTTTCCCTCTGTTTCTCTCTCTCTCTCTCCAAACATGAATTCTGCCATTGAAGAAGGTAAGTTTCTCTCTTTTTCTCTTTTGTATATGCTTACTTCTTCGATGATCTGTTAAACAGTAATCAGAAATGGGTACTTATCTGTTAGCTAATCTAGTAACTTAGTTTAAATTTCTCATAAAATGTTTGTTAAAATCTATCAGATATGACTAACCAAGAAAAGCAATAACTTTTACGAAAATTATTAATATAGTCAACTTTACAAGATAAGTGCAGCTCATCTGATAGAAAAAACAGAATATTCTCTGAAAAATGAAATATAAACAAACAGATAATATTGATTGCAATTAATTTGTTGTTTGGAGCTTTTGATTGAACTCTATTATTGATTTATGGGTACTTGATTATTCAGTAGGTGATAGAGACTTGGAAAAAGGCCTGATGAGTCCAACTGTAAACCAAACCTCTCCGTCCGAGCCATCGCCGGCGCCGTCTCCGTCATCGGCGACTGCGCCAGCCTTGGTGCTCTCTAATTCCGGTAAGAGGATGGATCAGGCTGGGAAAAAGAAGTATGTGAAGCAAGTGACGGGCCGGCACAATGATACCGAGCTGCATTTGGCGGCTCAGCGAGGCGATCTTGCTGCTGTGAAGCAAATCCTTGATGATATTGATAACCAAATGGTCGGGACTTTGAGTGGAGCGGATTTTGATGCTGAGGTAGCGGAAATTAGGGCATCAGTTGTGAATGAGGTGAATGAATTAGGGGAAACGGCGTTGTTTACTGCTGCTGAAAAGGGGCATCTTGATGTTGTGAAGGAGTTGTTGAAGTATTCGAACAAGGAAACCTTGACAAAAAAGAATCGGTCCATGTTTGATCCTTTGCACATAGCTGCTAGTCAAGGACATCATGGTGAGGCCTTGAGTTTTGTTAATTTAGTGTTTCTAATTTCCCTTTGTTATGATTGGCTTTTGAGTCTGAATTTGGAATTTCTTTTATTGTAATTATACTTGAGCTGAGGCTATATTGAGAAGACGTACAGCACTACCTTCTAACTCTAAAAGGGGATTGAATTTTATTTTATTTGTTAAGAATTTCATTCAAGGATCAGAAATGTTATGCAGAATATGTTTGATTGCCTTCTAGTGTTCTAGATGAAAAAGTGAAGTTGTCACACATTCACAATAACTCAAGTTTAGGTGAATTGCTACCAAAGGTTTCCACTTTCAGAAGGAAATTAATTCTGGTTTCGATAAACAACATTCAATAACCTTGTTGAGACAGCATAGGGACTGAAGTGGCTGAAGTTGGGTTTTTTAAAGGGGATTGTGAACCATTAGACTAGGAAACAGATTACATACTACTTTCATATGTATGATCCATTATTTTATTGGTGGACTCGGCATTTTAGTATTGGTAAGATTGTGAGCTGAGTTAGGTATGTTGGACATCAGTGCATGTAGTACTATAGGTTCAAGTATTGTGAACTGTTAACATGTACCCGTTGGAGATTTGTGCATGAAATCTCCAGGATCACTAATGGCATTTTACTTTCTCGTTGAATTTTTCTGCCTCATATTCTTCAACTTGTTATATATTGGGCTACACTAGACAATGATTTCTAGCGTTTGAGTGTCTCTCTACCTCACACATTCTATGATGAAATTGAATGCATTTTTATCCTAAGAGAGGACTCTTAGGTTCCCGTTTGTCTCCTATTTAATGTTAATCTCATCCTACGGATTATAGAGTGGGTATTTGAGCTTATTTTTAGTTTTCAAAACAGTTGTCCAATTGATAACTTCATGACTAATAGAGTTCTGCACATACTTAGGAATTAGAGCAGTACTTATGTTTTTCCCACAAGGTTCACCTCCACTTAGGCCCCCATTCAAATAATAAACAGTGCAGAAATTGATTGCTGAAATGCTTAATGGTTAAAAAAAGTATCTTTTGTGCTACTTTTGAGTACCTAATTATTTTCCACAAGACGTGTTTTTATGCAAATCAGGTCATTACATTTATTGTGTCTCGTTGCAGTTATTGTCCAAGTGCTGCTAGACCATGACCCAGAGCTAAGCAAAACAATCGGCCCATCACATGCAACCCCTCTTATAACTGCAGCTTCAAGAGGACATATAGCCGTGGTGGATGAGCTTCTGTTAAAGGATTGTAGTTTGTTAGAAATTGCTAGATCAAATGGGAAAAATGCATTGCATTTAGCCGCCAGACAGGGACATGTGGAAATTGTGAAGTCATTGCTTGAGAAAGATCCGCAGTTGGCAAGAAGAAAAGATAAAAAAGGGCAGACTGCATTGCATATGGCTGTAAAAGGCGTTAGCTGTGAGGTGGTGAAACTGCTGCTTGAGGCAGATGCTGCTATTGTGATGCTTCCGGACAAGTTTGGTTACACAGCACTGCATATAGCCACCAGGAAAAAACGAGCAGAGGTATAAAAGATGATGCTTAATTTTCATGATAAATTACTATGTTTGTTCCAACTAAAGTGATTAACTATGATAAACATTTTTCCAGCTCAAGGAATGGCTTACGAGTTTTCATTATTGGGTTGCAGTTTAAAATAGTTTTCGTTATTGATAAAGCCACACAAATATATTTGTGAAAAGATCTTGAAAGAGAAATAAAGAGAGAGAAAGGGATAGAATAGCTGAATGTTATTCAATGTAATGAATTTCAAAGACATAACGTGTATCAAAATCCTACACATAAGACCACATAACTAGAATTAAACACTGGAAGTAACTTAATTGGGTGCAACCAGACGATCAATCCGCAAGGCAAACCGGATGGTCACATAGATGCTCCCAACTATCAATCACTAAGAGAGGCCAACCGGCCGATCACTCACTGAAAGGATTACTATTAACACATTTTATGACAATGGGCAGCATGCACATTGGACTCTTACTCCACTTTAAGCCATCCATCCATTAGTCAAAAGTTTTGGAACACTGTCTGACATCCATACTACAACTCCGAGAAGTTCAAAATTCAGAAAATTGATACCTTTGTTACTTATCTTGCAGATAGTGAACGAGTTGTTATGCCTCCCCGACACAAATGTTAATGCCCTGACCAGAGATCACAAGACAGCGCTTGACATAGCTGAAGGGCTTCCGCTCTCTGAAGAATCATCAGATATAAAGGCATGCCTCTTTCGCCATGGTGCTGTCAGAGCTAATGAACTGAACCAACCTAGGGATGAGTTGAGGAACACTGTGACTCAAATAAAAAAGGATGTTCACACCCAGCTTGAGCAAACCAAGAGGACAAACAAGAATGTTCACGGAATTGCTAAAGAGCTTAGGAAACTTCACCGAGAAGGGATAAACAATGCCACCAACTCAGTGACTGTGGTGGCTGTACTCTTTGCAACAGTTGCTTTTGCAGCTATTTTTACTGTGCCTGGAGGAGATGACAAAAATGGGACGGCTGTAGTGGTGAGCAGTGCTTCTTTTAAAATCTTCTTCATCTTTAACGCCATTGCACTTTTCACTTCCTTAGCTGTTGTGGTTGTTCAAATTACACTGGTTAGAGGTGAGACAAAAGCAGAAAGACGGGTTGTGGAAGTGATTAACAAACTGATGTGGTTAGCTTCCGTGTGCACTTCTGTGGCATTCATGGCATCCTCTTATATAGTGGTCGGTCGCAAGTATGAATGGGCTGCAGTTTTGGTTACAGTTGTGGGGGGAGTGATAATGGCCGGGGTTCTTGGCACCATGACTTACTATGTTGTAAAATCAAAGAGAATACGGTCAATGAGGAAGAGGGAGAAGCATAGGAGTGGCTCCAACTCATGGCATCACTCAGACTTTTCCAACTCTGAAGTTGACCGGATCTATGCACTTTAAGATGGTAGCATGATTTAAGCATGGGATTTATCTTTACACAAACTCCATTAACAATGAAAACGATTATGAAAGGAGTAGTTGCTCAATGGCCCTTGAATTTCATATACATGTAATTATCATTTTCGGTGTTCTGACCATCTTGGTCTTACTCTACTTGCCTGCAGCTGGCACAAATGCAAATGTTTGGGTTAATTATATTAGGCCTACTTTCAGTATTGTTGACTAAATGAAGGAGATAAATAGCGGTCTGTTACTTGGTTGCACATACGGAATCTGGATGCCAGAAATTTACCATATATTTGCATCTAGAAAGGTGTCAAAGGGCTAAAATCTACACCAAATTTTTCGCATTGTGATGGCTGGATGTCGCCCAAAACTAGTTAGCCAAACCCACACGCACAGTGCACAACATACTGTTTTTACCAACAGCCCACACACGAATGCTTGTATATGATTAAACCCAAGTTTTGTATCAACCAAACACAATCCCACGCATGTATGCAAGGATGCAAGGTGAACGAACCGAACAGAGAGCTGCTCGGTGATGTGATAAAAATATGTAACTGCAAGTGCACAGTGTCAAATTGAAGAACCGGCAAGTACAGGTCGAACCCACAGAGACTAGATTAATTTTAATGTATCCTTAATATCTATTTTAGGCGAATTAGAAATAAAGATTGAGAATCAATTAACTATAATTAAACTAACTAATAATAAGGAAGCAATCTAGGAATCCGAATCCATTAAATAATAAACATAACAATTAATTCAATCTCTTCTATTTTTATAACTAAATTATGATTTTGATCTCCCTTCCCTTTAATTTAGTAATTATATAATTAACGTGGGCAAGCATAGACTATGAAAACTTAAGGATTAACTATAACCCATCAAAACTTCTTTGAGCAAGCATGGATTATGAAAAACTCATATCTTAACAATAATCTATCAAAACTTCTTAATTAATTTAAAATCACATAAGAACTATAAAACGAAGGAATTTCAATAACGAAACATAAAGGCAAAATCAATTAAACATAAAAGCATAAATAATAGAAGAGATGAAAAATATTATCATGAATAATTATTTAATTTCATCTTCATCCTAGATTAAAGAAACTAGCTAGACATTAAAAAAAAATAAACTAACTAAGATAAAGAAGAAGAAGAAAATTAAAAAAAACTCCTTTTAATTAACGATCATTCAACGAGCGTACAACAAAGAAATAATTTAATTCTACTCCTACTTCTAACCTAATCTAATCCCTCTATTCTCTCTAAAACAAGAGACCTATTTATAAGAAAATAAATTTGTGCCCTAATTTACATTCATTGAACTTGACCTCTTTTGTTCCCTTTTTTCCCTCTTCTTTCCTTCTTGATTTCAATCTCTACATGGTAATCTCCCAAGAGTCCCTTTTCATGTAGGTTTCATCTTCCTAGTGGCAATCAACTTCTCAAAGATATCTTCTAGATTGACTTTCCTTTCTCTCACTGAATTTGACTTGCACACCAAGATTGTTCCACCTCCTTCCTTCTCCGTGTAAGATTCTTCTTGGATATTTCCTTACATGAATAAGAGCATTCAATATTGCTTGATCACCAAGATTTTGACTTTATCGCAACAAAATATTAAATCCTACAAAATAAAATAAAACATATTAATTAAATAAACTAATATAATTAAAAGGACAAAATTAGGGATAATAAAATGTATAAATTATGTGCTATCACTCGGATTTAACTCGAAAAGGCTCGAATATTCATTACTCGAATTCGATCCGACTCGGATCGAGCTTCGAATTCAAGCTAAAATTTGAGTCTTTACATAGTGACTAGCTTAATAATACATATAATTATAAATTGAATTCATTATTTTACTTAGAAATGAGAAAATAAATTTACAACTATACTTTACAACTATAAAATCACAATAAAAATTAAAAACAAAATAAAAAAATAATAACTAATTATCCTAAGTTTATTTAATTTTGTACATATTATAAGAGAATGTATAGAATATCTACTCGAATATGTATTGATACTAAGTATGTATCGAATCACAATCGAGAATTCGAGTAGTTTGAATCTTAAACGAGTTGAGTATAACCTTACTCAGATTCTACTCGTATTTTTATTCGAACTATCTTTTGTGTTCAGATTTAGATTATATTATTAACGAATTCGAGTCTCACTCACATTTATTCAAATCGAGCCCGAACCGTTTGTTTCGATTTACAGTCTTATATGTATGTAATGCTGAATCGAAACACAATTGTAAACAAGCACAAAGAACAAGCACACACAATTTCCAAGAAAAAATGCCCAACCTTTTTATTGAACCAATCAATTACAAGGATTCTCTGCCGCTTACAAACACTTTGACAACCGATGCCTAACTTGTGCACCTATGGTCAGTTGACACCCCCAAGAGGTTTCCGGCCAATCAAAATATTATAGCATATAACTGGCCTATTTGAAACATAAATAAACTGCCCAATCAGTTACTTCTGTCCAGCGAAACAATATCCATATTATTAACAAATGCCACATAAGTATAGACCAACAACTTCCCATAACTGCTCTTAACCGCGGTTGTGCATGTGTCACTTCCCAAATATGCCAGCCAATATTGCTTGCCACGAAATCCCAGCTATGTGTTAATGCATTTGATTAACTGTCCAACCCTTGAACCATGCCCAACCCATGATGCTCCAGGCATGCCACGCTGCTTAGCCCATACACACAACTGCTGCACCAAGCCCAGCCTTGATGCCTCTTGCTGCCGGACGCTACCTAGCGCCCAAGCCTGCCACATGATCTGTTGCTCCCCAACTATACATGCTGAGCATTCAGCCCATGCCACGCACTAAATGTTATGCCGCAGTGCGCCAGCTATAAGTTTGCAAAATCACAATCTAATTGTAATACGCAACGGAAAATGGAAATTAAAATTTTTGCAACTTATCCATGAATCACCTTATGCATAACTATTAATTGAAGAAGAAGATGAACAAGAAATATACCTTAATAGATCCAACCTTTGAACCGCTACAAGATCTACTCCTTGTTGATTTCTTCAAGCTCCTCCTTTCTTTGCTCCTTGGATTAAACACTAGCTTCAAAGTGTATGAAGCACTCTACAGGTGATCCACCAAGAATGATTATATGAAACAATATTTTATTTTTACAAATCTTGGATGGCTAATCCAATAAGTTCTTTTATCCCTAACTCTTAAGAATAACAAGAATAATACATGAAGAACACTTTGAAGATTTGATCAACAACTTGATCTATAATTTGGTGTTCTTGAGATGAAGGCTACTAGTTCATAACTTAGTTTTCTTAGTTAGGTTAATTAAAAGAAACCCTAATTTAATTAGTATTCCACCAAGTATGATACTTACATAATATGTAAGTATCAATATTCTCCTAACCCACATGTTTTGCATTTAAGCACTTAACACATGTTTTGCAATTATTTGACCAAATTCAAATTTGCATTTAATTTAAATGATATTTACATTTCATTTAAATTAATTCTTAATCTAATTAAGAATTAAATGATAATAATAATAATAAGATTTCTCTTATTAATTTATAATTCAATATTTCTCCAAATATATCATTATAAATATTAAGCATTTCAATTTATTCAACTAATAAATTAAATACTTAATTTATTATCATTAAGTCAATTGTTTCTAATATAATATTATTTTTTTTGCGGTGTGACCCTTTAGGTTCAATATTATGCCGGTATTAGAATAAATAAATTAGAACAATTCTAATATTATTTATAATGAATTAAACTCCTTTAATTCATATATAAATAAATAATATTTATTCTACATCATGAGTGACACCTTACGATAATGTATCATGACTATCCGTATAATATGAAATCAACGTTTAATCACATAGAACCTATTCAGCAGTAGTTACCGTACAATTCAATCCTTCTACCATACAATGTCCCGATTAAATATAAGACATGGAATTACTGACAAATCTTATTTTATTTAATCATATGCATTTCGATTTAAGAATGCAAACTCCGATTAATGTAAATTAGAAACTCCTTTCTAATTTTCATTCAATAATGGCCAGGGATTTTTGAGCTGTCATTTATCAAATCGCATAGGACATTCTCTCCCTTTATCAGAAGTGGTAGATCCTTTGTCGATCATTCACCTACCTCCGTGTATACTTTATTATATCCGTACATACCCTATGACATACCCTAAGGTATTAAGGAATATGACAAAGTATAACTTAACATACACAAGGTACTATGATGATCTCAAGTCCAAGGATCACTTGTACAACTATCACTTAATAACTTCCCTATTGACAGGTGAATAAAACTCCATTAGGGTTCTTTAAGCGAGTCACGTTCAGTGAACTTATTCTCTAATAAGCACGTACATACTTGTTTTAGTGTCTTCACACAAATGATTATGAGATCAATCATTATCTTCTAAAGATCAAGCATAGTATGTATTAATCTATCCGGATCAGTAATCCCAATATTAGTGATCCAACGATTAGGAATATTTTAGTTTTGAGCTTTCTTGAATTTAGATCTCACTAGCATGATCTCATCATGATTCTAAAAGCATTGCTCGAAAACTATGGGTTCATCACATTTATTAATTCAACAAATTAACATGGATAAAATATGCCTTTTATTCTATTATTAATATTTGAATAAGATTACAAAGTAAATGCTTATTGCATCAAATATAATTGGCTTGAGGGCATATTACTTTCAATCTCCCACTTGCACTAAAGCCAATCACCTTGGTATCTAATACCCATTTTATCGAAATGGCGATTGAATTGATCTTGCGATAATGCTTTAGTAAATGGATCTGCAATGTTGTTCTGGGAGTCCACTCTTTCTAAGGTGACATCTCCTCTTTCAATTATTTCTCTAATTAAATGAAATCGCCGCAACACGTGTTTGGATCTCTGATGAGACCTGGGTTCCTTAGCCTGTGCAACAGCTCCAGTGTTGTCACAATGAACCGGAACGGGTCCAGTAATGCTAGGAATTACCCCGAGTTCAGAAATGAACTTTTTCATCCAAACAGCTTCCTTTGCAGCTTCACTTGCAGCTATATACTCTGCCTCTGTCACTGAGTCAGCAACTGTTTGCTGTTTGAAACTCTTCCAACTCACTGCTCCACCGTTCAAGGTAAATACATACCCTGACATGGATTTACTGTCATCTTGGTCAGTTTGAAAACTTGAGTCTGTAAAGACCTCTAGTTTCAAATCAGACCCACCATATACTAAAAATACATCTTTAGTTCTTCTCAAGTACTTCAAGATGTTTTTCACAGCTTTCCAGTGTTTTTGTCCAGGATTAGACTGATATCTACTTGTTACACTAAATGCATAAGCAACATCTGGTCTGGTACATATCATTCCATACATTATGGATCCTATTGCCGAAGTATAAGGTATTTGATTCATGCGTTCTCTCTCTTCAGGTGTCTTTGGGGACAATTTCTTAGAGAGATTTACTCCATGACTCATCGGTATTAGCCCTCTCTTGGAGTCTTGCATGCTAAACCTCTTTAGCATCGAATCAATGTATGCACCTTGGGTCAAGCCGAGCATCCTTTTTGATTTATCTCTATAGATCTTTATCCCCAATATGTAGGATGCTTCTCTCAAGTCCTTCATGGAGAAGTGTTTAGATAACCAAATTTTAACTGATTGTAGCATCGGTATGTCATTCCCTATAAGTAATATATCATCAACATATAATACCAGGAATGTCACAGCACTCCCACTAACTTTCTTGTACACACATGTTCATCCTCATTTTTGATAAAATCAAACTCTTTGATTGTCTCATCAAAACGGATGTTCCAACTTCGAGAAGCTTGCTTCAATCCATAAATGGATCTTTGCAACTTACATACTTGATTTGTTCCAACCTTTGAAACAAAACCCTCTGGTTGTATCATATATACATCCTCATCTAGTTTCCCATTGAGGAAGGCCGTTTTCACGTCCATTTGCCAGATTTCGTAGTCATAGTAAGCTGCAATCGCAAGCAAAATCCGGATAGACTTGAGCATGACTACTGGTGAGAAGGTTTCATCATAGTCAACTCCTTGTCTTTGTTTGAAACCTTTTGCAACCAGTCTGGCCTTATAGGTCTTCACCTTGCCATCTGCTCCAGTCTTTTTCTTAAAGACCCATTTACACCCTATAGGCACAATGCCTTCAGGTGGAGTAACCAAAGTCCATACTTGGTTTTCATACATGGAGTCCATTTCGGATTTCATGGCTATTTGCCATTTCTCAGAGTGTTTACTACTCATAGCCTCATCGTATGTTACTGGATCATCATCAGTTATGATGCGTACCTCATCATCATCTTCTATGATGAGTGTATAACTTTTAGGTATTTTCGGCACTCTTCCAGATTTACGACTCAGTTGTGGTACAGAAGTTATATCTACTTGAACATGTTCATCCACTTGATCTGTAGTGATTTGTGGTTCTTGAATTTCTTCAAGATCTATTTTCCTCCCACTAGCCCCTTCAAGGATAAGCTCCTTTTCCAGGAAGGTAGCGTGTTTGGCAACAAATAACTTTTGCTCGGTAGGATTATAGAAATAATATCCTAAACTTTCTTTAGGATACCCCACAAATTTGCACTTGTCAGATCTAGCCTCAAGTTTGTCGCTTTGTAACTTCTTTACATAAGCGTTACAACCCCAAATTTTAACATGCTTAAGACTGGGTTTCCTCCCTGTCCACATCTCATATGGAGTCTTGGGGACGGATTTTGAGGGAATCTTGTTTAGTAGATATGCAGCCGTTTCTAGGGCATGACCCCAAAATGATATTGGAAGGTCGGTGAAACTCATCATGGACCGCACCATGTCTAACAAGGTACGATTCCTCCTTTCAGAAACACCATTTAATTGTGGCGTACCAGGAGGCGTCCATTGAGAGAGAATACCATTTTCTTTGAGATGATTAAGAAACTCATTGCTTAAGTATTCTCCTCCTCGATCTGATCGAAGAATCTTAACACTTTTGCCAGTTTGTTTCTCTACTTCACTTCTGAATTCTTTGAACTTTTCAAATGATTCGGATTTGTATTTCATTAAATACACATATCCAAATCTTGAATGATCATCAGTGAATGTAATGAAATACGAATACCCTCCTCTAGCATCTGTTGTCATAGGTCCACATACATCTGTGTGTACCAACTCTAACAACCCTATAACTCTCTCTCCATGTCCACTAAATGGAGATTTAGTCATTTTACCCACGAGACATGATTCACAAGTTGGATATGATTCAAAATCGAATGGTTCTAAAAGACCATCAATATGCAACTTGTTTAATCTTGTTTCATTGATGTGACCGAGTCTACAGTGCCAAATGAAAGTATGATTTACTTCATCTCTTTTTCTTTTACAAGTTTGTTCAATTTGAAAATTATTTTCATGTAAGTCAAGTAAGTAAAGTCCATCAATTAATCTACCAGTTCCAAACAAAACATTATTATTATAAATAGAACAACCATTGTTCTTAAATATAACATCGAATCCTTCTTTATCCAACATAGAAATAGATATAACGTTTCTAATGAGAACAGGTACATAATAACAATTTATTAAATTGATAGATTTTCCCGTAGGCAGTGCTAAACAATAAGTCCCCACAGCTAATGCAACAACCTTTGCTCCATTTCCCACTCGTAGAGTTACTTCTCCCTTGTTTAGCCTTCTACTTCTGCTTATTCCCTGCAATGAATTGCATATGTGAGAACCACAGCCGATATCTAATACCCAAGTAGAATTTTGACTTACAGAAAGATTTATTTCAATCATGAATAAACCTGTATCCGTAGCTGAAGCTTCACCAAGCTTCTTCTGCTTTGCCTCTGCAAGGTAATCCTTGCAGTTTCTCTTCCAATGTCCAAGCTTATTACAGTGGAAGCAAACTCCTTTGCTATCCGCATTTGTTTTATTCTTATTACCTTTATCAACTGTCTTTCCTTTTGCCTTCTTAGAATTTTTCTTCTTAGCAGAAGCTCCTTTGGGCCACTTCCTTTTCTTGGAAGCGTCACCTATCAGTAAGACTTGGTCTTTCTTGGATGGAAAGTAACTCTCTGCAGTTTTCAACATGTTAAGCAATTCAGGCAAGCTGACATCAAGCTTGTTCATGTGAAAATTCACAACAAATTGTGAGTAGGAGTCCGGGAGTGACTGCAAGATCAAATCTTCGCTCAACTCTCCATCCATTATAAAATCCAGTCGTCCCAATTGTTCAATCAAATTGATCATTTTGAGGACATGTGCCTGTACTGTAGGGCCATCGGTCATTCTAGATCGGAAGAGCTCCTTAGATATCTCATATCTTGCAGACCTACTTTGTTCACCATGCAACTCTTGCAGGTGAAGCAATATAACAGGTGCATCCATTTTCTCATGTTGACGTTGTAACTCGTTACTCATGGATGCAAGCATGATGTATTGAGCTACCATAGCATCATCTTGCCACTTTTTAAAAGTAGCAATCTCTTCCTCAGAGACAGTTTCTGCAATAGTTGCAGGAACAGGCGAATTAAGGACATAAGATAATTTTTCAGCGGTGAGAACAATTCTCAAATTCCTTAACCAATCCGTGTAGTTCGGTCCGGTTAGTTTATTAGCATCCAATATGCTTCGAGGTGATAGTGAATGGGCCATTTGTAAAAATCTGTAAATGAATTTTTATTTAAACAACATTAGCATATATTCATTTTATTAATCACCAATTTAATATAGGACTTTATTAAAAGGGTGTCTCCCGCTATTTTATACAAACTATATGACCCTCCATATATAGTTCGACAAATTTTCAAAAAATCTGTTTAGTGAGTAAGGATCCTATTGACATAAATATACAGCCTTGTGTGTGCACAACAAATCATATATTTATTCAAAGGGTAGACAATTCTTGTCAATTACATCAACTATGTAACTCCTTGTATTTTGCCTCTTAGATTATAATAGTCAAGTGTGTGCACATCCGAACTAAAATAATCCAAGTTAAGTTTCACCTAGCATTTCCATATAAGCGAATAGAAAAATATAGTCCTTGTGTGTGCACAACAAAACTAGTATTGTTCAATTCCTTATAAAACATTTTTAATGTAATAAAGTCAACATCTTAAAATTTTAATATGAGTCTTGTGTGTGCACAACAAACTAATATTAAATAATTAATACTCTATTGCTTTATCATGCTAGAAGGCTACGTTTGATATTTTTGAAATACCTTTAAACGTATTCAACTTAATATTTTGAAATGAGGGTTTTGTTATTAATGGTCTCATCTTGTTTAGCGCGCATGCAATTATATATATAAATACGCGTAATATTAAACATTCATCAACATGAATAATAATATATTTAATATATATATTATAAGCATGCATTCATAGAATTCTATATTCTATATGGGATGATTATGAACTTAATCTAATTTGATTCAATCGAGCCACCGAGTAAATCAATAGGTCAAACCTAGGGTGCAAGAATAAATTTGAATATAACTATTACATTCAACCCAGGCTTCATTACAAATGGGTCTTCAATGCTCCTGCTCTTCGGTTCCAATTTCTCTAGTAACTCTATTAAATCCTATTACATTCATTTTTAACAAGAAACCTTGATCAATAGTCAAGGGGAAGTACATAGGAGAGAGATAGATATTACATTTAGAAATTTAGATAGGCGAGGTACGCAGACCCCATTATGAATAAAACCATTCATTCAAGCATCCATTAAAACTAAATCCAATCACATTGGTCAATAATCCTAAATCATCCCCTATATATATATCAACATATATAAATACCATTCATCTCATGAATAATAAACCATTCAATATATATTGATATCATTTAATGGGCAATTGACTAGTAGAAATCCAAAATCCAATTAAAATAAACTCCTTTATTTTAATCCATTCCAAATTAATATAAACTCCTTTATAAAAATTTAGAATCTTTGTTCAAAGTTGAAATCCAATATTAATTAAAATAAACTCCTTTATTTTAAACCGATTTCAAGTCCAAAATAAACATCTTTATTTTTAACATTGAAAATGTAAAATTAGAAATCAAATTTTTTTTTAAATGAACAGTGCCCGGGCTGCCCAGTGAACAGTGTCCGTCAGTGAACAGTTCCGGCGGTGAACAGTTCCCGGCAGTGAACAGTTCCGGTAGTGAAGAGTGTCCGTTTTTTTTTTTTTGATGTTTTTCCAAAAAACATAATTTCATACTAACAATTATACCCAAAAAATTGTTCTAAACACATATCAACATATATATGATTGATACAATTAATAGTACGCATAAGGATGACTCTTGATACCACTGTAAGTTTACAAAATCACAATCTAATTGTAATACGCAACGGAAAATGGAAATTAAAATTTTTGCAACTTATCCATGAATCACCTTATGCATAGCTATTAATTGAAGAAGAAGATGAACAAGAAATATACCTTAATAGATCCAACCTTTGAACCGCTACAAGATCTACTCCTTGTTGATTTCTTCAAGCTCCTCCTTTCTTTGCTCCTTGGATTAAACACTAGCTTCAAAGTGTATGAAGCACTCTACAGGTGATCCACCAAGAATGATTATATGAAACAATATTTTATTTTTACAAATCTTGGATGGCTAATCCAATAAGTTCTTTTATCCCTAACTCTTAAGAATAACAAGAATAATACATGAAGAACACTTTGAAGATTTGATCAACAACTTGATCTATAATTTGGTGTTCTTGAGATGAAGGCTACTAGTTCATAACTTAGTTTTCTTAGTTAGGTTAATTAAAAGAAACCCTAATTTAATTAGTATTCCACCAAGTATGATACTTACATAATATGTAAGTATCAATATTCTCCTAACCCACATGTTTTGCATTTAAGCACTTAACACATGTTTTGCAATTATTTGACCAAATTCAAATTTGCATTTAATTTAAATGATATTTACATTTCATTTAAATTAATTCTTAATCTAATTAAGAATTAAATGATAATAATAATAATAAGATTTCTCTTATTAATTTATAATTCAATAAATTCTCTCAAAATATATCATTATAAATATTAAGCATTTCAATTTATTCAACTAATAAATTAAATACTTAATTTATTATCATTAAGCCAATTGTTTCTAATATAATATTATTTTTTTTGCGGTGTGACCCTTTTAGGTTCAATATTATGCCGGTGTGGTAGTAGAATAAATAAATTAGAACAATTCTAATATTATTTATAATGAATTAAACTCCTTTAATTCATATATAAATAAATAATATTTATTCTACATCATGAGTGACACCTTACGATAATGTATCATGACTATCCGTATAATATGAAATCAACGTTTAATCACATAGAACCTATTCAACAGTAGTTACCGTACAATTCAATCCTTCTACCATACAATGTCCCGATTAAATATAAGACATGGAATTACTGACAAATCTTATTTTATTTAATCATATGCATTTCGATTTAAGAATGCACAACTCCGATTAATGTAAATTAGAAACTCCTTTCTAATTTTCATTCAACCATGGCCAGGGATTTTTGAGCTGTCATTTATCAAATCGCATAGGACATTCTCTCCCTTTATCAGAAGTGGTAGATCCTTTGTCGATCATTCACCTACCTCCGTGTATACTTTATTATATCCGTACATACCCTATGACATACCCTAAGGTATTAAGGAATATGACAAAGTATAACTTAACATACACAAGGTACTATGATGATCTCAAGTCCAAGGATCACTTGTACAACTATCACTTAATAACTTCCCTATTGACAGGTGAATAAAACTCCATTAGGGTTCTTTAAGCGAGTCACGTTCAGTGAACTTATTCTCTAATAAGCACGTACATACTTGTTTTAGTGTCTTCACACAAATGATTATGAGATCAATCATTATCTTCTAAAGATCAAACATAATATGTATTAATCTATCCGGATCAGTAATCCCAATATTAGTGATCCAACGATTAGGAATATTTTAGTTTTGAGCTTTCTTGAATTTAGATCTCACTAGCATGATCTCATCATGATTCTAAAAGCATTGCTCGAAAACTATGGGTTCATCACATTTATTAATTCAACCAATTAACATGGATAAAATATGCCTTTTATTCTATTATTAATATTTGAATAAGATTACAAAGTAAATGCTTATTACATCAAATATAATTGGCTTGAGGGCATATTACTTTCACCAGCCCATGCCATGCACTGGCACGCTAGGCTCCTGCCTATGCCTTGCCCCAACTAATGCCAAGACTTTGTCCCACAAGCCTCGGTCTTCCTTGTTGCCCAGTTCCTAGTCTAGGCCGCTGTCACCATGCGCTGCACCATCTCAGCACATCAATGCCCCCCCCCCCCCCCCCCCCCCCCCCCCCCCCCCCCCGACTTTGCCTTCAAAGTGTGCCCATATGTGCTGGACATGCGTGCCATTGTGCACACACTGCCCACACTAATGCCTTCATCGATGTCCCAACAAGGGTCTAACAAAAGGCTAGAAAGAAAATGTCCAGAGTTTTGGATTCTTTGGAAAGTGGTTAACCATGGTGTGGAATCAAATTCCTTACTAAGCAAAAGACAGATATAACAAATATGAAGTTTATTAAGGAATTTCAAGCTATAGGCTTTTCCGCATCATTTTGCCATCAAGAATTCAGATAGCTAATTTCATGAAGGTGATTCTGTATAAAAATAAATCTGGCAGGTCAAGAGTCTTTTAATTCCACATGCTATCAAGGTTTCTTATTGATATTCATGGCTCATTTTGGGGTAAACTAATTACCTCAAATCTTCCAAATGTTTAGTGAGGTTGACTGATTATGCCACTGCTAAACTTGGGTAAACTACAGATTATTGTTGGGTTGTATTGTGGTTTATTGTTGCACAGAAACTTGGGTTGACTAACTTTATAGCACTTGCATTGAAAACACTTCTGGTTGCCTTATTTTAGAATTAAGCTTTCTTATTTTTTGCCTTCAAGTGCTCTCAGGTACAAGTTTCATAAAGGATTTTATTATTAATAATGAAAATACTAGGAAGAGAATCATTGGTCCTATTAGAGGGTTGATTGTATTGGTTATATAGTAATTATTTCTCTTATTGTGGTTCATATACTTTACAGAGTAATGTAGGCAGTTCTTTTACCAGAAGAATCTTGTGAAGTGTTAAAATCAGCAAAGAGTTGAGGACAACTATTCTGCTTTGATTGATTGAATATTTTAAACAACATTATCAGCTTCATTATGGCTTAGCAGGGTAGAAAAGAACGCATCTTTTCATTGTAAAGTGACAAATACAAAGAAAGTACGACTCTTTTTCAAGAATGCAGAGTATTAAGAACAATATATTTAATAGCATAAACAGGACATCATGAGCTTGCCTAACCAAGACTCTAGTTGAGCAAATTACCAATAATAATAATAATAATAATAATAATAATAATAATAATAATAAATTAATAATAATAATAATAACACTACTAATACTACTACTACAACATTAATACGTCTAGTTGAGGTAGTAAAAGCAAGAAAATCTTTACAATTCATAGAGAATATGGCAGAAATCTAGATATGTGGGATCAACTTCTACCTGATGCCCATATCTTTTGTTTAGAACTATCATTGCATCCTGAACCTAAAAACCAATGCTTTCCTTCTTTTCTTTCCTAGGGCTGAGCAAAAAAGCCGAATAACCGAACCGAAATGAACCAAATTTTTTAAACTGAAATATTTTAGTTATTCAGTTATTTTTTGCATTTCGATTATACCCGTTTTAATATTCGGTTTTCGGGTTCGGGTTTGATTCTTGAATTTTTGTTATTCGGTGAGTTTTTGTTCTTGAATTTTTGTTATTCAGTTACATCTGAAAGATAATAGAATTAGGCACTTCTTTACACTAACATTTATTCAAGGCAAACCTTTCTAAGCAAGTCCTCAAGTTCATAGTTCATTTCGATCCCATCATCCTTAATCCTCTGTCTTGTCTCAATTCTCAGGTGCTGTCTTACTGGCGGCTACGTAAGTCTGAAGCAATAACTTCTAGGCTTTGGAATCAAGACAATTTGCTTTCTTTTAAAATCTCACATAACTTCTCAGCACCATCAACATCTCTCTTTTTCTTGAAATACTTCATAAATTTACCAACAGTATGAAGGGTAGGTTGCCGTTTACAGTTCTCAGATTCAGATACAGCACCTTCTAGGCATCTCATAGCCAAATCTATTTGACGATTCTCTAAATAGAAATACACGAACAGTCTCAAAGCCCAATAGAAAGGTCCTACACATAACACATCTCTTTACGTTTTCAGCTTCTTTAATCATGTTAATGTTTTAAGTAACCACCTATAGCTGTATTTGCTAGCCTCATATCATAAATGGAGCAACTTGATTCCCATTCCTCAAAGACCTTCTTCAACCCATCAATGTCATCCAGTCTGGCGAGAGCCTCAAGCATAATAAGATAACTTACATTGGTAGTAAACTATGAATTTCGGTTATTAACCGAATTCGGTTACCTTAATTCGAGTAGTTGTTCGGATACTAAAATTATACAAATTTCAGTTTTCAGTTATAACTTAATAGACTATTTGGTTTGATTATAACCAAATGATTAACCCTATTCTTTTGAAATATTGACCATGCCCAATCAAACTGTAATTTAAATAATTCAATTTTCAAAACCTAGTTTCTGCCCTTTGTTTATCATAAAAATATTTTTCAAAAATTAAAAAATTGTGTATGCGCGCGATTGTGCTTATTAGAATGACATAAAATCCTGAAAGAACCTGCTACTTGGAGTAGAATAATGTAACCTAGAGTAGAAATCCAAAAACACAATCGTTTAAGTATTCTGCAGTTTTATCTTTTATATGCCACGTGTCAAATTATTAATGGGTTAATATGTTGGCATCTCAGAATTTGTTATGCTTTGGGTTATAAAAGTAGTATCAGTGTAAGGACAGAGGGTATCAGATAAATCAAATGAATTTTTAGTTCCATTTCCTTTTCTACAATTCCTTTCTTCTTTACCTTTTAGCTGGTAGTAGCTCTTATTGTTCAATGTCATGTTAATCCATTAGTATGCTGGTTATTATCCTTGCACGACCGAGTATTTGTGTGTTCCATACCCATTTCCTTATGGGTATACTTCCATGGCCGAGTCCCAAGTTCCATTTTGTCTTAATGATTCGGCAGTCATGAGCTCAAATCGTGACAAATTGGTATCAAAGCCGCTGTTCCTCGGCGACTTCCGACCATGGGAAAGGGAGTATGATCCATCACTGGTAATTTCTACACCTCACTCTTCCATTCAACATTCCCATATCCAAATTGCTTGTTCTCTGTCCACTGATTTACCACCTACTCTTGCTCCTATGACTACATCACTGATTCCAGTCTCCAATCACATATGACCTGCACCTAATTACTTTATGTTACCTGGAAATCAACCAACCACTTCACCTTACATCTTCAACTCATCTCACCGAGTTGTTCCTACCTCAGTTACGGAAACAACATCTGAAAATCACTTGGTTTCTTCTTCTCCATCACTTCAACAGTTAATTTCAGCATCTCAAATTGCTCAAATTCAAACAACTACTAAACCAACAATTCCTGAGTCCAACCATTTCAAAATTCAAATTAAATCCACTAATTCATCTTGTGAGGCTAAAGTGTTCGATGAAATGTCTTAGTAAGATACATGATTCGCCATGGAGCACTCATTCATGTGACCAATTAAGTGGAGTACTAGTAATACAGGATTATGGTGTTCCTTTCTCCGGCAATGATCCTTGCAGATTTATTCAGGGCTATGAAGAATTTTTCAAAGTGATTCCTATGACTGAAGTAGATATGATTCAATATGTAATGCAGGATTTCGAAGGGGGAGCACTAGAATGGTATTATCAGTATGTTGAAGGAAAGTTTTCTGATACATGGACTCCGGACTGTTGGGAGGATTTTGTTATCGAGTTATATAGAAAGTTTGTAGGTGAGCATCAGGTGTTTGTTGAAAGGTCTGAAACATAAATGGTAAAAGTTAGTGAATCAAAGTTTGTGGGGAATGAACCTTCTGAAGTTGTGCACAACTTGTTTGCTAGAATGCCTGAACCAGTCAAAATTACAAAACAACAAATCATTCGAGAGAAATTTGTGGAGCATAAGGTTTTTAAGGAGGTTACCGATGCAAAGACCCTGTGGGTTGATTTAGAGAATGCCGTGAAGAATGAGCATGTGGGGAATTCCTTGGAGGTGGCTGGAAACTTTGATGCAAGGCATGAGACAGAGAAGTTAGAAGAGGCAATTGAGGTTCCTGAGGTTGAAAGTCACGAGGGGGAGGAACCTATGACTGTTTCTCAAGAGAAGATAGAAGAGTTCATTGATCAGAAGAATGTTGATAAGGTTAAAGGGGCAGGAATCATTGATGAGCAGAGTGTCCTAGAGGAAGTTGTGAGAGATGGTGTAACTCTGTTGGAAAATGATGGGTTGGTTAATAGCCTAAAAAATGAGGTAATGAAGGTGCCTGATTTGGGTACTATCAGTGACATAGTATTAGGAGGAGAGGTGAAGGCAACAACTGCTATATCTCCTTTGAAGCTTGTTATTAAATTTCCCAATCATCCTGAAATTGAAACATTGGATGACGCTTTCAATACTTTCTTTAGCGAGACGGGTTCTGGAAAACATGTTCCCAGAGCTATAATACCTGACCTTGAACCAACTGTCATTGAAGAAGTGAGTGCAGGGTCTTGCCGCCAACTGTTCCATCCTGAACAACTTATTTCTGGAAAGGAAAATGTTGCAAATAATTTATCTAGGGGGCACTATACAGTGGGTAAGGAAATTGTTGACATGTGCCTTAACCGAGTGAGGAAGTTGGCCGATAAGTGCACTAATTTACAAAGGTTTCTAATGTTTAGTACTATTGGGGGTGGCACTAATTCTGGTCTGGGGTCTTTGTTGATGGAACGCTTGTCAGTAGACTATGGAAAGAAGCAAAGTTTGGGTTCACCATCTATCATTCTCCTCAGGTTTTAAGTATAGTTGTGGAGCCATACAATATTATGCTCTCTACACATCTCCTTCTTTAGCACACTGATATAGCCGTGCTTTTAGATAATGAAGTCATTGATGACATATATTGGAGATACCTAGATATAGAGAGGCCTACTTATACCAATTCGAACAGATTGATACCTCAAATCATATCATCATTGACTACTTTCTTGAGGTTTGATGGAGCCAATAATGTGGATTTCTACATATCAAACACGAGAATGATGAAGATTTCACCTATAGGCCTTAAAAAAATGTTCTATGAGGTGTTCTTTGGTGCTGCACTTAAAGGTGAGTTGATGGCCCAATATCTTTTTCATTGCTTTTTTGGAATCATTGATGCTTAGAGTATTACAAAGGCAGCTAGAAAAAGAATAGACCCAGGTGATGTAGTTCTTCTCTATGATTTAAAGGAATTTGAAAGACTGCAAATTCTCAATTTTGATCAAAAGATAGGTTTTAAAGGTATACATAAAGCTCTTAAGGCCCGTGTGCATGCCATTATTTCTCGTGTTAGATTACGTGGAGTTACTATGCTTAGTAAGCTGTGGAAGAAGGATGAATTTGATTTTGGATATTGTACAACACCCTTGGTGTTTGATCTAGGGGATTTTGGAAGTTTTGCAGCCCATGAAAGACATTTATGTGTTATTTCGAAACAAGAAGCTCACATCAAAATTAAGCAACATGACTGGAACTCAAGAAGTAAACCTTGAGGACAAGGTTTATTTTTAAGGAATGGGGAATGTAACGTAGAGTAGAAATCCAAAAACACAGTCGTTTAAGTATTTTGCACTTTTATCTTTTATATGCCACGTGTCAAATTATTAATGGGTCAATTTGTTAATTGGCATCTCAGAATTTGTTATGCTTTGGGTTATAAAAGCAGTATCAATGTAAGGAGAGAGGGTATCAGATAAATCAAATGAATTTTTAGTTCAATTTCATTTTCTGCAATTCCTTTCTTCTTTTCCTTTTAGCTGGTAGTAGCTCTTATTGTTTAATATCATGTTAATCCATTAGTATGCTGATTATTATCCTTGCACGACCGGGTATTTGTGTGTTCCACACCCATTTCCTTATGGGTATACTTCCATGGCCGAGTCCCAAGTTCCATTCCGTCTTAATGATTCGGCAGTCATGAGCTCAAATCGTGACAAATAATAGCATTAAGAGGTATAGAACAACTTATCATTTAAGTTTTGCTAATTTACTGGATTTCCTCAACCTTTCTATGGTTACACTTCGTATAAATTATTAATTTATGCACTATCTATATACATTTATAGAGAAATTAAGACATGGTTGTTGACTTTGTAGTATGAATCCTACATTAATGTTGGTAAATCTAGTTTGTGAAGATGTTGTGGAAGACACGTTTCAAATCCCATTGCTGCCTATCGATTAGTTCACTTTGAACCTCTTCACTTATATCAGCTTTAATAAACGAAAACTCGAAGTTCCTGTTTTGAAAAGTAAGTAGGATTCTTTTGTTTGAAGATATCCATCTGGTCCAAAGGCAACAATGGTTGGAAGGCGAGGAAAATGAAACATTTCTTTCGCCAAACAAATTATCAAAAAAGGAACATAAGAGTGGAACAACCACGGCATCCCTTTAATCCCTTTAATGCACCTGGAGAAGGATGATTCATGGCGGTCCAACGATATGTAAATAATCTCAAACTGATTATGTGTCCCCTTCCTTTTTGCAATATAATTTCTTTAATGCTGGCAAAAATGATCCAGATCCAGATCCAACGCAAGAATATGTTGCAAACAATAAAAGGACACACTCCTCGGAGACGATAGTATCCTCCTACAAGAAGGATTGAAATTTTGAAAAACAAATATCAACATTCAGAGGTCCTTAATTTGGTTTACAAACACAAAATGACAACTTTAATAGTATGCACACTAGCCAAGGCTCAACACAAGAACAAGCATACCTTGTACCAAGTAGAACCTCCGTAGGAGGAAGAACCTCCATACCATAAAGGAGCTGAGGGTGATAAAAGTTCACTTAACAATTAACACCAACTTTATGTTGGTTCCTCTGTGCTACTTTCACAGCGTTTTCCAAGTTAAAAGGAAATGCCTCGATTCCAAAAATTTGCAAGATATCAAGCACAAAGTAACTCAAAGATTTTTTAGGCTTAAGAATAATAAAAGCGCCTGCATTTCTTGATATCTTGTCATCCAAATTAACACGATCCATTGCTAAAACCCAGCACAATTTTCTGCTATTACAGGGCAGTGAGTACTAAGTGATACTTCCAAACTCCTCAAATATAGCCTTACAATAGGAAAATTATGTAGTCATTGACTAATACAATATTGTTGAACATATCACACTGCGCCAATCTCTTAAGGACTTTCACATTTCCCAAAGTTGTCACCCAGGAGCTCGGTTAAGGAGAATTTTTTCATTAGTACACTTTTCTTGAGTGCAAAATCTTCACGTTTTATTTGCGTGTTCTTCCTTTCATCGAAGGGAAAGCCTTCGGCTCCATAAAAGCGGAAGGGGACCTCGGCGTCTTTCAGCAAGACAGTGCCGTCTGGAGCAAAAAGAATAGCTCTTTCTAACCTTGAGGTTGGAATAGAAAACTTATCTATGAACTGATTTCTGGCCTCTTAATCTTTGTGTGGGGTGGCAAGCCAAGGTATATTGATGAATACATCATGGAAAATAACCTCGTTGTTACCTAATGTAACAAACACAATCTCAAACTCTCCCCCGGGATACAAATTTGTGTATACTTCACGCAAGTCTGCTCTAAAAACGGGTGCGAAGTTTGGATTAAGTAGATTTTTGGACAACCAGCCAAACTAGATAAGAACATATTTGCCATCAAGTTGGTCTGCAATTTTAACCTAAGGTAAAAAAGGGAATGAATGAAGCAAATTTTATAAATTTAGATAAAGAAGCAAGTAGTTGTATGAAGCAGGAAATGCAAATATGTGACTGCATTCGTCGTAGGGAAAAAAGTTATATGATTGATAAGTGAATTTTGTGGCCTAGAAGGATGCACTTCGAACTGTTTGCAAGGACTGAAAAAATTAATAATTTGAAAAAGGGAAAATAGAAGAGAAATACCTCCTCTATTCCACAAAAAGAGTTTCATTTGATTTTTTCCTTAGTTAATTTGCAAAATCATAAAATTCAAATTTTTGTGAATTTACTTAGTTTGGTTAAAGCAATAGTTAATATTATAAACTACTTAAAATGTATTACCAATTAAGTACAAAATTATTACTTCAAAAAAAATTTAAAAAAAAAATTCTCATCACAATTCCAATTTTAGGATTTTAGAAATTAACTAGGACCAAATTCAAATGGGACTTTTTCTGGAACGAGGGGTATATATGTTGATGTATGTATATATGTATATATGTGTGGGTGTGTGATATATACCAGTAACAACAAACAATTTGCTTATTCATTTTCTGATGAGGACATGCCTAGCTCGGTCAAGGATAAAAGCTATAGAGCGGAGCCAGTATAAGTTCCAGTTAGACCTGTAACGAGAGCTCGGGCTAAACGTTTCAAGGAAGGGCTAAACAGTTTAATTCATGAGTTATGGATGGAGAATGGATCAAGGGCTTGTGCTGAGGAAGATGGTTTGAAACTTGTTAGTTTGGTGCAAGCAACATGCTAAATTTAGGCGATTGTGCTGATCAGCGCCCCAGCGCTACTTTTGAACTAGAAACCAGCACCCCGGCGCTGAGATCCAGGGAAGTTAGTGATGCCCAGCGCCCCGGCGCTAAAGGCCAGTGCCCCGGCGTTGGGATCCAGGGAACTTTAAAACATACATTGCCCTTGGCACTGCATGCAAGGCTAATTCAAGCGCCCTGGCTCTAGTTCGCTTACACGAAAATTGAGGACGTGTTTTTTGCCAGATTTTGAAGACTTTTGAAGATTTTATTAGATCTTTTAGGACTTTATTATAATTAGGGTGTTTCTTGGATAGATTTTGCTTCCTAATTGGTTGTTAAGTAGTATTTCAATTCCTTTAGTAATTAAGGTTTAATTCTATTAGTATAAATATAATACATGATGATGTAATTAGATGATCAACAATTATTCTGAGTTTATACAATTGAGAGCTATTCTCTACTTTTGGTTCTTTGAAGGATTTCTAAGTTATTGTTCTTAGTTTTTCTTTGAGATTCCTAATTAACTTATCATACAACAAACCATAGTTGTGTGTGGCATTATTCTACCGCATCATACAATCGTACGGAGATTATCATTTTTTTATAAACGAGGGTCCAAGTGTTGTTGGTGTTCCATACCACGCGAATCCAATTGCTTGATCGAATTTATCAAGATTCTCGTCTCAAAATAGACGTTAGGTTAAGGTATCGAGAGAGTTCCATCAAAGTTGCTTACTAGAAACGATCCGGGCGACGACCACCTCACGCAAGCGTGCAACGATCCGGACGATGACCACCTCACCCAAACGTGCCGTGGAGTCTATTATTTTCTTAGTTGTTTGCCAAATGAAGGAGACCAGATCGACAGAATAACAGTAAGTAATACTTAATAAAGTAATTGAGCGAGCAAACATACATACAACATATGAAGGTCAATAACATATACTTATACTTACCTGATCAGTGAGCATACACACAGAAATAAGAATTAATGATGCAAACTACTACTAGTACTACCAATGAGAGACATAATTAATTTCATAGTATTAAATACAACATATTTAGGCCAACAACATATACTTATTTACTTGATCATACATATACATATTTCGTAGCTTAATTGCTTTGGAATCGGCAGGCAACTGAAAAAAACATGTGAAATTAATTAGAACGACTACCACAACATAATGTATTTAATCGATTAATTACCTGCTGCAGTTTTTTTTCATCCCACTACAACAAAAGAGCCCATCAGCGACCGAGACTTTCAGCGACCGCTATTTTCAGTCGTTGATAATATTAATAGCGACCGATAGTAGCGACCGACATGAAATTTAGTCGCTAGTTCATATCAGCGACCGTCTGCGGTCGCTGATCGGTCGCGAGTTTAATTTTGGCGCCCAAACATTTGGCGCAGTTGTTGGCGGGCATGCTAATTGCGTCCAGTATGATATTAGCGACAGCTTGCGGTCGCTAATAAAGCCACGTCAACTTTTATCAGCGACCACATGCGGTCGCTGATGTATTTAGATCTCTACCAGTCAAACAGACCCATGCCATATTCAGACGAAGAAAAAGAAAGAAAAAGAAGAGAGAGGGAGAGAGAGAGAATACAACTGAGTCTCCACGCCACCGTTGTCGTCGGCGCCCCATCGCTGGAGCTGCTCAAGCTGCCATTGCCGCCGTCGCCCAATCGTCGGAGCTGCTCAAGCCGTCGCCGGAGCTGCCATATTCAGATTTAGGGTTGTTTGATCCTCTATTCTCTCCCTCATTCTTCTCAGGTATTGATTTATTGTTCTATATGCACTTCATCAGATTTATTTCTATGCAAATTTGTGCTGTTTGATTCAGTTTTTCATTCCCAATTAAGTTTTCCAATTAATTGTAACTTATTATGTTAGATTTAGTTGAGTTACACTGCTTGAAGATTTCAATTTTTTAGCTTTGCAAATGTCTATTTGTTATGATGGTTTATTATTCAGAATAAGGCATTATTTATGCGATTGTTTTCACTTTTTGTTGGACAATTTTCCCTGTTCTGCTAAATTTTGTGGTATTCATTTTGTTGTATTTTTGTCACTTGTTCATTTAGTCAATTAGCTTCTTATGGTTTGTTAGTGATTGGAGATAAAAGTGGTCTTTCTGATGTTGTAGGATTTCCTTCTTACTTCAGAAATATAAGAGGTTTGGAATATATTTAAATTCATTAAATTATATTAAATTAAATTAATATAAATAATATAAAATAATACAAAATAAATTGAAATGAAACAAATAAAATATAATATGTGTGACTATAATACAAAATAAATGTAATTAAAATAAAAAATAATATAATGATCAAGAACTAAATAAAATAATAAAAATAAAATAAAATAAATATAAATTCAATTGCATTAACATAATATATATCCTTACAAATCCATATCCATTCAATGACAGCGCTGAGGGATGTGAGCAGTGAGAGCTTTCAAATCATTTCCATGTCCAAATGACAAAAGAAGATCTGCCTGATAGTAAATATAAATTATCAATTTCAGAAATATCTAAACACGTCATCATTAGCAGTTGAAACTTGAAACAATCACAATTACACAAATAGAACCTATCACATTACACAGCCTATGTGGATTCAATTTTCACTCAAGAACAGAAATCAACAACCTATTACCTCGTTTAGAATGAGAATTGAGAGTGAATCCTGAATAGATTTTCCTTGGAGGACACCTATTGTCAAGCATTTTAGTATACCTCCAGGAGTAGACAGAAGAATATGCTTACAAGTATGCTCAAGTTATATACTTACAAGTATGCTCAAGTCATATGCTTACAAGTATGCTTAAATGATAATCATATACATGCTTACAAGTATGCTCAAGTCATATGGTTACAAGTATGCTCAAGTCATATGTTAACATTTATAATGTTGTCTGTAGTAGGTACAGTGGAATCATGGACCTCTATTCAAACCGTAGTTGGATGACACGACGAAAGTCAAGTGCCCAGATAGGTGCTACAACTGAATTTAGAGCTGGTTGCCAAGTGTTTTTGGAGTATGCGTATAATTACCCGGAATGTATGAATGGTCAGTCGCAGATACGATGTCCATGTTTGAAGTGTAAGAATATAAATTATATGGACAGAGACGTGGTAAACTATCATTTACTTGTTTCTGGGTTCATGAAAAATTACGAAGAATGCTGGTGGGCACAAGGGCAAAGAAGAGATGGTGGCATCACAGAAGTACACAATTTGGGCAGTAGTACTCATCCTATGAATGAAATGGTTCATGATATTGCAGGGCTAGATTTTGATTGGGAACAAGGCAGAAAGCAACCTATGAATTCTGATGCCAAAGACATCTTTAAGTTGTTAGACGAGGGTAGCGAGCCATTGTGGCATGGTTGCACCAAACACACTACATTGTCTGCAGTGGCGATATTACTTAACATCAAGGCTGATCATAACATGAGCCATGAGTGTTTTGAGTCACTCTTGAAGGCCATTAAGAGTATGTTGCCTGACGATGAGAAATTACCTGGTAACTATTACTTTTGTAAGAAAATGGTGAAGAAGTTGGGTCTTGGATACCAAAAGATCGATGCATGTCCCAACGATTGCATGTTATTTTATAAGGAAAATGAACAGATGATAAGGTGCACGTTTTGCAGTCATGGTCGGTTTAGGTCTAATAAAGAGGGTGTGACTACAAAAAAATCAAGTATACCGTTTAAGATTCTAAGGTATTTTCCAATAACACATCGGCTAAAAAGATTGTACATGTCTTCAAGAACAGCTGAACATATGAGTTGGCATGCGAAATCTCCAGCTAAAGATGGAGAACTAAATCATCTCGTAGATGGGCAGGCTTGGAAATATTTCAACTTAGCACATCTTGGGTTTGCATTGCAACCTAGAAATGTGAGGCTTGGATTGTCCACCGATGGTTTCAATCCGTTTGGCCACTCAGATATTTCGTACTCATGTTGGCATGTGATTGTTACTCCGTACAACTTGCCTCCTTGGATGTGTATGAAACAGCCATACTTGTTTCTTTCAAGGTTGCTCGTGGTCATCTCATTCACTCTTGCAGGTGTATGGTTATTCCTTGTCCTATACTGCTAAGAATTAGCAGCCATATTTGCAATTAAAGTCCTCGCAGCCTCCGGTGTCTTATCTACTAGTGCTACTCCACTTGCAGCATCGATCATACTCCGATCCATTGGTGATAATCCCTCATAAAAGTACTGAATCAGGTGTTGATTGTCTATTTGATGGGGAGGATAACTGGAACACAGTTTTTTAAATCTTTCCCAATACTCATACAGTGTCTTTCCGTTGAACTGTCGAATGCCGCATATCTCCTTTCTGATATTGGCAACTCTTGAAGCAGGAAAGTACTTCTCCAAGAACAGCCTTTTCATGTCATTCCATGACTGTATTGACCCTGAAGGAAGATAATACAGCCAGTCCTTCGCTAGATCTCCCAATGAGAATGGAAATGCCCTTAGCTTGATTTGAACCTCAGTTACTCCATGTGGCTTCATGGTGGAACACACCACATGAAATTCCTTCAAGTGCGTATATGGATCTTCACCTGTGAGACCACGAAAAGTAGGCAAAAGATGAATTAGTCCTGATTTAAGTTCAAAAGCAGCAGTTAAAGTAGGATATTCAATGCACAAGGGTTGTTGATTTAGATTAAGAGTGGCTAATTCTTTGAATGTTCTATTGTTATTTGGCACCGCCATTTCTTCTTCTTCCTTTGAATCGGTGAATGATGTATTTGACAGTAATTCAAGTGCTATGTTGAGTCCCGGTGATGGAACTTTGTCTGACTCTGCAGTGATGCCTCGAACTTGACGAGCTTCTTTCCTTAGCCTGCGTGCAGTTTTCTCAATTTCTGGATCAAAATTCAAATCACCGGATTGAGAAGATCGTGTCATAAACTACAATAATGAAAAAAATAAAATAAAATAAAATGAAGAATAAATAAAGATAAATAACACTTCCCCGGCAACGTCGCCAAAATTTGGGAGCTGTCGTTTTACACTTCCAAAATTAATACCTTACTAACACTCTACTAGCACAAAACTTAGTATAATGACAAGCAAGGATCGATCCCACGGAGAATTGAATTAGTCTTTTACTTATTCTAATATTCCTATTATTTCTATTAATGGGGGGTTTTGAGTTTGATTCACTAAGCCAACAAAAGTAATTAAGAGTGATCAGTGAATAAAAAGCTTCAGTTCTTCAGTTCAGTATCACCTTAGCACAATTATGGAAAAGTCAAGTTTAACAATATTTATCCTTCAATGAGATTAATAACCCTAGATAACCGCAATCGCTAATTATCCAAAATTCTCCTTATGTGTAAATCAAATGTGACAATCGCCTCAAGAGACCCTAACTATCATATAACCTAGAACTATCAGTCTAGATTTAATATAACAGCAACATGAAGAATTAGAGAATTAGGTTATTCCAAGCAACAATTACACTATCAGGAATTATTTAACTTGCCTTCTAATAACCTTAATAATATCCAAAAGCTTGTCCACAATCAAATACTATTAATTGCTACCAATGATCAGATATAATATCGTTTGCTTAATACTATATCTTAATCTAGCAGATGATATTAATCAAATTAATTCAATTGGCCAAATCAAATCAAAAGATTAAATAACATATAATCAATTAAAAACAGATTATCAGAATAAATCTCATGCAAGAAGGAATAAATAAATAAAACCTGATTAAACCATTAATTATGAATAAGGTTCAACATCTCTTAGAACTGAAAGTAAGAGTTTAGCCTGACATGCCTTCAATCTCCTCTAATTAGGGTTACAATTATAGTTGTCAAGATGTCCCTAATAATAAACTAAAAACATTTATTTATTATCCTAAGATAATATCCTAAGTCTCTAAGAATTAAGAATCCAATCTGAAATAGAAATCCTCAAAAATTACAAAAAGTCAAAGCTGGTCAAACTGGTCAACGCCGACCTTTCTCGTCAAGGTGAGAAATTTGTTCTTCAGTTTCTCGCCGGGGCGAAGTGCTGGGCGAAAACGGGCAGAGCACTTCTTACCGGGGCAAGAAAGCCTAGTACAAAATTCTCACTGGGCGAGAACCTCAAATTTTCCAACTTTTCAACTTTTTCTCGTTTTAGCTCCGATTTTCCATCTTTTTCCACTTTTGACTCTGAATTCTCCTGAAATCAATAAACAATTTAATAAGTGCATATACACAATAAAACATGCAATAAACTAAATATAAAGGAATGAAAATAAATGAATATTATACACTTATAAAATTCTCCCACACTTAGTCTTTACACGTCCTCGTGTAAACTAAAACAAAAGTTATATTGAAATCATTTGAATTCTATTCAACCAAACTCCCAAAGGTTCAAATTCTATTAGCATCCATGAATGCTAACACCAATCAACAGAAATTTGTTCAATACTTCTCAAATCAACTAATAATAATAACCTCATCATTCCCCACTTAACATCTATAAATCAAATTGAAACCACATAAGCATCTCCTATGATTAACACAGATACTCAACTCAGTTTGTATGAACAACAAACGTGCACACTGACTCAAAACCAGAACATGTTTTTTTTCTGCCATTCATTTTTCTTCATTTAGGTGAATGCATTTTATGCTCCATTTCACCTTTTGCATTCTTTTCTTAAGCGAGTGCATTTTATGCTTCATCTCACTTTTCTTCTCAACAACGAGTGCGTTTTACGCTCCATCTCGCTGAACGTGTTTATGGGTGAGTGCGTTTTATGCTCCATCTCAACCCACCACATGTCTTCCTTTTGAGACAAAATATTTTTTTCAGTTTTTTTTCTCTCAATTTTTTTTCAAATTCCCAATTTTGTCTTCACATGGTCCTGGAAACAAGATAAGCAGTTACACAGTTCAAAATCATGAAATCAGCGCACAAAGTTAACTTTACAACTAACTTAGTCAAGTAAACATGTATCTCATACTCAAGTACTCATGCAATACTAACTCAATCTAAATCAGTTAACTATGGGTCCTAACTTCATTACCATCATTTATCAATTAATTCAGCATCAAACAAATTCAATCAATGGCATCAATCTTCATTCTAAAACCAAAAACCTTTGAAAACTTGACCAAACACAAAAAAAAAAATCAAAATTTCACAAAACAACTCAGATTTTCACATTTAGAGCAAACCTACCTACCCTATACTAACCTAAACCTAAACCCCTCCCCCACACTCAAATCTTACATTGTCCCCAATGTAAGACAATCATGCAAAAGACGAGCAAAAAACTAAAAAGCCAATAAATAAGTAAAAAGGGATAGAAAAGCAAATCTAATGTCTTGGGTTGCCTCCCAAACAGCGCATTTGGTTAATGTCGTTAGCCCAACATTGATTCTCCTCAATCATTCATAGCTCGGATCCACTAGGTCTATCATCTCCACACTCTCCATCGGAAATCCTTCATGGAAAGGTTTCAGCCTATGTCCATTGACCTTGAATACTTTCCTTGTCTTTGGATTCTGTATATCTATAGCACCATGAGAGAACACATTAGTAACAATGAATGGACCTTCCCAACGAGAGCGCAACTTACCTGGAAATAACTTCAGCCTCGAATTGAACAGGAGAACTTGTTGTCCAACAGCGAAATCTTTCCTCAAAATCTGCTTGTCATGGAAGGCCTTTGTCTTATTCTTGTATAGTATAGAACTCTCATATGCTTCATTCCTCATCTCTTCTAATTCTTGTAACTGAAACTTCCTATGCATCCCCGCTTCATCCAAACTCATATTACATTGCTTGATCGCCCAAAAAGCTCTGTGTTCTAACTCTACGGGTAGATGACATGACTTCCCAAAAACCAATCTATACGGAGACATACTAATGGGGCTTTTGTATGCGGTTCTATACGCCCACAATGCATCTTCTAACCGCAGACTCCAATCTTTTCTGCTTGGCTTGACGACCTTCTCCAAAATGGATTTCACCTCACGGTTGGATACTTCAGCCTGACCATTGCTTTGTGGATGATAAGATGTAGAATTCTTATGCAAAACATTGTATTTCCTGAAAAGTGTTGCTAGCATCCTGTTGCAAAAGTGAGTTCCTCTATCGCTGATGATAGCTCTAGGAGTTCCAAATCTGACAAATATGTTAGTTTTGACAAAATCTGCAACAACTTTAGAATCATCAGTCCTGGTGGCTTTAGCTTCCACCCATTTAGAAACATAGTCAACAACCAAGAGAATGTAAATATTACCATGAGAAACAGGAAAAGGTCCCATAAAATCAATACCCCAAACATCAAAAATCTCAACAATTAAAATGGGAGTTTGTGACATTTGATTTCTATGTGATATGTTACCTGTTCGTTGACAATTCTCGCATGATTTACAAAATAGATATGAGTCTTTAAAAATTGTTGGCCAATAAAAACCACTTTCTAAAACCTTATGAGCAGTCCGTTTGAGTCCAAAATGACCTCCACAAGCATAGGAATGGCAAAAAGTTAGAATAGACAATGTTTCGGTATTAGGCACACATCTACGGATTATCTGATTAGCACAAAATTCAAAGCTGGTCAAACTGGAACTGGTCAACGCCGACCTTTCTCGCCGAGGTGAGAAATTTGTTCTTCAGTTTCTCGCCGGGGCGAAGTGCTGGGCGAAAACGGGCAGAGCACTTCTCGCCGGGGCGAGAAAGCCTAGTACAATATTCTCGCTGGGGCGAGAACCTCAAAATTTCCAACTTTTTAACTTTTTCTCGTTTTAGCTCCGATTTTCCATCTTTTTCCACTTTTGACTCTGAATTCTCCTGAAATCAATAAACAATTTAATAAGTGCATATACACAATAAAACATGCAATAAACTAAATATAAATGAATGAAAATAAATGAATATTATGCACTTATAAAATTCTCCCACACTTAGTCTTTACACGTCCTTGTGTAAACTAAAACAAAAGTTATATTGAAATCATTTGAATTCTATTCAACCAAACTCCCAAAGGTTCAAATTCTATTAGCATCCATGAATGCTAACACCAATCAACAGAAATTTGTTCAATACTTCATCAATCAACTAATAACAATAACCTTATCATTCCCCACTTAACATCTATAAATCAAATTGAAAACACATAAGCATCTCCTATTTGGTAAGATTGTCGGGAACGGAGATGCGAGATCGTGTGATGAGATTGCCGGTTATCCCATTTGGTAAGATTGATGCCACAAACATAATAAATGGGTTTGGCAAATCTCATAACTGGGTTCGAAGAAGCATCTTTTGGGAACTGCCTTATTGGTCTACAAATTTGATTCGTCATAATCTAGATGTGATGTATATTAAGAAGAATGTGTTTGACAATGTGTTTAACATCGTGATGAATGTTACGGGGAAGACAAAAGATAATGATAAGGCACGTTTGGACATGAAAGATATTTGTAAGCGTCCTAGATTAGAACTTTATGAATCTCCTAATGGTAAGATTGTCAAACCGCATGCAAGGTACACATTGTCCAAAAACCAAGTTGAAGATGTGTGCACATGGGTTAAATCTTTGAAACTACCAGATGGATATGCGTTAAACATTGCAAGGTGTGTTACGGGTGGGAAATTACAAGGGATGAAGAGTCATGACTGTCATGTATTCATGGAGAGACTCCTGCCTATAGCATTTTGGGATCTGCTTGATAAACCAATATGGGATGCTTTGACAGATCTTAGTCGTTTCTTCAAAGACTTATGTTCAAAATCATTAAATGAGAAGGACATGTATATACTTGAGAAGAACATCATAGAGATCACGTGTAAACTAGAAAAAATATTCCCACCTGTTTTTTTGACTCCATGGAGCATTTGCAAATCCATCTTCCCTATGAAGCTCGTGTTGGGGGTCCAGTTCAATATAGATGGATGTACCCTCTCGAGAGGGTGATGGGAAACCTTAAGAGGAAGGTGAAGAATAGAGCTTATGTCGAGGGGTCCATATGTGAGGCATACAGTTTCGATGAGATATCTACGTTTGTCTCAGACTATTTTTCGGACGAAGTCTTGACAAAGGCCAATCGAGTATCGAGACATGATGATGGGGGAAATGTTGAACTAAATGGTTGACTCTCTGTATTTGGTCTATCGGGTCGCGCTTATGGAAAAGGGAAGCACATATTCCTCTTTGAGCAAGAATTACATGTTGCACATACTTACATTCTTCTCAATTGCGAGGAGATTGATGAATTTGTGAGGTACACATGTAAACTTGATAATTTATCTTTTAAGTTAAAAATTTATTCCAATATGTTAATGTTTATAACATGGTATAGATTGTACGATGACGAGTTAAAAGTGAAACATCCCGGCATAACTGATAAAGATATTCAAATCAATCGTGATAAAAAATTTGCACTTTGGCTAAAGGACAAAGTAAGTTCAATTTCTTAAGCACGTAGTATATATATATACTCCATATTAACTATGACTTCATTTAATAAGATAGAGTTTTTGTAGGCTTTGACTGAGGGATCAACGATTCCGGTTAATGTACAAGTCCTAGCTATGGGACCAGATAGGGACCAAGTCAGCTGCAATGGTTACAAAATAAATGGTTGTAAATTTCATATAAAGGCATATGGGCGCGGTAAAAGAACAACGAACTCTGGAGTGTGTGTCCAAGGAGATTGTTACAATGAGCTTGGTCGTGCCTTTTATGGGGAGTTGGAGGAAATCGTAGAGTTGTCGTGCAAGGGCACGTACGGGGGTCATATTCACTTGTTCAAGTGTCGTTGGTTTGATTCAGAAAAAGGATACATTATGACAGACATGGAATCGTCGATATTGACCTCCATAGATCTGCATACTCCAATGAACCGTTTGTTTTACCAACTCAAACAGTACAAGTATACTACATTCCTAGTCCTGTTAGGAAAAGAGATAGACTGCCTACAGATTGGCAAGTTGTAATTCATACTCCCGCGCGTAGTCGTGTAGAAGTAGTTGATGGGGAGATTTACCAAGAGCAGATGCTTCATAGTCAAACTATAATAAATGTGGAGGACGACAATGAAGTAATCTAGTTAGATGGTGGAGATGAACCACATGAATTAGATCTTGAGTTAATACTTGTGTCAGATGACATTGATACTGAGGAGGAAAAGTTATTGACTGAATCTAACACTGAATTTGAAGTAGATGATGGTTATGAATCTGCAACACGTATACAAGATGATTCTGAATCAGACATTAACACTTGAACAAATGAAATGTATGTTTAGCATTACATGTTTATATCATTGTCATTTTATATTCATATATATACATGTTTATATCACTGTCATGTTTATGTACTAAACTATTTACATGCAACTTTTGTTTATTGTCATTTTATATTCATATATATACATGTTTATATCACTGTCATGTTTATTGTCATTTTATATATTCATATATATATGTAATCAAATATAACTCATAATAACATTTTGAAATTCGTAATATACAGATGGCTTCTGAAGCAGCGCAGAAAAAGCGCGGCTTGGGTAGGGGGCCTAATCATGTGCCCAAGGCCCCTACTAATCCGGATGATCGGATTCTTATTCAGATTCGCCCTCCTCCGAATAGCACGTACGTCCCGCATATATCATTTATATATAACCATTTTAGATTCTGTTTATACAAGATATATAGAACTTAGATGTAAATTGCTTTAATATATCTACTTATCGTTGATGTAAATTGTTGTATATTATAGTGATTTTTCAGATAATAAGATCGTCAAGTGCATATCACAGCTGTGTTTACAGAATTGGTCTACACCTGTGATTACGTGGGCGAGCACACCTATTGCCCACAAGGATGCTGTTTGGGCTGAATTTCAGGTATGTTTTTTTTAAGTATAACAGATAATATTATATTCAAAGGATAATTATTTAATAATGTTATTATTGTTGTTTTATTTACAGAAACGGTATAGATGGGAGGACGCGCAGGCTTTAGTGATACAGACATTATTCTGGCAGAAGTGCGCGGTCCGCACCAAAGACAATTTGAATAAAGAACGACAAAAAGCTCTTCACAATGCATCGATCGACCATCCAGGCCGGGGCGAGGATTACATGTACGAGCATAGTCCTTGGTGGTGCACCCAGTCCATATGAGCTGAGATGTGTGCCCAATGGAGAGCTGAGAGCTGGGTGAAAAGACGAAAGACTGCCACCACCAACAGATCCTCGGGTGTACCCGATGGCGAAAAGGCTAAAGGAACATACAAGGGCGGCAGTATTTCACAGTTGCAGCATATCACTATCAGGGTCCGTATTTACAAGTTTTAATATATTTACAATCATGAATTGTAAAAAATATATCACATTTTTACTTAGTAATATTGTGCTATTTTTTGTATAGAAGTCTCAGTCTCAAGGTCAGCCTATCCATTGGTTGGATGTGTACGTGGCCACCCGTGATGGTCTACTTGAAGCTATCCAGATAGCAGTAATAAGTTTTAACAATTTGATCTTGTTTATCAATGCTTATAGAATTTATTTTTAACTATTTAGTTGTTAACATGATGACATGATACTTATAAACGTTTATTGAATGAGCGTTATCCTGAAGGCACTCCACGTCTGCCTATTGATCAAGAGTTATGGGAGAGGGCGTCTGTTGTGAAGAAGAACTACATTAAAGGTCAAGGACAACGACAACGACCATCTTTCAGTGGCTCAGGCAGCTCTGCTACCCAGTTTTCACAGTCATCCAGTCATCCAGCTGTTCATACTCCGGCTGACTGTGTGAAAGCTATATGTCGAGATCGAGATCTTCTGAAGATACTGGGCGGGCATCTGGGGGCTCTGAGTCCCGAGGAGTTAGCTGAAGCAGTAGTGGCAGCAGCATCACAACATGGGGATGATGACGAGGTATAAAATCAATTTGTTGTATATATTGTCGTAATATACCAATATTAACATAGTTAGTATATATTTGTAACTTGTTTTATTATTTTGTTAATTACAGGGTGATCAAGAAGAAGCTAATCAAGACGCTGATGCTTAACGATCGATACAGCTCTGTTTTGTAGTTCTTAGAGAATTTTGTACTTTTATATTCATTCATGTTACTTAAACATTAGATTTGTTTATCTTTATTCAAAACATATTAGTTTAAAGGTTTATATAGTTTATATACTAGTTTGGTGTATGTGTCGGTGGACGATTGATGTTTACATTGTTGTGCAAGATGTTTATATTGTTGTGTATGTGTGTTGGGATAAAGTAGGTACAAAATAGGTACAAGTTTTTTGGGAATTTTGCTAAATAGCAAGAAGCTGGTTTTCAGTTTTTTCAAATCAGCGACCGTATGTGGTCGCTGATATTAATTAGCGACTGCTAAACATTTGATGCAATCAGCAACTGCGTGCGGTCGCTGATTGCAGTCGCTGACACGTGGACCACGTCAGCCTTTGGCCCTGAGCCATGCTGACTTAGCTTAGTGACCGAAATGACGAATTCGGTCGCTAACAGCGGTCGCAGATATATCTGTCGCTAATATTGGTCGCCGATGTGCACATCAGCGATCAAATTTTATGCGACGACTATCAGCGACTGCAGTCGGTCGTTGATAGATAGCTGCGACCTACGGCGGTCGCTGATACGCGGTCGTTGATAGACCCTTTTTCTTGTAGTGTCTTTGTTATATTTGATGAGATAGTCTCTTATTACGGAGAATAGGAGATTTGGGATATCATAGGCAAAATCTTTCTCCCCAACGTCCAATTTGGATAATCCAGCAGGTATCGCAGAAGCCTGTCAAGCTTCCTCTGACCCTCCAGCCACTCTGCCTCATCCTTCTTATCCTCCTCCCCGTCCTCAGAATTATGATTAGGATTAGGATTAGGGTTAGGGTTCATGGGTTTAAGGTTGATATATTAAATCATCGTTGTCGCTATATTTTACATGTTATTATGAAGGCAGTGAGGTGGATGATACGACAATGGATCCACTGAAAGTAATATGCCCTCAAGTCAATCACATTTGATGTGATAAGCATTTATTTTGTAATCTTGTTCAATTATTAATAAAAGAATCAAAGGCATATTTTATCCATGTTAATTAGTTGAATTAATAAATGTGATAAACTCATAGTTTTAGATCAATACTTTTAGAATCATGCTAATGAGATCATGCTAATGAGATCTCAATTCAAGATAGCTCAAAAAACTAAAATGTTCCTAATCGATGGATCATTAATATGGGGTTACTGATTTTGGATAGATTAGTACATATTATGCTTGATCTTTTGAAGATGATGATTGATCTCATAATCATTTGTGTGGAGACACTAAAGCAAGTATGTAGGTGCTTATTGAAAAATAAGTTCATTGAACGTAACTCGCTTAAAGAACTCTAATGGAGTTTTATTCACCTGTCAATATGAGTTCTTAAAGTGATAGTAGTACAAGTGATCCTTAGACTTGAGATCATCATAGTACCTTGTGTATTCTGAGTTATACTTTATCATATTTCTTAATACCTTAAAGTATGTTATATGGTATGTACGGGTATAATAAAATATACATGGAGGTAGGTGAATGATCAACAAAGGATCTACCACTTTTGATAAAGGGAGAGAATGTCCTATCCGATTTGATAAATGACAGCTTGGAAATCTCTGGCCAGGGTTGAATGAAAATTAGAAAGGAGTTTCTAATTTACATTAATCAGAGTTCTGCATTCTTAAATCGAAATGCATATGATTAAATAAATAAGACTTGTCAGTAATTCCATGTCTTATGTTTAATCGGGACATTGTATGGTAGAATGATTGAATTGTATGGTAACTACTACTGAATAGGTTCTATGTGATTAAACGTTGATTTCATATTATATGAATAGTCATGATACATTATCGTAAGGTGTCTTTCATGATGTAGAATAAATATTATTTATTTATGTATGAATTAAAGGAGTTTAATTCATTATAAATAATATAGAATGGTTCTAATTTATTTATTTACTACCGGCATAATATTGAACCTAAAGAGTCACACCACAAAATAAAAATATTATTTTAGAAATGATTGGCTTAATGATAATAAATTAAGTATTTAATTTATTAGTGGAATAAATTGAATGGCTTAATATTTATAATTATGTATTTTTAAAAATATTAAATTATAAATTAATAAGAGAAATCTTATTATTATTATTGTTATTTAATTCCTAATTAGATTGGGCATTGAATTAATACATTAATTCCTAAAGAGTTTAGGAGTGAGAATTAGTCTTATTAATTAAAATGCAAGTGAAATGCAAATGCAAATGCAAATTAAAGACTAATGTAATTTTCTTGCTTAATGTTGATTATGTAAGAAACATATGTTTAGTGAGAAAGGAAGTATTCATATTAATCTTAAGGGTTAGAATATGTATACTTGTAAGTATCATCAAATTGTAAGTATCATAATATTGAGAAATTGATTTTGTTATCTTACGGGTGTTCTTGAAATCTTAAGAGTTAGGAAGTGAAGAACACATAGGATTAGACATCCAAGATTTCTAGGAAATCATAATTTGTTTTTTCAATAATCATTTCTTGGTGGATCACCTTTAGAATGCTACATACACTTTATAGCTTATGTTTGATCCTTGAATTTGGAGACATTGGAGGAGCTTGAAGAAATCAAGGAGTTGATCTTGTAGAGCGGTTCAAGAGTTGGATCTACAAAGGTATAATCTCTTGTATTTCTTCTTCAATTAATAGTTATGCATAAGGTGATTCATGGGAAGTTGCAGAAATTTTTAATTCCATTTTCCGCTGCGTTTTACAATTTAATTATATTTTTGATTTCGTTCCTGCATACTTACACCCACATCGTAAAAGTCTTGTAACGACATCACATCACCCTTTTTCTCCCTCATATTATAACTGTTTCTTATTCAGATTAAGATTCTAGCGGATTAAGATAGTTTATTGTGCTCAAAATATATACAGAAGAAAAAGAGTAAAAAAAATTCAAGTTTATCTTTAACAACAAAATATATGTATGAATGTATATTAAAGTGGACGAGTGTTATCTTTTTTGAGTCGAGACTGGCAACGGATAAAACATCGAATCTGTTTCTGTTTGGAACCAAATTCTATAATTGTTCGGTAAGTCTTCAGTATGTATAAATTAAATATATACAAACAATATTGTATATTGTTGAATTTTATTGAGCTACTAGATCGATCGAACGAATCTAATAGATCTGGAGAGAATGAGCAATATACTTTCAGAATTTCCATACGATCTTACATAAGTGTGCGGTTGAAGTCAAAGCAGTGTCTTTGTTAATCTTTATTTAAATTACCAATACAATTAAACTAGCTCTTATTCTTTATTCTTAAGTTTATATTTATTTTTGGTTAATTTTGTATAATAATTTGACTAAAATAGCTAATATTATTTTTTGACCTAACAGACTAGTTTTTTTTTACATGTTAATATTTTGTTTTTTTTTTAATTTTTCAATTTTTTTATTAATTATTTATTTTTAATGATATATTTTATTGTTTTACAAAAATCTTTTTTTTTTTTTTTTTTTGCATATATATATATATATATATACTATATATATATATATATATATATATATATATATTCGAGTTATCTATGTTCAAATTCCTTAGTTTGATATAAACAAAAAATTTTATACTAATAATTATAGATTAGACATCAATTTTTTTTTACCTTAAATTCAAAGGACTTTGAGATCCCAAGCAAGTTGCTCGGTGTTTAATCCCCTTCGTGTGAGTAACCTGCAAGCAATACAAAATAATATATATATATTATATATATTATATAATAAAAATATTTCATTTTGCAATGAAAACAAAACTCAATTACTATATAAATACCATATTTTGTTTTTAACAATAAATTTAAATAGTGATGGTGATGAACTAATTAAATACTTCATACAATATATCAAGTTGACGGGAAGATTGATGATTAGCGAGGTTGATTTGATGATTATTTGGGTGTTTTACCACTAAAAACATGATTTCCATGATAATATGTATGTAAATGTTGATGGGTTGATTTTTAACCTAACGCAGAAAAAGTAATTTTTGATCTTAAAATAAAAAATAGGAAAAAATAATAAGGTAGGAAAAGTAAGAGGTCGACGAAGCAAAAAAAATAAAATAAAATAAGGATGAATTAAATCAAAATTAAAAAAGGAGGACTAATCAAATTATTTATTTAATTATAGTATAAGTATAGGTATATAATTGAACAAAAATGACCATTTTTTTTTCACCTTCAATTCAAATTAAAATACTTGAGATCCTAAGCAAGCTGCTTGGCATTTACTTTTTCGCGTATCAGTAGTAAGCAAGCAATGCAATAATATAAGAAAATAATTTGCTTAACCACAAAATAATCAAACGTGTTATAAAATTCAATTCAATTTTATTAAATTTACGCACTAACAATTAATTAGTCTGCTTCACAACTACCTGCAAAAACTAAATAAATAAATATCAATTAAAAATATAACAAATCCACCATCTCTTCAACTAATATGAGAAATTAAATAACCATAAATATGTGTGTTTGCGTACTGAGTGGGTATACGAGTATATATCCTAATTTCCCAACGTCCAAAACCTGAGGGGCAACTGCATATGTGCCACAAAGACACATAATATAATAAAATAACAATATAAAAAAACAAAATATATAGTAATATAAAATTAACAATACCCAACATCTCCTACCAGATTGAATACAAGAAGACCAGATAGGCAGATAACATACCAAGTTGATAGGTTAATCGGCCGGGTGAATGGGTGATTGATGACCGGGGTGGATAACTAACCCATCTATATTAGTTAGGCACTTTAATAAAGCTGGTTCCACGATAACATGTATTGGGTTAGATTTTGACCTAATGTAAAAAAGTATTTTTTGACTTAAAGTAAGAAAAGTGATCTTTTATTTAAAATAGGAAAAATAATTCTTGATTTAAAATAGGAAAAGTAAAAGTTCGAACAAAAAAAAGGAGGACGAACCAAATTATCTATTTAATTATAGTATAGATTCGGTCATATAATTTTATTATTTATCCAAATAAAAATTTAATAATATAATGTTAAAAAATATTCAGAGTCCTAATAAATCTACACTGTGTTAAATTTAGTGAATAAACTTATACTATATAGTTCAATTAATTACTTTAAAAAAAATTAAATAATCTAATAATCAATAATTATATTCTCAAAATTTTAACCGAATATATTTACATTACATTTAACTGAATATTTTAGTAATCAATTGAAAAAATCTCTTTAACATATAATGCGGTTTAATAATACCTCTAGTTGAGGTATTAAAAGTAAGAAAAGCTTTATAATTTATACATAATCAATACTAAAATATAACAAGGCAAGTACCGAGTCGTTTTAGTTTGGTCCTGAGTCAACTCGGTAGTTCAATTTTGATGACTCGGTATCCCAAAAGATTTTTTTCTTTTTTACTTTCCTATTTTGCTAATTGAAAAAGCTCAAAAGTCTTTTAGATTTTTCTAGCTTCTTGATCATAAAATTTGAGATTCCCAAAAAGTTTTTTTTGTTCTCCTATTTAGCCCCAACAGTCCTTGAAAGAACTCCACAAAATACCTGAATTTTACTCCATAATATATATATATATATAAGCATATATACAACTAAGGAAAGATCTAGAGTTTTAATCAAAGTAATGTGATAATTTATAAATAACCTTTATGTCAAATGAATAAAAATTAAATAATAAACATACAAAAAAATTAGAAATTATCTCGAACATGAACATGAATGGGTCTTTAGGAAAAAGAGGAAAATTTTCACAAATTTTAGTACATATTTTCTACTAAATATACAATGTATTTAATTAATGATTGATATAATTCTTGACTCTTGATATTTCATGATTCATTAATCTAATTAGTAGAACTTATCTCATTCAGCTCACTCTAATTCACTATCACTCTACCTACACACCTAATTACACACAAAAATCCCACAAATTCACTATGGATCAACAAGTTCTTTTGAATCAACTATATTCCAAAAAAGATGATTTTACTATCAAAGTGAGAGGCGCTTGAATTTGGAATGGAGTAAATACAAACGCAAACAAGAATGAATGACAATACCAATGATATATGTTAGTACAATACATGATTTAGATTTGATGATGATATATATTTGAAATTAATGTATATTTGTAACCGGTAGCTAATGTACAGTTCTTAGAATGAAATTGATGTAAAAGAACTTAGTTTAAGGATCAAACTTGTTAGGTTGATCAAATTTCGTAGAGTGAATGATTTGTATAGAACTAAGTCTGAAAACAATCGTAGAGCAAGACAATGAAGCAGTCGAAGTTTGTAAAGCAAAATGCTTAATGCTGAAGATCGTAGAGCTGCATCATCAAGTACTCCAAGGTTCGTAGAGTTGTTAAGTCAAATATTCAAAGTTCGTAGAGTACAAATATTGGACGCAGAATCAGAGCAAGATTAGAAGTTATCAAGCATGGAAAAGACAAAGACTTAATCTTTTAAGATTAAGAAGACGCATCATAGAGTACACTAAAACCAAGTGAAAAACGTATAGTCAAATATGCTGGATCAGAAACTCTACGACTGACACTTAACTCTACGATTTGGCAAAATCGTAGAGTTCATCTTATCTAACCAGTTATGACAAAGCCATACATCAAGAATGAAGATACCAAGGACGATTCGATTAAAGAATTATTGATAAAGACAAGGGTATTTATTTTTATGTCTAACAGTTATATTAGTAAGCAATTGTAGAGTTAAGTCACAAAATTAAAGGCGTAGCTTTGCCTTGTCGTGCACATACTTGTCATGGTATCGCCATGGCGTCTCCTAGGCAAGGCCTTGGCATCCTGGCGCCGCAACAACAAGCAGCATGGCAACACTCGCCTTTGGAGAGGCCGCCAAGGCACCTTGGCAGCTAGGCGTCTACAAGTTATCGTTGAGGCAACGTCGTGGATGCCTAGCTGCCAAGGCGAGTGCCTTGGTAGCTTGGTCGATTTTAAGTTGGGTTTCCCATAACCCACAGACTTTACCCATGACCTGTCGAATTAAAAGAGGGGAGTAGAAAACTGAAAGTCTTCTACGACTTTTATTTATGTCGACTGCGAAGTGAGGCCTTAAACAAGACAACCTCGAAAAGAAGCCCTAAAAGACTTCGAGGTGAAAACGCCTATCATACGCAACAACACGCGACGCGAGTCATCGACGATAGCCACACACAGGCCGCTACACTGTTGACCGCAATCTTTTGTTGCATGAGGAAAAAGGAAGAATATAAAGAAAAACTACATGAAAAAGAACAAGGATGGGGTGAGGTGAGAAGAAGAATAAAGAGATTTTAGACTACTACCTCCGTTTCCCCCCCCCCCCCCTCTCTCTCTCCCTCTCCCTTTCCCTTTCTTTTAACTTGATTGCTAGCTGTCATCCACTAAGATGTTATATAATGATTCACATTTCCCTCTAACAAAAATAGAATTGTTGTGTTCCACGTGGTATATTCCTACAATTTAGCCATGATTAATTTTTCTTTTTAACAAAATTATAAATATTTCTATTTCTTTCATAAAAATGTTGTAAAATAATTATTTTGTTATTTTAAAAAGTAACCCCCTCTTTCTCCTTGAATATTAGTTGCAATTTAATTGTATTGCAGGTACAATTTTAACCTTTAAAAGTTATAATTTTGACCACATAAATCATAAAACTCATTTAACTACAAATAGATATATATAAATGATAAAAAAATTTCTAAAATTATATATATATATATATATATATATTGCATATTGGGTAATGTATTTTTTTATTAGTGACATAAGAAAAAAAAGCATGAGAAAATTAAATTATAATAATTTTTCCATAAAAAAATCTCATGTAATTGGTTTAATGTATTTTTGAAGTACAATGGGTGTATATATAGTTATACATATACAATGGTGTATTTTTATTACTTATAAGACTTGTAATGTGTGATAATTGGGTTGATACTTTATTTTTTATGTTCTGTTTGTTGACTTGTTCTACTATTTATAGTGTCAAGTGTTTTATATTTGATTGTAAAGTGTTGATATAATTGTGTTTCTAATGATATTCTGTGGTATTAGTTATTATGTTTTTGGTTTTAATGTTTATAAATTTTTATTATTCAATGTGCTTTTGAAGTAAAATAAATAATATACGTCAATGTATTTTTAATGTCATGGTGGGAGCCATATCCCCTAGGCATCTTGGCAGTCAGCTATTGATGTGCCTTGTCGTGGACAACTATCAGCTAGCCTATCGCTATAGTTGTTTTTGCCCATACCTTGCATTCGTAGTCTGGTACCATGCTAGTTTTAGTTTATGCTGCAAATATTTCTAGCTTGCTGATATTGTAAAAGAACACAATTTATCACGCACATAAAATTGATCACACCATATCAATCGTCCACTACTTCGTTGCTTACCAAACAAGAAACATACACAACACAAGCTTTCACAAACACAAGAACCATTCTTATGATTTTGTTTATGTAATTGATCCATTATTGTTATTAGTTGACCCAAAAATAAATTTTAAAAAGTCCTATAAAGGTTATTATAATTGGAAAAAGATTTATATTACTACAAACATATATCGAACCTTTTTTTTTTTGCAAAATAATATGACATGTTGCAACTAGCCGAGTACACATTAGTTAATTATTCATGTATTTGTATTAATTTACAAACTATACCATTATGTCTATTAACAACTAGAATTGACTTGTTTTTAATGCAATATATAGGGTTCGATGGAGAAAAGCAGAGGTGGAGAGGAAGGGCTAGGCGAACAAACTTTGATCCTGCTGAAAAACGGAATAGAATAGTCTAAGATCTTTGTCAACCATGAGCTACTTAGGTTCCAGTTTAGGGAAAAAAACCAAGACCGATATCTATCCAAAAGCTGAGCTTATCGAAACATATCTATATTCACACCCAGTTAAAGGCATTATGATATATAGAAGACTCATTAAATTTACAAAAATCGAACCACGAAGATCATAAGCAAGTTTCATTAAACCAAATTGGAAAACTCGGGTGTGGGATAGGAGGGTTCGCCAAATTTGAAAATATGGGGATTCGGGTGCAGGGGGATACAATATATATATATATATATATATATATAAGATCCTACTGAGTTTTCCTATTCTAAGACCAAACTAGAGGCAGTGTGCGAAAGTATCCCTTGGTACTCAAAGACCTATAATGATAGAAAGTTATGGCGAGTTATTCAAATTAACTGTTATAAGCGGGATAACGAGACAAATGCGAGTTTCTTTATTATTGAGCGTAATAAGTCTCTTGAGTTATTTTGCCTTTGATATCTTGCAAAGTTTTAGAATCAATGCTTTTCCTTTTAACCTGGAAAGCGTTGTGAAGATAGAGATGGGGAAACAACCGGAAGCAATGGTGCTTTTATCACCCTCAGCTCCCTTACGCTGTGGGGGTTCTTCCTCCTATGTAGGTTCTTTCGGATATATGGTACGCATGTTTTTGTGTTGAGTCCTAGTTAGTGTGCATGCATGTTATTAACATCCTCTCTTGTTGTGTTTGCAAACCAAATTAAAGTCCTCTAAATGTTGATTTCTTTTTCTGAAAATTTCAATCCTTCTTACAAGAGGATACTATCATGGTCGAGCTCTCACATCGTGTCTTTTTATTGTTTGCAACTCATTCTTGCGTAGGATCTAGATTATTTTTACCTGTTTGAAGAAAATGTATTGTGAAAAGATGTGGAAAAATGATCAGTTTGAGATTATTTACATCTTGTTTGACCTCCATGAATCTACAATCTCCAGGTGCATGAAAGGAATGACGTGGTGGTCCTAGGCTTTTGTCCCTAATTTTGCAGTTTTTTTAGCAAAGAAGGTGGTTAACTTTCCCCACCTTCATGCCATTGTTGCCTTTGGACCAGACGAACATCTTCAAGCAAAAGAATCCAACTTATTTTCAAAAAATAGTAGAACTCCGAGTTTCCGTTCATTAAAGCTGATATGAGTGAAGAGATTCAAAGGGAACTAATCCTTAGGCACAAATCGGATTTGAAACAAGTCTTCCCCAACATCTCCACAAACTAATTTATGTTACTCGAGGATATTACTTCTTACTTTGGTCTTTGTCCTAGATTACTCTTATATACTCCACATCAACATGTTGTTGACACTTTGACCTATTTATTTTGGGTTGTGGCTCTCTGTTTTAATCAAGTAAAGTTTCATTGCGGATATGGATATATTACAAAAATTAACCAATTATTAAAACTACACATTACTTCTCCCCTCCCCCCTCTCTTGTTAAGAGTCCCTTCACTATATGTTGGTTATAGTTGGATCTTTATTTCAAGTTGGTTTTTATTTTTCAACCATAAAGTTGCTCAAGTCAGATTCGAAAAAGAATTAACATATTATAATCTTTTCATATTAGTACCTCATGTGTCAGAAGTCAAAAACCTCATCCAAGTTTTTTGGTCTGCCGTGATTTTTGGTGGTGGTTATGGAATGTTTGTCAGGATTGTGGTTGCCGGTTGGTGGGTTCTAGTTGGTGTCCTTGTGATTATGAATTTGTTCAATTTTCATGAAGTGTTTAGTTTTGTGAATGTCTTTTTTATCATATATGATATATATATATATATATATATATATATATATATATATATATAATATATATATATATATATATATGTGTGTGTGTGTGTGTGTGTGTGTATGCCGTATCGCTCTGCACCCGAATCCCCATATTTTCAAATTTGGCAAACTCTCGTATCCCCGCACTTGAATTTTCCAATTTGGTTTAATGAAACTTGTTTATGATCTTCGTGGTTCGATTTTTGTAAATTTAATGAGTCTTCTATATATCATAAGGCCTTTAACTGGGTGTGAATATGGATATGTTTCGATAAGCTCAGCTTGTGGATAGACATCGGTCTTGATTTTTCTCCTTAGATTGGAACCTAAGGACGTAGCTCATGGTTGACAAAGATCTTAGACTATTCCATTCCGTTTTTCAGCATAATCAAAGTTTATTCGCCTGGCCCTTCCTCCACCTCTGCTTTCCTCCATCGAACCCCATATATTTAGAGGCGGAAGGAGGGGGGTGGGAGGGGGCATATGCCCCCTCAAGGCTGGGGAGCAGGGGTATCATATATTCATATTCACACTTGACTGCGGCAGTGAGTCTAAATGTCTGATAAGTGAAGTTTAAAGTTTTTTTTTTAACTTACTAAATGAAACGACGTCGTTTCATTTAGTAAGTTAAAAAAATATACCCTTATCTCTTTTAAGCTTTAGCAGCCGCCAGCCACTTTATACCCTTCCTGCCTTCCAAGTTCTATTTTTTTTTCTTTTTCCAGTTCCGCCTCTCTGCATATTGCTAGTTTTTTTTTTCAGCAGCAGCTCACCAGACACCAGTCACTGTCACCGATCGCCCCTCCTTCGCCAATCGCCGTTGCAAGTCTGTAAGTTTTAGTAGTTGTCAATTTAATTGAATATTTGATTTAGGGTTTTAAAAAATTAGGGATTTGTGGTTATTGTTGTCATTATTTAAAAATTAAAATTGATACAATTATACAAATAAGGAATTTTGTGCTTAATGTTGTCATTATTCATTAAATTAGAGATTTAGAGTTTGTTTATTATGCCATGAATTAGAGATTATGTGTTATTATCCTTGAATTTATATTGTATATTTATTGTATATTGTTTCATTGTTTGTGAACTAATTGAATTATGTTAATTGATGAAATTATTATGAAATGTTTAAATTGATGAAATTATTGTAAAATACTATAATTGGGCAAAATGAAACTATTAGCAATTGATATTTTTATTTATTCTAGATTATGGACAAATACGTGATTAAGCGACCAAGAACTGTTGGTTCTTCTAATAATCAATTTCTAAGTTCCGAAGCAAGTGGTGGTATAAGAAATTCACGTGTGGAGTTCAATCCGAATGATATTGTTAGTGATCCGGGGTTACGTAAATCAATTGAAGACTTTGATATTGTGATTAGAGATTAAGTTCGAAGAGAGTATTTGACTAGAGGTCCATGTCAACCAATTGTCCATAATTATCCCCAAAAATTAAAAACTAATGTGAAGAGAAGCTTTCGGCCCGCTTGGTTTAAAAAATTTGTGTGGTTGGAGTATAACATTTCAAAGGATGCGGCCTTTTACTTTTGTTGCTATCTATTTAACAATTCAAACAAAGTAGATGATGTTTGTTGGTCGATTTTGCAACCGATAAATACGCGCAAGTATACGCGGTCAACAAGTAATAAAGTGATAAGAGAGTTGTCGAACCCACAGGGAATTGTTCTAGTGTATCCCAAGTACCAACTATATATCGTCTCGATTTTATTTAGACAAATGATGATTTGAGTTTTTGTTGTTTGTAATGATTAAGAGATATGAAAAGCATTAAGATAACGAAATCTAATATTAACAAGTCTAAGATTGCAATTTCCCCCAACACTTCATTTGAATAATCCTAACTCTCTCATTTGAATTAATTAACAACATAGAATTGCCAACCGAGAAATCAAAGCTACTTATAAGCCTCTGTCGATGGTCAAATTCGAATCTTCCTAATGCGGCGTGTAGGTATATGTCTATCCTACACACTATCAAGAGACTAATTTCAAGAACAATAACAAGACACGTGTCACTAAATCTCATTTACCGTCCCTTCAATTACCAACTTTCACATAGGAAGTCATTAAGAGTAGATTCTCCATTGGTTGCAACACGGTATCTAGGTATATATCTATCCTAAATACTATCAAGTTACCTATCATTGAGGATAATCAACAAGACACACGTCACTTAATCTCAATTAATAACCCACAACAATCTTTAACTTTCGCATGATATCATAACAAGGTCTAAACACTATAATCCGTTCGTCAAGTTCATATAGGTTCCCACGGTAATTACTAGCTAGGCAATTAAGATATGAAACATAAATTATGATATACAATTCACAAATGAGTAATTAATAGCAAAGAGAGAGAAATCAATTCAAACTATGTGTTGGGTTCCATTGAAATCTTAGAATACAAGCTTTAGTTCATGGTAGCTAAGCAAAACATCAAACACATGGTGTTCTTCATAAAATTGAAATACAAATTCAAAGGAAAGCAAGAGATGATAAAACCCATTTAGAAGATATTCATATGTTGCTTGCTTGGTTGATGTCAATCTTTAGCTTTTCCTCTTCATTTGGCATTCGTTTCTCTTTTTGCTCCTGAGCTTGTTGCTAGAATTTTCTTGATTTGTAGCCCTCAAGCTCCTCTTGATGATGTATGTGCAGCCACCCAAGGTTTAGATATGCCTTGACAATCCTTTCCTTCTTGGTTCTTTGGCTTGTGCTGAGTTTTTCCTTGTATTGCAGCACTTTTGCTCTCAATTTTGAAGTTTTAGTGTAGCCTCCCAATCTCTAGTTATGAAATATGAAGCCCCAATGAGATATTATATAGTGCCTCCATGAAAACCCTAGCCAAACATCAGATTTTGGGTCAAAAAGTGAGCTGGAATCGCACTAGGAGCTCAAAAGATCGCACTCAGCACGCCCGGGCGCGCCCGCACGCTGCCCGCGCCCAGCCCCTGGCCTTGCCGCACGCCCACGACACACCCATGCCGCGCGCGCGCGCGCGCTGGCTGCCTGATGCCAGGCGCCGCGCGCCCGCATCCAAATCCGCGCGCCCGCGCCAGTGGCCTGTAACCCGACTCAGCTTTGACCTCTGTTAGTAAAATGACCATAACTTCTTTGTCCGAACTCGGATTTAGGCGTGTAAATAGGCTATGGAAAGCTAAGAAAGAGCTCTACAACTTTCATAACTGGAGCTTGATGAGAAAATGTCCGGAGAAAGGCTTAAATTGATCCCGAAGCAACTGCTGTGTAAAATTCATGCCAAATCCGATGGTAAAATGGCCATAACTCTCTCATACGAACTTCAAATTGGATGATTCAAGATGCTCTGGAAAGCTAAGACAAATATCTACAACTTTCATTTCTTTTGAGTTTTGAGAGATTCGGATTGGATCATGGGTGAAAATTGGAAACAAGCAGCTACAGAGCCAAAGTTAGGCTCAAAATGGCAAATTAGGCATCCATGAGCATTGGTCTCTTATTCCACTTCCTACAAAACTAAGTAAAAACACATAAAAGCAATACAAAACACATAAACGTAATACAAAATAACATTTTACAAAAATATGATAAAATATATAAAAACCAAACGAAATGACTTAGGATTTACAAATTATCAAGCTCAAATGTACCTAATTTGTGTATATAAAACACATCCATCAATGTTTTTACAAAAAATGGGTTCAACAACTGGAAAAAGGCATTGGAAAAATTTCAAGAACATGTGGGTGCTTCGAATAGTGCTCATAATGATGCTAGAATACGATTTCAAGTTTTTTAAAATCAAAGGCAGAGTGTGTCATATATACTACTAGCACATGGGCAAGAGATGGAGGTTGCTTATCGCATCCGTTTAACGGCGACTTTGGATGTCACACGCCTTCTTTTGAAGCAAGGTTTGCCTTTTCGTGGACATGATGATTGATGAGTCATCGACTTCATCAAATAAGGGAAATTTTCTTGAGTTTTTTGAGTGGTACAGCCTACGAAATGAAGAGACAGGCAAGGTAGTTAATGAGAACGCTCCTAGAAACAATCAAATGACTTCTCCAAAAAATCAAAAAGAACTAGCAAGTGCTTGTGCTGTGGAAACTACACTTGCCATCATCAATGATATTGGGGACAAAATCTTTTCTATTATGGTTGATGAGTTTCGAGATGTTTCAATAAAGGAGCAAATGAGAGTTGTTTTGAGATATGTAAACAACCATGGAGATGTGCTTGAAAGGTTTCTTGGTGTGGTACATGTGCCTGACACTTCATCTATTTTTTTGAATAATGATATTGATGAATTGTTTGCAAAACATAAATTGTCGTTATCGAGATTGAGAGGTCAAGGATATGATGGGGCTTCAAATATGCGAGGCGAGTTCAATGGATTGAAGGCTCTTATTTTAAAGAAAATCCATATGCAAGGTATGTCCATTGTTTTTCTCACCAACTCCAATTAGTTGTTGTTGCTGTTGCCAAGAGCAGCCGTATTGTGAGTAATTTTTTTCAATATGTTACTATGATTGTGAATGTGGCTGGAGCATCATGTAAAAGGAAAGATAAACTTAGACAACTTAAACATGATAGGATCGTAGAGTATTTGGAAAAGGGAGAGATAGTTAGTGGTAAAGGAAAAAAATCAAGAAATCAGTTTAAGACGACCAGGAGATACTCGTTGGGGGTCACATTACATAACAATAATCTGTCTTATGACTATGTAGACTTCTATATTACAAGTGCTTGAAAATGTGTATGATGATGGTGCTTCTGATGATAATAGCGGTATAGCCATAAGTTTGATTGATAAGATGGAGAATTATGAATTTGTATTTGTGATGCATTTGATGAAATATTTATTGGGAATCACAAATGATTTGTCACTTGCCTTACAACAAAAAGATCAAAACATTGTGCATGTTGTGAGATTGATTGGGGTAATGAAAGCTCGACTACAAGATTTTAGGGAGGCGGAATGGGAGAATTTTTTGAAGGAAGTCAATATTTTTTGCGATAAGAACATGATCCCAATAATTAATATGGAAGACAACATGAGATCCCATGGTCGTAGCAGGCGCAATGGACAAATTATTACTAATTTTTATCATTATCGTGTTAAGATTTTTTGTCAAGTATAGTCTCTATATATCTTTTTTCATTATTCCTATCCAAGAATTTATCTTTATTTGTTGATTTTTCATTATTACAATATAGGTTGTTGATTCAATTGTTCAAGAGATGAACAATCGTTTTTCAGAAGCAAGCACATAGTTACTTTTATGCATATCATGCCTTGATCCAAGGGATTCGTTCTCTAAATTTGACAAAAATAAGTTACTCCGTCTTGCTGAACTTTATCCAGAAGACTTCTCATTGACTGATCGCATGATACTTGGGGATCAACTTGAAAATTATATTTGTGATATGCGATGCGATAGTCAATTTTTTGGGATCGAAGATTTGGGTTTGGGAAGTCTTGCTAAGAAACTGATTGAAACAAGAAGAAATATGACTTTTACATTGGTATATCGATTGATCGAGTTGGCTTTGGTTTTACTAGTTGCGACTGCTACTGTTGAAAGAGTATTCTCTGCGATAAAAATTGTCAAGACTAACTTGCGTAATAAAATGGGAGACGAGTCGATGAATGATAGTCTGGTAGTTTATATTGAGAAGGATATTTTTTCAACAATTGAAAACGAACAAATTTTGAGACGTTTTCAAACTATGCAGACTCGCAGAATACAGTTGTTTCTCTCAATTGTACAATCGAAAAAAGCAATTCAAGCGTCAATAAATAAATTTTTTTTATTGATTTATTTTGCCCCCTTCTAAAATGTTCTGGTTCCGCCACTGCATATATTGCATTAAAAACAAGTCGATTCTGGTTATGAATAGATATAATGGTATAGTTGATAAATTAATACAAATACATGAATAATTAATTAGTGTGTACTCGGCTAGTTACATCATGGCATATTATTTGGCAAAAAAAAAAGGTCTGATATATGTTTGTAGTAATATAAATCTTTTTCCAATTATAATAACCTTTATAGGACTTTTTTAAATTTATTTTTGGGTCAACTAATAACAGTAATGGATCAATTACATAAACAAAATCATAAGAATGGTTCTAGTGTTTGTGAAAGCTTGTGTTGTGTATGTTTCTTGTTTGGTAAGCAACGAAGTAGTGGACGATTCATCTGGTGTGATCAATTTTATGTACGTGATAATTTGAGTTCTCTTACAATATCAGCAAGCTAGAAATATTTACAGCACAAACTAAAACTAACATGGTACCAGACTACCAATGCAAGGTATGGACAAACTTGTATCGTAGTAGTTTAAATGTCATGATGCTATGTGCAAATAATAGAAAACATAACTTTGATATGATATTCTTTCATTATTCTTGTAAGCTCCAATTCGAAATAATAATATCTGTCGGTAAATATAGAGATTTAAATTTACCTAAATTTAAATTTCAAGAAGGCTTAGCATTGCGGCAAAGAGAGCGATATTTAACAAGAAGATTTATTACCGCGGTGAAGGAAACTATACTTGAGATCATCGAACTGTTGCTGGAGTTGCTGAATCTTATCCTTTAGAGTTGTTATCTAGTTTTTAAGATCATTTATGGTTTGTTGCATTCATGACAAGTCGATATGTTCGAATCTTTTAGGGTTAAATACAATTTACTACATCAAGTACCACCATATTCATGATTCAGCTCCCAAAAAATTGGGGCTTACAATTTACTACATCAAGTGCCTAATTTGATACAATTTAGCTCTCAATTTCAGAATCTGGCCAAAATTGGCCAGAATACCCGACCCGCCCAAACATCCGTTCAGGTCTTACGTATTTAATACTAGTTGACTCTATAAATATACGAATTGACTTAATTTTAAAAAAATAACTAAATACAATATAAATTATTACAGCCCCAATTCAGATTATTACTTTCACTTTCCCTTTCCATCGAATTTCTTCACAGCCCCAATTCAGCTCAAAGCCCTCACTTTTTCGAGCCAATTCCATCAATTTCACCATTAAAAAGGCGTTACAGGGCTCAAGCCTTTTGCCGAAAAAGCGAGACCGGTGTTTAGGGTCCGTGCAGAGATCGAAGGCAAATGGGGAGCTGATAAAGAACCAGCGTTGGCATCGTCTGTGGCAGTGGCGAAGGAGCCGCCGAAGGAGCCGACGGAGATTGATTTGTTGAAGAAGCAATTGGTGGATTCGTTAATTACCAAACTTGATTTACCCCAACAAATTTGTTGTTGTTGCTGCTCCATCTTCAATGTATGTGTGATTATCTATATAACAAAACACAATTGATTTTAAATTTCTCGCTCACTCTAATAAATTATCTAGAATGTTCAAAGTTTGGGATAGATCTCACCGTTCGTAACATATAGAGAGAGAAATATTAAAGAAGAGAGCCGTCAATCATCCTCCTCCGCATCATCTTGCTCCTCATCCTCATATTCAAATCGAAGCGGCGGAGGAGAGAATACCAACGATGGCAGTGGTAGCCGGAACGGCAGTGGAAATAGAAGTGGTAGTGGTAGCCCGCAGTGCCGGAGGCACGGGTGCTAGCTAGTATATGTATATTGTATATGTATATAAAAAAGCAAAACAGAAAGAGAATATTAATGATTGATTGAAGGTACGAAGGAGATGTAATTGTGTGGGGTATTTATAATAGGTATTTGGCTCCAAATCCTATCTACAAACGCCTTTCACTCTTCCCCTTGTGTTTCTATTTTTAGAGAGAGAAAGTAGAGAGAGAATGAGAATGCAGATGAGAGTTGAGAAAACCCTTTAATTTTTGATTTTAACAGATAATTTTCTCACTTGCGAATTTGTTTCTGCCTTTGACGTGAAGATTTATGTTGTGATTATTGAAGGTTTGTTTGATTTTGTTGAATTTAAGCAGAAATTAATTGAATTTTGATTTTTAGCTTGAAGAATTACATGTTTGTGATTTGATGATTTGACTTTTCGTATACTTGTAGCTCTGATTTGCTCTAATTTGTGTTCTTCAATTTTGTGTGTGTTTTAGAGAGAGATCAAAGAAGAAGAAGGTGAAACTGTTTCAACTGAAAGCTTCGTTTTCAGTTGAACAGAATTTGTTGGAATTTGGAACTCAATAATAAAATTAACAGCAAACATTAGAAATTTCTATGTTTTTTTTGGGCCTGAATCGGGTAAATTAAGGTAGGGTACGAGGCTAAATATGTCATTTACTTAGTGGTTGTTAGCAACAGCTGGTATTTTTCTTAAGTCAAACTGTATTGTATCTAGTCAAACCGTATCTGGCCGGCAATTTAAGTATTCCGGTCAATTTTGGCCGGAATCTGAATTTGGGGGCTACATTATATCAAATTAGGCACTTTATGTAGTAAATTGTAAGTCCAAATTCTTTGGGGGCCGAATTATGAATATGGTATTATTTAATGTAATAGAAGTGTATTTATCCCAATCTTTTAGGACCACTCTAAGAACTATGAATTTCAGCTTTGTTTGATTTGTAAATGGTTCTTCTCCAAATTTGCATAATCAAAAGTTGCAAAGTTATAAATAAATACGAACATACTATATATATATATATATATGTGTGTGTGTGTGTGTGTGTGTGTGACGTCCCCAAATTCGGGTCTCCAACTACCCGGATCTGGTCATCACGATCCAATACAAACATTCACCTCTAACAACATATGGTATCTAAAATGCGGAATATAATAAACATATGTTGTTTATTACAAAGGTGTTACTAGTCCCAAGATACAATAACCTTAAATACTTAACACAAATCCGTACCCCAAATAAATATCAGGGTTTAAATTACATTTATAATAATTAACTAAACATAAAGTAAAGTCAGCTACGTGAAGCCTATCACTTCATCTTTTCTTTACCCTTGCCCTTTCCGGATGTCTCGGGTTTAGCTGCAATGAAAGTCATGATATAGCAAGGATGAGCAACGAGTTTGCTCAGCAAGTTTAAAGTACAACAATAAAAGATATATCATGATGAAGGGAATATATAAAGGGAATTCAACAATATAATTACCAGAAGCAAGAACAATAATTGCTTTTAAAACAATTGATAGTCAAGTAGACTTTGAACAATAACTTCCAAAGGAGTCAATAGCTAGCTGACCTTCTGGTTACTGGCCACAGAATAAGTACTTGAGGGGATCAGCCTCGCGTACGCTGTGTATGCATAACATTTAACTCTGCTGTTTGTACCTTATATACGGTACCTGGGGTACTTCCCTATAATAAATGGGTGTTCATTCAGTCTAAGAATCCTTACTATTGATTGGTTCGGATAGCTTTTATAAATTCTCACATGCTTGCCTGACCGAACAAGGGTTCAGACTTATTCTTAAATAGTTCGTAAATTTCAGAACTTTAATAAATGTACGAATTCAAATGCACGAGTGCGGATGTCAATAATATCGATGTGGATTAATTGATTTAAACCACTTAAGCATTCTTGGAAATAAAACTTCATGCTACAACACAATAATAGCCTGCTCGAATATAATTGAGTAAGGTTAAAGGAAACTTGCAACAATTAAAGTTTCGAGATAGAGAACTTGCATTCAATATACTGAAAGAATGAAGTTAGGGACCTTGCCTGTTTGCTCAGCTACAATAAATTTTAGCTTTAACTAATTGACCTTGGATGACCTATCATTTGGTAGAGTCGATTTATCCATTAGCATTGTATAGCAGTATATCGATGCACTCACTTATGCTATTTAAACAATTCATATAGCATATAAGTTAGTAGATCAGTCTCAATTCCATAGGATACGTAATTGATCTGTAGACTGAGAAGTTAATTATCAACAACATTTCCCTGAGGTAATAACACCCTCTAACAGTCACTTATAACTGTTTAATGACAACTAAATAACAATTGATCACTTATTTAGTTTTACTTGCGTTTAATTACTATTCCTCTTTAAAGATAATTAAGTAATTATGACCCCTCAGTCTTTATTTAAATAATTAATGCATTAACTCTTCCCATACTTAATTAATAATAAGTAAGTAAGTAACCATTATCTTTATTTACTAAGGTCCAATAATAAATAATTAATTTGTAAATCTTGCTCATACTTAATTATTATTTGATAATAATGCAATAATAATTAAGTAATTATCATCTTTATTCATTATTTAATGGTAAATAATAATTAATCAATTTATTTACCTTACTCCTACTTAATCATAATGATTGAATATTTATCTTCTTTATTTATCATTTCATTTAATTATTATTTAATATTACTTAAATAATAATTAAATATTTAAAAGAAATAATTAATTTACTCTTTATTATTTAATGTTAGTTAAATAATAATTCAATAATTATTACCTTTATTAATAATAATTTTATTAACTTTGTTCATACTTAATTATTATTTAATATTAATTAAATAATAACTAAATATTTATTATCTTTATTTATTATTTAGTGATAAATAATAAATAATTACTTTATTAGCTTCATTCATACTTAATTATTATTAAGTAAATAATAATTAAATATTTATTATCTTTATTTATTATTTAATAATAAGTAATTATTTGTTAACTTTATTCATACTTAATTATTATTAAGTAAATAATAATTAAATATTCATTATCTTTATTTATTATTTTAGTGATAAATAATTACTTTATTAACTTTATTCATACTTAATTATTATTTAATATTTATTAAATAATAGTTAAATTTTTATTATCTTTATTTATTACTTATTGATAAGTAATAATCAATTATTAATTCTATTCATACTTAGTTATTATTTAATATTAATTAAATATTTATTATCCTTATTTATTATTCATTGATAATAAATAATTACTTTATTAATTCGATTCATATTTAATTATTATTGAATAATAATTAAATAATAATTAATTGATTAACTTAATTATTATTTAATAATAGTAATTAAATATTTATTATTTATTGATAAACAATAAATATATACTTTATTAATCTTATTTATTAGTTATAATAATTAATTTACAAGAGCATTATTAACTCAAATTAATTAACCCATGATTAAGCCAATGCTAGCATAGTTGATTAACAATTAGACCCCACAACCATTCAATAATTAGTTCAATTGTTGTATCAATCAGTCACTACTAATGTATCAAGCCCTTGCAATTATTTTCTTAACCTAACTAACAGGTTCCAAACAGATTTATATGACAGTACAACCACAACACCGACACATAATAGGTTTGATTCTTGACAGTACGTTTAGCAAAAATCTGCATTTAATCACACTGAATTTCAAATCAGTAACCATCCCAAACATCATTGTATCAAAAGAAAACCAAAACCTGATTTAGGCATAAATTCGAACACATACTGGGCATTTCAAAATTCGATAGTAGCCTATATACAACACATATTCGACTGCCAGAACCTTTAAGGTTCATCACAACAGATTCCCAACAACATAAACTAACACAGTACACTACCATTAATATTACACCCAAACACAGTCAACAATACCAATCCTAGTACAGGAGAAAAATTTTCAAGGAAACCAACCCACAAGAAAATCGGCAGCTCGGTATACCTTCGGGTGGTTCGAATTGCAGTCCTCCTTTTACGTCCAAAATAACCAACGAATCCGGACATTCACAGCTTGTTCTTCTCCCCTGTTCCCTCTCTATCGCAATTTCTCTCTCTATTTGAACAGCAAAAATTGTAGCGGCTTGGCTAATTGGGGCTTCAATTTATAGAGGAAATTTTACCCTAATTACTTAGGCAATACCCTAAACGATTGGGTCAATGACCGACGGTAGGAAGGAGTAGGCGTCCGACCGGTCCCATCACGCCAACTGAACTCGCCGGCAATTCCTCGAGCCTCGCACGTCTCCACCGGTCGCGTCGCCGAATTCCTGGGACCCTTGGTCCATGCGATGTTTGCTCGGTCGCCCATGTCGTCGCTCGTTGCTTCTTCTTCAACCTAACGGGTCGACGCTCGCTGTCGCCAGCGCACGCCTGGCGACGCCTCCTTCTCGTCCCGTTCCATCTGACTTGATTGAGGACCTAGGCTTCCTCCTTGCTCGCTCCGTCTGACTGATTAGAACCTAGGGCTGGTGGGTTGATTTGGCTTGAGGGTTTGATTTTTGTCTGGTCGGTTGAACCCCCCCCCCCCCAATTTGATATGCCGGTTTTTTCCAATTTGATAGACCCGATCCATTTCCAATACTTAACCCGGCTGAAAATTGATTTAACCGGCCAGACAGAAGTGGGCTTAGCCCAGTTGACTTAATAACCAGGGTCCAATCCGGCTTGAAGAGGAATTGGGCTCACTCAATAGTTGGGTCGGCTAAATGATTAGGAAGCAGCCCAATAGGAAAATGATAAGGGAATTGGGCCAACCGAAATAAAAGAAAGGGCCATCCTAAATAAAAGAAAAGTGACCCAAATTAAATTAACCACCTTGTATTTCTAATATTTTAAATTAAATAACTAAACCAATTAATTATTTATTTAAAATATTTATTTTAACCATAATTCTTTATTCGAATTCTTTAATCCGATAATGATAAAATTATTTATTTAATTACCCCAATTTTCTTGCCAATCAAACGTTAGGGTTAACTCATTAATTTATTCAAACTATTAGTGAGCCCCTTTTAGGCAAAGAAAATTATTGGACCATATAGTTATACAATTAAATAATATTTACATGGATCCAATTAAACCCGTAAATTAAATAAAATAACTTTCTCATATCAAAATAAATTGATACAAAGTTTAAAAATTTCTTGGACATTACAGTGTGTGTGGGGGGGTGGGGGGTGGGGGGGTGGGTGGGTGGGTGTATATATATCTATATAGATAACCTCTTATGATGGTTAACGCAATCAAATTAGCACATAACCTCTTGTGATTGTCAAAATTATCACAAAAAATACAAGATTTTCGAGATCAAAGATAAGAACTTGAATCTCTTTTTATGAACAACTTATTCCACTATATTAACTATATTAAATGATACTTGTAGTATTCGAACTCTCCCCCTATTTGCAAACTAAATAAGCAGTAATACCACTACACTAAAGGTAGAGTCATGATTATAATTTTTAAAAAAAAATATAAAACGAAACATATTTGAGTTGGCTTACTAAACAAAATTAGTCTCACATAAGATTTGGTGATTGCATTGATTATCATAAATACTCTATAATGATGGTGAAATTAGTCATCACGGGGAGCCAACATATAGATTATTATTTTGTGATTGCTTGAAAATTCCATCACAAAGTACTTTTTTGTGACTACAAATAAAAATCGTCACAAAAATTTGTCTTTTCTAATGACTATCATGATCTTCACAAAATATCTTTTTAATTATTTTTTCCATTAGAATATTAGTGATAGCTTAAATAAAATCATGAAAGGGTAATCCATAAGTGATGGCCTAGTCCGTCACAAAAATAGAATTTATTTTGAGTAAAAAATTTGGTGATTGATATGTCTATCATAATTACATTAAATTGATGGCAAAGTTAGTCATCACTAAGAGTCATCATATATATCATTATTTTGTGATTGTTCAAAAATTCCATCACAAATTATTATCTTTTGTGATTGATTTTAAAAATCGTTATGAAATTCTGTCACGTATTCGTATTTTTGTAGTAGTGAGTGCATCTTTTCGAGTTTCTTTGATATTATTGGTTCCGTGATAGATTAAAATCAACTTATCTCAAATTAATTTAGCATTTTTGCAGTTGCTAACTCTTTTATATTCTTTCTTGATAAGTACACTTGTAAGCACCATTCAGCGTTAGAAGCTAACTTTATAAGTTCCTCTTTAGTTATGGTTAACTCATCAATCTCCTTTTCTATGATATTTGCATCAATAATTTTTGTAGGAGTTTTAATGCTTCTTTTCAATTGTCAGCCCACTTTGACACCTTTTGCTTTTGCATAGATATTGGATCGATATTTTCATGTGACAAAATCAAGGCCATCAAAAAATGGAGGTCTGGACATAGAAAGCCCTTCTCTGCAACCAGTTGCATTTGAAAAGGTCATAGATGGATCTACTCTTTGGTATGTCTGTATTCACTTAACAAACAAGTTATAGAGCACCCGTCTAATACCAATTAAAAAAAGTTCAATAATAATCTAGAAGGGGGATAGGTTGAATAGATTATTACCGTCCTTTGGCCTTTTAAAAAAAATTAATTAATACAATTTATTATTGTGTGATAATTAGAAATATGCGGAAATAATCTTAGAGACAAAGAACAACACATAATATGCAAATTTATATGGTTCACAACGTAAAGCTCGAGTATGTTGTTACGTCCAGTCCCAAACTCATCTCCAAGATTTGGGATCCTATAACTATCAGTAATAAAAATCAATTCCTTCTATAACAAATACTTGCTATGAATTATTTCTCATTCATATATATGTATATATATATACACACGCACGTATTAGTTCTAAATATATTTTTATATGAATATATTGTAATATTATACATGTTAATATAATAATATTATTACATATATATATATATATAAATATTACTTTATTTATTTTATACTATATTAAAAAAATATTTTATTTATACATAATATATAAATATAATGTAATCAATTTTCATTTGGAAAATGCAGAGAAATGAAAATAATTAAATCGAGTGTATATGGGTTAGCTCTTAACCAACTATATACTCCCCATATATGTATACCAATATGATATAACATTATATACATATAGGTCCCGTTCCACAGTTGCCGTTAGTTGGGAGTACTATTCCAGCTAACAGATCTGTGATCGTCCATTGTATAATCTAAGGGGTGAGATTGAATAAGGCTTGAGTCTGGCCGCAGACCCTACCTGTAGCCAGATTGGGCCTGGGCGCAGGTCCTATCTACGGCCAGATTAATGACTATTATACTCTTATTTTAGTTTTTCAAACTGGCCGCACCTCCTACCTGCGGCCAGAATACAGGAAAAAAAAGGAGTTGGGCTTGGCCACTGGTCCTACCTGCGGTCAGAATATCCTTTATGCCTCTGTTCCTTTGTTCTATCTTCAGCGTAATAGTTAATATTTTGGTTGAATCTTCCAAAATTTGTTTCTGATAAATTTATTTCATCAGATATTTGTACATCGGTCCACTATCATAGTGGATAAATCTAGTTTGAGTAACTGTATTGATTGAATTTTCTTGAACCAATTGTATTGATTGAATTTTCTTGGACGAGACTTTTTTGAAGATACAATACAATAATGATGAACAGATCCCACGAGGTAAGAAATCATAAGTGGAATCATAAATTTCAAGACCACAATTAGGTAACAAATTTATCACTACTTCACTATTCTTGTAATTATGATTATGGAAGAATCAACCAAAATATTGACTATTACGTTGAAGATGGAACAGATATTCTGGCCGCAGGTAGGACCTGCAGTCAGGTCCAAGTCTTATTCAATCTCATTCCTTAAATGATACAATGGACAACCACAGATCTATTAGCTATAATAGTGCTCCCAGCTAACGTCAGTTGTGGAACAGGACCTATTTATATATATATATATATATATATATATATATATCAATACAATGTATGATATGTATGGTATATATAAACAAATATTACTATGTTTATTATACTCATTGCATTCTAAATTACAATATTATTATTGATTTTTGAAACCTAATTTGACATATTTTTCAACTCAAAATTGAGATGATTCATTAAAGGTTGTACAAAAAATAAATAAATCTTACAATGAGTAGTAATTTTGAGATAATTTACAATATTCATTATTGTATTGACTATAACTACATACCATGTCAATTTTAAGTTTGAAAATATCTTTAATTGATTTTAAAAAGTCAATAATGATCTTATATTTTGGAATAGATGGATTACTATATTAAATAATAGGAAAAAATGTATATACACAGCTGTGTAGTGCCAAAAAAAACCGTCGCTATAGCCGACTGTGCACTACACATCTGTGTACCTACATATAGCCCTAAATAATATTATCTTTATACATGATATATAAATATTATGTCATAAGTTTTTATTAGGACTAGTTTAACTGGCGCACACTACGGGTGTGTTAATCGTGTGAAGTGATCATAAAAGATATGAGATATGAGATAATGGGAGAGAAAATTTGTAGACAATTCAAATTCTTTTTTATATTCTAGTAAATCAATTTGAAATATAAATGGTAAAATTGAAAAATAAAAAAGTTTCACTTTTGGTGTTAACACCAAAAATAACTACTCTAATTTCCTCCCTCTTTATAATATAGATAGATAAATAGTGTAGACAAAATAAAAAAATAAAATAAAATTCAAATGTATATGAGTTAACTCTAAATTAACTAAATATTCTTAATTACCAAATAGGGCTGTAAATGAACGGGACTGCCTGAGAGCCTAGCCCGGCTCAGCTCAGTAAAGCCTGACTTGAGCTTATTAACGAGCCGAGCTCGAACAATCGTTACCAAGCTCGAACAAGACCTTTAGCCCGTTCAGTTAAACGAGCTGAACTCGAATAGTATGGTGTTTAAGCTCGACTCGTTTAACAATTATTTAATTAGAATTTATTTTATATATACGTAAAACATATAATACAAAAATAAACATAATTAAAATATAGTTCCTAGTTATATTTATGTATGACTAATTTGAAATTATATATATATATTTTTAAAAGGTGAAAATAAAAATAAATAAATAAATCGGGCTTAAGTTCGAGCTCGACTTAGCTTGCTTAAGTCCGACTTGTTTATAAACGAGTCAAGTTCGTACACACAATTTCAAGCTCGTTTAAAATTCGGCTTGACTCATTTAACTTTTAGACAAGCTTAACAAGCCAAAACCAGGCTCGGCTCGTTTAGAACCCTATTGTAAATGAAGTCTTAGTCTAGTGGTTAAAATTTTCACTTGTGTGAGTTTATTTTCATCATTTATGTGAAGTGTATTTCTTCGTTTATCCGAGGCTTGTTTGTGTTTATAAGTTTATTTTTTCTTCATCTATGTGAGACTTTATATTAATTTTTTGTATTGTAATAAAAAGATGTACTTAATTATGAGATTATATTTTTCCTTAAAATGAGGCTTCAATATATATATATATATATATATATATATATATTCTTAATCATCTCATACATATAATTATTGGTTGTGTAATTACTAATCATCAATCCCTCAATCTTTATATTTAAAAGCACGACACTCAATTGACATTCAATTGAGTGTGTTAATTTAGTTGGTTGAGTTGCCTTAAATGAGTTGATAGTTGGTCATGACTCATTAAACTGAGTTCGAGGTGAGTTAGCGACGAGTTGTGAATTGTGTAGAATGCTCATCTATTAATTTTTTGTATCACAAGTCTTTGTTTTCTTAAATCACATATCACCTCTTCATTTTTTCCTCCTATAAAATCTTAATGCGACTCTCATTCTATCTTATGGACTCTTCTTCTCCCAAATAAATTAGTATAAATCATTTGATATTAAATTAAAGAAGGTAAAAACAATATCCTAAAATTAAGAGATTGATATGGAGATGAATTCATGAGCTTGCAACTCAGTTTAAATATAAAATGAAAAAGGCCCACTAATCGTGTAAGTCATGAACATTATAGCAGATGACCTTAAAAATGGTATTCATAAGTCATATAAAAATTGTCAAAAAATAAAACTATTATCTATTAAAATAATAACTTCATAAATTTTTCAAAAAAATAAAAATAACATGGCAAAAAGGGTAGTGAGGGACACTACAAATAATTGCTTGAGGTATTATATAAAAGGATGTCGTTTTAGGAATTGAATACTCTCCTCTTCTTGTAATGCACAAAAGAATGTTTTATAATTTTTAAAAATATTATTATTACAAAAGACACCCCACGCAAAATATTATTATATTATTATTACAAAAACATCCCACGCAAAAACGTAAGGTTATTTGACTTACGAATACTCGGACAAGAATTAACCTAGGGTTCAAACCGAAAGAATTTTGTTCCTCCAATAACAGGCCCAATCTGCCCATTCAGCTGAAACTACTTCCCAACTTCCTAAATTCTAGGGTTCCAAAAATTTTCAGGTTTGATATCAAACTTTCTTCTGCTCCGCTTCTAGTTTACCAATCAATGGACCAAATAACAAACCCAACAAAGGCTGAGGATGAATCATTGAAAACAGTTCTCGACATCTCCTGCTATAACCTTGAAGATCTCAATTCAATCGTGCTTCCTACGAGTTTAACTGTGTTAAATTTAACTGCAAATCGGCTGAAGGAGTTGGACCCTCGAATTGGTGACCTCTCGAATCTCTTAAGATTCTCTACTGGTTGGTGATTCCGGCATCGTCTCCATTTCTCATTGGAATGCAATTTGGATCTTCATGTATTTCTCACCCCAACACAATCGCTATGCTAATTTTCTTGCTATTGTCAGTTTGTTTAAATCGATTTATTAATTTTTAGAAGACCAAGTCAGAAATCAGAAATGATCACGTTTTATGGGGGTGGAGGTAGTAATCATGTTCGGCAGCGACTTATAAGTTGATCAAATTAATTTATAAGTTGGTTTGTTTGTTACTTGTTAAGCTGTTTGGCAACTATTTATTTTTAAACTTATAAGTTGATTTATAAGTTAAAAAAAAATAAGTAATAATTTATAACTTATTTAAAAAGGACTTATAAGTCAGTTTGACTAAATGTAATGTCTATTTTGCCCCTGAAGTATTTTGCTAAATTACATCTGATTGCCCTTAAACCTAAAAATTCTGATCTCTCTCTTCTAACGTAAACAACGTACACAACGGCTAAAATTGAAATTGAAGATCTGCTCTGCTCTCTCTGCGCTCGATCCGTCAATTTCTTGGCTTCTTCCTCCTTCCCTCCGCGGTTGTTACTCCTGCTACTGATTCTACTTCTTCGATTGCTGCTACTCCTTCGATTGCTGTTAGGTACCAAACCATAGATCAAATATTTGATATGTATATATATGTGTGTATTATGTTATGTTTGAATCTTTGGCATGTTGTTTTTCTCTTCTTTACCTCTTTAATTTTGACTGTAGTTTCAGAGCATGTGGGTTTCGATTCAATTCCATTTTTTGTTAATTTATGTGGTTCAAATGTTTGTTTAATTGATTGAATGAATTGTTGTATACTGGGTTGTGCTTAATTAGGAATATGTGAGCAGCTTAATTTTAGTAATTTTCAGTAACTTGGGTACTGTTTATATAGATTTGTACTGCTTAACAATTGGATATAAATATATTGGTGCAAAATTATATTTTTGCACTATACATGAATGTACTCTCAGTAACCTGTAAAAATAAAGTCACAGAGAGATAGATATATATATGATCAACATCAAACGAAAATTAATAATTACACAAAAAAGAAAAAAAAAAGCCCTAGAGGGTTTGGAATTCTACCTTATTGGCTGATGGATTGTTATTCATGGTGATTGTTTGTTCAGAGCTTAACAAGTGATGATGATGATGTTGTGTGATGATGATGATGTTTTGTGATCATCAAGTCACTTGTGGACATAAAGAATTCTAAGATGGACCTAGTTTTCTTTTTTGTTTCGTTTGAATATTTTATTTATTGTTGTAATGAGATGTTTTATTAAGATTATATTTCCTAAAGAGATTGTAATATGTATACTATGAATGTAATTGCAAAGGCTTCTGATTGCCTTTTTGCCACTCTTAATGTGTTCTGTTTTACGTTTAAGAATATTGGGTTTGTTTTTGTCATGATTTGTGAATGAATGAGCATTTTGGCATTTTATGTAGATACTAAGAAGATGTATCCTTGATTATTTGAAAATATCGAACATAATTTACAGAACACTGACAATCTCTGTCATGAATTGGTTGCCTTTTCAAGCAGAACATATTTTGATGTCCAGTAGCTGAAAAGGGGTCTACAATTCTGGTTTGTTTACACTTGCCCAGCCGTATCTTTCTTCCTGAACCCTTGGTAGCTTGTGTATTCCCTTTCAATATGTTCTAGATGATATTCATTATAGGAAATGAGACTATAATGCCCTTGTTGCCTACATTTCCCTTAACATAATACTATTATCTGCAGATTCAGAAAGTAATGCTTATGAAAACATATGCTTCAAGATTGCTCCCTCTATATTTGGTCATGTTGACGTGAAGAAAGCTGTGGCTTGTCTCTTGTTTGGTGGATCAAGGAAGGTACATCATGAAAGAAGCTATGATGATCTTTTTTTGATAAATTGCAACTGTTTTCCCATGATTGTTAGAAAAAAGAGTACTCCTTAAGTGGTGGGTGTTAGCATAATCACTCCCTCTGTTAATTCAGGTTTTGCCTGATGGTGTGAAGTTAAGAGGTGATATCAATGTGTTGCTCTTGTGGGATCCATCTACTGCTAATTCACAGGTTTGTTAAACAATTCTTGATTATTCCTGATTTATGTCACCTAAAAATTTATATGAAGAACTACTTACTGCAGTATTGTTTATCATGGTTCTTATGCTAAACAAAAAATCTGGTGCTTAGTAGTTGTTAAATATTCAAAATGCTTTTATAAATAAATAATCATACTTTTGTGCTACTAACGCCGTATGTGTGTACATGGATGATCATGGTGCTTAGTACTTGTTAAATATTCAAAATGCTTCTATATTTTTTTTTCTAAATTTCAGTGGATAATTCTTAAATATGATCTATAATTTACAGGTCTCGTCATATGAATGAGTAAGAGTTAATTGAAGTTTTGACTTGTTTAGTTGTTAAAATGGATATGAATCATATTCTAGCACAAGTGGATGAACAACTATTCCCTTTTTTTAATGCTAGTTTTTTGATAACGATGATAATAATGAAGAAGAGTTTATAAGAAATAGAGAGTTGGATATTCAAAAGTGGCAGGAAGAAGATAAAGAATGGTTAGTAATGTCTAAAATGGCTGATCTTGGAATTTATATGTATAATGAGAGTTTTATTTGTAAGGAACCGTGTTGGAATTCTTCAAGAAGTGGATAATCTCTAACTTGGAATAAGATTGTAGTTGATATGTTTAGAGAATTTGTTTATGGTTTTATTTAGTGAAATTGTGGATGATTGTTGTGATATGATATTGTCTTTTTTAGTAATCTTTACATTTGATTTTAACTTAAAAGTCATTATCAGCCGAACACCTTTATAACTTGTTTTAACTTAATTTCTGACTTATAAGTCAAATTGATGCCGAACGCTTTTCTTATATTTTAATTTTAAGTCATTTTAAAATAAGTCGTTGCCGAACGGAGACGATTGTCGTTTTAATTGTTTGTTGGAACTTGGAATTGTGAAGGAGAGATGTAAAACAACTTTTTTGTGATTTCAATTCACTTTTATCATTTAGGACTTGGATGTGGTGATTGTTTCTGCCTAAATCATTTTATTTCGAACCCAATTTTCAGGAAACTTCATGTTTGAGAAACAATTGCCTATACTCCAATTAAATTGTGCTCAATTATCTAAATAAGTGTGAGACTTACTCGGATAACCGTTTATCAAAACACCAAGTATGCCTTCTAATATAAAAACCTGTAAATAATACGAATGGATATATAATTTAATTTTGGTATGTTTTATAATCATGGGTTCCAGATGGAGAATTGCTCTGACTCACTGAATGTTGCATATAGCCGACTAGACACGTGATAAAGATCCCACAAATTCAAAAAAATTACATGCTGCCATTTTATGCGGGTTCGGCATATAAATTCTAAACTCATATACATGTATAGAATACATACATGTGTGCACGTGTTTGGGGGTCGCGGGCAATACCATTGGATACTAACAGATGTGTTTTGTGATTTTGTCTGTTTGTCTATAAATGCTGCATTGTCGCTTGTAGTCTCACACTCACTCTGCTTGCTTATAGTCAATTCTTTGTTTACATTTCATCTTAGTTTTCTTTCTACGATGAGCTGTTTGAAATTTACATTGTTTTATTTGCATCTTATTTGATATGGGATTTTATTTTCTTTTCACAATTTAACTTTTAGTGAGCCGAGGTGAGGCAAGGCGTGATTAGATGCCAAGCGATGAGTCTAGTGCAAATTATACATGTATAAATTTTGTGTGTGTGTGTGTATAGGGGAGTGATCCACTGCCCAAGCTGGCTATGACCTTATTTTTGGCCAGCTGATTTCTTACCGTCCATCTAAGAAACAAGCGGCCTAGATTAGGAGGCCACTTAAAGTATGCGCAAGTAATTTTTATGGAATGTTTGAAGTATCCGCAACTAATCCTTATAACTTTTTACGTTAAAATATTCAGAAGGGTGAGAACATTCATTTTTTCTCCTAAAATTAACCTTTCTCTTTCTTCGTTAAAACTTCAAAATCCATTATCTTTTTCGTTACAAATCTAGAATTGTTGATCTATATATTATTGGAAACGTCTTGAAAAGATCATCAAAACAAGAGGCGAGGCATTGTTGATATGTTTTGATGTAGTTAAAATGCCAAAAGTTATAGCCAAAGCCTATAATGGTGTATTTCAAAATACAAAATCACCACCAACCAGAACCCACCAAACTGACAACGACAATCCTAATAAACATTCCATAATCACCACCAAAAACCACCCCGGACCCAAAAATTTGGATGAGGTTTTTGACTTCCTGACACATGAGGTACTAATATGAAAAGATTATAACATGTTAATTATTTTTCGGATCTGACTTGAGCAACTTTACCATTGAAAAACAGAAAACAACTTGAAATAGAGATCCAACTATAACCAACATATAACAAAGGGACTCTTAACGAGAGAAGGGGAGGGGAAGTAATGTGTAGTTTTAATAATTGGTTAATTTTTGTAATATATCCATATCCTAATAGACACTAGTAACGGCATGTGCAAAGAAATTTGATTAAACAGAGGACCACAACCCAAAGTAAATAGGTCAAAATGCCAATAACATGATGGAGTATATAAGACCCAAAGTAAATAGGCCAAAATGCCAATAACATGGAGTATATAAGAGTAATCTAGGACAGAGACCAAAGTATGAAGTAATACCTTCTAGTAACATAAATCTAGTTTGTGGAGATGTTGAGGAAGACTTGTTTCAAATCTCATATGGGATTAGTTTCCTTTGAATCTCTTCACTCATATTAGCTTTAATGAACGGAAACTCGGAGTTCCACTCTTTTTTGAAAAGTAAGTTGGATTCTTTTGCTTGAAGGTGTCCGTCTGGTCCAAAGGCAGCAATGGCACGAAGGCGAGTAAAGTTAAACACCTTCGCCAAAAAAGCTGCAAAATCAGGGACAAAAGCGTAGAACCACCACGACATTCCTTTCATGTACCTGGAAATGGTAGATTCATGGAGGTCCAACGAGATGTAAATAATCTCAAACTGATTATTTGTCTACATCTTTTCACAATATATTTTCAAAGCAGGCAAAAATGATCTAGATCCTATGCAAGAATGAGTTACAAACAATAAAAGGACATGTTGTCCTGAGAGCTCGGCCACGATAGTATTCCCTGCAAGAAGGATTGAAATTTTCAGGAAAAAAATCAACATTTAGAGGTCCTTAATTTGGTTTGCAAACACAAGAAGAGACGATATTAATAGCATGCACACTAGCTAAGGCTCAGCACAACGATATTAATAGCATGCACACTAGCTAAGGCTCATGCGTATTATGTATCCGAAAGAACTTTCGTAGGAGGAGGAACTCCCGCAACGTAAGGGAGCTGAGGGTGATAAAAGTTCGGCTAACACCATTGCTTCCCGTTGTTTTCCCATCTCTATCTTCACAACGCTTTTCAGGTTAAAAGGAAAAGCCTTGATTTCAAAACTTTGCAAGATATCAAAGGCAAAATAACTCTCAATAATAAAGAAACTCGCATTTATCTCGTTATCCCTCCTATAAGAGTTAACCAGCCGTAACTTTCTACCATTATAGGTCTTTGAGTACCAAGGGATACTTCCGCACACCGCCTCTAGGTTGGTCTTAGAATAGGAAAACTCAGCAGGATCATTGACTAATACAATCTCAAACATATTACGCTGATAATTTTTTAGCGAGCTCGACATGTCAAATAGTTTTTTAGTCTTTTCAATGTATCTAATATGAACATAATGCAGGCCCACAAACTCATATTTAAGCTCAAAGTCAGAGGTAAGTACCTGCAAACAAAAGATTAATTTCAAATGATGAGAATGACAAAGTTATTGGGACAACTGAGAAATGAGTACCACCACATTCTAGAAAGAGAAATTACTATTCACCTTAGCAAACAAATTGACTCGCCTTTTTTCCATCACAGCAAAGTACATATTTACCTAAGAGCTCGGTCAAGGAGAATTTTTTTGTTAGCAGTTAGCACACTTTCCTTGAGTTCACCATCTTCACGTCTTATTTCATCGTCCATCCTTCGGTGAAGGGAAAGCCTTCGGGTCCATAAAAGCGGAAGGGGACCGCAGTGTCTTTAAGCACAACTGTGTTGTCATGAGCAAAAAGAACACCTCTTTCCAAATCTTCGAGTGGAATAGCAAACTTTTTTATGAATTGATTTCTGGCATCTTCATCTTCATGTGGGATGGCAAGCCAAGGGGTATTAGAGCATAACTTATCGAAAATAACCTTGTCGTTACCTAATGCAGCAAACACAACCTCAAACTGTCCCTCGGGATACAACTTCTCATATACCTCAAGCAAGTCTGCTCTAAAAAGGTGACAGTTAAGAAGATACTTGTGCAGCCACCCGAAGTAGATAAGAACGTATTTTCCATCAAGTTTATATGTAATTTTAACCTAAAGAGGGAAAAAAAAGAACATAAATGAATCAAGCAAATTTAATAAATTTAGGTAAAAAAGCAAGTAGTAGTATGGGGCCTACACATGCAAATATTTGACTGCATATGTAAAAAGGTTATTGCCTACACATGCAAATATTTGACTCCATATGTAAAAAGGTTACGATTGATGAGCAAGTTTTGTGGCCTGGAAGGATTCACTTCGAATCGTTTGCAATAATTGAAAAATTATTAACTTGAACAAGTAAAAAAAAAAATACTCCCTCCGTCCCTCAAAAAGTGGTTTCCCTAAAAAATTCTCCTTGATCGAGCTCTTGGGTAAATATGTAATTTCTCAGTTGTCCCAATAACTGTTGTCATTCTCATAATTTGAAATTAATCCCCCATATACTTGCCTTTGAGTTTGAACTTAAATATGAGTTTGTGGGCCTGTATTATGTTCATATTGGATACATTGAAAATACTAAAAAAACTATTTGACATGTGGAGCTTGCTAAAAAATTATCAGCATAATATGTTTGAGATTGTATTAGTCAATGATGCTTCTGAGTTTTTCTATTCTAAGACCAAACTAGAGGCGGTGTGCGGGACTATCCCTTGGTATTCAAAGACCTGTAATGGTAGAAAGTTATGACGGGTTTTCCAAATGAACTGTTATAGGAGGGATAACGACACAAATGCGAGTTTCTTTATTATTGAGCGTAGTAAGTCTCTTAACCTGGAAAAACGCTGTGAGATAGAGATGGGGAAACAACGGGAATCAATGATGTTAGCCGAACTTCTATTACCCTCAGCTCCCTTTACGCTGTGGGGGTTCTTCCTCCTATGGAGGTTTTTTTGGATATATGGTACGCATGTTTTTGTGCTGATTAGCTTTAGCTAGTGTGCATGCTATTAATATGTCTCTTCTTGTGTTTGGAAATCAAATTAAGGACCTCAAAATGTTGATTTCTTTTTCTGAAAATTTCAATCCTTCTTGCAGGAGGATACTATCGTGGCCGAGCTCTCAGGGCATCGTGTCCTTTTATCGTTTGCAACTCATTCTTGCGTAGGATCTAGATCAATTTTGCCTGCTTTGAAAAAAATGTATTGTGAAAAGATGTGGACAAATGATCAGTTTGAGATTATTTACACCTCGTTGGACCTCCATGAATTTACCAACTCCAGGTGCATGAAAGGAATGCCGTGGTGGTTTTATGCTTTTGTCCCTGATTTTGCAGCTTTTTCGGCGTAGGTGTTTAACTTTCCTCGCCTTCCTGCCATTGCTGCCTTTGGACTAGACGGACATCTTCAAGCAAAAGAATCCAACTTACTTTTCAAAAAAGAGTGGAACTCCGAGTTTCCATCCATTAAAGCTGATATGAGTAGATTCAAAAAGAACTAATCCTTAGGCACAAATGGAATTTGAAACAAGTCTTCCCCAACATCTTCACAAACTAGGTTTATGTTACTCGAATGTATTATTTTATACTTTGTCCTATATTACTCTTATATATATACCTCCACATCAACATGTTGTTGGCACTTTGACCTATTTATTTTGGGCTGTGGCTCTTTGTTTTAATCAAGTAAAGTTTCTTTGCACTTGCCTTTGTTAGTGTCTATTAGGATATGTATATATTACAAAAATTAACCAATTATTAAAACTACACATTACTACCCCCTCTCATTAAGAGTCCCTTGACTGCATGTTGTTCGTTATTGTTAGATCTCTATTTTAAGTAGTTTTCTGTTTTTCAATGGTAAAGTTACTTAAGTCAGATCCGGAAAAGAATTTACATGTTATAATTTTTTCATATTATTACCTCATATGTCAGAAGTCAAAAACCTCATCCAAGTTTTTGGGTCTAGGGTGGTTTTTGGTGGTGATTATGGAATGTTTGCTAGGATTGTAAATAATCTCAACGATTGAAGAAGGGCTAGCTATTAATAGTGCCAGGGCCAGCGGGGTTCCTGGATCACCACCCTATATATAGGTAAAATGGAATATAAAGCTTGGCTAAAACTACTTAATAAATGACGTAGTTTTACCGCATAGGATTAAGTTTTCCATTTTAGGGTTTTACAAAAAAATTTGATTATAAATTTACAACATAGCCCAAAGTAAAGTAAATTAGTAAGAGTAAACGATGTCAAATAGTTTGATTAGATAAATAAAAGAGCCTTAGGGTCGTTGATATCTTATTTTCTACTTTGTTACTTCTCTTTGTGGTAGCCCTCGGCTTCTCTTTCTCTCTCTTCTTTGCTGTAACCCTCAACTTTTGTCTACTTTTCCTTCCCCCTCTGAGATATCCGAGGTAATCTTCAATTATAGTCCAGTTTTATTAAATTTGATATGGATTCACCCTAATGCTTGGATTAGAGATCAATTATGGAGGCAAGCAACCATAATACTTCTTTGGTTCATTAAGGTGCACGCCTTCAAGTCATTGGCGCTCACCAAGGTGCTCACCAAGGCTCCTCACCCATGCACCCAAAGGCGCTCACCTAGTCGCCCCAAGGCCCCCTAAGGAGCTCACCTGGGCACCCCAAGTAGCTCACGACATACTCACCAAGGTGCTTAACTTACGACCCTTAATGAAGGCGTAGCTTTGCCTTGCCTTGCCTTGCCCTGCACATACGTGTCATGGTGTCGCCATGGCGTCTCCTAGGCAAGGCCTTGGCGTCCTGCCGCAACAACAAGCAGCATGGCGACACTCGCCTTTGTCTATTTTAAGTTGGGTTTCCCATAACCCACAGACTTCACCCATGACCTGTCGAATTAAAAGAGGAGTAGAAAACTGAAAGTCTTCTACAACTTTTATTTCTGTCGACTGCAAAAAGAGGCCCTAAACAGGGCCTGGAAGAGAAGCCCTAAAAGACTTCGAGGTGAAGACGCCTATCATACGCAACAACACGCAACGCGAGTCATTGATGACAGCCACACACAGGCCGCTGCACTGTCAACTGCAATCTTTTGTTGCATGAGGAAAAAGGAAGAACACAAAGAACTACATGAAAAAGAACAAGGATGGGGTGAGGTGAAGAAGAATAAAGAGATTTTTGACTGCTAGTTCCGTTTTTCCCTCTCTACCCCTTCTTTTAACTTGATTGCTAGCTGTTATCCACTAAGATGTTATATAATGAGTCACATTTTCCCTAACATAAATAGAATTGTTGTATTCCACGTGGTGTGTTCCTACAATCAAGCCATGATTAATTTTTCTTTTTAACAAAGTTATAAATATTTCTATTTCTTTCATAAAAATGTTGTAAAATGATTATTTTGTTATTTTAAAAAGTAACCCTCTCTTTCTCCATGAATATTAGTTGCAATTTAATTGTATTGCAGGTACAATTTTAACCCTTAAAAGTTATAATTTTGACCACATAAATCATAAAACTCATTTAACTTCAAATAGATATATAAATGATAATTTTTTTTCCTGAAATTATATATATATATATATATTGCATATTTGGTAATGTATTTTTTTTATTAGTGCATGATGAGAAAAAAAAGCATGAGAAAATTAAATTATAATACTTTTTCCATAAAAAAATCTCATGTAATTGGTTTAATGTATTTTTGAAGTTCAATGTGTGTGTATATATAATTATACATATATAATCGTGTATTTTTATTACTTATAAGACTTTTAATGTGTGATAACTTGGTTGATATTTTATTTTCTATGTTGTGTTTGTTGACTTGTTCTCCTATTTATAGTGGCAAGTGTTTTATGTTTGATTGTAAAGTGTTGATATAATTGTGTTACTAATGATATTTCGTGATATTAGTTATCATATTTTTGGTTTTAATGTTTATAAAATTTTATTGTTCAACTTCTTTTGAAGTAAAATAAATAATGTCTGTCAATGTATTTTTAATGTCATGGTGGGTGCCATATCCCGCACGCATCTTAACAGTCAGGCTATTGTCGTGCCTCGCTGTCCTCGAGGGCGTCACAACTGTCCCGGAACTTTTAGCTACTGTTTCTTAATGTTTACCTGTTGTTCCCAAATGTAGGGCCTTTTGTTCTCTGGTATGTTCTCCTGTGACCAATCTATGAGTCTCCTGTCTCTTTGCGGTTAATAAAACAACCCAATGCTCTTCCCCAACAGTTTTGTGGGATATGCATTTGTAATTATTATATGAATTTATCATTATTTTTTGAAGGGTAAATGCTAGCTTGACTTCCATAAGGATGTAGACATATCCTGCATTTCTTGAATGATGCTCCTTAAATACTAATGAAATAGTTTTGTGTGATCGACATTTTTGAGCAACTGCTCTCACTAATGATCCTGTAGTCAATGGCTTAGATTTACTTGTCGAGATGGGAAAGTTGTTATTTTCCCTAGGGAAATCAACATATGCATTACTATTAAAACATTCTCCAATGATGACTGTTGGATCCAAATCCATGCCTAACTTCAGATATATTCTTCAACTGTAGCTCCTATGGGCTTCCCATGCATCATAAAAGTATTAAGAAAATTTTTGAACTGCTCTTTTTTGTCCTTCCAAATATTTTCATCTGTCAAATTTGGATCATTCTAATCTGAATCATGTTCCCACATAAACGTAATGGAATTGTTAGGAATGCAATTTTTTCTTTATTTTTGGCCAACTCAACCTACAATACATCCAACATAACAAATATAAAGATTGAACACAGAACTTAAAATACAACATGAACAAAATTGATAAAATCATTAAATTAAATTGATTTTCATTACAACCAGTATAATAAACATTAAAGAGTGAATACCAACTTAAAATACAAATATGAGCAATATTGATAGTGATTAAATTCAGTGCATCAGGAAATAATGTAACAAATATAACAAATATTCAGATATGCCGTGCAAAAGCTTATATATTAGATATATTTCTTATTATAAAGTGTCCAACTTTTGTAACCGTTATTTTAGTGTTTTTTGGGTCACAACTTACGATAAATTCAAAGTCCTATTTTAGACTATTACCTTATCCACAAGCCTCGAGTTCACTTTAAATTTTGAAGCTATCCAAAATTTTAATGTCTCATTCTGGAAGAGAGATTAATGTTAGTGTAGAAACTAACTAAAAGAGTCCTCGTAATCTTTTATTCAATTACCAACATTTAAAAAACTGATAAAAAAATACGCACAACTTTATAATCACTTTTATATCTTATCTTTTACGGTTAATCCTCTCCACGTCTCATAATTTCTCCCATCCTTTGACTTCCCACATCTTGCACATTTATCGTGTGTTCAAATGAAACTCGTAGTTGTTTACCACCATCTTCGTCTACATCTCCAAAGGATTATATACCTTTCATACCTCATGTCCAATGGAGATGAAAATACTTGTAACATCCAAGATACTGTTGTCCGATTTCGGTATTGACAATTACGTGCAAGTATACACGATCAACAAGTAATATAATGGTAAATAGAGTGTTGATCTCACGAGGAATTTTTAATAGTAATAACCAAGTACTAACTTTATATCAATTCAATTTTATTTAAACAAATGATTTAAGATTATGAAACTAATTATTATTTAAAATCAAAACTCAAATTCTAAGCAAAGACTGATACCAGATTTAAATGCTAAGATTACAATTTCCCCCAATGCCTCGTCCACTTCTCTCTACTCTCTTTTCAATTGATCAATCATAGCAAATCGTTAGCCGAGAATTCAAAATTATTTATAAAACCTCTTCTGATGGTTAAATAAACATAGCCCTTCTAATTAAATCACTATATTCCTATGTGAAGTAATTTAGAACATATTCATTAAGTTCAGATTCTCATGACAGTTACATGCGACATATAGATATATTCCTATCATATGCACAAATCACATTATTCAATCCTAAGAAGAATAATTTAGGTGCATGTTATCATATTCAGATCAAAACCCTAGAATTCATCTTCCAATTTCATCTAGGTTAACAAATTAATTGCTGGCCAAACAATTATAACAATAAACATAAAATATGATAAACAACTTGCATATGATCAACAATAATCAAAAGAGAGTAAATTAATTTAAACTAAATATTGGGTTCCATTGCAATCTTAATTAAAAATTAGTTCATATCGTAGTTGGAAAACATCATAATTAAGTCAAGTAGCATCCTTGGATTACAAAAATTAAAGGAAAAGAGAAGAGAACAAAAACTGTGTAGCGCAGCTCTCGAACTCCAAAACTCTGCCTTGAATCCTCGTGCTCCTTCACGTGCAATCTTGCTTTGATGATCCATCAATTATCAACCATAAAAACTAAATTAGGGTTGCCTCCCAATTAGCGCTTGTTTTATAATCTTCAGCCTGACTACTCCCTGTCTCATTCCGGGTCGGCTAGGATGATTGAGGTCTTTTAACGATTGATGTTGCCGCCCCAATAGTGCTTGTCTCTGCCGTAAACCTTAATGGTTCTCTTTGAATTGGCTTCCTCGACTTCGACCGCGCCATGCAGGAACACCTTAGTGATGATAAAGGGTCCCGACCACCATGACTTGAGCTTTCCCGGAAAAAGCTTTAATCTCGAGTTGAAAAGGAGAACTGTTTGGCTTGGCTTGAATTTCCGCTCAATTTTCTTGTCATGCCATCGCGTGTTTTTTTTCTTTATATAGTTTGGCGTTCTCATATGCTTGGAGACGGAATTCATCCATCTCATTTAGCTGCAAGAGACGCTTCTCACCAGCTGCATGCAAGTCGAAATTTAGCTTACGGATGGCCTAATAGGCACTATGCTCCAATTCCACTGGCAGATGACAAGCCTTGCTGTATACCAGCCTGTATGGTGACATCCCGATTGGTGTTTTGTATGTTGTGCGATAGGCCCATAAAGCATCATCAAGCTTCTTTGACCAATCTTTTCGGTTCGGATTCACAAGCTTATGGGAGACTTCATATTTAGCGAGGAGCTGCAAAGTGTTTATTACAGAAATGTGTGCCTTCATCGCTAAAAATCGCTCTTGGTATGCTAAACCTCGTGAAGATATTTTTTCGAAGAAAATTCAACACCACCTTAGAATCATTGGTGGGCAAAGCAGCTGCTTCCACCCACTTCGAGGCGTAATCAACTGCAACTAGTATGTACAAGTTATTGAAGGATGAAGGGAACGGGCCCATGAAGTCTATGCCCCTGACATCAAAAATCTCAACCTCCAGAATATTGTTAAGGGGCATCTCGTGTCGCTAAGAAATATTACCAACTCGTTGGCATCTATCGCATCTTAACACGAAAAATTGAGCATCCTTGAAGAGAGTTGGCCAATAGAAACCTGATTGAAGAACTTTTGCCGCTATTCTCTCCTCCATAGTGTCCTCCATAACATGATGAGTCACACACCTTCTCAGCATCTGATCCGCATGCTGTGGCGCTGGACTTGCAGAAGCTCAGCGCAGCGGCGCTGTGAGCGCACGTTGTTGCGGCGCTGAGTTGGCAGAGTGTGAGGATTCATGTTGTATTTTAAGTTATGTGTTCACTCTTTAATATTTGTTAGGATGTATTGTAGGTTGAGTTAGCCAAAAATAAAGAAAAAGTTGTATTCCTGTGTAGTTATTGGTCCAATATGTTTGTGGGAACATGATTCAGATTGGAATGATCCAAATTTGGTAGATGAAAATATTTGGAAGGACAAAAAAGAGCAGTTGAGAAATTTTCTTAAGGTTTTTATGATGCATGGGAGGCCCATAGGAGCTACAGTTGAAGAATATATCTGAAGCTAGGCATGGATTTGTATCCAACAGTTAACATTGGAGAATGTTTTAGTAGTAGTGCATATGTTGGCTTCCCTAGGGAATGTTTCCGTCATCTCGACAAGTAAATCTAAGCCATTGACTGCAGGATCATTGGTGAGAGCAGTTGCTCAAAAATGTTGATCACACAAAACTTCTTTACTAGTATTTAAGGAGCATCATTCAAGAAATGCAGGATATGTTTGCATCCTTATGGAAGTCAAGCTCACCTTCACCCTTCAAAAAATAATGAGAAATTCATATTGTAATTACAAATGCCTAGCCCACAAAACTGATGGGAAAGGGCATTGGGTTCTTTTATTAACCCCAAAGACAAGGAGGTTGAAAGATTGGTCACAGGAAAACATACCAGAGAACAGAAGGCCCTACATTCGGTAACAACAGGTAAACATTAAGAACAACAGTTGAAAGTTCCGTGATAGTTGTGGCGCCCTCGGGGACAGCGGCGAGCTGGCACATGGTGAGCCAACTCAAGTATGACTCTTTTAGACCTGGCAATTTAAGTTGAGAACCATATAGTTAACCAAAACCACTTGGATCTATTGGGTTGGTTAACTAGTTTTTATGTTATGGATTGGTTTAGTTTTGGACCCATATTATTATTAATTACAAATATGGATTGAAACTAGTTTAACTTGTTTTGACCCATATTAATCTATAATAATTTTGGTCCATATTAACTACAACTAACAGGTACAGTTTGACTGCCTCGGTTGGCTGCATGGTTTCTGATTCTGACCAAAAGAGTCAACCCTGAATTGGTCCGGACAACATTCATATGAGGGGGGGGGGGGCGCACCCCAAAATTATCAAATTAATTTCTAGTAATTATCATTATTGCCATTACACTCGCTAATTAAAATGATACTTGTGACAAAATTATATTTGATTTTTATTGTGACAATATATATTAATAAAATTAGACTTTATTATTGGCCAAGTTAGTTCAACAAAAAAAATCAAGCATGTTTTCACAATATATGAGAAAAATGAGAAAAAATAATTTAAGCCATACATTATTTATCTTTGGTTAAGACCGTTTAAAATGACGTAGTTTTGTACTATCAATTTATAATTAATTTTTTTTTATAAAATTTTAAAATAAAAAACTTAACTCTAAAGAATAAAATTACGTTGTTTAGTTAGGTAATATTAATTTAATTAAGGTACGTCTTAAATAATATTTTCCAGTAAAAAATAATAGTCTTCTAAAAAATTTCATTGAGAAGTAGTTTGGAACCATTTTACTTAAAGTGAGAATTAAGTACAGTTATTTAAAAAAAACAACTTAATTTTAATTTGTTACTACTATTATTTTGGTTTGTTTTTTTAAAAAAAAGTAACTGAAGAAAAATAACTTATTTTTAATTTGTTACTGCTATTATTTTTAAAATAAAGCATAAACCGATAATAAAATTATAATTTAAAATAAAGCATAAAGCAACAATAAATTTCTACGCTAATATTGAACCAGACCGATAAAGTACAATGAGAGAGTGAATAAAGAATTAAGAGAGAGAAAGTGTATAAAAGAATTTAGAGAGAAAAAGTGTACAAAATTTCTAGAGAGAGAAAGTGTACAAAAAATTTTAGAGAGAAAATATATTAATCTATTTTAGAAAGATAATGTATGAGAAAAATTAGAGAGAGATAATTAATTAAAGGAAGATGGAAAGAGAGAAAGTACATAAATCTCAAATAGTAAAATATGGATTGACCTATATTAAAACTATAACCATTTGGGTTCAAACCATACAAACCATATTTAAAATGGATAATGTGGTTTTAGTTCTTATTTAGACCCATGACCATTTCATGTAAACCAAAACCAAACCAAACCCATATTTTGCCAGGTCTAGGCTCTTTATATATTCTCTGTTGTATCTAATTACATATATATGTTATTTAATTTTGAAGCAAGGTGTTGTTTGGCTCTGTGAAATCTATTTTTCGTCTAATATAGATTAGATTATGTGTATGTATATATGTGCTAAATATATTTTTTTTCTTAATGTCTACATGTATGTCTTCTCAGTTTTGCAGAAAGTGACTTTCAGATTATATGGTTGTTATCTTGTTGCCTATCTAGTTGTTAGTAGAATATGGTTATCTTTTGTGTCGCTTGCCCCTCTTATGATCTTAGGCATATCGATGTACAATTATTCCAATTTATACTCAATATTTTCTCATTTGAGATTTGTCTTAATTTAACAAATTCTTCCTCCAACAACTGATTGTGATATCTAAATGTTCCATAAGCAAAGGCAACATAATTAGAAATGCTTGAACTTCAATTAGGGACTAGAAAACTAGGATGCAAGTAACAACTTGCTGACTGGATGCAAGAGTAATTGAGCTTGATTGAACCTAAGAAACCCATTCTGCAAGTAACAACTTGCATTGCAATTTCAATCAATGAACAGAGGAATGTAACTGAGATCTTCACAGAAATTTAGGTGTAAAGTGATTAGATTTGATAGAGTTCAGTAAGATAAGGTGTTGAATAGTATAAAAAGGGAGGGGGAATATAAAGCTTTCAGTAGGACATTTCAGCAGACAGTAGGAGGGTAACAAGAATAATAGTATAGGTTTGCATAAGCCCTGCCCTAGATCCCAAACCATTCCGTCCACACTTTCCACTCTCCAGCTTTCTTTGTCAAATTTCCCACGTCACTCTCCATTTTTGACCCATCTAGTTATTGCATCTATCTTATCTGTAGTCACCCTCTTAATCTGACCGTTGAGATCTGCCGTTGGGTAAATCAGTGGCTGCTCCTTTGCTCATCAAACTAACTCTAATTTCCTATTTTTAACTAATTTTTGTTCTATTTGATTTTAATTGCAATTCCGTCTTCACAAAATCAGGTGGCTGGATTAGGGATTCCAATCATGCGGTTAGGTTGTTTTGCCAAAATCTGTATGTGCTTATTTCTATAAGTAACTATATATATATATATATATGGATCTTGATGATGTTAGAGTCTGTGATACTCCTATCATTTTGATAACTTGAGAATGTAGGTTGGTTTTGATTAGAGGGAAGATCAAACAAAGTTGAATTTAACAATTAACCTTTGAATTTTTTGTTCTATTAATTAATTCTCTTCAAAATATAACTAATTAAATACTCCCTCCGTACCACAAAAGAAATCCCACTTACAAGATTTGCAAATATTAAGGATGTATTTTTGTTGTTGTTAATTTAGTAGTTGTGACATGATAGTGAAATTATGATGACAAATTTAAGAACATTGTGTCATTTGGAACTACAATCAATAAAAAGTGGACTCTTTTCGTGTGAAAATAATAATTGTAAATGGTACTATTTTTATGTGGAACGGAGGGAGTAATTAATTAATAAGCAACAAAAACATGATTGTGCTACATGCCTACATTACTACTCTGCACCTGCTATATTTAGAAGGACAAAGATTGATTTTTTTCTTCTTTTTTTTCTTAGTCATGCCTTAAATGAGCTTGCCTTCCTCTTTGGACTTCGGATATGTTCTAAGAATCAGCTTGGTTAGCTAGCATAATGCTTTTGTTTGATCAACTTTTTTTGGCATAATCTTGATTTATGTTATCATCAATCTAGTAATAACTAATAACTTGTGCCAATTGCCTACGTTTTAAAGGACTCTAGTATGTCTTATACGATACTATATGAAGGAGACACTTTTAGCAAATGTAGACAAGCTTTGATTGAGAACAGTTAAACAATCTTTCAAGCTTTTATGAGATCTTAAGAGTACAATGAAGGTTTGATGAGTGGGTTTTATACCTATTAATTAAGTATTTTTAAGCTTAATAATTTGCGAGTTTTTAAGTATTTTCTGTTATTTTATAGTATTTTTATTTATTTTATTGTTTTTATAGGAAAACGGAGTTTTAGGGGGCAAAATCGTAATTATTGGAGCAGGTCAGCCGCGCAAGGCGCCCAAGTCAAACAGGGACTTTGGGGCGCGGCAGCGACAAGAGCTAGTTAAAGTATGGCGCGGCAGCGCCGAGCCTAATGCTTCAGGAAGCTGTCTGGAAGGTTGGCGTGGCAGCGCCAGATCTCTTAGTATACTTGGCACGGCAACGCCAAGTCGGTTGCAGCAGTTTTACTTTTTGTAATCTTTTTAGATATTTTGAAGGGGATTTGGATTGTAATCCTTTTAGGGTTAGGAAATTAGGAGACCTATAAATATATGTTAAAGGGCTCCTAGAAGAATTAATTCTGTTATCGTGACGGCTAGACTTCAGGTTTGGAGATCTAGTGCAAAAAACTCTTTTAACACCAATGGAGGCAAGGAATTGGAGGATGCTTGGAGATGAAAGATTTCTTCACAAGAGTTTTTCTTCTCTAACTTTTTCTTACTTTTATTTTCCATGGATGTTAATTAATACTTGGAAAAGTTTAATTTATTTGTTATGAATTAAACTTCTATCTGTTTAAATTAAATTGGTTTGATATGAAATTGATGTTTAGAAAATATTAGATATAACTCTGTGGGAACGATACTCTTCTTGCCACTGTATTACTAGTCGATCACGTATACTTGCGTATTTTTGCTAATACGTAATTAGGCAAACAAGTTTTTGGCGCCGTTGCCGAGGAATTATTTTTCTAATGTTTTTCCAGTATTGATTTCAATCAAGGTTATCTTAATTTAAACTTTTATTTATTTATTTATTATTTTTTTTGCACGTGTTTTCCGATTGCGATAAATAGACTGGCAAGACTATAAGTAAATGCATTGCTCTTGTACAAGATTCGGCGCAACTGCTGCTGGTGCCTTGCAGTTCGATTTTGCATAACACGGTTTTTATTTAAATTAAAAAAAACATAAAAATATAAAAAAAATTGATTGTCAATTTTTCGTCTATTTTATTTAACATTTGTTTTATTTTTGTTTCAGATTATGCATTTTAGCAGATAATAGGAGACGGTTGCGGAGAGCGACAACTGACCTCTTTTCAGGGAAGTCCTCTGTAATTAACTTTCTTTATGTTTAACAATGAGGACATTGTTTGGTGTAAGTTTGGGGGTATGCATGTTTATGTTTAGTCAGTAGTTCATTTTAGTTATTTTAATTGTCATATCTAGTTGCATGTTAATCATATGTTGAGCAATGAATTGGATGTTATTTGGTATGACCAATGATAAGAATGGAGATTGTGGTATTTTTAACTCAAAGAAAATTGATAAACAATGTGTAGTTGAAGTTTTGATTTAGTAGTTGGTTTTAACTTGCCTGAGATCCATGTTGGTTTAATAAGCATTTATCACCTGTTTTAGCTAGTTATAATTCGGGAAAATTTGCATGGTTAATTGCTTTTGAAAAATTTCATTAAGACTTTATACAATTTGTTGGCATATCATTGGAAGTGAAATCTAGACAATCATTTAAGTTTGGGGGAACTCTTGGGTTATTAAAATGAAAAAAAAAAATGTAATTGCCTAGATGAAAAAGAGTGTGGTGAGTCGAGATGGAGCGTAAAACGCACTCGCTCATAAACACACGCTTAAGAATGAGATGGAGCGTAAAATGTACTTGTTCGGTAAATGGTGAGAAAAATCGATAGATACAATATCTCACTGGAAAAGGAAAAGTATTGAAAAAGATATATGTGCTTAATGCTTAAAACATCCTTGGGGAGCCCTAGGCTTGGGTGAGTTGTTTGGATTAGTTGAATTTGATGTGTTTAGTGGATTTGTAGAGTTGATATTGAAATTTTTTGTTAAGAGGTTGATTATGTGGATTATTTTGGGTTATGATTGGTTGGAACAGTTGGTACTCACACACGCATACACAATATGGTCGAGGGCATGGGTAAAATTGATGAACAAGTTGGAACTATAAACATAGCATTGTTTTGATGTTATCTTTGAGTAGTGTTATTAATCTTTGAGGCCATATGTGAATAACGTATTGATTCATTGCTTGATGCGTAGTTAGTTAGTTAGTTTTATTTTTATAGTTTTTGTTTGTTTTTTGTTTGAAGACAAACAAATATTTAAGTTTGGGGGTATTTGATGAGTGGGTTTTATACTTATTAAGTATTTTTAAGTATTTTATGTTATTTTATAGTATTTTTATTTATTTTATTGTTTTTATTTTATTTTATAGGTAGGAGTTTCAGGGGGCAAAATCGTAATTATTGGAGCAGGTCAGCCGCGCAAGGCACGCAGGTCAAACAGGGACGCTGGGGCGCGGCAGCGCCAGGAGGTAGTTCAAGTATGGCGCAGCAGCGTCGAGCCTAATTCTTCAAGAAGCTGTCTGGAAGGTTGGCGCGGTAGTGCCAAATCTCTTAGTATACCTGGCGCGGCAGGGCCAGGTCGGCTGCAGCAGTTGACTTTTTGTAAATTTTTTAGATATTTTGAAGGTGATTTGGATTGTAATCCTTTTAGGGTTAGGAAATTAGGAGGCCTATAAATATATGTTAAAGGGCTCCTAGAAGAATTAATTCTGTTATCGCGGTGGCTAGACTTCAAGTTTGGAGATCTAGTGCAAAAAACTCTTTTAATACCAATGGAGACAAGGAATTGAAGTATGCTTGGAGATGGAAGATGTCTTCACAATAGTTTTTCTTCTCTAACTTTTTCTTAATTGTATTTTCCATGGATGTTAATTAATATTTAGAAAAGTTTAATTTATTTGTTATGAATTAAACTTTTATCTGTTTAAATTAAATTGGCTTGATATGAAATTGATGTTTGAAAAATATTAGATAATTCTCTGTGGGAACGATATTCTTCTTGCCACTGTATTACGTATACTTGCGTGTTTTTGCTAGTACATAATTAGGCAAACAGGGGTTTCGTAAGTTGAAGTACAAAGCAACAGGTACCTGGGAGGATCCCAAGTTGAAGATAATATTCGAAAAGTTTCAAAACATGATTACCAAGTCGGGCCATTAATTTGTATCTTAATCAATCTCTAATTTCAATAGAGTTTTTATCTTACATGATGAGTAGCGACAACACCACCTACTTGTTCAGACTTAGCCAAAACGAGGCACTTACCTCTCTAAACCCAAACCAAGTATTGTTTCCTATCTGGAACAAGCTAGAAGCAATACATTTCCACAAACTACTAGTAGACGAATCATTTATAATCTCCCCTCCTGAAATCATTTATAATAATATTTTAGGCATATATAACCCTTGCGCACTACTGTGGTTTTTTAATAGACAAAAGGAGAAAGAGGTAAAACAAGCTGACATGTATGAATTGATGGATCAATTCTACTGAGAGGTGACTCATACGTAGTATGTGTTTGTATTTGGTACTGATATGCCTGGCTTATTTCTGTCCAAATACTTTTTTCTTGCTTGATGAAGGTTTGTTTTCACTTAAACTATGGTATGAAATTCAATTTTCCCTCTTTAACATGTGCTATTAACATAGATATGGGGATTCCAATGAGATCTTCATTTGGAATATCTATCGTGGTTGAGTTCATAATAAGATGTTTCTTTTAACTGTTTCTCCTTTTCTCCTGGATTGAGTATCCTACTGTTGAATCAAAACTGATCATGTACATTTGTGCAATATGTTAAGCTTCTATAATTACATTACGGATAATCCAACTATAAATTAAGATCATCCCCCCAATGTGCAGTCTCAAGCATTCAAGCATAATGCTTGAGACTGTTCTATCTTACATGTTTCCTGTGTATGTAGCAATCTGTCTTTTAGCATGAAAATCATGCATTTTAACTGAATAAAATTGTGTTATATGCATGTACATGTTCATCGAGTATTCAGGGGTTATGGAATGGTCATAATCTATGGTGAATTAACTTGAAGCTGCCAAACCAGTGATGATCTTTCCTGTAATGTATCATGTTGAATCATAAGTAACCTAAAACAAGTACTAACAAAGTTAATAGTATTTATCTTCATGTTTGCTGCGGGTAGTTGAAATCAGAATTGGCTTCCTGTAGGCATATAGATTAATCTGAATTGACCAACTGAGATCCATGAGGACCATAAAATGTAGGGAGTTTTAAACTAAGACATGATTTTTACTATTGCAAGATAAGGCACTATTTGCACAGATTCTTGCTTATATTCATTGGAGAACCGGTGGCTGAATTTTAATTATACGAAGCTGACTGACTTCAGTTATTATTAGTCGAGCAAAATGAACCACATGCATAATTAGTCAAGAAAATTGTCTCATGCATCTTAACAGCTTAAGCATTAACCAGTAAACCAAAATCTGTGAAACTTTTTCAGCTTTGCTTCATTTGGAGTAGGTTGATGCCTATAACAGCTGTTTGATGGGTTACATATTTTGATTAGAAGGTTTGGTAATTTTGCAAGGTTATATTGATTGAACCATGAACCTTAAAGAATGGGTTGATTCGAAGTTTGTGATTTTCTTGTGTGGTTGAGAAGCCCTTATATTGGTTTTTATATTAAGTTTTTGTTTTTAGAGCGGGGAGTGTCTCATTCTTATTGTGACTGTGAGATGGGGATTACATTTATATCCTAGTTTTCTCAGATTTCTTTGTTCATTTATGTCTTTAGTCATTGTTTCATATTTTTTGGTTCTTGTGTTAATGAACTGTTAAATTTGTGCAGATGGATGGTCTTGCCTTAGTGTGCAAAGGTTGATGTTTTGCTGCTGTTGCTTATTTTTTAAAATGGAACTTAGATGGTTGTTAATTTGTAATTCTTGGCTGGTTGGATATTTGTAATGGCTAGCACTACTTCTGATGATTGTTAATTTGTAATTGTTGGCTTCTACTGTGGTTGGATGAATATTTGTAATGGCTAGCTCTACTGTTTACTTGCTTTATTAGAGAACTGTTATTTCCTCCCAAAAACATATGAAACATTCAATTAAAGGACAACTTTCTAGAATGTATATTGCTATAACAATTGCTATAATTGCTCTACATGCAGTGTTAATATGGGTACGTTCGGTTATCGGCGTTTAGGGTGGTAGCATTTGGTGTATTTGTGAGTTAAGTAAGTTGCGTTTAAAATAGGCTGTTTGTAAACGAATAAGATTCTCAACTGCATTCGATACTTTTTAAATTTCCAAACGTATTGAAAGATGTATACGCTTTTGAAATTTCCAAACGCCCAAACGCAAACGCAGGTAGGCGAAAGAGTACTATAACAATTTAGGTTTGTGGCTCTGAATCCACCAGGGGGGCCTGAATAGTGATGGTGCCCCTCAAAGGGGAATAAAATTTAAATTTACATGTCAGGAAAGCTTTTTGGATCCGTACCATCCTATAAAAAGCACAAGGGCCCCCTCTAAACATCATCAAACACTATTCCACACTTTGAAATACTCAAACCCTAATGCATGAAATATGGGATCCCTAAATTTGAGGAGACTCCAACCCTATTTCATGAAATATGGCATCTCTAAATTTGAGTAGGAGAGAGATTTGTATATTATACTAAAATAAATTTCTTGTCAAATTTTCAGAATCTAAAAACATTTAGGATCATAACTTAATAAGTAAAAGAAACTTATCAAAAGATGCATCAAAGTGGTTTTACTCCCATACTTGGATAGCTACTACACGTTCAGGACAGTACAAGTATTGTGTCATTACGGTCAAAAGTTCAAATACTAGCATATTGAAAACACTGCATCTCAACAACACTGACACCGTCTTTTTTTGGGATGAAATTGAATCTCACATGTAAAAGTAATTATTCCTATTAAAAAAAAATTTAAAAAAAAATCCATTGATTTCTCAATTTACAAATTAGGAGATAAATAGAACCTGGGGAATCAATTGTGGTGGGAGATCAATCCTCACACCAGGCAAACATATCCTCCATGTGCTTTTAAGGATGACCGAACGTGTAAAATGTTATTCTTACAACAAAAGAAAGTCCTTTACGATGTTATTTTAATTGAAACAGTTATACAAGTTTCATAATAAATGTACTGGAACAACAAGATATTAAATCATGCAGAGTTGCAATGAACATTTCCCAACATGAGTACACACAAAGCTTGGGGAGTTCAGAAGCTTAAATGGTCCGAGACTGGTTAATTGGCGTTGGATACAAAATCAATATTACCGTTTTTATTTATTTGTTTGCCGTTGAGTCACCAGACCTCAATTCCTTTTCAAGCTCGTCGAATTCCCAGTCACCAACCTCTTCTGCAGAGTAGTCACGATTAACCTTCCCAAATTCAGACTCTAATTTTGCTAATTCCGCCTCAGGGTCTAGAACTTGCTCTGGCTTGACTGCAGGCGACTCTGGCTGTTCATTTTTCTTGGCTTCTGGTATATCTTTAGCCTGCAAGTGCAATGTATTTGATCGATTTTCTTCTGGTTTCTCAGCAGATGGAGTTTCTACCTCTTTGGCTGGAGTTTCCATCTCTAAATTCGGTCTCTCAATAGCTTCAAATTCCTCCCTTAATTTTTCTATATTATCAAACAGCTCTTTGACCCTTGGATTCTCTTTCCTGAACGAAGGAGGACACAGCATTCCACATTTAAAAAATTAAATACATATAAAATGGAAAAGTACTATTTAGTGTACATTAGATAAGCTATAGTAGCACCTGGAACTTATCCCCTGATGAGAATAGAACTGCTCTTTCATATTATCCACTACACTAAAGGTTGTTATAATCTGCCATCAGAAAAGAAAGCACAAAACCATTATCAGAGGTGCTCATTCTCTCTCCCCTTGGTTTTAAACCTTACTGCAACGATACTTTTAGGGTCAGCAATTTTGAAGTACATATATGAGAAAATCAGATTCATAAAATCATTTGAAATAGAATATAATATTGAGAAATTAGGAAAATCAGATGAATTGAGAAAAAGAGGCAAAGACAAATATTCTAGAAGGGATTAATTTCCATGACCACTTGGATTGTGTTAACAGAGGAAAACAATAATGATGCATGGATGACAAGGATTGGGATCAAAGAAGGCATCGTATTTTGCAAAAAGAATGATTATAAACATATACAGAAAACTGTGTAAAACAACCAATTTTGAATGCAGGTGATTTCTTTTATGGTATATTCAAACTTCCCATCCTTAATTATGGAAAGGCAAGATGAATCAAATTTGTGTTATAAATTTTACGCATATATATAAGCAAAAGGTACAGTAGAGGAATTAGAGTTTTACATGAAAAGCAGTATAATAACGGAAATTATTTCTACATATTTTAAGTCTAGAGACAAAATTTAGTTGTAAGCAATAAGGTATAGTGGAGGAATTAGAAATTTACTTGAAATGTAGCAAAAAATATTGGAAATTATTTCTATATTCAGAGTCTAGAAACATAATTCCAATCCAAAATATTTAGTTATGAACCTTTGCTTCATAATCCAGATATTCCTCCTCAAGATTTTTCCTTGGGTGTAATACTTTGGAATCCTCGTTGTCCACACCAGATGGCTTCACTGACCTGTCTTATGATGTAAAGTTTATAGAAACCTTGTCAAAAAAGGCATATACAAATATATGTGTGTACTATATTAGTATATCAGGCACTTTACCCTTCGCTTAAACTCTTCAAATTCTCCACAAATTTCCCAATATGATCGATAGAAGGCGTCAATTCTTTCTGTAAAAAATTTCAATATTATATGTAGATCAGTGTGCAAGCGAAAAAAATTAATCGCAATTCATACTATAATTGTCATTCTGTAGTATGAGATCTAATGGAAGAATCTAAACACTACCTCGTAAGCAGAGAGGAGTTGGATAATCATGTTCACAAAATAATCTTCATGTCTCTCCAGTTCAGCACTTAAAAATGCATAACGAAGAAATTAGTAACAGCAGAAATTACAAGGTATTTGGTATTATGGAAATAAAACACTAGAAAAGTTGCCCTACAAACAGATATAGAATTACTTTCCACACACTAAATATTATCAAAATCAATCTCAGAAGCAAGATACATTTCTCAACAAAGATAATTGACATGAACTAACTGATAACTTTAATTGTTAAGTACATACGTGACCTCCTTCTCTTTAGTCTCTGTATTTGCGGATTGCAGAACCCAAGTATCTTCCAAGAAATTGATCCAAGTACGAAGAACATCTGCTTCTTGTGTACATGATCCCATGGATCTTGACAGTTCATCTTCCTAATATAAAAAATATATATATTAATTAGAAAGTCGCATGAAAATTGAACATGGTCTACACTAGATGTGCTCAACAAAATATTAAAGTAATTAATTTAACTCAGAAAGCAAGCTGAGAGTATTACAAACATAGATTAAAGGAAAAAGAAAGTACAGACCTTTGTTTTCAAGTGCGAAACAATCTGATCATTAGCCTCATAAAACTGGTCCCTCTCTTCCCTAACATTGCGAAGGCGAGAATTAGCAGCGGCCAGTGAGATGTTGACCTATTCCATATGTCCCAGTCAAAACAATGTCTGCTATCTTATACACTAAGACTTGAAGTCTGAAAGACACAGGAATTGAAGGATAAAGCTTATTGTTCCATTATATATTCCATGAGTTTCAACAATCAACAGTATAGAAAGATCATGGGTGAGGCATAAGTTTGTAATTAAGTTTGTGAAGTCTATAAGGGCAAGAACGCGAATTCCAAGGGGTATGTGAATGCCTAACTACAGAAACTCAGCTGCTTATTGGCAAAATCATTAAACAAATGTTCACAAAAGGAAGATAAAGGTATGAGAGAATGAAAACCTTCTTCAATGCAGCTTCAAGTTCATCTCTCTGCTTCTCGAGACCAGCTACCTCAGCAGCTAATTCCTGAAAGGAAATCATATATGCAGAATCTTTCATTTGCCTCGAACAATTAAGCACTTGTATATCTCACAAAGCTCAGGAAATTCGAAGTACAAGAGATTTTGTAAATGATTTCTGGAGCTAATGAAATGGAACTGTCAAAGGACAACACTATGATATCTAATGGTCACACACACTGACACACACCCCATCAGCTATTCTGCATGCTCAGAACATCAGCCCTTGATGTATAAGCTAGAAAAGAAGTACTGTGCAATTAAACCTATCTACTTTTAAACATAAAAGCCAAGATTTATATGATAATACATAGGTCTGCAACTGACAAAAGAAAAACTTATGACATTTTATCCAATTTGTATCATTGTGTTTAAAAAAGAGTAATTTGAGGGAGGAGCCTCAAATGATGTGTCATGAATTTTTTTAGTATTATTTTATAATATGACCAATCACAAATGATATACTCAACCAATGTAAAAAAGACAAATCATTTGAGACCCCTAGCTCTTTAAAAGGTAAATGCATACTAAGAAACAACGAAAGATTTTGTGTGTGCTTGCTTTTAAGGCAGATGGGGGCAGGGACCGATGTACACAGGTAGCAGCTTTAATATATCCACCAGGAAAGCCCCATACAAGAAAATAAGATCATGAAGAACTTATTACCAAACTCCCTACATAGATCACTTAATTAGATCAGATAATAAACTAATAAAATGAGTGAGAGAACACGGGACAATCACCTTGAGCCAAAAGAAGAGAAGGATTGACATGAAATACCAAACTCTATGGTACAACAGTTGAATAAGAAAAGGATATATTGAAACAAACATGTAACAAAATATAAACATGAAAGTGAAAAAGTTTCAGCTTGTAAATGTCTTGTCTTTGCATTTATACTCGCATGCTTATAACTATTCATCTTCTTCTTCCTGAACCTGATATAATTTGGCTCAAAAGTTTGTACTAACCTTTAAATGTTATGAATTTCTTCTTGTCCGTAATCCACTTGTTTCTCAATTTCTGAACCATGATTTTCATTACAACCATATACATTTTTTCCTACTCCTTTTTCAAATAAAATGGTCATATCCTATTGTTTGAGACACGTTGAACCTGTTCCTGAGACATATGTTAGCTATTACGCACAGAGGATTTTTCCCATGTTTGAGAAACTATTGTCAATTAAATTATTGCACAGAAAAGACAGTTAGAATACATGTCCAGGGATGTTATTTACCATGCAACAATCAACATAAACAACTGAAAACAGATCCTTTCTAAAAGTATTTATGCATCTGTGAATCTGTTACCGAAAGAGAGAATTATAAAAACTATATTCCGGAATCTTGCAGTGCTTAATAAGCCAAGGCTGTCATACTGGTCAAGAAGCAGAATACCTTCTCTATTTCACCGACTTCACTTGCTTTGGTTACACGAAATTTTAACGCTTCTTCTTTCTGCACTCTGCCCAAATACAGGGGATAAATCAAACTTTTTGGAGCCAGACATTGTTATAATATGCATACTAAGTTAAAACAAAACTACATGACACAATCCATATGAAAAAGAACTTCTCCAAATAGTTACACAATTTTAACAAATGTATCACAGATTATGTACCAGACAGTAATTCAGTTTGAAAAAATTCATTTGACATGAAAAAACAGTTGGTCAATATTTAGCAAAAAAAAAAAAAAACATTTCAAAGAGTTAACAATTAAAGCTCCCAGAATTTCACAAGCTGCATGAGGCTCACTGTTGTGATTTTTGAGCAACAACAATTAGGTCAATATTTACATATTCTTCAAAAAGAGGCCATCTAGGACCTGGCAGATGCACTACCTGAATGCAAAAATATGGCATATCTTAACCATAAAAACACAGAGAGACAGAGAAAAGAAGAGGATATGCATTAATATAAATCAAAACGATTTCATCAAGGAGGGAAAAGAGGAAATTAAGAATAAAAATACTTCAATGTACACTCCAAAATGATTTTTTCAAACAACACAACCTATAAGGCAAAGCTTACACCTTATTATCATCTCTTAAGAACTCTCAGTAGTGTACACTAAGTAACTGACTGTGTCGCCTTCAACTACTAGCCGTCTCTTAAGGCATTCAGTAGCAAAATTGAGTTAAACCGTGACTGAATTAAAATTAAGAGTTAGAACAATTACCTCTTAGATCAAAAATGTAATAAAATTAGTGTTAGAACTGGTGTTGTGTGTTGTATGTGAGTGTGTGTGTGTTGTGCTTCTCCACTGAGGAACTCCTCCACTAGCTCCAACTCTTGTATAAATTAGGGCTCTTGTAAATGTAATTAATAACATAGTGTATAGATTTTCTACACATTCTACATGGTATCAGAGCTTGATCCATTAATCAAAAAAAAAATTTCTCCTTTTTTTTCTTCCGCTCGCGACTGCTAGGTTTCTTCATTTAAAAACTAGCTTAAACAATTACATACACTGAAATTGACATCATAATTGGGTTACCCATAGCCAGGCGACCAACGCAGAAGTTTCCATTTTCCGACCCGCCACCACACGCGCCTCCACGCGCCGCCCACGCGCCCGGCCGCCGATCTCACGCGCCGGCGTGTGCGCCACTTTCCGGCGACTTTTTTCCGGCGCGACTTCTTGCACGGTGGTCGCCTCTCTCTCCTCTACCCATCCACAGTGGTCTTGCAAAGAGAAAATCAAGTTTGCTTGAATTTGGCTTTAGTATTGGTTCGGTTGCGTCACTGTGAGTATAGTTACTGTTTTTTTTGGGTTGGCTCTTAATCTCAGTTGAGTATTCATATATCATTCCAGACAGACCTATATATCACTCAAAGTTTCCTTCTTCCTTCACTGTGAGTATAAGGACTGTTTTATCTTAGTACTGTTTTACCTGAGTTAGTACACTGCTTCACTTGAGTTAATGTATCTGTGACCTAAACCTTTAAAAAAAAAAAAAAAAAAAAAAAAAAGTAGAAGAAAAAGAAAAAACCTGCAGTTCATTTTCTTACCCTAAGAACAAATTGTCTTATATTTGAGGCTGTAAGTTATCCTTGTTGCTATTTCCTTTGGATAAATCTTGTTGCTCCTTTCACTGCACCCTCACCATGGCAGAATCTAGTCTTACTCATAGTGATAGTAACACTGAAACCAATAAGGGACAGTTGATTAGAAATCATCACCTCAACTCTGCTTTGGTTCTTAGCTCATTCAAGTTGGATGGAAGCAATTATCTAGCTTGGTCTCAAGCATGTCGTATGTCAATTGAAGCAAACCGCATGCAGCATTTTATCACTGGTACAACCACCATGCCTATACAGGCAGGTATTGCTCAAGAAGAATGGAAATCCGATAACTCCATGGTCAAAACATGGATTTTTAACTCAATGGAACCACATCTAAGGAGTAGTTATATGTTCTTAGACACAACATATGAACTTTGGGAAGCTATCTCTCAAACCTTCTCTATTTCTGGTGATATGTCTAAGGCCTATGATATTCGTAAACGAATCCGTGAGTTAGGCCAAGGAGAGAAGTCTGTGGCACAATATTTTGCAGAGATTAATGCACTCTGGCAGGAGCTTGATCATTATCGGGTTTTCTCAGCCAAATGTCTGGAAGATGCAGCAGCTTATCAAAAGTTTATTAATGAAGATAGGGTTGTAGATTTCTTGGCTGGGTTGAATATAGAATTTGATCAAGTTCGAGCACAATTGCTTGGTCAGACACCTTTTCCATCACTAAGAGAGGCGCATGCTAGAGTCCAGCAAGAGGAAAGTAGGCGTCGGGTAATGGTACTCAAACCAAATTTTGTTGACCGATCAGCCTTGATTGCCTCGTATCCTAAACCTGGCTTTCCCATTCCCTCTCCTGTTGAGAAGGAGTCCCGTGACTGTGACTATTGTGGGGGGAAGAATCATACCAGAGACCGTTGTTTTAAGCTTCATGGGCGTCCTAAAGGACGTGGCGGTCGTTCTGGTCGTGGACGTGGATCTCATGCCTACATGTCTACTCCTCCACATTCTGCAGATGTACCTAGTACCACAGACACTACTCATGCACTGACTCCTGAGGAAATCACTGCCTTTCGGAAATTCTATTCCAATCCTACTTCCTCTCATTATGCCCAGACAGGTATCCCACCTCGTGCTTTTCATGTTTCACCTACTTGTCATAGTTGGATTATAGATACAGGTGCCTCCGAGCATATGACTGGGTCCTCAAACCTTTTTACTTCATATATGTCATGTTCGGGAAAGGACAAGGTTCGAGTTGCTGATGGCTCTCTGTCCTCTATCTCTGGGAGTGGTTCTGTAGTTTGTACCCCTTCATTGACTTTATCATCTGTTCTTCATATTCCTTCCTTCACTGCAAATTTATTATCTGTCCAACGTCTTTCTGAATCTATGCATTGTTCAGTAACCTTTTTTCCAAATCATTGTATTTTTCAGGACTTGGTGACGGGACAGCAGATTGGCAGTGGTAGTGCAGTTGATGGTCTCTATTATTTAGATGTTCCCTCATCTAAAATGGTCCCTACTCAGGCTCTTCACTCTGTTTCAGACTCCAACCTAGCCTCCCTCCATCAATGGCATCGTCGTTTGAGTCATCCTTCTTTTTCAGTATTGGAATTTTTGTTTCCGTCTTTGGTTAAAAATTGTAACAGAACTCAGTTTTTGTGTGAACCGTGTGAACTTGGTAAACACAAACGTTCGACTTATTCTGCTATTAACAGTCGTCAGTCTGAGTCTTTTGCTATCATCCATACAGATGTCTGGGGGCCCTCTCGGATTGTCTCCCGTTCTGGTTTTAGATGGTTTGTTAGCTTTATTGATTGTCATTCTCGTGTCACTTGGATTTACCTTTTGCGTTCCAAAAATGAAGTTTTTGATTGCTTTCAGGATTTTCATAAAATGATTCAAACTCAATTTAACGCTAAAGTCAAAATTCTCCATAGTGATAACGGTCGTGAATACAGTAATAATCATATCTTTGAATCTTACCTCTCCCGGCATGGGATCATTCTTCAAACTTTCTGTGTCAGAACTCCAGAACAAAATGGCGTAGCAGAAAGGAAAAATCGACACCTACTAGAAGTTGCTCGCACACTTATGTTTACCATGAAAACTCCTAAAAATTTTTGGGGTGATGCGGTTCTTACTGCGGCATTCCTAATCAACCGCCTTCCTTCTAGAAGCCTAGGAAACAAAAGTCCTATCTCCCTTCTCCAGCACATAACCACTCCTTCTCCCTCGCCCCGAGTTTTCGGATGTGTGTGCTATGTTCATGATAAATCCCCCACTCGAGGTAAATTAGATCCCAAAGCTCTTCGGTGTGTTTTTATTGGTTATTCTCCAACCCAAAAAGGTTATAAATGTTATCATCCCCCTTCTCACAAAGTATTTGTCACTCGGGATGTCACTTTTTGGGAGTCTGAACCTTTTTATTCTTCTTCACCGTCTCCTCAGGGGGAGGATGTTATTGATGAGGAGACATCTTTCCAAATTGATCCTACAAATACAAGTACAAGTATTATTATACCATCTTCTTCTACTCCTGTTGTTTCTGATAATGCTATACAGGGGGAGTTACAGTTACACGAGTCATCTTCCTCTACTCCTATTGTTGTTTCTGATCCTGCTACACAGGGGGAGTTACAGTTACAGTCCGAGCCTGAGTTGAGGACCTATACTCGAAAGGGGAAGAATAAGGTCACCATTGCTGCACCACTACACCAACCTTGCCCTGACACGAGTCTTGGTAATACTAATGGTATGAATCCTGATCCTATTTGTTCTTCTGATGATGCTGACATTCCTATTGCTCTTAGAAAAGGTGTCAGGTCTTGTACACAACATCCTATCTCGAATTTTGTTTCATATGAGAAATTATCTGCATCCTACCATTCCTTTGTTTCTTCTTTGTCCTCTATATCTATTCCTCAGGGGTGGAAAGAAGCAATTAGCAACGAGAAGTGGAAACATGTTATGATAGAAGAGATGAATGCCCTGAAAAAGAATGATACTTGGGAACTAGTTACTCTTCCTTATGGGAAAAGACCTGTTGGTTGCAAATGGGTATATACAGTGAAACAAAAGGCAGATGGGACAGTTGAAAGACTCAAAGCCAGGCTAGTTACAAAAGGGTACACTCAGACTCACGGGATTGATTACCAGGAGACTTTTGCTCCCGTGGCAAAAATGAACTCTGTTCGTACCATAATCTCATGTGCAGCAAACTTTGACTGGGATATTCAGCAATTGGATGTGAAAAATGCATTTCTTCATGGGGATCTAGAAGAAGAGGTATACATGGAAATACCCTCTGGTTTTGCCTCATCTGTCACCAAGGGAAAGGTTTGTAGACTGCGAAAGGCCTTATACGGATTGAAGCAATCTCCTCGAGCCTGGTTTGGTAAATTTCACAAAGCAATGATAAAACTTGGGTACAAACAGAGTCGAGCAGATCACACTCTATTTGTCAAACAAATAAATGGTAAGACTGTCATTCTTATTGTTTATGTTGATGACATTGTAGTGACAGGGGATAATAAAGAAGAGATAGTTAACCTCAAGGCAAGCCTGGCTAAAGAGTTTGAAATCAAAGATCTGGGCACTTTGAAATATTTCCTTGGTATTGAAGTTGCAAGATCTTCCAGTGGAATTTTCCTATCTCAACGAAAGTATGTTCTTGATCTCTTAACAGAAACGGGCATGCTAGGATGTAAACCTGTTGATTCTCCTATTGAAGTTAATCATCATCTAGAAGGAGGCACAGGACCTACGGTTGATAGAGAAAGATATCAACGTCTAGTGGGACGACTGATATACCTGTCCCATACTAGACCTGATATATCTTATGCTGTGGGTATAGTCAGTCAATACATGCATGATCCTCGACAAAGTCATATGGAAACCGTTTACAAAATTTTGAGGTATCTCAAGTCTGCACCCGGTAAAGGTTTATTGTTTGCACCACATGGTCATATGAGAGTCGAAGCTTTTTCCGACTCAGATTGGGCTGGCTCTATAGAGGATCGTCGATCTACATCAGGCTACTGTTCATTTGTTGGAGGTAATCTTGTCACTTGGCGTAGTAAGAAACAGTCGGTTGTGGCAAGATCTAGCGCTGAGGCTGAATACCGAGCTATCGCCCTGGGTATATGTGAACTAATGTGGCTTCGAACCTTGCTAGAAGATTTGGGTGTTTCAACTAAAGGGCCTATGCAGTTGTTTTGTGATAACAAGGCAGCGATTAGTATTGCCAATGATCCGGTACAACATGATAGAACGAAGCACATTGAGATTGATCGACACTTCATCAAAGAAAAATTAGTCAGTGGTCTTATCTGCTTACCTTTTGTAAAAACAGAACATCAGCTAGCTGATATTCTGACTAAGGGTCTTAGTGGTAAGATGTTTCATCCCTTGTGTTTCAAGTTGGGTATGCGAGATATCTATACACCAACTTGAGGGGGAGTGTTAGAACTGGTGCTGTGTGTGCTGTATGTGAGTGTGTGTGTGTTGTGCTTCTCCACTGAGGAAAACAGGGAACCTGTTTTTCTCCTCCACTAGCTCCAACTCTTGTATAAATTAGGGCTCTTGTAAATGTAATTAATAACATAGTGTATAGATTTTCTACACATTCTACAATTAGTATCAATACTAGTATTATTTAATGAGAAAAAGACCTTCAATAGGTCCTTAAAAGCTAAGAATTAGAGATATCAAGGAAAATTTGAATTCCTTAGTCACAAACAATATGATATTCAATTTAACTTGAATTGAATATGAAGTCATAAGCACACGACATGAAAGCTGTCTTTGAACAACATTTTCAGAACGTTCATAAGCATACAATTCAAGTGACTTCACTGCTATTTATACCAGATTTTCTTACATTTAGGCTAGCTCCTAACATGAGCTTTCAAACCCTACACCCTTATAACTAACTACCTTTACGTGAACCATGCCTATCCTAGAAATTCCTAACTAACTTGATTTCCACTTCTCACCCTGGCTTAATGAAACCATGCCTTAAAATAACAATTCATCGAGTTCAGATAAAAAAAACAAATATAGCTACTTCAAGATTATCATTTTAAAGCCAAAGATTAATCCTTTGCCATATACAGAAAACGAAACCTGCAGATGTCCTTCAAGGATCAATGTCCAAGTTTAATCTATAATATACTAACAGTATACAAGCTTATGAAGGAAAAAAAAAATAGCAGAATATCTACAAACAGGGGCTCAGCTAACAGTTCACCAGGATGGGCAATTGCCCTCCTTACATTTGGAAATAATTTTTTAAGTGTTAATATTTCTAGAGAATAGAGTTAACGTATAAATAACTGAAATTAGTAATGAATAAAATACCATTTTGAAAGGAAAGTACATTGATAAATAGATATTACTTAAAATTATAGAGTTTTCTAATGTAATATAACTATAATTTAGCTCTTTGATAAATAACTGAAATTAGTATAAACAAAATATCATGCATAATTTTGGGAAAATCATGGTTTAAAATTTATTGTTTTCCCAAGCAATCTTGACCTCATGTAAGATCGGGTCTAGGCATCACAAATTATCACATAGAAAAGCCACTTATGGCTTTCAGTCTCATACCTGTGTTCTGAAATGCGCTCCTCTGCTTTTGTTGTGGAGCTAGCAAGAGATTCAGACAAGACCTTCAATTTATCAACCTGCAATGGGTAGCATTATACTTAATACGTGATTCTAGTCATCAAAATATAATATCTACTTAGCACGTAGAGATCAGAAACCTAACAATGACTCACTTTACGTGGTACGCTTCATGTGTCTAGCTTCATAATTGATAAAGTAAAATTTGAAAGTTATGGGGGATATGGGACTCTTCATGGACACCCGCACATTTTGAGTTCATGGGAGAAATGACAAGTACATGATGTACAATTACAAAAGTGCCAAAGTTTGAGTTAGGAAAGGAAAGGATGACATCTAAAATGTCATGGTCATTTATAAATAATTCAGACTATTCAGTTGTAAGCATCCGGAATCTGATGCATAGAGAAATGCTACACCATGACGAGTGTAGAGCACATAATTAATTAATTATAGATATATATAAGTAACACAAGATACAAGTAAGACCTCCACAAGAATTTATGACATTGCAAACACAACAAAATTAAAAAAAAAATGTAAGAATGAAGTAAAAGCAAAATATACCTTTTGGGCATGAACCTCAGGAGAGTCCCCATTACCAAGAGATTTCTTCTTCAATAAAAGCCCTTCTAATCTGGAGCAAACTCGTATGTGGGCAAGAGCTTCTTTTAAAGCCTACTGAGAAAATGAAACAATTAGATTCCAAATATATTCCTTTCTTTTAAAATTGGTAACAAGTCGCCCTACATTATGACGAGTTGAGCCACAAACTACGTTGACATATTGTGTAAAGTTACTATGTCAATTGAGAAATCCGTTGTGTATTACATTTACAAGCAAATGCTGTTTCCATTTCCATACATTAAGGATATTCATTGCTTTCGTACTGCTTCATCTGGTAATTATTATTAAGTAGAAGGTAAGTTCCTCCACTTAAAAGCCCTTAAGAAGATATTGATGCATATAATATATTACAGAAGGCAGAGTGCACTCGATAGTTCGGAGAAGAATGCCAGCTGAAAACAATTTCAGCTGTATGTTATGGTCTTCATGTTAAGAGCTCCTCTTTATGAAATAACTGCAACCCTTTTAAAGTTGGCATGAATGAACTCTCAAAAATCGAGAAGCTATGAACAGTGAGCAGAGAAAATATTCTAAGCAGCATCTAGCTAATATCCCATAAGTTAAAAAAGGTTGTGGGGAAAAAGATAGACCGTGAATTTTATAAAGGGACTAAAAAGGGATAGGCAATGTACTTCTTCCAACACATTGGTAAAGAAGCTGCACCCAATCTGAAAGAAGTATCAACATAAACACTTCTAATTATGTGACTCAGAAAGAAAATTAGAACAAAAAACAAAGAAAAAAAAATACTGAAATCAATTAGGAATACATCATCATTACAATTTTCTACCATTGCAAACTAAATCTAATTTGCACATGCTTACAGTTAAAGCTTAACAGCATCTCACAACTGTAGAACCTAACTAACTATTGCTCATAGTTATATAAACCCCTTCAACCAAAATTAAAACAGAGGAAAAACAAAGAGATAGAGAAAGAGAGATGTAACCGGGGTTACCTCGATTGTAGCAACAGTTGTTCCTTTGGAGGTTGTTTCATGGCCTTCACCTATAAGCTCCCCTTTCGCTGCTATTTCATCAAGCTTTTTCCTTAGCAAACAGGTTTCAGCATCTATTCTGTGGGCAAAAAGCAGATTAACAAGCGGGAGGATAAAGCTTAATAATTTTGCTTTTGCCTATTGGCTACAAATCTGCAATAAGTCAAGTATGTGATATCCATGAATCAAACTGATAAAGGGTATGAAACTAAATATTCAACTTGCACTTGAACCCAATATCTGTCCTGATGGCAAAGCTGCAAATGCATCATGAACACTAAGATTATTCGTTCTGGCTTTGAAGTTCTTAAAATTTATAAGGGTTGTTCTCGAGTGTCTGAGAGAAAAGCAACCAGAGAAAAATGCATCACAGTTTTCCGCGGTAGTATTGTCAGATAAAGTGTGCTTTTCAGATGGACAGTGGTGTACTAAACCAAGAGTAAGTAACATCAAAAAACACAAGTCCTTCAAGCTACAATTTATACTAAGACCATGGTTCTTACATAAAAGTCAAGTGCACACATCAACGGAGAAGGAGGAGAAAAATTAATCATTATAATTACCTCCCAATCTCAGCATTCATTTTCAATCCTGAGATAGCACCTTGTGCAAACTGGAGCAATTCCTCTCGCTTGACCTGGGAAAGAGAGAGTCCAATGAAGTTGTAAGCCACTAGTATGTAACTCAAATGTGACAGCAGAAGTATGAGCATCAATAAAGGGAAACCTAAGTGAGGCAAGACAAGAGATTAAGGAGACAAGGGAAAGAACACACAAAAATACTCTCAAGATCTGTATCTTTATTCTCTGCCTTGAAAGAGCACCTTACAACCATATTTATAAGAAATTAATAAAGTTTTCCAAACCAACTATAATACTAATATGATGACTGCAATCCTATATGATAAATTACAAGTAAAACAATCCTAATATGGTAACTATTAAAATTATAGATAAGGAAAACAATAAACAAATTCTAGGATCTTATTCTGCTTCTCAGATTATTTGGCATGGGTTTCCAAAGCCTCTTCTTGTATAGATCCAAACACGTCTCGCAGGCTTGTCCTGCATCACAACCCAGGTAACTTTATGGTTGTAGCACAATGGGTTTGTGAGTACTTACGAGATGTGCCCCAAACCTCAAAACCCAAAATCATGTTCAATCAGCAAAGTAGAACACGTTCTATCTTAAGCAGAAGCACGTAGGTGATAATCCAATTCCATGCTCACAAATTAACAAAAAGGGATACACTGGAAGCTCTGTGCCTACTCAGAATGATTAAAAGAACACAAAACCATTTCTGTTTCAAGGGGGTAGATTATCCTATTTAGAAGGTGAAAGAGATGATGTTGAATCTTCTACTCTCTTTTTTTGAGTCAATCAAGAGTCTTCTGGGACTTTGATGCCATAGAGGAATACCTTCTAGTTGCATAGGTACCCAGATAAATGGTATTTACAATGATCTCCACACTAACTTTGTTTGATTTTCCTCGGTCCAAATAATGATCGCCAACAAGAAAAACACAAACAGGCTCCTCAAGTTTGCACATATATTGATATCAAAATGAAGTAAAATGTACAGGCCTTTACCAGAACTTCATCTTGGTAGCTTGAAAAAGCTTTCGCCAGATCCTGAATGCTGCTCACTATTGCATGATGAACTTCTTTCCCTCCAGTAAGACAGAACCTGCATGTTCAAACATATATATATATTTTTTTCATATTTCGGTATGCTCGAACCATTGAACTTAGTTCCCCATACTTCGGGTCAAACAGCAGATGAGTCACAAGCTCAAATAACAATAGTTAATATGCTTACGCAAACAACACCAGGAGTAGAGAAACTTCCTCCTCATTTGGTGCTTCAAGAATCTGTCAAACAAACGAGTTAGTATGCAGTTAAGCTCTGTGATCAGCAAAAGCCCTAGTAGAACTTGACCATGAAATCGCATCGAGGAAACTTGATCATCTTGTAAGATATTAATTAAATCTGACCATGCAAACAAACAACCTCCGACCATTACTCAGTTATGTACTTAGTTTTGATAAATTATTTAATATCAAAGGAACAGAAAAACATTATACTTGTGAGATTTACAATTCAAGCTTACACCTCTCGCTTTTTCATAATTTCTACCTCATTTTCCACTGGCGCCTTTGAAAAAACTAAGAATTTAGAAATCACAAGTACTATTCACGAGTGTCTTTACTAGCGCAATGACTTAGCTCAAAAAAGTTGTCCTATTTTTTGTCTAATAAAAATACAAAATTAATAGAGCCAAACAAATGTGCTTCTACTCGGCTGATATTGAGTGCAAAAGACTATAACAAATTCTTGTACCATTGATATCGTAATGCCCTCCAAAGCTTGACTGTAGAGGAAAACATCACGAAAATTCAGTGGCTCACCCCCCAAGTCGTAGTCATAATAAAGAACCTGCCACAATTAGCAAGGATTAGAAAAAAGCAACTTTATCAGAAGGATGCCATACATTTTTTGAAGGTAAAAATTTCATAATAGATAATAGTAAAGTGGGGAACAGCCATAAGATAAGAAAGAAACCCCTTTTATGTAAGAATTGTATAGAAATTTAATACTAGACCCAAACTATAAGCTCATACAGATTTTCAACTAATACAAGACTTGCATTGTATAAACAGTGTTTTTAATTTCTTTTCCTTGCCAAAAAACTCTGAATCTCGGTCTCTGATATGATGAATGAGATGGTAATGCCTAATTGGAAATTTGAAGTGGGTGGCATACAGTGGCATGGTGAAATACTATAGCTGGAGTCAGACTCTGTTCATATTAGTGATAGTTAAGGTATTAAACAGTAGTCAATTGATGGGAAATTGAGTGAACCATGGTTTACGGGTATTGTTAATGACGAACACGAACCAAGTTTAGCTCTAATACCACTTGACGTAGGAGTTAGGACAACAAAATGAAAAGATATAGAAGAACAGGAAAGATAGGTTAACGCCCATCTCAGCAAAGAATCAGCCACCCAGCAGGATGTTTTGAGTTTACCAACACAAAGATCACGCAAATCTACAGACGGAAGTATTTATCAAACTCAAAGTGTACATTTAAATCGATGATAATCAACAGTATTCCCAAATACGAATACGTTTGGCCTTATATATATAGACCAAGTGAACATAAACAATGACTTCACTATCATCTCATCCACTATCCCGTCATCTCATCCACTAACCAATCATCTCTTTCACTAACCCAGTCATTTAACATAACAAAATAACTAAGCCTTGTATACTTTAGTAAAATCCTAGACAAGTATCAATATGAAAACCTAATTACATCAATATCTACCCAATTGAAAATAATAAAATTTCCAAATATAAAATACAGAAAACTCTTCATTTCCCTAGACTTGAGATCCCCAGCACATTTCTTCCTAAAAGACTGTAGAACCTAGCAAGAAGCATAACCCTCACTGAAATATCAGATACTCAAGTTTTCACAAAGACCCGATCCACAAAGTCGCAAGCCATAGTGTTGAAATAGATGAGAGTTGGTCTCACTCCTTGCATACGCAGCCCACAAATATTTACAGTTCCTAGTGCTTAATTTTGTCTTTGAGCTTATAGGAGTACTAAAGTCAAAGTAAAAGCCTTGATCTTATAGGGAAACTTGACTTTGATATACAAGAGTCAAGATGTAACAGGGCAACAGGACCCGAAGAATTCCGTGTCTGAATATGCCCAATCAGGTGAAGGAGACCAAAAAAAAAAATTCAAAGGGACAACAAGTGAAGACAGATCCTCATTGTCCCTATCATTTAGGTCAAGGATTAAACGGAAATCACAGAAGATGGAACAACTCTTCCAAAAAAGAAAACTAGAAATGGGAACATTACATAGGCATGAAGACCTAATATTGTTCTACCAATTTTATCAGTAATAAAAACTTGCTTAATATTACAATCGCGAGAAGCTTTCTCTTTGTTATTGTAATTGTATTGTCCCATTCCTTAGAGTTTGTATAACTCTAAATTTGGGTTTGTGAATGAGAAGTGAGTGGATCTGATTCAGAGGGGATATCTTGCTAATATATTTTGTGGGTTTTCTAGAAGAAAAGATACTTTGTTGCTTCGAAAGTAAGCTCTCCATTCAGTTTTATGGGGAATTTTGCAAGAATGAATGCAAGCTCTTTCGAGAGAGTTAATTATCTTTTAACTAGTAGAGAGAAGGTTATTTTTATTGCCTCATTAGGGACCACAGCTACAAGAACTTTTAGGGAATTTCTATCTATCTACGTACGGATTAGATGGTTGCTTTTTTGCTAAGTGATTTGTTTGTTTATGCTTAAACTTGGTCTTTGTTGGGTGGACTTCTTGCCCCCAACCCCTTCATGTATGTTCTCTCTTTTATCTATACAATTTTTTACCTAAAAAGATTTACGACTAGTAAATATTATTAATGTACGGTCATACAATGTTACTTACATGATTCAAGTTATAGTTGATCTCTGTCAACAAAAACTTCTTAATACTTCTTTCTCTTACAGTTTTTAAGTAATACATGCATTGATAGGTGGGTTTACTTCCCAATGTTACCTCAAGTGCGGTCATTCCATATTGTGAACCGAATATGTGGCACGGCTATATAGGCTAAAATGTGATACATTGGGGTGGCTTTATATGATTTGATGCATATATTTAGGAGTCTTCTTAGAAGTTAAATGCAATAAAGCTACATTTCAATGAAGATTTTTAGTTGCATCAACACGCTATTTGTTGTAGAAATAATTTAGATAAATGTGATATTTGAGGGTCCAATAATAAGTTCGAATATTGATAATGATGCAATTATATATAGACAACAAAAAATATATTTGGGTACATTAAATTTAGAATTTCGGTACATAAGAGTACCATGTTTGGGAATGCAAGCACCAATACGCATTTTGCTAGGTTAATAAAAGTATCCCGTAACATTTTATTTTATTTTAGATTTTTGATAAAAGAAGAAATTTTATCAAAAGAAAAGAAAGTAACAATAAACAAGGGACAAGAAGTCCACCACAATACAAAACCGAAAGAGCGCTCAAAACTTAAAAGAACGCCACCCGCCAATCTCTACACGAATCAGTTACAGATATATCTCTAAAAAACCCATAGCAGAAGTTCAAAGAGAAGTAAGAAATAGAAGCCTTTCACTCAACAGCTTAAAAGATAAGCAACTTGTTCAAAACGATCTACCATTACACTCCAAATTCCTCATAAAATAGAAAAGAAGGCACACCCACTCTCTCCTAACAGTCCAAAAAGATAGCTCTACAAGCTCCAAGACAATGCAAAAATAAATGAGCATGTGTGTTCCATATATGTTCTCAATTTAGAATTTTATTTATACATGTGTGCAACTCTGTGTGTGTGTGTGTGTGTAGATATATATATATATCTATTTTTCTTGTATTATAACCTTTCAGTTTTATTTTTTAGTTTAAATTAATTTTACTTTATCCTTTTCTTATATAATTGTTTTATCTGTTTCCTTTTCCATATGGATTTTTTCACCCTACACCAGTAGTTTGGGATAAAAGGCTTTATTGCATTTGAGTAATACAACAAGAGTAAAGTATAAAAATACAGACTATTTCATAATAAGATTCTTAATAATACACCATGGAATAAAGCCTTTTTATACATTTTATCAGATGAATAGATTATAAATCTGTTGAATTTTAATTATTAACCCACTTATATGACCAAAAGAATCATCTTAAACGAAGACATATCTGATAACCATTAGCAAATTACTCTGTGCAACTAAAGTGAGACCGAAGCTAAAGGAGCGCAAACTAATATAAGAACATGTAAATGATACCTTATCAAGAATTGAAAAGAATTATTTTGATAACAGGATACTCACTATGGAAGGTTTTTTCAGATTATCCCTTTGTTCTTCAGAAGAATGATGCTGCTCGAGACTCTTTTCCTTACCCTCCAAGGGACCCCCAAATAATTTCTCAGTTTCTTTAAGAGCAATCAACCACCGTCCCATCAGCTGAATTCTTTCTGGGCCCCGACAAGAAACAGAAGCTTCTTCTAATCTTTTAACTGTCTGCTTAAAGCTTTTGAAACTCCGAGCCCCCTGATATACATGTCAACTAAACTATTAATTAAGAGTCAATTACTCCCTCTTTTAGAAATCAGATATAGTCAATTGTGTATTATGAATGTTACATTTACAAAAATGTAATAGGAGCACTTGTGTGGTGTTTAACCCAACTTCAATGTAATATAAAAAGGAAGATTTAGTCATTTAGATCAACATTAGATTACGGAATTTTAAAAGGCGTTCTTATAATGGGACATCCCAAGAAGAAAGAACGAAATACTCCCTCCGTTCCAAAATTAGAGATACATTTTTCTTTTTTAGACTAGTGATATAAAGTTCCTACTATGCAATTACTTTTATTCTTAGTTGAATATTATCATGTCGTTGCTACTAAATTTCTAACCAATGTTAGGGATAAGTTTGGATAAGTAAAGTTTTAGTTAAAAGTTGTCGTTTTACAAATGCATCAATACTTGTGAATGGAGGGAGTCCAGAGAGAGACTCTTGGGATAATGGAATTCCCAACAAGTAATCCATGTTAAATGGCAAAGCAATGTTTTCTAATAAAAAGATAGTAGATATTAGTGCTCCCTTCATTGAAACGATAACTAATCAAATGGAAGTGTCATTCTTACATGTGTCTACCACTAACAAAAGGAATTCAAGCATTTTAATGCTTGCTAAATACACATTTAGAAACATTTTCTTTCACACGTTTTTTCAATATTATATACAGATTTATATATGTAATCTAGAAAAACACTTGAAAGAAAAATGTATGTCAAAAATAAAACAAATTATGTTATGCCATGCGAAACCTTAGCATGTATAAGAAAATCAAAAGGACAAGGAGATAGTACTAGCTACCAATATACACCCTCAGTGCCCAAAGAAAAAGAAAAAGAACTTCATTTGAAAATCAAATTCTTCTAAAGAAAGTTTAGATTTTTAAAATATCATTCGTTAACTTGAAGTGTTATAAACTACCAAATATACTTTGTTCAAGCAGCGTAAAGTGGATTTAAAAAAAAAAATTTATAAACCACAATGTTTTGTAGCTAAACTTTTCAAAAGGGACTTTAGTTTTGAGACTTCGGAAAAAAGAAGTACGAACTCTTTATTAGAAGCAATAGAGTTTGTAAGTACACCCACTCCTATACTATTTTCTAAGCCAAAACTTCTAATTTGTACTACATGTAAAACCAAGTCCCCCTTGACATGAGACTACCCAAAATAAAATTATCTTATACTCAGTTATTAAAACTTCTCGAAAAATTATCAAATACTCGGTTATTAAAACTTCCAACTGGTTCAGTAGCAAAGATTCTTATTAACAACTACTACAAATTAGTTTAAAGAATATATATCATACATTCACAATCACCAGTGCCATTAAGTGTCTAATTACCGAATCCTAAAAGCAGCAACCAGCAGCTCAATTTCAAAACTATCTTTTTTGTAATAATTAGGATTTCACACAATCTAATTTTACCAAAATAAGACAATATTTTAAGCTAATTATCAGTTCTAATTTCTACAAAAACATGATAACAGATAAAAGCAGAAAGGAAGTTTACAATGCGATCTTGGAGAAGTTTGGCGCCCTCGGCGACGGCTTGACCGGCTTGATGGACAACAGAATCGGTATAATTCTTTACAGCACGAGTAAGGTTGCTCTTATTCCCAACCTCCACCGCTTTATTCACCGCCGATCGCAACCACGACATTTTTCCGATAACAATTTGTGGTCCCTTCTTTCTATTATTCCTGCTTAGGGCTAAACAAATTACTGTATGTATATTTGTGTGTATAGAGAGAAAGAGATGACTGAAAAAAGCTTGTCAATCTTTAATGGTGACAGAAGATAGAGAATGGCGCAAATCGTGTAAGCAAATGCAAGGGGTTTTGGAAAGTTTTGTAATTGGAAAAATGGGGGAGAGATGAGTAGGACAAGAGTAATCAGTCCACAGTTTCAGTTTTGTCAAGTTTTCCCAAAGAGTATGACGTCGTTTTAGCTTATGAGTGACGGACACTGAAATTTAGGGACATAAATAATAAAATGACAAACTGCAAAATCATCCCTCAAGTTTTATCAAATTTTCAAGTTAGATGCTAAAGTTCTACTTTTTACAATGTCATATTCAAAGTTGCAATCTTTGTCAAATCTATTACCTGTAACTACTACTAGGCACGAACAAAAAGCGCTGGGCCTGGCTTAAAAACACTTGGCATGGGCCTGATTTGAAAAGACTTGCCTGGTCAAAGTTTGGTATGAAGACCTTAATTAAACTAGCATTTTTAGCTTGTAGTCTGGCCTGCAAAAGGCCTGGGACAGGCCTGGCCTCCAGGTCTAGCAATGAGTGAAAAATATCAATGAATATTAGAATTTTCGTATATTTTATAATTTATGAATTTTTAGTTTATTTAATATATTTTTATTTCTTATTTAAGAAATCCAATAAATTTAGATTTAATATTATTTTAATAGTTTTCAATTAATCATAGGAAAAAATAATTAATAGCTTTCTTATCATTTCTAAAGTAGATGTAGGAAAATTATTTATTATTCTTTTTCAGAGTAGATGTAGAAAAGTACCTAGGCCTATAAATATAGGATGCCTTGAGACTTCTTATGGAAACAATTCAATTGAATCTATAATAATATTACTACTTGTTTTCTTTTGGAAAATTGTTTATCTTTCTTGTCAATTCAATGTTTTACTTCAGGTTTATTCCTTTGTCGACATTAAAACGTTATCTAACCCCCACGTTTGTATTAGTGCGATAAACTAACCAAATTCTCGTTGCGTCACCTGGTCAACCAACCAGGCCCCCTGCCCAACCCAGTCCCAGCCCAACCCCAGCCAAAGCAAAAATAAAAAAAAATACAGCTCCCGTCCACCCAGCCCAACCTCAGTCCCAGCCCAGCCCAACAGTATATATTAGTTTTCGACTTTTAGTTAGTTAATACATTTTCAATTAAATTTTTACTTTCAAAATTTTATTATTATAAGTTTTATTATTTTATATTTTATAGTTTTTAATTTTATATTTTTAATATTTATTATTTATTATTTAAAATTAAAAGTTAAAAAAGAAAAGAAAAAGGGAGAGCCCAAATCGGCCTAGGCCTGGCCTAGCCTTCAAGCTACAACAAGTCACATTTTTAGTTGGATTGTTCGGTTTGGCCTGACTCGCTTTGACTCGAGCCTGGGCCTAGTCAGTCATCAAAGTCTGATAACCTTGGACTAGGGCAAGTCAAACAGCCCATTTGTGCATTCCTTACCTCTAACTAATTTTGATCAAATATATACATCAAATGTGAATCTTGTCTACTTTGCTTAATTTGTATGCATCTATAGTTACAATTCTCTTTGGATAAATGTTGTGCAAAATTTTCTATTGCATTAGTTGGATTGGTGTTATCTAATTCTATTTGGATAAAATTCATTGTACCTATCACTTATGTATTGGTATTCATCCAAAATGGAGGTGTTCAAAAAAATTTCAATTCATTATTTTTTAGTTTTTAATTTGTTTTTGTGGCATGGACTTTTCTTTTTTTTTTGAAAATGATATATATTGCGAATATTTACGTTGTTTTTTAATTGTTAGTTAGGTAGATGAGTATTAGTGATTATTTTTTAGAGATATGTGTAATAAGTAGAGTCCACTTATAATTCTTATTAATCTCATGTATTGATAAATTTCGCAATTGTGATTCGACATAAATTTATCACAATATATAGTATGACTCTTTTTTTTTTTTAGTTAAGGTTTTATACATGACTAGTGTATTCGTCAGCTATATTATAATTATGTCACATTTATAATGATGTATTTATGTTGAACAATACTACTCTTATTTTAATAACGTAAGATTATCTTCATACTGCTCGTGTACCTGTTATTAGTATCAAATTTAATCTCATTTTCCATATCAAACATTATGAATATATACAAATGGCTCCTTAGTTCTTGGATGGCATCTTCTGTAAACCTACTTTCTTCTCTTGGCCAGACTCTTGAATTTTGGAAATTATATAGACTAACTGGAATCTTCTCTGAAATTATTTTCTGTCTCTTGGCTAGACTAGCTTACTCTTGAATTTTGGAAATTATATAGACTATGTGGAATCTTCTATATAATTGTCTTTTCTCTCTTGACTCTATTCACTTTTGTATTCTGGATATCAGAAAGAATAATTGGCATCTTATATAGAATTGTTTTCTACCTCTTGTTTCACTTCAGTCTTAAATATAATAAAAATAATGACCCAATTTTTTCTTGTTGTTCCTAGAGATTAGTTTAATAGTAATTAAAAACAATAAAAGAAAATATTGCTAAATATAAAATGTAAATCTTGCTTAAATCCACTGATAAGATTTCTTGGAGGCTTCATTAGCCATATAGGGTTAGTTGATTTGGACAGTTTTGTAATTGGAAAATTGGGGGAGGGATTAGTAGAAGAAGAGTAATTAGTCCATAGTTTTGTCAAGTTTTCTCGAGAGTCAAAGGGTTATATGTTCGGTTATCGACGTTTAGAGTGTTTGATGTAGTAGCGTTTGGTGCGTTTAAAAGTTCATGAGTTAAATAAGTTGCGTTAAAAATGAAATATATATGCTTATAAACGAACAAAATTATTAACTGCGTTTAGAGCGTTTAGAACCTCTAAACGCATCAAACGCTCCAAACATTGACAGAGGAACAAGCACAAACCGATGTAGTTTTAGCTTATAAGTGACTGACATTAAAATCTACAGGCATAAATAATTAAATAATAAAAGGGCAAACTGCAAACTTGCAGTCAAGTTTTATCGAATTTGCAAGTTAGACGCTAAAGTTTTACTTTTTGCAATGTCATAATCAAAGTTGTAATTCATTGCAAATCTGTTCAGTCTAACTAATTTTAGTCAAAAACATGCATCACCATTCACGTGTGAATGTGATAAAGGCAAAATAGTCTATTTTGCTTAATTTGTATGCATTTGTAGTTAGAATTCTCTTTGGATAAATGATGTGCAAATTTTTCTATTGCATTCATTGGATTGGTGTTATGCAAATTTATTTGGATAAGATGTATTTGGGTATGAATATTTTTTTCATGAATTAAACTTTTATACACTTTCATAACATACATGGTCTATATTATGATTATATCATATCATTAACGAAGTATTTATATTGAACAACTTTACTCTTATTTTAATAACGTATCATTATTCTAACACTGCATATACGCTATCAAACAATCAACATCAAATTTAATCTCTTTTTCCATATTTAGCATTAAGAATATATACAAATGGCTCCTTAGTTCTTGGATGGCATGTTTTCTAAACTTATTTTTTTCTCCCGGCTAGACTCTTGAATTTTGAAAATTATCTATTATTATTATATATAACAAGGCAAATGAAAATCTTATATATATTGAGTTGATTAGCAAATTGGTTGAGACAGTTAGGGGTATAAATGAATCGAGTCGAGTATTGAGTTATTCATATTTATTTCATAAAATTTATCAAATATGAAATAAAGTTTGATTGAGACTCGTTTAGCTACCGAACCGAATACGATCTCGAATTGAACCTTTGAACTTTTCGAGCAAATATGATTCAATATCAATAGAAAATTATAATTTGAAAAGATTCGAGTAATTTATCAAACTTTAAAATTTGCTCATATTTGAATCGTTTATATTTTAAATCGAACTCGAATCGAACTTTTAGTTAAACAAGTACAAATTAAGTCCGAACTGTTTGGTTCATTTTACAGCCTTAGAGACAGTTAGGTTGGTCACAAGTTAGTCCCAAGTTGATACATTGTAAATAATTTTCATAATTATACTAAACTTTTTGTATCATGTGTCGTATTATTCCAAGAGTGTACATGCATGTATTAGAAAATATATACAATGATATTAATATATGTATAACTCTTCAATTTTATGTTCAATGTATTATTATAATCCATATATATAATTTATACTCAAATTATAATGTCAAATGGTACATACTACAAGTTTAGATTATATTATCAATAATAACCAGTGACTTGCACGGATTATCAATCTCGTATAGTCTAATTGAAATCTTCCACGCAATTGTTTTATGTCTCTTGGCTAGACTCACTCTTGAATTTTGGAAATTATATAAACTAATTGGAATCTTCTATACAATTGGTTTCTATCTCTTGACTCTATTCACTTTTGTATTTTGGATATCAGAAAGAATAATTGGCACCTTATGTAGAATTGTTTTCTACCTCTTGTTTCACTTGTCTCAAATATGATAAAAATAATGACCCACTTTTCTCTTGTTATTCATAGGGCTTAATTTTACTACTAATAGTAAAAGACAATATTGCTAAATATAAAATGTAAATCTTGCTTAAATCCATTGATAAGATTTCTTCGAGGCTTCATTAGCTGTATACGGTTAGTTGAATTGGATTAAATATATTAGTAAATTAGTTGATATGGTGAAGACTACAAAGGGAGCAATAACCAATATTCTGCCACCTTGTTTGCTCCAATTCACACCATTATATATAACTTACACCCTTCAATTTCTTCATCGTCACCAGATCTTTTAAGCATTGAACTCTCTATCTCTTTTGTCTGTGCTAGTGCAATGGAGAAAGCTGGATGGATATTGGTGGTATCCCTGGCCTTACAATTCCTTATAGCTTCTTCTCAGGGTAATTTCCTATGCTACATTTCATATACCTAACAAATTTAGTCCGTAAATGTTGTGTATAGTGACTCAACATATAACTGAGTAAACTCATACCATAAATGCCAATGAAGTTGAGAATATGTATACAATACATTTTGTGTCTAGTCAGTTGTATGCCGAGTCAACATATATAACATGACTCAATTTCATATGCATATGTTTAATTTACTTCCACAATTTTTTTGTTACTAAAAGGAAAATGTGATAGAAACTATACTCCTCCATAAAAAGACTCACTAATTGACTTATTTTTCACTAATTTTATATAACAATTTACCGGTGGCAGATTCACTAATTTTATATAACAATTTACCGGTGGCAGATTCATTCTTTTATGTGTATGTAGGAACTAGCTTCTACATTGGAAACTTATTTCTGCCCAAACCATGTACATACTAACTAGTATAATTTAACTAGGGGTAGAAACCAACTTTTTTTCTATTTGGAAGTTTTATAAAATGCACTTATTTTATTTTAAGGTAGTTAGCTATTTAACTAAATATTTCGTTTTTCTTACGAATAAAATAATTCATGATTTATTTTGATTTTAGATATGAACGGGTGGTGGAGCATTGACTGTGGCAGCGAAAATTTGCGCGTGGGAGACAATTTAATCGTGTGGGATGTGGATGCTGCTTACACTCAAACCGGAACAAACAATCGAGTTCAACAAACACAAGTGACAGACTTGGAAGAAATGAATAGCCTCCGATTTTTCCCTAACAAAACACAGCAAAATTGTTACATTGTGCCTGCTGAGCTACAACCAATGCGATACATAGTCCGGGCCGGATTTTACTATGGCAACTACGACGGACTCTCTACGCCTCCGACGTTTGATCTCTACATCGACGACGGAAAATGGGCGACCATCGACACGTCGAGGAATAATGGGAAACCCTACTACCAAGAAGCCATTTATCAAACTTATGGATCAGGGTACTTTAAAATTTGCTTAGTACAAACTAAAGATGGAGAGGTACCATTTATTAATTTGATAGAGGTTGTGCCTCTATGGGTTAATTTGTACCCCGAGATGGAGAGTAATGCCACCTTTAATCTTGTCACAAGGACCAACCTTGGTGGGGATGAAATCAGGTATGTGAAAGTAGTTCAAAGTTATGAATCTCATAATGTTTTAAAATTCAAGGGGTTGGTTAAATATCATGTTTAATGCTCCCTAGCTCCGTCCCTAAAGGAAAGACCCATTCAGTGACGAAGTTAGAATTTATATTCGATTTAGTGGGGTCAAAATTATTACGAGGCTATAAATAATTTGGCGGAACTGTCTTCGTGCCAATTTTTTTGAATAATTTTATACTTTCGGGTTGCATATATAAAACATATAGGTATTACTATTTGTGCACAATTTTTTGTGTACAGTTTATGCACATAGTATTAGTAAGTTCTTTTGCAATGAGTAACGCTATGAACACAAACTATACCCAAAAAGTTGTACACAAACAATATAAAAAAGAGAGAAAAAATAGGAACCGGAACCTATCATCGGATATTTTACACAAATCTATTGGTAAACAATACATGAGTCTTATTTTTTGTATACAATTTGTGCACATAGTATTATTCTTTTGTAATTTTATCACCGTCCATAATTTCAACTATATTCATATTGTCAATGCAGTATACCTTACAAGTTTACTAGTCAAGCCATAACCAAAATCCAAATATTGTATGAAGTTTATGCAAATTCTTGTTAAATTTTTATAATTATGAAATATATAAATTTTGTAAAATTTTCAGGTTTTCAGGGTTATTATCAGATGAAAAGTACAACCGAATATGGACAAAAGGAATTACCCCATCCAATTGCATTGGCGTTGATGTTATAACAGATGTTACCTCCACATATGAGAACGACCCTCCGTATCTTGCTTTATTTGATTCTATTCAATCCAATGGCTCTGATCCAATAATCTTGACCGTTGATCTTCCTCAAGTGGCCCCACAACCAGCTTACTTCGTTTTCTACATAACAGAAACATTTCCCAAAGAAATCAATGAAACCAGAACCGTTACGATTGAAATCAACGGTCAAGATGAAGGAACGGTGGAAACACCGGATGTGGGCAAGAGCACGGTAGTTACCAAATACCCGGTGATAGTAACGGGTCCAACCGTTAATATAACATTGACACGTGGCAATGGGTCTGATTTGCCACCAATCATTGCTGCGATGGAGGTTTTCACAAAATTAGATATAAATCATCCAACCACAAGTCAAGCTCAATCCTCTGCAGCTACACCGAAATATTTCTCATTTGCGTGCCTATTGGTTTTTTGTTTGGCACTTTTACTAGTGGCATGAGAAAGGATTAATTTACCGACCATGTGATAAAGTTACATAAGATAATATATCAACATGTAATAATTCCTATTTTGGAAAGTCTGCAATGTAGTTTATGTGAGAAAAATTCATTATCCTTTGCTTTCTCTTGATTGAATAATAAATAAGAGCAGCTGATTTTATCGAAGTAAATATATATATATATATAGCCATATTTTTATAATTACTCTAGTAACACTTAATATTTTAAGAGACACTTATTGCTCTGACAATATTGTTTTTATTCTGTCAATATCAATCGCAAAAAAAAAACAAAAAAAAGGTAAAATTTTCTTTGGATAAAATACAGTTTGAACCCAAAGTTTGTAAGATAGTAAACACATTTCAATGTTTATCTTTCGCTTAAAAAATACAATTTATACTCAAAAGTGAGGGTGCATTTTGTTTATCGAAAAAAATTTTGAGATGCATTTTGACATGTTAAAATTTTGAAAGATGCATTTTATTTAATAATAAAGAACCTTAAGGTACACTTAACTATGTTTTAAACACATTTGGATTGAAGGAATGGAATGAAGAGTGGAATGATTCATTCTATTTTAGTTGGAATGTGTTATTCTGTATGTTCTCCCTCCCTCAAGGAACCAAACACAATTTTTTTTATTCCAATCGCAACCAGACACAATTTTTTTCATTCCATAAGAATGAATCATTCCATTCTCCCTCTTATTCCATCAATTCAAACGCAGCATAAGGTGTAAAACTCGACAACTTTATAAATTTTAGAATGCAAGTTATATTTTAGTCAATTTTCTTATAGGTATTATGATGTAATGAACGAGTTCACCAGGTATCGTTGAATTAAAAAACAAAACAAAATATAACGGTGTGGTCAATTTTCTTATAGGTATATATATATCAATAAAAAAATTATCAAAAATTTATAAAAAAAAATAATATAAAGGCACGGGATCAAACTAGTATTCATAAGAACTACAATGGTGGCCGAGTAATTAGACGTACAATAGTTAATAGATCAATTGTCTGTATTGAACAATTTTAGTGGAGCTTGAGTTAAATTAACTTGAATTTGAGCCTATTTTATTTTCTGTATGTTAGTGTCTGTTTTGACCTTTTGAATTTGAAACATTTTTAAATTTAAAATAAATAGGAGTTTATTTAATTTTATTTAATATAATTGTAAGCTGTTTTAAAACGTACTGACAAATAGTTACAAGATCTATTAATTTTAAAATTTGATCAAACATATGAAAGTTAAAATATATAAAATTGATATCAAAAAGTCAAAAATTATCCCTTTTTTTTTGACAAACCTTAAGAACAAAACTAAGAAGATTCATTCATTTAATTAAAAATATCCGAATTGTATAAGGAGTTGAGAGATTATCAAATTTATCCAAAAATAAAATTCGAGCTACAAGTTTTCATGACCTAAAAAGAAAAATAAAAAAAAACAGTTAGAAAAAAATTGTTATACATACTGCACCGCACAACCAATTAACATATCTACAATCACCCATAACGAAATCAACTCTTTATATAGAGAGAATGTGAACTTATAAAAGAAAAAAAAAAGACTCCCACAAGAATGGAGAAAACAACTTTACCTATGTTACAAATCACGATAATCTTTTTAGGTTAAATTATAAAAATCAAAATTATATCAACTATTTTTATAAAATCCTCTAATTTCTTATTTTTCCTTTCATGATTTGATGCTTTCACACTTTTCTTTTCCTTAATCTGATCACTTTCTCCACATTTTTTATTTTGTTATAAAAATAGTTTCTATATGTAATACTCCATATAAATATAATTTAGCACGTGTTGATTTCCGCTAGCGTACAGTAAAATGGTGAAAAGGAAGGTTGATAAAGAAGGTATGGAGGTTGATAAAGAAGGTACAGTATAACGTTAAGAAGGAAGATATGGAGGTTGATAAAGAAGGTAAAAAAGGGAGTTTTGAAGGAAAAATGGTGGAGAAAGAACCTAATGAAGGGTTTGACTGTAATCATACTGGGGGTGGTTCCATTGCCAATGTGAGTTGTTTGTTGTATCTATATCTTTAAATGCAATTTTTATGCTGGCCTAAGTTTTAATTCTAATGAATAGGTTAAGCAATTGGTTGAGCTTGTATTGCCATATTTATGCTGGAAGCATCAACTTTGAAAAAGTTTCTTTTTCATACTTGTTATGATGAGTTGTTGCAATTATATTGGAATGGTGATTGATGTAAGGTTCGCATCTGGCTACTGGCAATTGAGAGAATCACTTGGAATTTTTGGCTGTGTAATTGAAGACCTATTAGTGACAACAATTTTTGCAGCTTGTCTTAGTTTTTTGTCTGGTGGTTAACAGTTAACTACACAACTGTTTGCATGTATAAGTAAGGTAGTAAGGCATTTGACTTCTCAGAAAGACTGCACTAATTGTTATTCTTTCTAGTTGAGTATGAACGTGAGTTATGTTGATTTCTGCACAACTGAGAGTTCTTGCTCTTATTATTATTTTTTGTCTTAGTTTTTTGTCCTAGATACTTGCTACAGTTAACTACACAACTGTTTGCATGTAGAATTAAGGTAGTTATGCATTTGACTTCTCAGAAAGACTGCACTAATTTTTGTTCTTTCTAGTTGAGTACGAACTGAGTTATGTTGATTTCTGCACAACTGAGAGTTCTTGCTCTAATTACGCTTGTGTTTCTTTTATCAGGTATTGTTTTGTGTATCCTGTTTAAGACTTGCCTAGATTCTTGTGAAAAATTTTGGTAAGGAAAATTATAATGCGTGATCAGGGTTTATGCAATAGTAGTTGTTTGACTTCTACCATAGATGGTCTATTTTCATAGATGTTGATGACTGTTCACAGGAAGAAAAGCATAACCTTTGATATTTGGATATATTATTAATTCTGTATAGTTCTGATATTGAGTTTTTATGGTATTCATACAACATGCTGTTGTATCTCATTTCCTAACAGTTTCCATGCATTGTGATATTATAGTTATATCAACTTTACTGTATTGAATATTTGGAACTTGTCCGCTAAGTGTAGGATCTCTCTTGTAAAGTTTGGCTTGAGATTGGCTTATAACTGTTTCTACGTCATTTCCCCTTGGGGCGTATTTGAAATTGATAGCACAATTTTCGGTGCAAATATAGATTTATTCATGTTTACCAAAATAATAAATATCTTGATTTATTTTGGTTATAAGGTGGCTAATATTCTCCCATGTGGCCAAGTTGGCCAATATTCCCCACACCCACCATCTCACTTTTCAACCCACTTTGATTCATATCGTCAAACTTGGCATGATTTATGTTCCCCAAGCTTTGTCTATAAAACAAACCAATTTCCATAAGTTTATGCACACCATCAGTTGAAGACAGTAAGAAGAAGTAGAGAGAGAGAGTTTTAATTTGAGCATTCTAAGACTAGTAAGTTACCAATTTCCATAAGTTTATGCACACCATCAGTTGAAGACAGTAAGAAGAAGTAGAGAGAGAAAGTTTTAATTTGAGCATTCTAAGACTAGTAAGTTAGAGAGAAATAAACAGTTAGCTAGTTTATTTCTCAGTTGAGAGTTTGTATTCTTTATTTTATTTTCATAGTGGATTTCAGAGATCTCTTCCCGTGGTTTTTTTTAGTTAGGTTTTAACGTAAAATTTTTGTGTTATTATTTTATTCTCATATAGTAGTGTGCTTGTATTTATCTTAGTGTATTTGTGAAGGCCTGATTTCTCAACAATTGGTATTAAAGCTTTTGGTTCACGCCGTTGGTGTCGAGAAAAGTGGTTCGAAAGGCAGTGCCTTTAATAAAGGTGATTACTTAATTAGTCACCGTTGCAAAAGCACGGAGAGACTCCTGCCTGACTTACACTTACCTGGCCAACTGGTACGATCTGTTTAGAGAAATCTCGCATGTCACAAATACGAAGATAACAAACATGGGTATGAGGTACGGAGTTGAACCATTTGACGAAAAGTCAAATTTCAGTTTTTGGCAGTGTACAGTCAGAGATATATTGGCTCAATAGGGATTGACAATTGCAATAGAATGGAAGAATAAGAAACCAACGACTATGACAGACGAAAAATGGACGGAACTTGAAGCAAAGGCCGTGGCAACAATCAGATTGAGTTTGGCGCCACAGATCAAATATCAGGTTTTGACAGAAACCTCTTCAAAGGACTTGTGGGAGAAACTTGAGAAAGTTTACAAGTCAAAGTCTCTATCAAACCGGTTATATTTTAAGAAGGAATTGTACCGGCTTCGGATGGAAGAAGGGTCAGATTTGACCAATCATATTAATGAGTTTAATAGATTGGTGACCCAACTTACCAGTATGATGTAAAGCTGGACGAAGAAGATAAAGCCTTATTGCTTCTTATTTCTCTACCAGATTCATACTCAACTCTCCAGACTACTCTCCTTGTAGGGAAGGAAAAACTTGCAGTTGACGATGTGATGTCAGCAGTCTTAGACCAAGATAAGTTTAGGGGCACTACTTCCAGAGATCAAGGAGACAGTCTTCTTGCATTTTTAGATAGGCGTGACAGGGGTCCTAATCGGAAGAAGAATTTTGGCAAGGAACGAGGAAGGTCTCAGTCGAGACCAGACAAGAAGGATAAATCTCAGGTTAAGTGTTATCATTGCCACAAGAAGAGACACTACAAAAATCGGTGTCCATTGTTGAATAAAGGAAAACAGATTAAAAATTCTGCTAATGTTGTTAAGCAAACATATGTGTGCAGTGACGGAGAGTTGTACACAGTAACAGAAAATGAAGCTTTACAAGGTGATCTCTTATCTGTTAGAGACAATAGTAACCTTATAGATTGGTACATGGATTCCAGTTGTTCTTTTCATATGTCCCCTCACAGGGATTGGTTTGATACTTTTACATCCTGCAATGGTGGTACGATTTTATTGGGTAACAATGCAGTTTGTAAAATTACTAGAATAGGCACCATCAAAGTTAAAATGTTTGACGGGGTTGTCAGAACATTGGGCGATGTAAGGTATATTCCAGAATTGAAGAAGAATTTGCTATCAATTGGAGCACTTGACTCTATAGGCTGCAATATCTTAGTCAGAGATAATGTCATCAAAATTACTAAAGGTTCGATGGTAATTATGAAATGCCAGAAGAAGGGCACCCTCTACAAGTTAATAGGGAACACAGTTGTTGGTGGACAACAGTTTCTGTACAGGAAAATTTCAACAGTGATAGCACAGATTTATGACACATACGACTTGGTCATTTGAGTGAAAGTGGAATGAAAGAACTTCACAAAAGGCAATTGTTGAAAGGTGTCAAAACGTGCAGTATAGAATTTTATAAGTTTTGAGTGTACGACAAACAACGGAGGGTAAACTTCAAGGCAGGAGCACACACCAGTAAGAATGTACTTGATTATGTACATTCGGATGTGTGGGGGCCGATTAAGCATACTTCAATGGGTGGAGCCCATTATTTTGTTAGCTTTATAGATGACTACTCCAGAAAGGTGTGGGTATATTTTATGAAGCAGAAATCCGAGGTTTTCAGAATCTTTAACCAGTGGAAAGCTAAAGTAGAAAACCAAACCAGAAAAAACCTGAAATATTTCAGATCAGATAATGGCACGGAATACAAAGACATGTCATTCCTACAATTCTACCAAGATGAAGGTATCACCAGGAACTTCTCAGTTAAAAGAACTCCAAAGCAAAATGGGGTTGCAGAGAGGATGGCCAGAACTCTATTGGAATGAGCCAGATGTATGAGGTTGAATGCAGGTTTCCCCAATTCTGGGCTGAGGCACTCAACACAACCTATTATCTGATAAATCGATCTCCTTCAACTGGAATTGATTACAAAATCCTTGAGGAGGTATGAACAGGGAAACTAGTTGATTTTTTTGTAATGAAAATCTTTGGTTGTCCAGCTTATGTTCATCTACCGATCGAAGAGTGACAATCCAAACTTGATCCAAAGTCAAATGAGTGTATTTTCCTTAGATATGAAGATGGAGTCAAGGGATACAAGTTATGGGATCTAGTATCCAAGAATAAGGTTGTTAGCAGAGATGTGGTGTTCAATGAGAAACACATGTTAAACAAATCCGAGAATGATGAATCTGCAGCAAGTGAGTTACAGAAACACCCAGTTGAGGTGGAGCTTCCTGAAAAAGCTGAAGAGATTGAAGATGATCATCCTTCAGATTCCCAGGAGAGGTCCTATAATCTTATTAGAGATCGAAAAAGGCAAGTCAGCAAACCAGTGCATAGATATGGGTTTGATGACATGGTTGTCTTTGCCTTGATTGCTAGTAGTGGAGATCCAACTAACTATCAGGATGCTATTTAGTCCGAGGAAAATGATAAATGGGCGATAGCGATGGAAGAAGAGATGGAGTCTTTACAGAAGAACCAGACTTGGGAGTTAGTTTAACTTCCAAAAGGATCAAAGGCTATAGGATGCAAATGAGTGTTTAGGAAAAGGGAAGCTCAGTTGATAAAGAAGGTGAAAGATTCAAGGCTAGGTTAGTGGCAAAGGGATTCTCTCAGTGAGAGGGAATCGACTACAATGAGATCTTCTCACCAGTTGTGAAACACACGTCGATTCGGTTGATCTTATCTATCATAACATCACAGGATATGGAGTTAGAGCAGCTTGATGTGAAAACAGCTTTTCTTCATGGTGATTAAGAAGAAAAGATCTACATGAAGCAATCGGAGAGGTTTATTGAACCAGGGAAAGATGGCTTAGTTTGTAGCTTGAAAAAGTCTCTTTATGGTTTGAAGTAGTCCCCAAGACAGTGGTACATGCGGTTTGATAGCTTCATATTTGATCATGGTTACTCTCGTTCTGAGTATGACCCATGTGTGTATTTCAAATCGCTTGATGATGGTTCTCTAGTATTGCTGACGTTATATGTCGATAACATGTTGATAGCAAGAGGAAGGTAGATATTTTTCAATTGAAGAATTTGTTGAGCAGTGAATTTAACATGAAGGATCTTGGATCAGCAAAGAAGATCCTAAGTATGGAAATTCACAGGGATCGTCAGGCAGAAAAACTATGGCTAACTCAAAAAGTATATGAGCAGAAGGTCTTGGAGAGATTTAACATGCACAATGCTAAACCAGTTAGCACTCCGTTGGCAGCACATTTCAAGTATCTTCACAGTTAAGCCCACAAATAGAGGATTAGGTGGAGTATATGTCCAAAGTACCGTATGAATATGCGGTGGGTTATCTCATATACGCCATGGTATATACAAGGCCAGATATCTCACATGCAGTCAATGTGGTTAGCAGGTATATGGCAAATCCAGGGAAATAACATTGAAATGCTGTAAAATAGATTTTTCGTTATCTTGCAGGTACAACCAATTATGGTCTTATGTTTGATCGTGATACCGCAAGGAGTGAGGTTACAGGATTTGTTGATTCGGATTATGCTAGAGACCTAGATTCAAGGAGATCTATAACAGGATTTGTATACAGCTTTGTGGAGGATGTATATGTTGGAGGTCAGTGTTGCAGTCTATAACAGCATTATCAACAACAAAGGCTGAGTATATGGCGTTGACAGAAGCAGGCAAGGAGGCTTTATGGCTAAAGGGAATAGTTGAAGAACTAGGTTTTAAGCAGTGCAGTATCCAGATACAGTGTAATAGTCAAAGTGCTATTCATTTAGTGAAGAACTAGGTGTTCCATGCCAGGAACAAACATATAGATATTCGGTATCACAAGATTTGTGAATTGCTGAACACTGGTGACATTACAGTTCGCAAAGTTCACACAAAGGAGAATGCCGCAGATATGCTCACAAAGTCAGTGACAATAGAAAAGTTCAAGCATTATTTGAACTTAATTCACTTTGTCGAATGTTGAGTTCGTGGTGGAGTATCCAGGGAGAGGGATACATTCATAGACACGAAGAAGTTCACGATATGCAGTACTTGAAAAATATAAGCCAATGTGGAGATTGTTACAAGTTGGCTAATATTCTCCCATGTGGCCAAGTTGGACAATATTCCCCACACCCACCATCTCACTTTCCAGCCTACTTTGGTTCATATCATCAAACTTGGCATAGCTTATGTTCCCCAAGCTTTGCCTATAAAAGAAACCAATTTCCACAAGTTTATGCACACCATCAGTTGAAGAGAGTAAGACAAAGTAGAGAGAAAAAGCTCTAATTTGAGCATTCTAAGAGTAGTGAGGTAGAGAGAAATAAACAGTTAGTTTATTTCTCAGTTGAGAGTTTGTATTCTCCATTTTATTTTCATAGTAAATTCAAAGATCTCTCACCGTGATTTTTTCCAGTTGGGTTTCCACGTAAAATTCTTGTGTTATTATTTTATATCTCATATAGTAGTGTGTTTGTGTTTATCTTAGTGTATTTGTGAAGGCCTGATTTCTCAATAATTTTTTGCCTTGTACTTACAAGTTGCTGGCTTGGAACCACTCAGCATGGCATCAAGGACTCTGCCTGAGACCTCTATGGCCCCTGGCCGCCACCATCCTCCTACAAAGGTATCTTCAATTTCTACCATTAATGAAAGTAAGGGAGTTAATGTAATCAGATCTCATGAGGTTCTTGGGAAATTCAGTACAGATGGGACAACTTCAGATGCTGAAAAAATTGGAGGCCTCTCTCTTGATGCTTTAGCAAAAGCTAGGAGAGCTTTGCAGATGCCGAAAGATATCTCAGAAAAGCTGAAGAAGATCCCCATGGTAAGTTTTTAATCATGCTCGGCTGTGTTTATGTTTTTATATGCTGTTTCAGGTTGGTTATTATCTTTTTACCTAACCTTTATGATTTTTTTAACCATGCAGTTAAACAAGGGCCCAAACAGAGATGCTAATTCGCAGGTGGGTTCGAAGGAGGGACCTAAAGCCATATCCTCCAGTTTAGGCGTACTTCCCACACATGTTCCATCTATAACTGCAGTTGTTACTATTCCTGCTAGAGGAACTGTGACGCCCCCAAAATAGGTCCATACAACCCATTTTGAGTCGCCAATAACATTCCACAAAATACAATTACAAATATGAATTTTTCCATTTACAAATATTAAGTGTCGTGCAAAATACGACAACACAATACAAATACATCTTAAATTCTCAATACACTTATTGTCACACTAATAGTAAGGTATTGAGACACTTCTATTATCTCGGACCATCACTCCATTCCCCGGCTAGTCCCCGCTACACTCTCTTTTCCTGAGGAGAACAATGGAACAAAAAGGAAAATGGTGAGCACAAATAGCCCAGTAAGAAATATCATGACTAAGATAATGAAGAATAAAAATTATCTTTAGTCTTCAACAATAATAAATCAGAGATTTAAAAATATTATAATTGTTCAACACAACAACTGCAGCAGAACGAACAATCCATTAGAAGAGTCAAGTAGATTATAATATCTACCATCGTCTATAAGTTAAAGGATCACCACCAATATTTTATCCATGTAACACCAATCAACAATTCCTGTTTATGAACATCCAAATCAACAGTTTATATCCAACAACCTCTCTTTGTACTATGTGCCAAAGATATTTATTTGTAACATCACCGGTCATGATCATGCCAAACGCTAGTTCATCTTTGCACTACGGGCCAAAGAGAACTTTCACCATACGCCTTTGTTTATAACACCAAAAGTCATGATAATACCAATACACAGTTTGGTCAAAATCATGTCACGCCAGTTCATCTTTGCACTACAGGCCAAAGAGAACTATCACCACAATTTAAGTATGAAGATGAGGATGATGACAATGATACAGTGAGATTAAGGATAAGAAAAGCTTTATAATTTAATCAGTATCAAAGATTGACCAAATTGCCAACACGGTGACCAAATTATGGAGTCAAATTCAAGAATGATATTCAAGAAATTATTTCATGCTTCAACTATAACGTATAAAATGAAATAGAAAGATTCAAGTGAAAAGATATTAGATGAAGCACAAACTATTAAGGATATTCTACTAATTTCAAGGATTTTCTCCATTTAAAAATAAGGTTTTGGAAACAAACAGAGAATTCTTATCATAAATGGAGAAATGTGAAAGAAAAGATATTCCTTAAAGAGTACAAAAGAAATGATACGTTATACGAGTATAACAGAATATATGAAACTACAAATGGGTTTTCACCCGTCATGCGGTAATCCGCGTAGACAGATTATTTCCACAAAAGATTAATAAGTAATGAATACGAAGGGTTATTCACCCGTCATGCGGTAATCCGCGTAGACAGATTATTTCCACAAAATATTAATAAGTAACAAATACGAAGGGTTATTCACCCGTCATGCGGTAATCCGCATAGACAGGTTATCCCCATAAATTAATACGGAATGAATAACAACCTTTCTGAGTATAATATCACTTACGAATAAGGAAACAAATGATATTACATAAGAGTATGAAAGAAATGATATCCCCTACCTTCGTTAATAAGTGATTGGATGTTGCTTTCTATGAAGTTTATTAACTTGGACAATACTAGTATTCTCACAAATACTCACAATAGCCTAGCACACTAAGAGAACTCAAGAAATTTAGAGAGAGAGAGGGAGTATAAGTAAGGATGGTGTGAAGATTTCTTAAGATAACCCCTCCTATTTATAGGAAAACCAAGTTTCATTAACTGCACAATAAGGGCTCGACTTATTACACTTTAGTACCTTCATCTTTGCCTCTACTTTTTAATATAATCACTCAAGTATTATCAATCTTGCATAACATCCCCTAATAGTTCCCACATGTGAACCAATAGTTCCCACATTTGAACCAATAGTTCACAGCATGTGAATTTTAAAATCTCAATTAGGTACTCCTAAGTTAGACTCCACTTTTAATCCATCAATAATGCTAAAATATCATAACAATTAATATGAGTTACAGTGCTATGATAAATAATAAAAAGTACCATGCGGATGCTATTGTAATTATTGAATCAAAATACTGTGTAATTGCTACTTTATTAATTATTGAATCAATAATTTAAAATACCGTGCAATACCGTGTGCCTGTGAAATACCGCGTACTACTGTGGAATAACACGTTTTACTGTTCTTTTTATTACCGGGTATTTCAACAGTTGTCGGTGATAATACTGTTGACAAAATACTATCGCTTTCAGTATCCGACAATAGGGCCCACTATCGTTGACAATTTTGTCATTTGTGGGGCCCACTAATATTTTGATATTTCGGCGCCGTCGTACGGTGCCGAATATAATATTCTCCGACAAAAAGAATATTCTTCCTCGACATACACTGTTTATCAGATAATTCGCATATAACACCCTTAACTATCATTTATAACAATTAAGCACCTTAGTATTTAAAAAAATAAAAAATTTATCATAAAGAAAATAATAAACTTTTATTTCATAAAGTCGGGATCTTACAATCTCCCCTCCTTATGAAATTTCATCCTCGAAATTGACGTACGTACCTGGTATTTCGAAGAGGTGAGGATACCTTGCTCTCATTTCAGATTCTAACTCCCAGGTTATTTCCTCAACATCATAGTTTCTCCATAAAACTTTGACTTGAGGTATAATCTTTGATCGTAGAATCTGTTCCTTCTTATCCAAGACCTTGACAGGTACCTCTTCGTACATCAAATCCTCTGCTATCTCGTCTGGTTCTAACTCAATAATGTGGTTTGGATCTTTCACATATTTACGTAGCATGGATATGTGAAAAACATTATGAACACGAGACATGCTTGGCGGTAAGGCGAGTCTGTAGGCCACAGTTCCTACTCGGTCGAGGATTTCAAATGGACCGATAAATCGAGGGTTAAGCTTTCCTCTCTTTCCGAATTGCGTAACACCTTTCCACGGGACAACACGTAAAAATACATGATCTCCGACACTGAATTCCTCGTCTCTTCGATGAAGATCGGCATAACTCTTTTGTCGATCTTGAGCTGTTTGTATACGTTGCCGGATCATTTGGATCTTTTTCGTAGTCATACGTATCAAATCGGGTCCCAATAATTTTGCCTCACCTACTTCATCCCAATATGCTGGAGATCGACACCTTCGTCCATACAACGCCTTGAAGGGAGCCATGCCTATACTTGCTTGATAACTATTATTGTAAGAGAATTCCACCAATGACAAGTATTTGTCCCAACTTCCTTTGAAGTCTAGTACGCAGAGTCTTAATAGATCTTCAAGGGTTTGAATAGTTTTTTCCGATTGCCCGTCTGTTTGGGAATGGTATGCAGAACTAAATCGTAATTCAGTGCCCATAGCTTTTTGCAAGCTTACCCAAAATCGTGAAGTGAACCTAGGATCTCGATCAGAAACGATGGATACTGGCATGCCATGCAATCTGATAATCTCGCTTATATACATACTGGCAAGACGCTCAAGTGAATAGTTTTCTCGTATAGGCAAGAAATGAGTAGACTTGGTCAATCTATCTATAATGACCCAAATTGCGTCTAAGCCTTGAGAAACCTTGGGAAGACCTGTCACGAAATCCATGTTGATGTGTTCCCACTTCCATTCTGGAATCTCAAGTGGTTGCAATGGACCCCTTGGTACTTGATGCTCTGCCTTGACATGTTGACAAGTTAAATATCTTGCAATAAACTCTGCAATCTCTCTCTTCGTATTGTTCCACCAAAATGTATGTCGAAGATCACGATACATTTTGGTACTTCCCGGGTGGATTGCAAATGGTGTGTTGTGTGCCTCCATCATGATTTTGTATTTCAAGTTAGGGTCATTAGGAACACACAGTCTAGAGTTGACTCGAAGTATTCCGTCTTCGTCGACTCTTGCTTCTGGAATAGCACCTTCTTGTACCTTTTTCTTCATATTCACCAACTCCGGGTCTGTAACTTGAGCAGCTTTAATTTTGTCGATTAAAGCCGGTTCTACCTGTATATATGCGATCTTCACATGGGTTCCTGGAGCCTTTAACTTTATCTCCATCCTTTGTAAATCATCCAAGATGAGCCTTTGCGATGTCAGTAATGCACTCGTGCTTGCATATGATCTCCTACTCAATGCGTCAGCTACTAGCTTCGCCTTTCCAGGATGGTATTGGATGGTATGGTCGTAATCTTTCAACAGCTCGAGCCAACGCCGTTGTCGCATGTTGAGTTCCTTCTAGGTGAAGAAATATTTGAGACTTTTGTGGTCTGTATAGATCTCCACTTTCTCTCCATACAAGTAATGTCTTCAAATCTTCAACGCGAAAACGACTGCTGCCAACTCTAGATCATGAGTAGGATAATTCCTCTCATATTCCTTGAGTTGCCGAGACGCATAGGCTATAACCTTCCCATGTTGCATGAGAACACAACCTAGTCCTTTGCCTGAAGCGTCGCTGTAGATGACAAATCCTTCCGATCCTAATGGTATTGCCAATACAGGTGCTGAAATGAGCCTTCTTTTGAGTTCTTGAAAACTCTTCTCGCATTCTTCGCTCCATTTGAATGTTGTGCTTTTCCGAGTCAGTTGAGTTAATGGAATGGCTATTCGAGAAAATCCTTCTACGAATCTCCGATAATAACCAACTAGACCCAGAAAGCTTCGTACTTCGGTTGCTGACTTAGGTTGTTCCCAATTTGATACTGCTTCAATCTTCGCTGGATCCACCAAGATTCCTTGTTTAGAAACCAAGTGACCAAGGAATGCAACTTCCTCAAGCCAGAATTCACATTTCTTCAACTTAGCATATAACTTGTTCTCACGAAGATTTTGAAGTATCAGCCTCAAGTGTTGCTCATGATCTTCACGACTTTTAGAATATATGAGAATGTCATCAATGAAGACAAACCACGAAATGATCCAAATAGTCCTTGAATATCCGGTTCATCATATCCATGAAAGCAGCAGGAGCATTAGTCAATCCAAAAGACATGACTAGGAATTCATAATGCCCGTATCGAGTTCTGAAGGCAGTCTTTGGAATGTCATCAATTTTAACTTTCAACTGATGATAACCAGAACGGAGGTCGATCTTTGAAAAGAATTGAGCACCTTGTAACTGGTCGAACAGGTCATCAATGCGAGGTAACGGGTACCTATTTTTGATGGTGACATGGTTTAACTCTCGATAGTCAATGAAAAGTCTCATACTCCCGTCCTTCTTCTTTACGAATAAAACAGGAGCACCCCAAAGCGATGTACTCGGACGTATGAAACCGCTGTCTAACAACTCCTGTAGTTGGACTTTTAACTCTTGAAGTTCAATAGGAGTCATTCGATATGGGGTTTTGGAAATAGGTTTCGTACCGGGTTCAAGGTCGATACAAAATTCAATTTCACGGTCTGGGGGTAGGCCAGGAAGTTCTTCGGGAAATACGTCAGGGAACTCATTAACAACAGAAATATTTTTCAAATCTGACGTACTTTTATTTAAATTCGTTACATGGGCTAAGAAGGCTTGACATCCATTTTTCAATAAACGAATGGCTTTGTGACTAGATATGATGGTTATTGATTTCAATGGTTTGGTTGCTTGAATTCGCATAATAGGTTGATTAGGAATATGAAAACTAATGACCTTACGAAAGCAATCAATTTTAGCATGATGAGCAGTTAACCAATCAATTCCTAAAATCACATCAAATTCATGCATGTTCAAGGAGATAAGATTAATAGGTAATGTGAGGGTGCTGATTTGAACAAAGCAAGATTTATAGACTGTAGATGTAACGGATGTTTGTGCTAATGGTGTTTCGACAGATAAGTCAAAATCTAATTCTTCAGGAGTCAAATTCAGGCGTTGAGCACATGTTGGTGAAATAAAAGAATGGGTAGAACCAGTATCTAATAAGGCATAGACTTCACAAGAGTTAATAAGTAGTTTACCCGTAATAACCTCGTTTGGATTCTGCGCTTTTTGTGACGTCATGACAAAAGCTCTCCCTTGAACCACAGACTTTGATTTGTCCGTGACCGCCTTCGGTGTCATCATTGCAGCTGGACTTGACTTCGCTGCATGACAAAAGCGAGCTATATGGCCTTCCTTTCCACAATTATAACATACTTGGGATGGCGATTGTGTACAATTTGGACTGATGTGTCCTTCCTTCCCACACCTGAAACATCTAACAGGTGGTCGTTCTCCTTCCTTCAAAACTGGTACTGGTGCTGGTGCTGACGTTGATACCTTTCCATGGTTGTTGAATCTCCTCTTCTTGGAATTGTTGCCACTTGACTCACTCCTTCTGTTATCGGGGCCAGGATTACCACCGAAGTGGTTACCATTTCCGGTGTTGTGATTCCCTCCTCGTTGATTATCATTATTTCGATAATTGCTGCCACCATTACGATTATTACCGTGATTTTGCTCTCGTGGTTGGGTGTTGCTCCCTGGTTGTAGTAGTCCTCTTTTCTGCTCCACTACTTGAGCCCTATCCACAGCATCTGCGTATATACAAATTTTATGAGAAACGAGATATTGGCGAATCTCTGGTTTCAAACCTCGTAGGAACATTCGTGTCATCCGTTTCTCAGTGTCCACCAAATGGGATGCAAAACGCGACAGCTCGACGAACTTGGCTTCGTACTGTGACACCGTCATGTTGTTCTGTTCCAGTTTGATGAATTCTACCTCCTTCATATGACGAATACTTTCCGGGAAATACTTCTCGTTAAATAATTCCTGAAACTCGACCCAAGACATCTCGAGTGCCGAATGATGGGTACGTTTCATAGATTCCCACCAATGATCCGCTTCTCCTCGTAACATAAAGGTGGCAAAAGGAACCTTTTGATCGTCCGTGCAACGCAGTACATCAAATATCTTTGTTAATTGCTTAAGCCATGCCTCTGCCTTGAGTGGATCTGGCTTGCCGAAAAATTCTGGTGGTCCCAATTCTTTGAACTGCTTGGCAGTGACCATCCGTACATTATCAACGTTTCTGCCAGTATTGTAGACAGAAGCTCTTCTCACCTGGTTCTGCAGGTATTGCATGAAGTTCCTAAAAAGTTCATCATTCATCCGGTTGTTAGCATCATGATTAACATCATAATGTTCTGAGTTTGCACCCGAATTATTTGTAGCTTCCTGGTTTTCAGCCACAATGGTCTCATAGTGAATCTCTTGGTTTTCAGATGCCATTATGAAATATGATCACAAAACAAATATTAGTCAAAGAAATAGACATGCAACATCTTGTCCCTATAACCAAACCAATTACTTAAATAACCAAAAATAGCTTAGGTAGGACACACTAGCGAAGGATTTTACTCATTTCTCCCCTCCTAGTTCTAATCCTAGATCTCTACCAGAGATCATATCCCTAAGCTCTGATACCAACTGTGACGCCCCCAAAATAGGTCCATACAACCCATTTTGAGTCGCCAATAACATTCCACAAAATACAATTACAAATATGAATTTTCCCATTTACAAATATTAAGTGTCGTGCAAAATACGACAACACAATACAAATACATCTTAAATTCTCAATACACTTATTGTCACACTAATAGTAAGGTATTGAGACACTTCTATTATCTCGGACCATCACTCCATTCCCCGGCTAGTCCCCGCTACACTCTCTTTTCCTGAGGAGAACAATGGAACAAAAAGGAAAAGGGTGAGTACAAATAGCCCAGTAAGAAATATCATGACTAAGATAATGAAGAATAAAAATTATCTTTAGTCTTCAACAATAATAAATCAGAGATTTAAAAATATTATAATTGTTCAACACAACAACTGCAGCGGAACGAACAATCCATTAGAAGAGTCAAGTAGATTATAATATCTACCATCGTCTATAAGTTAAAGGATCACCACCAATATTTTATCCATGTAACACCAATCAACAATTCCTGTTTATGAACATCCAAATCAACAGTTTATATCCAACAACCTCTCTTTGCACTATGCGCCAAAGATATTTATTTGTAACATCACCGGTCATGATCATGTCAAACGCCAGTTCATCTTTGCACTATGGGCCAAAGAGAACTTTCACCATACGCCTTTGTTTGTAGCACCAAAAGTCATGATAATACCAATACACAGCTTGGTCAAAATCATGTCACGCCAGTTCATCTTTACACTACAGGCCAAAGAGAACTATCACCACAATTTAAGTATGAAGATGAGGATGATGACAATGATACAGTGAGATTAAGGATAAGAAAAGCTTTATAATTTAATCAGTATCAAAGATTGAACAAATTGCCAACACGATGACCAAATTGTGGAGTCAAATTCAAGAATGATATTCAAGAAATTATTTCATGCTTCAACTATAACGTATAAAATGAAATAGAAAGATTCAAGTGAAAAGATATTAGATGAAGCACAAACTATTAAGGATATTCTACTAATTTCAAGGATTTTCTCCATTTAAAAATAAGGTTTTGGAAACAAACAGAGAATTCTTATCATAAATGGAGAAATGTGAAAGAAAAGATATTCCTTAAAGAGTACAAAAGAAATGATACGTTATACGAGTATAACAGAATATATGAAACTGCAAATGGGTTTTCACCCGTCATGCGGTAATCCGCGTAGACAGATTATTTCCACAAAAGATTAATAAGTAATGAATACGAAGGGTTATTCACCCATCATGCAGTAATCCGCGTAGACAGATTATTTCCACAAAATATTAATAAGTAACGAATACGAAGGGTTATTCACCCGTCATGCGGTAATCCGCATAGACAGGTTATCCCCACAAATTAATACGGAATGAATAACAACCTTTCTGAGTATAATATCACTTACGAATAAGGAAACAAATGATATTACATAAGAGTATGAAAGAAATGATATCCCCTACCTTCGTTAATAAGTGATTGGATGTTGCTTTCTATGAAGTTTATTAACTTGGACAATACTAGTATTCTCACAAATACTCACAATAGCCTAGCACACTAAGAGAACTCAAGAAATTTAGAGAGAGAGAGAGAGAGGGAGTATAAGTAAGGAAGGTGTGAAGATTTCTTAAGATAACCCCTCCTATTTATAGGAAAACCAAGTTTCATTAATTGCACAATAAGGGCTCGACTTATTACACTTTAGTACCTTCATCTTTGCCTCTACTTTTTAATATAATCCCTCAAGTATTATCAATCTTGCATAACATCCCCTAATAGTTCCCACATGTGAACCAATAGTTCCCACATGTGAACCAATAGTTCACAGCATGTGAATTTTAAAATCTCAATTAGGTACCCCTAAGTTAGACTCCACTTTTAATCCATCAATAATGCTAAAATATCATAACAATTAATATGAGTTACAGTGCTATGATAAATAATAAAAAGTACCATGCGGATGCTATTGTAATTATTGAATCAAAATACTGTGTAATTGCTACTTTATCAATTATTGAATCAATAATTTAAAATACCGTGCAATACCGTGTGCCTGTGAAATACCGCGTACTACTGTGGAATAACGCGTTTTACTGTTCTTTTTATTACCGGGTATTTTAACAATTGCCGGTGATAATACTGTTGACAAAATACTGTCGTTTTCAGTATCCGACAATGGGGCCCACTAATATTTTGATATTTCGGCGCCGTCGTACGGTGCCGAATATAATATTCTCTGACAAAAAGAATATTCCCCGACATACACTGTGTCGACGCCAATTTTTTTCTTTTTAGTCTTTTCCAATTTTTGATTTTGGGAAAAGGTCGGCATTGATGTCGACAGGGTTTTGAAAGATCGTTTTTTTATGATAAGCCGATTTAACCAGAGTCGCCAGTTGGTATATTTGAAATGGATGTACCAACTCATCCGAGTTTTCGTTTTTTATAAATCGATGGCTCATATGTGACTTCGAATTAATTGGTCTGCGAACCGAGATTCATAGAGTTCGGGGGCTTGCTTAAGCGAGGGGAAGGTGTTAGGCACCCCCCGACTTCCGTGAAACACGGTTACCGCAATCTTGATACTTTCTTATCCTTTGATTCATAAAATGTGTATAAGTGCGTGTGTGTGTGTGTGCTTATCTGAATGTTGTGGTGAGTTCTTTCATGAGAGATGAAACATTTGGCTTTTTATTGAGAAATCGTGTTTTATTTTGGGAATGTTTTAGAACGTCATTTTCGTTAGTACGAGAGAGCTCCTTTATTCATGCGAAAGGTTTGTTTTTACTTGTCAAAAACTATGAGATCTTTATTAAGCGTTGTTTTGGCAAAACATGAATCATTTAAACCTTTGTCAAAATAGGAATCGAAATCTATACATTGCTTTTATAAAATGATGGGCAATTTCTAGGATATCTTTAACCCTATGCACAAAGGTTTAATAAAACGTTTCATTCATTCATAAAAGCCATTTTTTGGTGATGTTTGAAAATGATTTCCTTTAGCCTTCTCGTTTAATAGGAATCGACATTTGTTAACACTTTCAATTTTTAGCCTCGTGATTCTAATAACCTAGCTTGTTTGATTTTAATAAAAAACCCTTCATCGTTTAATCTTTGAAATCATTTTTTTCGTGTCACAAAATCTAATCAAGCATAAACACGCGTCGGGGCTATTCATGGGCATGTAAGCCATCAAAACATCCCCAAATGCCAACAATCACATATTCCACTACTACGGGGCCTTAAACCCGATTCTCGCCTTAGCGTCGTTTTAAGGCCCGATGATTACATGTTACAAAAAACGATCACCTTGAATCTATTACATACATCAAAACGTCCATCATCGGATTTGGACCACGGGGTCGCGTTCCTAGGCTCACACCTGATATTGCTACATATCCACAAAATGAATACTACAAAAACTAACCAACATGGATTTGTCTAATTACACCATGACATCCCAAAATGATGATCTAAATAATTTACACCCAATACATCACCATAAACAAGCTAAAAATTTCACCAATTGGATATCCTCGGGTTATTAGGAAGAAATTTTGTTCCAATGGAAACCTCACTAATAATCCCTAATCCATGATTATTCAACAAGATACATGAAAATTACATTTAATTTAACCAAATAATATGATAGAAATTGCAAAAATAAGAAGATTTTTACCTTGCAATTGAGACCAAATTGGATATAAGCTTGTGTAGTTTGAATAGAAGAAATAATATATGTGATACAATATCAAAAAAAATATTATTCCTCTCTTTTTTTTTCTTCTTCTCTCCTATTTTGTTGCAAATTTTGGTATTTTTCCCTCAATTTCCGAGCCCTTTTGTTGCTGCTGATTCCTTCTTCCTCCAAATCTGCTCAACCTTCTGTATGCCGAAACGGAAATGAGTTGAAATAGGCTGGCTGGCCGCCTGCCTTCCACTCACCTGGTTTCGAGTTCCGTATTTCGAGTTCCGTATTTTCAAAATGCGCACTTATTGGCCGCAGATCAATCCGCGGTTGGACGGTTTGACTTTCTCAATTTTCGTGCCACGCCTCGAATTTCGTGTCGTAATGTCGGTTTCCGCTGACAGGCCTGTATTTTGCAATCCGGGAATTTCCGGGATACGTGCCACCTCATTCGGGAATGCCCGTTTCGGACGGCCCTATTGTCACGTCAGCTTTGGTCGCCAATCATCGCGATGGTGTTGAACGTTCGCGCTTGTGTCCATTCCTTCGCTCCCACAAGCCGGTTCAATTGACGATTTTGCCCTCTTGTCACGGTTAGTATAGGGAACGTAAAATTTGGGTGTCTACACACTGTTTATCAGATAATTCGCATATAACACCCTTAACTATCATTTATAACAATTAAGCACCTTACTATTTAAAAAAATAAAAAATTTATCATAAAGAAAATAATAAACTTTTATTTCATAAAGTCGGGATCTTACAGGAACGAGTACTTTTAAGTTTACATGCTTCTTCTGCTGTTTCTATAAAGTCACTTACAAGTGGTGTGCATCATCTTGAGGGGCTCACAGCTCCAAAATTTGAAGCTGTAAAACGTGCACAGGAGCTCGCTGCCAAAATGGGATTTCAACAGGACCTAGAATTTGCTGCTCTAATAAACATGTTTCCAGGACAAATGACACCTGAGATTACTGTCCAGCTAAAGCCTGCCAAGGCTCCCGTTCTTCGTTTGGATGCATTGGGTAGGGAAATAGATGAGCTAGAAAATGTGGTAAATGTTCCAAAATTAAACAATCTGAGCACCCTAAAGGTTTGTTAGTTTTTTGCCCTGTTGATGTCAATGTCTATCTAAGTTGTGTACTTCTTTTCTCTTCTCTTTTTGGTGCTTCTTTTAATGTTTATTAAACTATCCAGGTGAACATTAACAAGAAGAAAAAAGATGCCCTCCAAATTCTTAAACCTGAATTAGAAGTAGATCCAGAGAAAAATCCTCATTTTGATGCGAGAATGGGTATTAATAAAAATAAGCTTTTGAGGCCCAAGAGGATGAATTTTCAATTTGTAGAGGAAGGCAAATGGTCAAAAGATGCAGAAATAATCAAGTAAAGGTAATTTTGCTCAAATGTTTATGCTCTTGATCTGCTCCTCTCCCAGTTAATTTTTTTTAAAAATTTTGTTTATTGATTTTGCAGAGTCAATTTGGAGAAGCACAAACCAAAGAGTTAAAGGCGAAGCAAGCACAACTTGCAAAGGCGAAAGCAGGGCCTGATATAAATCCAAATCTGATTGAGGTATCAGAAAGAATGATTATAAAGGAGAAACCAAAAGAACAAATTCCTGCAATCGAGTGGTGGTATGATACCTGACTTATCATTATTTGGTGTAATATGCTGGTTCTTTTTTTTAAAGGCTTAAATATAAATTACTAACTTAAACTATTGACCTTTTTCCACTTCAGTGATTGACCTTTCAATTTTTTCAATCAGGTCATTAAACTATTAATTTTTTTTCACTTTGGTTCAATTGAACCTACCACGTCATAAATTGATGATGTGGCTTGAACACATGGCAAATAAAATGCTTGTATGTAAAAAAAATCTACCTGGCATTTCAAAGGTAATATGATAAAAATAAATTAAAGAAAAAAGTAAATACTTTTTATTCTTTTAGTAATGCTTTAGGGTAAAAAGGTAATATGATACCAAACCTTCCATTACTCTCTTCCAGTACCAGATGGAGTAACCTCTCTGTTGCTTCTTTTGATTCTTCTAAAACCCTAACCATCGAACTCGAACCAGTCTGACTTTCGTCAAGTCATTTGTTCCTGCCACCATCGCCAACCTCGGTCCTGGCTTCGACTTTCTGGACTACACCGTCGACGGCCTCGACGACTTCGTCACTCTTCGAGTCAATCCCCATGTCCATCTAGGTGAGATCACCATCCCCAGAGTCGACAATTCCTCAGAAAAGCTCAGCAAAAACCTTCTCTTGAACTGTGTCAGCATCGCCACCATCTCTGTAATGAGAATGCTCAATATCCGATCTGTTGGCCTGTCTTTCTCCCTCCACAGGTTTGCCCCTCGGTAGCAGCCTCGGTTCTAGCGCCGCCAGGCCATTTCTCCACTGCTTGTGTGTATATATATATATATGATTGTAAACCTTAGGTTTTCTGAAAGTTAGGATTTGGGGATTGAAGAAAATTGAAGTTGGGGTCTGGGTTTAAATTGTTAACTTACAGATTTTGAGCTTCAATCTTCATTTTCATTGAAGAAGTGATTTGTCTTAAGTATAGTTTGTTTAATTTAATCTGCCTATTTACCCAAAAATAATTCTCATTTTGTTCCATCACTCTCGCAAAATAGACCATCAAAAATACTCGGACAATCTATGACTAGAATTTAAAGTTTAGTCTGTGTTAAATTTGGGTTCTCCCAAATCGATATAGTCGACTTCTAATTTGGGGAAGAAGGAGAGCTACAATGTTAAAAGACTTGTCTACCCCTTCATTTTCCACGTAAATATTTTGTTTGTAAATTTTTTCCATGTGTTCAAGTCACATCATCAATTTATGACGTGATAGGTTCAATTGAACCAAAGTGAAAAAAATTGATAGTTTAATGACCTGATTGAAAAAATTGAAAGGTTAATCACCAAAGTGAAAAAAGGTCAATAGTTTAGGGTAGTAATTTATATTTAAGCCAAACAAAATTTATTTGAAGGAAAGATCATCAAGTATCTTAAGATTTTCTGTTATTAGTAATATCACACAATGGTTACCCTGGACTCTGCAAAAAATTAAATAAGAATAATGAAGCAATATGACTGGACTAAGTGCTCTTGGTTTAATCACTCTCTCTTCCCCAGGCACCTTATCTGAATATCTGATGATTGATCTCTGATGATTGATATGTTACTCCCTCAACCCAATTTATGTATAATCTTTTCTAAATTGTGCATGTTTTACTTATTTTTGGATGTGAATATTTTGTTTAACTAGGAATACCTACTTAATAAACCGTGTCAGCGTTGGAGATAATATTGGGTTTGACTGGTTGAAGGTTAGGTCATTAAGCACAAAGTAGGATTCCAAAAAGTTCAACTACGGAAATTTTGGAGTTTAAGTGTGAACTTAATTCCTTTTAACACTTTCTAGGTGATTGGTACCTTTTTTTAAAAAAAAAATCTGTTTTGAGGTTGAAAAGTTTTATATTCAAATAACTGCCATGTTTTGATTGCTTTATGTTTCTCTTATTTTGGGTTCTTTTATTGATAAATATTGGCCATATCTACCATGTTAAAGATTCCTATTTGATTATGACTGCATTTTTTTTAGGGATGTACCTCTGCTGCAAGCTGGTAGTTACGGTGAAATAAATGATGGAAAAATAGCTGAAGATAAATTGAAGATGGAGAAGATCACCATCTATATGGAACAGCCTCAGCCTATTGAGCCTCACGCTGAACCAGCTCTGTAAGATCCCGACTTTATGAAATAAAAGTTTATTATTTTCTTTATGATAAATTTTTTATTTTTTTAAATAGTAAGGTGCTTAATTGTTATAAATGATAGTTAAGGGTGTTATATGCGAATTATCTGATAAACAGTGTATGTCGGGAAATATTCTTTTTGTCGGGGAATATTCTTTTTGTCGGAGAATATTATATTCGGCACCGTACGACGGCGCCGAAATATCAAAATATTAGTGGGCCCCACAAATGACAAAATTGTCAACGATAGTGGGCCCCATTGTCGGATACTGAAAGCGACAGTATTTTGTCAACAGTATTATCACCTGCAACTGTTGAAATACCCGGTAATAAAAAGAACAGTAAAACGCGTTATTCCACAGTAGTACGCGGTATTTCACAGGCACACGGTATTGCACAGTATTTTAAATTATTGATTCAATAATTGATAAAGTAGCAATTACACAGTATTTTGATTCAATAATTACAATAGCATCCGCATGGTACTTTTTATTATTTATCATAGCACTGTAATTCATATTAATTGTTATGATATTTTAGCATTATTGATGGATTAAAAGTGGAGTCTAACTTAGGGGTACCTAATTGAGATTTTAAAATTCACATGCTGTGAACTATTGGTTCACATGTGGGAACTATTAGGGGATGTTATGCAAGATTGATAATACTTGAGGGATTATATTAAAAAGTAGAGGCAAAGATGAAGGTACTAAAGTGTAATAAGTCGAGCCCTTATTGTGCAATTAATGAAACTTGGTTTTCCTATAAATAGGAGGGGTTATCTTAAGAAATCTTCACACCTTCCTTACTTATACTCCCTCTCTCTCTCTCTAAATTTCTTGAGTTCTCTTAGTGTGCTAGGCTATTGTGAGTATTTGTGAGAATACTAGTATTGTCCAAGTTAATAAACTTCATAGAAAGCAACATCCAATCACTTATTAACGAAGGTAGGGGATATCATTTCTTTCATACTCTTATGTAATATCATTTGCTTCCTTGTTCGTAAGTGATATTATACTCAGAAAGGTTGTTATTCATTCCGTATTAATTTGTGGGGATAACCTGTCTACGCAGATTACCGCATGACGGGTGAATAACCCTTCGTATTCGTTACTTATTAATCTTTTGTGGAAATAATCTGTCTACGCGGATTACCGCATGGCGGGTGAATAACCCTTCGTATTCATTACTTATTAATCTTTTGTGGAAATAATCTGTCTACGTGGATTACCGCATGACGGGTGAAAACCCATTTGCAGTTTCATATATTCTGTTATACTCGTATAACGTATCATTTCTTTTGTACTCTTTAAGGAATATCTTTTCTTTCACATTTCTCCATTTATGATAAGAATTCTCTGTTTGTTTCCAAAACCTTATTTTTAAATGGAGAAAATCCTTGAAATTAGTAGAATATCCTTAATAGTTTGTGCTTCATCTAATATCTTTTCACTTGAATCTTTCTATTTCATTTTATACGTTATAGTTGAAGATGAAATAATTTCTTGAATATCATTCTTGAATTTGACTCCACAATTTGGTCATCGTGTTGGCAATTTGGTCAATCTTTGATACTTATTAAATTATAAAGCTTTTCTTATCCTTAATCTCACTGTATCATTGTCATCATCCTCATCTTCATACTTAAATTGTGGTGATAGTTCTCTTTGGCCTGTAGTGCAAAGATGAACTGGCGTGACATGATTTTGACCAAACTGTGTATTGGTATTATCATGACTTTTGGTATTACAAACAAAGGCGTATGGTGAAAGTTCTCTTTGGCCCGTAGTGCAAAGATGAACTGGCGTTTGGCATGATCATGACCGGTGATTTGGATATTCATAAACAGGAATTGTTAACCAAACTGTTGATTTGGATGTTCATAAACAGGAATTGTTGATTGGTGTTACAGGGATAAAATATTGGTGGTGATCCTTTAACTTATAGACGATGGTAGATATTATAATCTACTTGACTCTTCTAATGGATTGTTCGTTCCACTGCAGTTGTTGTGTTGAACAATTATAATATCTTTAAATCTCTGATTTATTATTGTTGAATACTAAAGATAATTTTTATTCTTCATTATCTTAGTCATGATATTTCTTACTGGGCTATTTGTGCTCACCCTTTTCCTTTTTGTTCCATTGTTCTCCTCAGGAAAAGAGAGTGTAGCGGGGACTAGCCGGGGAATGGAGTGATGGTCCGAGATAATAGAAGTGTCTCAATACCTTACTATTAGTGTGACAATAAGTGTATTGAGAATTTAAGATGTATTTGTATTGTGTTGTCGTATTTTGCACGACACTTAATATTTGTAAATGGGAAAATTCATATTTGTAATTGTATTTTGTGGAATGTTATTGGCGACTCAAAATGGGTTGTATGGACCTATTTTGGGGGCGTCACAAGCTCCCCCACCACCTCAACTCCTGAAACTAACCAAGAAGGAGAAGAAAAAACTCCGTACCCAGCGACGCCTTATAAGGGAAAAAGACAGGCAATAAATGATTAGACAAGGCCTGATTGAACCTCCAAAACCTAAAGTTATAATGAGCAATCTCATGAAAGTTCTTGGTTCTGAAGCAACCTAAGATCCCACTCGGCTTAAAATGGAAATCAGAAGTGTAGCTGCTAAGCGTGAACAAACTCATATGGACAGCAATATTGCACACAAGCTAACTCCTACTGAATGTCGTGAAAAGAAAGACGAAACTTTTCGATGACCCTAATAGACTGGAGACTGTAGTTTCGGTTTACAAGATAAATGACCTTTCATACGCCCAAACCCGCTTCAAGTTTGATGTGAATGCCCAGGAGAACTGCTTAACAGGATGTGCAGTGATTTCAGATGACATTTATGTTGTGGTGGTTGAAGGTGGAAGCAAGTCTATTAAGAGATATGGGAATTGGGAAGCTTATGCTTACGCAAATAAACTAGGTCGCTGCTGTGAAAAATGAAGATGAGGACCAAGATGAAGATGAAGAGAAACCTGTAAATCAGTGTGCTAGTATGGTAGGGGAGTGTTGCTAAATCTAGTTTCAGTAGGTTTTTTGTCCACAAGTGCAGAACTGGAGTGGCTGGAAAGTATTTTTCGATGCCGGAGTTAGTCACTATTGATAAAATTTGATGCACGTGACTTATGTAAATATGATGCACGTGAGGGCTTTTTATTAGAGTTTGTTTATTATTTGAATAAGTCAAGTAGTTGTTACTATTCATTTACCAGACTTGCTATTCTTTTGGAACAAGTATAAAGTGGGTACTGTCTCAACTTCTTTAGGCTCAAGTAGCTGAGTTTCTAATCATATTTCTTATATATATATATATATATATATATATATATAGCAGCTTGTATGTTCCAAATAATGATTAGTGAGCTTGTATTTCCTTTCATTATTGAAATAAAAGTCCTTTCAATTGTTGTTTTGTTTTGTGAAGTAGCAGAATATTAGCTTCTGCCAAGCTTGTTGTTCAATTTCTTTAGCCTATAATCATTCTCCCTCCTGTGTTGTTTTGTAATCTGCAGTAAAGTGCAGACCATTTCCCAACATTTTTGGTATCAAAGCCAGGTTCGATTGACATTAGGCGTTGGAGTTTTTGGATTGTTGCTATAGTAAAATCAGTGGATTTTATTGTTGTGCACACAAGGTGTTCGATAAAAGGTCTGAGTAAGTTTTTCGCAACTATGGCAAACGGTAATTTCCTAAATCTTTCTCAGTCCTTGATTCCTCCATTTAGTGATGAAAATTATGAGTTTTGGAGCATCAAAATGAAAACCTTTTTTGTTACACAAAAACTTTGGGAGTTAGTTGAGAATGGTTTTGCAGAGACCGCACCAGATGTTAGAGAACTTCGCAAGAAGGATGTGAAGGCTTTGCCTATTTTACAACAGGCTGTAGCAGACCCTATATTTCCTCGAATTGCTAGTGCCACGAAATCGAAGGAAGCATGGACTATTTTGAAGCAAGAGTTCCATGGAGACAAGAAGATAACAACGGTTAAACTGCAGACTTTTCGAAGAGAGTTTGAGACACTCTTCATAAAAGGTAATGAGTCTATTCAAGATTTCTTCTCTAGAGTTTCTGGTATAGTTAATCAAATGAGTGCTTTTGGAGAGACTATCTTCGATCAAAAAATTGTGGACAAGATATTAAGGAGTCTACCGAATAAATTTGATCATGTTGTTACAACCATTGAGGAGTCTAAGGACTTGTCTAAATTTTCTTTTAGTGAACTAATGGGTTCTCTTTTAGCATATGAAGAGAGAATTAATAGGTCAAAGGAGAAGAATCTTGAGCATGCCTTTCAAACCAAAGTGGAGGTCTCAAATAAAGGAAAATTTGACGAAGGCTCTTCTGGACAAAAACAATTTGATAGAGGCCAAGGTAGAGGTAGCTACCGTGGTCGTGGAAGACGTCGAGGAAGGTCTAATATGGGGCATTTTGACAGGCAAGATAACAAAGAAAACCAGTGCTATAATTGCAACAACTATGGTCATATAGCACGAAATTGCCCAGGGAAAATTGAGAAAGCCAAACAACAAGCCAATTTTGTCGACGAAATGGAAGAGGAAGGTAGCCTTTTTCTTACTTATTTAAATCCTAACATAAGTAAGAATGATGTTTGGTTTCTGGACAGCGGCTGTAGCAACCATATGACCGGAGAAAGGGGACTATTTCAAACGATAGATGAATCAATTCAATTAAAGGTCGGGCTTGGTGATGGCAAACAAGTACAGATTGAAGGAAAAAGGGACAATTGCAATTAAAACCAAGTCAGGTATTAAAAAGCTAATTCATGATGTTTACTACATTCCTGGTTTGGCACATAACCTGTTTAGTGTGGGTCAGTTGATTCAAAAGGGTTATTTAGTTCATTTTCATGATGGAATGTGTGAAATTAAAAATAGAAAATCTGAAAATTCTATTTTTAAAGTCCACATGACTGAAAATAAAATGTTTCCTCTTGAGTTATCATGTTTGGATGATTATGCAATGGTTGCTAATGTTTGTGATGAGTCTAGGCTTTGGCATTTAAGGTATGGGCATTTGCATTTTAATGGGCTGAAATTGTTGGGTCAAAAAAACATGGTGACGGGATTGCCATCTCTTGGTTCAATTGATAGTGTTTGTGAAGGTTGTATTTACGAAAAGCAACATAAGCTGCCCTTTCCAATTGGTAAAGCTTGGAGAGCGAAGATGCCTTTGGAATTGGTTCACGCAGATATTTGTGGACCGACAAAAACTTTATCTTTAAATAATAGTAAATATTTTCTATTATTTACTAATGATTTTTCCCGTATGAGTTGGGTGTTTTTTCTTGCTCAAAAATCTGAGGCGTTTGAAAAGTTTAAGGAGTTCAAAGCCTTTGCAGAGAAACAAAGTGGCTATGCAATCAAGATTCTCAGAACCGATAGAGGGGGAAAGTTTTTATCCAATGAATTTACTCTCTTTTGCAAAGAAAATAGTATCCGGAGGCAACTAACAGTAAGAAAGACTCCAGAACATAATGGTATTGCTGAGCGAAAGAATCAGACAGCTGTAGAAATGGCATGGAGTATGCTAAATGAGAAGGAGCTTTCGAATAATTTTTGGGCCGAGGCAGTAGCTACCGCAATCCATCTTCTCAACATATCTCCGACAAAAGCAGTAAGAAATCAAACACCTTATGAAGCATGGTAGAGAGTTAAGCCCAATGTAAGTAATTTGAAAGTTTTTGGTTCCATTGCATATGCCTTAATTGATTCTACTGATCGTACTAAGTTGGATAAGAAAAGTGAAAAGTGCATTTTTTGTTGGGTATAGTGCTGAAACTAAAGGTTATCGTTTGTATAATCCTCTTACTACGAAGCTAATCATTCGACGGGATGTGATTTTTGATGAGAATAGTGTTTGGCAGCAAGTTGGTGATAAAGATCAGAATATATCCTTTGTAGATGATGGGACAAAATTAACTCAACTACAAGAGGATGTGAATTCACCTCATATGTCTCCTATAAACAGTCCAACTAGAAGTAGCCCGTCTAACAGCAGTGAATCATTGCAAAACAGTCCAACTAGAAGTAGCCCATCTAGTAGCAGTGAATCATCGCAAAACAATAAAACTCCGCCAACAAAGATGCGGTCTTTGAGTGATATATATTCTTCTAGCAACAGTGAATCATTGCAAAATAGTCCAACTAGAAGTAGCCCATCTAGCAGCAGTGAATCATCGCAAAACAGTAAAACTCCGCCAACAAAGATGCGGTCTTTGAGTGATATATATTCTTCTACTTATGCTTTTTTGGTTGCAGAACCTTTAAGTTATGATGAAGCTTGCGGGAAAAAAGAGTGGGAGAATTTAATGAAGGAGGAGATGTCTGCCATTGAAAGAAACAACACATGGGAGCTTGTAGATTTGCCACCGGAGAAAAAAGCTATTGGCGTGAAATGGGTCTACAAAGTAAAGTACCAACCTGATGAAAGTGTGCAGAAGCATAAGGCTAGGCTGGTCGTTAAAGGGTATGTGCAAAAGCATGAAGTTGATTATTTTGAAACTTTTTCACCCGTAGCTAGATTTGAGACTGTTAGAATAATTTTGGCTTTAGCGGCTCAAAAAAATTGGAATGTTTTTCAATTTAATGTAAAGTCTGCTTTTCTAAATGGTTTTTTGGACGAGGATGTGTATGTTAAACAACCACAGGGAGTTGTTATCAATGGTCAAGAGGAGAAAGTTTACAAGTTAAAAAAGTCCCTTTATGGTCTCAAGCAAGCGCCGAGAGCTTGGTACAACAGACTTGACTCCTACTTCATTCAAAATGATTTCCGTCGAAGCGAAAGTCAACCCACCTTATATGTGAAGGTAAAAGGTAATAATGTGTTTATTGTTTGTGTTTATGTGGATGACATGATATATATGGGCTCTTCTAATGCTCTTGTTAGATAATTTAAAGAAAGCATGATAAGTGAGTTTAATATGACAGATTTGGGGTTGTTACATTATTTTCTTGGTCTTCAAATTCAACAAACTAATGAGAGTATTTTTGTTTCACAAGAGAAGTATGCTCTAGACTTACTTAAGAAGTTTAATATGCTGAATTGTAAAGCTGTGTCTACTCCTATGAACACCTGTGAGAAATTGACTATGAATGATGGAACAACGAAGGCTAATGAAAAGTGGTTTAGAAGTATTGTTGGTGGGCTGATGTACTTGACTCATACTCGCCCTAACATTATGTTTCCGGTTAGTTTGGTGTCAAGGTTCATGAATTGTCCTGAATGCATCATCTTGGAGCAGCCAAACGAATTCTTCGCTACATCCGAGAAACTAACAACTATGGAATCTGGTATAGTCCAGTCTCCACGATGCAATTAATTGGTATTACTGACAATGATTGGGCAGGTTTTGTAGATGATAGAAAAAGCACAAGTGGCTATGTATTCAACCTTGGTTCAAGGGCTGTTTCAGGGAGTTCAAAGAAGCAAGCTACCACTGCGTTATCTTCCTCCGAAGCGGAGTACATTGCAGCAACTTCAACTGTTTGTCAAGGCATTTGGATGAGGAGAATTCTGTTTTGTGAAGTAGCAGAATATTAGCTCCTACCAAGCTTGTTGTTCAATTTCTTTAGCCTATAATCATTCTCCCTCCTGTGTTGTTTTGTAATCTGCAGTAAAGTGCAGACCATTTAACTCCCAACACTATTGGGACCTCTGTTAATTAATTTCAGAGAGGACCAAATGTGATCGGCTCTGAAGGACATGTTTCTGCACTCTAATGGGGGCGTTTTTTTCAGTATAGCTGGTTTACCCCCCCCCCCCCCCTCCCTGATAGCTGTCCAGATATTTGTAAATCAATGAGCTTGTATTCTTACCATTTTCCGTTGTTTAATCTGAATGAGATCATTCGTTTCCTGCTTTAGGTTTTTTGTATCATTGTGTAATGTGTGCCCATGTAGTCAATCTACCTCTTAGGTTTTAAGGCAAACCTTGTTTTATTTCTCTGAAATAGCAAATCTAGCTAGCTCGTACTGATTTTCGGCCAACAAGTTCTTATTAGCATGTATCTCTTGCTCTTTTCTGATCAGTTTGTGGTGGCCAAACTGATTTCTTTCCTTCAAAGTATTCTTTCTAAAAGAAAGGATATTTGATATGAACCATTTTATGAATCATGCATCCTATATAAATTAACGTACTACCATAAGTATTTTTTTGGTAGATGCATTTGGCAAGATTTAATCCCAAGGGTTTGCTCAAATGATAGTGAATATGCCTCTAATAGGTGCATATTTTGCATTCAAAATCTCATAAAGACGTTTTAGGGTTAGGTGTTCTTAGTACACACCCAAAGAGTGGTTCTACTAAAAAAATAAAATAAAAAATGCAAGGTCTTCTGTTTTGTTTTTCTTTCTAATATATGTGTTAGATAGTGGTAAGAGTGGATTCAAAAGTATTTGCCTATTGTATAGATTGAATTATGGTAATTGTGAAATGAGGTATTTGGATTGAATTTAAATGTGTTATATAAATTTATTTAACAGATTAAAGACATTTGTGGACCTCAAATTAATTTGATTGCAAAACCTAGGAGCGGGGTATTATTGCAATAAAGTGGTTCCCCTCATCTACCTATTATAAATTTTAGGATAAAAATATTCTTAGAAATTGTCATTTGAATCAATGGACTGAGAGGTTCATTTTTTAAGATCAGGGAATTCCCATTAAAAAAAATTTCACATTTTTTAAACAAATATACTTTTTAAAGAGACTCTGATCATTTGGGCCTTGTTTTCCTTTAAGGTTGCTTGCATGTGCTGTGGTCAAGTTTGGATATATTGCATCCTTTGTGTATATGTGCGCGTGTGTGTGTGTGTGTGTATATATATATATATATATATATTTGCTTTAGTTTGTTAGTTTTTCTTTCCCTCTACTTTTATTGTATTGGTTGCTTGTTGGCTGAGCTGCTTGTTTATTAGTTTGTTATAGTTCTTAGGTTAGGTAATGTTGTTGGGTTGTTTAGTATGTTTGTTGCATGTCTTCTGGTTGATTTCAGGAAGTTATGTTTTTTGGTAGTATTGTGCAAGTAGGGAACTATCCGATGGTTAATGATCATAGTATTATACTATTTTCGTTTTAAATTATAAGATTATTATTAATTTTTTAAAATAAATTTGAAATATTTTAAAATTCAAAATTGATATGTTTTAATAAAATTATGAAATGATATAATAAATTTTACAATAAGTAATATTTTTTACATAATTTACAATATTAATTACTGTAAGTAAAATTAAAAGAATCTATATTTTAGAACAGATGGATATTTATATCACAAAACTCTAGATTTTAAGCAGCAATATTAACACAATCAACCATTATCTTTAACTAATTCTATTACGATACTTTTAAGTAATATCTCTAATATATATATATATATATATATATATATATATATATATATACACACACACACACACCTCATTTCCATGTCGCCATGCACAAGTTTTGTGGTCTGGCTGTAACTCGTCATTTGTCTGACTTAATTAAGGCTTTTTCCTTTTGGACTTTTTATAGTGGGGCGAGGGAGTTTGGTCGTAATTCGTTAGGAGCTTGGTGGCCCAATCTGCTTTTAACTTATGAGTTCACTATTTTATTAGTTTGTATATTATACTCAATGTATTATAAAATTAGATATATAATTTATATTATTCATTCTAAAATTATATATATATATATATATACACACACACACATTTTTAGAATATAAAACATATATATATATATATGCTCTTACTTTTACACTTAGGCTCTAAACGAACAGTCCTAGCTGGCTCACTTTCTCACTTCAAATGGAATAAGTGGTCCCAATATTATACCATCCGATTCTCTCACTTCAAGCATTCAAACACAACTTATTAAATTCATTAATAAAACAATCCACTAATACTCCTTTTTCCACCCTTTTCGGCTGAAACAAAATGGAAGAGGAGAGCATGTGATGAGACAAAAGAAGATGGAAAGGTTGGAAAGAAATAATAATAATAATAATGAATTGATATTCTTAAATCTAACACAACTTTAGTAGTAATTGCAGTAGTCAAAAAATTAAAAACATCAATATAAAAATTAAGAATTTCAATTACAGTGGCCAAGAAAACATAATCCCAGTAAATTAACCACATAGCTTGGTTAACTAAACACAACTACAATAGCCATTACAGTAGCAAAAAAAATAAAATTAGTCGTCAATCATGTAGATGAGTAATTTCCGCCATCGTCTTCACTTGCATTTGAATTGGAATCTTCATTGCATACGGAAGACCTACAAAAAATTCAAAAAAATTACATTAAATAAAAAATATATTCATAATTTTGCCAAAATCAAATTAAAATGATAAAACAGAATTAAAAAGATTTCTTACCTGAGTTGAAGCATTGGACAGTTTCTTTTATCATGTGCTTGCCCAATTTTTCCACATCCACGACACATTCTAAGTTTCTGTTTTTTTGGCCTCCCTAATGCTCTTTCCTTTCCCCCTTTGAGCCTTTTTTCGCACCCCTTTGCCCGCACTTGACTCGGTTCTTGAAGCATATGTTCATTACTTGAACTCAATTTCACTGTACTAAGTATATCAAGACCAATTTTTTCACCAGAAACTCCTACACTTTTATCACCATTATTCAATATATTTATTTTCTCAAGTGCATTACTCAAAGCATCCCTATATATCTTAGTTCCTTCCATAGTTACAAGTGCCTTATCAACAACTTCCAAAGATTCTTGAACCAATTGACTCCGCAATGTGAGATATAATTTGTCATCATTTATCTCCATTCCTGCATCATCTCTAACATTCCCACATTTTGCAGATTGAGTCCATCTCTTTAATATGTACTGATTTGGAAGTTTCTCTAGATCATGAAACTTGTTCAAATAAGCTAAAAGATGCCTACAAGGAATTCCAACGCTCTCAAATTTTTTACAACTACATGAAGCATAATCCAAGTCTTTTTCATAAACAATCTCCCTCATTTTATACTTATCATCATTTTTTTTAATATTATACACACAATGATTATCATAATCTCCCATAAGCTCGAATCTATAATTCAAGAAGCTCCCCCACAACTCATCTTGAAAATTATAAAATAATTCACATGTGTAAATATCAACCATTTGTAACAAAAAAGAGTGGATCATTTTCACCTTAGGTTTCTCATTCATGTCTTTATTGTCGGCCTTTAATTTTTCATGACGTTGGCGTGCAAGACCCCTACCAAATTGAATCATAAAATCCACCAATGAATTTCTTTTGTTAACATATCTCTTGAAGAATGCATGACTGCTCTCAGCTCGTTGGCTACTTGACATACCAGCCGAGAAAACATGATTAACATATGCAGGGACTCATCTTGAACGAATTTCAAACATTGACCTTAGCCATTTATTCTCATTCAACCCACTTATGAGAACAAGATCCAACCACCTAGAGTCAAACTCTTCCGTACTTTCTGATTTCCATATACAATCTGAAAATTCCCTATAGTATTGAGCATATTTTACCGAATCTAACTTCTCAGAAAATTTTGTCAAAATGTGCCAACTACAATACCTATGATAAGTATTTGGAAGAGTTTCAGAAATAGCTTTTGCCATCGCTAGATCTTGATCAGTGATAATCATCTTTGGAGCATCACCTAGCATAGATTTTAGGAATTGATTGAAAAGTCAAACAAAAGAATCTACAGTCTCATCAGATAAGAAAGCACAAGCAAAGACAATGGTCTGCCCATGATTATTAACCCCCAACAATGGTGCAAAAATCATTCCATATCGATTGGTATTGTATGTAGTATCGAATATCACCACATCACCATAAAAGGTATAAGCCCGTCTAGAATTTCCATCGGCCCAAAAATAACAAGTAATACGATTTTCATCATCTGACTCAATTTGAAATATGAAAGAAGAATTCTTGATCTGTTCTAATTTAAAATACTCAACCAACATACCACCATCATGCCCCTTCATCTCATTACGTTTATCCCTCTCATAATTATATAAATCTTTTTGCGTACATCCTATGTTTTCTAACCCCATGCTTGAACTCCCAAAAAATTAAATTGCTGATGTGGTGGTATATTTACCATTCCAAGTTGTTGCGTTAAGCATTTTTGGGCATTAGAAACATTGCGGTGAGATCTTAAAAGATGGACTTTTCTTGGGGTGGACAATGCGTGACTATGCCCTTCAAGAAAAACACTCACAACAAAAAATCCAGATTTTAATTTCAAAAAAGCAATTTTGGTTTTGCAATTCTCTTTCACATTCCCACGACGCCTTTGTTTATCAATATCCGCTACTATTGAACCTCGTCCTTCTTTAAAACAAACATATTCCTTCCGTATGATTTCATCACTCCTTCCCCCTTTATTCCTTTGGGTCCAACTTCGAATACTAAATCCGGCCTCTTTTGCATATGCATTGTAAAAAATTTTGGCATCCTCTAATGTTTCAAATTGCTGGCCTTTTTTGGGCTTTAGCTCAAGTCTTACTTGAGGATTATAAATGGAATTTGAATCTTCTAACTCATTATCTACTTGAAACTCTATATTATTGTCACTCTCTCCTACATTCAAATCATCATTGTCATGACTTCCAAACTCTAAGTCCACAGTGTCCATTTCAACAACTCTGTGAATATACAAAAATTATGCAAAAAATTATTCACATAGGAAAAATATAATCAAATATTAAAAGTCCTCATTTTAAAAAAAAAAAAAGCAAGTATAAACAGTCTAATATCTCCATTAAAAATCAATAACATAATGAATGAATCAATAATTGAAAAAAAATGATAATACATTCAATGGGCCAACAAAAAAAAGACTCCCAAGTATATTCAAGTTAGAGGGAGAGAGAAAAGAGAAGAAGAGGAAAATGGAGAGAGAGAGCTACCTTGGTTAACTAGTTCATCTGTAGTCTTTTCATTCACGAGCAATGCTGTGAAAATGGAGAGAGAGAGCTACCTTGATTAACTAGTTCATTTGCAGATTTGTGTTAGATTTAAGAATATCAATTCATTATTATTATTACTTTTTCTTTCCAACCTTTCCATCTTCTTTTGTCTCATCACATGCTCTCCTCCTCCATTTTGTTTCAGCCGAAAAGGGTGGGAAAAGGAGTGTTAGTGGATTGTTTTATTAATAAATTTAATAAGTTGTGTTTGGATGCTTGAAGTGAGAGAATCGGATGGTATACTATTGGGACCACTTATTCCATTTGAAGTGAGAGAGTGAGCCAGCTAGGACTGTTCGTTTACGAACAGTCCGTTTTAGAGCCTAAGTGCTTACTTTTATTCTTAGTAGATTGAATAGTATCATGTCAGAACTACTATATTTATAGTCAATATAAAGGATACATTTGAAAATTATACTTACAAATATTACAATTTATTTATGACTTTATAAATGTATATCTAACTTTTAAATTAAGGTAGTAATACAGTGAAAACGCGAGAGTATATAAATTGAATACTCATCTTTATATTACGCATTCTGTTTCGCATAAAAAAAATTCATTTAATAATATAGAATGATACAATATTTTTAATTTTATCTTCACTTCTGCTAAATTAAAAATTTGTCTGACTGTAAAAATACTCTGAATTATTGCAAGTATATTGCAGAAGCCAAATATATAAATCAACAGGATCTTAGAACCTTCTCCACCGTTGATTAATTTGAAGGAAAAAAATAATCTCTTAAGCTCTCAAGTGACAAGAAAAATAGTACACGAAGTATGTCTTAAAAACTTATCCAAAGTTTAATTAGAGTGATTCTAGATTTATTGCTTAATTACATTTTCAGTAGCATAATCAATCTCTTGTAGGAGATACATGCAACCAATATCTTTCACATCTCTTTTCGTCTAAATGGCGTAATATATAGTTATTACGTATAGCAGAAACGTTGAGTGAATATAGTCACTAATACATCTATATCTATATACATTGAGTGAAGAAACTCTGAGTACCAACCAATTATGTATAGAATTCAACAGAAACTTAAGAGTTCATAGAATTCGTTGAATGAACCTAGCTATATATGTGGAGCCTTCAATTGTTGAGCTAATTTTCACAGAGGAATCAAGTTTTCGAGTTATTACGCAAAGTAAGAGCCATTTTTATGAAGAAGAAACCAAGACTCAAGGTATCAATTGAGTGGTCAATATAAATCAATCAATGATCAGGAGCGTTTGTTACATCTGATCATCTAAAGTGATTATCTTAAATGCCCGACAGTATGACTGATCATCTTTATAAATCGTATTTGTTACACTGATAATTTTACAATATTTCTAAAAATCAGATACCCGATAAAGTGTCAAGATTCTCGGTAACCAGATGACCAAAAAATAGGTGGTAATATGAGATTACCACATAATAGTTATTTTGAAATTTTATTTAAACAAAAATATCATTTATATTTAATAATTAGGACATAAATATTCTTATTAGTCATATAATTTACATTTATTTTTTAATTTTTTAGTTTTTTTTTGTTTATCGACATGTTTAGTTTAACTAAAATAACTCATTGTCCATATAAAGTTTGTGGTGTCGTTTGTTATTTATTATTATAAGTTTAATATATTATTAATGACATACTTGAAAATTTTGTGCTTAATAATTGAATAAAATCATGAATTGTTATTTTATAAATATATTAAAATTTTAAATTACCCAGTAATACTGAATTAATTAGTTTTACAGTACTTTGATAATTTTTGATAATTACATTTAACAATAACTATATGGGTGAATCATTCTACTAAAATTAATACAAGGATATTTTAGTAAAAACTTAATATTAGAAAAAATATACTCAGTAATCTTGAATTCATACCAAACACTCATAATAACAATTACCAGTAATCACATATTTTATACCAAATAGAAAATAATCATTTTTTATTACCAATAATTAAATACCCGATAATTTAATTTATGTTTAGGTGGATATTCACCATTAGTTTAACAAACACCTCCCTCAGAGTTAGCCTTAAATAGATGCAAGACAATTGCGAACTAGCTTTACAAGCATCGACAAAAAGAATTGTTCGATGAACTAGTCATTCTTAAAACAGCTGACACCCGATACCTGTCTAACGATTATTTTCACAGACCCACTCAAAGTTATAAAATATAAGAATCAACATAGTGAAATAAGAACTGAAGAATTCAAATTAAAGGACCCCTTTTAAGTACTCATCAAACTCTATGTTCCTTAGAAGACCTAAAATTCATTAGTCCAAAACTCTATCCGAAACTTAAAGAAAACAATTATGAAACATCATCACTCTTATAATTCATTCTTAGCACTTGTAATTAAAACAAGTAAGTGATATATATTAGGAGTGTTTACGTCAATTTTTTGATTGATAGTTACGTAAATAAGTATTAGTGATAATCTTTTTAGAGAGATGTGTAATAACTGAAACTCTCTTATCAATTCCTTGTACTGATAAGATTTATAATTATAATTCAACATAAATTTATCGTAATACATAACATGACTTTTAAAACAACTTAGTGATATTAGATTTTTAAGTGAAATTTTGGACCCAATCAATTTTTAAATATTCTGAATGAATCAATTTCTTAGCAAAAAGATCCCTTCCATAGAAAGATGAGTGAAAAAAAAAATTAATGACCACTAAAAAATTATGTCTCGTTTATTTGTTGTTTTAATTTTAATTTTCTACCCCATACATTTTTTTATATAGTTATATTGCTTTCTTGTGGTCAATTATACACCTAAGGAACACCTAAATAGAATTAATTAGACTCACAATTACTATTACTAATACTAATACTAATACTATTACTATTATTTCATTTGACTTCAAAATCATATACTCCGCACCTTAAGAGGCAAATTAAGCAAATAGTAGATTACCCATCCACACCTAATTTTCAAACAAGGCATTACAAGCGGCAAACATAAACCATCACTCCACATGTCATACCCCCATCAATCACAACCCTCCACGGGTCCCAATACCCTTCCCAAGTAAAGTAAGACGTGTAGATATAAGATTAGGAGATGTTGGTCACCTCACTCTTCTCTCTCCTCCTTAATTTCCCTCTCTAGCTAACTGCATGCATGTATATATATATATATAGATTGAAAATCCTAACATATAAACCCTACCCCACAACAAAACCCTCATGTTACTACCCAAATCTATTCTCTCTCCAAAAAAAACACTACTTTCTCTTTCTAGAATTAGAATTATCTGAATAGTGAATTGTGATTATAGTACGTACAGCAGAAATGTCTCGTGTGGTAGCTCAAAATATATCGCCAGTCAGAGATAGTGTGCCGTTTTTTGAACGAAGAGAAGACATTGAGCTCTCGCGGTCAGCTCCAGGCTCGTCTCCGACGCTCGGGCAGTTACTGAAGTGCGTCGGAGATGTCCGTAAGGAAGTCACCGGCGATGAAACGCCGGTTCACCAGGTCCTCGACATGAGCGACACGATGAGCACTGAGACTCGAGCGATGCCGTTCGTTCTCTCCTTCAATAATCTCACCTACAGCGTGAAAGTCCCACGGAAAATGAAGCTCCCGACTTTGGTCGGCAACCGGACCGGCCTCGGAGCTCCGGCGACCACGGCGGAGCCAGTTGCAGCTGAGAGCCTATTCTCGAATACAAAAACTCTGCTCGACGACATCTCCGGCGAGGCGCGAGACGGAGAAATCCTCGCCGTGCTTGGCGCTTCGGGATCGGGAAAATCAACATTAATCGACGCGTTGGCGAATCGGATCGCGAAAGGAAGCTTGAAAGGATCAGTAACATTAAACGGCGAGCAATTGGAATCCCGATTACTCAAAGTAATTTCAGCTTATGTAATGCAAGACGATCTTCTATTCCCGATGTTAACCGTGGAAGAAACCCTAATGTTTGCCGCCGAATTCCGTCTCCCCCGAACTCTATCCAAATCAAAGAAGAAGCTCAGAGTTCAAGCCTTAATTGATCAATTAGGCCTACGCAACGCCGCCCAAACAGTCATTGGGGACGAAGGCCACAGAGGCGTCTCCGGCGGCGAACGCCGCCGTGTCTCAATTGGAATCGACATAATTCACGATCCAATTCTATTATTCCTCGACGAACCGACGTCAGGGCTCGATTCCACAAGCGCTTACATGGTGGTAAAGGTACTACAGAGAATTGCACAGAGCGGAAGCATTGTAATGATGTCCGTACACCAGCCGAGTTACCGAATCCTAGGCTTACTCGATCGCCTACTGTTTTTATCTCGTGGCCAGACGGTTTACAGCGGATCTCCGGCGAATTTACCTTTATATTTCTCCGATTTCGGCCATCCGATACCAGAAAAGGAGAACAAAACCGAATTCGCCCTCGATCGAATCCGCGAGCTAGAAGGCTCGCCCGGAGGGACTAAAAGCTTGGTTGAATTCAACAAATCATGGCAGAACATGAAGCGAAGTAGGCGAAATATGGATCAAACTCCAAGTCCAACACATGGATTGTCACTAAAAGAAGCAATTAGCGCCAGCATTTCCCGGGGAAAATTAGTCTCCGGCGCCACTAACGATGTAAATCCGGCATCAATGGTGCCAACATTCGCCAATCCGGCATGGACCGAAATGGCAGTTCTATCGAAGAGATCATTCACCAACTCGCGGAGAATGCCAGAGCTATTCGGAATCCGTTTAGGCGCAGTTATGGTGACTGGATTCATATTAGCCACAATGTTTTGGAATCTTGATAATTCGCCCAAAGGTGTTCAAGAAAGGCTAGGATTTTTCGCCTTCGCCATGTCCACAACTTTCTACACCTGTGCAGATGCCTTACCAGTTTTTCTCCAAGAGCGATACATATTCATGAGAGAAACTGCATACAATGCATATCGCCGATCATCTTATGTTCTATCTCACTCCTTAGTCGCTTTACCTTCCCTAATTTTCCTCTCATTTGCATTTTCTGCTACCACATTTTGGGCAGTCGGCCTGGACGGTGGACTCTCAGGCTTCTTTTTCTACTTCCTAATCATTTTCGCCTCCTTCTGGGCCGGAAGCTCATTCGTCACATTCCTATCCGGAGTTGTCCCTCATGTAATGCTAGGCTATACAATTGTCGTCGCAATTCTAGCATACTTCCTCCTCTTCAGTGGATTCTTCATTAACCGCGATCGAATTCCCCCATATTGGATTTGGTTCCACTACATTTCCCTGGTGAAATACCCCTATGAGGCCGTGTTGCAAAACGAATTTGAGGATCCTACTAAGTGCTTTGTTAGGGGTGTACAAATTTTCGACAATTCGCCGCTTGGGGCCGTGCCTAACGTGATGAAATTGAGGCTGTTGAAGAGCATGAGCAGCACTCTAGGCATGACCATTAATGCGCAGTCGTGCTTGACGACCGGAACCGATATATTGAAGCAGCAAGGGATTACGGATTTGAGCAAGTGGAATTGCTTGTGGGTGACTGTGGCTTGGGGGTTTTTCTTTAGGATTCTGTTTTACTTTTGTTTGTTGTGGGGGAGTAAGAATAAGAGAAGGTAAGGTAAGTTGGTGGTGGTGGTGGTGGGAAAGTTTGTGTTTGGCGGGAATTTCTGTTTTTATTTTTTATTTTTCAAAATTATTGTTTTTTTGTTCTTTTATTTGGAAAATATTGTAATGTGAAATATTTGACTTGTTGTTGGTCAAGTACTTGAACTCAAATATGGATTAGGTAAAAAACTGTTGCAATTTAGTATGTGTATGTAGTGAAATAATCTTCTGACATGGGTCACCTGTTTTTATGACTCAGAATCTATATAATTATAATTAATGCTCTCCGCAAGGATTTGATGACCGAATGAGATTGTCTAAAATTAGAAATATTCTTTTTGTGCACTAAAAAATTGCAAATGTATTTTTAATGTTTCTTCATGTCATTTATTTATTTTTGGGTTAAATATACTTATCTCTCTCGAAATATGACCCATTTTACACATGTGAACCTACCTTGCCATTCTTGTACTGTTTGGGTAAAAGGCAGGAGCGCTCTTTCCCTCTCACCAGTACTTACTATAAGGGGTGGGGCGGAACCGGTTAAAACTTTACATTAGCATACTCCAAGTACACTTAAGTAAACAAAAGTTATCCCAAAAATTTTTCGGCCAAAAAAATTACCTGAGTGCTGACGTGTCATCGGAAAAAAAAATGTATTTCACTATATTTTATAATTTAGATCGTATTTTAGTGTATTTTGACATTAAAATAAAATAAATCCATGTATATACAGTCAAACTAAATACCTTCACACTCAATTCCCAAAATACCCTTCCTATCACCAAGACAAAACCAGTCAACCCCAGTCTCTCAATTTCTTCCTCACTTCAACAAAATCCCCTCTCTCCGATTCATGCTCCCCCACTCGTCCGCCGCTAATAGATTCTCCGCCCATCTACCGTCTACCCCGAGACACCCTCCACTAGATCTTCTTTCACGTCCCCCTCCATCAAATCACCATCTCCAAATCCTTCAACCAAACACTCTCATCCTCCTCTTTCACCCGCTTCATCTCCGTCATACAACCGCCGCTCCAGTTTCTCGCCCTCCCAAATTATAACTCTACTCTCTAACCCTAACCCAAATTATAACTTTCCCTTTTCTCTATCCGTACCGGTCCATATTGTCTCTGCCATTCTCTCTCATCTGTATCTCTTCCCCCATCTAGTTTTTTCGCAAAGCCAAAAATTTGTTCTTACTTCAAACCTTGGTTTCCCAATCCTATATCTGCAATGGAGAACAAGGTTTCTTTTATCTTTTCTGTGTGTTAGTTTCTGTCTGGGTGTATGAAATAATTTGGGGTTTTTAATGTGTGCGGATATATTGATTTAAGGTTAGGTATATAGACTTCTGATTATTTGTGGGGATCGGTGAATTTGTATTAGTAGGTGTCTGAATTTCTTCTAAAGATTATGTTTTGTTGGCCTTTTGATTTTTGTGTGGTGGTTTTCATCTGGGTATTGAAAAATTCGTTAGTTCGATATGGTTCTTAATGAGTATGTTTTGTCTTGTATTGGAAATGTATTTAATAAATAAACCATATATTATAATGGTCATATACAGTCAAACCGTATTTTACTGGTTTTTCGGTGACATGTCAGCACTCAGGCGATTTTTTTAGTCGGAAAAAGTTTTGAGATCACTTTTGTTTACTTAAGTGTACTTGGAGTATGCTAATGTAAGATTTTAAAAATTGACCATTTTTAAAACTAATCTTTTTACTATTTTTGCTAAAATATAGGTGAAGAGATTATAACCAAAAGAAAGTATATACAATTTATTACTAACCCCAATTTTTATAATTTTAGAAATATATTTATATATGCTTAATTATTAATTCTAAAAATAGTCAATTTGACTTTAAAAAGTCAAAACTGAACAATTAATTTGAAACGGAAGTAATAATAAATAATTAGGTGGCCATCAAGAGAATACTTTCGAGTCAAAATATGTAAGACGAAGAAAATATTATTTAGGGTAAATTTTAATGTACCTCCCGCTTCACATCTTTTTCATAATAAATAATTAGGCATCCGTCGTCTTACAATACAAGATTTCTAGTTGGTAATTAGGTATCCAATGTCTTACCCTATAAGGTTTTGAAGTAAAAAGGGAATAGGAGTTTTAATTAAAATCACTCTCTAATTAAGGATACCAAGTGTACGACCCTTCCTACTCATTCCATACTTGTAGGCTTATTTTAAGGGCAAAAGGACCTTCTCCATTGGATTAGGATCTCATCGTTATAAGCTCTCTCAATATATATTTAGTGACATAAATATTATATTTAATAAAATTCGTCATAAATAATTAATGAAATAATAAATTTCATCATAAACAAGTATCGCTAAAAATAATATTTATGTCACTAAATATATATTGGGAGAAATTACAGGATAAGTGTAATAGAGGATATCTTAATTCTTGTCCATTGGGCTCATGTTTGGCGTTTGCACCCCAAATAAATAGGTAAAAATATTGGACTCATTTTGCCTTTTTACAGCTTTAGGCACCGCCTTTTGTCTGGCTGAAATAATTGGGCCAGTAGCAAAGCTCCAAAGAGGAGCTTATTCACACCAGACCCAAATTATTTGGGCCATTTAAATTACATCCTAGCACTTACATAAAGAAATCCACATGCGATGAGATTATAATCCCGGATTATAATTTTTGATTGAACATAATATATTGATATTAAATAATCCTTCATATTAAGTCATTTTATAATCTCTTAACTAATAATCCCAAGTCCAAATTTAAAAACAAACAAGACATTTGAGATTAATAGTCATATCCCAAGTATAATCCTTACTAACAAACATAGTCTTAATTCCTAAGATTGATCGAGTTATACTATTATATACTTCATAAATTTATTGTTAAATCAGTTTTGATGTTTACATCAAGTATAGCCATCCCCACACTGCAATATATATATATATATATATATATATATATATATATACAAAAACTTTCTCCAGCGAACCGGACAAAACGGACCAAAAACGAACCGGCCTTTAGTGACGGACAGAACCGTCGCTAAAGGCATAGGCGACACTTAGCAGGGCTATGGCGACGGACTAGCGACGGTTCTGTCTGTCGCTAAAGGTCAGTTCAGCGACAGAGACTTTTAGTGACGGACAAAACCGTCGCTAAAGACCGGTTCGTTGGCGTACCAGCCCGTTGGAGAGAGGGACTCTGTGTGTGTGTATATATATATATATGGGAAGGATCAGGAGCGGTATTATTAAGTAGCGGTACTTTGTTAAACAGTGGACCTATATATAAAGCCCTTATTTGTTCATCAGTCTAAACAGAAAACAAGACCGTTAACTTGGCTCACAAAATAAAATAAATTTCAAAAGCAACTTTCCATATAGTAGTGAGATTTTGTCAAGATATTGGTGTAACTGTATGAATTGCCTACACATACTCCGAAACCACCCAACCAATATTTTTGAAGCTTCTTTCTATAGCATAATGCCATCTCTCTCTAAATCAATCAAAAAGAAATAGACAGAAAACAAAATAGCTACTTTATTGATACAACAATATGTCCATAAACTAATGTATCAACTCATAAATAGGGATACAGAAATAGAAATAAAGCAGTCCATATTACACCATCAAGCAGCCCAGATTGCCCAACTCAAATAAAGAAAATCCAAAATAGCAAATTGCATAGAAAATCCAAAATAGCTGGGAGTAATGTCTAAAAGAAAATGCCAGTAATAAAAGGCTCCATTACACAATAACAAACATTAGTTATTAATACAAGTTTATCTCATGAATACTGCAATTCTGAAATTATGAAACATCCCAAGTATAGTCACTCCCATAATTACTGCAATTCTGAAGGTCACTCTGTGACAAAAAAAACAATATAAATTAATACAAAAAAATAGATATACAAGTAGCAATTATAACAATCTCAATTGCACCTGTGGATTCCACTATCTTCATCTACACTTAGATCTTGAGTAACATCAACATTTGATGCTCCAGTTCTACATTTAAACAAATAGCAAAGTCAAATTTAAACAAATAGCAAAGTTAAATTTAAACAAATAGCAAAGTCAAAATAAGTAAACTTGCTTACTCATTATTAAGCATCGGACAATTTCTTTTATCGTGTGTCACACCAACTTTGCCACATCCATGACAACGTCTACCCTTGGGAATTTTTGTTTTCCCCAATGCCCTTTTTTTGCCACCCTTCAGCCTTTGCCACAACCTTTTGCTCGCACTTGGTTCGGCTCAATGTAACTATGTTCATAAGTACAAGTCATGTTAACTGACTTGGATACACTCATTCCACCAGACTCTATTTCATTATTTCTTTGGGAACCATTCTTCCCAATAATTTGATTAATCTTTTCATCCACATTACCTAAACATACTTTTAAAATATTTGTACCTTCTTCATTTATGAGAGCCCTATCAATCAAATCTAAAGAATTTTGAATCGATTGACTTCGCAAGAAGAGTAAGTATGGCTTATCATCTTTTATCGCCACACCATTATCATCAATTACATCACTTGATTTTGCCGTTTTTGTCCACCTCTTCACAATGTATTTTGTTGACAATTTGTTAAGATCATAATACTTATGCAAGTAAGCTATCACATGCCAACATAGGATGCCCGAGCTCTCAAACTTTTTGCAAGTGCATGTTGCATAATCTAAAGATTTGTCATAATTAATTTCTCTTACTTTAAACTTGTTGGCATTCCTTCGGTAAATCTGATAGACATGGTAGTTGACATCCTCCTTCATAAGTTCAAACTTATAATTCAAGCTCTCACACAACTCATCCTCAAATTTATAATATATAGAGTGTGTATAAATGTCAACCATTTGAAATAAGAAGTCATGGCCAATTTTCATTCTCGGCCTCTCAATCAAATCTTTGTTATTCGCCACTAACTCTACATGTCGTTGATGTTGAAGGCCCCGACCAAATTGAATCATAAAATAAGAATTTCTTTTAGAAACAAATTTTTTAAAGAATGAATGAGAACTCTCCGCTCATTGGCTACTTGACATGCATGCTGGCTGAGAAAACATGATTCACATGTGCGGGTACCCATCTAGAACGGATGTCAAATATTGATTGTAGCCATTTATTAGCATTCAACCCACTTTCCTCTACCAGCTCCACCCAAGTGGAGTCAAACTCTTCCACAGTCTCTGAATTCCAAATGCAATCTGAAAACTCTCTATAATAAGCACTGAATTTTACTGAATCAAGCTTCTCTAAAAATTTGGTCAAAATGTGTCAACTGCAGTACCTATGAAATGTATTAGGAAGGATCTGTAAAATGGCATTTGTCATAGCCGGATCCTGATTGGTGATAATCATCTTAGGTGCATCACCTGGCATTGCTTCCAAAAAAATACTTAAAAAGCCAAACAAAACTATCTATGGTCTCATCACTTAAGAAAGCACAACCAAATACTGTAAGTTGACCATGGTTATTAACCCCCATTAGTGGTGCAAATATCATTCTGTAACGATTAGTATTGTATGTGGTATCGAAAATGACAACATCACCATAAAATCTATAAGCTAGTCTAGAAGTTGCATCGGCCCAAAAACAACGAGTAATCCTTTTTTCATCGTCTGTGTCAATTGTGAAAGTGAATGAAGGATTCTTTTGTTGTTCCAACTTTAAGTACTCATTCAACATATCGCCATCATGTCCCTTCAACTCATTGCGCTTGTCTCTTTCAAAATTATACAAATCTCGTTGCGTGCAACCAATATTTTCAATCCCTCCCGCCTGCACTGCAAGAAATTTGTATTGTTGACATTGTGGTATATTCACCATGTCAAGTTGTTGACTCAAAGATTTTTGGGTAGTTGACACATTACGGTGCGATCGTAAAAGATGTCTCTTATGTGGGGTTGACAATGGGTGACAATGACCCTCCTTAATTTTATTGATTACAATAAGTCATTTCTTTTTACCACTACAATTCTTGCACTACAACCTTCTTTTGTAGATCCACGTTTTCTTTTTACATCCACGCCGGCTAATAGTTTGCTCTTTCCTTTCTTATAACACACATACTCCTTCCTACAAATCTCATTGCTTCCCACCATTTTTTTCTCACTATACTTTAGCACACTAAAACCAGCATGCATTGCATATGTATTGTAAAAAGTGTGAACATCATCTAATGATTGAAATTCTTGACCTAGCTTAGGCGTAAACTCATCAGCTACTTGAGGATAATAGTCAAAAGTTGTAGCATTGTTCACATCTAATTCCTCTGCATTATTCCCACAATTCCTTATTTCATGGTTCATGTCATCCAACTTGAAAATAATGTATTTGCACAACCAATCTAAAAAATTGATCCAAATTTTATAATATTTCACTGCTAGCTAAACCCATGCATGCTGGATAAATTAATTTTTAATTTGACATATCAAGCTAATTCCCATGAGAATTTAGACAGTTCAACAGAGTCCATGAGAATCTTATAGCAGTCAGAAAATTTAGACTACATGAATCCACTTATAAATTTGTACATCAACATGGCGGTTCATTTATGAATTATATGTACTGCAAATCAATTCAATTATATGTACTGTAGATTAATTCATTTATGGATTATATGTAATGAATATTATGCATTAATGAAGATCCAGATAGCACATTTTATGATTTTATACTAAAGAATAAGCTCTTCATGTTGCCAAGGAGCACAATCATCATTTAAAGAACCAACAAATTTAAGTTCTTATTTATAATTTGATGACAATCATGTTGCTATGTATGTACTGTTGAATAAATTATTGATTTTGGACATGTTAATTTGGGTGATACCTGTAGGTGGTCTAAACTACCAGCATATTTACAAGGAATAAAAGACAATGAAATCAAGAACTATTGGAGAACAAGAGTTCCAATCAAATAAATGACAAGTACATGTACTGCATATTATATGTACTACAAAATCCAATAAATGCATTTCCCAACTTTAATTAGTTAAAGATGGTGTTCAACCTAGAATAGGACTACTACAAGCCTGTAGCATAAATCCCAAAATAATGTACTCATCACAAATTCCTACAAAATCCAATAAATGTATTTCCCAAACTATTACCCAACTGCATACATATATCATAAAATTAGTTGGAGAAAATAACGTTTCAACACATCAATTTGGGCAAAAAAAAATTGCACATCAATAGCCTTTCTAAACAGAGCACCTTAGCAACTTAGCAAAATCAGAGCTAGAATTACCGATTAGTGGGGAGAGGAGAGAGGATTTGGCCTTGAATTTGAATTGAAGGGTCGTGGGTTGTGTTTGCTAGCGGCGACGAAGCGATGGGTCGTGCTAGCACTAGCGGGGGCGATGGCCGTGTTTTCTAGCGGTACGGTGGCGATGGGTCGTGAATTGTAGATTGTCATGGGGCGATGGCGGTACGGTGGATTCGAGTTTGAGTCTCAGAGCGTTTAAGTTAATAATGAGTGAGGAGAGAAAAAAAATAAGGGCTTTATATGTAGGTCTGCTGTTTAACAAAGTACTGCTACTTAATAATACCGCTCCTGATCCTTCTCGTATATATATATATAGAGCCCGGATCAGGAGCAGACCGGTCTGCTAGCAGACCGGTCTTTAGCGACGGTTTTTCCATTGCCTATTGTATAGGCGACCGTTTATTTTATAAAAAAAACTGTCGCCTATTGTATAGGCGACGGAAAAACCGTCGCTAAAGACCGGTCTGCTCCTGATCTGGCCTGTGTGTGTGTGTATATATATATATATATATATAGTGCATTTCAAAAGTATATCCCCTTAAATGACATACCAAGCATACCCCCTTTAGCGACGGTTTGGTCCGTCGCCGTAGGTCCGGTCCGTCGCTATAACTTTTAGCGACGGGTCCATCGATATATGTTGTCCGTCGCTAAACCGGACCTATAGCGACGGACCAAATCGTCGCCCGGTCCGTCGCTAAAGGGGGATATACTTGGTATGTCATTTAAGAGAGTATGCTCTTAATTCGTTCTGTATATATATATGTGTGTGTGTGTGTGTGTGTGTGTGTGTTCAAGTAACAATTTTTCACTTGCATTATGGTCTATTGCTGCTACTTATATTAGTCCTGCTTTATTCTACTGTACTTTTCTAATACCTATGAATTGCATTGCACCCTATTTATAAAGCTTGCACAAGATATTAAGCACCAATTGAGAATAGGTCATATCCAACACTTTACATTTTATGTCAGTAGTAGTGTAGTTCTCACACTCCTTGTGTTTCAACTAACTTTTTTCATGGATAGTAGTTAATATTAAAATGATATATTTTTTGAAATTTTTTTTATTATAATTTCAGTATCATATCATCTATCATTAATAATAAACTTCAACTAATTATTTTAAAGGGTAAAACCAAAATAAAAATATCAATAATATTTATAAATTTTACAAATATGATCCTTTTAATGGACGGATACTATATTTTTTAAAACTAGTCATGTAAACAAATAAACTAGTTGTCCACAAATTATTTTTATTATCAATCAAACAAAAATAAAGAGGTATTTTTGGCCATTAACATATCTATTACTATACATAATTAGAGTAATGACGAATCATTGACTGAGTTAAATGGGTCCAGTTGCTAATTTAATTGGGACAGATTTGAATGGTCGTGAATTGACTCAACCAATAATTACTTTTTATTTTTTACTTTTTAAAATACTTTTAACAATTATGTCTAATTATATTTAAATAAGTAGGATTAAGTCCAAACATCTCAATCATTATGCTAATTGTCATCATTAAAGATATATCTATAAACTCTTATTTTGATTAAACAATTCACCATAAGATATACTTCATCAATTCCAAAATTTGAGATGCATTTTGATTTTTTAGAGTCAATTCGTAAAATTCTAAACTTCAAAATTGATATAAAGTTATTTAGTTTTGATACAAACAAATATAACAATTATAAACTAATTATAAAGTGCTATTAATTATCACCTTTGTTGTTTTCAAAACATTTTAAGTTTTAAAATTTTACAAATTGACACTAAAAAGTCAATATATATATATATATATATAAAATTTTGGAACGGATAAAGTATTTGATTACTAATACATTTATAACTGGGCTGTAAACGGATATATACGGATGTAGATACAGTGATATCCGTATCTGAAAAACTAATACCCTTATCTGAAAAACTAATACCCTATCCGTATTCATATCTGGTATTCGACGAAATTTTAAAAATATTATTCATATTCGGTATTCGAAATAATATCTTAATACGGATAATATCCGTTTCCGTTTATTTAATTCGAACGAACAAATTATTCGAATATTCGGGGTATCCGAATTCGTTTATCAGTTACCTAATATACAATTCATTCAAATTATTTAGAAAAATAAAAAAAATTTGAATAATTACTCATCACTATTTAATGTTTAGACAATACATATTAATTAAACATCCTAATTATAAAGGGAAGGAAAATGTCAAACACGTCATCATCTATCATTGATCCTAAAAATCAATCAAAATTTAAACATCCTAAAGAAAGTATCAAATTAATAATATTTTTCAATGAAAGATAATACTAATTTATCATCAACTCGTATTCTCGCACGTAAGTTTTGAAAAATAAAATATTTATAACAAACTAATAACTATAGTTTTGTTTTTGTAGTATATAATTTTATCGTTAAATGATACGGTTTAGATATTTTACACTTTACAATAGTAAAAATTCATTAATTAAAATTAAATGAATTCATTTTAATTTATTAATATTATATTTAAAAGTGTTATTTCTTATTTTTTAAAAGTGGAATGACATTTTAAAAATAATTTTCATATGATAGTAAAAACTAATTAGTATACATGTAAGAAAGGTTATTTGAAAAAATTATGTTTACACATGCACACAAGTTATTCGGATACGAATTTCGGATGCGGATACGAATCCGAATATTGAATACCGGATATCCACTATCCGTCAGATATATTTATGGTCGGATGTTAAACGAATACGAATTCGCCTATATCTGTATTCGTATATATTCGTATTCGTATCCGTTTATTTACGGATATCTTAAAACTGAATACAAATATATTTATTTTGTTTCGAATATGAATAATATTCATTTTTTATGAATACGGATGCGGACGGATACAAATTTTTCGGATACCATTCACAGCCCTATTTATAACTATAATCTAATCAAATATCACTTATAATTTAATTTTTCAAATAAAGTTATAGGAATACATGTCATTATAAATAACTAAATAAACACACATCGTATATTTCTTATTTAAAAAGTTATTTTAATTCTCCATTTATTAAATATCTATTAGTATAAAATGTATTGTGTAATAAAATATATTTCTAATAATAATTTGATAATATATAACTTGAAATTAATACTTATTATCAAAATTTAATTATATTTTGATTATTGTCTAAGCGTAATAATTAAAATTTTATATTAATGCATGAATTTTTATTTTTTTATTTTTAACAAAAAATTTAAAATTTAAACTTTCATTCAAATGCGATTCGCACCATACTAGTGTGGAATAGTGGAAGTGTTTAACTGTCAATAGGGCCATCAATAAATATTTTTAATTTTAGATTTTTAAAGGCCACAAAAAATCGTAAAGGGTAAAACAAAGAAAATGGAGGGATGGAGAAACAAAAACTCCTTATCCAATTTAAAGCAATCAAGGCAGAGAGCAAACAACAATGGCAACAATACCATCTTCATCCCTGCAACTCTCAAACCCACTATTCCCATCCCCACCCGCTCTCTCCCGCCACAAACCTCACGCGCCGCCCCGCCTCTCCTTCACCACCCGAGCCACACCGGAGGATTCCTCCGAACCCAACACCCCCGACCCAACAGAACCCGACGACTTCGATTCCAAGCTCTCCCAGATCCGTTTACGGTACAAGAGCGGCACCGGCAAGAAGGCGGAGGTCCGGAAGAGCCGGAAGTCCGGGAAGAAATCCGGAAGCTCGGGCGGAGCCGGAGTGTACTTACCGCCTGTGCCGCTGAAGGAACCCATCTCCGGCGGGCTGAAGGTGGACTTCGGGTTCAGCCCGTATTCGGAGAGGATAAACGGGCGGATCGCACTACTGGGTCTATCCGCGTTGCTGTTGGTGGAATTGGCTACGGGGAAGAGTGTGATAAGCTATCATACACCGTCGATAATATTCCTGCAGGTGTACTTTGTGGCTACAGTTTCGGCAATTTTTGTGAAAGCGGAGAAAGAGAAAATTAGTGTTTGGCCACAATCTTCATCTTCTCAAAAATAATGGAAGAAATATTTTCAATTCATTAATCATTTCCTTTTCCATTCTCCTCATATTTTAAGTTTATGAGGATTTTTTTTTTTTGTACTCCCATAATGTAATTTAAAAAATGAGAATTTGATTTCAACTTGCTCCTTAATTTATTTTTTTCACATGTTAAGATTTTTTTTTTTGATTAATTATTTTTAAGTAATATGACAACAAAAAATACCCTTAAAGGTATACTTAAAAAACTTTTGTTTAGGAGATATTTAGATAAATATGGTTAATAGATAAGGCGATCAAAGAACAAAATAAACAAACACAAATATAAATTGTAAAAAGTAAAGTGAAAAAGTATAAATGAGAAGAGAGATTTTTAAGTGGTAAAGTAATTTTTTTTTACCATACTTTTTTTTATTGAGAACGAATGTGACGCATCCAAATTCAAGTACCTGAACCTCGAATTTGGTACTTCACGATCCAATCTCAATCATCATACGGCTAACAACTCACAGCGAAAAATAATAGAAATATTTATATTAATATAATATAAATATTCCCGTCTCAAGTCTCGTAACCGATACCATACATAATTCAACTAGATACATAACATTATTAGTCTTAATACATAATAAAACATCATTCTAATCATTGTAGGACGGAACTATTCCGTAGTTTTACCCTTACCTTTATCATTTCCTGAGTTACTGCCACGTTTAGTCTTAACTGAAATGTTAGGGAAGCAAGAGTGAGCAACAAGTTTGCTCAACAAGTATATAAAAATAAAATGAACAATTAAGGATAAGGTTCATAAGTTAACAAAGGACAGCTCAGGAGCTCGTATATGAATGTTGCGAACGGATTGGGATTCAATAACCTCACTTCGATTCTTTATCACAGATAAATGAGTCATTAAGGACAAAAGAGTTTCTAAGATATCCAAAGATTTGAAAATTTACAATTAGAGAAAATTTAGCACTGAGTAGCCACCATGGCTTTGAACTTCTACAAAAATTACCAAAAATCCATCTCATAACCCAATAAACAAGTACAATAGGTGATCAGCCTAAAGTACTCGGCGTTATGCGTAACCCTCACATACTATTTGTGCGCGTGTCGGTCCCCCGACGTTAAATAATTTCCCCTTCTATGAGGGTTATTCATCTCAGCAGATTGTAAAAGTTTGTACCAAAGTAAATAGTTTGGATAACTTTCTATCTCATTAATATTAGTCTAACCGATTCAAGTGACATAGACATTCTCTTTAATAAATTCACGACAATCAATAAATTCAACGTTCGCAACACGTTACAAGGAATTAATTAAGCATATGATTATGATCTGCATCAAACTTCAGAGTATAGATAGTGACTTTCATAAATCGAATAACACAAGAGTTAATCTGTCAATCAATCTTCTTGTACAGTCAACAAAAGTACAAGTTATGTACTTTTCCAACATGCATGGATAGCTTGCTCAAAAGAGGAAACTTGCACAACATACAAGGTTGTATAAGTTAAGGATCTTGTTAAATGATTATACAATAGTAATCAGGAACTTGCAATAACAAGCAGAACTTGCACACAATATATAAGATTGTACGAGTTAAAGAACGTTGTGCAATATAAGGAAACTTGCACACAATATATAAAAGTGTGTAAGTTAGGGAACTTACCTGGGGTGCAGCTACAATTTACTCTAACATTTTCTCTTTATCAGACAACCTACACTTGCCAATCATGATTATAGAGGTTAATCTTAGTTGAATCATCTTAGCCACTCAATTTAATAGCCTAACAACACTCGATTATAGTATCCTATAAATCAGTAACCTTTGTTAACATTCCTATTTTAGTTCATTTTAGTCAATGAGTTTCTTCCGCCATTGCTCCTTATCAATCCCAACTCAATCCTGACGTTAAAGATACCTAGATTCACTATTAACAGGTCTCTGTTCGAGTTTAGGAAGAGTAAAGCTTGGTGCCATGCTATTCTGCGGGACACTCTACGACCTGCACCCTCACCCTACGATTTGGTTGGTCAGACCCTAAGATTTCAAGGATGTATCTTACGACTAACTGATCTTCTTGACCAGTGAACTCTTCGATCAGTGAGTGAGACTCTACGATCACTCTATAATCGTATAGTTCACTCTACGATTCCTTGATACAGACACCCTACGTTTATATAGGCATCATTCTACGATCATTGGGGTCTTATTGTGATCATTAGAGTCACTCTACGATTGATGGAGTGGCTCTACGATTAGAGAAGTCATTTAATAATTAACTGACTCGGTTGAGTGGTGTTCTGCAGTGACTCTACGTTTGCATAGGAGTATTTTACAATTGACTAGTAAGGCTCTACTATCGGGTAGAGTTACTCTATGATCGTAAGGTTCACTTTACCATTTGCTCTGTGACTGGTCGAATCTTCTTTACGATCTGCGAGCGAGTTCTACGATCGGAGTGAAGTCACTCTACGATCATCCCTGACTCGACCGACTTACTCTACAATCAGTAAGTGAGCTCTACAATCAGAGTGAAGTCACTCTATGATCGTAGGGTTCACTTTACAACTAGCTGAGACTTAGAAATACATTAAGATTTCAAATTAAGGAGCATCCTTTGGCTGATTAATTTAAGGTCATACCCTTTGATTTGAACAAGCTTAGAGACATGGCTTGGGTCTGATTTAGGTTACTCGTTTAAAGAGTAAGGATCTGAAAAGGAAACGTCAACAGTTTCTGAGGATTGGAATCTGTTATAGAAGCCACTTTGGTCTATCACTCTACGATTATGAAACTTGGTCACAACTTATGTTTCAGGACTTGAACTTGTTGTTTTAAGTCATGGTTAATAGTCTAAACTAGCATGTTAACAGATGGTTTGTACTGTTTTGGTAAGAAGGTCACCTTGCCTGAAAAGGTGAATGTTTTTCCTTTGTGTTACTGGGTTGGTCCTTAGATTCAACTGTCAAGGTTTATAGTCTACAGACATTATGAACACAGAGTACAGTACTCATACAAGTTCATGTTCTGCCTTTTAAGTTATCTCAGTAAAGTGCTTCATTGTTGCTCTTTTTATTAAGTTTTAAGTGGTTTACGCATTTTAACATACATTAACATGTGATCTCCATCAACAGTCACCTTATGACTTCGGAATCTACCACGATTCCCATGCATAATCCTCCCACAACCAAGCATGCAAGATTACTCTATAACAGACTCAAGATTAAATAAAAAGATTTACAGTTGAAGGTTTGTGTACCTTCTTGAAGCAGACTCGAGTAAGTGATCACTCTCTTCCCCTTCCTAAACCCCTCTGATCACCGAACTGCAAGAGCTTCCCTTGAGTTTTCCTTTTTATCACTCAACTCTCTCTCTCTTACTCTTTATGTCGGTACTTAATAGATGGTAGTAACTTTGTAAAATGAATTGGGAGCTCCTATTTATAGGAGAACTCCCATACATATTCTTCCCACATGATGGTACACATACAAGTATAAGTACAGCATAAGATAGTATTACCCGTTGGTTAGAAGGATTAGGTAAAAAGTTCTCACCAAACCACCATTAAGCCATACTGCAGGTAATAATGCTTACTTGCCTGAGATTAAACAACATGGACAATAGACCACTGGCCTAATTCGACTGGGAATACTATAAGTACTATTAATATTATTATATTATATTACCATTATCACGTTCTGGAAATTGGACCCTCAATCCAGGTCTACTGATTGGGCTTCCTACTTCAAGTTCCCAGTGGACTCAACAACAACACAAGGTTGCCTAACATCATTGGGCTTGTCTATTTTTAAGTCCACAAATCGTTGGTTTCTAGCAGCCTTCTCACAACAAGATTGATTGGGTTACTCTAATTACTCTATTGAACTCAATATCAAACAACTGCTCATAGCAGTTCATTACTCAATACAATCAGATTATTCAAATCCTTCCATAACTCACAATTAAACTAAGTTGATTATAACATAACTTATTGAAATCAACATTTAGTCATGTCACATATCCCATTTCATAATGTATGGCTAACTATAATCTTAATTACCAATTCTCTTCCATAACTACACACTTATTTGATTCATTATGAATCATTATGCCACACAAGGCTCATTCTCATAAGCTTGGTTAATTCATAACTTAAGCTTATCACACACATTATAATCCCATTTAGTCGATGCTCATCACAATTTAATTCTATTGACCAATTTTATAATCACACATAACACATAATTACTACAAGAAATTCTCACTTTTATTTATAATTATCCCTTCAAATTTCTTGGGTATTACAATGAATATTTTCAAACGATCTCACTAAGAATTTTTAGTTTATGATAACTAAAAACTCTTACAACTTACTTTTGCAAAGAATCGACTTGGCACAAAAGCAAAGTCACAAAAACTTATAAAATATAAGTTGCAAATATGAATATATGTAATAGTCAATCAGGAGCGAATTCAACCTTTTAGGTCAGTGGGTCAAATTTATAAATAAAAAAAATTCTCACAAAAAAATAAAAATATAGTAAAATAAATTAGAAAACTAAATAATACTCAAATATTATTTACAATAATATTTTTCGAGGGGGATAAATATTTTTTTGGTCACTGTACTTTAGGTCAACTTACAAAGATTAACAAAACTTTTTTTTTCTTACAGTCAACTCATTGAACTCAAGTTTTCTTACAAAACGTTAAAAAATCCGTTAAATCTTTTGACTTTAAACGAAAATGAACACATCACATGTTGAGTTGTAAAAAAAACTGATGTAGTAATGATGATCCGACATGGCCGTGACTATGTATGATGTGGCCACTCTTGAGTAGAAATGAAAGAAATTTTTTATAAAATAAAATCAGAAAATTTAGCCAAAAAATGGAAAAAATAAAAATAAAAATTTACTTATTTTTGTGATTAATAGAAAATGACTTTTTAGATAATTAATAACAAGTATAGTTATTTAGGAAATTATAAAATAAAATATGTTGAAATTAAAAATTAATTCTTATTGATTTTATATACATACATATTTATAAATTTGTTTTTACAATTCTTATTTATTTTATATACATACATATTTATAAATTTGTTTTGACATTATATATATGATTCTTACTTGGCAAATTAATGAATTATATGTAAGAAAAATAATTTTTTAATTAAATTTTAACATTTAAATTAGCTAAATTAAAGGGAGAAATTATTGTTCATTTTCTTCTTCATATTCATGAATTCAAACTGTTCATCTTCTTCATACCAAACACCATCACTAGCAGCCTTACAATCACCGCCAATTGTACCACCGCCAGCCTTGTATCACCATTATCGATCCGTTGCACCACCACACCTATGTACCACTAGCGTCGTCGCCCCTAATTCTTCAATCAAACCCAATAGATAAAACTCTAGAAATAGAAAGCACCAACACCAAACCATGGCTTAGGATACCATCATCGCTGCTGCCACCATCCCCATTGCCGTCATCCCACTTTCATCTCCCTGTTCGTTCTTTCTTTTTCTTTCTTTGTCTTGATCTTTGTTCTTCATTCATGAGTTTTAGATCTAGATCAAAGTTTGCATCTTAACATTTTTTTTTTGCTAAATTATTTGTGTATAAATAAAGGAAACATATTATGGATCCGATAAGTCAGGGATAGAACCCCCACATCTAACAAGGGTTTCGTCAGAGACGGACCAAACTTATAAACACAAGGAACCACCATCACAAAAAAAGAGACAAAACAAGGAAAGTGGGCTGATAAACAAACAGCAATAAGCAACAATGAAGCAGACATGCTAAATAAATTAAATATTTTCTTGTTAGTGACTGGGAGCTCAACCTCAGGCCAAAAGATGAGTTAATCCAAGAGAGAGAAAGAACAAGGGAGTTCAACAAAGAGAAAGATGGGATAGTTTATTATTTAACATGGATCAAATTCATTGGGTCGGATCGGGTGGGCATGGGTATACTTGTTTTTGATGGGTGGGCTATAACTGAGGTGTATAATGGTGTTAACAGTAAATATGTGGCATTTCCACGTCAGTAATCCGTTAAAATACTTAACCCCGCTGACGAAAATTCAAATTTGTGTTAGAAAAGTAAAGTAAAGTTAGTTGACTGTAAGAAAAAAAAAAGTTAAGTTAGTTAACTGTAAGTTGACCTAAAGTAGAGTGATGAAAAAAATATTTATCCCTTTTTCGAGGCTTCATTACTTAAAATTGTTGCATGATATTCTCATTTTTTATTAGTTACAAAAATTCCAAGCAATAAAAAAAACCCACAAGTAATTATAAAAAATCTCAAAGTAATTGTTAAATTTGTGAAATTATAAAAAAAAATTACAACATCAAATTTTCTCTAAAGTCGAACTAGTGGGAAGAATTAGGCCAAATCGTTGGATGAGAAACGGAAAGACAAAGAGTATTGTAGTGGCCAAGGTAGTATAGGATATGAACTTTGAAGAAATTAATATTTTTCGATCTAAACTTTAAAATTTTATTAAATGTCCTAAAATTTTATTCTCTTTCTTTTTGACCCTTTGAAAATTTAGTGGGGTTAATTATCCAATGCCCCTTACTTAGATCCGTCCCTGTAGCAAATATATGTGTGTGTGTGTATAGGATAACAATCCGTGACAACCGGTTGACAGATTGACTATTCAAGCAACCAAGATCTTGACATTTAATTAACTAAACGGACGATAGAGATTTAAAAAAATTCAAACTCTGCCGCTACAGGCTGTAGCGGCAGTTCCATCAACTCTAGCGGCACTTGCAGTTACGTCTTTGTCCCTCCCTTTCGTTTCTTTGGCCCTCTATTTCGTTGCTTTAATTGCTAGAGTTCCTGTCGCTATAGCCTGTAGCGGCAGTTAATGCTTTATTCCTTCAGCCTGCTGACTTGACATGTCTGCCTGGTGACTTGACGTGCCTGCTTGCTGGTTTGAAAGCCTCTTTGACCAGTCAGTTAGTAATAGCAGTTTGAAGATGATATATTGAAATAGAATATACTTTTAGCATGTAGCATTTTAATCTTTGAATTCCGTGCAACATTATATGCAATTCAGTTGACCATTAAGAATATTTTTTTTATTTAAAGTCACTGCACCACCAAATCCTTATTAAGTTATTTTCTTATTCTTTCCATTTCACTTCCTATTATTTCCTTTTCATATATCCTGCAGTCTAGTTTTCTCTCTCTTCAATATTCTTGACCCTTTCCACATTTCCTTTATCTCGTTGCCCAGTTTCACCTCCCAAGTTCAAAGTGAATTTGTGTTTCGACGATTCTTCCTTGTTATTCAGAAGTAAGTTTTTCAAAATGGCAAGAATACATGCCTGTGCATAGTTTATTTTTATCTAGCTCTTCAGATTCTGTTGCTAGTTTAGATTGTCAAAATACATCTGAGCTTGTAAGTGAAGTTGAAAGTAGTAAATCTGAAATGGTTCCATATGTGGGTTAATTATTTTCTAATTTGGAAGAAGTTGAAAATTTTTATAGATCTTATGCTCGCAAAAATAGATTTAAGATTAGAATTGCAACTAGTCATAAACATGCTCATATGAATGATGTGTCATCTAGGTCATATGTATGTAAAAAAGTCGGTACACCCACTGTTGTAAAAAGTTTACCAGATGATAAAGATGGTAGTAATAAAATAAGCAGACAGAGAGACTGTATAGGACGCACATTATGCAAAGTTAGAATATATGTTGTCCATAATAGGAAAGAAGATAATTGGCGTATTTCTACTATTGAGTTAGAGCACAATCATCACCTAGTGACCCCTACTAAGGTAGATTTGATTGAGACACACAAAAATATTACTCTGGTTGCAAGACAATTAATTGACACTTTAAATAAGTCTGGTATTGGCCCTAGTATGATGATGAACATAATGAGCACAATGGGTGGCGGGATGCAAAATGTTCCTTTCTCTGATGTAAATATTCGAAATGTGGTTAGAGATTTAAGGCATGAGATTTGGAAAATGAAAATAATGCAGAAGCTACTGTAAAATATTTAAAACAACTTGCTTCTAGAAGTGCCAGTAACTTTTTTTTTCGTGTGAAACCTGATGAAAACAATCGCATAGCGTGTATTTTGTGGGTTGACGGTCGATCAAGGTTAATGTATCAACGGTTCGAAGACGTTGTGACATTTGACAGTACGTATAGGACAAATAAGTATGACATGTTGTTTATTCTATTTACCGGGGTCAATCACCATTATCAATCTATATTGTTTGGGTTTGCATTGTTAAGAGATGAGACAGAGGACACTTCCGTTTGGGTATTAGATACGTGGCTCGAAGCCATGGATTACAAGGCACCTATAACCATCATCACTGACCAAGATAAAGCCATGGGTAATGCTATTGCTACGGTACTCCCTTCCAATTATCATGTATTGTGTTCTTAGCATATTAGCAATAAATTTCTTGAAAAATTGCATCATGTTTATTCTAAGCACCCATCATTCAAAGATCAGTTTAACAATTGTGTGTATAATTCATTGTCCATCGGCGAGTTTGAAGAGCGTTGGCATATTCTGATGAGAAATTATGAATTGTATAACAATGAGTGGCTTAAAAGTTTGTATGATGTACGGAAAAATAGATTTTTGCATATACAAAGAGATATTTTGCTGCGGAGATGACAACCACCGGAAGAAGCGAGAGCATGAACCATTATTTTGATGTGTACGTTCATGCTCAACAAGCATGAAAGAATTTATAATCCAGAGTCAGAAGGCTATTGAAAAACAATTCATCAGAGAGAGGAGGGCTGACTACATAACAAAACATCGAAAAAGGAGTATGGGATTGAATGCTTCTTTGGAAATGCATGCTGCTCAAGTGTACACAAAAGAGATGTTTAGGCGATTCCAACGCCAACTCGTCGATTCTATGAAGTACAATGTGAAAAAAGTTAGTGAGTTGTTTGTCACTGATACGAAGGTCTATGCAGTGTATAGGGCAGATGCAGCTGAAAATGGTCGGAGATTTAAAGAGATCGTCAACAATCGTCAACTGGGGTCGGTAACATGTAATTGTCAAATGTTTTCTCATTCTGGTGAAATATGCAGGCACATCTTGAGATATTTTATGTTTAAGAGTATGTCACAAATACCGGATGATATGATTCTTCCTCGGTGGACAAGGCATGCGAACAAAAGCAATGGTGAAGAATTACTCATTCCTCCAACGAGTGCTGACTTTGAAGAAGATCAAGCAATGCGTTATAATCATTTGATGAGTGATTGCCAGGAGTTAGCAAGTAAAGCTGCTTGCTCAGTCCAAGGCTACAAAACTGTCCTTAAATTGAATGCAGGAGGAAAAGCCCTGGTGGAACAGTATGATCCGGATGAAAATATTACCGAATTGGCAGACGATGACATTAAACGCGCGGGCAGAGATACAACTCAGGATATTGATGATGATGATGAAACGGAAGAAGCTGAGTTCTTGCCACCAATTATGTCTCAAACAAAGGGTCATAAGAAGCAATCCAGATTCAAAAGTGCACTTGAAAAAATTATGACTACTAAGCCTCATCGAAAATGTGCAATTTGCGGTTTTAAAACCAACCACGATAAGCGCAATCACTATCGAGTGTTAGGGATTCCTGAGCCTAAAAAGTAACATTCGGTTTAGTATATTTATTATTGTATTATTTATCTTATGTTTTGTGTACAATTGTTATGTTTCATGTTATTAAGAGGTTTATTAAATGTTATTGGTCAATTCAATTATATCCTGGTCAATTCAATTAAATGTATTAAATGTTAAAATTTATATTAATACATTTTATTTTATTTAAAGTTAAACATGATTTTGAATATAATAATTACAAAAACTTTTAAATTAATAAGCATATTCATAACTATAATGACTAAAATCAAATGGATTCATATCAATTAAAATGATATTTAATTCCTATCCATTTCCCATTTTCCATGAATTTCGTTTCCCTTCCCCCTTTTCTCTTTCCCATGCATGTTCACGTGCCCCTTTTCTTTTGGAGAAAAGAAAATTAATATCTCTTTTGATTTTACTTTAAATATTAGAAAATAATAAATCACATCATTTTCCATGAACTTGTTATGTTTGAATTTTTATTATTTGTTAAAATACAAAAAGTATTGAATTCAAGTTGTTGAAATGTTTTTTTTTACTCAAATATTTATATATATTCGAGATTTATTATTGACCAGATAATTTATAAGCACTTTTAATTATTTTGTTTTAAATAACTTACATTAAAATTGTGAAAAACTAATTGGAAAATTGTCAAGTCTAACTAATTATAATAGTACTCTCATTGTTTTAAAATATTCAATATTAAATATTAGGGTAACTGTCATCTCCTGAGTATGCCCACGCTATGGCCCTAGGTAACCATAACTTTGATTGTGGCCAAGTGTTTGGACGTCCAACTTTTAAACGCTCATAGGCCCAAATTTGTAAAAGTGTGACACAACCATTAATATATTTCACTCTTTTCCTAGTGGCAGTATATAAAGACCTATACAAATACCCTAACACAGCCGCACCCCAAGAATATTGTACACAATCTTCAGCTTTGGCAATAAAATACATATATTTTGGGTGAACAGTATTCTTAGACCTAGTAGGGAATAATATTGCCCCACATAGCCAAAGAATGTATGCCTTTGTGTATCGACCCAAAATTTCCTTACTTGCTCTAGCAGGACAATTATTAAACCGCTCCTGCAGCCACACTAATGAAATGGAACCTCGTTTTTTTGATAGTTGGTATTCATCAGCTATTTCAGTACCAAAACATTCTGTAAAATGAGCCAGTGGAGTGTCAAATAGGGGACAAGTTAAGGGTTTGCCCACCACTGGCAACCCAAAAATGAAGTGGACATCCTCTAAGGTTATTGTTATTTTCCCATAGTTTAGGTGAAAACTATTGGTCTCCGGCCAGCATCTCTCCACCAGTGCGGACACAAGACCAATGTCAGTTTGAGGTACAACTGCTGGATGTTTAAAAACCCCAAACCCACATTTAGCTAAAAGATTTTTTTGGGCTTTTGTTAAGTTCCATTGATCATATTTTTTTTTCAGTTAATTGACATGAGAGTAGTTTTCCCCTATCTTTCCCGTCAAATACGTCATCTGACACATGATTTTTTTTGTCATAAAGCACACTTGGGTCAATTGGTCCATAATTCCAGTTGTCCATCTTTTACCTAAAAAAATAACATAAAAAGTAAATAATAATAATAATAACACTAAAATAAATAATCATAATAGTAATAAAAAGTAAATAATAATAATAATAATAGTAATAGAAAGTAAATAATAATAATAATAATAATAATAATAAAAAGTAAATAATAATAATAAAAGCAAATAAAAATAATAATAATAATAATAGAAAGTAAATAATAATAATAATAATAAAAATAAAGAAATTAATAATAATAATAATAGCAATAATAATAATAAAAGTAAATAATAATAATAGTAATAAAAAGTAACTAATACTAAAAATAATGATAATTAAAAATAAAATAATAATAATAGTAATAGAAAGTAAATAATAATAAAAGTAAATAATAATAATAAAAAAAGTAAATAATAATAATAATAATAATTAAAGTAAATAATAACAACAACAACAACAATAATAATAATAATAATAATAAAAGTAAATAATAATAATAATTTAACCCATAATTTAAATGATTTTATTTTACCAAATTTTCATAGTCATTATTACTTTCAATATATCATCGCATGGATAAATTGTCTTCAAAACATAATTCAATAAGCTAACAACAATAAAACGCTACTCCCTTCCAATTATGATGCATAACCATTTAACAATATATAAAGAAAAAATAATTTACAACATTAATATAATAACTACTTCACCACATAATAATATATTTATCTCACTAATTTTTTTTTTAAATTTCACGTACATATATGTATACATAGACATGATTGTTAATTTTCTTTAAAAATACACGTGAAGAAAAAATAATTTACGACATTAATATAATAACCACTTCACCACATAATAATATATTTATCTCACTAGTTTTTTTTTAAAATTTCACGTACATATATGTATACATAGACATGATTGTTAATTTTCTTTAAAAATACACATGAATACATTTCCCTAAAATCATTTTTTTTTTAAAATTCACAATATTAATTTATTCTTAAAAAGAAAATAGGTAGAAGAAATCTTACAAAAAATTTACTTGATTTTTCTTGCTGAATTTGATAGAAAAATTGTTGTAGCTAGACCTTTTTTTTCCTCTATATTTTCTCTCTTGTTCATTGGAGGCAAATTCTTAAGGAGGTATAGCGGTAGGCGACTTGGGAAATGTTAAGGGAAGGGATATATTGAGGCCTGAAGGCATATATTTTAACAGCTGATAAAGGAGGCATATGGGCAGCGGCAGGCAAGTCTGGCTGATAAAGGAGGGATATGGGTATATATTAAGGGGGGATAATATGTTGCAGTCAAGTGAGGCTAGTTGAGGATGGGGCTGCCACTACAGCCTGTAGCGGCAGGAGTCAAACTTTAAGTCCCGAGGCAGTCAGTCAGTCAGTCAGTTCAATCAGTTGTCAGTCAGTCAGTCAGTTGCACAAGCAAGCGTGAAGGAGAGGAAGAAGAGGAATAGTAACAGTAATGCCGCTACAATTTGTAGTTGCAGGAGCAACAAATGGCAACAAAGCAAGGTTTCAAAAATGGGAGGGGCAAAGACGTAACTGCAAGTGCCGCTAGAGTTGATGGAACTGTCGCTACAAGCTGTAGCGGCAGGGTTTGCAATTTTTTAAATCTCTACCGTCCGTTTAGTTAATTAAGGGTCAAGATCTTGGTTGCTTGAATAGTCAATCTGGCAATCGGTTGCCATAGATTGTTACCCATATATATATGTATATATATTAGTTGTATATATTTGGTCGGGCCTATAATGAGTTAACTAATTTATTTATCAAACTCGGCCCAATTTACTGTCCTAATTTTTGTCTCCAACCTAATTATGTGTATTTAACTTGGGTAAGCATCTCAGAATCAAGATTTGCTTTCAGCAGGGCAGATTTTACTTAATTTTTTTGTAAAGTAAATAAAATTTAAATATGATAAATCCAAAACTTACAAAAGGTTTAAATATTAACTAATCATAATAATGTTTACAAATTACAATGTTATCTTCCTAGATCCTATAACTTAAAAATGTTCCAAGATAGCTTAATTATCAATAGTCATAAATACATCATTTGCGATGTAAAGAACTAAACAAGCAATCAACTATTTATCTTTAATATTTTTATGTAGAGTAGATTTAATAATATTCACCGCTGAAAATATTCTCTCCATTGTAACAATAGTGACGAACAAAACCAAAGCCAATTTTAACAACAAATAAATTCGAGAATACATGGTAATTCAATGCTTTTTAATCACGTCGAACCTGTAGCTACTTTTTTTAAAGTGTCCATTACATATATTATCGTATGCACACAATACATTATATATCAACCAAACTAGACCTGGCAAACGGGTCGGGCCAGCCCAAATGGGCCAGGCTAGAGACGGGTCGGGCCAATAATAGGTCGGGCTAAAAAGGCCCAGCTTTTTATGGGCTGAAATTTAAAGGCTTGTGCCCCGGGTTAGGCCGGGCCGGGCCAGCCAGTGGGCTTTTTTTTATAAAAAAAATAATGCATCTGCTAAGATTTCAATTTATAACCTCCCATTACTAAACAAGAGCTCATACCAACTCAGCTAGAAGAGCTTAGTTGCATTAATTCAAACCTTCAATCATTTTCTCTCTTTCTAAACTCGTTTTCCCTTTCAAGTTAGTATATATATATATATATATATATATATATATATATATATATATATATATATATATACATATATATATTGTTATATATATACGTTAATAATATATAAATATTTATATATATATATATAACAATAACGAGTATATATATATATATAACAATTTTTGTAAAACTTTTGGAAATCTTAGGAAAGGAAAAAGTAACTTAGAGAGAGAAAATAAATAATAACAAGTATTGTTATATATATATATATATATTATTAACGTGTGTGTGTATATATATATATAGAACATTTCTAAAGCACTCCCCCTTAAGGAGCACTCTCTCTCAACTAGCATACCTATATTAGAGGCCCAATTATTTTTTCTCTCTCCTAAAACCAATTGGCCGATCCTGCAAACTCAAATTAATTTCTCTCTCTCTCCTCAGCTCTACTCCCAAATAGAAGCCTTCGCTCCTCCCTCCGATCGACTCTGTTCCTAGACCTCCCTAACCTTGGGCTCGCTCCTCCTCACTTGGCCGAACCTCTGATCGGAACTGGCGACCTCGTTTTTTCTCTCTCCTCAAATCTGCTCCCAAATTCCAGACTTCCCCTAACTTAGGGCTCGCTCCTCCTCACTCAAATCTCCGATTCCACCTCCGATCGGAGCCTATTTATTTCCCAATCGAAATCACAAAACAAATCAACAGAAGTGTAGAAATTGAAAGCCCTAGAATCGAAGTCTCACACCCAATCGTTTATTTGAATCGGTACTTATAGTAATTTTTGTTTTATGTATTTCCTATGGTCCAATTCCTTGAGGTTTTATAGGTTTGTTATAAAAAAGAGTTAAATAACAAATATAACATTTGTTATAAAAAATATATATTTTTTTATAATTATTTTATATAAATTTATATACTGCATCTGAGTTGCTTCCAATTGATACACTGCATTTGAGTTGTTTACATTCCAGTATTGTAGTTACATATCAATGCATTAAATTATCTGAGGTGGTTTTGTTGTCAGGATTATTAAAAATGGATGACATGTACGATGAAATAGGTAGTTGTGAGAATAATGCAGAAATAGATTTAGACAACATGTTCAATTACGGTGAAGAAATGGAGGGAGATGACTTAACTGCCGAGTGCTTGGATGTTAACAATGTAAAAACTTTTTGTCTACTATCCTCAAGTAGACGATGAGTTTATACCTAAGGTAGGATAAGAATTTCAAACATTAGATGATGTTCACACTTTTTACAATACATATGCAATGCATGCTGGTTTTAGCGTGCGGAAATATAATGAGAAAAAAAATGTATGAAGCAATGAGATAACTAGGAAGGAGTATATGTGTTATAAGCAAGGAAAGGGCAAACAAATAACTGATGTGGATGTAAAAAGAAAGCATGGATCTAGAAAAGAAGGTTGTAGTACAAGACTTGTAGTGGTAAAAAGAAATGACTTATACGTAGTATCTAAAATTAAGGATGGTCATCGTCACCCTTTGTCAACCCCACATAAGAGACATCTTTTACGATCGCACCGTAACGTGTCTACTGCCCAAAAATCTTTGAGTCAACAACTAGACATGGTGAATATACCACAATACCAACAATACAAATTTCTTGCAGTTCAGGCAGGAGGGATTGAAAATATTGGTTGCACGCAACGAGATTTGTATAACTTTAGAAGAGACCAACGCAATGAGTTGAAGGGACATGACTGTGATATGTTGTATGAGTACTTGAAGTTAGAACAACAAAAAAATCCTTCATTCACTTTTTTAATTAACACAGACGATGAAAAAAAGGATCACTCGTTGTTTTTGGGGCCGATGCTACTTCGAGACGGGCTTATAAATGTTATGGCAATGTTGTCATTTTTGATACCACACACAATACTAATCGTTACGGAATGATATTTGCACCAATAATGGGGGTTAATAACCATGGTCAAACTATTGTATTTGGTTGTGCTTTCTTAAGTGATGAGACCATTGATACTTTTGTTTGGCTTTTCAAGTGTTTTTTGGAAACAATGTCAAGCGATGCACCTAGGATGATTATTACTGATCAGGATCCGGCTATGACCAATGCCATTGCACATATTTTTTCCGATACATTTCATAGATATTGTAGTTGGCACATTTTGACCAAATTTTCAGAGAAAATTAACTCAGTAAAATTCAGTGCTTATTATAAAAAGTTTCAAGATTGCATTTGGAATTCCGAGACTGTGGACGTGTTTGACTCCACTTGGGTGGAGCTGGTGGAGAAAATTGGGTTGAATACTAATAAATGGCTACAGTTAATGTATGACATCCATTCTAGGTGGGTTCCCGCACATGTTAATCATATTTCCTCAGCCGACATGTCAAGTAGCCAACGAGCAGAAAGTAGTCATTCATTTTTCAAAAAATTTATTTCTAAAAGAAATTCTTTAGTGGATTTTATGATTCAATTTGGTCGGGCCTTCAACATCAATGACATGCTGAGTTGGTTTCAGATAATAAAGATTTGATTGAGAGGCCGAAAATAAAAATTGGCCATGACTTCTTAATTCAAATGGTTGACATTTATACACACTCTATATATTATAAATTTGAAGATGAATTGTGTGAGAGCTTGAATTATAGGTTTGAACTTATGAAGGAGGATGTCAACTACCATGTATATAAGATTTACCGAAGGAATGTCAGCAAGTTTAAAGTAAGGGAAATTCAGTATGACAAATCTTTGGATTATGCAGCATGCACTTGCAAAAAGTTTGAGAGTTCAGGAATCCTATGTCGGCATGTGATAGTTTACTTGAATAAGTATCATGATCTTGACAAGTTACTTACAAAATACATTTTGAATAGGAGGACAAAAACATCAAAATCAGCTAGAGTTTTTGATAATGATGGGGTGGAGATAAAAGATGATAAACCATATTTACTCTTGCGGAGTCAATTGATTAACATTCTTTAGATTTGATTGACAGAGCTCTTACAAATGAAGATGCCACAAATGTATTACAAGAATGTTTAGAAAATGTTGATGAAAGGATCAAACAAATTGTTGGGAATAATGGTTCTAAAAGAAACTACGAAATGGAGTCTGGTGGAATAAGTATATCCAAGTCAGTTAACATGACTTTGACCTATGAACACAGTTACATTGAGCCGGAGCAAGTGCGCGCAAAAGGGTGTGGCAAAAGGCTAAAGGGTGGCAAAGAAAGGGCTTTCGGAAAAGCCAAAAAATCCAATGGTAGACGTTGTCATGGATATGGTGGGATCGGTATGACACACGATAAAAGAAACTGTCTGGCGCTTAATAATCAGTAAGTAATTTTACTTATTTTAACTTTGCTATTTGCTTAATATTGACTTTGCTATTTGTTTACATTTGACTTGTGTATTTGTTTAAATGTAGAAGTAGAGCATCAAATGTTGATGCTACTCAGGATCCAACTGTGCATGATGATAGTGATTAACAGGTATATATACAACACCTAATAGTTAGACAAAGTTGGGAAGATCTTAAATCATTATTGGTAATGTTTGTTTGTACCTTGTGCAGGCTCTATCTTGCCCTTCCTTATTTTATGTTCTGGTTCTCTTCCCTGTTGTTACTTTGGGCTGGTTTATGTTGTTAGATTTACATGTTGATGGGGTTCTGGTGCTGCAATTGCTTTTAATTGTTGTTGGTTTTATGTTGTTGTTGTTGTTGCTGCTGTTTTTGGGGCAGGCCTTTACATGCTGATAGGGTTATGTTCTGCTCCTGTTGTTACTATTATTTTTATTGTTGGGATTGCTGCTGTTGCTGGGATTGTGTTTAGGCCTGCTGCTGCTGGGATTTCATTAAAGATTGAAATTTACTATTTTCCTTTCAACTCAAGTAGAATGATAGTTATGCTAATTTCACAATGCACTGGTCTTAAAGTTTTATGTCAAGTATTAAACTATAACTACCATGATACATATCAGCAATATTGTTAGTTGGTATTGTCAAGTATTGTTAGCTGCTATGCACCTTGAGGTAAAATACTGGTGGTACTCAAGAAAGTGTGAACAAGGAGTAGAATAAGTCAGAGCTCTACGATCGTAGAGCCTGATTCAGGCATGTCAAGGTTAATTTTCATGGATGCTCCTTGTTCATATTCTATGCTCTGTTATGCTCTGTTTTATAAAAGTACAAATTAAATAATTTGAAATGTCCCCAATTAGTGAAGTAGCCTCTGTTTTGCTAAATTATACAAATAAACACAATTCTCTAAACAAAATTATTCTTCAAATAATGTAATTATCCAAACAAAATCATTCTTCAAATAATCTAATTATCCAAACAACATTATACAATCCCCATTTATATATCAAATTTTTTCAAATATCAAAACAACTTAAACTATTTCATGGTTTTTAACATGCTCAAACACAGCACAAGAAGCAACCCAATTACAAGTAAAAACCATTTCTCCCTAGTTTGTAAATTCCTTATTTCTTCTTTTAGACACTTCAAATCATTCTTCAATTGGACTTTTTTTTTCCAATTTTGATACTTGCACTCCCAAGTCATGAGCTTTCTCCTTCATCATCTGTAGGTCAATTTCTATGCTCCTCATATTCAACAGACCCGAATCATTCTCTACCCCAGTATCTTCTAACATGTGGATAGCGTCAATCCATTGAAAAAAGCCACAAAATGCTTGGGTCTGGAAAAATTAAACATACAATTATCAATTATTATGATTATGTGTAAAAATTTAAAATTTTATCAAGGTAAATATAATAACTTACACCATAATTTGAACAACCATAAAACTTCCTCCCAACACTGAGTCCCTTTGACGATGTACAAATTCGTGCTCGTATCCCACACCCACAATATCTTGGTGACGAAATCCCACTGACTCCAGTGGATATTGAACCTTCCCCAACCTTTTGATGGCTATTTTCTTTAGGGTGTTGCTTTCCTCTTTTCATTCCTCACGAAGTTCAAGATTACAGCAAGAGAGGGAGAGACGATGGAACCCTAACCTTTTGTCTCACTTTCCAGTAAGAGATAGAGACGATTTCATGCGAGAGTTGGATGAGAGTTTGTCTGAAGATCGAAATGAATTCTGTAAATCTGTAAGAGATAGAGATGATTTCATTACCCGTAAATAGATTTAAAAAATAAATAAACAAAAATAAAAAATAAAAAGTAAAATAATAAAAAGAAGCTGAACAATCCATGATATCTTTGTATTCAAACAGGAATATTAGCATACCAAACAAGCAGTAATGGTCACTATTAAGCTGAACAATCCATGATATGAAACCCTAGTTCCATCAGAAATCAAAAACAACCATCAGAGAAAACAAAACCAAATCAGGCAAAATCAACACACCAAGTAAAGAACACGCAATATCGGGCAAAATCAACACAACGAAACGCAATAATCTCTTATTTACCTTAATTTGAGAGTGACGAGCCCTAGATCTGGATTTTGGGAGCAGAGTGCTTCGGCAAGTGAGTGAGGAGAGAGAAATAGTTTCCAATCTGAGGAGCAGAGGAGCGACCGGAGTGAGTGCTTCGAAGGATTGAGTTTGGGAGTGCTTGGGAGCAGAGTGAGTGAGTGCTTGGGAGCAGAGTTGAGGAGAGAGAGAAAAAAAATTGAGTTGTAATTTTCGGCCGAGTGAGTGAGGAGAGAGAGGAAAAAAATTGGGGTCTATTTATAGGTATACCACTTAAGAAAAGAGTGCTAGTTAGGGGGAGTGCTTTAGAAATGTTCTGTATATATATATATATATATATATATATATATATATATATATAACAATTTTGGTAAAACTTTTAAAAATCTTGAGAAAGGAAAAAGTAACTTAGAGAGAGGAAAATAAATAATAACAAATATTGTTATATATATATATACACGTTAATAATATATATATATATAAGCTTTAATAATATATATATATATATATAACAATAACGTATATATATATATATATAACAATTTTTGTAAAACTTTTGAAAATCTTGGGAAAGAAAAAGGCAACTTAGAGAGAGAAAAATAAATAATAACAAATATATATATATATATATAACAATAACATATATATATATATAACATATATATAACAATAAGTGTAGTAGCTCAGTTGGTTTAAACACTTAATTAGTAAGTTAGGGGGGCCTTGGGTTTGACTCTTCATGGAAGCATTGGTATTGGATTTTTTTAAAAATAACACGTGGGCGGGCCGGGCTAAAACCGGGCCGGGCCAAAATGGCCTAACTTTTTGTGGGCTAAAAATCTTAAGCCCGTAGCCCAATTTTTACGGGCTAGCTCGGCCCGACCCGCGGGCCCGGGCCTAATTTGCCAGGTCTAAACTAAACACATCAATAATCACATAATAAATTCTGTGTGAGTTCTAATTGAGAAGATCATTATCATTATGCAATATTAGTTAGATATAAATCATGTAATTCATATTTAACTATGAGCACGCCCAAAAAGATAAGCGGAATAAGGTCACCTTGTAATACCTCTTTCTTTATTCTTTTTTATTTGTCTTTTTAAAGAATGAACTTTATTCATTTTTATTTATCATGGTAAAAAAAATAAAAAATAAAAAAAGCATTTCTGATGAAAGGTATTACGTCAATGAAAGTGTATACACACACACACACAGTAGAACATCTATAAATTAATACTGTTGAGACTGAAATTTTTTATTAATTTAGAGAGTTATTATTTAATTGATAAATTAATAATTTATTAATTTAAAGAGTGTTTTTCTATTCGGTGAACATAAATTTAATTACATTAAAATTATTGCATTTTATTGATGTTTATATCATACTTTTTTTGATGCAATGTATCATATTTATTAAATTAATATAATAATAGAATTCATTGTAAGTGATATTAATTATTTTTAATAATTAAATAATGTTCAATGTATCCACTTTTCAGATTACATTCACATTTTATTTCAAAAAAAAATTATATTCACATTACGTTTAATTAATTTGTATATATAAGTTCATTGTACTAGAATTTAATACATTTCATGTATGATGATAAAGAGAACTACTATATAAACATCAACAAAAATTCTTCAAATCATACTCAACAATGGATTCTCATCTAAAAGGTGTCCATAAATCTACCATGACAGATCAAATACGCAATGAATTATGCGAGTATAAGAGAGATCACCCTACATGTACTCAGAAAGATTTACAAACGAGAATAGAATCATATTTTACAAGATTACCTTAGATATATTTGTAATTTAAAAGAATTATTAATTTATGATTTTGATAGGACCATATATTTATATAAGGGTCTTTTTAAAAATTATTATTTTATAGAAATTATTAATTTCTCCCATTAACCTAAGTCGAGACTGAAAAAAAAAATTATTTTAGAGAGATTATTAATTTATCGAGCATTAATTTATAGAGGTTCTACTGTAACAAAATAAGACGAGAAACGTAGTTTAAATTAAACAAATTACATCTTCATGTGTATACAGTATCAATATGTAACCATATATATAATATGTAAACATAGTTAGAGCAATAGATGAAATGTTACCTCCAATTCTTACCATAATATACTACGATATGCTTCTATTATGTCTCCCTTGCTAATTAATAATTCATTTCCTTTAGAAAATTATCATTTTAATTCGTGCTGGAAAATAGACTTTATGATTGCATATAGATTAGCGAGAGGCAATTGCCCAAAGATGCTATTATATTCTTTTTGTTCTTCCTTTTCATCTTAGTGACAAATATAACCAATGTAGAATCACATACATATATGCATACGATGCGAAAGTAAAAATAAAACCGATTAAAACTAACCTGATTTCGTGTATGCAAATTTGCCCATATTAATTGGTGCTAAATAACATGTATTCTTCCTTGCTAGTCACGAACATCACGAACAAATTTCGACTCAACGATTGGACCATGCTACGACCGTGTTAACGATGAGCATGACTACAATTTTCACCGTCCTTATTGGTTCGAATGACAACATCAGTAACATAGTATTATGTCTCATATTCTATATCTCAATCTCCAAGTGAGAGAGCTCTAATATGTTGTGTATTTTCTATCATTTTCATTTTCATTCTCCTATACTTTCTCTATATTGTCCATCTATATACATAATATAACATATAAAAATGTAACATATATAACTCCCATCTACTAATGAGATATTATAGAGTTGTAACTCCCACAATAATAAGACAATAAGTGAAGGTAGGGGTTACATTTTGATTATATTTAATGAATTATTATAGGAGAATTATAACGTCTAAATAAAATGAGAGTATTAATTTTTGTCAGTGATAGGTGCATAATATCTGATTATTTTCATTCCTTTATGCTCAGTTTAGTTGCATGTTATCTGTCATATGAGCTGATTTAAGGTATTTATTGATTTATAGAAGAATTTGATGTGATTTTGCATAAATGTATTTTAATGTTGAGTTTTATATTGTTTTGCAGAATACTCTACGATCGCTGGGTAAAGGCTCTACGTTCGTAGTGTTAGGATGTAATATGGCAGCTCTACGATCGCAGGACGGCTAGGCGAAGTTGTCGACGATTCCTAGTTCCACTCTACGATTGCCGAGATTCACTCTACAGCCAGGCTCACAACACTCTACGTTTTCAGTCCAGCGGCGAAGTTACTCTACGTTTGATGAGAGTTACTTTACGATGGTGCTCTTTACTCTACGATTGACAAGTTTACTCGGCAGCTAGTTACTCTACGATTCCGAAGTTTACTCTACGATCGCGATAAGTGTTGATGCGGAGTATACTCTACGTTTTTGGTCGACATGCAGATTTCCAATTCTGAGTAGGATTTGAAGCATTAAAGTTTAAAGATATGATTCCTAACAGGATTTGGAGATGAAGTTACAATTATACATGGAAAGTATCTCTGACTATGGGAAGTAGAGTTTGATATGGAATCTGAGTTGAAGATAAATACGGAAATTGATGCTGAATTAGAAAAGGAAATGGAAGAAGACTTGGATTTGGAAACTAAATCTAATTTGAAAAGGAAACTACTTAAAGCTGAATTTCAGAGATCAAGGAGGATTTATAATCCTACCATACTTGCAAAGTGAAGACTTCCGAAGCAGAATTGGATTAGAATTCTTCTAGGTTTTAGATATTTATCTATAAATACTTGTAATTGTTAGAATTTAATTATCAGATCATAGAGAGAGTTTTATAAAATTCAGAGAGTTCATAGAAACATGTCAGGCTAGTTTTTCTTTATTCAGTTTGAAGGGGACGTGGATCCTTAGTAACAGTTTATGGTTTGATTAAATATATAATATTTATTCCTTCTTATATGAAGCTTATTCTGATAACATGTTTTAATTGTTAAATATTATTCGATTAACTGATTTGGTTTCTACAGGATTAAATTGGTTAGTTGATAATATATGCTAGATTCAGGAATAGTATTACGTAATTGATATTGTTTCTAATCATAAATAGTAGTTAGCGATACTGATTGTGGTCAAGCTTTTGGTTTATTGCTATGGTTATCAGGAGACAGGTTAAACGAATCGAGCTTATGTGTTTGTTACTTGGAATAGTCTAATTCCTTAGTTCTTAATGTTGTTGTCATATTAAATCTAAAGAGCTCGTTTTAGGTTATATGATAGTTAGAATATTGTGAAGAGCTTATTTCATTAAGTGACAATCTAATAGGAATTTCGGATAACAGAGCTTGTTGTTATCTAGGACTATTAGGTTCATTGAAAGGTGAATATTGTTATGCTTAATTGATCTATTGTTGTGAAAAGGTGAAACTAAACTGGAAAACTGAAGTTTTAATTCACTGGTTAATTTCATTATTTTTAAATCTGTTTTTGTTAATTAGTTAGACAAATTCAAAACCCCCAACCTTTTATTTACTATTAAAACCGTTAGAAGCATTAGGATAAATTAAAAATCAACATTGTTCTCTGTGGGATCAACCTTTGCTACTGCTATACTGTGCTTAGTTTTGAGTTCGTAGAGTTAAGTAAGGTTTTTATTTTTGGTTTGCTTGACGACAGCTTCCCAGTCAGAAAAAATTTATTACGATCCTAAAAAAACTATCAAATCAGCAATTGTTACCATTTTTTCTCTTTATAATTGTCACCATTTTGTCTCTTTATATTTAGTAATAAATATGTTTCTCAGTTATGTCATTACAAACTTTGAAGGATCTTTAAGCTGTTATACAGGGATGGATTAGCTTTTAAGACTCATAAACAACTAAATCATATCTGATAGACTAGTTTATTCTTTTTATATCATAATAAAAAGAATAAACCAATGTAATTTCATAATAAAATATATTATCATTATCACAATATTAAAAACTTATCAAATTTCAAGAAAAAAATAAACTCATAAAAAAGTCTCACATAAAGATAAAACACACTTCATATAAAAAAAAATAAACTCCTATAACATTTCATAATCTAATTAAATTTTCAAATTTAAAACATATAAGAAATAACAGAGGATGAGTCCGATGATAAAGTGGCTCAGTGAGATTTATGGGATCATGCAAGTATGTAATATACTAAATTATTAATATATTTATCAAAATAAAGATAACTTTTAATATTCTCCATCTATTTTATAGTTGGGTAAAGAGTTTATTATATAAAATATGTAACAAAGATAAATTTAATTTATTTTTTATTTTTTTTCTCTCGTTCAAAAATAAAGTTACTACCTCATATTTATATACATATTCGAAAGATAAATTTGTTGTTAACCTATCTATAATACAAACGAGATTTCAATTACTCTAATTAATTTAGAATAAAACCTTAAATCTCTAAAATTTTATAAGTAAAGATTAATTTCTAATAATTTAATGAGAATCTTATATTTCATAAAAATTGGGGGCAATATAATCCTTATCTATAAGTTTGGTGGAAATTAAGTAAAATTTCATTTTACTATATTGACATATATTCAAAAAGATATATAATTTGGTAATTAATGTAAAATTTTCTCTCTCAATAACAATACTAAATAAACAATGGGACAGGCTTTATGGGCCCAATTTAATGTCGAAATCTTTTTCCCCAACCCGAAATGACCGTGTGTATTCAACCCGGGTCGGCATCCCACACCATTTTTTTCTCTCTAAACTCGCTCCCGAATCCCGATCCACTTCTCTCTCTTTCAATGGAAATCGACGCGCTTCCCAACGGCAATTCCACCGCCGCGGCGACGAAACCTGCGGTGGCGGCTGCCGGCGGCACAGTTCCGTTGTCGAAGATGGGTCAATTCTCGGAATCTCTGAAATTGGAACACCAGTTCTTGAGAGTCCCATTCGAGCACTACAAGAAGACGATCCGAGCCAACCACCGTATCGTCGAAAAAGAGATGTCATCCGTCATCTCCAGCGTCTCTGAGGCTGCCGACGGTGACCTGTCTCGAGACGACGCCGTTCAGCAACTCAATTCACTTGTCTCCAGATTACAAGGCCTCAAGAGAAAGGTATGAGTTTGAAAAAGGAAACCTAACCCCTATGTTTGGGTACTGAAATAAATTAAATTTCGATTATAATGAATTGTTGGGATCTTTTAGTTAAGGAAGACTCATTCAAGATTCAAGTTAAATTAGTCACACGTTGACAAGATTTTCTTTCTGGGAGATTGGTATACTATCGAGAATTTATACTATTTTATTAGTTATTTATGGTTGAGATTTAAGGAATTAGAATGTACATGAACTAATTCATGAGAATCTATGAGTTTGATGGTGTAGTTGTAATGTGATTGAAATTATTGTTTGGTATGTAAACAGTTGGAAGAGGGGAGTCGTGCAGAGCACTTGCAAGAACAGAGGTGCAGAGCACGGCTTGATCACTTGGAATCTGCAGACACAGATAATTTATCCGAGTGGAACAATACACGCCTGAAAAGGATACTGGTGGACTACATGTTGCGGATGTCCTATTATGACACTGCTATGAAGCTTGCAGAAAGCAGCAATATACTGGTATTGCTCGGAACATAGAGTTTCTAATTCTCACATCAATGTGTTGCCTAAGGTTGCTTTGGGGTAGCTGGATTACTTTATCTTTATCCTTTATCCTTTATCATTTTGGGGTATCCGTTTCCTTAGGTAGTACTTTTTGGATATAGGGAGGGAGGTGGCAGGGAAGGGAGGCATCCCAAGGGGAGAGGTACTCGTAAAAAAGGGATGCCTTCTTTCCCTATTACCAATTACCAACAAGTGTAATGCCCATATTTCCCACATTTTACTTTCACCTACTGGTTTCCTTTGTTGACTCTTCACTAAACGTAAACTAAGCAGTGAGTAATATCTCATGTATTAACATGATTGGATTCCATTATTCTGTTCACAATATTTATGAAGAATTCTTATGTATTGAATTCAATTTAAACCTTGTTTATTTACTTTAGCTTTGGAACCCTGATTTATTCCTGTGTAGTTAAATCATATAGCACATTACTTAATACTCATCGTGTACTAGAATTAGTAATGTGCAAATGTATTCCTTCTTTATCTAGGTCCTTTGGATGCTGCATGAATAGCTCTTTAATGTGTAAATGTATTCCTTTTTTCTAGGTCCTTAGGATGCTGTGTGAATCACTCTTTAATCAATAATTACCAGATTCCCATGCTTTGTAGTCTTCAAGAGTAAAACTACTATCACTTCTGTTACATGATCTCAACCATTCTGTTAGTTTTGATCTTTGATACCAGGATCTTGTTGATATTGATGTATTTCATGAAGCAAAAAAGGTTATTGATGCTCTTCATAATAAGGAGGTAGCTCCAGCTCTAGCCTGGTGTGCTGATAACAAGTCCAGACTGAAGAAGTCCAAGGTATATACTTACTATGGATAAATTATGAGTGGTTTGTCTCCTTTCTTGCATTTCTTCAACTTGAAATATGTCAGGGCTTGATTATAATATATATGTATATATATATATATATATATACTTGTTCGGCAAAATTAATGATTTTCTCACTGTACTTGGCACGTTTTACTTAATACACCACTGAACTTTTAATTTTCAAATTACACCATTAAAATAATTAATATTTTCAAATTGGGTCATTCCGTTACAAAAATTGGATGGACGTTAATTATAGGAATTAAACTCTCAACATGAAAGTATTTTTCCTCTTTTTCATTGTCAATTTTCTACTCTGCTTTAGAAAAACTCCAAGAAATTCAATTTTCTATACTCTGTTTTACTTTACCCTTAAATCTTGGAATTAATCTCCAAGAAAGTCACTTTTCTATACTCAGCTTTAGGAAAACTTCCCGAAACACATCAAATCAAGATATTTGGGAAGATTAGTATGAGAAAAAGAGGAAAAATACTTTCATGTTGATAGTTTAATTCCAGATTTAACGTCCATCTAATTTTTGCAACGGAATGACCCAATTTGAAAATATTAATTAGTTTAATGGTGTAATTTGAAAAATTAAAAGTTCAGTGGTGTATTAAGTAAAACGTGTCAAGTACAATGGGAAAATCATTAGTTTTGCCATACTTGTTCTGTGTGTGTGATCATTCTTGACTATCATATAAAACTTAATTAGCTTCAGATATTGTTCTTATCTTTCTACTTTCATAAGCCATGCTTATTTTCTCACCCAGCCAAGGTTATATATAGTCGTGTAAGTTTATTTTCGCTGCTTATATGAGCAAAATTATGTGTGTATGTGGAACATTAGTGTGATTCAGTTGTAGTTATGTAGTACTTTCATATAAACAAAAGAGAACAATGAGTAAGATCCTCTCTCTTATTCAAGTTATCATGACTTTCTTACTGTTTCTTCTTCTGAAACCTGACATCAGAGAGGAAGTTAAGTGGCATATAAAGAAGCCCTGACATGAGAATTGTTTAAGAATAATTTGGGGGAAGTTGGAAGTATGTGAGGGAAAAAAACTTTGTTTCATTTACAATGTGTTCATTTACACAATATATTCCAAAAAAAACAGAAGGGTACTTATAAGAAATAGAAAAAAGGAAAAGAAAAAAAAAGGTCTAAAATTTTATAGAAACAAATTATTTCAACATGGCAAAAAATGCAACTTGAAATTGAGACACTTGTAAAATAATATTTACTAAAAGAGTAATTATTCTTAACAGAAGTTCATGAACTTAATAAAGTGTTAGCCATAGTGCAGGAAAGCATGATATTTGACTCTCAAGAAGTATTAACAATGAAAATATTATATCTCAGACACTCCAGCATTAATTGCACTTTGTCATTCTCCTTCATTGATAGTTTGATACCAACACCACTCTACATAGGTACATACCCTAACAAGAAACTCACATGCAGAAGCAAAACTTTACAGCTTTTCAATGGTGCATATAGCATGGCTTTCAAGTTTGTGAAGTTTCCTATTATGTATATCATTCATCTCAGGGTTATAAATACGAAGGACAAAATCACATTTTTTGTGTTTGTGTAATGTGTAATGTGTAATGTGTAGAGTGTGTGTGTGTTGGGTTTGGGAGGTGGGGAGAACTATATACATATTGCTTCAATGTAAGAAGCACTGCACATATTGAAAACAGATGAAACAAGATAAAAAGCAAGAAGATAACATACTTCAAAGTTCTTGATCACACACATAATATATATACATATACATATATATACCAACCAGTTCCCTTTCTCTCCGTTTTTTCCCCAGAAAATGAAGTGTGATATAGTCATGTTCATTGGTATGGAACGGACTATGGTGGATGTAGCTTTATTTGGAATGCTTGACCTGATAGTATTAAGCTCAATCAAAACGGGCAACACTTGTATAGAAAGGGGAATGCTCATTATGCAATGTGCACTTATAATGAATATATATGTTGTGTATATATAAAAATCAACATAATAAAGTATGCTATATAACAAAAATATGAAAATGTTATGAGATTTGATTCATTTGATGGTAACTGCTATAATATATCTATGATATATACGTTGTATAATGTATGTACAAAATATAATTGCATGCTACTAGGGTCTTTTGAATGAATGGTCCAATTTTCAAGATAAATTAATTCATAATAAATGAGTTAATTGATTGCCTTATATTTCCATAATTGATTATTCAGTTACCAAAAAAAAATTTAATACCCAATTTTTTTCCATATTTTGTACTCTATACCACTTGAATTTTCTTGATGATTAAGGAGATTAAGACTCTTTAGTCACCAAACATATTCAACTCCTTATTTAACCCATTAAACCCCTTGTTTTCCTCCCTCCCTTTAACTCATCTACTCGAATTCTATATCCTCTCTTACCATCTACTTTCCCTTTATCTCTCTCTTTTACCATATGATGAAAATGGTGTTGTGAACAACTTTACTCAGTCTCTTAAGATCTTTACTTACTAAAAAATGGCAAACATGGCACAACAAAAAATATGTATTTTATTTTTCAACTTTTACTTATGATAAGAGATCACCTATTTAGCGATCTGAATCGCCAACTTACCATGAATCGGAACAAACGATCCCTATCATGGTTCCCTAACTAGCGCATAGTGACAACACTGGGGCAGATTTATAATTTTGATTCAGTAGGGATAAATAATAGTTGATAAATTTAACTAGCCAACTGGCTTAAACCTAACCCTATGTTCGATTGAGTACCTATACTTATAATTGTTGCAAACTTTTCAATCAAGGACACAACTAGCTAAGTGACCAAAGTCAATGCATGTGATTGCTGTGTAAACTAGTTGCGTCCTTGATTGCAAAAAATGGAACAATTCCTTCAATCATCCGAAAGGGGTCAAGTTCAACTTAATAAAGTGTCCGCTAATTTTATGAGTAAGAATATTATAATCTCACTAAAAAAATAAAAAAAGATTAATGGAATTTATATTTTCACAAGGAAATTTGATATTTTCGCAAATTTCTTTTCACATGAATAGTAAACGAGACCAGCGGCTGACCAGAATTATGGCCAGACTGGGCCACGGCCCCGCCCCAATTTTTAGTTTGTTTTGTATAGATATTGGCCAAGGCTCTTTTAAGAAAAAAACTAAACTTAACAAATGCTTCTTTGGTTCCAAAATTAGAGATAATTTTTCTTTTTTGTAGATTTCATTAGAGATACATGTCTATTTATAATCTATAAAGCCGCATGAAACTGTTAACGTGCCGTTACTTTTATTCTTAGTTTATTGAGTATTATCATGTCACTACTACTATATTTGTAGTTAATGTTAGAATAAATTTGAAAAGTATTTTTTTTATAAAAGTTGTCATTTAACAATGTATCTCTATTTTTTGGAACAAAGGGAATACTAGCAATTGGTTGTCTTTCCTCCAAAATTTTGCTAAACTATTGACTCCATATTATCTTCTTTTGTTTATTTTTGTCAAAATTAATTTCACTCTTTCATCATACAAGAACCAAAGTTATTTTCATTTTCAAGATTATAAATTTTTTCTTTGGGGAGTTGATAAACTGACAGATCTTTTCTTCTTGAGTGCAAATCGTCCAATTTCTCTAATATTGGCTTCAGTTAGGTTATCTAATATATTTTTCTTTTAATCCCCTGTGGTATGAATTCCTGGTTCCGCTTCTGAATGGGACTCAACATTCATGTGAGTGAGGCTTTGTGGAAATATCAAATTTCTTTTACGGAAATAACACTTCCCAAGATAAATTGTCTTTATAGTTGTTTATCAAGTAATTTCAGTTAATGATATTGTTCATAATAACACGCTTTTTTTTATATATTTTATTTTAATCTTTGACATAATCAAATGGGCTTTAGCCTTATGGATAAGAGGGAAGATGAAAGCAACAAAAACGAAATTAGATTTGTCTTTGCTATTTCATCTAACGTAATTTCGAATATCACTTCGAATCGACCACATCTTATCATTTTGTTCCAAGTCTGGAAGTCAACCATATAAAACCATCCAAACTTGAATTCTAGTTTTATTACCCGTTGTTTTAGACTTCCACATGGGGTCTTATTTTGGATGGTTAGCCTGAAGATTGTCACAGTCTCATAGAATATGAGGGCTCAACAGCTGCGTAAGAAGCTTCAGGTCTATGATAAGAAGCCACTCAATCAATCCCTTTCTCAGTGAATATTTTGAGTCTAATTTATGTATTGGGACCTTATGTTATGTAGTATTATATTGTCTTTGAGGCTTGCCTATACATGGAGCCTTTTTACTGCCTATACATTGAACCTTTTTACTGTATGAATCGATATGAAGATTTCCTCTCCACTTGCTTACTGCATCTCTCTACCTCGTGTCTTTTTCCCTTATTTTATTCTCTCTCTTGTCCCTAAATTTAGTTCTCAATCAGATTGTTTTGTTGTTAATAACATATATAAGCAGCTAAGTACTTTCTTTCCAGATGTGCATAGGAAACTCAATATTCTTCTCAGTAATTTAGGAAACTCAATATTGCTAAAACTTTTGTTTTAGGTGTATTGAAGAATGCAATAGTAACTCAAACTGAGTTATGTCTGACATTATAGTACATACTACATAGTAGAGGTCTCACGAAATTTTGTATTAGGATTCCAATTGTGTGCAGCTTTAGAAGATTTGTGTTGACTTTTTTAATACTGAATGATTTTTTTGACGACAGAGCAAGTTCGAATTTCAGTTGAGACTTCAAGAGTTCATAGAGTTAGTACGAGCTGGAAACAACATGCGGGCTATTACATATGCTCGGAAGTATCTTGCTCCATGGGGAGCTACACATCTGAAAGAACTGCAGCGGGTTGTGGCCACACTGGCATTTAAGAGTAATACTGAATGCGCAAAATACAAGGTGAATAAGATCTATCTTCAGCTCAAATTTGTACTACTTATTATTGCAAATGACTGATCTTTATCATGACTACGAGGAACAATTATTGTTTGGCACGCATAAACTTTAGCTCTTGTTTCTTCCTCAGAACATCAGTTACAAGATAAAATCAACGCAACTCTAAAACGCCTTTTTATCACAAACTAGTTGGTGTAGGCTCTCTGTCTTCCTCTCTCATGTACAGACAGATGATTGCAGAATATGCACACACAAAGAAACACACCGACACACTTCTGTTTTCTCTTCCGAAGACACAACTACTTAAAATTTCTTGTTTGACCATGATAAATGCTATTTTAAGCATATATCAGGATTAGTGATGGTATGTGATTACTACTTATCAAAGTTGTGATCGCAGCCACTTGTAAAGATCGAAATGTTCACATAGTTCACATAGCTGTAAATGTTATGGTAAGAGTGTTAAGGATTCTAGTTAGATTGATTTCAATAATAGAATCCAGAAAATCACCTTTTCTGTACTGAAGTGCTACTATGATCTTATCCCCAAGGGGTTGTGAGGAATGGCAGATTCCTTGAGGAATAACTTTAAGGTCGATGTTTCCTATTCCCATACTAGTCCATATCTTTCGTTTTCTGGGGACAGGGCTTGTTACTTAGTTTTAAATATTGCTTCATTCATATGTCCATACCAAACAAAGAAAATTTTCATACTAAGTTTGGTGCTCAACTACACATTTTATCCCAAACTAGTTGGTAAGAGTGTTCTCTATAGGATTGATTTCGATAATGGATTCCACAAAATCTCCTTTTTTGTACTAAAAGTGCTAGTGTGCTACTACAATCTTGCCCCCAAGGGGTTGTGTGAAATGGCAGATTCCTTGATGAATAACCTCAAGGTCGGTCGCTGTTTCCAATTCCTATACTTGGTGCAAAACTTGCCTATATAAAAAAAGAAAGGAAGTGCTTCTATGATCTGTGGAAACCTGGTTGTATTGTATAATGAACTTTGAGTTTGAATTTGAAAACTAGGTTCAGAAAGTCATTTTGCATGTGTCGGTGTATATTTAAAATTGTCTGTATCTATCCTTTTCTGGGGACAAGGCATGTTATTTTGTTGTATTTATTGCTTCATTCATATTTCCCTACCAAACAAAGAATATTTTCATACCATGTTTGGTGCTTAATTACTCAACTCCACTCACCTAGGCCTTTTATCCCAAACTAGTTGGGGTAGGGTGCAAATGAATCCAATACAACAACAAAAAGGTAGAAAGAACATAAAAATATAATGAACAAAAGGAAATGGCAAAAATAACATTTACCCCATTATATTTGGCAAACTTTGTGCAGTAGGTTACTGAACTAATGCAATTAACCTACTGAACTATAAAAAAAAATATGCAATCCACCCATGATGTCAAATTAATCAAACGGCCGTCTAAATCAGTCTCTACTTTTCCTACGTGTGTTGATTTGAAAAACAAATAAGCAGCCACGGAGGATGAATCACAAGCACCATGTCCATGACCGAGTGCAAGTCCAAAAATTGAAAAGGGAAGAAAAAATAAAGTTCCAACCTGATCTTCAGCTTCAGTATGTTAGGGTGGTTTTTTTTTTTTTTTTTTGAGATAGGAGAGTGAGTAAACAATTTGATAGATGGTTCATCAATATCTTTCTCCTCATCATTGGTGCTGGCTGTAAGGACCAGTTCCAATGTCTCAATGTTGTTATCCTCGGTAGAGACGGCGGATCTGGTGTCGACGGCGAGCAAGTGGTTGCTGATCTCGTTGGAGTGTTGTCAGATTAAGTCTTTTAAAATTCCTCCTACTTTTATTCAGCCGGAGCAAAGATCGACCTTCGTTAAGGCTTCCTTCTAGATCTGGTCGACGATGGCTATGGCTTCCTTGAGCGGTATCTTACCATAATGATCGGAGGGGCGTTGATCGTCTCGATGAAGCGGTTAATCACGGCATCGCGAGTTGGCTGTTTCAATACCCACCTGAACAGTGGTTTTTTATTTTATTTTATTTTAATCATCATCACTCTCATTGTGGGTTTGTTGTTAATGGTTCTCTGTTCTGATTTGATGTTGAAGATGAGGAATTTTTCTTTTTTTTTTTTGGGTTCATTAATGTTGATTGTTGACTTAGATTATTATTATTATTGCCTTGTAGCTAATTTTTTATTTTTTTATTTTTTTTGTGGTGCCACAAAGGAAAATTTTAACGTCTGTTCAAAAATTTTAACAGAATGATGTAATTTCAACATTAATTAGTTTAGTTGGTTAATTGCAGTTTTTTTTTTAAAATTCAGTGACCTATTGCACAAAGTGTGCCAAGTACATTGGGGTAAAGGTTATTTTTGCCAAAAGGAAATAACACCCTACTCGGCCTCCAAAATGCAAATCGCATTCCACCACTCATTCCTATGACAAGAAAATTACCATACATTAGTATGTATTTTACCCAGTTCTAGGTAATGTGGTTACATGATCATAATTTGGATATAGGATGAGTAATCCACCATTAATGAGACGAATAATTTTCTGCTTTCGATGAATGACTTTTGGAGTGGCTGATTCTAGTGGGAACTGATTTTTTACTGATTGACCAAGTGTATTTTTATAATATATTTAATTTTGTTTATGGTGGTGTCATTGCAGGCTTTATTTGAACCAAAGCAATGGGATTACCTAATGGACCAATTCAAACAGGAGTTCTGTAGGATATATGGCATGACACTTGAGCCTTTGCTGAATATATATCTGCAAGCAGGCTTGTCAGCGTTGAAAACTCCGTATCCATTATTGATGACTATATATATATGTTTCTTATTTGCATTATATTGTGGCCTCTATAGCATCAGTTAGAAGTTCAAACAATGACACCTCAACAAGGTAGAAAGATATACCTCCGCTTTAGTTTGTGGATAAGATCAAGACATAATAAAATAAGAATTGGATGTTTTCTTTCATCTTACAAAATCTAATGGTGTTGAATCACTTTGAACACTTGAGCTTTGCTGTATTGTTGGACAAGTAGTACTGTTATATAGCTCTTTTTTTCTTTCTTTTTTTTTTTTGTATTCATATATATTTCTTGGTTTTATATAGTATTTTTTATCTTGCATCATTTTTTGTTGCAACTTTGGTTGGATATCGTAAAAGAAAGCTCATTACGATAATCAATAATCATCTAATAAAGATCTGTCATGTTATTTCACACGTGGTATCTCTTTTTAGCATTTGTGAGGACGTTTCTCCATGATCTATTGTTACTTTATCCATGTATGTGCTTTGATCTTAACTTTTTTTAGATTCTGTTATGAAGATGATTGCACAAAAGAGGATCCTCTATCACAAGAGAGCTTCAGGAAATTAGCATTACCATTACCATTCTCGAAACAGCACCATTCGAAACTTGTTTGCTATATAACAAAAGAGCTAATGGACACCGAAAACCCGCCTCTAGTGTTAACTAATGGCTACGTTTACAGTACTAAGGTTCATATATATTTTTTTGGGGAGTTTTAAGCTTTAATTATGTGACTGGTAATTATAATTTATGTGCTGCAATGTAGGCTCTTGAAGAAATGGCCAGGAAGAACAATGGCGTAATTACTTGCCCAAGGACAGGTTTTGTCTGCAACTATTCGGATGTGGTCAAGGCGTATATTTCGTAAGTTCACATTTTCAGGACTGGTAAACTCTTAAGTTGTTAGGGTGGCCTCATTCCTAGTGTAGCTATTGTCATGGAACATGCACATCCAATTTGAATTGCGGATTTGTAATAGCTTTAATGCCCATGACTTAGTTCTAGGGTAGAGACATGCCCACATGTATATATGCAAAGAACTCAGTTCTACAATCTCCTCTGTAATTATTGCTTGTTTGTTAAACTTAATATAACCGAAATCAGATATGTTGCCATTTAAATGCCAGTAAATAGGCATATATTGTGTGTATTATGTGGATTTTCTGGGAGAGTTGGCTCAAGGAGGAACCTAATGTAGGTATCTTATATTTTGAACAGAGGTAGTATTTCATTCTTAAACAACAGAAAATAACTTCTTAGGTAGTATTTCACTTGCAGGTGGTTATTTTTATTACTATAAAATTATCAAATTTGGTAGTTACTTTTTGAATTTTAAAGTGATGATTGAAATGAGTATTCGATGATTGTTAATTTTTATTTTATAGATTTAAAGATTATGAGTACCTTGGAAGATGGGAATAACAATGTGTGTGTGTGTGTGTGTGTGTGTGTGTATATATATATATATATATATATATATATATATATATATATATATGCGCTCGTGTGTGTGTGAAGATTGCTTTAGTCATTTAGTGTTTCTAAATTTGAATATAAGAATAAATTAGATTATTCAATTTCTAAACGGATCTGAATTTATCTTCATTTTTAAAAGTTAAAAGGTTAGAGTAAATCAAGCTACAAAGAAAGAAAATGATAAAATTAATAAATTTCCAAAAGTTGAAATGATTTAGTTAGTTAATACAATTGTTGCAATTTGTGTCGATAAATTCTTAGTCAAGTGGTTTTCATATTCGATTCTCACTGTGTGGACTTATTATTCTCCTTTATTTGAGACTTAATATTTATTAATAATTATTGTAAAATTTTCGCACACATAAGTTTATTGTAATTTGAATCAGAAAATTGATCCTCTTATTATAAAATTATATAGCATAAATTATTGGGTTTTAACAAATAAGTACTATTTAGGGATATTTAATGCCAATGAATCATGCGATGACGGCCGGCCGGCCGGCCACCCGGAAAAAGCAATGAACTCAGTGGATCCATTGGGCAGTGCTATGTACGGAGGAGCACTCATTATACATTTAAACAACCAAAGTTAGGCACCATCATCCTAAATTTTATAATTATTTGATCTAAAACATGGGGTCCATAATAATGAAATTAGGATAAATTTATATACACTACTCCAAACATTATATTTTATGGGTCCTCTTCACATAATTCAAGAGAATATTCTCTTGAACTGTGTGTATATTCTCTTGATTTCTGCATTTGCACCAAATTCAAGGGAATATGCACACAGTTCAAGAGAATATTCTCTTGAACCGTGTGCTTAGCATGTGCCTTTAGGGCACATGTTAAGAAATTCCATATTTTATATTACATTACACATCCAACTATTAAAAAGTGAGCCCTGACGTGGATTTTCGCGTCAGGTCTCACTTTTTAATGGTTGGATGTACAATGTAGTGTTTGGAGTAGTGTTTTGAGAAGTGTACATAAACTTATTCATGAAATTATTTCTTCTGACTTTTGTCCAAAAGGCTAAATTTTAAAAACACTAAAATATTTTCACATTTAATTTTAATATTTTTTATTCTATCGGACGAACGCAATGTTTGATGTAGCTTAATTGAATCAAATTAGATTAACATAAAAGTTTTTGCGATAAAATAAATTAAAATGAGATCATTCTTAATTTCTACCTATACGACGTAATTATAATTTAGCTAAATTTTTTTGCAATACGTAATAATACTCAATTATAAATTATATATTTAAAACAAATACTATCGAGTGTGTGATGAATTTATACAAACCAATGGCAAACATTTTATGAAATGTACATAATTCATTAAATTTTTAAGATGAATTAGCTCGACTGTGCAATTGTTTATATGCTTTAAAACATTTTAAAGATAGTCTCAAGTAAATTTATTCCTCTCTCTGTCCTAAATTAAATACTCAATTTTGACTTTTTGGTCAACTTGACTATTTTTAGAATTAATAATTGAACATACATAAATATACTTTTAAAATTATAAAAATTGAGATTAGTAATAAATTGTATATACTTTTTGGTTATAATCTCTTCACCTATATTTTGATAAAAATAATATAAAAATTAATTTTAAAAATAATCAATTTAACTCAAAATAATTAAAAATAGTATCATGGTCAATCACTTAAATTAATGGAAGGAAAACAAAAAATTATAAATTATAAAGTCCAAAAATAAGTCTAAGGTCCAGTGAGGTATCTGCATCTCACCACACCTGATCAGCACTCCATCTAAAGAACGCTCCTAATTTCGCCGTTATACGCGGCCTCGAAAATTTAAATATTTCTATACGGACGAAACTGCCCCTATTCTCTTTGCATTACTTTTTCTCTCTCCTCTTTTTCTTCTTCTTTTCTCTCTGCTCCCTAGAAACTAATCAAACCATTTCTCTGCCGAATTAAGCTTTAAATTCTCAACTTGAAGACCCCAGAAGATTTTTCATGTTTTTGAGTCGCCGGCCGATTATTTATCAACTATTTAAATTCTGTAATTCTCTTCTCTCTCTATATGTATATCATATATGTATATTTTGTATATTAATGGATTTTTTGTTATTAGTTTCCCTGAATTTGAGGGATATCTTGGACTTTGATTTTGTTTGTTTGAATTTTGAATTTTGGAGTATCTTTGGACTGTAATGGTAATCAGTTATCACTTAATTCGGATACCATTATTATTTACTTAACTTTTATAGATTTTTCTATTCCTTTTCAAACTCTGTGAAATGATTGACAAAATTTTGAATTTTTAGCTTCTTTCCCAATTGGGTTTTCTTCTTATGGTAGTACAACGGTCATTTCAGTGCTATTGCTTTTTGAGGTGTTTTCTAGAGAGCGAAAATTCTGGACGAGTATAGAAGGGTTTAAGAAAGAGAAACCGTGAAAAGAAAATTAGGTTTCATCTTTACACATGATTACTTGATAATTCTGAGTTTTAACTTTATAAAATTTATTGAATTCTGAACTTGAATTGGGTATTTTTTTTTATTTTTTTTATTTTTTTTATTTTTTTTGTTTTTTTTGTTCTTATGTGTAGTTAGATGATATCTAATGCTTATTTGATATGGGGGAGCATTGTGGTTAGTCTTGGTACTGTTTACTTTATACTTGTATTTTCTTTGAGAAGTGCTACGTTGAGTTCATTTCGTAGGGTTTAAAGCAAGATGGGGATAAGGGTACTCTGGTCCTTTAGTTACCTGATTTATTTTGCTAATAATAATCAAAGCATCTGACACTATTCTTTTTCATTTTAGTTAAGTCAGAAACACATTGATCGAATCTTTTTAAAGTCTCATGATTTCTGCAACTAAACAAAAGGTTGCTGAAATCAATACTGCACTTTCTTTTGGCTTTCTCAAATCAATTTTATATTTAGTTTTATGCATCAAGTATACAGTATTTAAGTTTTTGTAGTTTTTGTTAAGAGGATGAAAAACCATTAAACAGTGATAACTGTTGTTCTCTTTCTTCGATTCTGAAACCATTTTTTTTTGTTATTAATATTGTGGGTTCTCTGCTGTTGCTTTATTGTTCAGATTTGCTTTACTAAGTTATTCGGAAAAAAGGGTAGGAAGTACTTCCTTTGAAATTGATATATGTTCTGCTTGTTTTTCATTTTTACATCTGTGAAAATTGTACTTTAGAAAATTTCTTACGAGTGGCTGAATGGTGAATACCCATTTATGTAGCTGAAGGATTTCCATTCGATGTTTCTGGTTACTATCATCTTAGTCTGTCTCCTCTTCTCACTCAAATTTTTATGCTCTAGCACTAGACATAAATCTCTTCACTTCTTAGGGTTGTTTTACAAATGTTATGCTTGGTCACAAATTTGTGTTCTAAGATTATGTGTGCATGTTGATTGCGTATGTCTGTTCTTTTTTGATCATTTAATCTCCATTACTTTCTGCTCCAATGGCATGAAGAAGTTCTCTTGGTTTTGAAATGTAGATTATGAAACTTTGGGTGAAATTAACTATATTGAAGTGATTTCTTTTTGGTTATGGTATAATATTATGGACTGAGGGACTCACGATGAATAGGCTCTGTGACTGTAAAAGAACTTGACTAGATATTTTCCTTTTAATTTTTCTAGTACTTTAATATAATTCTCTTGAATGTTTTTGAAACTAGTATTTCTGATGTATTTTCTAGTATTCTTGTTCTGCATCAAGCTTAATTTTATCTTTTTGGTTCTATTCCTCCCTTTGTCGTTGTTTTGGTATTAATGATTATTCATACTTATATTGAATCTTTACATTGTGAAATTAATTGTTTTACTGATTTTGGTTAACATGATTTCAGCTTTATATATCTTCTGTCTGCATAAATAAGATCGAATTTTAATGATCTTTATTTGTCTACAGGTTCAGAGATTATTTTCATGATAGAGATATGACATAAAAGATCAAAGTTCAAGAAACACAGATGAAGAAGCTCTTCTTTTTCAGATCATCTGCATCTAGCAATGGAAACAACCACTCTAGTCCACCACTGTCAAAGGATAAGCAAGCTTATTGGGAGAACTCATCCGATGGACTTAAAAAGCAATCTACTGACAAGCTCAGAACTAAAAATCAGACCTCTAGTACCAGTCCATCTCTTAGGAGAAGTCGTTCGTATTCTTCAGGAACTATTCATGAGAGTGGATTAGGACAAAGGAATTTATCTTTTCTCAATAATCAGTGCGGGTCTCCTTGTAGTAGTAACGTTTCAAAAAATAAATCCAATCCTCGGTCTACATGGTAGGGCATTTGCTTAACTCCTTTTTGCAATTAAAAAGTGGAATATATGTTGTTTTAACCCAGTTCCTAATGATTTGTGTCAGTTGTCGTACCCTTACACCTGAAAGAAAATCCTGGGCGAAATGGTTTGACGATGCTGTTGTTCAAAATCCACATGGATTGGAGAAGCCTGACTGTGCTGTTTCTTCAGGAGCGAGCTTGGATTCATCTGAAAGCTCTTCATATTGCTCTAGTAATGTCTCAAGTAAAGTTTTGGATCGCTACATTGATGGGGAACAGCTGCACGTAAGCAGTGCACAAAACAACCCTTCTTCTCAAAGAAGTAAGATTGAATATGGAAATGGTGGTGTAAAGCGTCCCCCACGAGTTCACTACACAGCACCTGCTTCAGTAACAGATGATGTAAAACAGAAACCACGATCTCAATCTTTTAGAGAAACTAAAGCGTCCGAACATTATTTTTCAACTAGAGACTGGGTGGAGAATGGTTTTGGGCATGAGTCTACTCGGAGACTTGCGAAGCATGTGATTGAAAGACTCTCTCAGTCCCGTGTTCTGCCTAGAGTAAGTTCGAAAGAATTTAATTCTGATATTCCAATTACAATTGAAGACATATATGGTGGACCTTTAAATAGACCCCCAAGTTTACATTCAGATGGAGATCATAAGGAAATGTTAAGCCTCTCAGAAAGAAACCGTCTTTCTGGTGAGAAATGTAGAGGTCTGAATTCTGCTGAGACTGCAGAGGATATTGATGTAGAACTACTAGGAAGATCCAAGGAAGCTGAGGAGCGGGCCATGTTTCTTTCGGAAGAGCTAGAGCAAGAGAATTATATCCAGGGTGGTGGATTCAGTGTATCAGGATTGGTTGAGACGATTAGAAGCTTAGTAGAGGAGAGGTTTAACATGGCACTTGAGGTTTCAGCTGTCCTAAAGGATCAAGTTGCTGAGAGGGCTTCAGCCAGAGAAGAGCTCAGATTAGCAAGAGTAGAATTGGACTCAAGGACCCAAAGACTGGAGAAAGAGAAGAATGAGTTGCAGATGGCATTGGAGAAGGAGTTAGATAGAAGATCAACCGAGTGGTCATTCAAGCTTGAGAAATACCAGGCAGAAGAGCATAGACTTCGTGAGCGGGTTAGGGAGCTTGCAGAGCAGAATGTTACCCTCCAAAGGGAAGTCTCTTCATTTCGTGAGAGGGATAACGATTGTAGAAACCAGATTACCTCGTCAGAACAACAAATACAGGACCTGACTGCAAGAATGGAAGAAGCAAGAGATGAGAATCAAAATCTCCAGCAAAATATTTCTGAGATTCAAGAAAAGTATGGAGCAGCCGAAGAAGATCGTGATTGCATTCGGAGGAACTACAATGAAAAGGAGAAAGAATGCAAGGAATTGCACAGGTCTATTACTAGAATGCTAAGAACCTGCAATGAACAAGAGAAAACAATTGATGGGCTGCGAGAGGGACTTAGGGAGGAAGTCAGGAAGAAGAATTTTCTGGAGAACTTCGATAGCAAGTTTGGTAAGTTGCAAATGGAGCTAATGAGATTGACAGGAGTTGAACAGGCTTTGAGGAAGGAGGTGGAATCTAATAGGCATGAAGTAGATTCTCTTCGACATGAGAATATAAACCTGTTACATCGTCTAAAGGGCAGTAAGGAGGGTGGATCACCTTTCAAGCTAGATCAGGAACTCTGGAGTCGTGTTTGCTGTCTGCAGAATCAGGGGCCAAAGCTGCTCAATGAGAGCATCCAGCTTTGTTTTAAGCTACTAGAGCACATAAAAGAGAAAACAGGCTACTCTTCTGATGTCAAACAGGGTTTTGAAGTAATTAAGAATGGTTTAGATGGACAATTTGTTGTTGAATCCGATATGAAACTCCAGGGTTTCAAGCGCGGAGCTGAGAACCTAATACGGAGTTTGCAAACTGTATCTTCTTTGCTGCAAGAGAAAGCGTACCCTGTCACTGTGGAATCTCAATCACATGGCTTGAGAGATGGGTTGGGCCAGCTAAATGATCATAACTTAGAGGTATTTACTGCTATTCTTTAGTAGTTTATATGCTCTTAAAACTTAATCATTCTTGCTCTTTTCTTATTAATTTTCTTTTTTTAATCAAGAAAGAAGATTTAGATGAAAAACAAAAAATATTTACTTATTTAACGAGTGGCATACCCTTGTACAAGTCAGCTCAATAACTAACACACTAAACATCTAGATACTCCAGTCTATAAACAAAAGGAATCTCATCCACAAGAAAACAACCACCGAAGCAACCTCAAGAAACAACAATTCAATATTAGTCTTTTCATTTAACTTGATGCTTTGATGTTTCTTGCCACTTACATAGGTCAAAATAAAATCAGAGCTTAAAGCAGAAATTTTGCTAACAAGCTTATTGCGAGACAAGTTGTACTCCAAGGAACTGGATATGGAGCAACTTCAAGCTGAGCTAGCAGCAGCTGTTAGAGGTAATGATATTCTTCGATGTGAAGTGCAAAATGCGCTGGATACCCTTTCTTGCGTGACCCACAAGATGAAAGACCTTGAACTTCAGGTAAGATTTTGATAGTTACTCTGCTTTTAAAATTCAGTCTTCAACTGTAATGCATTTTCATTTTTCATTTGTGTGGTTGCTGCTTTAGTTATTTGCGGAACTGAGTAGTTCTTGTATGTTTGCATTTGTGACATACTAATAATTAGCATAACTAAGAAGGCTTTGTTGTCATTTGCTTCTAAACATATTTTTATTTACCACTTTGTGGTCAATGGATTATAACATTGTTAGAAGCTTGAAATAGCACCCCTGAGCCAAGAAGATAACTTTCTCTGAGATAGTATGATATAACGTGTAATAATGACAGGAATTGTCAAAAACGATTTTGGTAAAAACAATGTAGACACTTTATGAGTTTGAAGAAGGGCTTCAAAAAAGAGAGTTTGAGAGATGTAACTGTGAATTTTGTTTTTGTTTGTTGGGTTTGGAGGGGAGGGGGGAAGAATTTCTCAGACATCTGCTTGTGCAGGAGCTTGATAAAGTACTTTTGTACTCAGTTTTCTATTAAAAATTTATATAAATATGTTCAAGCACGAAGATTGACTTCAATTTTAAGTTATATACAATCACTGATTTGTAATATTTACTCATTAAATTTTGATTCTTCATTGTTGAAGTAATTTTTGCGAGAGGCATGCTGCATCTGCCTTCGGTTGGGGGGAAAAAATTGTGTTGAATGTGAGTGTTTGCTGGAAAATACACCATGCATGTTCACAACTGAGACATCTGAAGTAGATCACACAGTTTAATAACATGGCATGCTTGTACTTGTCATAATTCATAATTGTGGGAGGTTCTGATGCTTGGCATTTGCTAGCAGCTTGTGATAATAATATATGGTTACACTTCTCCATATGTTTTTCCTCGAGTGGTTCTCGTTGGTGAGGTATAAAAGGTTGGAGACACCAGAGGAAGAGAAAGTAAAACGAAAATAAAGGTGAAAAAGGAAAAATTATATCAATGTCAAACCATTTATGCTTCTAAAACATCTAATACCAACTTACTAAGTGTGATTTTCAAGTGTGACACAGTGACATAATAGAAGTTTAATAAATATCCAATAAATATTTAGATTTCCTTTCCTTTTGCTTTCTTTTCCCTTGCGTTTTTCAAGTTCTAAATTTAGACCTGTAGTTTCTGATTGAACTAATTCTGCTACAAACATCTACTACTGCTTCCTGATTCTTGCAATAAGCTTCTTTAATTAAACGAGTATTTCTTGAATTTTTACAGATGATTAACAAGGATGAGAACATTAACAGGCTTCAAAATGATCTTCAAGAACGTACAAAAGATTTGACAATTGTAAGAGGGATACTGCCTAAAGTATCTGAAGAGAGGGATTTGATGTGGGGTGAGGTGAAACAATACAGTGAGAAGAACATGTTGTTGAATTGTGAAGTTAACGTATTAAAGAAGAAGGTAGAGGCCCTTGATGAAGATATACTCATTAAAGAAGGTCAGATCACAATTTTGAAAGACAGCCTGGGTAAGCATTTTGACCTTCTTGCGAGTCCAGACTCAACTCGAGAATTCCTGCTGGAATAATTATTTTGAAATGGGTTTTCGTTTGGTAGTCACTGTTCATACTTACGAGGTTCTTGGATTTATTTTTTCTTCTTTCAATTGATTTTCAAATCTTTTCTCATTTCTCTCTGGAATCTTTTTGAGGGAGTGAAAGATATACCATGGTTCTTCTGTAATTAACCCGAGCACATAACATAATGGTTTGGTTTGTGTTTGCTTTGAGTCGAGGAAAATTTGATAAATGATACAGTTGTGTTTTCAATACTCTTTGTTCTTTATCCCTTTGATCCCAAATTCTTGTCATTGAAGTGGAAAGTTGTACATTTGATTTGGCAAAATCCAAACCAAGAGCAAAATTGAAGGTAGACTAGAAGGACAAGACCTCTATTGATTCTACAATCTTATACTATATGCAAGGAGCTTCTATTTTGTTGGCATCTTTTGCTTAGCAGTTGTGGTGACATTTTGCATATTAAAAACTTGTCTCTCAGAACTGATCTATGCATTTTAGTGTTGTCAATCTTGACTGCATGATCATGGCATAAACCATGGGCCCTGGGCACTATACACAGTTTTAATGTACAGTCTCCTATATATCTATATATACAGCTGTGCAGGGATGGTGTGTTAGAGAACTGGCAGTGTTACGGTTTTAGCAACCTAATTTTCACCTAAAATAAACCAATTCAGGAATCTGCTGCAACACAAAAGTCTTTTCTACAAGTCTACAACATTCAAACTTAATGGGTCTTTTCTTCTTGTGAGAATGGAAGTCCCTCTGTTCAAAAAATAAAATAAAATTCCCACATGGTAGGTTTAATTTTAGCAGAAACCGTTTTCAGAGGAAATGATATGAGCCAGTTATAAAATTATTTTAAAAATAACTTAACCATTTTTAACTCGGTAAGTTTACACGTACGTTGACCCTTAAAACAATTTTTGTTAATTATTTTCTTCATCAGTGTCATACCAAACAAAACAGGGGCGCCTTAGTTTTATTTATTCAAGTAAACAGTAAAATAACTTCATTTCATCAGTATAACAATACATTAGAAAACATAAAACAAGAGGGAGATATAAACAGCCAAGACATTAACCAGAAAACAATTATTTAATTAAAAAAATAATAAAAGGTTAAACTATGCCGAAGGTGTGACAGTGTGACAGAGGGAGCTAGCACCCCAAATAACAGTATACTTTATACTTCTGGTTTTAAGGTTAACGAATATTTGTAAAATTATACTTTATTTGAATTGCATCTTTTTAGACTATTTACTGTATTTCAAACTCTCAGCATTTTTGGAACTTTTTTATCGTACACACACAGCCAGTTATCCCTGGGACTTGCTCGGAATCTTGGGCCATTCTGAGAGAGAGATGAAGATGCATTCTGCTTCATATGGACTTGATTGCATTTCAGTTCTTGAAAAATAATGTTTCCATTTCACAATACAGAAGATGCTAAAAAGATAAAGGATCATAAAACTTCCATAAGATGCAGCACAGACCACTCATGAATATACTAGTACAACTTACAAACCAACATATATGTGAATAGCCTGTAAGAAATGCTTTCTTTCTTCCTTCCAACTTCAGCGAGAAGCTTGTGTCCAGAAATCTAGGGGCTTCCGATGCTGCAAAAAAAGTTGCATTAGAATGCGCAAAAGATTTAACTATTTATGGATGCAGCAATTAATGAAATAAAAATTCACATGCTGATCAAATATTTACCATGTAGCTACACTAATATGACTCGGTACTGAAAATGTCCTTCATAACTGAACTTAGCAAGTCTTTATACTTGAGAGAGTGTTGCTACATACTCTCTCCAATGTTAGTACTGAAAAAACAATTCTTATGGCTGCACATACAGCTGCTCAGTATTCCAACTTCAAAATGAACTTTTAAAACTTTGATGTGTTAGATCTAAGTCAAATTCTCTTTACCGAAATCTGAACATTTTTGGATCAATTCAGTGAAGGAAATAGTGTTAGGCAAAAGAGCAGGATGAAGAAGTCGTATACCCCCCCCCCCCAACCCCCCTTCTTTTTTCCTTCTCCTTTCTAAATCTCTTGAATATTTATTTTTCGAAAAGGATTAACTACTCTAATCATCTCTTTACTAGTCCACTTGTACAGTTTTAGTCCCTCCACCCACAACTATCACAGTTTTACCCCTGAACTTAATTATGGCTCACTGTTGATCCAGACAACCAACCGCATAAAAGTCATGTTTTTACCTATCACGCGCAAGTCATATGTCAGGTTAAATAAGTCCGATTTCCATAAAGATATATTAAAATTTTAAGATTAAAAAAAACGAAAAAAACTAATGTCTACTTTAACACCTTAGATTCTTAGAAGCAACAAAATATTGAGACAATTCGCCAAACACTGTATACGTGGACAAGTACAGGAACCATTAGCCGTATACGTAGACAAGAACAGGAACCATTAGCATAATTACATCATTAGAAGATTATATAGAGACTCACAATACAACATATTGCCAAGTGCATTACTATGTTCTGCTTATATTCATGAGACTTGGGAGATAAAAATGGATTTTAAACCAAAATCATACATTTCGTATTTGGCTGAATACAAGTATGCACGAAAGAAAGAAGTATAATTATCCCATGTTCTTTCCGCAATTGTTTTTCATATTTCCACAAGTTCCTTCTCAGGTATCCACTGCACTGTCATGTGGAAACAAAGAAAGTGGCTATGTCCACTAAAAACTAATTCATATGGTTTTCTCAGTAAATGGTGTTCAATAATCTAACCTTAGAAATTGGCATCTTTGCTCTAACTGAATCAAGCAGTGAGAAGTCTATATCTGCAACAGCAAGACCTGTTGATAACGGATCTGAAACAGGATCACATGAAAGTTATATTTGGTAAAGATGGAGTTGGTTTTACGCCAACTGTGAAAATCAGGGTCATTAACAATATTGAAGAAATCTTAATTATCTAAAAGACCGACACTTGCTTTTGACCGGAAGCTAAAAGTTTCCTTAAGAGAAAATTTATGATGGTGATGAAGCCAGTATCATGGACTTTAGCACAGAACATCCCCAGAGAAATAAACCACTGGAAGAGTGATCGGAAAAAATTATTGTACACAAAAGTCTCGTAAAAGAAGCTAGGATTCATCCAATAACAAAAATATTGAACAGAAAGATCTTTGAAAGTATAATGTAAGAAACAGAAGGTTAAGATTATGCCAAACTAGTCTTAAATGTTTTCATTGCACGTGCTTAAAACTGCAATAATCATCCATGCACTGGACTGCAGTAGCTGCACCTTCGTTTTTCTTGGGGCTTTCAGAACAAAGATTCTAACTAAATCAGATGCTACAACTTCATGAGGAAGAGAAATTCTATACCATATTGCAAGTAGCATAACGAGTAGATATACTTATAGTTAAATAACTGTATTTACGTATAATTGTAGTTCCATCCATTTCATATCAGTCTTTATCATTATCAATGATAGCATACACATTCCCTTGCAAAGTTAAAGAAACTATATTTTTAAGGTTAGAGGGAATTGGCTGTCATGAATAATTGGTAGTTTTATTATCAGTAAATATAATCCACAAATAACACTAAACAACTGGCATCAACAATAACTAGTTATGTTGGCTTACTTTGAAGCTTGCATATCTAATATTTAACCCCCGTGGCATAATTGCAAACATTACTTTAGTGTGAAAGTATCTAGAATAATGCCCTATATGCGATAAGAAATAAATAAATGATGATTCAGGATTAAATTTGAGATTTTCATTAACTGAAAAAATAATTTTAAGAGTCCAAGGTTCTAAAAGGCGGGAGGCGGGCGGCCGGAGGGGGCCTAGCGCCTAGAGGGCCTAGGCGGGATTTTTATTTTAAGTCAATTTTAATATTTTATCTTACATTTATCCAAACAAAACAATAATATAAAGCAAAACAATCTATAATAAAGATAATAAAGGTCTTTGCTTAAAGTTCAAACACATATCCATATTGCCAATGTCGAAGTTCAAATACAAACATGCAATTGTTCAAAGTTTAAACACAAACAAATAATCAAAAATACAAACTAATAGTCCTCATCTCCATATCCCTCTATATCTCTAACTCTTCTTCTCCATATCCCTCCAAGATAATGTCCCCATCGGACTCACACTCATACTCCTTCAAGATAATGACCCACGGCGTTATTTTGTAGCTTAGAAATTGCAGCCCTAATTTCTCCGCCTAGGCCACGCTTAGGGGCCTAATTTCTCCGCCTTGCCCGCCTAGGCTCCACCTAGTCCCACCTAATCTCCTAGAGGGATTTTTTTGCCGCCTTGGGCCTAGGCGAGGCGCCAGGGGGGCCTAGCGTCTAGGCGTGACGCCAGGGGGGGCCTAGCGTCTAGGCGTGACGCCAGGGGGGGCCTAGCGTCTAGGCGTGGCGCCAGGGGGCCTAGCGTCTAGGCGTGGCGCCAGGGGGGGCCTAGGCAGGGATTTTTAGAACACTGTAAGAGTCAATACAGATTCTTCAACTTATTTCTCTCTCTAGAACCATCTTCTCTCGCTCTAAGATATTTCACCCTCCAAAAGTATACCTCACAATATTTTCTCTCTACACTAATATCTTCCTTTATCTTTCTCGGAACCCACGCTCATTGGATTTCAACTAAGTCAGCTGGGGAACAGAATCCTAATATGGTAAGGAAGCTATGTAAAACGGGACCTTGGCTACTCTTGTATGCACAGCCAAGTATGAGTGGAGTCCTGGCGAGACTTGAGAGAGCTATTTGAGTGCAAGATAAACTTATTATATTGTTGTTGTGGGCGATTTATTGGTGTAAAGGTTTGTTGCACTAGGCCCACCGACTTCCGATTTTAGCTGCAAATAAGAGTTGGCATTGGTATGTTGTGAAAGTCATCCACCTTATTGTTAGTGTGGGGACTTATATTGTACGAGTCTTTTTCTGTCTTGGGTCAGTACTTCCTAGGGTGGAGTGCTGCAAACAATTAATGCACATAAAAAGGTAAAAATTTCTTGTTTCTTTTGGACTTCATCTAAGCTTGGATCCAGCATTTTATGCATGATTTAAGACATACAGTATAAATCACCGTAGATTCATAAATACTTTGAGGGAAATGAAGAGAACACATCTCAAGATTGTTAGGCATCATGCCTAATGACGTACCGTAGAGCCAAAAAAATGCTATGGGATAGAAATAATAGTTTGGAAACCAAAATAAGTTGGCCATGAGAAGAACTTTTGAACCGAAGTAAGGCCAAGGACAGAGATATCTGTTCATACATACTAATAAATTCAGCTCACAATCAAAAGCCCATAATGGCTGCTCACTTATGGTGCAAAGACAATTTAATGATTTCGCCTCGAGACCTTCATGAAAACACAAAAGCAAAACTATATTATAATTAATTTCCTAGACAAGTTGTAAATTGGCTTTCGAATTCATGTTTTCCTACTCCTGCAATATTTTTCAAAATTTTCAGCACCTTCACATGTGGCCATGCACGAGAAACAAACATACATGCACATGCAGGGAGGGAGGGGGGAGAGACAAAATAGAGGCAAAAAACACAAATAAATGAGACAGAAATAGTTCTCACCAGGTAGCCGACCAATTACAGTACCCCAAGGATCAACTATTAAGGTATCACCATAGCTCTCTCTTTTTTCACTATGCTTTCCAGCTTGTGCAGCAGCTATGACCTGCTAATAGAATTAACATTATTACTACTTAAATCTGAGAGAATAGAGTACAACAATCAAACATCTTAGCATTATTTTAATAGTGTACAACAATGCAGTTGTGTCTGATACAAATACAAGGAGATAAAAGAAGAGATGAAATCAAAAGGCAGGAGTAGAATCACATATGGTACAACGAAGTGCAAATTTGTCTAAATTTGTGATGGAGAAAAAAGGAGGAGACATTATAAGTTACCATAGAGCTACATAAAGGCAAGTATAATCCCATTGATTCTTTTTCATCACATTGTTGTATAAAAGGTATCTAAAGCCATTTTTGTTCTGCCGAACATAAGGGAGAATGTCCTTTAATCTAATTTCTTTTGTTTTAATAAGTAAGAAAGTCCTTTAATCGAGCATCTTGATAGTATACTTAGTTTGCTCTGTCTTCAAATTAAAAAAATAGATTTGGAACCCTGATCCCATTTGATACTAGCAAGTTGGCAGCTTTCTGAAGATTAAAATAAGTACAGTCAATGTTTAAGCTCCAGGTAATCATACAACCGTCAAAAGTCGATGAGAATCCCAGCTAACATGGTTACTACAGGACCACCATAACCATTTGCCTCCCTATGGACAGACAATGTCTTTCATCTTGATTGAGCCTCAAAAATTCCCAATAATCATAGATCAGGCATATTCCCCAAAGTACAAACTTAATGCATTTATGCAACAACCAAAACAGGACCAGCATCTGGCAGAATAAAATTCATTTTTAGCGATCAGAGCATGTGAGCATTCGAGTTTAAGGTGCTTTATCTTGTTCTACAAATTGACAACATTTATGTGATGAACCACTGATAAGGCTTCTTACTACAGGGTTCAACTTTATATTTTCTCATAATGCAACATGCATTGGGGGAAAACTGGCAGAGCCTGCGAAATCTAACAAGCACTAGCCCCCTATGGCCTATACAAGCCAACCTATATCCACTCAACACAGAACTCGAATAATACTGAACTCTCCCAAAAAGTTCATGAAAGACACAACAGCAATTGAGTAGACCTCATGCTGCCAAAAAATAAAGTTGAGAAACAAAGTTCTTACATGAAGAGAAGAGTTTTCAACATTCTCAAAATTATTCTCTATTCCTCTTGCGCCATAATGTCCACCAAAGAGCATGAGGAATCATATCCCACTTTGACCTCGACCTCCATAGCATCCCAACACCCTTCCAAGCATGAAGAAATCCAACGACCGACTTAGGCATAACCCACTTCAACCCTCATAACAAGATCATTCCCAATATCTCCTCACTGAACTCACATTCATCCCGCCCATTCTGTCATACTCCATGTGGATCTGGTCATACTTCCTTTACTAGAAGACCTCAATATTTTTCCACTGATAGTGTTTGGAAAATTAGACTCCTACATTAGGATGCAGCATTTATAAATGTTTATGAGGTTATTATTGGAAGTTTTGATTTTCATTGAAAGCGTAAAAAAGGTAAAGAAGTTGAAAACTTCAAAGATACACAAGTAACAACTTGAATTTGAGAGAATGGGAGATAGCGAGGAAGGCAGCTAGGATTTAAGAAGTAGAAAAGAAAAGGCTGGAGGAGACAAGATAAAGAACACACACGGAAGAACTAGCGTACGAGACCATTCTTCAGGTAAGTTCTAATCTCTAATGATTAAGAGTTGCAAATATCTTGTACATCATATTTCTCTTACTGTTATTGATTTGATTAAGGAAACCTAGAGGAGATTTTGTCGCTCACTATTGTAGGCAAGTTATTATTCACAATGTGCTAACTTTATAATTCGTGAATTTAAAATACACGTGTCTCACTGTGTAAAATTATATTTCTCGATTTGGTATTGAAAATTTCTATCACTTGAAATCAAGCTTACACTACTTGTGGATTTTAAAATGAATGGTCCAATTCTGGATACAATTTTGGGTGCAGCGAAGCTATATTGGTAATACCCGGAAAATTTTGTACATAATGAATTGTGCAATAAAAAAATTAAATTTTTGATCTTGAAATTGTAAATGGTCTAGTTATCAAGGCGCCAAGTCGAGGCAAGGCGATAGCCGGGAGCTTAAGCGCTTAGGCGACAAGGCGCCCGACTAGTCGTCCACAAGTCGACAAGTTGTTAACAATATAAATTTTATGCATATTAAATTATATATATTTAACATTTATATAACTATTTATATATTTATATTTCTAATTATTTACCATATTCATAATGTAGGTCGTAGCATATCAAATCACAAAACTAGGCAAACTAGAAAAAAAAAATGACTACATATATAAAGTTATAAACACATTGTATTTTTAGAAACTTATATCCTTTGAATCATCTTCCTTTTATCTTTTGAAAAACTAGGCAACATCTTAGTATCTTCCGAAAACACATTTGCAATTCTATACAATTAAAACTTAGCTAGAATTTGAAGTTCAATTTAATTTCAAGATTTGGAATTGAATTTTCAAACATAGCTAATCTATATTAAAATTAAATAAACAATTTGATTATTTTTTATTTTTTTTGGTTTGGTCAGTTTTCTTATTAATTTTTTTTTTGGTTTTACCCTTGTCTTTTCCTACATTAAATTAACTTTTATTATTTTCAAAATAAGATCATTTTACCTAATTATTTATTAATTAAAAAATAATGTGTGTTTATATATGTAGCATGTAGCCAAATTCTTCTTATTCAAAATTTGAAAACAGGGGCAAGTTGTCTCTGGTGATTTCCAATGTGTTAAGAAATTGTTTTGAAAAAAATTAAGCAGCAGCCGACAACCAACAAAGCAGAATACACACTTGCACAGTAAATGAAGAAAGAAAAAAAATTAGGCAGGATGTCAATAAAAAAATGGACAGCATGTGACCATGTCAATAAAAATTGGGCACCATGACAATAAAAAATTAGACAGCATGTGGCCATGTCAATAAAAACTGGGCAGCATGTCAGTAAAAAATTGGGCAGCATGTGGCCATATCAATAAAAAATGGGCAGAATACCTAGAAGCCAGAAGGATAACAGAATGAAAAAAAGAAAAAGAGATCGGAGACTGTAGAAGAAGAGAAGAAGAGAAGAAGAGAAGAAGAAGAATAGAAGTAGCAGAAGAGAAGAGTAGAAGAAGAAGTATCTGTGGATCGCGAGCTGCCGCCTGCCGGAGTAGTCTGTTGTTGTGATCGATCGATCGATTAGGCTTTTAGCAGCTGCTCCTTTTGTTTTTTACCCGATTAAGTTCTGGTCAAACCAAACCCACAAAAACCAAGTCGACCGCTTTGAATTTCAGTCGTCCAACTCGCGTCCAAGGCGTCCAAGGCGTCGCCTTTGTTAGCTAAGCGCTCGCCTTTCACACCTTCAACCAAGTCGTCCAAACGCCTTCACAATTTCTACCGCTTGGACGCCTAGGCGACGCCTAGGCGACAACTTGATAACCATTATATATGTATTGTATGTATGCAAATGGAGAGTTAGAAAATTTTTGCATGAAAAGTGAATAAAAGTTAGTTTAAGAGTAAGCTAGGGAAGAAGTGGGCTAAGTAAACCAAGGAAAATAATAAGCCTTTGGGCTATTCAAGAGATTAAAGCCATATGGATACTTGGAACCCTTAAACCCAAAATCTAGCCTATTTGAGCTAACTAATCAAGCCCCAACCAAGCCTATGATCCAAGCCTAATTAACAAGCTATGTGGACCTAGCCAAGCCCAAACAACCTTGGCCCAATTCTAGAATTCTCCAAAATTGGCACATGGGATAATCTTGAAGGAAGCATGCAAGAGAAGCTTGGGGAAAAAAATAGGGGGGGGGAGGGCAAGTCAAAAAGCCTATTAAGGCATTAAATGAATAGCTTTGTGTTGGAAAAATTTGAATGGTGCAAAGTGGCACCTTTGTTGGCCATTCAAGCCTTAATCCTCCCAATTAACCTTAACCAAGAGCATTACTTGTAAGTAAACAAGATTAAGACTAATTAAGCTAGGGGAAATGTTAAAAAGGAAGGAAAGTTAAGTGGCTTGATCAACAACTAAAGAAATCCTAGAGGGAGCAAAGGAAACTTTACAACTTTTGCCTATAAATACTTCCAACCATTCATTCTTCCAATACTTTACCAATTAAGCAAACAAAAGCTAGAGAAAAGAGAGAGAGAGAGAGAGCACAGTTGAGTGAAAGGAGAGGAAGAGGAAGAGCAAGCAAGGCAAGCTAGCAAGAAACCACATAATCAAGGAGGAGGAAAAGCTAAACTAAGAAGGTAATGAACCCTAATCCCTCTTTTGTTCAATTATTCTTGTAAAATAATTATAGATATGTTAATAAACATGTATCATACTCATATACATCTATATATGTTGGAACATAGTGATAAATAGCTTAGATGATGGAAAAACTGTCAAGGAAAGCAATAAAACCAAGATAGAGAACTAAACTAGTTTAGGTCAAAATCGGTAAAATCTAAACTGAAACTGTAACAAGCATAACTCCTAGTATACTTCAAATTTTTGAGTGATTCCAATTTTGTGTGATAGATATGGAAGTTACCTAAATTTTGGCACTGGTTTGAGACCCAAATTCCATGTAGATTATTTATGGTGAATTTTCTATCAAAACAAGGCAAACTGTTGAACAATTTGATGTTTTTGTGCGGACTATTTTGGACACTTAACTTACCCGAAAAATTCCAGGCCTCTGGCATATGAAAGCTATAGGTATAGGGAAGATTCTGTCCAAAAATGAATACAAGTTGACTTAGAATGAAAGAGTTATGACCAAAACAAAAACAGGAAATTTAAGATGAAAACTGTGATAACTTGAGTTCTACAATTCCGATTGAGTTGAAATTTTGGGTGGAAGTTAGGATAGATATGGACTAGATTTTGTCCAAGTTTCAAAATTTTTGGACATAACCTTAAATATTTTTAAATGTTAAGTTTCGGAAAGAAACTAGCTCAAAATAAATACTAGAAATACTTGAAAAAATCTAAAAAATTCAAAAAGGATCTAAAATGAAGTTATCTAAGTGTGGTCAGAAGGGAAAAAATAATAAAGTGGTTAAAAGTAGTTTCAAGAAGAAGTTAGGATTTAAGAAATTACGAAAAATTAATTTTAGGATTACCGGTAAACACATAAAGCGGTAAAACGGGATATGTGAGATAGGGTAAGGGTAAAATGGTCATTTTGACTGTAAGACTATGAAAATGAAATTATGTTGGTATTCAGAAATGAATCGCGATAAACGTAGTTACCAAAACGAAATTATAAAAATTACCGACGGTAACTATTGGAAGGATTTGATTAAGTGAATTATTATGAATGATGTAGGAAATCATTTGGAAACGAAAAGCGACATTAAAGGAAGTATTTTCAAATCAGGCAAGTTCTCTAGATATGCTAGTTCTTTGAGTTGTTCAAATTTTTAAAACTTGTGTGCAAGTATTCCTAATTTTATTTGCAAGTGCTTTAAACTATGCAAATTCCCTAACTTATGCTAGTCTTATAAATTGTGAAATTTCCCGACCTATCGCAAGTTTCTTGTTTTGTTGCGAGTTCCCGTTCTCCCGTGCACTTGAACTTCGCCCATTGTTAATATTGTAAATTTTTCTGAAAAGCTTCTTAGACCGAATATTAAAGCAGTTTATGCCATTTATTCAGTTAAATTCAGTTGTTATGTTTTTTATCGATTTATTGAGCTGTTGTGATCCTTTGGGAAATAATTCAATCCAATCCAAATTGCTTTGGTGCGGATTCCGAGATTTAGACTGAGTATGAACAATCCTGATAAAGGGGATATTTATGCCGGGTAACTGACTTGACGCATTAAGCGTAAAATAAATGTTGTACATAACATAGGGTACGATAGGTTGATCCCCTAAAGTACCTGTGGAGCGTTTTCAGTCTGTGTGACTGTTAAACATTTTGTAGAGTTTACAGTTTTATAACTGTTGAACATTGTAGAGTTCATGGTCCCTACGATCGCTCAGTATCATGTTGAAAATGGTTGAGATCAAAGAAATTCTTTTATTTCTTATCTATTCATGTTGTTTCATAAATTTCTAATAATCAAATCGTTGAAGCTCTTTACTAATTATCCACTTTGTTCATAAATTATCATTCCTTTGAATTGTCTTATACTTGCTGAGCAAATTAGTTGTTCACCCTTGCAAACTATATTTGTAGTTAAAGCAGAAGGTTCGGGAGGGTCGAATACTAACGAGTAACGATAAAGGAAAGGGTAAAGCTGAAGAGGAGAACTAGAGATAAATGATATTATATTATATTGCTTAACTAATTAGTTAATGATGTAATATTTTGGGATGTGTGTATTTGAATGCGATGTAAGTAAATCCTAGGGAAATGTACTACTAAGTTATGTAAATGATGGACTAAAATGTACTTTAGTATTAAATATGGAGATGTATACAACTGCTTATATTGGATGACTTGGTTATTTTAAAGATTTGCAGGATTTAGTAGTTTGTATGGGATGATCATACCGGATTAGATCATGCAGCCAGGTTGTTGGGGATTCAGTTCAAGGTGGCACATACATAATATGCTAAATCACAAAAATAAAGTAAATTACGAGAAAATTATTAAACCCAACATATCAAGGAATTAACACATAAATGAAGTTGAAAATAGTTTCATACATAGCATTGAGTTTCAATAGCACGAGCACGGAGAAGAATCTCCCAGTGTGCCTGACCAGTTACTTTCGTGAAAGCTGCAGGTACCAATAAAACCTGTAGATTGGAATAAAGATGAAGATGTCACGTCCAAAGAACTCACCTCCAACAAATATGATGAATCAGTATGTACCTGTGCATCGTGATGGAACCTCAGCTGCTGATAGATCTCTGGAAATCTCAAATCATAGCAAACTGTCAGGCCCAGCCGTCCAATGGGGCTCTCTACTGCTACAATTTCTTTACCTGAAAAACTTTACCAATTTGGATTTGCTCAAAAGTGGAAGAAAATTATACTAATCTAGTTAGAGAAACATAAAATAACATGACAAAATCAAAATCAAAATCGACACATGATGACAGGTTCCAAACTTCTAGCATGCAATCAAGGGTTACCAACTAAATAGACTTCAGTAATATCAAGTTTGGTTCAAACATTCAAAAGGTCCAGAAAACTTTTGTCCATTAAACTATGCCACAAACATTTTCTAGGTAAGATGAGAGTCTTCCGTTATCAAAAGAGGGGAAATCATAAGAGACTGAAAGGAAAAACAAGGGTATGTTTGGAACTTGGAGAACTGAGGGAAACGGAAAGAAAAGGAAAATGAACTAAAATCTATACATTTATTGGAACTTTTTAACCATCTATCCTACTATATTTTTGTTAAAGAATAACAAGGCAAAGAAAAACAATAGCAAAGAAAAATCGGAAACAAAAATTAATACAAGACACAAAATTTACGTGATTCACCCAAACAACATTGGGCTGGTCTACGGTCAGCGGCAGATCAATCTCACTATCTTTAGAATTTTCGTACATCATACAATGCAGGATCCCCTCCTTATATAACACCATAGTTGTCATAATCTTACGATATGGTACGATACGATACAATACCTAGACAATTCGATACGTATCGCAGGGTGAATCTAAAATGACACCGTATCCTACGATTCAGATACGATTCGATACGATTCTTACGAAACGATACAATGCATATGCACGATACTTTTAAAAGTTAGCAACTGACTTGAGAAAGTTTTTATATAGAACCAAAAGAGTAACTTTTAAGCCTTCTACTATTTCAAATGAAGAGGTTTTTTAGTATAAACATATTCTATATCGCTTGATGAGCTTAAATAATCATTTTTTAGAGTTTTATATCTTCTTTAGAATGTCGCTCTATTTTTCTCACGTCACTTTCAATAAGCATATGCATAAATCTCCACTTGATAATTTGAATTATTCTCCTTTGTTTTATAGATAAAAGGTGAATCTAAATTTTCGTTTTCTCTTGTTACTCTATAAAGATTACTAAAATAATATCTGATAAATCAATTTAGAGCATTTTGGCTATTATCTAACTGTAAAATTTATTTTTAGTCTATAATAATATTTACTTTTATATATAATCAAGCTAATATGCTTGATTGTCCAATAAATTGTGTGTTTTATATGTTTAAATATATATTACCACATTTTTCATTTCATTTCCATATCGTACGATACGATTCACTATACGATACATGAAACAAGATATGGGAGTCTTCGATACACGATACGATTCATGATTTATGTATAACACAATATAAGAAACTCTAATTCAAACCAAAAGTACAAAACTACCCTCACAATTTGGTCTAGGGGCGCTACTACTCTGCTCCAGGAACAAGTCCAATAACCTTTTGGATAACTTTACAATTACCTCTAAATTATAGTTCAAATCAAGCTTCACCAATAACAATTTCAACATTGTTCTTGCTATTAGATTTTTCTAGAAGTATAAATAACTAGATTTATCTTTATTGAGATAGGTTTTTTTTTATCTTTTTTACATTTATTTTTGTTTTTTTTTCCTCCACATTTTCCAAGTGCCAAACATAACCTATGGATAACATCAAAAGATCTTTGAAAGTAAAGTTTCATAACGTCACAAACACATACATGCATATTTAAATATCTAAGATAATTCAACTGCTTGCAGCAAACTAATGAAGGATTTCACATTAAAGATTAATTGAAACAAAATTAAAACTCATCTAGTAAATGTGCATTGTGCATTGTGCAATAGGTGTATAACTAAATAATTGCAGACCTGCTTCTGTAAAGCTGCTCTCTTTAAATACTGCCCCTCCCGGAACATCCACATCAAACCTTCAAATAGTGCAAAAATACTATCTATAGTAAGTTCTAACTCTACAATCTACATAATAAGCAAAAAGAGGCATCAAAATGGACAATATTCTCTAATATAATTGATTGAATAGGATAGTGACAGCCAATAAAGATCATACAAGTGCATCTTCCGGTATGTGCTTCTAATATTGCCAGCATCATCAATCAAAACATGTGTGTTACACAAGTGCACATCATCAGATCCTTTTTCTTGGAATCCTCCTAGAGACAACCAAATGTTGGACTCCCTGCACTATATGATAATGTTATTCTACTGAAGATATCTTTAAGTGCTTAAAAGTTTTTTACGCTCATTGATAAGTTCTGCTTGAAATATCAATCAAGTTTGAAACTTACTTCATCATATAGCAACTTTTGTCATGTCTATAACATAAAATGTATTTCACTGTTCATATCAATGGCCTTACCTTGCAAGAGAACAGTACCCTTTCATGATAGGTCCATCTAAAGTTGCGGCGATCTTAAGACTGTCTCCATCTTTGGCACCAACATAGGAGAAGTTTTCAGGAAAGCAAAGCAGTTTTGCCCCAGCAGAAGCTGCTTCCTTCACACGTGTAAATTCTTTATATCAGAGTAAGAAATTCGTAAACATGCACAAAACTATAAAATTAGAAGCCATCATCTTCCACATTATAGTTAGATTTTTATTGAATAAAACATCAAAGATAGGGCTGCAAATCAACAGAGGTGTTCATGAACAACTCGGTGCTCAGCTCAAGCTCATTGAATATTGATTATGTAAAAGAGTAGATTTTTAACACAACTTAGGACTTATACCGCTCAATTCTTTTAACTGGTCACTAGTCTACAAGACTACAATGCTCAACTCTTTAAACTCGTCAAAATCCGACCCATAAAAAAACTACATAAATATATTAAAATAATATTTATATATCATATTCCCTTCGTCCCATTTTGCGTGACCTCTTCAAACTGTCACATAATTTGAGGAGAGAAAAGTTACTGTTTTATTCCACAATTGTCCTTCCCTTCAACATATGGTGGGAACCATAAGATTGTCTTTTTCATTAGAGTAAAAATGTAAAATACATTGGTATCCCATTCAAATAACCATAATAACACTCTACTCCTCAAGTTTCTTATTTTTTAAAGTAACAGTAAGTATCCTGAACTAAATGCAACAATCGCTATCCTAATGTGGTTGACCGGCTGATGTCAGCAAAATTCACCTATGAAAAGACTAAAACAACCTTAAACTACTCTGTGGACAACTATACTCTCAAAATTTAATGACTTATAAGTAAGAGTCACACATTGAAAATTTTGAATACGGCTCCTCAATAGTTGGGGGTTCCCTCAATGATCAGGTTCCCGCCTATTAAATTATTGTTCAATGAACTACAATTTTGCCACATTATTCCTCCCTCCCAATCCCAATTAACGGAAACATGGACTGCACAAAAAAAAATGTTGTTGACACGCATGAGGAGAATACAATACTCCATTGTCTTCTTCGGCTTTTTCTTTTTTTCTTTATTCTTTTTTTATTCCTATTTTGCGACTCAAAACTAATTTGATTTTATTAAATTGGAAATTGATACAACCACTCTGTCACCTCAGGAAGTGAGTCAATAGAAATTCAACCAAAAGTTTTGGATAAAGACACCAACTTTGCAAGATTATGAGCAGCCACGTTACATGCACAAATGATGAAATTTTTAGAGATACCAAAATTTGAACTACAAACACACATGGCTTAATAAACTACAGTTACCACTACAAAATAATCAATCTTATATAGCGATTCATAAAATCATTGTCATATGAACAGTTGATTTCCACCAGATTGTCTAAAGAAAGAGAGAGAGAGGGGGGTACCTTGACAAGGCGAGAACAAGTGGAGAAATTGGCGGCGAGATCGTTGATGGAAGTCATCTGAGCGGCGGCGACTCGGACTGAGTTGGTCATTGTTGACTCGTCGGCGACGGCTCGAATCGGTAGGAATTGGAACTTCGAGTGAGGAATTTTAACCGGAAGGATTTTGTCTGGAGTTGGCAGTGATGAGATTGAACTTTTTGTTTCAGCTCCTCCAATTAACTTCTACCTCTCTCTGTTTCTCAGTATAATCTCCCAACCTGTTAATTACTCCATTTAATAATTTAATTGAATTTAAATACTTATATGCTTGAATTGATGTTTATGCAGTGATCTACCTATTTAAATTATTTAAATTCTTTTTATGTATTTATTTTATTTGTCAAAAAAATTCGTTTGAAGTTTAAGAGTTCTAAAATTTTTTTAAGTACACTATGATTTAATTTACTTTTATAAACACCCTTGCTAAAAATAATGACCACAATTGTCAACAAATGTAGCAATGAAATGGAGTTAAATGCATTTTGCATTTTTTAAATTTATCTTATTTTATACATTGTATCCTATAATTTAAAACATAACATTTTGTATCTCGCATTTTTAACCAAAATCGTTAAAAGTATAAAATCCGTTACCAAACACTAAGCCCGTCACTTTTAACGACGAATTTTGGATCAGAGAGTATTATGTATCGGTTCGCTAAAAGTGCGAAATACATAGTGTTGCGTTTTGAAGTACAAGATACAATGTGCAAAATAGAATAAACTTGAAGGATGCAAAGTGCATTTAACTCTAAAAAAATGTAATCAATTGATAATTCTCACCAAGATTTGATCGTCGCGTGTTTTAGGGGTTTTAAATTTTTTTTTTATCACAAATAGTGTTTTAAATGACATAATGTTATTATATTGATTGAGAAAATTACTTGTGATTAATTATCTTATAAAATATATTTTGTATTATTCAATATCACATTTAAAAATAAAAAATTTATACCTCTACGTTATTATATGCTCATCACTCCAACAATGGCACTAAATATGAAATATATGGTGTCTATATCTTTGTATTTATGGAGAATACCTATATGATCACATTTTCATGAAATTAAAATCATTTCGTTTCATAAAACCACTCTTTTAGGAATGTACTGTGAAAGAGAAAAAATTATATAAAAATAATTTGTAAAATTAAGAAGTATTTTATAATTTAATGACAACGTATATTTCAAATATAATAAAATTAATTAATTATTTTATAATAGTAAATAATTACAAAATTTATTATCGTAAAAATAACAATCTTTTAAACCAGTTAGCATAATTATACATCGTAAATCAGAAGCTTAATAACCCGTGCAAAATTAAAAACGATTTATTAGGTAAATTTTATATGTGATATTTTTGAACGATATTTGAGTTGGTCTCGAGTCAATTCAATAGTCTAAATTTGATGATGTTGTAGCCCAAAAGGTTTTTCTTTATTTTTTTTATCATTACTTGATTTTGAATGGCAAAGGAATAAATGTATACTAAAATTTTGTGAAAATTTTAACTTTTGAATTGTTGAGTTGACTTTTGAAAATACCAAAATTTATAACTACGAAGACATGAAAATCAAGAAATAAATAAATTTGAGCTACTGGGTCACTAAATTTGGATTAATAAATTGATTTAATACAAATAAAATAATTTAATATTTGTCTTATTATATATTGATACAGATAGATATATAAATAGATATGGATCGCACGAATACGAGTACTCAAATAAATACTTACTCGTACCACACAGTTAGCACTTGTCTATGAATTAAAATTATGACATTGTTGATAAAAACATTATATGATATAGTAGTTAATTATGTTATTTTTTTCAAAAAGATAATTTTTCAAGAACATTGCACATGAAATATTTTAAACAAATATTACAAAATTCAAGTAAGATATTTTTTTTAATTTTGTTTGACACAGGAGATTTTAAATATTATATATATGTGTGTGTGTGTGTGTGTATATATATGTATTATATAAATTAATATAATATTATATTAATCATGATTAGTATATCTTCAAATTCATAATTCACACTCCCTCTATGGGATCATTATTGATTTTTTAAAATTAAATTAATATATTTTTAAATTTAAAATTAATTATTATTATAACTAAAAAATTATAAATTATCAAATAATACTATTAGCTATAAAAAAAAATTTAAAATCAAATAAATCACTTCAATTTTAAATTTTAAAATATCTTAAATTAACTTTAAAAATTCAAACTTAATTATATTTTAGAACCAAGAGAATACTATAACACACATTTTGAAAATATAACACTTAATTTGGAAACTAGAGAAGGACAAGGTGACTTGGGCATTAAGTAAGTCCACCTTTATCAAAGTTAATTCAATAAAATAAAATATATTAATAATAGGAAATAAAGAATAAAGAATAAATAAAAGGAGGAGGGAGTGCAGCAAAAGGGGCAAGAGAAGGGAAGGATCCTTTAAATAAAAATTGCAGGGATTGATGAGAAAAAGTTGCCTAAAATTATGGTTTGTTGTTGGTCAAAGTCAAAACACCCCACAAAGGCAACTAATGTAAATTAATAATCCAGCAAAGAAATAACTAAAAACTTGAATATATAGAGGGCTAAAATAGGCAATTCACAGTTGGGTGGTATTTTATTATGTATATTCTCTCTCTGTCCACCAAAATAAATAAAGAACAACAATAACAACTCTTTCAATCTCTATCTTCCTCCCTTCCCCTTTCTCTCTCTCTTTCTTTTCACACGATCTACCCTTTAAACATTCCGAAGAATTTGTTTTGATTAAAAATCTAATCTTTTTGATTCAATCATATGATGGGGTTTTCAGCTGCCAACTTAATTGCAAGGTTTTGATTCAAGGTATGTAAAAATTCTCTATCTGTAATATATAAGCATGTGCATATATGTATTTATATGTTGTGTACTGTGCCAATTGTTTTGGGCTGCATTTTATCAGAAAATTGAGCATGCCCATTAATTGTTTGGTTGTTTTATACAAAGATAATGTAGTTTTACACATACCCATTAAATGGTTTGTTGTTTTTTTTTTTTTTGTATATCTACAGATTAATGGTGTCTACATTCATTGATGTGTACTCAAAGCTTGGGAATTGTGGGGTAGATTTGGAAAATAAGGAGAAATTAGGTTTGAAGCTAGGGTTGGGTACTTGCTTTAATTTTGATTTGATGCAAATTTTGATTGCTGGGTCATTTGGGTGATTGTAATTGTGAGGTATGGTGACAACTACATTGAGGAGATTTGTATATCCCTGTTGGAAGCCTTCGGTTGAGGGTGAAGGAGAAAACAGTAATAACGCGGCGGATGCTAATGGCAGGATTGATGGGCTGTTGTGGTACAAGGATTCTGGGCGCCATGTTCATGGGGAATTTTCTATGGCTGTAGTCCAAGCCAATAGTATATTGGAGGATCAAAGCCAACTTGAATCGGGGTCAATGAGCTCGGTTGAGTCGGGTCCTCAAGGGACATTTGTGGGAGTTTATGATGGTCACGGAGGTCCGGAAGCGTCGAGGTTCATAAACAACCACCTGTTCAATAATATCAAGAGTATGATTTTGTTTAAATTGCCTTTCTGCATTTCTCATGTGATTTCATAGTCATGATTATTGTTCTGCATTTGATTAGTTTTACTATGCTAAATTGCTAATCTTCTAAATTGGTAATTAACCTGCAGATATAACATGATTTTAATTTTACTCCTATACGTGTGTGGATCATCCATGGTATGATGTTTATTAAGCAGTAGATTCATTAACATTAATATTTAATTGGATACATGTGGACAAAAGAGGTTTTATGTATAGTGTGAATTTTCCTGCCATTATATCAAGTTGGGTGTTTTGATTGCTTATTACCTAGAAAAATTCAAATCTGATGAAGTTTTGGATATGCTAGGCACAAGTTGAGAATCATCTAATGAATTAGATGCTTTTTGCTTCTTCTTTTTTTTTCTTCTTTCTCCTTCCTGGTATACATGATATATATACACACACATATATGTGCACACACACGCATACGCATACTATTTTTCTCCTAGAATACTATAGTAAAGGCAGGACGATAGGAAAAACTCTACCTATGTCAATCAACTCCAACCCGTATAAAAAAAACAACTCTATTCCGGGGCACAAAATATAAGCACATATCCCCCAAGGCAAAAGTTCCCTAGAAAAATCAACAGAGGACAACACTAAGCCGCATCATCCTGGTTTTGCCAAAAGAAGAACAAGCTCAAAAACAAAAATGCAAATGTGGCTAAGGACCTCTCCTTATCCTGGAACTAATGTATTTTCCTCTCTATCAATAGCGTCCACCAAAGACGGTGTGGATTACTTTAGTGCCAACTCTCACTCTTTCAACTCCTGAAAAAATGCATAATGTAGCTCGGCATCGCCCACATCATCCCAAACAATGAGAAAACTTTTCCCCAAACTCCCTGACAAACTCACAACATAAAAATTGGTGATCGCTGATTGACCTACTCCCAATCCTTGCCACACATATAGCACTTATTACCTTCTTCGGAATTCCCAACTTCCATATGCTCTTTCATGGAATCCCCTTCCTCACAATCGCCACAAACTTTGATTGAAGGAGATAGCAGTGAACTTCCTACTCCTAAGGAGCTGCCACCTAATATCCTCTCCACCCCTAAAGGGAGCCTTCTACACTAAGAGAGACATCAACATTTGATCAATAAATAATCCACAATCCCCGCATCTCAATCAATTGTTGCACACCCAAAAAAACTTTCCCACCCTAGTGTCTTTCCAAAAGAATATCACACTACCAGTACTGATCACACACATGATTTGCAAACTTCTCCCACTCCTAGCGACGGACCTCCATAAATTTACCAAATGGGCCTCCCAGATCCCAGTGTACCACCCTCCTGGCCTCAATCTAACTCTGTTTGCAATCAAGCACTTCCACAATCTTCCCTCCTCCACAGCAAGTTGCCATGACCATTTTCCCCTAAGAGCCCAATTATACCTATCAAATTCCCTAACTCCTGTCCCCGTACGGAATCATGAGGATTACTTAAGGAAGTATGGAAATAGTCAGGAACAGTTCGTCTTATGTGGTTGTGAATTTTTTTTAAAAGTAAAAATCTGCAATATGATTACATATATTATTCTTCCCCCCCAATCTTTAGGATTTTTTTTGATAATACGAATTAGGTTCAAGCTTTTAGTAAAACTTCACTGCCAAAGCATTACTCTATTGCTTGCTAGTCTTTAAAAATGGTAAGGATAATGATAAAAAAAAAACCCATTTGAATACTGAGCATGGATTCAGCTCTGGTTTTATCCTCCCCCCTCCCCTTTGTATTCCCGTCAATAAAACATACTTCTTTTGGTAAGTTATAGTGTTTGAAGATCGCTAATGCATGTGTTAACTGACTGTACAGCTATTCGTGGTGCAGAGTTCACATCAGATGACCAAGGAATGTCAGCTGATGTCATAAACAAAGCATTTTTGGCAACTGAAGACGAATTTCTTTCTCTTGTGAGACGGCAGTGGTCAATTAAGCCACAAATTGCTTCTGTGGGGTCATGTTGTTTGGTGGGTATAATATGCAATGGAATGCTATATATTGCAAATGCTGGGGATTCTCGGGTGGTGTTAGGAAGACTGGAAAAGGCCTTTAAAGAGGTCAAAGCTGTTCAATTATCATCGGAGCACAATGCGAGTTTGGAAGCCGTTAGAGAGGAATTGCATTCATTGCATCCAGATGATTCACAAATTGTAGTTTTAAAGCACAAGGTTTGGCGTGTCAAGGGTATTATTCAGGTGATTTTTTTAGGCTTTGATTATTGTTTATTTCCTTTTCTTCAGTTGCTTAATTTAAGAACAGGGACATAAAAACACAATTAAAAACCAGTACAAAAGGCGAAAACACCAACTCAGAAAATAGAAGAAACTTGATAAACCACAGTGATCATTTACCAAAATATGCTACCTGCTAGCAGGTTTGAAAGTTTAGCGTGAAATGTACCGGTGCTCCTGTTTTGAGAAAGTTGGCATTATTTCTTTTTTCCGATTTTGAGAGGACTTAGCCCTGGAATTGCCATTTAATATCTTATGCTGATGGAATTTCAATGCACTTGCAGGTATCTAGATCCATTGGGGACGCGTATTTGAAGAGAGCAGAATTCAACAGAGAGCCACTCTTGGCAAAGTTTAGACTGCGTGAACCCTTTCACAAGCCAATCCTAAAAGCTGAGCCATCAATATTTGTCCAGAAACTCTACCCTGAAGATCAATTCCTTATATTCGCATCAGATGGCCTGTGGGAGCATCTTAGCAATCAAGAGGCAGTTGATATTGTCAACAACTGTCCACGTAATGTAGGATTTCCTTTTAAAATTTTGAATATATCTGTATTTATGTCAATTATTCTTGTATTTGATAACGCTTTTTACCAACAAGAAATGATTATCTTAACACGTCAAGACTAGTACCCTGTTTTAGATTTTCTTTTTCTATTCTTCTTCCAGAATCTTGTCTTGTACTTCAAAAATATTTCTGAACTTATTATATAAAGTAGAGGGAACTGAATTCTTATTGTTACTTAATCAGGTTATGTTGAATAGGTGGTCCGCTATGTATTATGTATTATAATTTAATAAGTACGTAGTATTGTTTCTTAATGTGCTTCTTGAAAATGCAATAACCTTTTCTTTCTTTTCCGCAGGGTATTGCTAGGAAGCTTGTCAAAACTGCACTTTTGGAAGCAGCAAAGAAAAGAGAAATGAGATACTCTGACCTGAAAAAGATTGATCGAGGGGTGAGAAGACATTTTCACGATGATATCACTGTTATAGTTTTGTTTCTGGACAGCAATTTGATTGGTCGCAGCTCCTTCCACGGACCCATGCTTTCAGTTAGAGGAGGTGGAGATATCTCTCTTGGCGGCAGAACCTAGTTTAAGAAGTTTCAATTTTCAAATATCTGCACTAAAGACCTATATGCCTGTTACTTGTTAAGAAATTTCTTAAGTTAAAAAAAAAAGGTAAAAAGAGGAAACAAGTGTATAGTTTTGCTCGACTGTGGGATCTCAGGCTAGATGGTAGAGTTGATGATTATGCCGGGAAGAAGCCCGAGGAAAATTCTGTGTGGAAACTCTATGCTGATTGGCATATGAAACTTGGAAAGCTACCATTTGATTATTGAAATGGAATTGAGACTATTCAGTTGCCAAGCTATACCAAGATTTGCCCTTGAAGGTGAGCCCTAAAACATAAAGTTAAGTACTGTCAAAACAGTGACTATTGAATAATTGAGAATTTGTTCTGGATTCAACTAAACTTTACCTAATTTTTAGACAATTCTTTTCCAGATGCATTTCAGTCTGTTAAATATTTTTGCAGTGTTTAGCGATAAATTTCTAGTATACCTCTGTTTCCCAACATTTTCTAGTTTACTTTAGTTTGGAAGCCCAAAGTAGTTTACAAAAAAGGTAAAGTTGTTGGCTTCTCCCTTCAACTGAAAATGGCTCCAATATGACCTTTGAACGCAGGTTAACTTATTAAGGTTTGCCTAGGATTACTTAGTCATAGTATTTCTTGACTAATATTTGTGACTGGGAAAGTAGTTGAGGAAAATTATGTCTTTAACTGTGCCGTAGACAAACCTTAACATGTGCAAAAGAAAGTTAAAAGCTGCTCTAATTATGGGAGAGTTGGAATATTTACAAGCTTCGTTGCATCTTTTTTTTCGTATAGTGATTTCTTTACCCAGTAATTGCAAATCTGTACACGTGAATATTGCACCTATACGATAGAACTAAGACCTCCCCATTTTTTGATGTTCAGCAACATGATCTGAAAACAGAAATTCGTGTGATTTTGATTAGTCCTCTGTCTTCTTTGTGTTTCGACCATTCTTTCTTGCTTAATCAGTAGGCATAGCAGTTTGTTGCTTGAAGTTCGGAAAAGAAAATGGAAGTGTTAAGCGAGTATCATCATGTATATCTTTTCGAAAGCAGTTTTGTTAGGGTTCCTCTGATGTGTTTGTACATTGCAGTAACAGCTTCATTCCTTCTGGGCAGCATACACGATAAACTTGATTTTGTTGGTTATTAGCGTTTGCAGCTTTTGCGGTGATAGCGTTTGGAAGTCCAAACTCACCGCATTATTTTTGGTCCGTGCGTTTTGATCCTTAATACAGATTGGTAAAATTTTCTTCAAGGAAGATTGGATTTAGTTGGCAAGCATTCTTAAATCAACTTTTACTCTGAACAATTTAATTTTTGACTGATCAACTTCATATCTTTTATCCCCAGATTTTTACCTCATTTTTTTTGTCTTGTAAACTAGATTATGGTGATTTCTCATTCTGAATTTCATTTCTTCCATATACATCATATCATCACTTGAATCTGTTCATTATGCCAATAAGAATTAACAAAAATTAAAATACTGGGGGGACTTTGTTTAAAGTTAGAGTAATCTTAAAGACCATGTGAATATTACTAGGCGCAATACAAAGGACTTTTTTTTGGGAGGAATTTATATTGTTCTCTCCTTTCTAAAATTAGAGATGCATTTATAAAACGACGACTTTTAAGGATAATTTTATATTCTTAAATATAGCTTTAGTATTAATTAGGAATTTAGCTGTGGTGGTTTGATATTGAAAAGAGTAATGCTATAAACATCAACTATACACAAAATGTTATGCAAACATTATGAAAAAAGAGAGAAAATTACAATTGAATGTTTTACACGTTTTGATCGGTAAGCAATACATAGATTCTACCCTTGGTGTACAATTTTTTGTGTACAGTTGGTGTACATAGTATTATTCTATTGAAAATACTTGTAAAAAAGTAATGACAAATTAAAAATATCGTGTCACTTTATAATCCTAAAATATAAATGTATCTTTAATTTTGTAACGTACTAAAAAAGAAAATGTATGTTTAATTTTAAAAAATGTATGTTTAATTTTAAAACTGTGAGGGAGTATTACATTCTAATCCTAAGATATAAGAGGAACTTGGGGAGGGTCGCGGAGGAGAACTAGAGGCAATTACCTAGCTAGTGTCTGTGTTAATTCTACTGGGAAAAAATTGAACAACCTCCACAATCCATATCATAAGCTAACAAGCATTAAAAGGAAGCCAAAATTTGTTAGCACAATTTCAAAGGACTAATAATATTATATTCCTTGTTAAAATGAGTTTAAGAGAAGTAAATTCAGTGTTAATTGGATAATTTTCTTGAGAGAATTTGATGCACATGAATAGTAAAGAAAAAAGATATATATTGCGAATATTTACGTCAGTTTTTTAGTTGACAGTTACGTGAATAAGTATTAGTGGTAACTTTTTTAGAAAAATGTGTAATAAGTGGAGCTCTTCTATATTCTCGTGTATTGATAAGTTTTGTAATTGTAATTCGATGTAAATTTATCGCAATACATAACAGAACTCAATAATAAAAAATATTAAAATTTTCTTGCGAAAATAATAATTCGTAACATAAGAGTAGTTTGGTTGTTTATGACTTCTAAGGATGTTTTATGATATAAACGTGTCAGGAGGCATTGTTTAAAAAAAAAATCCAAGTAGACAACTTTTTTGGGTGGAATTCTTCAAAGAAAGAATGAATAAATAACTAGGTAACACATAAAATTTCATAATCAGTATCAACTATTTTATTCAAAATTACAATAATCACCAAATAAGTCTCAAATAAATAAATAAAATTGACATGTTTCCGGTAAAAAAAATAATAAAATTGAACTATTTTATTCAGAATTACAATAACCATTAAAACGTAAGGTGCAATCGAAATCTGAGGAGTAATCCCATTTCAATTTGACAATGTTTTTTACATTTGGGATTAGCAAACACAGTATCAATCGATTAACAATATTAATCTAATTAATTGTAAAATCTGCTTGGATCTTCAACATAAATCATAATATTTATTTCGCCAAGCAAAAAATATAAAAATAAAAAGTGTTTTTTTCAGTTCAAAATATAAGTTTTATTTATTTATTTTTTAAAATCAGTTTGAGATTTTTTAAAATTTAAATTTGACATAAACTCATTTAATTATAGTTCATGTAATGATAAATATAATGATCATTATTCTTTTCTTTCAAATTTTTTACATCCCAAAGGAATGAGAAATCAAAGGAAAAACAAAAAAAGAAAAGAAAAATCTAAAAGTTTATGAACAACCTAATAACTACATTTAAATATCTTTACTATTTATATTTTGCAAAATTATAAATAAAAAATATCTTTACTACACTTTTCATAGGACTTGACTCTCCTTCATTACATATTCCCTCCAATTCTACCCAATACACTATTTTTTTATAGTTTAAATATTATAACTGAAATCAACACTGATCAATTAATTTATAATATTGAGTAGCATAATTGTTCTAGAAATAAAAATAATTCGACACTTTTTAACTATTTAATGAACATGTGATTTTTTTTATCAAAATTTCAATTGTTGAAAATACTTTTAAACTTTTACGGGTAAAAATATTTTTAATGATTTTAATTTTTAATAGAATTGATTTTAATATCATCAACTATCTATTTACATATTTTGATCATTACTAACTAAATTATTAAAATTAAATAATTGGTGTATTAGATGAAATTAAAGAAAAAATATAATAAAGGGGAACCAAATCCATCTTCATCTGATTTAAAATAAAAAATAAATAAATGAGAGAATAAATAAGTTCTTATTTTATCGATAATAGATTTATTAAAAATAGTGAATCTTACTTAATTACTTTGGAGGATAAATAAATTTTATGTAACATTTTTTATTTGAACGGTATACTTTAAATATGTTTTGTAAAAAATATATATATATATATATATTATTTATTTATTAACTTCAGTCAATAAAATGGATGGAGTATGTTAAAGTCTGTACTACATAATTTTGATTAAAAAATATATAAAAATTAAAAATTGTCAAATGGACTCTCGTTTCTGGTTCTGGACAAAGACGGTCTAAAGGGCTGGCCTGAGTTTTCATCTGCCTACTAAAAATGGCAGCTCTGAATCAAAGTTATCATCAATCCGCAGTAATTTATGCCACTGCCTCATCTTCAAGAAATCTTTCTCTCTCTTTAAACCCATCATCAAGATTATTCAACAACCAAACTTTAAAACTTAATAAATCTTTTTCTTGTTTACAAGCACAATACAACCATTCTGGAAGTAGCCGGAGAGTAGTAGTATCAGCATCAGCAATTGCAACTGGGTATACTCTGTTTTCCCTTTTGTTTTCTGGGAAAATTTGGGCAAGGAAAATAAATCAAAGATTTATTAAGCTATATTCTCTACTGTTTTTCATTGTTGGTTTAATTGGGGGTTTTTTTTGTTGTTGTTGTTGTTGTTGTTGTTTAACTTTTGAGGAATTAAGCTTAATTTTGTATTTAAACTCTTTTGTTATATTCTTATTTTCTTGCAGAAGTGGGCAAGAGGTTCTTCCACCTGCTCTTGATTCTACTTCAGAACCACCTGCAATCTTTGATGGAACCACAAGGTTGATTCATAATTTCATAAAAAAAAATTAATTGAAATTAGTTGATTTTTAGTATTGGGTTTTGGGGTCTTATTAGGTACCACTCTACTTAAGAACATCTGCTCTTGATTCATAATTCCATAAAAAGGTCACATTTTTATTTCTTTTAAGAGTTAATTAGCGAAGTATTAAAATTTAAAATTAAAGTCAAGTTATTTTAGCAAAACAACGACTAATTTTATAAGTTGTATTTTTACCTTTTATACAATTTGTAATAATATTTACAATTTATTGAAGTTTTGGATACAGCAAATAATTTTATTTTTAGCAGTACTTTATAGACAAATCTATAATATTTACAATTGCAATGACTGAAAAATGATGTCATATCGTTGTTGAATTTCGAAATGTTTGACTTTAAGATGTCATATGTGATTATTTTATGGAATACCATGCTTGTATTTGTTAAAATGCTCATATGAACATTTTTCCTTTTCTGCATTATTTGGAATTTTTTTTGTCCACTACTTATGATCATGTTCTTGATTGAAGGTTGTATATATCTTACACATGCCCGTTTGCACAGCGCGCATGGATTGCCAGGAACTGTAAGGTTGTTTCTTAAACTGTTTATGATCTGGGTTCTTCTGTTCTTTTTCAAAAATTTAAAGAAGAATCCTGTTTATCTATCTCGCTCAAGGTAATGGGGTTGGTATACCGTATATTGGCATAGTGAATAATTTTTACATATATACTTTGCCTTTGGGGAAACAGGGATTGCAGGGCAAGATTCAGTTGGTTCCTATTGACCTAAAGAACAGGCCTGCTTGGTACAAAGAGAAAGTTTACCCACCAAACAAGGTGATTTTATATGAAGACAATCTGCTTTATGAAGTGTTGTAAGTTTCTCGGTATATTATAATAATGGCTTAAATATAATGACATACTAACTTGGGCATGCCAAGTTGTTATACATTGAAATTGATGATTTCAGTCTTAATAGTGATTTGTGCTTCGGGGTCATGATTGGTTTCTAGTTCAACTCATGTATCAGTCAATAACTTCATAATTATACTCTCATTTTGTAACAAACTTCAACAATATCTGGTTTATGATGCTATGTGAAACTAAGACCAACAGATTTCTTAAAATTGTATAAATTTTTTGCGAACTATTGATCTACATCCAGGTAACTAATTTGCTGTAATTGTTCATTCAGGTTCCATCTTTGGAACACAACAATGAAGTTAAGGGAGAGAGTCTTGATCTGATTAAATATATTGATAACAACTTTGAAGGGCCTTCACTTTTCACCGATGTAAGATTTTGGGTTTCTCTTTTATCTTTTGTAAATAAGTTTACTTAAGCATTCTAAAAGAGCTTCATTCATTGTCAACTCAGGATCCCTTCAAGAAAGTGTTTGCAGAAGACCTGCTAAACTATACCGCCTCTTTTAGTAAATCTGTTACAACTTCCTTCAAGACGGATGAAATGAATGAAGCCGGTGAGTGAAACACTTGCTGCTATTTGAGATATTTGGTATGAAGATAGACATATCTAACCATGGTAATGAACTGCATTAGCTGCTGCCTTTGATTACATTGAAACTGCACTTGCCAAATTTGACGATGGACCTTTTTTCCTCGGTCATTTCAGTCTGGTAAGTAAAAACAGCAGTTACTGTTACTTTTCGTGCTAAATGTAAATTTAAGTCCCTTTGTCTATTATTCAGAATTGGATTTGCTAAAATGATAGGAGTTACCAAGTTAAAATCCAAGTTAATCTGCAAGGATCCAAGTATATAGTTCACATCTCAAACGAAGTATTATTTTCCTTGTTAAGCTGTTTTTGATGCTTCTGATCCACATGTCTATATATGTGACCTTCAGGTGGATATAGCTTATGCTCCATTTATTGAAAGATATCAATTTTTCTTGCTGGATGTAAAGAAGTATGATATCACACAGAGCAGGCCAAAACTGGCATCATGGATTGAGGTACTTGTTTTCTAATTATAGTTGCTTGTCAATTTTCCATAAATTCATTGTATATACTATATAGATATACCTTTTCTTTGGATACTAGTCTTAAATCTAAATAGAGCTGACCAAGGAGTAAAAGATTTAAGGAGTAATGAAGTAACTGAGATTTTAACATAGAATCAAAATCTAATTCCTCAAATGTGCTTTGCTAGCTTTGATGGGGTAAAATAACCTAAGTCAAGTGTTGGCCCCCGGTGAACGGTTCTGAGAGGGGAGACTGGAGACAGACTATATGTTTTGGCACAATACTTGCACAAAGTGGTGGTTCAATGTATCTGTGACGCGAACCTGCAATCTCATGCTTGGCAACCTGAGCATTGTTGTATGACCAATCAATAGCTCTTTTCGCTTGATTGGTGTCCATAATACTACCATTTTTTAATTACTCCCATATTACCTCACTTCAAGGAATTTGATCCAGTTCCAGGTTCACGTGCCAAGTAATAAACCTTGTTTGGAGTTTAAGCTTAAAAGTTAGTAAAATTGAACTGAACCACTGACTTTTAATTCAGAAATTGATTTTACGATTGGAGAGCCTGAGGACCAGCCCAGAGTTCAAGCTTAATAAGTGTGGATGTGCAATACATTCTGATATTCATAATCCTTGGCTTCCAATGATCATCGCTCTTAGCCCTGCTAGTTTAAGCTACAGCGGAGATGTGGAATTTTTATCAGAAAACTCTGATAAACACTAGTTACGAGTGAGGTTGATAGTTGATTGTTGAAGATTTGGCTGAATACTATGTGGAACTTACATCATATTTAATCATGTTGTCAAACGATGCTCACATTTTAGGCAAACTAATGGTTTTGGTTTTCTGTTGATTGATAACAAAGCTGTTCATCGTCAAGAGTACTAGAGCAGCCACGGTTTCATTTCTAGTGATATAGTTTAATCATTTTTTGTAGGAAATGAACAAAATTGAGGCTTACAGACAAACCAGACGTGATCCAAAGGAGCTTATTGAAAGCTACAAAAAGCGATTCTTGGTACAAACTATGGACAACATCCTAACAATCATTTGAATTCTAAAATGTCTTCAGTAACATACAAATGCAGCTAGTTCCTTACCCAATTCTTATTTCCTATGCAGGCTCAGCCCTGAAGTCTTGCAACTTGTTCGGAAGCAATAATTCGATTCAAGAATCAGTCCTACTGTCCGCAAGTTCATGAACATTATCGTCCATGTAGGGAACTACTGATGAATCTATAGCCTATTTTGTGCTGTGTCGATGAGATATTTATCTTCCAGATTTGGAAGATTTTTCTAATTCAGATGTGAGCATAAGTTTGTCAATATTAGCTTCCATTCTGTTCGGCAAATAAGTACTCATTAATATTACTAGCTGAGATATATTATGTTTTTCGGCTTTGGAATAAGGCCTCCATGAAGCATCTCTGATATCCTCCCTTTACATAGTGCTACTTAGTCCAACCCCATGAGCCATTTATTCATGGTATCAAATGATACCTGGCTACTGCCAAGGCTCGACCTCTTCCCTTTGCTGTGGCAAAGAGAGAGGCATACCTCAATTATGCAAAAATGATTCCCATTTACAAAATTTATAAATTGTAGAGGTGGTCACGGGGGAACATTTGGCAAGGCTTTTTATATTCTTTATATTTCACATAGACTTTACAGCGTGAATTTGTATTAAAAAAAAATAAACTTACTAGAGCATGGTATAATCAAAATTGGACTAGAATTTCTATAATCTATCGCATTTTACTAAAAAATGCTATATTGTCTAAATAATAAATATCGTGTCAGTAGAGAAATTACAAGTTAAATGATATTTATTTTAAAAATATCATTTTTCTCTGACAATATCAATAGTCTGCAAAGCATAAACTTAACTTGTGTATTCATAGAATCATATTATCAGAGATAACACTAAGAAACTACTCTAGTGGTGAACTGCACAGGAAAGTTCAACAGTTTTAAACACCGCCACTTGTGCATCTATTATAAGTCAGAGAAAATTTTCCAAAAACTGCAATCAAATCTTGAAATTTTATTTAATCATGCCTGTAATCCTTCTTTACATATCACAAGAATAACTGCTAGTTTTGCAATTAAAAGTACAATCGTTATGCTACTGGATATAAACTCTTCATCCAAAATCCAGCTATTGCGTTGAGGATCTAGCATGTTCCAGATCCCTAAACATTATAAACGCCAAATATTATGGATGACAAAAAAATAAAACATAAAAGGAGAAAAGGGTGTTGATAGTAATTGTATTACATAAGCATATGAATTTTATAAGGTATAAGCCCCAGAACACAAAAACGAGGACTTCCAGAATAATTTTATGGGGAGTGTTAACTGCAGGAACCTTGACTAAGTAGGCCCCTTTAATCCACTTGTACGAAGAGATCCCATTTCTAAAATGTTGGATCATTTGCCCGAAGTTCTAGAGGTACTTGATGCTCTACACACCATTGCAGCCCCTCGGTATGAGAGTGTAAAAGGACGGGCAGAGGCGAATATAAAAAATCTCTACATCAGCAGTACTTTCCATATCTTCTTCATGTACACGAGTAATGACCATACAGCTAGCCATGCCGAGATATAAAGCAAAGCAACACCAGAAGCTACAAGAACCCCTGGTCCTGCAAGGCTGCAATTTTTTGGTGGAGAGGCAAAAAGAAAAAGACACAAAAAAAAAAGTTAGTGGTAAAAGTGTGTTTAGGTTTATTTTCCACAGAAAAAAGAAAAATAAGAGTGAAACCTGCTGTCTCTGGTAACCAGGAGAATGGTTAATGCAGACATCTGTGCTGCTGTTTTCCACTTTCCCAAATTATTTACAGCAACAGCCTAAAAACATTAATCATTTGCGCACATTAACCAAAGGTAGAAGGTATAATAACTAGCATGCAAAGAACATTTACAGCTTTGTAAGGGACAATGACCTCTGAAAGTTTACTATTTTGAGAAGCAGCCCATTCTCTGACCGCAGACATGGTAATCTGTAAATCAGTCATAAATTGTTACGCATATGAACATATAAGGCACAGGAATCAAGTAATAAGAGAAAAGTTAAGTGCTCAAAAAATTACACCAAAGCGAATGATTTTAACCGAAGTCGTTATACAAATGATAAATATAAATATAGGAGGAAAATGCAAGACAGAACAGTTTACCAAGAATGGACAAGGTCGACAATCAAATTCAGACTCAAGAGTTTGCTGAGCATTATAAAAAGGGCAGCAGCCCACCAAATGCTATCCTTGTGAATGAAACTAGCAATGGAGGAAGGGGCTATAATAATAGAATTACACTTAACAGGGTTACCAGAGTATTATTAGTCCAAGAGACCAGAGGAAATCAAAATCCAGCTGTGATTTATGATGCTATGGAACAGCTAAACGGGGGAACATGTAACATTTTTTCTTATGATAAGTGTGAACAAGTCATTTAGGGTTCCATGATTTATTTTTGTAGCTCCACAAGGTCCCATCATGTGTGCGTCCACCTAATATTTATGTGAGAGGGATCTTGTGGAACTAGCATATTTCTTTATGGAAATAGCATTTTCCAACATTGAATGCTAAATATATATATATGCTTCCATTAAAAGAATGAAAGGAAAAAAAGAAGCTCAAACCTGCTGTGTAGTCATTTTTTCTTTATTTCATTTCACCTCCTATGACACTAGGAATAATTGCTCTATGCCCTGCCCAGGATTCTTTAGTTCTACCCATATATCATAAAGAGATGAAAAGATGGTGCAGCCAAAACCCGACTAGAGGGAAAATTTTGTTTTAAGTTAAGGTCTTACTAAAGAAGGGGCACCAAGGCCTCATAAAATCCTAGAGATTGGTTGCTGCTTAATTCTATAAAGTTAAAGTTAGTTCAGCGCAGGGGCTTGGAAGTGGCTCCCAGAACAAGACCCATCACAGACGACATCCTTTTTTTCTAATAATAAGGCAAGCTTTAATTTTTGACTGAGAGTACTCACATTTCCTACTAAGTCTAATAGCTCTGTGCTCTATTCTGTCATATCACCAACTTCCTTATGCCCTGATGAAGGCTTGTGACACGGGGGAGATCAGTGAAGATTGAATTTAATTTGTATTTTGGGATGTATGAAAATTTTAAACATTTATTGTATTCTATTTATTATTTAGGTTAGCCTAGTAGATTTAATTATTTATTGGTCCGTTTATATTTTGGGCTTAATTTTTAAGTTTATTGGATTTTATTTTATTTTTAGGGTTTAGGTAGTATAAATAGTCTCTTAAGGTTATTATTATACAACAACTCTCATTAGTATTGAATTTTCAAATTATTCTGATGACTGTTCTACAGTTTTTTATCTCTCCTTTGCGGATTCCTATGATCGCAAAGTTCCAAATTCAATTTCTGTGACTGATTCTTGTTGTTTACCCGTCTTCCGTTGTGTTCGTTGGCATCAGAGCCTGGGAATTAGCCTACAACAAAGACAATTCTACTGATTAACCTAGAGACGACCCACTTCGATGTCACTGTGAACGAAAATGATGTAGATTGAAGCTGCTTAGCCGGGGATCTCGTGGGAACTAGATAAAACTAGTCGAATTTTATCTTTAAATTTCAGTTTTAAGAAAGAACAAAAAAATATTGTTGCTGCCGAATTACAGTGCCACAGCTCGGAGAAGGGCAAAAGTAAGGAGAAAAATTATCTTGCTGCGGAATTCAAGATTTCAGATTGTTAACTAAGAGGGAAAAAAAATCTAATTCGTGGCCGTTGCATATCTCGTCTTTCACATGAATTTGTGCAACAAAGTATGGTGATGTGGCCATGTAAGACTGTAACACGATTTGTGATTTGATCTCTCGTATGGTATTATTGCATATTGCTTCAAAAGTTTTTTTTATACCTATTGGAAATTTGTCTTCAAGATAACTTTAATATTTAGCAACTGAACCTTAGTTTAATTGCATAACATATCTTGAGGTTTTGCATAACAAATTTTATCCTTACATCTTGTTTAAAAAAAATGTCTCAAACTATAAAGATAAAAATTTCACAAGTCGAGGATAAAATTTGTTATCTTAAAGATAGATGTGATTTGTTACGAGTATGAAATTTATGCGCGTCACCATACAAACTTGTGGTCCGAATATGATGATCTTTTAGAGGAATTGGAGGAAGCACATTATACACTTGACAAGTTGAAACATCGGCATCAAGTTAAGAAAAGAAGAGCCAGAGAAGAGTGTCAAAAGGAGATTGTTTCTAAGTTAGAAGGCGCTGTAAGAATTTCGTAGCCTGCACGAAAAAATTTCAAGAAAGTTTAGCCCTATCAATCCTACTTTTCAGTCATGTTATTTATCTGTTCTAGTAAAAAGTGTGGAAGACACGAAGGAGGTTGAAGAAAGTTATAGTTAAACACGAACCAATTATAGTGGTTGAGGAAGTTCATGATTTGGAGTCAACACGACACAAGGATGCAGATATCGTAGATTTTGAAATTGAGGAGGTTGAGAATTTCTAACTCTTGGTGCTTGATACATGTGCGTTTTAAAATTCGAGGTCGAATAATCTCCAAGAAAAAGGGAACGACGCAGGGGAAATTATCAGTGAAGATTGAGTTTAATTTATTTTTTGGGATGTATGAAAATTTTAAATAGTTATTGTATTTTTCTTTATTATTTAGGTTAACCTAATAGATTTATTTATTTTTTGGCCCGTTTATGTTTTGGGCTTAATTTTTAAGTTTATTAGATTTTATTTTATTTTTAGGGTTTAAGTAGTATAAATAGTCTCTTATGGTTATTATTATGCAACAACTCTCATTGTTATTAAATTATCAGATTATTCTGACGAGTGTTCTACAATCTTTTATCTCGCCTATGTGGAATTCTATGATTGCAAAGTTTTAAATTTAATTCCTGTGACTGAATCTGCTGTGTCAGCTTGATTCTGCCCTGAACATTCACTTGAATGAGCTTTCACAAGCCTCAAAAAGTGACGAATCCCTCTCAATGGTTAGCATCAAGAATGTTGAATTTCAGTAGGTAGATCAGTTGCTAGGTTAGGTAGGTGTTTAGCATCAAGAGTATCGAGTTTCAGTAGGTAGATCAATTGCTAGGTTAGGTAGGTGGTTTGTTGCTGATATCACTTTTCATGGTACAATTGGGTTTCTCTTCACCCCTAACCCCAGTGCAGAATTTTTCTCACGTCAAGATAATAAGATCCTATCAACCATCCTTCGGCTCCTTGTTCTTTGACCCAAAAACACTCCTCAACCTACCGAACTGCACTTGGATTATAAACTATTATAATTCACCATTGGCCCTGCCAGACATGTTAAATCAGACCAAAAATCATGAGCACTTAAGACCACATGGGATTAGATCAGGTACACACACAAAAAGTTGGCAAGGTGGTTGGCTGGTTGCTTACTGCCTCAACTAAAATTGCTTTTGCAGGTAAAATTGTGTTTCTTCACCCCACAACATCAACACAGATTGCTTCTCAAGTGTACAATAAGATATTATTTAGTGGCTAAGACTAATAGGCCAGCATACAAGTGTGTGTAGCCACAAGGCTCAACTCCTACTGACTGCATTTCATGAAAAAATTTCGGAAACAGGTACAGTCCAACCTTAACGTAATCCAGTTGGCAGATAAATTATGTAATTCAGGTTTTAGTCATGTCAGCCAGAATAGTTTTCTGTCTCAAGCTATCTAAATATATACCAGGTGAGAGACCAGGGCACCAGTATACCAATCTATCTAGTTGGGCTAGCAAATGACTGATCCTCACTCCTAAGTAAGATATTTCTATTATCAAAGAATTTAGAAAATAAACATATCTTCAATCAGAGACAGCATATCTAAGCCTATAAACTGTTTCTTTCTAAGTGTTTAAAGATATAAATATTAATCAGGTGATCAAATCACCAGTGAACACACCTCTTATGATAAACCATGTTTCATAGGCCTCTTTAAGTCGATATGCTTACTAGAATCATCAACTAAAAACAAATATCCTTCCCTGCCTCCATTCCTGTTCTCGAATATTACCATAATAACATAGCACCATCCTAAGGAAACTATTCAATGTTGGGTACCTATTTTTTAAACACCATTGCCTTGATACTACCTCTGTTCCAAAATATAGGATTATTATTGACTTTTTGAAGTCAACTAAAGACATTTTCAAACTCAAAATTGACATGAATTATTTTAATTTTAGTCAATACACTCATGAATATTGCAACTATCTAAAAGGTAGTACTAATTGTAAGATTTATTGTTTCATAATTTTAATGAATCATCCCAATTTTGAGTTTAAAAATTCACAAATTGACTTTCAAAAGTCGACATTGATCTTATAATTTGGAACGGAGGAAGTACTATATATTAGAGATGATGGTAAGGAGCTTCAGTTATATAGGTACAATGTTGTACACAGCTAAACATTTCTGTCTTCAACTATCTTGATTGATACATTCCTCTTCCTAATAAGTTTTTGCTAAACAGTCCTAATTACAGATAGCTATATGAAAGACAAGAAATGGCCTCAGAAATCAGGTATAGGTCATTGAAAAAAACAAACAATAAACAAGAGAGTGAGATCGACTTGAGGTGCTCATCCTTTTACTTGATAATACATGCATCTCGAAAAAAAAATATCTTTTATCCGTGAAGCTTGAGTGAAGGTCATGTATTCTCACCTCTCTACCAATTATTGCAATTGAAGGTACGGTCAGTAGCCATGGCAATTGTCCAAAGATAGCAACTTCCGGCGGTCTTGTACACAACAAGACCAAGGTAGCAGCAACCATAAGCTGCATGCAATATACACGGTAAGGAAATCTGAAATCTCATATGCTTCTTACAAATGAAATATCAATATCTATTTACCTTTTTATAGTGCCTACAGAGATGCAATTGCATTAACAAGTTTAAACCATGAAATAGAAGTTCAATGAAGAAGGGATAACATACCTTATCAGCTACTGGATCTAAAAATGCACCAAATGCACTTCCTAGATTCATCTGATTCACAACAGAGAATGTTTGTGTAAATTGCAATATAAATGAAATAGAAAAATCCATCATATGTTTCTCCTTAAGAGTTTCAAGAACGGCATCACAAACCTTTCGAGCAAGGTACCCATCAAGCCAATCTGTAATTGCTGCAGCAATGAAGATACAGGTTGTAGCAGTTGTTCCCCACCAACTATTCATATAAAAAGCTACCAGAAAAGAATATACGAGGTCAGTCTCAACAAATGCACAGACATCAACCAATGTCCATTACAATAGAAAAGAAGTGAACTTCAGGGATTGAAAATTATCCCAATCATAAAGGTACTTAGTTCAGAACTTCATATACAAAATGAAAATCATTAAACTGTATATTAATTTATTATTTATTAAAATAGCAACAGGCTAGCAAGAAAAAAAATGACAAACGTGAGAAATCGTAATAAAAAATATGTTACAAAGAATAAAATTCCGCAGCTACAGGAAAAAAATCATTCCAACCTATTCATGATCTAACAAATTATCATTAAACAGTGAGAGTAGAAAACTGGAAATTACGATTAACAATATTTTCCTTCATTACAATATCCTTACAGAATTTCTTCCCCTAATGAGAAATTAGGATTTTCACACATTTTTGAGAGAAGTAAAAAGAAAATTGAAGAAACAGATGCACCATCTATACCAAAAGCATTATACTCAAGATACCAAAAGAAGCCAAAACATATTATAGTTGATTGGGCAGATGACCGTCCATCAATTTCAAGTACACTGCCATATTTCACAAGATATAGTTGAATATAGATATCTGACCAGAATCAAATACAGTCCATAATCAAAATATAGGTCTGAGTCTAGCTTAATTATAAATATCCATACTTAGACCATCACATCTAAAAAACAAAATTGTAATCTACTGGACCACTAGAAACGAAAAACAAAACTCTAAAAAGAAAATGCTTCCGATTCAAACACAGTTTGAATAAAAAACGTTTAGTGTTTATTTCTTGATGGCCAAATCACCAATAAATTCGAAGAGTATTTTCACATCAGACACCAACCAAATCATACTAGCAATCTCATGATGAACAGATTTTGAGAGTTTCTATTGCTTAGCCCCAAAAAGGTTTTCTCGAATAACAAGTCCATTGTTTTTTATTGCTTCTGTCGCAACAAAAATCCCTTTGCGCCTCAAACTTTAATTTTTTCTCAGCTGATTAAATATAAATAGACTCATTACATCTTGAACCAAAAAATACCATGTCCTAAAAGCTCCAAAAACACCAAACAGATTCAAAGAGTATCTATTATTGTCCAAGTTATATATTTCTTTTAACTTTGGTTAACAAATAAAGGCTTTGATGTAATTTAATAGTTACTTTGATGAATATTGTTGACATTGATTTCTCTCTCCAGGTCCTCTATTTCTATCTTCTGCCTCCACTTTTTCTACTGTTCTCCTATTCTTCTTCTCCACATTCTTCAGCTATTCTCTTCCTCTCTAACATTCTCCAACTCTTTCTATCTATTTTCTATTCTCGACCTGCTGTGCTACACAACAATATTTTTCTTCATTGCAGCATACTTGCAGTATTTCTTCCCAGTGTATCAAAAAAATTGACGAAAGTTAAACATGAATTGATTTCTAATTTCCACAGAAGCTAACAAATCATATCATGTTGAACATCCATTAAATTTCAAGTACATGGATAAAAATATAGCTGAAAACCACTGCTACTTTATAGATATCAGACCAGAATTAAAAATATTGCCCATAATCAAAATATAGGTCTGAGCCTTGCTTACCCATATAAAGTCTATAGATTATCAAGACATAGATTCATACATTTACAAAATAAAGTAAGTTCTAAATCTACTTGACAACTGGGAAGGAAGACACACATAAAAGAAAATGCTTCTGCAATCAAAGGATGAAACAAAATAAGAAAAATTCAAAATATGTAGTTTATATTGCTTGATGAACAAATAATAAAAATTTGAACAATATTTTCGAATCAGGCAATAACCAAATCATCCTAGCAAATTCAGGATAGAACAAATTTCAAGAGTTTCTATTTACTCGTCCCAAAAAAGTGTTTTGGAAGAATAAGTCCATTGCTTTCTATGCTTCCTCTAAGACAAAATACAATCCTGTAACCTTAAAGTTTCTAAGCTAATCAAAATTAAAGAGAGAGAGAGAGAGATCACTTAGCACCTCAAATTAAAAATTCTCTCAGCTAGCTTATAAATAAAAATAACTTTTCTCAGCTGATAAAATGTAAAATAGATTCACCACACCTTCAACAACAAAATAAAAATAAAACATGGAATTGATGATCAATCACCTTTAAAATCATCCTACAAGTTCCAAAAAAATCCAAAAAAAAATCAAATATTTCTATTGCATTGTCCCTAATTATATACACTACTTAAGAATGTATGATGGCTTCCTATGTGTCTAATTCTATATTGCCAGATACCTCCAATCAGCTTCCAAACTAGAAAACAAAGAAATATCTTTGTACCTCAAATTGTAATCTTTCTCAGATCATAAATTTTTCACACTGAAACAAACAAAGCCTCATCTGATATAAATAATACGAATTTAGAAAAAACCAAAAATTCTATTTTCAATTGCTTTTCTTCATCCTAATTCTAAATAGATAGAAAATTGAACGTACTGCAAACCAGAAGCGGAACGGCCGCGACGCGGCCGATGGTTAAGATAGTTGGCAATGTGAGCAACTTAGTAGACTGGTGGCGCGATGGCTGCGGCGGCGGCGCCACGGCGGGTTTTTTGAGGTGTTCCTGGTGGTGGTTATGCGACGGCAAGGTGGAGGTCGGAGAGCAATCATTCTCTAACCATTGGTCCTCTTTGTTATTGTTCTGTGAGCCCATATCTGTGTTCAACAAACCCGAACCACCCGATTCAACCGCTCCTCCTAATTCTCCTCCTTTATATTCGGAGGAAAATTGCACGCCACGAAACCCTAACTTTCTATATATAACGACGTTATCGTGCGCTGAAAAGGGGGTGCAGGGTGCGCAGGGCGTTATCCTCCACTCCGGCCTCCTCGCCCCCGCTTGTGGTGGTTTTGCGGTGGCGAATGTGGGGGTGCGGAGGAGGAGCTTGTTGAGATTTTGGGTGGTGGTTTTGGCGTAGAGGGAAGAGATGAAGGTGAGTTTTAGAGCTGGCATGATTGGGGAATATCCAATCCAATTATACGCACCGGGAGCTCAGGTTAGCAGAAGGGAGAGACGTGGGTGGGCTTACGTTAGCGGTTGGTTGGTCGGGGATATTGTTGGTGAGGGTGGGCCTGTTTTTCGGCCTAAAAATATCTTTTACCTTTTTCCTTTTCTTATTAAAAAGATATTTATATCGTATGATTTTATCATCAATTTTTTTATTATTATTATAAGTTACGTGAATACTAACATTATTTATGTCTTTTATAAATACGGAGGTATGCAAATACTCCCTGCATGCCCAAATGTATTTTTTTAAAATCTTATATGTTAATGTCTAAAATAATAATAATTTTTAGATTAAATGACGTTAAAAAACTAACTAATTTTCACAAATTTTCTATTTTTACAAACAAATTACAATCCTTTCACTTTAAATTACAAACTTCAAAGATAAATTATATTTTTCATAAAATCGTTGACAAACGTTAATTGTTACATAATAAAAAATAAACAGTCAAATGACTTTTTGCGAACGTTTGTTAATAACGTTTGTAAAAGTTTAATAATTTTTATCGACATCTATATTAATCTCCATATATAAAGCGGTTGCTGCTGACGTGGCTTGGTGATTTTGTGTCATGTATTTTTTTTTCTCTTTTGTCCCTATAAATTGAGATATATTACTATTTAGTTATTGTTAATTTAAATTTTTTTTATCTTTTTATTTAGTTTTCTAAATTTATAAAATTTTAATTTTATCTCACATAATTTATATGTACAATCATGTGTCATCGAATGCTAGTTTTTATAAAATAACTTACTTAATACGTAGCAAAACTCTAAAATAATACGAGTATCATCTCCTGGTGAAGCATAAAATGAAAATAAATAAAGTTAATGTCAGAGGTCTCAAATTTTAAATTTTAAAAAGTTTATGTATCATTATATTATTAATTGAATTAATCTCATACAATTGATTAAGTCCTAAATTATTATTAAAATATTTAATATAATATTATTTAAAATAAAAAATTTAAGACTCATAGCGTTGTATAAATAAATTTAATGCATTTTTTCCTCAAATTATGCTTTCTTAAAGCTGATTTTCTCTCTCCTCTCTCTAGATATTTGAAATGAAACTTCTGTTCACTAGTAGTACTACCTTTTACCTTTTTGTTAGAGGTGGACATATAAATGATTCATGGCCATGCACCTTCCTGCGACTGCATTTTCTCTTTCTCATAATATCCAACCCACCGACAAAAAGGTCAAATGTGACATTTACAAGTATGTTGACTTCTTTTTATTTTACGATTCACAAAAATATATTCACACCAACACTTTTATGGATTTTATTAGGAAATTTTTAAATGTATTCTTTTGATTTATACACTTTTTACTTCATAATAATAGTTTTATTTATAAAATTTATTAGCATCTCATGATACACGCGTGATGTGTATAAATTATAGGTATAAAATAAAAAAATTATAAATTTAGAAGATTAAATAAAAAGATAAAAAAACAAATTTAATATAAAAAAAGAAAAAATAGTAATATATCTAATGTTGTAGGAACAAAAAAATGTGACACAAATTCACCACGCCACGTCATCGGCTCCCCTAAGCCGCTTTATAATATAGATAAATATTAAAAATATAATTTTATTTAATATTTATTTTTAAAAATAAGTAATTATTGATTTCGTAGTAGTGACATGATAATAAAAGAGTTAAATGCATTTTGCATCTTCAATTTGCGCATTACATCTTATACTTCAAAATATAACACTTTATATTCTACATTTTTAGCGAACCGACACATAACACCCGTTAATCCAAAATCCGTCGCTAAAAGCGCAAAATCTGACACTTCTCCATCACTTTTGTAAGACCCCGAATTTATGAAATAAAAGTTTATTAATTTCTTTATGATTATTTTTCTAAATAGTGAAGTGCTTAATTGTTATAAATGATAGTTAAGGGTGTTATATGCAAATTATCTGATAAATAGTATGTCGGGGAATATTACTTTTGTCGGGGAATATTCTTTCTGTCGGGAAATATTATATTCGGTACCGTATGACGGCGCCGAAATGGCAATATTGTCAACGATAGTGGGCCCCACAACGGGTTAACTGTCGGATATAGAAAGTGATAGAAATTGGCGGCCAAACTTTAACCGATAACTGTTGAAATACCCGGTGATAAAAAGAACAGTAAAACGCGTTATTCCACAGTAGCACACGGTATTCCACAGTAGCTCACGATATTGCACAGTGTTTTATATTATTGATTCAATAATTGATAAAGTAGTAATTGCACAGTATCTTGATTCAATAATTGTTAGATAGCATCTGCATAAATATATGTTACTATTTGTCACGACACTGTAATTCATATCATTTGATAGGATATTTTAGCATTATTGACAATGTCTAGAAATTCTGTCAAGGAAAGGGTTATTTAATTGCGCGCCATTTTTATGGAAGACCCCCTCTTTCCTGGGAATAATCTGGTTGTCAGTATTGCGAATATATGCTATCTGTGATATTAATACATTTAACACAATAATACAGAAAAAGGGATTTATTGTGATAATGGAGTTATTTTTATAATGGTTTTATCTTTTTGATAATGGAATTATCTTTTGATAATGGAAGAAAAAAATGGATGGATGATATAAATGGAAGAAAAAATGGATGGATGATATAAATGGAAGAAAAAATGGATGGATGATATTAAAAGAATATACCAAGGGTATAAGAGTAATAAACCAAGAAAATTTAGGAAAAAGACTAAAATGCCCTCACCTTGATTTTCCTATAAATAGGGAGGGTTTGCTTAATAAATTTTCACACCTTCATTGCTTATACTTTCTCTCTCTCTAAATTTCTTAAGTTCTCTTAGTGTGCTAGGCTATTGTAAGTATTTGTGAGAATACTAATATTATCCGAAGTTAGTAAACTTCATAGAAAGTAACATCCAGTTAACGAAGGTAGGGAATATCATTTCTTTCATACTCATATATAATATCATTTGCTTTCATGTTCATAAGTGATATTATACTCATAAAGGTTGTTATTCATTCTGTATTAATTTGTGGGGATAATCTGTCCGTGCGGTATGACGCATGCCTGGTGAATATCCTTTTATATTCATTCCTTATTATTCCGCGGGAATAACCTGTATGTACGAGTGTCGTACCTGGTGAATACCCTTTGTATTCATTCCTTATTATTCTGTGGAAATAACCTGTATGTACGAGTGTCGTACCTGGTGAATACCCTTTGTATATTTCCTGTATGTACGAGTGTCGTACCTGGTGAATACCCTTTGTATTCATTCCTTATTATTCTGTAGGAATAACCTGTATGTACGAGTGTCGTACCTGGTGAATAACCCTTTGTATTCATTACTTATTAATCTCTTGTGGAAATAACCTATTTACGCGAATTATCGCATGACGGGTGAAAATCCATTTGCAGTTTCATATATTCTGTTATACTCGTATAACGTATCATTTCTTTCGTACTCTTTAAGTAATATCTTTTTCTTTCACATTTCTCCATTTATGATAAGAAATTTTTGTTTGTTTCCAAAACCTTATTTTTAAATGGAGAAAATCCCTGAAAATTAGTAGAATATCCTTAATAGTTTGTGTTTCATCTAATATCTTTTCACTTGAATATTTCTATTTCATTTTATACGTTATAGTTGAAGCATGAAATAATTTCTTGAATATCATTCTTGAATTTGACTCCACAATTTGGTCATCATGTTGGCAATTTGGTCAATCTTTGATACTGATTAAATTATAAAGTTTTTCTTTTCCTTAATCTCACTGTATCATTGTCATCATCCTCATACTTAAATTGTGGTGATAGTTTTCTTTGGCCCGCAGTGCAAAGATGAACTGGCGTGACATGATTTTGACCAAACTGTGTATTAGTATAATCATGACTTTTGGTATTACAAACAAAGGCGTATGGTGAAAGTCATCTTTGGCCCGTAGTGCAAAGATGAACTGGCGTTTGACATGATCATGACCGGTGATGTTACAAATAAATATCTTTGGCACGTAGTGCAAAGAGAGGCTGTTGAAAATAAATTGTTGATTTGGTTATTCATAAACAGGAATTGTTGATTGGTGTTACATGGATAAAATATTGGTGGTGATCCTTTAATTTATAGAATATGGTAGATATTATAATCTACTTGACTCTTCTAATGGATTGTTCGTTCCGCTGCAGTTGTTGTTATTGAACAATTATAATATCTTTAAATCTCTGATTTATTATTGTTGAAGACTAAAGATAATTTTTATTCTTCATTATCTTAGTCATGATATTTCTACTGAGCTAATTGAGCTCACCCTTTTCAGTTTTGTCCCATTGTTTTTCTCAGGAAAGGAAAATGTAGCTGGGACTAGCCGGGGAGTGGAGTGATGGTCTGAGTTAGTGGTTGCCCTCATCAATTATGACATAGTTTAATAATGATTGTACTGGAGACTTAAAACATGCGTTGCCGTCTTTTTACGGCATTGTAATAATTTGGGTTTGGATACTGTGGTACCATACGGTACGATATTGTATGGAAAGTCACAGTATGTGTGTCGTCGTATTTTGCACGACAAATATTAGTTGTAAATGAGAAAATTCGTATTTGTATTTGTATTTTTGTAGAATGTTATTGGCGACTCAAAATGGGTTGTGTGGACCTATTTTGGGGGCGTCACAACTTTAGCGTATTTTAAGCTAGAGAGTATTATGTGCAGATTCACTAAAAAATGAAAGATGCAAAATATCACGTTTTGAAGTATAAGATATAATATGCAAAATCAGACATATTTGGGAAAATGTAATATTTAATTCACAATAAAACTGTATACTACTAATAAAATAAAATAAAATTTTATTTTATTTTTTGGTGAAACAAATTATTTTTTAACAAATAACGCACGGAGTATAAAGAAAAGAGAATCGAATAATGTCCTGTGTTTGAAGTGACTTTGACCACATTTGAATACTTATGAAAACAAAGGATTTAAGTCCGGACCGGCAGCGGCGCCGGCCAATACAATATAGCTCAAAAGATTCAAAACTCCTTATGTCATGTTTGTTTGTAAAAAAATTATTTAAAATTAAATTATTTATCTTAATTTAATGGTATTTGGGCTATTTTATTTTATGACAGGAGATTAATAATTCTTTAAATAATTCAATAATTTTTTTTTCATTCATAAAGTTATTTACGAAGAATTATATAATCACATGATGACTATTAGTTTAATAGTCCTCCGTTTTAAGCTATTAAATGGTTTTTGGGACTATTAGTCTTACATTAAAGGACTAATAGTTTATCGTCAAATGATTAAATAGTTCAAAATAATATTAAATTAAAATAAACAATTTAACCTCAAATATATTTTTTCGTAAACAAACATGCCCATAGAGAATTGTTGCTTACTAGATATGAGCTATTCAGAGGACAAATTTAAATGGATTCATTGTGATGGTCTGATGGAAATAGCTATTGCAAAAGACAGAGACTGGACCCAAACTACAAGTTTCATGGCTTTACTATGAGATAATAGACTGCAGTATATTCTTTTCTTATTTTTTTAATACTTTTAGAACTTATTATATTGAAGTTTAATTTTAAAAATACATTTCATCTAAGTGGTATATAGGGAGAACATATGAAAAACTTACCTTTAATCTTTGCAGCGAGGACTAATTTTGATTTTTACTGAAGAATAATTAAATTTAAATGTGTGACATTACACAATAAATAAAAAAAGTCTTACGACTACTAGAATGTCGCAAAAGATAAATTTATTAAAAAAGTTAGCATTGTCCGTGAAATTTCGATCGTCGATGATCCTTATGCTCTCACATTCATGAGCCATTTTGTAAAGGACTATTCCATCACATTGAATTTCTTCAGCATGAAGAAGAGGCACTTCTATGGCCATTGGGACATGGTAGGGTTGAGGGTAAAAGTTTAGCAATAAAGAAATGTTAATCACGTTTGGTGAAATAAATAGAACAACCGAAAAGTAGGGACTAAAGCATGAATGAAATAATTTATTTATTTTGTCAGCAAACTGAAAAATAAATATTATAAGGTTTAAGGTTATGAATAATTTGACAGGTTGTGGGGCCAAGTGTCTCGATTTAAATTTTGTGGAAATCTTTTATTATTTCGAGTTGGAATAGGATTTTTTTTTGTATTTTAACATCGGTTAAATTTTTTTTACACTAAATTAAAGTTCTAGAAAAGGCCTTCAAGTTTTGACAAATTTATTTTTTCATCCCCCTCCAACCTTAAACATTTTTATATTTTTTCCTTCAACCTAAAAATTAAGTTGCGAAGACTAATAATATAAATATAAATTAGAGCTAGTTTATTAATATTCAGGTCTATGCGAATTCAACATATATAACTTTAAGATGAGTAATATTAAGAGTCTCAAATATATACTTTAAAACGTGTTTCATATATCTGTGTATTAATAATATGTATACTTGAGACACGTTTAAAACTTCAATTTGAAGACTCCTAATATTAACCTTCTAATATTAATATATTTTATTTTTGAATAAGGTTTATATTACAACAAAAAACACGTCAGATTTTTAAGTTAATATATAAAGTCAAGAGTCCTGCTACGTATTAGGATAAATTTAACAATTGTAAAATTTATTAATACACGAGATTGGTGGGAATTATAGGAGGACTCTACTTGTTATATATCTCTCTAAAAAAATTATCACTAATACTTATTCACGTAACTGACAATCAAAAAAGTCAACGTACACATTCGCAACATATATCATTTTCCTAAAGTCGGAGACCTAATTGTGGTGTAAACAAACTTTTGAAGCTTTTTAGCTTTTTTCAAAACGCCCTCTGACTTTATAATATATCCTATTTTGTAATTTTTATATTTATTTTTTTTTATTTTATTTAATTCTTCAAATTTTATATAACTCTATATAATTTACATATACAACACGCATGTCACCGAATCGAATACTAATAAAAATAAATTGTATATATCCTTCACAAAAGAGGACATATTTTTACCACAACATATAGATTAATTTTTTTATATATATTTTTATAGTGGTAATTTTGTGATTCCAATAATTTAATGCGAAGCTTGAAGATCACCTAAAATTGAGTGCTTGTGGACTCGGACTCTGTGCTAAGCTAGCAACGAAAAGAAAGAGGGGCACATGCAGTAAAATGTGACGCTAAACTCGCCATTTTCATGTGACCATTCTCTCTCTCTCTCTCCAATTACAAAGCTGTATTATGAATCGTGTACTACTAGTAAAGTAGACAGTGACTCACTACAAGCAAGCAAGCCACTGAGCCAAAACCTCATAATAGATACACACAGTTCTTTCTCTCTCCTCAGCAATCCAATTGAAGTTGCAGAAAATCAAGGAAAATAAATTCTTCAATATAGAAGATCTTTATCTAACCAATTCGTCCGAAAATGAAGGCTGAAGCAGCAGCACTAGCATTGAACCCTACTCTAATCAATTTCGAACACAAGAGGTATATTTTTTTTATTTATTTTTTGCTAAATCACAAGCGGTATAATTGTGACCCCTTAAGTACGCGCGTCTCTCTTTCTTAATCTCTACGCCTCCATTTTTATAGGTTATTTTTTTTTTTTTTTTTGTTTTTTGATTTTATTCTCTGTCTTCGATCCATCAATGTTCTGTATTCGCATATCACTGGATTATGATTTGAATTTACTTATTGTAATTCGGCATTTTGTTGGTCGATATGTGGGACCTGTTTCTTCTATGTAGTTCTTGATCTTACTGAAATACCAGTGTTTGGATCTTTCTTTTCTTTAAGTGATGATAATAGTTATTGTGTGGTTAGAAATGTGGTTGGATTGATAATATGAAAATGTGGATTGAATGGTGGGTGTGGTGGGATTCAGCTGAAGTGTTGATTGTTGTAAGTGAAATGTGTGATGAGGTTTAGTGATTTGGGTATGTGCTGAGGCAATGCCTGAGCCTTTTGGATAGTCATAGTATATTTGAGTTCATTGTGGAATATGTTATTGTCCAATTTGAGCAGGCAAGCTTTGGATGCAGATGGCAGGTAAATTTGTTAATTTAGTTGCTACGTATTTGTGCAGTGTTTCAAATTGGCTTGTCTTGGAGAGTCGTTTGAATTATTAAGTGTTCAAGAACATTTATTGTGTGCGAATTTACTGCTGAATGTGATTTAGGGAAGATATTTATTTAGCTATTATGGATATTGATTTTAACAGGGATGCGTATGGGTTTGCTGTCAGACCTCAACACGTACAAAGATACCGAGAATATGCTAATATCTACAAGGTTTACAAATCTTTCTTGCTTATTTATTTTGTCAATTTGAATCTGTTTGGTTGGCAAGGAAGTTTGAAGACCAATTTCATATTTTAGTTTAATGTGCTGGTGTTAGAATGTATGTTTCTTTCTTTTAATTCGTGATCCCATATGATTTAAGATTTCAATATTTTAGTATGTCATGCTCTCTCAGCAACTGACCATGCCTTAAAACATTATAAATCATACCTCTTTTTGTAATATGCTAATGGGGTTTAGGAGGAAGAGGAGGAAAGATCAGATAGGTGGAAGGACTTCCTGGAACGGCAGGCAGAGTGTGCGCAGTTGCCTATAAAAGAGTTATCTGCAGAGTCGAATTATACAGCTTTGCATGCTGAACCAACTGAGGAGGAAGCTTATTCTAGCACAGATAAGGGTGTTGGAGGGGACAATTCAAATAGCAAGAAGCTTGATTCTGATGGTTTAACTGACCATGTTACAGAAAACGAAGAAGAGGTACCGCAGGCTAAGCAGAATAAAACTCATCGGGTCCTAACATGGACTCGTATTAGACCATCCCTCTGTGCAATTGAAGATATGATGAGTAGTCGTGTGAAGAAGTCCAATGCCAAAAGTGAACTAAATGATGGAATTGGAAAGCCCCTATCATCCGTCGAAGAGGCTAGACCTGCTAAAGGAGGATCTGAAGAGGACTCTGAGGAGGAGTTTTATGATGTGGAGCGATCTGAGCCATCTCAAGATGTACCTTTAACTGACAGTGCTAGTGTACCTGCAATTGGTGCTGCTGGTGATGTGGCTCCTTCAGAAACTTTTATTCCCTGGAAAGAAGAACTGGAGTGTCTAGTTCAAGGAGGAGTTCCAATGGCTCTCAGGGGAGAGGTAAGCAAAGCCTTGGGCTCCCTTATTGTTATTAAGCTTGTTTGTCTTAATAAGTTTGACATATGCTTTATACTTGCAATTACAGCTTTGGCAAGCGTTTGTGGGTGTGCGGACACGTAGGGTGGAGAAATATTATCAAGATTTGCTTGCTCCAGACGCTAATTCTGGTGATATAGCTGAGCATCAAAGATCAGAATTAGACAGCAATGCGCTGGTGTCAATCACAGAAGAGTCCGCTTGCGTACCTGAGAAATGGAAAGGGCAGATTGAGAAGGTTATTACATACTCTAAGATCAAACTCTTGTTCAATAACTTTAGTATTTAATTGCTAATAATTAATTTTTATTTAGATTCTTTATCCAATGTGACTGGGATATTTATATGCAGGATTTGCCTCGAACTTTTCCAGGTCATCCTGCTCTGGATGAGGACGGTAGAAATGCTTTGAGGCGTTTACTTACGGCATATGCTCGGCATAACCCATCTGTTGGGTACTGTCAGGTATTAAGGGTTGGAACTTCCATGTGCTTTTTTTTGTTACTTTATGGTTAACATAGGTGTACTGACACAACGGAAGAAGAGAATAGAAACAATCACAAGAATTGAATCTATATACTTTGCAATCACAGGAATTCACAAAGTTTGGGATAAATTGACTAAGCAGCCTTAATATTTCATAAATCAGAATAATAATAATGAGTTGTTCAATTACATCAGTTTACTCCTTATTTATACTAACAAAAGAAACCCTAAACCCATAAGGAAATAAGTATTTAACTTGGAAATAAAATCCTATCTAATAAGCACTCAATTAGAATTGGAAATAAAAACATATCTAACTACTAATTAATAAATAAAAATACATCAAATATTTAAATCGTCCATAAATACCAAAACATAAATTTTATTGAATCTTGACTGATAATCCTTCCCGTGTCATTCCCCTTTTCTTGGAGAAAATTCGACCTCGAATTTTAAAATGAAGTAATATCAAGCCCCAACCGCTAGACATTCGCAATCCTCTTTGTACCATAGAGTCACGATGGTGCTGTTCAAAGAAAAATTTTGGAAATAACTTTGAAGTAATCAAAGCCTTCGTATTAACCTGCACTTGCAACAAATGATTAGGAACGATGAAATCAAAATTTTCCAAGTTGTCGAACACAGGATTATGAACAATCTCATGATCAATTTTAATTTTTCCGATGTCCGTATCCTTATGTCGCGTTGACTCCAAATCATGATCATCTTCAATCACTAAACTTGATTCGTCTTTAACTATAACCTCTTCCTCAATTTCCTCCTTCTTATCTTCCACATTCTCTATTAGAATGGACAAATAACATGACTGAGAAGTAGGATTGATGGAGCTACAGCTTTCTTGAAGATTTTCTTTGCTGGCTATGATATTCTTGCAACACCTTCTAACTTCAATTAGAAAAGAAATGTCCTTTTGACGCTCTTTTCTAGATCTTCTTTTCTCAACTTGATACTGATATTTCAACTTGTTAAGTCTATATTGTGCTTCTTCTAATTCCTCCAAAAGATCATCAAATTCGGGCAACAAGTGTTTACGATGACATACATAAATTTCATACTCTTAACAAATCACATCTATCTTTAAGGTAACAAATTTTATCCTTAATATAGGCAATCTTTACCTTTGTAGCAATAGACATTTTAGTAGCAATAGACATTTTAATACCAAAATCTAGATTGATTCTTTTGTCCGTTCGTTCCTGCCCATGCCCCTGACAGTTATTACGTAGCCTGTGATCTCCGCTAGTACTACGATCATCATCTTGACGCATGTCGACCCTAACAACTCCCATTCTTTCGGTTAGCCTGTTGACTGCTACTGCTAGATCTGCAGTAACAACGTCCAACCTAGTGATCCTACTAATTAGGGTCCCAGTTGTGGCCTCTAGATTCTGCAACGCAGTCCAGATGACCGCCATCCCCTCGTCGTTACAAGGAGGTGGGTTGTCTTGCACACGTTCAGCAACCATCAATTCATAGGCTAGAATCCTTGCTCTGATGCTAACTGACACAACGGAAAACGGTAAAGAAAATAGAAACAATCACAGAAATTGAATCTATATACTTTGCAATCACAAGAATTCACAAAGTTTGGGATAAATTGACTAAGCAGCCACAATATTTCATAAATCAGAATAATAATAATGAGTTGTTCAATTACATCAGTCTACTCCTTATTTATACTAACAAAAGAAACCCTAAACCCATAAGGAAATAAGTATTTAACTTGGAAATAAAATCTTATCTAATAAGCACTCTAATTAGAATTGAAAATAAAAACATACCTAACTACTAATTAATAAATAAAAATACATCAAATATTTAAATCGTCCATAAATACCAAAACATAAATTATATCGAATCATGTGCATTCAGAGATTATAAGATTATTTAATTATGAAGCCTTTCTCACTTCAAATTTATCCATTTATTGTATCCTTTGTTGTTCAATTCTTATCATTTAACATAATCTAAATTAAAAATCTAAGACAGTCTATGATAAAAAAGTGAACAAGATTAGTTTAGTGCTTGCTTTCATAATACTTGATGTGCTCCAAATCATATTACTTGAAGGGCCATGGGTTAACAGTTTAGATCTCTCATCACAGTTATTTAGAGTCACATATAAGAGGAGAGTAAGAGGAAGGGTGATTCCCTTCTTTGTTTGTATGATTTGAGGGGGGAAGGTCCCGTTGAGTTCTTACGCTTTCATGAATACAACTTACAACTCAATTCATCTGATTACTACAGGGATGAACCCAATCCGGAATATGAACAGGATTCACAAATGCTTTTGACTCTAAGACCGAATCAGAATTTCATAAAAAAAATTAACAAAAAATGATGTATACGTAACGTTTTGCATAAAAAAAAAATACAATAAATCGTTTTTAAGTTTATTCGTACTTTGCACATGTTATCAAGCTTGTAATCTATTAATACCCCCAACTTTTGTGTAAATATTGAAGGAAATTCAATAAGTTGGAAGTTTTGAGTGAGTATAATGTTGAGTTTGTGTTTGATATTTATAAGGTGTGAGGTTGGAATACTAGGTGACTAGGTACAATGTTGCTTCTTGTTGATTAAGAAATATGTACTCTTATAAAAGATCATACATACATGCATTTATTAGTTGCTAAGTGGAACGGCTCGAACATATAGTAAAATTGCAAATGTGGAGTCTGGCTTAAATATGGTAAATGTATTTTGATGTGTACAGTATAAGTACTTAGCAATTACAGAGCAAAACTCCGATTTTCTGTTATTTTTGCTAATATTGTAGGTTAAATTTTTTAACACACTCGCCAACAAACTTGCATTTGTGAATGCAGCAAGAAGTTTCTATGTCTCTATGCTAACAATCTTGTGTTTCTTTATCTTAAAAAGTACACTGAAATAATCATATTATTAGTTTTAAATTTCCTGCTAACTGCAATTAATTTTGTCCTTCTCCAGTACTGATACTCTACATGTATCTATTTTTTTGGATTCAATGTACATGCAGGCCATGAATTTCTTTGCAGGCTTACTACTGCTTCTGATGCCTGAGGAAAATGCATTTTGGTGGGTTAAAATCTTGGTTGGATTTAATTTTCAGAATGAAGAACCTGGGCTATTTGTGGAAGATTTTTTTCCCTCAATAATTAAATTAGTGAACTCAGTTCTTTCCTTCTTTTTTCTTTCCCCCTTTTCCCTCAAATGCTTCTTGAATTGTGCTGTTATCTTTAAACAAAAGCATGAATTACTTTACTACTCTCAAATAGCTGGAACATTGCATGATACATTGTTATATATGGGTCCAATTTCTTTAGCATAAAATATTGCATTTGCACAGCTAAATATTTTATATGGATTCTTAAAGTTTGATAAAACTCTCAGGGCTTTGTTGGGTATCCTTGATGACTACTTTGATGGCTATTATTCAGAGGAAATGATAGAATCTCAGGTACTTGTTACATGCTAGTTGGTTTGCTTATTTGATATCCAATTTATTTATTTATTTATTTATTTTTGAATCAGTGAATTTGTAAAGTAGAATGTCATTAATACTAATTATTGAAGGGGGCTTTAAGGTTTAATCTGTTGATGGGTCTTCTGTTTTACCAGGTTGACCAACTTGTTTTTGAGGAGTTGGTGCGCGAGAGATTTCCTAAATTGGGTTTGTTTCTGTTATAATTTATTTTCATTATTGCCTTCTCCAAGTACATATGAACTTTGTTTGGGTTTCTTATTGGTCTAATGCATCTTTTGCAGTCAATCATCTTGATTACCTCGGAGTGCAGGTGGCATGGGTCACTGGACCTTGGTTCCTCTCAATATTCATGAATATGCTGCCATGGGAAAGTGGTCAGGTTCTATGTTTCCATCATTCAAATTTAGACCTGATTTTATATTGACAATGGAAATAAAGTCATTTATATCTAATAACCTTGTAAGAGTCAAGTGATCTCATTCTCTTGATTTGCATTAGTAGTCTTTCTTGTAATCTGATGGGTGTCTCTTGGCTTCAGTTCTTAGAGTTTGGGATGTGCTTTTATTCGAGGGAAATCGTGTTATGCTATTTCGAACAGCACTTGCTTTGATGGAGTTATATGGTACTGAGTGAAATAAATTAGTTTCATTGACGTAATTTACAAGATGTACATGCACTTTTTACTTTGTTGGCTATCTTAATGTGAAACTTAATTGTGTTCTGGTTTTTGTAGGACCCGCATTGGTTACAACCAAGGATGCTGGAGATGCAGTTACTCTGCTTCAATCACTGGCTGGCTCCACATTCGATAGCAGTCAACTTGTCTTGACGGCTTGTATGGGTTACCCAAATGTAAATGAAGCCAGATTACAAGGATTACGAAATAAACATCGACCAGCTATAATAGCTGCTGTTGAGGAAAGATCAAATGGACTTCGAGCATTGAGGTTGCGGGATTCGCAAGGCCTAGCATCTAAGCTATATGGTTTCAAGGAGGGGACTAATAAAACAGATCAAATGGCTGATAAACATACAAATGGTGATTTATCTCGCACAAATTCTAGTTCTGCTAATTCAGATGCAGAAGTAGATTCTGCTCCAGATCTTCAAGAGCAGGTATCTTTCTATTTCTTATTTTCCTATCTTATCTATCTAGTTGTATCAAAGCTTACTATTGTTAAGCCCCTTGTTTGCATGAGCACAATTTTGCCTTGTTTCTGCTGTAATCTAAAACAAGTGGATATTCATCTTACAGTCATGCCTAATTTCATTTCAGCCGTCCTCCTTATAACCCGTTTTGATTATATTTCCATTTTACACTTATGCCCTGATGAGACTTTCCTGAGTGGGCTGGTATATTGCCAGTTTGCAAGAGTAAATAGTACAAACAGGACATCCCAGTTATAGACATTCTTGAATAAGATGCTAAACTCTTGATAACAAGCCTATGAAAAAAATTGATAATAGTGGATGTCCAGGGAATGCTGGTAATTAAAAATTCTTGTTATGATGTTTAGACGTGTCTGGGAATTTGAGTTGAAATTTTTCCTATATTCTCATTCTGATATTTGGTTTAGTCATACATTGGAAAGCCATCTTTCAATTTTTAATAAAGGTGCAAAATTATTTTTGTGTTTAAAGTTTCATTAGTGTTCTAAAAATCCCCGTCTAGGTCCGATTAATCCCCGCCTAGGTGTCAGGCGTTCCTCTACCGCCTCAATTTGGTTGGGTGCCTAGGCAAAATCAAACATCTACTTTGAAGCTTTATAATACTTAAAATGAATTTGTTAAGTATTAAAAGATTATTTTTTTGGTAATGTTTCTTGTAAAATTTTACAAACTTACATATATTGTATGTTTTGTATAATATAACATGTACAATAAAAAAAAAAATAAATAAGACCGCCTAAGAAAATGCTTAGTTCGCCTATGGAAATGCCTAGGCGCTAGACGTCCCCTCCGCCGCCTAGGTCTGACTAACGATTTTTAGAACAATGGTTTCATAAAGAGGTAGACGTTTATGGTTTAATTATAAGGGTCTAAAAAAGAGTTAAGGTTTTGGGTCTCTTATAAGGCATTGAAGGAGTGTGCTTCAAGCCAGCTTGGAGCTGTGACCCTGCTGGTTACTGTTCCTTAAACCTTTTAGTACAAATCTTTGAGGATCAAAGGGGATTCGGCCTGTTTCCAACATTAGAATTGGAAGAAAATCTAGAAAAAGGTTGCTGAAGCCTGAAGGGAACAGTGCATATTTTAAGGTTTAAGGTCTTAAAGGCATATAGAGCAGAGTTTCCTTTTGAGTCAGGCCTTTATTTCAAGAAAGAGTGCAATAGTGGGCTGACTGTGATTAAAAGCTGAAAGTTCTGTCTCCAGCGAATGAAAAAAGTGAAGAAGAAAGAGGTGAATGACATGTCACAATTTACAAAGAGCTGTAGATTTTGTAAAGGTTTTACTCTTCAATCGAAAACACAAGCTCAAATGCAGTAGATCTAAACAAGTATATTCAAAGACTCGATACCATTGCTGGAATCAAATTGCAACCCGAGGACTGTCATTATGGTCCGTTTTCAGCACGTCACTACCAAAAAACTCTTCGACTTCTAGAATATAAGATAATGGAAAAAAACGAACTTTGTAAGAAGGCAATCAGTAGGTAGGGTTCGGTTATAACTTATCTGCAGAGGTCTAACTGGCAACCCTTTCAAAGTAAAAATAATTACAAGCATTCTACGCTTTAAACTTTTTAATTATCTTTTATTCTATATATAATTATATAGATACACATACATAATTTTGAGTTTCTTATTGGCTGCATCTGCTTAAGTTACTATCTTGTTTGTAGTTTTAATATATAAAATCTACACGCAGGTGGCGTGGCTGAAGGTTGAATTATGCAAGTTGCTGGAGGATAAACGTTCTGCTGTACTCAGGTTAATATATTTACTCTGATGTGTGGTTTTCTTGGTCCATAAATGATTTAGCTGCTTCCATAAAATGTAGGTACCATATGGAGTAATTTATTCAGTCAACCATGACAATTGACAATCATATCAGTAATTTTATCAATACAGTGGTAATGTTTAATTTACTTGCTTTTCTCTTTTTCCAGAGCTGAGGAGTTGGAAACTGCTTTGATGGAGATGGTGAAGCAGGATAATCGACGGCAATTGAGTGCGAAGGTATATCAGAACTTTCTCTAGCACAGTTCTTGTAGTTATCTTCTTGTGATGGAGGCATGGATGTTGTTTTTTTTTTCTGTGTTTGCCTCCTGTTTACTAACCTAACATAGCATATTGAAAAAAGCTTCTTGTGATGTGGCTTTGGATTTTAGTTACATCTCTCTATTTCTCTTTTTATTGTGGACACAGCCTGTTTCTGTCAGCATGCTCTACTGCCATGCCAAGAATGTCAATGTGCAGTTTCCATCTCATCTACTAATCCCCTTTGCATATTTGCATTAAAGTTTTGTGTGAAACTGCTTAGCGATGAAACAGATAGCATGTTTAAGAGGGGGTTTATCATTTATATTCTTATGAACAAGACGATGGTGTTTATTCTTCAATAATTGTGTCAAAATAAAATTTTCATGCAACACTTTTTTTTTTTTTTTGGTAACAGAGTCCTAACCGAGAGTTACTTTGTGGTTTATAGTATATTGTTTAAATGCCAATTCTGGCTGTGACTTCAGAATTGTTTTGAACTCTGAGATAGGTGTCATTTCATATTTTCCCACTATGATTATATATGTAGGTTAAGATTGTATACCCTTTCTCGTAATGGTGCTTCTGAATGATCTATTATTTTATCCTTTTCTTGCCTTTACTAAAACAAACTAGATTTCTTTTTTCTTGTTTACGAAAAGGAAAAAAGAGATCTTCTGCAAAGTTTGTATTTCTCCATGTTAATCTCATCCATGCATGTTTCTGGAAATACTTTGATATGAATATTAGAAGTTAATAAAGCATATGATTGCTTTGTGGCCGAATTCTTTCTTTCAACGTTTCTACATAGCTTATAATGTTAAACAATAGTTCATACTAATTCTTTACTACTTCAGGTTGAGCAATTAGAGCGAGATGTTGCTGAGCTTCGGCAGTCCCTTGCTGATAAGCAGGAACAAGAGAATGCCATGCTTCAGGTTCCACTGTTGCTCCTTAAAAAACTTTATACCTCAGTAGTTGATCTTCTCCCACACTCTACGATTTTGTCACAGTAAATGGCATTATCGCTTCTTTTATAGGTCTTGATGAGGGTAGAGCAAGAACAAAGGGTAACAGAAGATGCTCGCATATTTGCTGAGCAAGATGCAACAGCACAGAGATATGCTGCTCGAGTGCTTCAAGTATTAATCTCTTTACTAAATTCTTTTGGTGCTGATATACTAATGTAATATAGGGTGGTTGTTCAGAATTTTGATCCCTTGTGCAATTTTAATGTGCGTTTGTTTGTATGTGAGAGAGATCTGGAGATGGATCCACTAGTGGGGTCACTGGCTCCACCTTGGAGTGTACTTCTTGATGAATTTGTTTATTTATAATTTTTGGGTGGGAGAGGTGGAGGTGTGGTTTCTGGGTGTACAGGTAGAAACTCAATTACAGTTATTTTTGCATCAGTAGGGCCTGGAATAAATGTACCTATTCCACTGATATTGCTTGATTGGCCAAGGCTCAGTTGTCCAGGACTACCTGGTTAACTGGGCTACGACAACCCCACCCTGACCCAGTACGACCACTGTGTGGTACTCTACTCATTACACGTGGCTCATAAGTACGGTGGATAACGTGGGGAAGAAAACAACAGAGGGAGTGGATCTGAATCTCACATTGGAAGGGTGATGGGTGAGACTGGCCTAGTTGACTTAACGTAAGAATTTTAAATGAGGGAGATTATACTCCCATAGTCCCACATCGAAACTTGTGGGATACACTAAACTCTAGTCTCTATGTAAGACTCAACTCTACTACCGAGGGTGCCAATAATTTGTCATCACTTTTGAGTTGGCTTATGGTGGCTAGGATGACCCTGGTTCTCTTGGAACAGTAGATTGATCCTCATTTGTTACAAATGGTATCATAACCTGCTGGTACTACGACCATGTGATTCTCTACACCCTAATACCACAAGGGGATATGTGGCCCAAAGCGTGGTGGATCCCATAATTCAAATGAAAATTTAGGCTTTGTGATCAACTTGATTTATAATCCTGGGGCAAATTTTCTTACATTTGCTCTACACGCTAATGGTGGATCCCACAAGGGGATATGTGGCCAAAAGCATGGTGGATCCCATAGCTCAAATGTGAATTTAGGCTTTATGATCAAATTGATTTATGATCCTGGAGCAAATTTTCTTACATTTGCTTGTATCCTTCTTTTTTCGTTTCTACTTGTTGCATTGGTGCAATCCAACAATTCAGTTATGCCAAAGTGAAAAACACATACGTAATTACATATGGTTGGGGCAGGCTGCAAATGAATCCCATATGTAAGCTTAAAATAAGAAGGCACGAAGAAAACTAAAGATAAAACAAATTAAATAAGAAAAAAATATAATAAATAAATCAATATAAAAGAATAGAAATGAATGATATATAAAATAAAAAGCGCACACAGAAAAATACATACACCCATACATATAATAAGTCAGACAGAAATTTATGAAATTCAAGTAATATAGTAGTCTAATTTAGGAAATTATGGTTTTCGAATATTTTATATTTATCTAAATCTTGAAGAGCAAGCCATGCACAGTAATATATAGTTGACAAGATGATTTAATGAATGTGCTTGTATTATCTTAATTTTGATATACACATTATGAGTTTGTGTGTTTCATGTGATTTATACTCCTTCAAATTAAGCTTGTGGCTTGGGTGAGTTGATTAAGGTCCTTATTGAACGATCAACGTTATTATATAGCGGAATCAGCCCAATCAACGTAAAATATCTAATTGTATTGGATTGTTCTTGTAATCAAGAATGCACCAGCGTGTATCGAGCTTGTCACAGTCACTACCATTATACTCATGAACCCTATAGAACTCTGGTTGTTCCACATTTAGATCGAAATCTAGACTAGACCTCATTGTTTGGGGGTTGTGTGACCTTGTAATTTTCTGACTTCAGAATTTGGGAATTTCCAGATTTGAGTTTCTTGTTGTTGACTTGTTTCAGGATTTTAATAAGCAACTGTAACAACTCTTTCTGCAGGAAAAATATGAAGCAGCCAGTGCTTCCCTTGCTGACATGGAAAAGAGGGTTGTTATGGCTGAATCAATGTTGGAAGCTACCTTACAGTATCAGTCTGGACAAAATAAAGCACAGCCTTCCCCAAGGTATTTACTATATCGTGCTGATATCATATTCTTATTTTTCTGTTGACAAAATTCTAAAATGCCTATTTGATCCAATTTCTTCTTTAAGGTATATACTCTTACCTTTTGTTGACATAAGATTCTAAATTAAGAGCATGCTGCTTTATCCTTTATCCTGTTTCTTGATTTTTACAGCTCATTTAGGTGAGACTAAAAATTTGATACTAATCTTTCCTATATTGTACCTTCTTTTATAGATACACACTAGCCCTTGGCTCATGCTTTGCGTGTGTAATTTATATTAGATTACTAGTTTTAAGAACTTAGGTTTTAGATCGGAGCTCAAATAACTCAAATTTTAAACTTGGCGGGCAAAAAAGAGTGTTTTCCAAAACTTGGAGGTTTTTGGAAAGTCAACTAATTCAAGGACAAAAGTGTAAGTTTCTAAAAACTTCGAAGCCATCTATGTAAGAGAGGATAATTGAACTTTACTCATTTAGCATGTACATTTTCTGTGCCTCTGGTAATATTAAACATAAGTTTCTGTTCTAGATCCATACAACAAGATTCTTCGACAGTTCGAAGCAATGAAGAGCCTTCACAAGACTTTCCTGCAAGGAAGATTAGTTTGTTATCTAGACCATTTGGACTTGGATGGCGTGAAAAGAACAAGGTTAGTTTATCTTTTAATTATCCACTCATTCTAAGGATTATATGTATTTCAAGCTGCTGGAATGCAATAAGGAGTAGTGTCAGTTAAGAGCTGAGAACGAATACTAGTCCAGTTGGTAAAAGGTTTCGCCACCTCCGCTGATGGCAGATGTTCGATTCTCGTTAGCCGCATAAGCAGTGCCCTTCTCTTTACAATTTGCAAAAATATAATAAAAACTTAAGAGGCTGTTTCCTTGATGACATAATCTGCGCTAGAGAACTTCTCATACCATCTGTAAATTGGTTAGGTAAAATCCTCAAATTCTATGCAGTGAACTTTTTGTCCGTGAATATATTCATTGCATATTTAATTTATAGCAGTGTCGCTACAATTTCCTACTGAGTGAGTGGCACTGGATCACCACTTGGCTCAGTAACAACTGAGATGGTAAATCTTCTATATGATATTCCGAGCTTGGATTATTGAGAGTGGACATGTGAAGAAGATTCCTAAGAAGTTGGCTCTAAAATGTGCGAGTGAATCTTGTATTAAGCTTGACAGTAAAATGGCATGGGGTTGGGCTATGTTTATTTAAACTTCTCTTGTCCATTAATTTAACAAACATACACAACTAAAGAAGGTCGGACATATTCATAGTTTCTTAGGAAATTACGAGGTTACCTTCTCTACCTGTTCCTTAAATACATAAAATTTTTGAATGAGTGGATTACATATGGCCAATTAGCAACGACATACTTCCGCTTATCAGTGGTCAGAAGTGACTCTTTGACTGTATAGCAGTGTCTCCCAAGAGTTGGAAAGTAAAGGAAATCAGTCCACACCTGAACCAAAAAAGCAGTGTCAAGTTCATTTAATTGATGACCTGCCATGTCCAACTACTTAGAATTGATTTGTTCTATCAACTTGCTAATAAATATTGAATGCAACAGGGAAAGCCCACTAATGTTGAGGAGCCAAACAAAGACAAGTCAACCAATGAGAGACATAGTCCAATTACCCATGAAACGGACACTAATGGCCATCCGGTGGAGGAGATACAGTAAACGTCCAAGGTCAAGTACCATGATACATCTACATATTCCCTCTGCGGTGCCTAGTCATATCTATTCACAGAAAATTGGGAGACATCCTACTGTATTGATAGTTGTTCAAAGACCTGCATAGATTTTGTTTTCCATTTCTCTATATTGATTTTTATTTTCCCTTATCGTTAGGGCACCGGTAAAACTTACAAGTCTTATCCTCGATTTTCCATTTATTTTATCATCAAGTTGCAATAACAATAGTTGGTGTGAAGCAAAATGTAGAAAGGAAATCGGTGCTTCATGTTCAAGGAAACTGTATGATCATTGCTAGAGCAGCTTGTGTTTCTCTTTGTTGAAAAATATTTGTTCTTACAAGAAAGCCTACCATTATAGGACAATTTGATTGTATTTTTTCTTCAAAATTGTAAACAGTGTTATATATTTTTTTTGTAATAACTAATGATTAGATTCTGTGCCATTATGTTCTATTTCCCCTGTTGCATTTTTAGTCTCATATTGCACATTTTGTGATGTCCCAGACTGAAGTCTTCTGCGAATATGAAGAACATTAAGTTTATGTCGATGGTAGAGGTATCGACATAGATTTTTTATAGTCATCTATTCTATTAAAACTGGTCTTTGGGAATACATTTTAACTTTTGAAAAATTTAAAATATGTGAAATTGGACATTAAAGAGAGATTTTTATCACTAGATTATAACTTTTCGTCTACGCATGTAATACATGGAATAGGAGATTGCAAGGGATCCACTCGACACTATTTTACTTTATTGTTTTCAATTTTACGTTAGTTGCAATCTAGATTTAAAATGAAATTAGTTGACATATAAATCAGTTTTTTAATATATTTGTACCTTCTTTTGTAGATTTGTCACCATAAATTTTTTTTTTCATATATTTTTCTTCATAAATGATTTTAATTTTCATTTGAAAAGTGTAAGGGTCTGTTTGGTAACTGTTTCTGCTTCTAACTTTTTGTTTCTACTTCCACTTTTTTAAAATCAAAAACAGAAAATAGTGTTTGGTAACTGCTTCTGTTTTGAAAAAAAAATAGAAGCAAAATTCATTTTGGCAGCAAAAAAGTGAAAACACAAAAAAGTTGATTCTTCAATTTTGGCAACGCAAGGAACCATTCCAATTTTAATGAGGTCCAGGCATCGAATCTTGTTAGCAACAAAATTTTGAATTTTACCTCTTTATAACAATAAATAAATCTAACTTTCAAATATAATTGTCAAAATTTTGTTTTCACTAGTAAAAGTAAGTAAAAGCAGAAATATATGAAAACAAAAATTAAAAGCAAAAACCAAAAACAGTCAGCAAACAAACCCAAGTTTTTTAAACCAAAATTTTCTATTTTTTATGAAATCAAATCAAAGTGATTGTCTCGACTACAATTACAAAATATAAAGTTATATAACATGGATAGTTAAATAAATTGTTTTAAACTTGTATAACATGATTCAAATAACAAAAAAATTAATTCGTTTAGTTTATGTTGCACTTTGATTGCAGACAACGAGAGTTTTCAATATTAAGCTTTAAGTGGACATGTTTATTTTTGTCACCTTGCAGCTTTTCACACTACTAATTCTTGTTGTCGTGTAGAAATATTTAATTTAGTTAATTATATTTATATTTTAATAATAATAACAATTTAACAGTAGAGAGAAACCTCTACTACTAGATTATCACTTTTCGTCTGCGCATATTATATATGAAATATGAAATTGTCAAGGATCCACTTAACACTATTTTACTTTATTTTTTTCAATTCTACGTTAGTCATAATATAGATTCAACATGAAATAAATTGACACATAAATCAGTTTTTTAATATATTTGTACTTTCTTTTGTAAATTTTTCACCATAATTTTTTTTTCATATATTTTTCTTCATAAATGATTTTAATTTTCATTTCAAAAGTGTAAGGGTCTGTTTGGTAACTGTTTATGTTTCCAACTTTTAATTTCTACTTACACTTTTTTAAAATCAGAAGTAGAATATAGTGTTTGGTAATTGTTTCTATTTTGAAAAAAATAGGAGCAAAATCCATTTTTGCATTAAAAAAGTGAAAATATTAAAAAATTGCTTCTTCAATTTTGGCAATATAAGGAGCTATTCCAACTTTAATAAGGTCCATATATCGAATTTTGTTAGCAACAAAATTTTAAACTCTATTTCTTCATAAAAATAAATTAACCTAACATTCAAATATAATTATCAAATAACATCTTCTGATTTTTATTTTCACCGGTGAAAAAATAAGTAAAAACAAAAATATATGAAAACAAAAATCGGAAGCAAAAAGGGTTACCAAATGAACCCAAATTTTCTATTTTTTATGAAAATCAAATCAAAGTGATTGTCTCAACTACAATGACAAAATATAATGTTATATAACATGGAACCTTAAATAAATTGTTTTAAACTTGTATAACATGATTCAAAATTACAAATTAGCACTTTGATTGCAGACAATGAGAGTTTTCAATATTAAGCTTTAAGTGGACATGTTTATTTTTGTCACTGTGTTGCTTTTCACACTACTAATTCTTGTTAGTGTATGAAATATTTAATTTAGCTAATTATATTTATATTTTAATAATAATAACAATCTAATATTGTGTAAAAATTATCTTTAAGATTATATATAAGTAATAATAAAATTATTTATACCCGAAGTTATAATTATGAGAATAAATTATTTATATACTCTTGATAAAATTATTTTTATACCATTCAATAACAATATGATACGTAGATAATTTAGGAGTAAATTAAAGAATTTGAATTGTATTAACATATGTAATGAGCATTTATCATGGTAACACTATTTAATATATCATACTAAATTGTTAATATAATTTAAATTTATTGATTTTCTTTTATATTGCCTAAGTGACATATTATTATTGGATGGTGTAAAAATAAAACCAGTGTTTTTAGACATAGATTGATTTATTGAATCGGAAAAGTAAATTAGTGGATGATTTAATTTCAATATTAAAAAAGTTTTTATACCAAATAAATATTTAAAAATAATTAAAAATTGGTTCGCTAGGTCAACTTAACTAGTTTTACCTGATAGTTCAATTCGAATTTCGACCAAATTGATTCAATCAGGTCAAAACGGACTGGACATAGGACCGATTCTCCACTCAACAGGTTTAGTCGGTCGAACTAGGCTGATTTTCAAAATATTATGTAAAACAATAATTTTACAAGTAATTCTCATATAATTTATTCTCTATAATTATACTTGTATGTTGTTTCCCAAAGACACTTAGAGATCTAGAAAGGAGATTGAATAGATCCATTTTATAAAAATTACTTGCGAAATTTGTTTTTGAAAAACCCCTTGTGGATAATAGTAAGATCTCAGTTCTGGATTTAGATTTGGTTCAAAGTCACACAAGTAAAGTAAAATGATATGCAGAAATGTAAAACAGGAAAGTAAATGACGCAAATAGATTTTTAAGTGGTTCGGAGACTGAACAACTCATACTCCACTCTTTTACTTCAACAAGTAGAAATTTCACTAAGAATTTGATCACTTTGATCATGACACTTTGCTCTCTTCAAGCCCAACAAACTTGGCTATTTAGTCACTTTGACTAAGACACTTTTGCCATCTTTAAGCCCAGCAGACTTGAATATTTAGTCCTTCGGACAAGGACACTCTTGCTCTCTTTAAGCCCTACAAACTTAGAATCTCAGTAGTCACTATGACCAGAACGAACAATTGTTGAATGTTGTTGAGAGGTGCTTCTAAGTTGGCATTATGCTTCTTGTCTTAAGTCCTTAGCAGCTTGAACTAGAAGTTCAAATAGTAGAGTATGTTCTTTTAGTTTTGGTAGAGTTTTGGCTTTGATTGTTGTTCATTATATTTTGTTTTAAATCTCTGTTGCCTTTTATAATCTGTCTGAATTTCTTCCCGTTGTTCGGTTCCCGTTGCTGCATTTAATGCTTTAAATATTCTGGGATCTTGATGTTGACATTTTGAGTTTAGGTGTCAGTTTTCTTTTGTTTATCCTGTCACATTAGTCTGCAATTTCACCTACCACCTTGACATGTCACTTTCAACAATGTAACTGTTAGACACATTCTAATCTTCGATTTCAGCCAAAGATATTTGGTGGTTGCATTGGCACCTTCAATCAGCAATGCTCCCATGTCAGTCTTCTTGTCAGACTTGATTCAACTCTACGAATACAGGAGATCGTAGTGTTTGCTCTACGTTCAGAAGATAGCTTTACAATGATATTTGAACTCTACGAATGACCTTTATTCTCAGCTCTACGAGGATCTGCCTTACGATTTTAGAGTTGATTCTACGATTTTTTCTTCTGTTGAACACACTTTGAGTTGCTTTACACTTAAACTTTTACTTTGCAATACTCTGAAGCACTCTACGTTCAGTCTTCGCTTGGAGAGCTTTGCTTTATTTTACGATCCAGTTCACTTTACGAATTGATCTTTGAGAATTGCAGTGAACTTTACAGTAGATACAAAAGCTCTGCGACCTGTTTGATGCATTACTATCATACGTTAACTCTACGATCCAACTTGACATTACTGACTGGCAGATTAACTTTACACTTAACTTGAGCCTATTTAACTATACATCAGATCAACTCAATGAGATCAACCTAACAAGTTTGATCTTTCTATTCTAAGTTCTTGTACATTAGATCAACAACTCATTATTAAGGATTGTGCAAAACTTACTGGCACAAATATTCATTAATAATTTTCATCTTAAATCAAATCATAATAATCATGCAAACTCTTACAATCTCCCCCTATTTGATGATGACAAAACCAGTAGTTTTAAACCATACATCAATTCTATAATACAGTTACTTGAAATGTAAATATGACTTAAAATACAGTAAGCTACTGTATTACTAGATCAAAAGAATGAATTTATTGATCATTAAAGGATTTTACAAAGTTCATCAGTTTTACATCAAACGAATTTTAGCAAAAAAAATAAACTTACTATTTCCTTCTTTTTCTTGGCTTTTTCAGAGCAAGCCATTTCTTTTCAACTTCCACTCTACGATCTCGTCTTTCTTTATCCTCAACCATCTTTCTACTAATTTCTTCAGCAGAGTCTCTTGGTCCAAGATCTGACAAGTTTATTCTTTCTTCCCCGACGACATAAGTCCCTTAAAGATTTCTTCGAAGATATACAGGATCAGCTGAAGGAACTTGAATGCCAGTAGATGAAACTCTACTCAACGTTTCTTGTCGTGATGAAGAGTGACCATATCTGATAGGCTTGGTGGAGGAAGAGGAGGAGATCTAAAGATCGGAGGAGGCTCTTAATTTCTTTTTCTTTTTCCCCTTGAGATTGTGATCTCTCTAACGGCTGCTTTTGTTTGCCCTTGCCCTTCTCCCCCTGACTTGACTTATTCTCCCCTTTTTTATCATCATCCACCTTAAGGAGATGCTGGATCGAATCCACCAATTCTTGGATTTGAGAGGAGTTCATAGCAATACCATGACGAATCTCGCGTTGGCGAGCAGCAACATGTTCATTTTGTTGTGTAACTATGGTCGTCGTGCTATTAGCATAGAGTTCCATCTCATGTTTAAAATCAGATAGGCTAGTGCTGAGTTCAAAGACTTTATTGGTCAGAGAGGTGAGGGACTACTCATTCTATTGTTAAAGAGTAAGTACCACTTTCTTTAGATCATCAAGAGCTTTGAAGAAGATTGTGTCTCGATCGTGAAGACGACCGGACATATCCTTGAACATAGACTTTAGCTGCTTCTATAACTCTCTTCCCAAATCTTCAGGTAAATGACCAACTACGGTAGTGATTTCATCTATTCGGTGACGAAGCTCAGTGGAATTTTGCTCGAGCTTGTCCTCAATTTCCCGAGACATACAAGTGGTTAAGTTAGACAGTTGTTGTGTTGTGGGGATGATTTCCAGACGTTCCAAATTTTGATCGAGAGGGGGCTCAGAGCATTCTTTATTTCCTTGAGATAGATTCAAGAGTGCATCGAAAAATTCTGTCTTTGAGGAAGAGGGAGTGTCTTAGGGAATAAAGGGAGTGGATTCTTATCTTGGGGGTGGAGGCGGTGAGTGTACAGGTGAAGTTTTTGGAGAAATAAGTAAAACTGATTTGGATTTATCAGACTTAGAGTTTTGGGGCTCTACGTCCGGAGAGGAGAATGGAGAGGAGGAGGTTGAGTGAACTGGGGATTGATGAGGTGTAGCTAGCATGAAGGATATTTGAATGGGAGAGGGAGAAGCTGTATAGATGGGTATAGGTTGATGTTCTAGAGAGGTGGAAGTATGTACATCGATCGTAGAGTTTTGAGACTCTACGATCAGAGAGGGTATTGACTGTTCAGCAGTCATAGAGTATGGAAACTCTACGACCAGAGAGTGAGATTTATTTTCAGGATCAGTTGAGTGATGAGACTCAATGACCGGAGGATAAATATTATTAACATCAATCGTAGGGTGTTGAAACTCTATGATTTGAGACTCGACGATTGGAATAATAGAAGTATGTACATCTTTCTCAGTGACTTGAATAATAGACTCTTCAATACCTTTTATCCCAATCATATGAAGGAAGAATAAAACTTAGAAATGAAGAGGGTACAGTAGTTACCTTTTGATATAAAAGTAAAGATTCGTAAGGCTCAGAGCATATCAGTTTAGTCGCATACTTGAGAACTCTTGGGAAATTTTGAGATACCAGCTTCAGATTAAGATATCTGGTTTAACTCCAACTGATAAAGCTCCGGTCTTGCAAACTTATAGCTTTCAAAAGTGGCAGAAAATATATCATTTAATCACTGTCAGGATCAGGATCGTAAAGAGTGGTACTACGATCCATCTCCAGATCAAAGAAACTGTTGAGGAGCTCATCTGCACCCATTGAGACTAGCCTCATTCGTCCTTCTCTAGATCCTATCCATTTATCAGGTAAGGTGACGTTAGGATCTTCATATCCTTCAAGCACAATACGCCTCCGGATCCCTTGAGATGTAGAAGGAATAAAGGGAGGAGGGACTGGATATCCAATAGGTTGCTCCCCGTCAGAACTTGGATTCTCAGGCTTTACGATTGTTGGGTCAAAAACCTGGTTCATGTCTCCAACGACTTTCTCGATAGCATGAGTTACTTTTAGAGAGTCGTCAGATGAATGGATCGATCGTTGAACATCATCTTGCCTGAATTTGGTCCCCATCTCTTTTCTTCTCTCTTCTTTTGTTTGATTTCTTCCTTTCTCTTATTTTTTTCTTCTTCCTTCTTTTCAGCTATCTTCTTCCTTTTATCACCCTTTTCCACCATCTTGCTTAATTTCTTCTTCTTTTTCTCGCCTTTTGGCTCCAGATATAACTCTTTCACAGATTGATCATCTCCTGAGGCTCTAGCTTATCATCGTCACAACTAATTCTTCATTTCTTTCTTTATACTTTGGCGTATCAACCAGATCATCTTCTTTACTGGATTCAGAAGTGGCATCTTTCATAGCCAAATCATCAACATGCCTTGGCTCAAGCACTGAGGCCATCTTAGCCATTTCTTCCACACTTTATGCTCAGGCATATAAGTCTTCATAACCGGTTCCTTATTATCACCGTATTGGGATTCTGGTTCACCAGCTATTCTTGTCACATTCTTATCACCTTGAGGTTTTGACAGAGACGCCTTCTCAGTTGAATCATTTTCAGTCCTTGGATCAGAAGAAATGGATTTACTTTTGCCTTGATTTTTCGGTGTAAGCGCAAGTACTTCTTCAATATCTCCCTCTTCTTCTTCTTCTTCATGATCTATGATTGGAGTAAGCACAGATTCTCCTACTTGTTCTTCAAGTTGAACATGGGCCTTTCTCTGTCGAGGAATTCTTTTCTTCTTTGGAACCATCTTTGATATTAGAATGTTGACATCATCTTCTTCACTTTCTTTTCAAGTCTTTTTCTTCTTTTAAACTGGTTGGTCTGCCATAGAGTCTTGAGCTCTACGAACTTCAGGAGCGACCGACCCTTGAAACACTTCTTCTTCGATTGTCTCCACTTTTCTCTTTCCCTTGACCTTCATGGATTTTTGCACTTCACTGATGGTGCGTTCACTGCCGCCTTTAGATTGTTTTAATCTTAAGTCTTTAAGTGAGTTCCTTTTCCAGTTATCAAACAGCTTGGAGGTGATCCTTTTGTTAGCATTCAAAACTTCCCTTTCGCCATCAGTGATTTTTTCTTCAATCTTTTGCTCAAAATAATACTAATAAGCCCCCCATGGAACAAATTGGGGGCAGGCTTACCCAGAGCTATTTTCTTGTTATAGTCTTCAATCTACTTAGCCAACCAATTTATGAAAATGGCGCCAAAGTTTATCTTCTTCTTCTGGATAATGGCTGACATGAACTTCAACTGTAGATTACTCACCGAATCATGAGCAGTGTCTTAGCAGATGACATACTTACCCACAATCTCAGCAAGGAATTCATATTCTTGAGGGAACTCCTTCTTCTTAAGTCCCTTGAGTTGAGGGTTCTTCTTATGACTCATGATCTTCATTCCTTCTTTCAAATCTATTTCATCAAGAGAAGTGAGTCCTTGACTGAGAAAACCTAAGCAATGATTAATTTCAGAGGCTCCCATCTATAGAGTTGTGCCCTTGATTCTGGTATTTAGGGTTCCATCGTTGTAGATGACATTTAGATAAAATTCCATGACCATTTCTATGTAGATTCTAGTGTTGGATCCCAGACATTCAAAGAATTCAACATATTGAACTAGTTTGAAAATCCTTCTGAACTTCTGTTCGGCCTCACCAAATCTATCGAAACAGAGTTGAATGTCAGTGATAACTTGATAGTTTGCCATTTGATTGACTTTTAAGCTGAAAGATTACAAAAGTGTCTAAGTTTTCTGGAAGTTGAAAGCTAGGTCTTGGAAGTTTTTGAAAGATAAAACTCAGATCGTAATATGAAAGCGTAAGAGTTAGAAGATAATTGAAGTAGATTTTATATAACTTTCCTCTAATTTTGATGAGTGGATTACGTGGCAAAATACTATTGGTTGCACGTCGCTTCAACTTTACGTTTTTACAACTGCACAATAGTAACTTCATTGTTTCACTCTTTTTACTTAATCGTGAGGGATACACGTTTTATAATAAACTACCTTAGATATGTTTATCGTAAAGTAACTTTTGGACAGTCATTAACTCTACGATCATATCCTTTTACTCAGCGATCTTATCTAGACAGTTTACACTCTACGACCTTCATTTCAACTTTATAGACCCCTTTTTATTCTACAATCGTTAAGCAACTCTACGATCCTTTTCTGCACTTGTTAGCAATATAATGAAACGTAGCACTAAGGATGTAAATTCAACATTCTTAATTCTTTTATCAACTTATTAAACCTGGATTCGTCTAAGGGTTTAATGAACAAATCTGCTAACTGATTTTTAGTAGGAATAAAATGCAAAGATATATTTTTGTTTTGCACATGATCTCTGATAAGTGATATCTGATGTCTATATGTTTAGTCCTAGAATGCATGACAAGATTATGAGTAATTGAAATAACACTCGTATTATCACAGAATATGGGAATAGATTTGAAATCAAACCCATAGTCAGCAAGCTGATTCTTCATCCATAAGATTTGTGCACAACAGCTACCAACAACAATATACTTAGTTTTTGCAGTGGAGGTTGAAACTGAGTTCTGCTTCTTGTTGAACCATGAAACAAGTCTGTTACCTAGTAATTGGCAAGTTCCACTAGTGATTTTCTTATCAATTTTTCATCCTACAAAATCTACATCTGAATATTCTATTAGATCAAAGAGAGACTCCTTGGGATACCACAATCCCAAATATGGAGTGCCCTTGAGATATCTAAAAATCGTTTTTACAGCTGTTAGATAAGATTTCTTAGGATTAGCTTAAAATCTAGTACAAATACAGGTAGAAAACATAATATCTGATCTACTAACAGTCAAATATAGAAGAGATCCAATCTTACCCCTGTATTGAGTAATCTCAATACTCCTACCATTTTCATCTTTGTCAAGTTTAGTTGCAGAAGTCATAGAAGTTTTCATGAGAGTAGCTGATTCCATGTCATACTTCTTAAGTAGATTCTTGATATACTTGGCTTGATTTATGAAGATTCCTTCCTCAGTTTGTTTCACTTGGAGTCTAAGGAAGTTGTAAGACCCCGACTTTATGAAATAAAAGTTTATTATTTTCTTTATAATTATTTTTCTAAATAGTGAAGTGCTTAATTGTTATAAATGATAGTTAAGGGTGTTATATGCATATTATCTGATAAACAGTATGTCGGGAAATATTCCTTTTGTCGGAGAATATTCTTTCTGTCGGAGAATATTATATTCGGTACCGTACGACGGCGCCGAAATGACAATATTGTCAACAATAGTGGGCCCCATTGTCGGATACTGAAAACAACAGTATTATCACCTGCAACTGTTGAAATACCCGGTAATAAAAAGAACAGTAAAACGCGTTATTCCACAGTAGTACGCGGTATTTCACATGCACACGGTGTTGCACAATATTTTAAATTATTGATTTAATAATTGATAAAGTAGCAATTGCATAGTATCTTGATTCAATAATTGTTACAATAGTATCTGCATAATATTTTATATTATTTGTCACGACACTGTAACACATATTATTTGATATGATAGTTTAGCATTATTGACAATGTCTAGAAATTCTGTCAAGGAAAGGGGTTATTTAATTGCGCGCCATTTTTATGGAAGACCCCCTCTTTCCTGTGAATAATCTGGTTGTCAGTATTGCGAGTATATGCTATCTGTGATATTAATACATTTAACACAATAATACAGAAAAGGGATTTATTGTGATAATGAAGTTATTTTTTTATAATGGTTTTATCTTTTTGATAATGGAATTATCTTTTGATAATGGAAGAAAAAAAATGGATGGATGATATAAATGGAAGAAAAAATGGATGGATGATATAAATGGAAGAAAAAATGGATGGATGATATTAAAAGAATATGCCAAGGGTATAAGAGTAATAAACCAAGAAAATTTAGGAAAAAGACTATAATGCCCTCACCTTGATTTTCCTATAAATAGGGAGGGTTTGCTTAAGAAATTTTCACACCTTCATTGCCTATACTTCCTCTCTCTCTAAATTTCTTAAGTTCTATAAGTGTGCTAGGCTATTGTGAGTATTTGTGAGAATACTAGTATTATCCGAAGTTAGTAAACTTCATAGAAAGTAACATCCAGTTAACGAAGGTAGGGAATATCATTTCTTTCATACTCATATATAATATCATTTGCTTTCATGTTCATAAGTGATATTATACTCATAAAGGTTTTTATTCATTCTGTATTAATTTGTGGGGATAACCTGGCCGTGCGGTATGACGCATGCCTGGTGAATACCCTTTTGTATTCATTCCTTATTACTCTATGGGAATAACCTGTATGTACGGAGTGTCGTACCTGGTGAATATCCCTTTGCATATGTTCCTTATAAATTTGTGGGTATAACCTGTTCGTGCGGATTGACGCATACCTGGTGAATAACCCGTCGTATTCATTACTTATTAATCTGTTGTGGAAATAATCTGTCTACGCGAATTATCGCATGACAGGTGAAAATCCATTTGCAGTTTCATATATTCTGTTATACTCGTATAACGTATCATTTCTTTTGTACTGTTTAAGGGATATCTTTTTCTTTCACATTTCTCCATTTATGATAAGAAATCTTTGTTTGTTTCCAAAACCTTATTTTTAAATGGTGAAAATCCCTGAAAATTAGTAGCTTAATAGTTTGTGCTTCATCTAATATCTTTTCACCTGAATCTTTCTATTTCGTTTTATACGTTATAGTTGAATTCTGAACTTATTTCTTGAATATCATTCTTGAATTTGACTCCACAATTTGGTCATCGTGTTGGCAATTTGGTCAATCTTCGACACTGATTAAATTATAAATCTTTTCTTATCCTTGATCTCACTGTATTTATGTTTATATCATTGTCATCATCCTCATACTTAAATTGTGGTGATAGTTCTCTTTGGCCCGTAGTGCAAAGATGAACTGGTGTGACATGATGATTTTGACCAAACTGTGTATTGGTATAATCATGACCTTTGGCGTTACAGATAAAGGCTTCTGGTGAAAAAATCTTTGGCACGTAGTGCAAAGAGAGGCTGTTGAAACTGTTGATTGGTGTTACAAATAAATATCTTTGGCACGTAGTGCAAAGAGAGGCTGTTGAAATTGTTGATTGGTGTTACAAATAAATATCTTTGGCACGTAGTGCAAAGAGAGGCTGTTGAACATGAATTATTGATTGGTGTTACAGGGACATAATATTGGTGGTGATCCTTTAACTTATAGAAGATGGTAGATATTATAATCTACTTGACTCTTCTAATGGATTGTTCGTTCCGCTGCAGTTGTTGTTATTGAATAATATCTTTAAATCTCTGATTTATTTCGGTTGAAGGCTAAAGATAATTTTATTCTTCATTATCTTAGTCATGATATTTTCTACTGGGCTATTTGTGCTCACCCTTTTCCTTTGTTCTCTTCAGGAAAATAGAGTGTAGCGGGGACTAGCCAGGGAATGGAGTGATGGTCCGAGACAATAGGAGTATCTCAATACATTACTATTAGTGTGGCAATAAATGTATTGAGAATTTAAGATGCATTTGTTTTGTGTTGTCGTATTTTGCACGACAAATATTAGTTGTAAATGGGAAAATTCGTATTTGTATTTGTATTTTGTGGAATGTTATTGGCGACTCAAAATGGGTTGTGTGGACCTATTTTGGGGGCGTCACAGAAGTAGTTCAGCTCACCCATCATACTCATTTCAAGCTTGTTCTGTATTAACTTGGCAAATCTCTCACATAATTTTTCGTCAGTAGAACCAAAAAAATAATAATATCATCTACATAGATTTGTACTAAGAGTATTTTATCCTTGTGCTTCCTAAGAAACAGAGTTGTATCTACCCTACCTCTAGTGAATCCATTTTCAATAAGATAATTAGTGAGAGTTTCATACCATGCTCTAGGTGCTTGTTTTAGACCGTAAAATGCTTTGTTTAGTTTAAAAACATAATTATAATGAGTAGGATTGATAAAATATGGAGGTTGTTCAACATAAACCTCTTCTTGAAGTTCGTCATTCAGGAAGGCACTCTTGACATTCATTTGGAAAACTTTGAATTTCATGTGAGCAGCATAGACTAAAAACATCCTGATAGCCTCCAATTTGGCAACAGGTGCAAAATTTTTGTCATAGTCAATTCCTTCTTCCTGTGAGTAGCCTTTAGCAACTAATCTTGTCTTGTTCCTTGTGATCATCCCAGTTTCATCTATTTTATTCCTAAAGACCCATTTGGTGTCAACAACTAAATAATCTTTTGGTCTAGGAACTAGTCTCCACACTTTACTTCTTTCAAACTGATTTAGTTTTTCTTGCATTGCTTCAATCCAACTTGAGTCTTCCAATGCTTCCTCTATCTTCTTGGGCTCTGTCTGAGATAGAAAACTGAGGTAGATGTATTCATTGTGAGTGGCTAACCTTGTTCTAACCCTAGTATTTGGGTCTCCAATAATTAGATTCTGTGTGTGATCTCTTGCCCATTTGCTTCCAGATGGAATATCTATCCTTGTGCCTTGTTGTCTGAGATCTTCAAGATTTGGTTCTTATTCTGCATCTTCATTGATTTGTAGAGTTCTCATGTTTGGAACTAGAGACTTTACGATCTCCTAGTCTGGCACTATGATGGTCGGGTTTGGCTCTACGTATTCAGCTTCTGCGATCGTAGAGTTCTCCTGCTCTACGATTTGAGGTTCCAGATCTGCGACTTCACTAGTTTGATTGGTTTTATTTGGATCACCTTGATCAGTTTCGTCAAATATGACATGAATGAAGACTTCTACTGTCAAGGAGTTCTTGTTGAACACTCTATAGGCTTTACTTTCCATAGAATATCCAAGGAAGATTTCTTCATCTGACTTTGGTTGAAATTTTGTCAGATATCTTTTACCGTCGTTGAGAATGTTGCATGCACAGTCGAAAGCACGAAAGTAGCTTATATTAGGTTTTCTTCTTTTCCACAACTCATAGGGTGTCTTCTTGAATGTAGAGTGGATCAAAGATCTATTCTGAGTGTAGCATGCTTTGTTGACAGCTTCAGCCCAAAAATACTCAAGAAGATGAGTTGCTGCCAGAAGTGTTCTTCCTGCTTCAATTAGAGTTATGTTCTTCCTTTCAGCTACACCATTCTGTTATGGAGTTTTTAAAGCTGAGAAGTTGTGTTGAATGTCGTTCTCTTCGTAGAACTGATTCACTTCAATATAATCAAATTCTCTACCATGATCACTCCTTATGGCTATTATTTTCTCGCCCTTCTCATTCATCACCAACTTGAAGAATTTGATTAGTTGAGTGTTGGTCCCGTCTTTAGAACTTATAAAGAATACCTATGTGAATCTAGAGTAGTCATCCACTACGACTAGTGAGTATCTTTTACCTCCAAGACTAGCAGTTGGAACAGGCCCGAAGAGATCCATATGAAGAAGTTGCAAAGGCCGTTCGTTTGAGTTAACTGCTTTACTTTTGAATGAGTTCTTTATCTGTTTTCCTAACTGACAAGCTTTGCATGGTTTTTCTTTGACGAAACTTAGCTTTGGTAGACCTCTGACTAGATCCTTTGACACTAGTTTTGACATACTCTTGAAGTTTAAGTGAGACAATCTTCAATACTATAACCAGTTTACATTTTCTGAGGCTTTGATGAAGAAGCAAACTAATGCTGAAGAACTTAGTTCAGAGAGTTTGACTATATATACATTTCCTTCTCTAGATCCAGTCAGCTTTAGTGAGTTGGTTTCCAAGTCTCTAACTTGACACTAGTTGTTGAGGAAGATAACTTGATGACCTTTATCGCATAACTGACTTATGCTTAGTAGGTTGTGCTTTTAATCCATCAACATAGACTACCTTATTGAAGGAGACAACTCTATTGCTTATTAAACTGTAGCCTCTTGTTTTCCCAGAGTTGTTGTCTCCAAAGACAACAGTTGGACCATCTTTAGCTTTAAATTCAGACAGAAGAGCCTTATTGCCAGTCATGTGCCTAGAACACCCACTATCAAAATACCAGATTGAATCAGATCTACTTGGTACCTGTAAAAATGATTATTGTTCATTTTGATACCCCATACTCGTTTGAGTCCTGTAATGTTAGCTTTTGGGGCCCAAGTCTGCTTGATTTTGAGTCCTCTATATGCAATATGCTTATAGTGATAACAATATATAACTTTATGACCATGTTTGAGACAGTTATAACATACTACATGTTGCATGTGTAAATGTGTGTGTGTGGACATCTTCTCATTTGGGATTTATGTGGTGAATATGCCTTTTTCCATGACTGATCCTCTCTCTATTTGTATACCGTTCTACAATTTTGAACTTTCGTAGAGTAAGATTCAGTTCTACGATTAACATCAGGTTAATTCGTAGAGTTAAACTTGCCAGACTCTACGACTCTTCGTGGTAAAATCGTAGTCTTGGATTTACTCTGCGGTTTAACAAAACTCAGACCAGTATATGATTTATTGTCCTTTGGTACACCAATCTGATCAACAGAGATTGGATAACTTGAAATAATAGGCTCGACAACCTTTTTGGATTTTATAAATACAATACTTGTATTAGAGAAAAAGACATTGTTATTGTCAGTGTCCATTAATCTTTCCACACATGAGCTAGAAGATAGATCTCCAAATCCCAGTCTTAAACTGTCAAAGATAGCTCTCTGACTTGTGATCAGTGAATCCATTGATCAAGAAAAATGATTCCACATTGAGTTTGTCTTTTCTAATTCCTCTATTTTAGAGTTAAGAGCAGACTCCCTCAGTGCAGTGGTTTCAGTTATCTTTCTCAAATTTTCACTTTCAACCTCAACCTTAGATAAAGAGGCAGTGTTTCGTAAAATAGTTTCCAACTCTATGTGCACTTCCTCTTTTTTCTTTTGAAGAAGAGAATGATCCTTTGATAGAATTCTGAATAACTTCATGTATTTATGCAATTCAGATGTTATATCATGTAAAGCTAATCTAAGATCATCTATAGTAACATCAGGAGAGTTAAAGTCAAATACCTCACTTATGTCGATCACTCGACGATCAGTGGTTGTGTTAGGATATTCTTTTATTGCCATCAGACATAGATTTGTAACTTGATGTTCTTCATCATCACTAGAATCTGAGCTGGAATCATCGTCAGATTCACTCCAAGATCCTTCAGCTATATATCCTTTATCTTTCTTGTTGTGCTTCTTGTGGCCTTTATGCTCATTCTTTCCATAGGACTTCTTCTTATCCTTCTTGAGATCATCTCGCAGAAGCTTGATGCACTCTGCGATGAACTGACCAGGCTTTTGACAGTTATAACATAGATCTTTATCTTGTTCTCTGCTGTTGTTGCCTTTATTGAAGTTCTTTCTTGACTTCCAGCTATGGTTCTTTTTCATGAACTTTCTCAGCCTTCGAGCAAGCAAGACAATATCCTCATCTTCATCAGCTTCATCTCTATTATCATCTTCTTCAGCAATAGTTGGAACTTTTGAGATAGCTTCAGAGGCTTTAAGAGCAACACCTTTATCTCTTCTTTTACTTTTTAAAAGGGTCTTAGCTCTTTGGTTTAGCTCAAACTCGTAGGTGAGAAGATTTTCATATAACTTTTGCACTGTCATCAGATGCAAATTCTTTGATTCTCGAATGACAATGGTCTTGGCATCCCATTTGCTTGGTAGGGCTCTCATAAATTTGACGTTTAGATCTTTATTGGGATATACCTTGCCATAGGATCTCAGAGAGTTGAGGAGCACATTGAACCTTTCATAAGTTGCAGTGATATTCTCTCCAAAGATATGAGAGAACATCTCATTCTGTTGTATCAAGAGAGATTTCTTGTTTTCGCTGACCTCTTCTGTGCGCTCATGCATTACCAACAGAGCTTCCCAGACTTCCTTACCAGTGGTGCAATTTATAACATTTTCAAAAAGTTCATCTTTTAGAGCCATGAATAGAATATTCTTAGCTCGCTTATCCAGCTGTACCAGCTTCATTTCATTCTCTGTCCATTCTATCCTTTGCTTGACAGCTACTTTGTTGGGATCATCAGTTGTTGGAGCTAGCTTGGTAGGAATATATGGGTCATTTAGGACAACATCAAATAAATCATCGTCGATTGTGTCCATGTATGCCTGCATACGTACTTTTCAGTTAACAAACTTATCTCTGTTTAGAAGGGGTGATTTATTTCCTCCACCAAGCTCAAAACTGGTTTTGTTTAGTGCCATTAGATCAACTCAAAGTGTAAGCTTTATGTTCGTGAGAACCTTGCTCGGATACCACTTGTTGTTTTCCAAAGACACTTAGAGATCTAGAAGGGGGGATTGAATAGATCCCTTTTTATAAAAATTACTTTGTTAAGATTATGACCAAAATATTATTCAATCAGATTTAAATTAAGTATAACGGAATGTGTTTTTGAAAAACTCCTTGTAGATAATAGTTAGATCTCAGTTCTGGATTTACACTTTTACCTTCTTTAAGTCTACCAGACTTGGATATTTAATCCCTCGAACAAAGACATTCTTGCCCTCTTCAAGCTCAGCAGACTTAGAATCTCAGTGGTCACTATGACCAGAACAAGCAGTTGTTGAATATTGTTGAGAGGTGCTGCTAAGTTGGCGTTATGCTTCTTATCTTAAGTCCTTAGCAGCTTAAACTAGAAGTTCAAATCGTAGAGTATGTTCTTTTAACTGTGGCAAAATTTTGGCTTTGATCATTGTTCGTTATATTTTGTTTTAAATCTCTGTTGTCTTTTATAATTTGTCTGAATTTCTTTCTGTTGCTCGGTTTCCGTTGCTGCATTTAATGCTTTAGATATTATGGGATCTTGATGTTGACATTTTGAGTTTAGGTGTCAACTTTCTTTTGTTTAACCTGTCACATTAGTCTACAATTTCACCTAGCACCTTGACACGTCACTTTCAACAATATAACTGTTAGACACATATTCTAATCTTTGATTTCAGCCAAAGATGTTTGGTGGTTGTATTGGGACCTTCAATCAGCAATGCTCCCATGTCAGTCTTCTTGTCAGACTTGATTCAGACTTGATTCAGCTCTACAAACATAGGAGATCGTAGTATTTGCTCTATGTTCAGAAGATAGCTTTACGATGATATTTGAACTCTACGAATGACATTTATTCTTAGCTCTACGAGGATCTGTCTTACGATTTCAGAGCTGATTCTACGATTCTTTCTTCTGCTGAACGAACTTTGAGTTACTTTACACTTAGACTTTTACTTTGCAATACTCTGAAGCACTCTACGTTCAGTCTTCGCTTAAAGCGCTTTGCTTGACTTTACGATCCAGTTCACTTTATGAATTTAGCTTTGAGAATTGAGGTAAACTTTAAGATAGATTCAAAAGCTCTGCGATCTGTCTAATGCATTACTATCATAAGTTAACTCTGCGATCCAACTTGACATCACTGATTGACAGATTAACTTTACACTTAACTTGAGCCTATTTAACTATGCATCAGATCAACTCAATGAGATCAACCTAAGTTTGATCCTTCTATTTTAAGTCTTTGTACATTAGATCAACAACTCATTATTAAGGGTTGTGCAAAATTTACTGACACAAATATTCATTAATAGTTTTCATCATTAAACCAAATCATAATAATCATGTAGACTTAATATGTATTTTGATAATAGTAATATATTTAAGCTAAGTAAAACAATCTTTATGACTATATTTGTTTGCAAAAAATATGTTTAGATTATACTATTTGTCTTAATTTAACACTATTTCGGACTATTTAATCTTTTAACAATGGACTATTAGTCCATATGACTATTTAAATTAGACAAATAGTCCATATGACTATTTAAATATTTTTTTTTTGCAATAAACACGACCTATGAGAAAATTATTTTCCTTTTAAATTCTATCATCTAAGTAGTAATTAAATCTTATTTAAATTCACATTATATATAATGTTTGTTTGTTTACTTGTAAAGCTATATTAGTTTTAAGTAACTCATATATATTAAATTCTAATAAATTCAGCTCAATATTTACTAGTAACAAATTCAAATTAAGTAAGAGATATTTTATATAATTTTTTTTCTTAAATTATATTTATCTTGAAAAAATAAAATAAAGAAAAAGAAGATATGAAAAATAGGAGAAGTGTACCGAGTGGCCTTTGGCCCAGTGGTACGATCCAATTCACCTCAAAGATGAGGTTGGGGGTTCGATTTTTGGTGACAACAAGGAGGGTGCTTGTTTGTCAAAATAGTAAATAAAAAATAAAAAATAAAAAATAAATAGGACTGATAGAATCAACTGGCTGTGATTAAATCCGTGAAGGCAAGAACACGTGGATCGGAAAAAAAGCAGAGAAATTGAAAAAAAAAAAGTAGGGTAAAATAGGCAAGAACACGTGGATCGGAAAAACAGCAGAGAAATTGAAAAAGAAAAAGTAGGGTAAAACTATAAGCTTTTGACACATAAATATATATCAGTCCTTTTTCTCCTAGCTACCCCAAATTACTTGGAAACCTCATGGGTTGACGGTAGAGAGAGAGAGAAAGAGCCGCCCCCCTTAACCTTTCTTCCTTTTCTCTCTCTAAAGCTTCATCATTCTCTTTCAAGGACTATTTTTGACTTCAATTTCTGGTATCACTTGATAATCTCTTGTAAACTAATTGCAGTTTGATTGTTTTGATTTCTGGGTATCAGCTGTTTTAGTTTCTTTTTCAGCTGTTGGACTAGTGATTATTTGTTTCATGGCCTTAGTTTAGCGATTTAGAATGTGGGTTTTTGTTTATTTTCTTGGTCAAACTAGTTTGTCATAATGATGATAAAGTTGTGATTTTTATTGGGTTTTATGTTTAACTGGGTAATGAAATTGAGGTTTATGTGTTTGTTTTATGTAGTAGTTGTTTTTTTATGAGAAATGTGTTATTTTTCTACTTCTGAAACAAAACTTTGCTCGTGAGTGTTGGATTTGCCTCAATTGCTTCAAAGATGCCAAGTACAGAATATGTTTTTGTTCATTTTCTTAATTGTGATATTGTTTTGTTAAACTAGTTTGTGAAAATGATAAAGTTGTAATTTTTATTGGGTTATATGTTCAATCGGGTAATGAAATGGAGGTTTCTGAAAACAAAACTTTGATTTTGACTGTTGGATTTGCTTCAAAGATGCCACGTACAGAGGTTTACATTGTTTTTGAGTTTTTTGGGGGTTAAAGGTGTATTTTTGGAGCAGATAAATTTGATTACAGAGTGATGCTTGGTGGAAATTGGATGATACCTATAAGTTAGTAACTGGATATAATAATATATTATTTGTGATATTTTGTATTGCTTGGATGCAGATGTACCTAAAACAGCACAGATACACTTGTTTTACAGCATCTAAAGTCTAAACTGTATTTTACTAATAGTATTGCAATTAATTCCTGCTAACTAGTGTTCAGGCTGGAGATTCGATTGTGTCTTTTAATAAGGATAATGAAAGAAAAACATTACAGAAATTCCGTAATCTTGATTCTTTCAAACACAACCTTGTCATGTAAACAAACAACCACCAGCACCAAGACCGCCATAGCAATTGCCTACAATACTGCCAGCCTACTAATTGTATTAGATGTACAGTCTTTCCCATGCTCACTATCATAAGGGAGCATTTAATGCCACACCCACCACTGCTGCTACCATAGCATCTGTTTTTGCTAGACTAATAAGACTTTCTATAGATTACACCATTTACATTGCTAAATATTCTTAAAAGATAGTGGTTGTGCTGAATACCTACAAAGTTAACTTTAAGGGTATTTTCTTCATTTTACAATAAATTTTAATGCCTCCATATAAAATGTTCGGATGGAGATAAGAATAAGACAAACAAATTGGTTGGAAGTGGATTTGGCCCTATATTTGTGTCATCATAAAAGACAAAATATGAGTTGACGAACAGAGGTGGTCCAGGTGGCTTATTTCCTTGTTCCAGTTCTGCCCCTACCCATTTATGTAGACAATTCAATTTTTTATTAATGTATTCTTTAATCATCTCTTTATTAAGCAGCAATAAAATGTTCTTAATATCATTTGAAATAAATTCTTTATTTTTCAAATTATCCTTTAGTTTTCACATGTTTTTTGTAGTGGAAGTCTCCTTCTGATATTTACTTGTTAAGTGAAACCTGACATGATTTCAAGTAATTCTATGTATGCTGAGGAAGTTTTTGATAAAAGACTAATGTTGGTATCAAGACTGAGTAAGACAAGCATATCAATCGCCGTGAACATGTCATATAGTAACTCTCGTTCTTGATATAGCTGATATTTTAGGGTAGCTTCTTTCACTATTACACATGCTCCCTTTTTTTTTTCTCTTTCCCTTTTCTGCTGAACATATATTTCGGCTTAAACAATAAGTGAATGTGTTCTGAGTGTCAGTGCATATATGTTGTCTTTCATTAATTGTTAGATTGATGTATTATGGTGGTATATACTTCCTCATGACCTTTGGAAACCCATCTCTTGCAAGGGATGTTAATAATGGATCTTTTTTTTTTCAAAAAAATTGCAGATTATGTTGCGAACTAAGCAACTCGGTAGTCTCTCCCAATCTGCTAGGTCCTTTTTCCTCAGTGGATCACGATGTAATGCAGCTGATGGAAGTTCGTGCACATGTTCAGAAGATGACACGTGTATCTCAAGCAAGCAGAATACTAAAAATGCAGTTCGAATTCCACAAACACCATCCGGGTTAGCATCAAAAACTTCAGCAAGAGGAGGTTATCTCACCTCGGGTGATGCAGTAAAGTCTCCAGCTTCTTCCCCACAAGTTAAATCTACTTCCAGCACTTTGGGAAGAACAGATTGTGTCAGTTACGCTAGTGGCATTGATGGAGTTCATAATGACGTGACACATTCATCACCTCCTGTAGCCGATCAGTTTGTTAAGGCAGGTATTGCTGCAGTTAGCTTTTTGTCTGATTTGGTAAATTATAAGATTCCTACATCAGATGGGAGTGGAATGCTTAGCTCATCACAGAATCATGTAGTTGAACGTACAAGGCCCCTATCCAACATCAAATCCTCTAATGTTAAAACCTTGGGCAGAGACAAAATTAATGGAAAGTCTTCTACTGTGATAGAAACGGGATCAAACTCTACAAGTAACTCTCATGGAACAAAAGGTAAAGCTGAAAATTTTGGTTCAGTAAATGTTGTGGATACTAATGTTCCGATTCCAAATAAAAGGACAGGGCATTCAGTAGAGAGTCAAAGTATGCCTTCAGATTTTCATGATAAGAGAAGGTCTGTGCCTCAGAGAGCAAAAGCTCATCCAAACCACTTTACAACAAATGTACGGCCTTCAGAAGGAAAATTTGCAGGTGACATGACCGAAGGTTTCTATAGGCACCCAAAGGTAGCCAAAAAACCATCGGCAGTTGCTCCATTGGCTAGGCACTTCACAACCTCCGGGAATGTGGTGGAAAGATTTTCTTACATTTTGCAACAGCTGAGCTGGGGTTCTACAACAGAGGTTGCTCTTGGGAATCTCAACTGTTCGATAGATGCATATCAAGCGAATCAAGTTCTTAAGCAGCTGCAAGATCATTCAGTAGCTCTTGGTTTTTTCTATTGGTTGAAACGAAAAGTTGGATTCAAGCATGATGGGCATACTTACACCACCATGGTTGGCATTCTTGGCCGTGCCAGACAATTTGGGGCGATAAACAAATTACTTGACCAAATGGTCAGGGATGGTTGCCAGCCAAATGTTGTGACATATAACCGACTCATTCACAGTTATGGTCGTGCGAACTATTTGAATGAAGCAGTCAATGTTTTCAACCAGATGCAAGAAGCAGGGTGTGAACCTGACCGTGTTACATATTGTACATTAATTGATATCCACGCTAAAGCTGGGTATCTTGATGTTGCTATGGACATGTATCAGAGGATGCAAGAGGTTGGGCTTACTCCAGACACTTTCACATATAGTGTCATCATCAATTGCCTGGGCAAAGCTGGCCATTTGACCGCTGCCCACAAGCTATTCTGTGAGATGGTTAATCAGGGCTGTGTACCAAACTTAGTAACTTATAATATTATGATTGCTTTGCATGCGAAGGCGAGGAACTACACAACATCATTACAGCTTTATCGTGACATGCAAAATGCTGGATTTGAGCCAGACAAAGTAACCTACAGCATAGTTATGGAGGTGCTTGGTCATTGCGGTTATCTTGAAGAAGCAGAAGCAGTTTTTGGCGAGATGAAGCAAAAGAACTGGGTTCCTGATGAGCCTGTTTATGGTCTATTAGTGGACCTGTGGGGTAAAGTTGGAAATGCAGAAAAGGCTTGGGAATGGTATCGTGCCATGCTCACTGCAGGCTTGCGTCCTAATGTGCCCACATGCAACTCTTTGCTCAGCGCTTTCCTTAGGGTACACCGCCTTTCAGATGCATATAATTTGCTGCAGAGCATGCTCAATATGGGTCTAAATCCTTCTTTGCAAACTTACACCTTACTCATCAGCTGTTGTACAGAAGCCCAAACATCATTTGACATGACATTTTGTTGTGAACTCATGTCCGTCACAGGCCACCCAGCACATGCATTCCTACTGTCTATGCCATCAGCCGGGCCTGATGGGCAGAATGTGAAGGATCACATGAGCAACTTCTTGGGTTTGATGCACAGCGAGGACAGAGAGAGCAAGAGGGGCCTTGTCGATGCAGTTGTTGATTTTCTTCATAAGTCGGGGCTCAAGGAGGAGGCTGGATCTGTTTGGGAAGTGGCTGCACAGAATAATGTCTATCCAGACGCGGTTAGAGAGAAAAGCTCATGTTATTGGCTTATAAACCTGCACGTTATGTCAGATGGAACTGCAGTGACAGCACTTTCAAGGACGCTTGCCTGGTTTCGTAGGCAGATGCTCATGTCCGGGATCTGTCCGAGCCGCATTGATATCGTGACTGGATGGGGGCGGAGGAGCAGGGTGACAGGGTCTTCTATGGTGAGGCAGTCTGTGCAGGAGCTGCTCAACATGTTCCAGTTTCCTTTCTTTACGGAGAATGGTAATTCTGGGTGTTTTGTCGGATGTGGGGAGCCTCTTAATAGATGGTTACTACAATCTTATGTAGAGCGTATGCATCTGCTCTAGGTTGCGCTTAGTCTTTGTATAGGAACTGCAGTTTTGTTGCGGAAGAGGAATTTCTTAAGCACTAGTATGTATGTTTTTAGTTGTTTTTTCACATTGATTTGAACTCAATTCATGAATTTACATGTTCTATTCCAGCTTTAAGATTTGCTTGATTATGTCAACTTAAACCTAATTAATTTCCTCTTCCTCATCTCAACTTAAAGTTCTGAATATTTTAAGTGCTTAAAGTTCACAACAGTTCTTCAAACTCAAGAACACAGAAAAAAAAAATTCAGTTATCAGATTATCAAGCATAACAACAGAGCTCAATATTGATAACAGCTTCATAAATCTCTTAAAATATTATAGCTACAAAAATCTTCTCTCTTATTTAGTCTTTGTGGTTATTTACCTCTGTGCATGTTTGGATCTTCATATAATTCAGGGTTGCAAGATTTTATGTTAACAAAAAATTTTATTTATTAGTAAAACCAATTCTTAATGGATTTATTTTTTCTGAAAAAAGGAAAAGAGTGGAGTAGAAGTTTTTTTTGTTGTTGCTAAATTTGGAGTGTATTAAGAAAGGAACGTATTAGTTATTACATTGCCTAAGGGCATTAAGCTTGAACTATATTATGAACATCATAAAGACGTTCATTTTATAGTACAAGTAAGAGTTTGTTCAGCTACCAGCGTTTGCGAAGATAGTGTTTGGACCTCCAAATGCACCGGACTAATTTTGGTGCGTTGCATTTGAGGAAACGATACGTTTATAAGTTAAATAAGTTGCGTTTAAAATAAATTGTTAGTGTGTTTAAACTTCCAAACGCCGCAAATGATGAGTAACCAAACATAAATTAAGGTTAAAAAAAAACTAACTAGGACAACTAAGGAAGAACCTTATAGGTGCCAAGTAAACTGAGTAATGACAATAAAATCCTTCAACATAAGTCTGTGATATTTTGTGGAAGAGTGTAATCTACATTTGATCAGATCAATGATCTCTCTAGCTAGGATTCTGGCAGGCATCTTAATTAGTGTTGTCAAAATTCCTTGTATTTCTCTCTAGCTAGGATTCCGGAGCAGAAGATTTTGATTGTCTCAAACCATTTAATTTTGTTTTTCATTTACTTTTAAAAAAAATGATACACACATGTATCGACAAGTTTTATAACGAAATTGGATTGCAACTGATAAAAAAAAAATCTCAATAAAAAATGGGTTAAAAGATTACATAAATGGGTTCATACACAGATACATATATTAAACAAAACAAACAATAATATCACCATTGAACAAGTTAGATGCTATTACCTTTTTTCAATATTTTTCACTTGGCCATAGATTAATCACTTTTCACACATCGATAAGATAGAGACACAAAAAAAATAAGAGAGAGATCTTCCGATGGGAATTTCTGGAAGGGGAAGATTAAAAAACTTGTAAAAGAAGATCGTTGTTCATTGCATTTCATATTAGAAATTCGGAAGGATTTAGAAAGGATTTTCATTTGTAACCTCTATTGTTTCTTGCCCTTTATTGAACCTCATAAATAGAAATAATAATCATTTTCTTTCAATAACTCGGGATAATCTAAATAGTAATATAATTTGAATTCTAATTTATAAATTTTATAACCCGTGCAAAGCATTCTGTGCAAAACATGGATAAGTTTAGAAATAATTTATTAAATATGATAAATTTAAGTGACAACATATATAATTATAATAATTTATTTAATTTTAAATGAAGTTATTATAATATGTGATTTTAATCCACTCAATAAGAGATTAAAAAAAACTACGTACCTCTTCATCTAATAGGATTCCATTGATGTTGACAATCTTGTTTATTTTTTTATTTATCCCATTTCAAATTTTAGTGACTTTGACTTTGATAGTGAAATTATTTTTTCCTGAATATTCTCCCTCCGTTCTAAAATTAGAGATATAATTTAATTTTTGGAGTCAAACGATGACATTAAACTTCAAATTGATGTGAATTTATTTAATTTAAATGATACAATTATTATAATTGTATAGTATATATCAAAAACTATTAATCAAAAAATTTATTTCATTCTAAACTTTTATGAGTCATACCAATTTTGAAGCTTAATACGCTGTTGTTTGACTTCAAAAGTATATTTGTATCTCTAATTTTGGAAGAGAGTGGTAGTTGATTCGAAGGAACATTTTTATTCATATTGAACTTGTGGAATTTTTGTGTGTACTTTTATGGATAGATAGTCTTATTTATAATGAATTAGAGCAATTTGAATGAGAAAGATTATAATAAATTAGGTTCATGAATCATTAAACTAAATACAAAATACTAAAGGTCAACAAATATATATTTCCTCCGTCCAAATTTACTTGTCATAATTTGAAAATGCACGACTATTAAGAAATAAATTTGTCTCTAAATTACTCATCTTAAATACTCTATTATCATCTTTCTTGTTTTAATTAATCTTCCAACCCTTTCATGGAATAATAAAATAGAGGAGATAAAAAGGAGAAAAAAGAGAGTATAATTGTACTTCTAATATGAAAGTTAATAGTGTTTATTTTTTCAATATATGTAATGTAATTTTCAATAAGCTTTTTTATAAGTTAAATGAGTGTATTGAAAAAACAAGGTCAAAAGTATTATTAAAATAAAAAGAGAACAAATAAATTTGGACAAACTAAAATAAAAATTAAGACAAATAAATTTAGACGGAAGAAATATCAATTATTAATTGATATATATATATATATATATATATATTTGTTCAATTTTTAATAATAAATGATACATGGTATTTTTAATAGTAAATGTATACTAAAATTTTCATAAAAACTTAACTACGTGAGTTGTTAAGTCAACTTTTGACAATATCAATTATAATCAGGTAGGTAGAAAAATAATAATTTTAAAAAATTAAACAATAAAATCACTTAAACTTAAATTGTTGAATTGACTCAAAAAAATAAAAATAAATAAATAAATGACTCGATGCCCTTATTATATGTTGATAATCGATTGATGTCCTTATTATTCCAATAATTTGAGACTTTTAAAAAAAACAATAATTTTCTGGAATATTTTAGTTTCCCTTTGTTTCTCTCTCATGTCGCAGTCAAGTAGTAATCTTTGTCAAAAACCCTAAACCCTACCGGTGCTGAGCTTGAATCAGAAATGGATCGATCTTCAAATCTGCTCGACGAATCCATTGGTGACAATTCGATCGGAAGGAATGGAGTGATTCTGATTGAAGATTGCGTTGAGACCAGCGGAGCATTCGTACTTCATCACCTAATTAAGCGCCTTCTCTCTCCTCACTCCTCTTCCCTCCTCATTTTCGTTGCATTTGCTCAACCTTTCTCTCACTACGATCGCATACTCCGAAAAATGGTTACCTTCTCTCTCTCTGTATGTAGATATATGTATGAGGCTTTTCTTAATTAAACTTTATGTGAAGTTTAGAGATGCTCATAAGGCAATTTATGTGGATTAGTGACTTAGTGTAGTTAGTATGAATGATTGGTAGATGACTAGATTCAGCTGGGTGAAAAGTTGTTTTTAGTGCTTACTGAAGTGATTGTAGGAGTTTATTTTTATCAAAAAAAGCAGGAGTTTCAGTTTTACTGGTGACGATTGATTTTGGATTTTTTATTTATTGATTATAAAGTTGAGGCATTTAGAGTAAGAGTTTTTTGTTGAAGCTGAAACTTAAGCTCTCAAAATGTAAGTGCTGAAATTACTGTAGGTTATTAACTGTAAGCGATTCTTGGCACTTCTTGTTTTACATTCTTATTTATAGATAATCTTCTATTGATTCTGGTTTATTCACGGACCTATCACCATTCCAGAAAACTAATTTTTGTGAGATAGGAAAAGCATTAGTGCTTCATATGCATATGTTAAGACCTGGAATTTTGTGATAAGTGGATTTAAAATCTTAACATACTTAAAAGATTGAGCATATGAGTTATTAAAAAGAAAGCACAAAAACACGAAAACATAATTTCAAGTCTAAACGAATTCACCTTGTGCATAATATTTCCAAAGGTCAGATCTGTATTGGCTCTACCTTCCTGTATCCTTCATGGGTGAGGGTGTGAGATGAACAAAAATAACACCACCTACTCTTCCGATTCTGCCCACCATAGATATCCATTTGTATAGTGAGCAGCCGAATAAATGATCACATTACTGTAATTTTTGTTAAGGTGAAGCTTATATTTTGTTATAAAGCTAATTTTTAGCACTTCTGTCCCAATGAATTACTTTGTGCACATGATACTCGAGAATGTTTGTAATTGATAGAGGTTGAAACTATATTCAGATCCATTCTAATCTGGAAATGCAATACGCCATTGATTATATTAAGACCCCCAGGGTTTCCATCCTCTGGACAAAAATTGCAGGAATTTAAGGATTTTATTCATTATTTATGGTGTACCAGTAGACGCTGTGAATCCAATCATGACAGTCCCTATTGAATTCTAGGCTTGGCAAGTAAATGGTGATGATCATGAATTGAGGTCCTACAACAACATTATTTTTGTTTTATAATTTTGCTAGGTGTTCGGTTTTGTCATATATTTGCCTGTTGATATTATAGAAATCTCTTGTGAATTTTTTTGGGCACTGATATTTTTCATGAAGGACTTTGACATATATCTGTAATTGTTTCTATATGACAGGGTTGCAACTTAGTTGTTCAAAGGGACAGTAAAAGATTATTATTCTTTGACATGCTAATGCTGGAGTGTCCAGGTGAGAATATCAGGTAAAGCACTTTAGTTGCGTATCTTTTCACTGTACTTAATAGCAGAAAGCATATTGTTTAAAACTGCTAGGTTGTGGTTGGCACTCTGATACAGTATTGACTATTGACGATTTGAATCAGTTTAATTCTTTTAGAAGCGTAATTGAGTTGCAATTTGAAATTTAATATTTAAACTTTCATTTGAGTTACAATTTTTTAAACTCCATTGCCGTGCCAATGAGGACCTTCAGTGATTCATGTCCAATATATACAAAGAAGTACCTAATTTTTTTTTTCACCGTGCCCATACTGAACGGTTTATCTTGTGTTACATGGCAACACTCTGTATCATTCCAGCTATATATAGCATAATGATTTTAAGATCCCATTTATTTATTTTTTAATAACCAAATATATATCCAAAGTATGTGTGCTCTGTTCTTATTATGCATTAGGTTTAATCAATGACAAAAGTCCATTGTGATTTGTTTCATGATCAGATGGAGTTGGAAGAAAAACTGGCGAAGGTGGTCTTCATGCTTTATATGGGAAAATTCACAAAGCTGTTGAAGTTAGTTTGTTAGCTGAAAGCAGCAGAAACAATATTATTATGATTGATGATATCTCTCTTATGGAGGTGGCTGCTAATGGCTCTTCAAATGATGTCTTAGACTTTCTGCATTACTGCCACACATTAACAACACAATTTGTAAGACATTATGTCAACTAGCTTACTAACTTCATAACTTTTTTATTGTGCACCATTTCTTAATTTGACTCTGTTGGTTGGGACAAGTTCTTTAACTTTTTTCTTAAACAGGGTTGTTCAGTTGTTGTTCTTACTCATGAGGATATCTATTCAGCCACAGAAAGAGCTACCCTTCTTTTACAAATGGAGTACCTTGCAGATGTTTTGGTAAAAGCAGAACCATTGACCACTGGTTTGGCAGCTGATGTGCATGGACAGGTACTTTTCTTGGTACTGTACTTCAGATTTCAACCAGAAGTCCTTAGCATATCTTGCCAACCCTTGCAGGGTTCAACTCCTAGTTGGGACTTTGGAGTGTATACTCATCTCAAAAAGGAAATTTATAAAAATAAGAGAAAAGAAACTGAAAACTTGCAAAGACTTGTAATGTTAATTGTGTTGAGCCTGTTGACTACATGTTCGTACATTTCCAATTTCATCAGTTATGTTTCTGAAATCACATTTCTAGTGCATGTCTAAATTTGTTTTGGTTTGTCAGCTATATTACGAATGTCACTGCTGCACAGAGATCACTTGAACAGTCATCATTGTTCATATAGTGTGATCCTAGTTTTGATAATATCAAGTGTAAAGTAGTTTTGGATATTAATAATAAAGTTGTTGCTTAGCCTGTCATGTTGAATGTCAGACCACTCTCTTCATACCTTTGGGCATTCTCCCACACCTTGCCTCGGTGAGACCAACATTGGATAATGGATGTTATAACTTTCCTTTGAATTACTGTTTGCATTTATGAACTCTGGACCTGGGTTTTCTTGTCTTTAAAGAAGCCGAGCTCGAAAAAGCTCATTTCGCTTTTAGTTAAACGAGCCGAGCTCGAATAGTGGGGTGTTTGGCTCGAGCCCGGCTCATTTAGACCCTGCTCGTGCAGGCCTTGGCTCGTTTAACGTTTAAATAATTTCTTATTTTTTATGATAAAAACGTTAAATGAGTCGGGCTTAAACTCGACTAGGCTTGGCTTTGCTTGGGCTCTAGCTCAACTCGTTTACTAAATGAGCGGAGTTCGTACACTAAATCCAGGCTCGTTTAAAGCCCGTCCCGGCTCATTTAAGCTCGAGCTAGGCAAGCCAAAGCCTGGCTTGGCTCGGCTCATTTTCAGCTCTAGCAGCATCTATCCAATATGATGACAACAGTACTTCAAAAAAGAGAAAGAAGCATAGTCTCCCTTATTTTTTTCTTGTTTGCATCATTACATAAAGTTTTTACTAGACATCCTTGCTTTGCTAAGACTAAAGATAAATTTTCTAGAAACCTAGGAGCCCTACCAGTTTCTAGTTACGATTAAAATCATTTTCTAGTTCTTAGTTAACTGCTAGTATGCCTGTTGCCCATATTTTGACCGAACATACAGAAGAATCGACATTATTTATGGAACTGACTAGGGAGTAAAGAACTGCATTCCTACTGACATCTTATGTTTTTAACTTTGCCTTGTGTTTTCTTTTTGTGGCCGTCTCAAGAGTGTGGTTCATTTTCTTTGTTACATGCAGTTGACGGTTCTAAATAAAAGTATTTCTGATGGCTTGGGGAGCTCAAGGAACAAGATGTGCAACTTCCATTTCAGGCTGAAGGAGAGTTGTGTCGAGTATTTCTATCCAGGGAGTCGAACTTGAAGAGACTGCAACTGATTATCCTTGGAATTTAGATTGTACAATGATAAAATTATTACAGATAAAGTAATGTAGTTAGTTCTCTTTTTTATTACCAATATAGTACATGTTAGCTGTGCTATATGTATTATTGAACTGTCCTGTGATCAAATTGAACAGAAACAAATGAAGAAAATGTTTTACGGGAGGGGAAATTGTCCTGTACCATATGATACCGAACCTAATATTTGTGAACATACGGTGTCTTCAACTTGGGATGAAGAAATCTCGTCTAGATTTAATTGTTGTTTGCCTTTTGAGAGTTATTTCAGATTGCGTCTTGGTTATACATTGAATTTGTATTTCAAATGAGTATTGTACTAGAAACTGAAAAATGCTCCTAGGTCTCACCGTGATCTTGTTGTAAGATTGCTTCAATGTTCTGAGGCGGCATTATTTCAAGTAAAGGGCGTATGCTCTTCATTCCATGAGGGTAAAACATAGATTAAAAGAAAAGAAATTTTTGACCAAAATTTAAAACTTTACCTCCCATCGTGAGCGAACAAAAATTCCAAAACACTGAAATACTCATGGCTGCCTGTGAGGTTTAAATTTCAAGGGGAATATAATAATCTATTGCAAATGATTCAATAATAAGCTTTTGGTCCTTAAAGCATGAAATTAATATAAAGGAGTGGATAGAGGCAGACATTTTTGTTGTCAAAGTCAGGTGCAATCTCATTCAACAGAACATTTTTTATCCAGATCACCAGAGCAGATGCAAATGAAAATGGACATGAAGAGAGTTTTTCAAGTACCCACTAGTAGAAATCAAATTTGATTAACATCCTGCAAACCAAATTGAAGAATTTTATTCGGGAAGGGTACCCTTTTTGGAGGGTTACCACCATTTGTCCAGTACCTTCATAGTCACATAAACAGAGCACATAAAAGTACACTTCGAAAAGGCGTTTATTAAGAGTCTAGCTCAATGAAAATTCGGTCTTCTAATGCGATAGTTCCACCATCTTAATTTTTCTACAAGCCAACATTTCTATCATGGGATGCAAAATGCTCTCCCCCTTTCTACATAATTACTGCTAACCTTCATGTACACATTCCATACGCATTATCAGGTGAGAAGGCCGGGTTAGCTATTTGGGTCCTCAATTTTGACATCATTCACAACCTGTCGGACGAACTGCCCTTTAACACGTGGTCTCTGTTCTGCCAGTTTCTTCCTGCTTTGGTATCGGACCTGATGACAAGATGGAAAATAGTTGTCTATGTGTCAGTATTTCAATAAATAGGAATAAAGTGTTCGACTCCATATAACAAGAATAAAATAAATGTAGGTTGATAGTTGAATAAAATTCGTTAGTAAAGGCGTTCTATAGAAACACTGAGAAAGCTGGACTAGTTTGATGAGAGCAAGAGTGACCTGCTGCCAGACATGTCTGTCAGCATTTCTACTTTGATGAGTGGTCTTGGACAGGGAATTTGATGATCCCACTATACCTTATACCTTAACTCCAAAGTATAATAAAATTGGTGAAACATATGTAGCAGTTATTACTGTAGCAGTGACACCCCATTTATAGCTGAGCAAATGTCGGTTGCTTGTGTCAGACATGTACAAGGACATGTGGCAAGTACAGGCTCTCACGGGTATCGTAATGATGTCACTGAATCAGAAATGCTAGAGTCATTCTTTTCTCCCAATATCAATATTCTGATAACGCAAGTCAAGGCTATGTCAATGCTACACCTTGGCGAGCCTGGCAAGTCCGATACTCTATTTAGCTTTTCACATCCCATCTGTGTATACCTTATGCTGCTCAATCATCCACTCTCACAGTCAAGTTAGCTTGAGCAAACCACCTGGTTTGGAGAGTTGACTTTAGAGGTGTATCTATCCAGACCGGTCTCTGGTCGTGGCCAACTATCCTCTTTCGGTGCTTGACCCTGTGTTCCCTTTGCACCAGGGCAAGGTGTGACTTATCAGAAACTGGGCACAAATGGGCCAGTAGCACAGGTTATTGCCCCCAATGTTCTCATCATTTTGATCAACACCAGGCCATGCAATATTATATGTTACTTAAAACTTATGAAGGACTGGAATAGTAAGAACTATGAATGACCAATTGGTGTCTCCAAAAGAGGATCTCTACAATATTCATGGGTTTTGTATACTAGTGTCACTGGGTGTTTGTGCAGGGTGTGAAAGTGTAATATCTAGGTTGTTGCAAGAGCGCTTTGAGAGCTAAACCAGTCTCAATCCGCAATGCAAAGTTCACCATTAAGTTTAATTTTGAGAGATCGAGTCGAACAAGCTTCCACTTCCAGTACTAGTTTACTTTCCAATTTAAATGTTTAAAAAGAAAAACAATCAAGACTAAATTAAAGTTTAGGATACAAATTGGAGATTAGTCAACAATCAAAAAAGACCAAACTATACCTTTTTCTCAAAGCATCTATCTTTCCTCTTCTGACGGAATTTATTCAAAGCAGCTTCTCTCTGTGCTGACCGGTTCTGATCTAACCCATTCCTGCTTCCACTGCCATTTAAATCTTCAGCACCACATTTTCCAGAGCCTCCATTATCACTTGCCATGTTTGTTCCTTCTGCTGTTCCAACTGTATTGTTGGCAATTTGCTCATTGCTACCGTTTTCCCTGTTGCTTTTGTTATTACTACCAGAAGCACTTCCATTTAAACTATAATTGGCAGCATTTCCTTCACTTGGTGCAGTCAGCACGTTGGATGGTCCATAGTGTGATGCTGATGCAGCCTTGTCTCTCAAAGACAAATTATTATGGTCTGAAAGCTGCTGATTTTGCTGCATATCATGAACATGGTGGTGATGATGGTGGTAATGGTGATGGTGGTGCTGGACTTGGACGTGCTGGTGTGCAGTCCTTGCTTGAGCTGTTGCAGGATCAGCCTTATCCTGTATTTCAGGCGGATTGGACGGAGTATGGCTGTTTTTCACTGATTGAAAAGCAGAACAGGGATGAGCATTGACTAATGATCGGGACATTTGCTTATCATTAAATGCTTCTGGCTTGGAGAATGCATTATTAGTCGTTGAGCCCATGTCATCGTTGTTGCTACTGCCATTGGAACGCTGATTAGGAGTGCCATTTGAATTAGATTCTAAGTTGTGCAGTGACCTAGTCCTTTCTCCTTCTGAGCTATTATCAGGTGGAGAGCAGCTGCCTACATTCCCAGTTGGAGCTTGGTTAGCATTTGAAGTAGTGTTATACCTGCATGTTAACGAATCAAATGAAATGTTGAATTTCAGGATGTTCTGCAGATACTAGGCAAATTCATTTGTTTATTTGAAGGTTTTAAGTTCTCATACCTTGAGAAAGCTGAAAGGTCTGAATGTTTCAAAACATTTCGCTCTGAAGCACTGGTCCTGGTCTCTCCATCTCTCAGTCTATTCAAATCAAGTTCAAGCGAAGGTAATTTCTTAGCTTCATTTGTGGTCTTACCTTTGATATTGGTAATCTTGGACAGGTCAAGTTCATTGGTGACACTTTCCATCTGATGGTTAGTACTGTTGGTAATGACAGCCATACAATCAGAAGATTCCTTCCTCAACTCGCCATTTTCTGCTTCACTGTTAAGCTCCATTCTTCCTTCTTCTAATTTCTCGTTATCTTCCTTTGATTCTGAATCGAAATTTTTGTTATTACCTGCTACACTCTTCCACACCTTTCTACTTGGTTCTTCAAGTAGTAATTCTTGATTTTTAGGGACTCCTATCTCCAAGTATTTGCCCATTGAAATATTGTCTGAAGAGTGAATTGCTGCCTAGTTTAGATATAACTAAAGAAACAGGGAACTAAAGACACAAACTTTAAACAGGGAACTAATGAAAATAGAGGCTCACATACCAAGCTCATCACCCTCTTCGTTGCACTCAGTAGTAGCAGTCTTAGGTACCCAGTAGTCAGTAAGAGCTTCGGAACTTGAACGAATAACCTGCGCGCAAGTGCTATCAGGCGGATCCCCTGATTGGTCCCATTGTGACAATGGTTGGGTTCTGTCAACCTCTACTACCCTTTGTGACCAAGAACTCTGAGAAACAAGAACACAAAATTGCTTTTAGGAGATATACTGGCTTCAATCCGTGGGTTGTGTTAGAATGTGCATCTAAGAAATATCAATCAAATATAATACAACATTTATCGCATATATTGTAAGTATATAGTTATTACTATTATGTGGAAGCAGCGATATGCTGGTGTTACTTTTTCTGAAGCTGTAACGATTTTTTTCTTTCAAAACTACATCTCAAATTCAATAATTACATATAACTGCTCATTTCAATATCCACCTATGGTTAATATGTTCAAGGTAAAATAAAATTATTAACTTTATCTCATGCAAATACATCATAGACCACATCTACAATCCTATATAATGCCATTAAGCATCCACATGTGAAAACAACATGGCTCAGACATCCATTATCTAAAGAACGATAAATGATGCGTAATAGTCTAGTCAAATATTAGGACACACACAGGCTCTCACAAACATGCCCGCCTGTGTATTTGTAAACATGTTTTCTTACCTAAAAGAAGGGCTTAGGGCACATGGATTCAAATTATCGAATAACGAAAATATGATATTGAACATACTCCACCTCTTGACAGTGGTTTATCCTGAATGAAGGACCCAAGAATAACTGGAGTCTGGAGGGGCCAAAGTAAGCTGCTCGGCTTAGTAACAGTTTTATTGCTGTTGTTGATAATAACTCAACTCAAATCAACAAATTATCCCAAGCTAGTTGGGCTAGGCTGAAAATGAATTCCACATATAACAAGGAATAGCAAAACAAGAGTTTAAAAAAAATTAAATAAAATGGAAAACGAGATAATATAAATATCAAAGTGTTACAGGTTTTGGCCTTTGACATGCGACTTACCCTCCTCCACTCCTACCTATTTGTCAAGGACCCCGTAATATTCCTCTCCTGCATGTCTCCTTGAACAACTTTCTCCCAAGAAAGTCTTGGTGTCCCCCTCCCTCTTCTTACATATTTCTCCTGATACAGTATATCTCTCCTCACAGGTGCGTCTACAGAACAACATTGGATATGACCAAACCATCTCAACCGACTTTCACTCATCTTCATTCTTCACCTCAATCGGCTCCACTCCAACCTTCTTTCGAATGTCCTCGGTTCTAATCCTGTCTAACCTTGTATGTCCATACATCCACCTTAGCATTCTCATTTAGCAACTCCCATCTTATGTACATGTTGTTTCTTGGTTTCCCAACACTCAGCTTTGTATAACATTGTTGACCTAATCGTCATCCTATAAAACTTTCCCTTCAACTTGACAATAACCCTGATGTACCACACCACTTCAGCCATCCTGCCTTAAGCCTGTGATTTATATCTTCATCAATATCTTCCTCTTGTACAATATTTGAACCCAAATATTTGAATACATCCTTTTTAGGTACCTCCTTCCATCACACTACCCACATCTATTCTAATATCGTTGAACTCACACTTCAAAAACTATGTCTTACTCCAACGAGATCGAAACCCTTTTGCTTCCAATGTACTTCGTCAAATCTCCAACTTTGCATCAATGCCTTCCTTAGTCTCATCAATTAACACAATATCATCAGCAAACAACATACACCAAGACACCATCATATGTATCTTTTGTTATCTCATCCATAAATAAGGCAAAGAGATATGGGCTTCACGCTAACCCTTGATGTACTCTCAGAAGCAGTTATATCCCATAGGATAAACCCAGAAAGAAAAGGATTGAAGTATGATATTGTGTAGTTTTTCTTACTTCATGAAAAGAGAATATGACACTAGATATCATAAAATGGTAAAACAAGATTGATATAGCTCACATAGCTGTTGCACTACGTTAAAAATAAAGGAAAGGGAGAGAAAATTTAGTTTTATGTTCATTTTTACTTTTTGAGAATTTTTTAGGGACAAAAGAAAAGAAATTGACAGAAAATTCTGCCACTTAATTTCCCAGTCTTTAGGGCTACAAAAATATATTGTTCTTGGGAATTTTGCTCGTGACAGAGACTCATGAAACCAACAAAGTTCTTGTCTTTCCTCTCTAAAGCAACATATACTAAAGTAATCAATCTTCTTGAATGGATATCATTATTTGGCATGGAATTTAGAGGGATTTGCACTCTTTGTAGGTACAAACACCTATGTTTTGGAAATTTTCCGTGTAATATTATGTAACTAAACTAGTCCCTAGTTTATCCAGATTACATATTAGTTAAATGTATAGATGATTTCTTATGGTACAATGATACATGGAAACATAGATATATCTAGGAAGTAACCGGACTTTCCATTAACTAATCAATCCTAGAAAGTAACCAGACTTTCCATCAACTAATTAATCAGACCAAACGCTCAATCTACTCAGTTCATCTTCATCAGTCAGCAGAATATAAAATTTAGACTACTAGCAGCATAGCAAAGTAATAATATTTTTGGTTAAACCTATCAATTATCCAATCAGAAGCACTGATGTTCTTTTTAAATTTTAAGATAGAAATGTTCACAGCATGAAGATATTTATGCATCAAATGCATAAAAGATTAGTGAAAGTGATAGCACAAACTGATGCTATTTTGTTAAGAGAATGATATACCTGAGTGCCACTTCCATTGTCACTTCCATCCTTAACATTCAAACCAGTGCTCCGGTTGTCATCCTCATCATTGCTACCCGTGTTATTGTCTGACCCTTCAACACTTCTTGACTTGGAGGGTTTTTGAATCCTTATACCACTCTCACTTCCACTGAAGCTAGACTGATGAAAGGATGAGAAATTAATGCAGAATAGATGAGCAAAATGTGTGTTCATGAGGATTTTAATTTGTTATTGGAATGGCTATACAGTTAGCATGGTAAATCTAACTATCAATTGAAATCTGGTAAATGATGCGAATTTCAACCAATAACCAAATCCATTTCTAGTGTGGATAGTCAACCGGTTATGTTCCCTTAACATGTTATACCAAAGCCAACTCGAAGTTGAAGTGCAAAACTGGTTCATATATATGCATATACAAAATTAAAACAATTATAATAACTCACACTGTGGCATTTTCTCCACACATGCTGCCAGAGATTTTTGAGCTCATTCTTTCGAATAGGCTTCACTAAAAAGTCTACTGCACCTTTCGATAAACACTTAAAGACTATACCCATTGAATCACTAGATGACATCACTGCACATAAAACTCAAAAGGTGTAGCTATTAGAGCATCCAATAATTTATATTATCAACGGAAAATGTTCTTCAAATTTCTTTGAGTTTAGCAAATGGGAAAAATACTTACTAATCAATGGAATATTCTTGCAAGTTTTGTGGCTCATAATCTTGGCTAAGAGACCAATACCAGACAAACATGGCATGACCACCTCAGTTAAAACCAGATCAATGTGATTGGTTGGATTTTCCAAGATTTTCCAAGCTTCAAGGCCATTTGATACGGCCGTAACTGCCATGATTTATTACAAAATAAGGTTTAAAAGTATTTTTAAAAAATAAAAAATACAAAAAATAAACTATACATTCAAAGGATAGACAGACGAAATGCACTAATGGTACAGGTGGCAAGTAAAGAACATTATGTCAAGAAAATGTCAACTTAAATACCTTTAAATACCTAAACACATACATATATTTGTGTGTGTGGGTGTACAATGAAATATGCAGGAATAAACATAAACAAAGCAATGCTCTAGGCTCTAGCATTAAAGAATCAGATTCTCTTTAATAGTTGGGCAAATAAAAATAAGGGGATTGTAAAAGTGGCACTATAGTGCTTTTATTTGATCTAATACATTATATATTGCATTATTACATATCAATTATAATCCATTTTTATAAGTAGCAGCTTCTTTTTTAATCGCTGGCTTGCAACGCAAATTCCTCCTTTATCCTAAGCTTGTAACAGATTATGCAAGAAAATATAAGGTAATACTGATTGAGGAGAAGATGAGGGAAAATCAGTATTGTATCATGGGTAAGATATATATGATATAAGGAGGGATAGGCAGAAAATTGCTCATGGAAGCAGTATAAAGTATGAGGTATTTGATCTGAGAGTAGTGCTCGGCTTTTTAAAGATGGCTATTTATCTTTCTTTAGTTGACAGATAGGATCTTTTTCTTCGTTTTTTTATTGGACCATGTGTGTCTGTCTTTAGGGAAATTTCTGTTTCTGATCTTTGTAGAGATTAGAGAGCTATTCTCTTTTGAGTATTTCAGTTTTCCATTATTTTCAGGGTGGGTGGACTATTGTTCCCCTATACTTGTATTCTCCGTTTTCACCTACAAAATTTATTCTTTTATAATAAAACCACTACTCACGCCACCTTATATTCCAAATTAGTTGAGGTAGCTGAAACTGAATCTCATATGTAAGAATAAAAGTAGAAAGGCAAGAAGAAAACTAAACCGATAAAAAATTTCTAAGGTCAACCTTAGATAACTTATCTAAGGCCACTTTAAATTCTAAGTAGTTTTGAGCTTCATATAACAATCCAACCTAGATAACTTATCTAAGGTCACTTTAAATACAAAGTAGTTTTGAGCTTCATTTAACAATCCAACCATATAGATGTAAAGAGCATGCAAAAATATAAAAAAAAAATGTAAATTTTCAATTAATGTAGATTAGTTGGGTACCATTATAATTTAAGAAGAGAGAATCTTTGGTTCATTATAGTCATTTATATCTCTTTTCTATCGTGACAACTCTTGTTCCCACACCTTGTAGCGTTCTGAGGCCCTACTGATAAATATTTATAGTAACCTTTTTTCCGCTCCGGAGGGTCCTAAAGGTCCGCCGCAGGGTCCTAGTCCTAAGTTAACTTCAGCTGAAATTAGAGCAAAACTGAACGTTGGAGATTTTATTGAAGGCACAACCCAGAGAATTTCTTGGATTGGATGCAACGTTGGTATTACTTGACTGATGAGAGGAAGTAGTTCTTTGCTAAAATATAGTTGATGGGGAAAAATCTTATTTGATGGACTCATTATAAGAAGACTCACTATGCAACCTTGAGGAGATGGGAAGGCATGAAAGTTGTGTTATGAGTCATCACTTTGTGCCTCCATATAACAAGGAACGACCATATCTCCAGTTTCTGAGTTAGTGCAAGGAAGTAAGTCTATGGAAGAATTTATAACATTATTTATGGTCTTGCCAAACAATCTGAGTTCCCTTAAGTTGAAGATGTGTGCTTATCTATATGTACCAAAGAGGACTAAATCCCGAGATTTTGAGAGGCTATTATCTAGCAGACTCTTTACCTTGGATGAAGCAGTTCAAGTGCCGTATCAAATAGAGGACGACTTGAAAAAGAAAAACACCGGTTACACTCCTACAGAGGCCACGACTCGGAGCGAGCACATAAGACAAATGAAAGAAGAAAAATCCGCAAATGTAACAAGCCTAAGCACTTAGATATCTATGTTTACAAAAGGGAGACAAAGAACTGACTTTCATAAAGGTGAATGAACTAGGGTTAACGTTGCACTGACCACAATCACTAGATTAAAATCAATCTAGGAGGAGTTCATGAAATTGATAATATCAATACGAGCAAACAGAACACAAATATGTTGAGCTTTTCTTTTCAAATATTAAGGTTCACATAGAAAACGCTTGGATATAATTTTCTTTGTGATGATAACTTTTTATATTAAACATTGAAGATTAAAAATTAAAGTTGAAAAAAAATCATGTTGACGTGCATCCTACAAATCTTAATATTCGAAAAAGAAAATGTCAATAGAAAAAGCGAACTCTTTCTTCGGACGGAGGGAGTATTATTCTTGACTAATAAAGGAGTAATTGCTTAATTCCAGTTAAATAGGGAGAGAACAAATAGAGAAGCTTCAAGCCGTATGGTTCTTGGCCCAGCGGTAACCCTTGCCTTATGGTTTCCATGAGGTCAAGGGTTCGATTCTTTCATTCATGGGTGTGTGAGTGGGTGTGTGAGTAACTTAGCAAAAAAAAAAATAGGGAGAGAACTATCGTGAATTTTGGGAGCATTTCCTCAGTTTTATACTACCTTAAGTTAGTTTCCAATCTGGGAATACAGCAGAACTTGCGAGTATGCGAAGTTTCTCCATCCCATTAAAGATATCCTCAATTTCTTTCTTGGAAGTTGCAAAAAAATGTAACCTTTGAGTCCTCAATTGTACAATATCTAGTAATATTACCATTTTACACATGGTCTTTAATATATGGGAGCAGTGAATGGTCAAATCAACATACCCCATAAACATATCAATTTCATGAAGGTGGTTACTGTTTGGTGGGAGAGAAACACGTGGTGGTTAGTGTTAAATTTTTTTTTTTTTTTAAGACTGTTGTATCGTAGGCAGAATAAGTTTTATCCAAATTCTATGATTTCATTTATCAACTTTTTGGTAGAGTTTAGGTTCAGCACCATTTGAGTGAGGGGGTGTCCTTGATGTATAAGGGTCAAGGGGTTTGGGTTCTGTTTTGCAGGCTGTGTACTTATGGATTCGCCTGTATTTTGTATCTTCTGCGGCGTACTGGGACGGGCGTCCCGTTTGGCACCTTTTGAATAATACTTCTCAAAAAAAGGTGGTTCCATGAAGGGTAAAACTGAAACATTAGAGAATATTTGGACTATTCTCCTTAGAATACTAATATGCATGAGATTTCAGTGAGAACATCTTAATTGGGATTTGGGACAAAGGGAAATAGGATTAATGGCAAAACTAATAAATTTCTCACTGTAGTTGACACGTTTTACTGATTACATCATTGAACTTTTAATTTTTCAAATTACCCCAGTAAACTAATTATTATTTTGAAATTAGGTCATTCCGTTAAAAAAAATTCAACGGACGTTAATTTTTTATCGGCAAAACTAATGAATTACCCACTGTAGTTGGCACGTTTTACTGATTACACCATTGAACTTTTAATTTTTTAAATTACCCTAGTAAACTAATTATTATTTTGAAATTGGGTCATTCTGTTATTTCCGCCTCACGACTATTAAATCGTTTCAGTTTTTATCCTACGTGGACGTGAAAGAGAAAAAAAAAAGAAAAAGAAAAACGAAAATAAATAAATAAATCTGATTTATTCTCTCTTCCTTCCTCCCATCCCTCTCTTCTCCCCCTTCTTCTAGATCAAATAGATCTGCGTATTTTCTCTCCCTAAAATCTATGAAAATTCTGAGATCCGAATACCCAAAACATTGAATTGAGCTTCAAAGTTTAGCATTAGATATATCAATGGAGTCTGAATCCCCAACAATAACAGCAGATGAAGGAAATGGTGTTGCAGTAGGTTTCCTCCCTCTCGCCTCTGACTCTCAGCAACCTTATGTCACCGAACTCCTCTCCTTCACTCTCGATCGCCTCCACAAGGTCCACCCCTTCCCCAATCTCTCTCTATATCTATGTGTGTGTGTGTGTATATACACGTGGTAGTAATATTTGGTTAAATTGATTTTGTTGGGATTGTATTTATGATTTGATAGGAGCCGAAGCTTTTACGGGTGGATGCAAAGAGAATTCAGAGACAAATGCAAGAGGTGGCTGTTACCAATTACCGTGTTTTCATTTCTACTGTTGATGCATTGCTTTTCATTTGCGAGAAAGTTTCTTCAATTGATAAACATCTGAGATCCGAATACCCAAAATATTTTGATTTTTTTGTTTTCACTTTCAAGTTTTTTATTATTTTTTTGCCACATAAGTAATATTTTTGATTTTTGTCACGTAGATAAAAAATTAACGTCTGTTTAATTTTTTTAACGGAATGGCCCAATTTCAAAATAATAATTAGTTTACTGGGGTAATCTGAAAAATTAAAAGTCCAATGGTGTAATCAGTAAAACGTACCAACTACAATGGGTAAATTCATTAGTTTTGCCGATAAAAAATTAACGGAATGACCCAATTTGAAAATAATAATTAGTTTACTGGGGTAATTTGAAAAATTAAAAGTTCAATGGTGTAATCAGTAAAACATGTCAACTACAGTGGGCAATTCATTAGTTTTACCTGGGATTAATGATATGTGATGGTCCTGATGGTGCAAACTGGCATACAGGCTACCAGGTTCAGCATAAATGGAATAGTCTTGTTCAAAGCATCAATATTCTTAATTTGGATACTAATGAAAAGAAACACCTTGTTATAGAAAGTATCAACTATAAGCAGATTTCAAAAACATATCTCATAGTATTCTAAAAATCGTTAGGCAGATCTAGGCGGCAGAGGGGGCGATGCCTAGGCATTTTTCTGGGCGGACTAGGCGCTTTTAGGCAATCTCATTTATTTATTTTTCTATTGTATATACTTGTAATACTATACAAAACATATAGTATATATAATTTTTTAAATTTTACATGAAATATTACCAAAGAAACAATCTTTTAAGGCTTGACAAATTCATTTAAGTATTGTAAAGCTTCAAAGTAGAGATCTGATTCTACTTAGGCAGGGCCCAGACGCCTAGCCAAATAAAGGCGGTAGAGGACCGCCTTGCGCCTAGGCGCTCTACCGCCTAGGCGGGGAATTTTAGAACACTGATCTCATTTTTCAAACCATAAATTATTAATTAAAGAGGACATCAAATATAGAATTCAGCAAAGATGTTTAGATAAAGGTATGTGGATCAAGAGATTAATCAAAGAATTTTGAATTCATTAAAACAAGGTCCACACATCCATAAGATCAAATACAGCCCCTTCAAGTATGATATATAAACAATGCACTGACAACATGGCGGGTTAGGTCATCATTTATAAATCATACTAGGCCATAAGAAGTTACTGACCTTCATAGCTACAATTTCTAAGCAATGCACTGACAACATGGCGAGTTGAGTCATCATTTTCCACCAGCAGAACCCTGAGAGACCTAACAGGAAGGAACCGCTCCCATCGAACCACTGGCCCTTGAAGCTGTTGCTGCTGTCTCTGCAGAACAGGCTGCACCTGGACTATGCACCTACTGTTTACATCTTCACCATCCTCATTAATCCTTGACTCGTCTTCCTCCGAGAGCCCCTGCCCTCCAGCAACTCCATTTCTCACCTCCCTGCCTTCATCTCGCATATGATGATTGAGTTCTGCCAACCCTTTAGTTGCCGGACCATTAGCACTCACCCCAACACTCCTCATCAACCAGATTCAAATAGACCAATAATGACTATGGAACTTGATTGACTAGGCAAAACGCTCTCGAATTTATAAGAGAAGCCGTTGCACATACTGTTGTCTTCAAGAAACCAACCTTTTGAAACATAAAACTCTTCAACACGTCCTACATTCAGAACAATCCAGATATCAAAATAAAAAGTCACACACAAACCACAACTATCAATAACTGATACAATTATGACGTGCTATATATGAGAATTACATATGCAACCAAATTCCAGAGAGAGAGAGAGAGAGAGAAACACAAATTTCTCTCATGCCAAGTTCTTGGGCAGGATGACAAATGCCTTATTACTGATCCAAAATAATTCTCTTTATTATTTTTTAGACTTGATACCTTAATTTTCAGAAGAGGCCTCTTATTTTGGGATGGCCCAAATCAAAAAGAGTCTTGGAGTAATATGTATGCTCCATATAATTTCTCAAACCAAAGTTATCAAAATCAACATGTAACACCAGAAACGCACTAAATTACGGTACTAAATGGATAAAAGGAAAAGAATTCTCAAACATCCACAAGATGCACTTCCTTTCGAAACAATTACCTTATTCAATACAAGACCATAAATTAACACTCAAGAAATGAAGCAACGGAGAATTATCATTTCTCCAAGTTTCAACAAAAATTTTGGCTCTTCCAAAATTAGCTTCAAGATCATCTCAAAACAACACCACCCAAAATCCAATTTTTTACTTTTGTAACCAAAACCAAACAATAGACATCTAATTTTGGAGATATTCAAAAATCAACTACTAAATAAGAAAAAAAACAAATTCTTGAGGGTTGAAAACCAATGAGAAATGTAAATCCAAAGAAATGGATAAGAAATATTAAGTATATATTACCTTCTACACATAATTGATGAATAATATAGCTCAAACCATACAACTCAATCCATATAAATCGTGCAAATCAGCAAGCCCAGAGATTCAAGCCAAGCTCAATAATTCAAAATTTCAATCAAAATCTAAATCCTAAATCAATTAAATTCAGCTCAAAACAATTCTAGGGTTTGCTCGAGTTATTTCGGACGAGATTTCACTGGTTGAGAAAACAGCGCATCGAAAAGCGGAGACAAACAGAAACGTTTGTCCGATAAGATATTATATTCCTCCGACTTGATGACATGGCAATGTGGAGGCTCCTAGGTGTGCCATGTAGGACGCAACGTGGATGGTGACGTGGAGGGAGATCAAAAGAAGGGCGCTAAGCAGTTTGAGCCGGATCCTGAAGCGAACCTTTTTTTTAGATCCGATTTGGGACACGTGGTGCGATGTAGGACGAGTTAAAGGTTTTGGGTGTTTGTGGGCCCCGGTCAAAGGAGTTTAGCATTGGGTAGTCCAAAACTAACGACGTTTAGGCGGCGGTCAGGTATTCTTTTTGTTGACGAAAATGTCCTTCGTAAGTTTTGTTTGTCTCCAAAAATGCCCCTCGAACGACAAGTTAGATACTTAGATTCCATGTCAGCAAGAAAATATCTGCTGGGTTATCTGCTTCGGTGCCGAACTACAAAAGTTTGGCAGGCAGAATTGCGCAATGAACTACGGCCACAAATTAATTAGATGTTGGCCTAATCTTTTTCTTTCCTTTTAATTTAAACTCATAAAACTTTTTATTTTTTCTTTTTTTAGGAAATCAGGTCAAATTTCATTAAATTTGAAATAATAATCATTTATTTAAAAGTTCAATAAAGAAATTATATCTGTCATGTGACCTAAAATTCTATAATTACAAATACACTCTTTTTCTAATAGTATTTTGAAGATAATACTTCTTCCCTTCTAAATTATAAGATTAATATTGCTTTTTCAAACATTTTCAAAACTTAAATGAATCGTATCAATTTTATATTTGAAAAAAAATTAAATTAATTTTTAGAAACTCAATATTAATATTGTAAATCGGAACAGATCGAGTATTAAATATTAAAAAGGACTCAACAATGTTCAATAAAAATACAAACAGTACTATATCTCGTGTATTATAAATTATACAAACGGTTAAAAAAGTATGATGTTATATATGACCGAAAGTATGGAATGACAATTACGCCGGCAAGAATACAAAGGAGACGACGAAGAGATTACCGAACATTACTTCAGGCAGGAAGGTGAAACATGATGCCGGTAAGGTCAATGGGCAGTTACACGTGGAAGCAAATGGGGCCCATTCCTTTAGAAGGATTGATTTTTCAAATGGAATTATAAATGAGCAACTGATTGGGGATACGAAACAACCCAGGTCAAATTTCGAGTCCGGAACAAATCTCGGGTCAAATCCCAAGTCCGAATCGAATCGAATTAAATCCATCCAAATAAGGCCTTAAACACTAGCCCAATAGTATTTTTTTTAGATCATCTTAGCCTACCATAGGCTCACCCAAAAGGTCATGACTAAAAGTATTATTGTTATTAACTTAATTTTTTTCATATCTTTCGATGTGAGACTGAGGTGTTACAAATTCCCCCACTTAAATTTTCGATGTCCTCGTCAGAACTGATCACACACACGATTCGTAGATTTTTGTCTCTCTAGCCATTATGGGATAATACATCAGAATTGATCACACGATCCGTTGATCTTTGTCTCTTTAGCCATTGTGGGATAATACCGGCGGGCTTCATGTTCTCACCTCTATGTTAGAGTTTATGCCCTAGAGGCCAATTATTTAATGTAATTGCTTAACATTTCTCTTGATATTTGATTGAATAAATGAATTATTTTATTATGGTTTCATTTACTGTGTTATATAAATGTTAACATAATAAAAGTCCTTAGAATAATGATACAAATTATATAGCTTCAAGTATGTGACTTGAACATGAGATTATATAATTACAATAAGTATTATTACTCTTAAATGTCCCTAGTCGAGTATCATTGAGAATGGGACAACAATGATACATTGAGACTAGTATGTGGATTGACTGATGGCCAAATCTCATTGGTCATTAATATATGAGATATTAAGTCAATGCATAGGTACATGTTAGAGAACAATGTACTGGACAGACCCATCATGAGAATTCTACGTGGAGCATTATGCAAAGTGTCATAAGCAATTCTCATAGTGACAATGATGTAATGGTCCTCCGACCTGAAATCACTATATTACTATACGAGAATTTATGTACTTTGATATCATCAAAGGTTACCTTTAATAGGGTGGACAATAAAGGTGATTATTGGGTACGTCATGAATCGTGTGAGGAATATGAGTGATCTAGATGGAATTTAACCCTCCTATATATTATGGATGATATCCATAGGCCTTTTGATTGAATAGGACTATGAAATGCATGGTCATGCTCAAATAGTGATTTGTTTCATATAGTCTACTCATTGATCAAGAAAACTCAGATTAAATTATGAAGAGTATGACACATTCCATGACTCGAGTTTAATCTAGGATGTCAAGGTTAAAAGGATTAAATTACATTGAAACATTGGTCACGAAAAGGTTGCATCGAGTCACCGATCTTATTATTATTTGGGTAGCAGTGATACATTACTAGATGCCACTCACTGTTTATAATTTTATAATATGATTTTAAAATTATTGCCAATATAATAATAACCTATAGGGTCACACACTTAGAACGTAATTAAAAGAGAATTAATTTAAATTGTAAGGATTTAAATATATCAATATGATTGATAGTATTTAAATTACGAATTTAAATTAACAAGATAATTTGTATATATATATATGTATATTAATTAAGTAAGACTTAATTAAAATATAATATATATATAAATTCAGATTTTACTTTTCTAATAGGATTAGGGTTTTGCTTAACCTTTTGGACTCTATATATATCAGATATATTAGCAGTCTTGTTTACGTGAAACTAAATAGAAAACCCTAGCCGTTTTAGAAAAGAGAGTTGAGAGCAACACTTGAGAAAATCCAGATCTTGGCGGCTAGTGCCGGAGTTCTCTTTGCTGCAGATCGTGTGACGATTTGTGGGACGTTCGTGTGGATACCGTAGAGACGCAATTCCGTTGGATTGCGTTGGAGATTCGAAGCCGTTCAGAATTTCATCGTTCCATTCAAGCTCGGATAATCGGTAAAACAAATCTAAACCTCTGAATTAATTTGTTCTTTTCGCATGGATCCTGTTTTAGGGTTTCGAAAAATTGTTTTAAAATTTTAAATTCCGCTGCGTTTATGTGTCCAAAACCCTACACTCTAGACCTCTTTCCATTATGGGATAATACCACCAACCTCGTGTCTCTACATCTGGCAATTCGATCGGATAATCCGACCCGAACTTTCAAGAGTCGACTCTGATACCATATGAAACAACCCGGGTCAAATTCAGAGTTCAGAACAAATCTCGGGTTAAATTCGAAGTCCGAATCGAATCAAATTCATCCAAATATGGCCTTAAATACTAGCCGAATAGTATCTTTTTGGATTATCTTAGCCCACCATAAGCTCACCCAAAAGGTCATGACTGAATGTATTATTGTTAGTAACTTAATTCCTTATATACAGACAAATTTTTCTCATATCTTTTAATATGGGACTGAGATGTTACATAGTGCGAGGAACGGTGGGCATAGTTTCAATAAAATTGCAAGGGATAGTCCAAAAAATGGTGTAGAGAATATTAATGAGGAACATGATTTGTTTTCAAACGATGGGCATATTTTCAATAAAATTATAGGGGATACTCCAACAAATGGTGCAGAGAATATTAATGAGGCACAAGATTACTTTCCCAATTGTGGTTCAAAAAATAATAGAAATAAGGAGTGTAATTGTGAAAATTGTGAGTTTTTCAAAAGGAATGTAGAAACAGTTCAAGAGTCTATCAAAAGTTTGGAAATTGAGGAAGATGTTCTTTCTACCTTAGAACATTGTCGAGAGCAAACAAGATATAGAGATGACGGTAGGAAAAAAGGAAAGAAAAAGAAGAAGAAAACTACTACGAGCTCGAAAAAAAAGAAACAAGATGTAGGGGCTGATAATGGTGATGTTGATACTATTTCTGAAGTGGAAAGAGCAATTATTTTTAGTAAAAAATTGGGTCTGGTTTTGGATGAATATGAGAATGAAAGTTCAATCAAGAAAACCATTAAAGAATTTATTCAAGGATAAGATTCGGGTAAAAAAGAAAAAGAGCATAATCCACAAGGAGAGGAGTTGGAGTATTTTAGTGACACATAGCAAAGTAGTGCAATATGATTATTCTTAGTTGTAATATAAAAGGTGGTTGTTAGCAGTAATTTAAAATGCAAAATGGAGAGAAAAGTTGATTCAGAAGATGACGTTTTTTGTTTTTATAAGAGACTAAGTGACAGGAGTCTGATGTTAAAAAAATAGAAGTTTTGATGATTAAAGTATGTTAATACTCTAGCTTATGTATATATTTGATTTGATAATGAAATGAGAACTTAATGTATATTTGTAAAATCAGTAGCTTTTGTAAAGTCCTTAAAAAGACAATTTATGTAAAAGGACTTAGTATAGGGATTAAATTTTTTAGGTTGATCCATTCCTTAATGTAAATGTATTGTTTAAAAGCTAAGTCTAAAGATAGATCGTGGAGTTGAAGACCAAGAAGTATTATGAGATCGTAAAGCATGGAGATCGATTAAGAGTCAAGCCTTAAGGACAAGTCACTCTACTATCGAATATATAACTTTGCTATTAAGCAAAATCGTAGAGTTCATTTTTTCTGACAGGTTGTGATAATGTCGTACTAGGACTGATGATCTATAACACCCGAGAATATTAGTAAACAAAGTGTTTAGGATTATGTAATTATATTTGAAAATATTAATGAAGTATAAAAATTTTATTGTGAAATGTGGAGTAACGAAATGTAAAAGTATATATATATGTGTGTGTGTGTGTATTAGATTAATGGCCAAATAAAAGGTCAATAAGTCAAACTTTGGTTAAGAAAGTCAAAGGTCTTGGTCAAGTTTTTGCCAAACCTTCTAGAAATATAAAAATAAAAAAAATAATAAAAAAGAGTAAAAATTCGGCTCTTTGTGAGTCCATGTGGGGGTTGAACCACTCCCACCAACTCTCCCACAAAGGTGGATCTATGTCCTAGATTTATCATTTATAAGCATATTTTGTTCTAGTTAAGTATATGTTTAGTGTTAATGGAGATTAAGCCTAATAAGCAAAGAGGGTAAGGAATGGAAAGAGCAAGAAACTTGGAGGGTTTAACTATAGGAAATGAAGACTTAGGAGGGAGGCTTTGGAACTTAACCAACTTGGCCTATAAATAGAGACCATAGTTGATATTTCTCATTTTGTTCACCAATACAAAAGCAAACTAAGTTTATAAAGAGAATTCGGAGGAAGGAGGAACCATAGAGGAAGGATTTCAGATTTCAAACTAACAATGTTTAGGAGAAGAGATCAAGAAGATTAAACCAAAAGTTAGGAAAACAAACACACACCCATTGTAAGCTTAAGATCATTTTAGATTCATTTTCTTCTTGTGATATACCTAGATATATGTTAATAATCATATATTATAGCAAAATTGGTAAAAGATTAAAAGAACTAAAGTTGAAATAAATAAGATGAAAACTATTTTGGAACAAAAACCCTAAATTGAACTTAAAATTTGGACAAGTATATCTCTGTATGATTAATGAATTGATGAGCGTGGTTAGTCTTGATGGATAGATCTATGAGTCCTTTAAACACTCCAAAAATAATTTCAATAAAATTCCTTGTAGATTATTTATGGTGAATTTTTTACTAAAACATGACAAATTTAGAAAAATGTTTAAACACGTTGGCCTAGTTTTTCAACGAACCATTTCGAATAGTAAACAAGTGAGAAAAAATTAAGGCCTTTTGGGGAATGATACCTGAAAGTGCAAAGAACAACATATCTGAAAATGAACAAAATTAGATTTAAGATGAGTGTTTTAAAATTAAAACTATTATATCTGGAGTTTTACAACTCAGAATTTGATGATATTTAAAATGGAGGTACCCTCTAATATAATGTAGCTATTGTCCAAGTTTCATAATTTTTGGATGAAATTTTGAATTATATTAAATTTCCTAAATTTGGACAGAAACTGGCCTTCAAGAAGAGTAAAGAAAAAAGAAAAAAATCTGAAAAATTTAAATTAAGCCTTTCATATTAGTAAGTGAGGCCAAGTGTATAAAAAATAATAACATAGTTAAGAGAGATTAATTGTGAAATTTAAGTTAAGAAAAATAAAGAAAATTACTTAAAGTAAAACCATAAAATTTGTAATTAAGTTTCTAACGGTTAAAACATGTTAACTTGAGACTTATGAACTTATGTAAGTGTTAATTAGACATTAACATAGTGAGTTAATGAGAAATGGAATGAAAGGATGTTAAGAATAAAGTTAAGTTAAAAAGAAATTACCTAAAAGGGATAATTATTAAAGGTAACTATTAAATATAATAGTTAGTTAAGTTAATTAAATCCTTTATGGATATTGTAGGTTATTATTCAAAGGACGTTAGTAATCTAGACAAGGGGATTTCACAATTATCAGACAAGTTCCTGCACTTATGTATATTTACAGATTTTTCTATTATTGAACTGTATTTATTTCATAAAGTTCTTGTTTATTTCAAGAACTGTTTTTCCAAAGTGAATTTATGTCAATTGTTCGGCTAAACTAAATGAGATTATTCTTTAGTTATTTATTGAATATGTTTTGATAATGTTATTCAAACCAAATTATTTTTGTGTAGACTCTAATGTTAAAACTAGGTAGAACGACCCTAGAAATAGGGGCACTTATGATGTCGTCAAACAATTGACTTAAACATTGTTAAATATGGTGTAGCAGATATTATGCATAACATTGGATATTATCAAGTTGATCCCCTATAAATATCTGTAAAAGAATTCACAGCCTTTGTGAATGCAGAACAAAATAATGAAAGAGTTATTGGTCTTCCTGACCACTCAACTATTAATTTAAGAAAAAAAATTAGAATGATTAGGCCTTTTAGAACATTACTTTATTTGAGCTCATATTTGTTCATCAGAATGTTATTCAGCGAATATGATATAAATATTTATTATGTTCTTTACACTTGTTGAGCAAAGTATTTGCCCACTCTTGTTATATCTGATATTTTTCAGCTAAAACTGAAGTCCCCAAATGGTCGGGAAAGGACAAGGGAAAGCTAAATAATATATTGTCATAATGACATAGTTTATATAGTTTATATTAGATATTGTGAGCTAAATTGTAGTACTTAATTATTATTCTAATATTTTTTTGTATAAGTTTGTAATAGTAAGTTAAGTCTAAAACCTGGGAAGGATAGTAAGACATGAACTATATTTACTTTTCTGTCCTTAAATTAATATTATTAGATAGATGATGTGATGATATTTAATAGTGAGCACCATATCCGTTGTATCAGATACACAGATTTTGGGGGCGTTACAAGATCCCAAGGATGATTCTCTCAAAGGTTGTCGATAAGGATAACGCATTCCTGAAGTTGTGTCTAACAGTTATATCTGCTAAAGACAAAAACACGCGACTATATCTGCACCTGACAAAGTACGATAAAAGCGACCTAAAGTGCCCCTAGCCGACATCATTTCAAAGTCAAATAATTAGATATCAACATATGCCCAACTCAGAATGGAATAACGTTCAAATCTCACGGGAAGATCCCAAGGTGAATCTATAAAATGCAAGCAGCATCAAACAATCCAAACATACAAAAAGAGAAAAACTTGATCAAGTCGAAGTGCTGCAAGTTTAAACTCATAATTTACTCACTCTACAATTTAGAAATCGCATATGCTATTAAGTTATGTGATCAAGAAGTTTAACATTACTTAGCAGTGTCTCAAATTATTCAATTCCTTTGTAATTGCGATCTTAGTGATCAGTGTAATCTAAGTCTGTGTGACTTGAGGGATTCTTAGTGAATCAGTTGTAAAACAGTTCTTTGTGAACTGTAATCTGAGTGATTATCCTTCCTTAGTGAAATATCCCTACTCGCTAAGTAGAAGAGAGGAATAGAAGACTTTTATGTTTCGAACCTTTTAAAAATCTTTGTGTCATTTACTTTACTGCACTTGTTTTTTGTACTATACATTTTATTCTTGTAACTTGTTTACACTCTCTTACACTAAATTCAGAACTGTGATTTCTTATTAATCTTTGAAGGGGCTTTTCAAAACATCATTCTGATATGCTTAAGTATTAAATTAACTTGTTTAATTTAACATTGGTAATAATTCTCTAAACCAAAAGTTTTAAAATATCTATTCAACCCCTCTTTTCTAGATCTCTTTGTGTCTTTAGGAATAACAAGTGGTATCAGAGCTTTGGTTATATTGAACTAGCTTAATCGCTTGAGTAGATCCATGACACTATCTAAAACCAGTTCTGAGCTTGGTGGTGGAAATAAGTCACCTTTGTGCAAGAAAGATAAATTTACTAATTAGAAAGTTCGTATACAGGCATATATCGATGCTATTGCTGACGAGCTATTCGATGTTGTGTTGAATGGCCCCTCCGTCCCAACGAAGCTAGCTCCTACCTCTGATGATCCAAGCAAAGTAGCAGTCAAGCAAAGAGTAGAGTGGACCGAGAACGAGAAAAAGCTTATAGTTCTTGACAAAAGAGCTAAGAACATTCTGTTCATGGCTCTTGAAGATGAACTGTTTGAGAATATGGCAAACTACAAAATGACCCAAGAAGTATGGGAAACCCTTCTTGTCATGCACGAAGGCACTGTAGAAGTTCATAAAAACAAGCAATCCCTGCTTACTCAACAATATGAAATATTTTTTCACATTCATGGAGAAGACATTACTGCCACTTATAAAAGATTTAATATATTGTTTAACTCCCTCAGAGCATTTACAAAGGCCTATCCCAATAAGGACCTTAATATCAAGTTTATGAGAGCTCTATCAAGCAAGTGGGATGCCAAAACCACAGCTATAAGGGAATCACAGAATCTGCATAAGATGAGAGTGCAAAAGCTCTATAGGAATCTTTTGACCTATAAGCTTGAATTAAATCAGAAAGTAGAGACTACAACAACCAAGAGAGATAAGGTATAGCCCTTAAAGTTGTAGAAACATCTTTCAAACCTCGTATAGAAGATGAATCTGATGTCGATAATGATGATGAAGACATTGTTTTGTTGGCCAGAAAGCTGAGAAAGTTCATGAAGAAAAATAGAAGCAATAATAAAAGACACAACAACAACAACAACAAGAGATTCTTCAAAGGATCTGTGCTACAACTGCAAAAGCCAGGTCATTATATTGTTGAATGTAACAAACCTTTCTTATATTGCTGAATGCAACAAACCTCTTAGTGTGGAACTGATGAAAGACAAGAAGAAGGAGTCAACATCAAAGAAAGATTTCAGAGGATACAAGAAGTACCATAAGAAAAAAAAATGCCTAGTAGCTGAGGGGTCATAGAGTGATTCAGATTCTAAGTCAGGTGATGATGAAGGATCTCAAATGGCCAATCTCTGTCTAATGGCTATGAAAGTTCCTGCAGACAACACTATTAATCATCAACAAATTGATATCGGTGAAGTATTTGACTTTAACTCTCCTGATATTGATATATCTGATCTTAGAACTGCTTTATGTGATATAACTTTTGGGTTGCATAAATGTATGAAGTGGTTCAGGGTTCTATCAAGAGATCATTCTCTTCTTCAATAGGAGAAAGAGAAATTACAAATTGAATTGGAAACAACTCAACGAACTGTTAGCTCTCTCTCCACACTTGAAGCTGAGAATGAGAGATTAAGAAAACTCACTAAGCAGTCTGCACACAGAGAGTCAATTCTAATTTCCAAAGTTGAGGAGTTGAAAAAGACAATCTCTACTTAGAACATGTCTTCTTCTTCTATGGACTCCCTGATCACCAATTAGAGATGTATCTCAGATCGATCAAGTTTTAGGATTTGGGGACTTGTCCTCATATCGTAGTGTGGATACAGCTTTAAAGACTAGCAACAACAGTTCTTCTACTTCCCATAAAAGCATTGTGTTTGTGAAATTTATACAAGTTGTTGAACTAAGTATTCAAAGCTCTACTATATCTGCTGATCAGATTGTGATCCCTGAGAATAATAGACCACATACTGATTTAGGATTTAAAAAATTGTAAGGTAAAGCTAAAACTATCTTCAAGCTTCGAAGGATTGTAGAGTCAGCTCATACTTACTCTACGAACCAACCAGGCATGAAATGTGTAGACACCCGAAATTCTGCATTTGTTATCTAACCCTAGTAGGAGGGCAAAAATATCATTTCACCCTGATGTCAGGACGTCCTAATAGAGAATTACAAGGCTCAAATTGAACATATAAAGTTATCACGACAACCACCGAGTGTCGAAATAGGAAAAAATTTCCTGGCATTGACAAAACATAGAGTTAATGTTCACACTACAAACTCTCAAAATCGTAGAACAGTACGAAAGTAGAGAGAGTTTGAGCCAAGAAGAAAAGATGAAGGTTCTTATATTCCTTACATGTCCTCAAAGAGAATGAATCTATACACACACACATAAGCATGCATCATATTAAATGTTATACATGTCATCATTATGGTTATAGTGCTACAATGTGTGATTTTTATGATTATCCTGTGTATAGGAAGCCTAGAGTTAGGCAGTTCTGGGTTCCTAAGAGTACTAACCTATCAGGACCTAAGCAAATCTGGGTACTAAAGTAAAATCTAAGTTCTTTTGCAGGATAACAGCTCCGCTAATTCGATTTAGTATCTAGATAGTGGATGCTTAAGGCATATGACAAGGAACAAAGCTCTTATATTAAATTTCAGAGAGAAAGATGGTCATGTTATTGTCTTTGGAGATAACAATTCAAAAGAAACAAGATGGATGAAGATGAAATGATCACAAGGAACTAAACAAGATTGGTTGCTAAAGGATATTCTCAAAAAGAATTAATCGACTATGATGAAACCTTTGCACCTGCAGTAAGACTTGAAGTTATAAGAATCTTCTTTGTATATGCTGCCCACATAAAGTTTAAAGTATTCCAAATAGATGTCAAAAGTATTTTCCTCAATGTAGAACTTCAAGAAAAAGTTTATGTTGAACAACCTCCAGGTTTTGTTGATCCTACTCAGTTCAATTATTTTTATAAACTAGATAAAGCATTATATGGATTAAAATAAGCACCTAAGGTATGGTATGAAACCTTAACGAACTTTCTTATTAAAAAGGGATTACTAGATGTAGAGTAGACACAACATTATTCCTTAAGAAACATAAAGACAAAACATTGTCAATACAAATTTATGTAGATGATATTATATTTAGTTCTATTGATGAAAAATTATGTGAGATATTTGTCAAGCTTATGCAAAGCAAATTTGAGATGAGCATGATGGGAAAGCTGAACTTCTTCCTTGGATTACAAGTGAAGCAAACTGATGAAGGCATATTCATCAATTAATCAAGTACATCAAAAACTTACTCAAGAAGTATCACATGGAATCAGTGATAGGAGCATAATATTTGATTATTTTTATTCTTTTATGCTTAGTTTAGTTGCATGTTATCTGTTATGTGAACTGAATTAAGGTGTTTATAGATCTTTGGAAGAATTAGAGTGATTTGGTGAATTATGGAGTTTAATGCTAAATTTTATGTTGTTTGGCAGAAATATTATACGATCAGCATTTGTACTTTGCGATCATGAAGAGTACTATATATTCGTTAAGTAAGAGCTGTACGATTGGTCTACTTATGCTCTACGATTGTGTGGGACAATTCTACGATCGCTTAGCTTACTTTACGATGGTGTTGCTTACTCGACGATCGTCCCAATTTCATTTTACGTTTGGCAAGTCTACTCTACGTTTTTCACTCGACAACTAATTTACTTTATGACTGACGAGGTTTACTCTATGATTTTCATTGACTTATAGATTTCCGAATCAGAGTAGGATTTAAAACGTTGAAGCTTAAAGATATGATTCCTAGCATGAGTTGGAGATAGACTTGTGCATCAAAAAAAAAGGAAGTTCAATCTAATATGAAGATTCGAGTCAAAGTCGATAAGGTATGGAAATAGAATCTGACATGGAATATGAGTTGAGGAACAATATGGAAATTAATGTCGAACTTGAAAAGGAAACTAAGGAAGACTTGGACCGCTACTCTTTCTGTTAGCAATTCCAGGCCCCTACTTATTCCTCAATAAGGCTAGAGTAGAGCCATGCACGAATGAAGCTACACGCTAACGAACAACACACGCACAAGGCGCCCCACCTAGGGCATTCAAGATTAAAGTTCGCAGCTCTCCGTGAAATTCCTAGCCTTGCGAAGCGAAGCGATCTTGTTCCAATAATGAAGAAGGTTTCGATCCGGCACATCTATCTTTATAATTCCCCAGGACTGAGTTCCACTTTGTATTGCTAACGATCAATTGACAAATGTAGATTTCTGTAAATTCTGGCCCAATCGATTGATTGGTATAACGACCTATGGGTGGAAACTAAAATCAAATTTGATAAGCTGGATTTCAGAGATTGAGAATGATTTAGAATCCTACCATGCTTGCAAAGTGAAGATTTTCGAAGCAGAATTGGATTAGAATTCTTCTACGCTTTAGAGATCTAGCTATAAATACTTTCACTTGTAATTATTGGGAGGAAGATGATCATAGAGAGTTTTCATTATATTTAGAGTATTCATAGAAACATGTCACGCTAATTTTCTTTTATTCAGTTTGAAAGGGGCGTGGATCCTTAGTAACAGTTTATGGTTTGATTAAATATACAATATCTATTCCTTCTTATATTAAGCTTATTCTGATAATCTGTTCTAATTGTTAAATATTATTTGATTAATTGATTTGGTTTCTGCAGGATTAAATTGGTTAGTTGATAATATATGCTAGATTCAGGAATAGTATTATGTAATTGATATTATTTCTAATCACAAGTAGCAGTTAGTAATACTGATTGTGGTAAAGCTTTTGGTTTATATCTATGGTTATCAGAAGACAGGTTAAACAAATCGAGCTTATGTGTTTGTTGTTTAGAATAGTCTAATTCTTTAGTTCTTAATATTGTTGTCATATTAAATCTAAATAGCATGATTTAGGTTATATGATAGTTAGAATCTTGTGAAGAGCTTGTTTCATTAAGTGACAATCTAAGTGGAATTTCGGATAACAGAGCTTGTTGTGATCTAGGACTATTAGTTTCATTAAAGAGTGAATATTATTATATTTATTTGATCTATTGTTGTGAATAAGAGAAACTGAGCTGGAAAAACTGAAGATTTTATTCACTAGTTAATTTCATTATCTTAAATCTATTATTGTTAATTAGTTAAACAAATTCAAATCCCCCAACCTTTTATTTATTATTAAAACTGTTAGAAGCATTAGGATAAATTAAAATCAACATTATTCTCTGTGGGATCAACCCTTGTTACTGATATACTAGTTTGAGTTTGTAGAGTAGAAGTAAAGTTTTATTTTTAGTAGCATTGACGACAACACCCAATCAGCTACCCCTATGAAAACCCCAATGACTTCTGCAACTAAACTTGACGAGGATGAACAAGGTAAAAGTGTTGATATTACTCAATACAGAGGTATAATTGGCTCTCTCCTTTACTTAACAGCTAGTAGACCAGATATTATATTTGCAGCTTGTATTTATGCTAGATTTCAAGCCAATCCTAAAGAAACTCATTTAATGTTTGTTAAAAAGATTTTCAAATATCTCAAGGGCACTCTATTTTTGGGATTACGGTATCTTAAGGAGTCTTCCTTTGATCTAATTGGATATTCAAATGTTAAATTTTACAGGATGCAAGATAAACGGGAAAAGTACTAGTGAAACATGTCAACTGCTTAGAAATAGATTGGTTTCGTGGTTTAGCAAAAAGCAAAACTCAGTATCAATTTCAATTGCAGAAGCTGAGTACATTGTTGCTGGTAGTTGTTGTGCTCAAATTCTTTGGATGAAGAACCAGCTAGCTGACTATAGGTTTGAATTTAAATCTATTCCTAAATTTTGTGATAACACTAGTGCAATTGCAATCACACATAATCTTGTTATACATTCTAGGACCAAGTACATTGATATAAGGCATCATTTTATAAGTGATCATGTTCAAAATGAAAATATTTCTTTACATTTTATCTCTACTGAAAATCAATTAGCAGATGTGTTTACTAAACCATTAGATGAATCCATATTCAATAAATTAATAAGTGATGTGCTTAAGATTATGCTTTAGAGAAACTAACCCTGCAGGTGAAAATTATAGAACAAGAGAAAATAATGCAAGGATCATAGAGTGAATCGTAAAGTGAAAAGGAATCATAGAGTAAAAGCTACTTTATGAGAGAAAGTACTACAATATCTATTAAATTGTTGAGTGGACAACCAGAAGTTAATGCGCGTGCAAAACAAATAAAGTGTAAATGTGTAAGCAGATAAAGTAACTACCACACGACCGTAAAATACAATTAAGTTAGAGAGCGCCTCCAATATCTATTCAACACATGTCCCACTCAGCCAAAATAGAGGGAATACATTTATACTTTAAAATTTTAATTTTTATCTTTACTGATTCATTTGCTCTCAATACTCTCTCTCTCTCTCTTTGAGCCCTAGTTCACCCTACGAGTTGGCAAACCTTAACTTGTTTCTTTTTTTAAATCAAATTAATCATCTGAATCATGTTTACCTGTTAAGTAATCCCTGCAAATCTCATTGGCTTCGAAAAGTTCGAAGGATTAGAATCTCATTTTAGAACAGTTCTCAATCTGGTGAAGAAGGCAGGGTTCTATAATGCCTTGAGTACTGACACCAGAATCTTCACAAAGAGGGTGGAATAATTCTATAATAATAACTCTCATGCTAATAGAGTCATCACCTCCAAAGTAAGAGATATCACTCTTACTTACGATGTCGTAGAGTTCAACCACATCTTAGGGTTCGTGAATAAAGGAACTGTTGGGCTAAATCTATACTAGCAATTTACGTGCAAGTATACACGGTCCACAAGTAATATAATGATAAGAGAGTTGTCGATCATACGAGGAATAGTAACAATTTATTACTCCAATTACTAATTCTTAATCGACCCAATTTTATTTAAACAATCGAATTTAGGAAATTAACTAATGAATGAAGATATTAATAGAATAAAAGAATAAGATTACAATGCGGCTCACTCAAATTTTTCCACTCTCTCAATGACTAGTTAATTATATTGATTTGTCAATAGAGAATTCATAAGTTTCTACAAAATCTTTTCACAGAATGATATAAAAATATTTCTTATAATCAATCTACTATATTCCTATGTAAATTAAGATTCCGGATCTTAAGCATACCCTCTTAAATGACATACCAAGCACACCCCATTTAGCGACGGACGGGGCGACGGTTTGATTCGTCGCCATAGGTTCAGTCCGTAACTAAAGCCTTTAGCGACGGATCCGTCGCTAAAAGTTGTCCGTCGCGAAAGGCTTTAGCGACGGACCGGACCTATGGCGACAGACCAAACCGTCGCCCGGTCCGTCGCTAAAGGGGGTATGCTTGGTATGTCATTTAAGAAGGTATGCTTAAGATCCGTTCTGTGTAAATTAATTAAGAATGAATTAATAAGCATCAATTCTCAGACCAAGTTGCATGTGGTATATAGGTATATTTTTATCCTATACATAAATTAAGTATTTATCCTGAGAAAAATACATAATCACATGTTATCACAATCAGATCTAATCCTAGAGTCCATCTTTCGATTTTATCTCAAATTTATCAGATAATTGGTAGCTAAGCAATTATTAAATTAACACAAATTATGATAAACAAATCATACATAATCAACATACTCAAGAGAGGGAGTAAATTAATCCAAGTTACCCAATAAGTTCCATTGCAACCTTAATTAGGAAGTTATTTCATAATTACAACTAGAAACATCAACATGAATCCAAAAAATATTTTAAGATCACAAGAAATAAAGATTAAGAGTAAAGAAAAAACTCTGTCGAAGTTGGTTTTCAACCTCTGTCTTCAAACTTCGCAAGCCTTGAATGTCCTCCTTCAATAGCTGATGGAACCCTAGCCTCATTACGTATCTTCTGACTATCCTCTAAGTCTCTTCCTCTTGTAACCCTAATTTTATATGTATTTATAGCATCCATGTATGTAGGTAGACATTTAATCCCCTTAGGAATCAATATGGCAAGTCCCGAGTCAATTGAAAGTGGAAAACTGAGCAAAATCAGCTCTCGCACGCGAACCAGCGTCGCAGCTCTCTAAAGTAGCGTTGCGACTCTCAATAGCAGTGTCGCAGCTCTCTACCTTTTGCTCCCACCTATAAATCTTTTCGCGAGCTTCGTTTTGACAGATAACACATCCCGTAACTCTTCTCGGAACAAAAGTTATGACTTTTTTACCAACGGATGTCGAACCAATGAATATTCTAGCATCGCGGCACCTTTGCAACTCCAAATTGACTATAATCCAACCATTTTGCTCCCATTTCTTTTTCCTACACAAAAGCTTAAAAGCACATAAAAAGTAACAAAAAATACCCAAGAACTCACAATTTCATCAAGCTAAAAGTACTCACTTTATATGTATAAAACCCACTCATCAGGAGCCATCAACTTTGAAGACATCAATGTGAAGAAAGGCTTAGAGTTCATGGGTTACAATAAGAAGAACCCATAACTGAAGGGGTATAAGAAGAAGGAGTTTCCCTATAATATTTAATTTCTAGCTAATATTGTGGGGAAATGATTCTGTGCAAAGACTCTGCTCATGGCTCTATTAGTGAGTATCAGTTGAAGATCATGTCAATTATCATGATGGAAAAGAAGATAAACTTTGGAGTAGTTCAGATAGACTGGATCTCTAAATAGTTTAAGGAAGTAGAGAAAAGGAAGGCTATAGGAAAGCCTCTTCCTAAGATGTTATATGGAAGATTCATCGGCATTCTACTGAAGAAGAAACTAAAAAAGTACCTTGGAGAGAAGGAGGGAGATGTTTTAAATATAAATAAGAAGATAACTAAGAAGCTTTTCGAGAACTGGAAGAGAAATCCAATTGAAATCTTAAGATCCAAACAGCCTAAAGGCAGCGAGAAGACTATAATTGAAGTTCAGAAGTCTGCCTAGGATAAGTCTAAAAGTTAGATGGCAGAGGTTGGAAAAAAAAAATCACAGGGCTCTGCAGCTCTAGAAATGCCTGAGGCATTGGCTTCTACTGCTGAAAAGCCACCTCATAAGAAGATGAAGATGATTCCTACAAACATCAAGAACAAGCAGCATAGTCTGATGAAGAAGAAGAAAGAAGAAAAGAAAAATAGTCCTAAAGACTCTCAAGACTAGTTAACTATTCCTGAGAAGAGGGATTCAAATAAGGAGAAGGATAAAGATCAAGTTGATGACTCTGTCTCTCTGAGTTAGCTTGCAAGAGAAAAGAGTTGAAAGGTGAAGAGAGTCAGAATGGTCACAGTCAAGCCACCTTCCAAATCCATTCAAGAACAAGCTGAAAATTTTATGAAGACATAGATAGAAAATACATTAATACTGCTACCAAAGAAGGTTTAACCCTTGCTGAATGGGATAGTAAATAGATTAGGAAAACTAAAGTTGCTAAGATGGCTAAGCCTGGAAGGATTATCTCTGTTGAGGATCCCATCAATGTTGAGCCAATCATAGAGTATCCCAGCTCTTCGATCGTAGAGCACGAAGCTGCTAAAAAAATGATGGTTGGAAAGGCTTTTGAGCCTATGCCTACAACAGAAGAGATGGCTATGAATGTGTTTGAACCTAAGCCACGTCCAAAGAAGAGAAGATTGAAGAAAATGACTGAGAAGAAAAAAATAGCTTAAAAGACCCTTGAGCCTGCAAAACCGGTCAAGGTTGCAATTGAGGGGGAGAAGATAGTTGCAAGCTCTTCTGATGACTCCTTGGAGCTCACAAGGATCATTGATTCAGTTGCACAGGACTTCAGAAGTGACCCCAACAGACCTGCTTCTAAGCTAGAAGATGCACGATCTTAGGAGGAGAAAGATGAAGCCTTAATTGAAGAAATTCCAAACTCAGAAGAGGCAGAAGCTAGGTCTGGCAAACAAGAAATGTTGGGTAAAAGGGTCTTTGACGAAGATGAAAAATTGGACAGAACCACTATTATCTTTGATAATAATAGTGACTTATTATTCTATTTTCTTCTCGTTATGCCCTAGATGAAGGCTCTTCTAATGGGAGATCAGAGATACATCACTTGGACCTACAAGAACTTTTTAAGCGTAAAAATATTATCTCAGAACTTCCCCAGAATTCTGAAGTTTGCCAGAAGAACCATCTCAGATGGAAGTTCTTCCACTCAATCAGGCATCTTCAATAAAATTATAGTTATTCACTTTTCTCTCTTGAATAAAGCTGAAACACTCTCACGTTATGAAATATTCGTAGAGCCCAACACTATGAATACAGAGCATACGTCAAACCAAATATTTAACCCATAATCGTAGAGTCTCAAAACCCTACGATCGTTACCCAAAATAATCAAACCCAAACACTTTTCTAAACCCTCTCGCCTATATATAATATTCAATCCTTACCAACAACCACCCCTGAACATATATATACTAGATCTTCATATCCTATTTCTCCAAAACATTTACCAACTCTAACTCCTCAAAACTCTCCGATCGTAGAGTTACCTAACCTTCCTATCGTAGAACAACCCCAGTCTATTCCTGACCACACACATACTCATACACATACAGATATTCCTTCAACTTTTAATACTTGTACAAATATACCTTCTATATCATATACTACAGATTTAGGTTTTATTCTACCTTCTTATCATACTTCCACCAGCTCAGCCTTTGAAGATGCCATGTTCGAAGACATTAACCTGGGAAACAAGGACATGTTCGAAGCCGTTTTGGAGCGGATCTTCGAAAGAGTATCAGTAGTTCCCTCTAAGACTTAGCTTGCTCTGATGCTCAACGAAATAACTCAAGAATGCAATGAGGGTTTTAAGGTTACTACAACTGGCATTTAAAAGAGTCTACTTCATATTGCTAAAACTACTGAGAAAGTACTAGGGCAAATGTCTAAAGAATTTGGCACTAAAATCAATGAGCTGATAAAAACTATTCTGGTTAATCTAAAAGAGACGAGATGAAATATACTTCAAACAGATAGTTAGATAGTTGATCATGATAAAGTTGTTGTTACCTCTTTGTAAACAACAAATAAGGAGTCTATCAAGTTTATATCTGATAAAATCTTCTCAATGAACTCATCCTTGATTAACTTCAAGGAAGTGGTTGTCTGATCTCTAAAGCGCACTGGCAATGTTATGGCTCTGATTCGTCAACAAAGGGACGAATCTGAAGCTAGATACAGAGAAACCAGAGACGACATCACTCTTACTAGGAGTCAAGTTGGAGAATTGGTTACCACCATTCAACAACTATCAGAGGAAGTTGCAGCTCTCAGAAAGGAAAAGGATGCTGACAAAAAGGGAGAGAAGAGATTGCCGCTGAGAAATCAACAATCATCACTTCCTCCTCCTCTTCCTAGAATATCTGCGCTTCATACCATTCCTCTGGGTCAAAGACAGTCAGGTCAATCATCTTCTTCTAGGTTAGGATCGTCGACTGCAGTAACACCTACTGGCTCACGACTCCCAACCAGTGATCCAACCTTCATGAATCGCAATCTTCAAGGGATTCACATAGAAGGAGAAAAAAAGTTCAACATGGCAGACCTTGGACCCAGAGACTCTATGGAAGAGATTCAAAGAAGATCTGATGAAGGGATAGAGAACTACTTCAAGAGAAGAGAAGTTGAGAGAAAAGATCATCCTAGAAGAAAAAAAGGTATAAGGTAGAGAAATTTATTTTTTTTGTAAAACAAATTCTCTTTCACTATATAACAATTCTTTTATAAATAAAATTCATTTTTTTCTCTAGAAGATACAGTCTCTCACTGTATACCTAAGGCATGTTTAAATTTCTCAGTACTTAGTACTTTTAGAATTAATGATTGATTGAAATCACTAGTCTTGTCATCATCAAATAGGGGGAGATTGTTAGTACTCTAACTTATGCATATGTTTGATTTAATGATGAAATGAGAACTTAATGTATATTTGTAAAACCAGTAGCTTGTGTAATTCTTTAGAAAGACAATTTATGAAAAACGACTTAGTGTATGAATCAAATTTGTTAGGTTGATTCATTCCTTAATGTAAATGTATTGTTCAAAAGCTAAGTTTGAGACTGATCGTAGAGTTGAAGACCAGGAAGTATTCTGAGATCATAGAGCATGGAGACCGATCGTAGAGTCCATCCTTCAGGGCAAGTCACTCTACTATTAGATATATAACTCTACGATTAAGTAGAATAATAGAGTTCATTTTTTCTGACAGGTTATAACAATGTCGTACACCTAGGACTGAAGATCTCAAGGATGATCCTCCCAAAGATTGTCGATAAAGATAACGCATTCATGAAGTTGTGTCTAACAGTTATATCTATTAAGGATAAAAACATGTAGCTACATCTGCACCTGGCAGAGTACGATGAAAGCAACTTGAAGTGGTCCTAGCTGACAATATTTCAAAGTCAAACAATTGGATATCGATAAGTGTCCAAGTCAAAATGGAATAATGGTCAAATTTTAACAGGAAGATCCCATTGTGAATCTATAAAAGGCAAACAACATCAAACAATCTAAACATACAGAAAGAGAAAAATTGATCAAATCAAAGTGCTATCCGTCTAAACTCATAGTCTACTCACTCTACGATTTAGAAATCTCATATGTTGCCAAGTCATGTGATCAAGAAGGTTAGCGTTACTTAGCAGCGCCTCAAATCTTTCAATTCCTTTGTAATTGTGATCTTAGTGATCAGCGTAATCCAAGTTTGTGTGACTTGAGGAATTATTAGTGAATCAATTATAAAACAGTTCTTTGTGAACTGTAACCTAAGTGATAGGGGCGGATCCAGCCGTCTAATTCAGTGGGGTCAAATTCGAAAAAAATAACTCTTAAGAATAAAAAATTAATATAATAATCACAAATCTAAATAATCCTCAAATATTATTTACAATAACATTTTTTGAGGTTTCATTGCTTGAAATTGTTGCATAATAGCCTCATTTTTAATAGTTGCAAAAATATCACGTTCAATGTAAGTTACTAAACAATCGTTCATCTCTCATTTGGTTACGGAGTTCATTTTTTACGATATTCATAGCTGAAATGTCCTTTCAATAGTTGCAGTAGCAACGGGCAAAAGTAGAGCCAACTTCATCAACAAATAAACTTGAGGATACACATCATCTTTTCTTTTCTTAACCAATATTTGAGCCAATTCACCAATTCCTTTTATACTTAAAAAATTGGGATCGTTTCTCATATCCACAATATAATTCTGGAGTTGACCATCAAGTCCCAAAAGTTCCATATCAAGGAAAGAAGATACTGGTGTATGGGTTTGGGTTTGGGGATTAACATTTTGCGGGTGCGTTTCTTGGTGAATATTAGTAGTGACAGGTTCGTCACTAGTCCTTTCGGCTTGAACATTGTCAGGAATATATTCGAATTTTGTACGTTTAGTTGGTGTAACCCAATTACTTATGTCCATACCTGATAATTAATAAATATTTAAAAACTAATTCAATATCAAAACAAGACCAATATACAATATGAATAGTCAAGTGTAATTAGCAACAACAATAAACAATCTCAATTAAACCACTAACAAGTAACATTACAAAATTTAAAGAAAGTAAAATAGAATAGAACACATACCCGAAGAACTTTTATTTGATGGAATTCTCTACATTGTTGCAGTGTTGTTTTAAGAAGTAAAAAACCCTAATTTTATAAAAGTACAAAAAAATCCATAAATAATTATAAAAATTCATAAAGCAATTGTTAAATTTGTGAAATTAAAAAACTTAAATTAAAATATACCTGTATTAGTTGCAGATTTGGGAATTGAGAAATTTAAAGAGAGATAATCAAACTAAATTAAGAATGTGGAACCCGTGTTGATTGTTGCCCAAGTTTTTTGACATTTAGTTCTTTTATGCCCAACTGTCTACTCCAAAACACACACAAAATGTTCAATGTTGAAACTAAATAGTAAAAAAGAAAGGAACTCTGCAGTTTTTGAAATTGAGATAGTTCGTAATTCGAAGTTTTTGAATGAGGACGGAGAGACTGAATCAATTTTTGCTCCATTAAATTTAGACAATATTAAATAAATTTTAAGACCAACAACCAAGATAGTGAAAATGTTAGAATTTTGAGACAATATTAAATATATACTAGTGGCGTGAATGTAGGTAGTGGGATTAATAGAATTAATTTTTTAAGCTCCTCAAATAATTTTTTCCTAGTTTTAGTGCTTGACTTTTTGGCCTTTTCTAGCTTTGCTTGGCTCTGCCCCCTGGCATCCTGAAAACTCAGTGAGGTCAGATGCCCCCTGCCCCTAACATGGAGCCGCCTCTGCTAAGTGATTACCCTTCCTTAGTAGAATATCCCTACTCGCGAAGTAGAAGATAAGACTAGGAGATTTTTGTGCTCCGAACTTTTTAAAATTTTTTGTGTCATTTACTTTATTGCACTTACTTTCTGCACTCTACGTTTTATTCATGTGACTTTTCTACACTCTCTTATACTAAATTTAAAATTGTGATTTCTTATTAATCTTTGTAGGGACTTTTCAAAACGTCATTCCGTTGTGCTTAATTATTAAATTAAGTTTAATTTAACATTGGTAATAATTCTCTAAACCAAAAGTTTTAAAAAATTTATTCAGTCTCTTTCTAGATCTCTTTGTGCCTTTGGGAATAATAAAATATATGCACACTAGTAGGAGAGAAGGTTTTGTACGGTAACATATTTGTATGATTTTATCTTAGTGGGGGAAGGCAGCAATGTTCAAGGAATCGGAGGATTTATTTAATTTTTTTGAGAAAGTTGGATTTATAGAACCTCAGTGGATTGATAAATCATTTTTCTGGTATGACTATGATGCTAAAAGTGATGGAACTGTCATCTGTTTTTTGTACTATGAAGTTAATTCATAGAGTAAATATAGCAGCATTGGGTGAAGTAATAGTATCAGCGGTTGCGGTAAGAAAAAGCAGCAACATTGAAGCAGATGGAAAAGAATTGCAGTTGCAGGGAGTGTTGATTTCTTTTGATGCAGCAGAGGGGTCTCAGTTAGTTTGTGGCATTAAGTTTGAAAAGTGTAAATGCTTTTTAATTTTCCATTGTATGCAGTATATGTTTTGTAATCCAACATCCCATTATCTAATTCTTTTAGATATGGGATGTTTCAACAATATATTATATTTAGCTTTTTGCAAAAAAAAATAAAAAAAATCTATTCTCCCACAACCTTATTTTTTTTTGAATAAACAATCTAATCAATTGAAATATATTGAAATTGTAAACTGTTACAAACGATGAAAATATTACAATACAAAGAATTGAAATGATAATCCTTTCAAACATAATAACAGATAATCAGAAAAAGAGTTAATTGTAACAACAGCTAGTAGACACAAGATAAACTACTAAAAAATAGTCATAATCTCAAAATAATAACAGAATATGCAGATTTGAGCAATTTTTTAATACAAGCAAAGAAAGAATCGGTTGTCATGATAGCACCATACCCAAATCTGAACAAATTATCTTCATCCATTCACGCACAAAAAATTCTCACGAACTGAAAAAAAAATTTCCAACTAAAAAACAAAGTCTCCCAAGAGATGATAATGAAGTCCTCTAACAAAGAGAAAGAAATCAATCATATTATTTAGCGAAAACGAATTTCACAAAATGAGAAAATAAACTCCACAAGAAAGGAGAAATTATTAGAGTACAAAAAGAGAGATTAGGGGAGGGTCTCTCTAAAATAAGAAGAGCTCTCCCCAAATCTAAAATAAAAGTTGACGAGACGCTTGATTATCTTTTTTATTGAGAACTTTTATCAATTTCTTTATACTTGTTCCTAAAGTATAAAACGTTCTGTCTGTTCCTAAATAGCTTTTTTCAAAAGGGTTTCTGCTTTCTCGGTGAATGTTTTAGTAGAAGATATGATTTCTTGAAATTTCGGTTCAGGTTTAAAGGCGCAAAGAAAGAAACTTCTTAACAAAGCCTTAACTACTAATATTCTTCCTCCTCCTATCCACGTAATTTTATGTCTTCGTTCGTGATCATGTTGGGCGAAAAGTAATTATAGAGGAGCGGCTGTGAAACGATGATTCAAATTTTTGTCTAGTGAGAAAAGAAGAAAAAAAAAAGAGGGAATATAGTTGCATTTCTCCCTCCACCCTATTATGAAAGCACATCATAGTATAAAATTTAATATTCAAAATTGGACTTTCGTAATAAAAATATCTAAAGGTGACAAATTTTATGGGACAACATAGGAGGAAGTAAAAAAAATTGTCATTGACAAAGCCAAAATTCTTTAATGATAGTGTGTGTGTGTGTACCATGCTTTTTATAATATTTATTTTTTGTTTACCAAAATTTGTGTTGTACACTCACAATAACAAATATTCCTGGGACATGAATAGAATCTGATAAAATCAAGTTTCCATATGGAATAGTCTCAAATGTATGCCCAATATTAATTCAATTCCCATTTTATACAAAAAGTTCAAATGGATAATGGATATAAGGTTGTCAACACTTGGTTTTTTGGTTTTTGGCATTTTCTTTAAAGATAACCTTCGAATCTTATGTTTTATGCTCTTCTTTTCTCGTACGCCTTTGCATCTTATATAACGATGGCAATTTGTTCCGTCCTCACAAATGACTCTGATTAGGAATGAAGTTCGAAATAAAAAATCATCGAATATTATTTATAAAGATGTAGAAGAGATGATATTTGTTTTTTTTGCCTCAATTTTTGCCCCGTACCTGCCCCTAAATAATTATATACTAATTAAATTAATATTTATATTATTATATATTACATAATTAAAATATATGTACGTGTGTATATATATTATTATTATTTGATTTTTCTTAATTTTATCATGTATGTGCTAAAATATGATTAATTTTCATGTGTATTATTGTAAATATAATTAAAATTAATTTTTTTATTTAAAAAATTCACAAAATATTAATCCCCCAGTAATATAAATTACCCGTGAATATTTAAATTTTCCATGGGAATGGAGATAGTTATTAAGTTTAAATCTTCGTAAAGAATAGGACGACTGGACAGGTATGAAAATTTTTTATAAGACCGGGAATGAAGCGGGGTTACATCCCCATTGTCATCCCTAATCTCCTCTCCTCAATTTTTCCTTTGGGTACTGTGAAAAAAATACTCTGAAATATTCATTAAATTAGTTAGAAATTTTTTTTAAAAAAAATTGATATACTCAAGGAGATACATGTTCTATTCAAGCATAAAGTTCTTTATCGACTTTTATGGTCTAAAAAAAATAAGAAAACCATCGGGAAATTATTGTTTGAGACCTATTGCATCCGTCATCTAATTCTGAGCATATACGTAATTACCCATTAACGACAATAACTTTCTACATGGATAGAATCTGAGCTCCTAAAAGAAGAACATCGACTCCCCTAAGAGCGGAGAACAAATAGAGATTTAAGCTCAAATTAGGAGCAACAAAATTCCACAAATAAGTGAAAAACAAACCCCACCTAAGAAAAGAACAATGCAGAAACATTAAAATTGGTAACAAACAAATCTAGGGGAGAGTTTCTTCAAAAGAGGAAAGAAATTCTGCCCAGATTTGTGTCTGACATTTTAGAGGATATTGTTTTTGGCAAGAGACAAAAAGAGTAATAAGCACTCACTTAAATCAAAATAATGAGCACTTTAAATCTTTCATACTTAGAATCTCAAAGAACCTAATAATATTTCACACACATTATTATAATTGAAAGTTTCCTTTTAAGTAATGAGGTTGAAATTTAATATTGCTAGGTAGGTATACTTTTTTCAATATTCATCTTTTACCTAAATGTCGCCAACTCCTTATACTAATTTATGTCAAATGATTCACGAAAAATTCATGTAAAATGCAATTCAGTACTCAATTAATTTACTAGAGAATAAGAAGATCAAAAAACATCTCAAATAATTAATTCATCAATATTTAATAAAACGTATAAAAAGTTTTACTACTTTAACAAAATAACAATTTAGGATATATTCAACTATTAAGCATAAAAATCAAAATTAATTATTAAGTCAATTAAGCACAACATTCACACCCGAATTTTATGAAAAAACATATGCAGAAAATAGCAAAACTCCTGTTAACATAACATTTTCGCAATGCCTTCAAGTTCAGTCTTTGCTGAAAAAGCCATCCCCCGGACTATTCTTTCCAAATTCGAAAAAAAGAACACAACAAAAGACATAATAGTAACTGCAATATGAAGAAAAACTAATCCCTGTATTTTAAAAACTTTACCACCAGAAGTAACAACTTATTGCCTTTATATGACCCGATTCGAGTTGCAATAAACTCCTAGTACTACAATTCTTAAGTTTAAGTTACCACCATGGAACCTTCACAAGTTGCAATAAACTCCTAGTACTACAATTCTTAAGTTTAAGTTACCACCATGGAACCTCCAGCTTGTGACAAATGCCACCGTACTGCACAACAGAGCTATCTTACAACAATTAACATTTAAAAACACGGCTCACATTTGCCCCCCCTGTGAATAGTACTGATAATCGTAGATACCCAAAGTACAAAAAGAGTGGACATTAAATTTCACAAAGCATCAAATAAAGAAAGCTCATACAAATCACTACAACACAAATAAACAATGTAGTGTAATAATCTAAATAACATCAGTACCCGAAGTTTGGTGACATAACTCAGTTGATGATAATTCACTACAAACTACACATTCAGTAATTTGAGGATGTCATCAGCTACATATGGTTTGGCCTATCATCATCTTCATTCTTCAGTTATTCCATCCCCACCGCGTCTGCATGTAAATTCAGCAGATAAAACTAAGATTTGGTGTCGCAAAGAATGCGATCGAGCTTTATTTGACATTTTAGTACTGTATTTTATAAGTAACAAAGTAGACACTATGGTTATACTTAACTTGCTTTCACATGCAATTTATTTCTAAATAGAAAAAAAATAGAAGACATTTTCTTGATAAAAGGAAGAAGGTACATGATGAGAAGACAAGAAGTCCACCCCTGGGAGAACAAGCAGAGAAAGGGTAAAAGAACCAAAGAAATCCTAAACATATCGACATTCCAACACATTTCTATGAGGTTCTGGGATGTGTGTGACTAGAATATAGGTTTTTTTATATCAAGGACTTCAAAACAAGGATACGCCTAAATTGGCCTGCTGAGTATGTATGTAGTGCTAATACATGGTGGACAGGTGGATCCAGTGATTGGATAAAAATAAATAAATAAATCGGATACATTATGGATATGTCGGATGCAACTTAGGATACATACTACGAGTGCGGCTGGGTCAAATTTTAAATTTCTGGAACATTTTAACGGGAATTTCTTTCCTTTTTCTTTTCTTTTGGTTTATTTTCAGAAACTTTTGAGGTTTAAACAGTAAGGCCTTTTAATATACATACTCATCTAGCGGCTAGGCCACAAATCAATTGCAGAAACCATCTTGCTATCCCAAAACTCTCTTACTGGAAGACTTTCTCTCACTGTCCCAACCTTCTCTCTCACTCCGTGGCCACCAGCATTGACCATCTCTAATGAGCTTCAATTTCTCAGTCCGACCTGTCTCTTTGTTGAGGACTGGAAGAGTTCAAGCCCTCTTTAGAGTTTTTCTGAAGCTCTTCTCTCTAAAGTATTTTTTCTATTCAGCGTAAAAGTTTTAACTTAATCTCTAACTCACTTTTTCAAGTGTACTGAACTACTGCTTCCTTTTTGTTTTTCAAACGAAAAGTCCCTGTTTTCCTTAATTGATATAGTCCCTACAGTACTCTAAGAGTACTGGGAACACTTTGAGATAAGAAGACCACTAGGGACACTTCAGTTCTGCTAAAGCTTTTCACTGAACTGATATCCCATATTCCATAATTACTTTGTTAAAATTCACTGGGAGTCTGGGAACAAAAACATAATTTCATTCTAAGTTTTAAGAAACAAACCGCCAAGAAGTCGTCAGGTTCCGAGCCTTTCTATCCAACTGTAGGTTTTCCAAGGCAGCTGATGTACGAACTACGTCCTCTGGAAGTTCATCGCTGTCATACCTCCAATTGTATTCATCTTTCCTGTAGCCAGACATGGAAGATCCCCCTCTCCTATCTGGATGATAAAAATTATCAGATAAAAAAAATTGCAAGCAAGCCAAAGAAATAGAGGCAAGAAATTTATTCCACTACTTACCAGAAGCCTGAGAAACAGGACCCGGCCTACCAAACACATTCGAAAAACTACAGGTTAATAATTAAACATTAAAAAGAAGTAGAAGGAAGACATTTATATCAGGTGGTAAAGCACCTTCCCAACGGAGGTAAGCCCCCGGCAACAGATGATGAAGGTCTGCGATTGTTACGGGATTCTATATTGGAAAATGACTCTGTGTCTGGAGTGGTTGATCTCCTACCAGTACCCATCGCTTGTGATAGGTTCTACAAAAATATAGCCAGACCTGTTATTAGACGGCTAAATTTAACAGAACAAAAACATAACATAGTGGAAGTGTGGAACACGCCTAGAGTTTCGTATATCTGAATTAATCCATAACGAAAGAGAAGTCTATTTTGTTATACCCCATGTTCAAACTTTAGATATATGGAAGAAAAAATAAAACATAACGAGACATCACATGTAATTTTAAAACCATAAATTGCTCCTTTCAAAGTGGTTAATGTACGAAAGTTTTCGGTCTGCTCCACCTAGTAACTGATGTTTGGTACAACATGCTTAGTAATTATTAATGCCTAGTTTTTCAACATATTAAACCTTTTTTTACTTTTTCCGTCTGATGTGTTCAACTTATTAGACCTTAGGGCCATAACCATGGCTAAGTGGCATTCAGATAAATTATTTGGCTTGATCATGCTCCTGTAAGCTCTCATCTGGTCCATGTTCAGCATTTAAATTAGAAAAGGCGTCTCATCATGTTTTGATCACAACTCCTGCCCCCGCATTGTTTTTATCCCATAGGCCATAACTAAATTATTTTTTTTCAAAAGTGCTTATAGAGTTGGACTACGTTGTCATTTCATATATGGTAGAAGGAAAAGAGAATACATCTACCCTTATCAAGAATTCCAAAACCGCTGCTTCAATGTAAGATTTCTCTTGAGAAATCTTACAAGACTAAAACTGATCAACTGTTAGATTCCTTTCTTTCATAGAAATATGTCAGAACAGAAACCTCGAACCAGGAACACCGTATGCATACGTATGACTACCATTTGAAATTTTGGTACAGATTTAGTGCATCTTTTTCCTACCAATACTCTGCAGAAAATTGAAAATAGCATTTGAAATTTTGGTACAGATTTAGTTTATTTTTTCCTACCACTAAAGAAAATTGGCTTGTATGGAATTTTGTAACAAGTAACCGATGAGGAAGACACTCATGATTGAACAAAAGAAAAACAATTATTTTCTAGATCCTTAAGACTAGTTTTCTAGTTGACTAATCTAATCAAGCATTGCAATCCCTCAACGGATAGAGAGGGATATCTTTGAGAAACGCCAGCTTGTCTAAAACTATAAGCCAAGGAACCATGATTTCAGAAGTTGTACTTATTAGATTAAGCCATTCAACACATAATCACATAGAAAATTAACGGCTCGGAAGTCACAAGGTGTCAATATGAGCCACTCAAGAAAGAAACTGGATATCACAAAACAATAAAAAGTACCATAAGTTACAGAACAAATTCATTACACAAACAGTGCAGTAAGGTTGAAATCTAGAGTGATAGAATATCCAACCTCGTATTTTAAGAATCCTTCAAGGACATCCAGAAGCAAAGGACCACTATCTCCATTCCTGTTAAGATCATACCCATTCTTGCTACTGAAGTCTTTTAACTCAGATTTCCAGGAATCCTTTTGCTGAAAAACGTACATATAAATCTATTATTTATTTATTTTATTTTGATAGAATTTTATTCATTATTACATGAATACAGGTGAATAAACAACCTTAAAAGAGAATCATAGGGAAGAAGTTAGAAACACCAGTTTGATAAAGAAAAATAGTACATGATTACCATATTACACTCTGGCAAATATACTTTTAGTGTGTGGCCCAATTGTGCCCAGTCCAAGTATTCGCATATTAGTGCAGTTAGTAGTCTACCTGCAAGTAGAATGTAAAAGTGAAATAAAATAAGCAAAACAAAGAGAATAACAAATTAGATAGGTAACCACGAAACTTTATGCACAGGTGACACACCACATGCTGATAATCTAGAGATGAGCTTCAATATATCTGCTTCTGTAATAGTTAGATGATTGTCCAGCAGCGAAGCATGTGATTTCCTGTTTTAAGTCTTTGAAATGATTTGAGGTTTTCGATACTATCACTGTTTATAAGTGAAGAGTGGTTCTGTATTTCGGAATCAACTAATAAAAAAAACTTTAAGTAACTGATGCACCACAACTCTGTTTGGAACTCAGAGAGAGTGATCAGAAGCAAAAGGAAATGAAAAGAAAAGAAAGATTAAACCCATAAATGTGATGTGTGTGTATGTACTATGTAGCGTCTTCACTTCAGGCTAGTAAGACTAGCTATCACTTGTTTCTTCATTGTCCTTCACTGTGGCAGTTTCAGTATTCTTTGTTTGGGGTGTTGGGTGAAAACTGATTTTGTCCTTCACCCTTCAGTGATGGACGAGTTCCTTCTTATCAGATTCCAAGGCTTTGAGAGGAGTAGGGATGGTAGAATTCTTTACTGGAGCTTTAGTACTCTTTGGGTGTGTTTGGGAAAAAAGGAATGCATGGCAACTTTTAAAGTTGCCTTAACTTTTCACTTGTTGTGTGATTGAATTATTCCTCTACGGGTGTTGGTGAAATTTATCCTAAAATTAAGCTATTACACATTGTAAATGTTAAAACAACAACATCAAAGGCCAAATGACAGATAGCTTTCCAAAGCTTGCAGACGATATGAGTATTTCCCAAGTAATAACTGACATCCTACAATCAAAGTGAAAACACATATTAACCGCAATAACCTGAAGGAGACGCATGAAGTTGTTTTGCACGGTCATTGCAGCTACCCAACAGTGCAGGAGGCAAACCATCTTCCTTTTCAACTGCCCTGTCCTCTTCTTCAATTGCCTCAAATACGCTAGCTCTAAGCTCAGCCTTTAACAAAAGGCCAAATGTGTCAACCAAGTATGAACAATTCATCAGGTCTGGCAAACCATTTGGCATTTGCAATAGTTAAAAAATAAAGGTAAACTGTTATTACTTTTTCTCTAAAATAAATATCATAATTCAACTTGTACAGCATTGAAAAGGAGTCTTACATACTGTTCCATGACTACAAAAGAGATAACTATATAAGTAGCAAGAGGTTACTTATCATTTCACTAGCTGGAGATTCCCACATCCCCAATCAGCTTAAAAGATATATTGCCAGACCATTAAAATCAATAAACAATCCAGCAAACCACAAAAAGTTATTCATTTTCAATTTGACAAACATAAATCCTCAATAATTGATAACAGCACAATGTACAAATCCTTCCACACAAAATAAAATAAAATGGAAGCCCTAATAATAAAATTGAATTTTATCTATTTTAAAACAAAAAGATTGTATTTTTCTGAATCAAACTCATTACTTGCTAACTTAAACCACCTATTCCCCAAATTACAAGCACCAATAAAATCAAACCCAAAACATCCTAGCCCAATTGCACCAAAAACTACACAAACACAAACCCGATCCGTCAATTATCCGACTCTCAGAATCATAATATATATAATACAAAAATTAACAACAGCATCTCGCGAAATTGAAACGAAAATGTGAAGATCTATAGTGATAAAGAAAAGAAAAAGTAGAGGGAAAGAGAAAGTGAAAAGTACTCGGATCTTGGCGAGGACGCCTTTCTTTTCTAGGGTTCGAGTGACTAGGGTTTTCAGGTCCATCATTTCTCTTGTGTAATCGTCCATTTCTCTTTCTCTGTGGGAGTTGCCAAGGAGAGAAGGAGAGAAGGAGAGAAAATACGTCAGTAGACGACGATGTCGCCTGTCGGTGTAGTAATAGTAAATTCCAACTCCCAACTTTTTTTAAGAACGACTAAAGTTATAAAAAAAAAAATTAAAAAGACAAGATAAAGTACAGAATAAAAAATAAAAATGTCATTTATAAAAAATCAAAAGTATTAAAAAAATTATTTTTATTTTTTGAAAATTATAATTTGTTCATTCTTTTAAAAATAAAAAAATATTTCTTTTGTTTAGAAGAATCATTTAATTTTTGTTATTTTAATTTCCTTTTTTCTTTTTTGAAAGAAACTCAATTTGAGTATGCATTCTCATGTAATTAAATAATCAATCACAACTATAATATGAATAAATTAATACTCTTACAAGATTTATATAAAAAAAAGAAACAAGTTTCATGTAAAAATAAATAAATGAATAAATAAACTCACACAAAAATTATGGAACGGAGAGAATAACAATTTTTTTTTATTTGTCTTCTCTTCTTTTTCTTTTCTTGGGTCATTAAACAAGTAAGTTTTACTAGACTTAAATATACTTTAAACTTTAAAAAAATTTGCTTTTTACAACTTAAACTTTAATATTTTAATTTTAAGACATTAAAAATTAACGTCTTTAAATTTTTATAAATTAAACCTTGAGGCCACTATGTGATAATAATTGATCTGATTGGAGAGTATTTTGGGTAATTTCATTTCTAAATATCTTTGGAAGCACAAGAATCTGTAAGCATCTGGTTAGTTTGTGATGAAGAAAAAAAATAAAAAATATTAGAGCTAATATAAACGATAAATACCCTTAAATGACCCACATTATTGCATTAATAAAAAAATCTTAAATATCTTTAGAAGCATATAAAATTATAATTACGTGATTAGTGGGTGACAAAGCTGAATAAAGAGAAAAAATTAGAGTTGATATAAAAGATATACATATACCCTTAAAAAGATTTTATAGCCCTTTTATTTTGAGTCACGTGACTAATTATCGGTGGAAATGCTAAACCCGGTGGCCAAAATGTTTAATTTATAAAAACTTAGAAACGTTAAGGTTTAATCTCTTAAAGTTGAAACATTAAAGTTTAAATTGTAAAAAGTAAAAACTTTAAAGTTTAAAGTGTATTTAAGCAATTTTACTAATACCAATATTATTTTTTTATAATTGACTTCACTGATAGCTTTAAGTTCAATTATCACTATCAGTGTTTTAAAAATTCTTGCAAGTGCTAAACGGTTCACTATCGCCTCGATTTGACTAGGTGCATAGGTCCTCGTTTAGGCAGAATCAGACCTCTATTTTGAAGTTTTAGAATACTTAAAATGAATTTATTAAGTCTTAAAAGATTATTTTTTTGATAATATTTCATGTAAATTTTTTAAAAATTACATCTATTACATGTTTTGTATAGAAAAATAGATAAAATGAGATTGTCTAAGAAAATACCTAATTCGCCTACGAAAACACAATCTAGACGTAAGGTTCCCCCTCCACCACTTAAATCTGTCTATCGATTTTTAGAACACTAATCGTTACTTGTATCGGTTTGTATTTGTGTTTTACTGATAAAATATGTGAGTTCATAAAAAAGAAAGTGACAAAAAAAAAAGTTTATCGAATTATACTACTGAAGGTTGTTTGATTCTTTGATGCATTGCATTGCCGTAATAAGTTTTACAAAATCGCCAAAAACTTATTTCATTTAAAAGAAAAATATAGTATTAGTTGTTTTGTTTATTTTAATTATAAGATTATTCTTTCAAACACATGTTGTTGTTTTTTTTTTCATCATTACAAATTTTATATATCCACAAATTATATAAGTGTATCATTTTAGTAATACACATACTTTCTTTATTTCAAAATATAGCAGGATAAGTTTTACTCCGTCTGTTTCAAAATTAGAGATACAATTTAATTTTTATGGTCAAACGACAACATATTACACTTTAAATTGATGTAAAGTAATTTAATTTGGTTGATATAATTATTATAATTGTATAGTATATAACAAAAACTATTAATCACAAAATTTATTTCATTATAAACTTTTATGAGTCATACTAATTTTAAAGTCTAATACTCTCTCCGTCTCACAATAAACGTCAAAGTTTGACTTTAGTGGTCAAATTGACTATTTTTAAAATAAATAATTAAAAATATCTATATAAAATTTTTAAATTACAAAACTTGACATTAATAGTACATTCTTCGTAGTTTATTATGATCATAATTTCTAGGTGTATATCTTCATTTTTTTTAACGATTTAGTAATTTTAAAAATGGTCAATTTGATTATGAAAGTTAAACTATGACGTTTATTATGGGATGAAAGGAGTATGTCGTTATTTGATTTCAAAAGTCAAATTGTATCTTTAATTTTAAAATTAATAGAGTATTTTATTTTAAAAAATAAATAAATTGAATTTTGAAATGAGCAAGTACTTGATTGTTTAAGGAAGTACTTGATTGTTTAAGGAAAGCATTAGCCTAAATACTCCCTCAACCTATAACAAAAAAAACCCGAGTTTTATAAATAAATTTCTTATGTTAAGTACACATAATATATTTCATACTCGCTCCGTCCCCTTTGCACATTTATTAAGGAAAAAAAGAGTAAAAAAAATTTAAATTTATCTCAAATGGTACCACAAGATTATATAAAGTGATAAATATTTTTATTTTTTTATACTAATAGAACCTACTAAATGACATATTTACTCTTCACTTTATGTATTTTATCTCATCCTTTTGAGGACAAAAAAAAATTGTATCTTTAATCATCTTTTTAGAGACGGGGAGTAAATTTCAGTAAACAATTTTCAAAATCCCAAAAATAGTAATCATTTTCCCCTTTAATTGCAAGTACTTGAACCACAATTAGCTGTAGAATAGAAACTTATTTCTCGTCTCCATTTAAAATATATTTAGGCATGTCCATCAAAAGATGTCATTTTCTTCTTCCTAGTCGCCGCCGGTTGAAATTCAATTTGTTTTTTTTTTGTTTCACTGCTGATCAAAAACTGCTTTATTTAATAGGTTTATGAGAGTACCCAACTATGCTTTTTGCCCAACAAGCAATGTCTAAGTTCTGACATTGAAAGAAAGAAAAGCATTCTGTTTGATATGCAGAATGCTTTTTGGGTGTGTTCATACTTTCATGTTTCTTCAGCCACACAACTAATCAAACATCAAAATAATCAAAATTAATGAGCACTTTATGCAAAAGATCATCATTAACTAGAAGACATGGTAATGGTTCATGTTCAGCTGTGCTTGAACCAAAGGGCCTTAGAAATTCAGGTACCCACATAAACAGAGGGTGGTAAAAGAAGATTTGACCGGGGGGGGGGGGGGGGTTGGTTTAGAAAGGATTTAATATCCTTTGTAGTAGAATTTCCTTTCTACAAGAGATGAGGGGATGTCGAACCACCAACAATCAGCTGAAAAATACGTAGAGAGTTGATTGCATTAAGATTATGAAGATTATTGAAGTGGTTCGGTCAAACTAATAAAGGGAATCAAGTTTCCAGCAATCTGAGGAAATCTAATAACAATGGCAGTAAACCATCATGGGAAGTAGAATTTGAATGGGCCACAAGCTCAGCTGGATTGAAGCCTTGAAGATCAATTATTTACTAGGAAATCTAATAACCAAAAACCTTCAACCAACACAAGACTCTTTCAAACAAGTTCTTAATCGTCATAATGAGGTGCCAGGATTCCTTAAATGATGCCTTCTAATGGATTGCACACTTGTCAAAGCTGCTTATATATTGGTAGGACTTGCATAATGCTATCAACCCAACAACATTTGAATGTAGCTTCTATTGATACATCAAAAATTGCAGTGGCATATGTATTTTGAAACCTGATAGATGATAACTCTTTCCTCAAAACTTATGCATTTAAAGAATAATATCACATTAGTAAGTCAGATACTTGTAAACAAAGACATGACATCTCTTACCATTGATAAATCGGATGAAAGGATGAAAAGATCTTGTTAAGGCGTTAAGCTAAAGCATAATGCCCCCCAAAAGAAGTTATAAAGCTAGGTATTTAGGCACCACACTCAAAATTCAGCAAGCCATTCACATAATAGGTGTTTAAACAAATTTTTTCAAGTACCTAACTTTACCATTACAACTTCAACAAAAATTGAGAACTCACAAGTTTCCCAGCCAATCCCAAGCTGTCCAGGTCATATTTACCTCAAATTATCAATACAGTATATAGACTCTATTCCATCATAGTAAAATTGACTGCATCAATAACGAAGTATTTCATCAAAAGATAACATAACACTAAATAAACAAATTTGCAGTACATTTCAATATCACTAAACAACATCAAATTACACGAAATTCTCCAAATTTTCATACCCTCAAATCAAATTCAACTAATGCCAAAACATACTTGCATGTCATTAGCCAAATTCTCCAAAACCCCACTATTGCCTACCACTCTCCTCCAATTTCTTCACATAAGCCTTCAACACCATCACCAAATTCCTCGCCGGCGCCTGTAATGTCCCCACCACAGCTGTCACCGAACTCTTCAATGCCCCCAAAACCTTGGCATACACCTCCGCTCTGGTGGGCATCGATTCCAACGCCTTAAATTCCTCCTGCTCCTAATACTTTCCTCCAAACACCGCACCCGAAAAAGTCATTTTCAAGCTTCTTCTCCTTCTCAAAAGTCCGGGAAGGTTTAGTGGCGGCCGCAATTTCCTCAGTGTGCACAAATAGCCAGGCATTCATGCCCTTCAACAAGGCTTTAGCGCTTCCCATTCCGTGTTTTGAATTGCTTTTAAAAGTTAAAACCAGGGAAGATCGGAGTTACCGGAATTGTTTGACGGTGAAGCCTTTGTACCTTTGTATTTGATTCCGGCGAGGAAGTGGCAGTTTTCGAGCTGTTGCTCGACTGTTTCTTCCTTCTTTGTGCGGCTAATTGCGGCTCGGATTGAATTGGGTTTATGGGTGTTTGATTTTGTGGGAATTGGGTTTTTGAAATGGGTTTTGGGGGATAATGTTTGGGAGAAAGAGGGAGGTTTGGAGGAGGGGAAGGTGAAGAGGGTTGCTTCCAATTCCATAGTGTTTTTTTTCTCTTCACAATCCAATTCCATAATTGACAGTGGATTACGACACACAGGGAAAGAGAGTTTTGGTTCGGTGAGTTTTGTCACCTCATCTGTTGAAGTGTTGATGGTTACTTTTTCTGGGACAAGGGTAATTTTGGAATATAATTTTACATTTTTGCAAGGTTCGGTGAGCTGTGTCACCTTATCTGTTGATGGTTTTTCTGGGACAAGGGTAATTTTGGAATATAATTTTACATTTTCGCAAATAATGTTGAATTTTAAAAAGTCATTTTGTATATTGTGACAAAAATCTATCTAATCTTATTGCGGTTGTGTATAGACAGACATAATTTATAAATAGTTATGTTATGTAATGCCGAAGAAAGTTTTCTAACGAATTACAATTGCGTCTTACATCATGTAAATCAGATAGAATTGTAATGTCAATCTACTTATAATAATTATAAACAACAAAAATTGATACATAGAGTCAAGATATATAAATTTTTATATAAATTAATACAAATATATGAATAATCAATTGATTTGTGATATGCATTCCTAACAAAATTCAATATTTTCGTGTCGTAATATAAATAGCAAAAACTTTTTTAATTTTATATGAGAAAATAAATTAATCTTACATTTAAAAATAGATGTTAATAAACCCTAAACTCCAGTTAATAAATCCTAAATATTTATTGATCAAGTCAAATCCTTATTTTAATTAGCGTCAGTTACTATTAGTAGCGAAGGATATGTGTTTTTTTTACCGTCCGCTAACGTCGATAAAGTATGCCATAAAGTATATTTTGTTTTATTCAATGTCACATCATTTGAGACACATTTGAAATCCCTAACATTATTCCTATAATTTTTGGGTAATACTAGAGGTGTCAAAAAAATGTATCAAATTATGTGTCACCATAATATATTAGTTGGATAAATCTCATGTGTTCCCTTCATTCTAAAATTAAATATACAATTTGACTTTTGAGATCAAACGACGGTATATTAAATTTTAAAATTGGTATAACTCATAAAAATTTATAATGAATTAAATTTTGTGATTAATAATTTTTTTTATATACTATAAAATTATAATAATTTCATCAACTAGAAATAAATAAATTTACATTTATTTGAAGGTTTAATGTGTCGTCGTTTGACCTCAAAAGTCAAATTGTATCTGTAATTTTGAAACGGAGGGAATAACTGGTTATCCATAAATTATCATTAAAATATTCAATGACATATCATTTGATACCAAAAATTTGAGACTCCTAGTATTATTCATAACTAGCTAAGTATCCCGTGCAAAGCACATGTTGTTTTTTAAATAAATTATTTTAAAATTTTAATTTATTTTATATATTGATTATAAAATATATTTTTTGAATTTCAAATTGACTTACTACTATTATTAAAATGACTATAAATTTTGTTTAAAAACGAATGACTAGAAATCACATATTGAATATTACTAATATAATTCTTTTGTTATTTTTAACTTAATATTAAGTTTTTTTATAGTTTCAAAATTTAATATTTAGTTTTTATAATCAATCTTTTGTATTTATATATGCATTTTTAATTAGAGTTCAAAGTTGAGTGGAAACATAAAAACTTAAAAACTTAAACGTAGTGTTTAATTCATATTTTATTGTATAATTAGTTAAATAAATAAATTCTACAAAAAATAAAATAGTTGTAAAATAATAATTTAGGATCATGCTTTTAATTTTAAATTGTAATTAAATTTTAATTAGTAATATATAAGTCAGGATTTTTTTAACCTCCTATATGAAATAATGTTGTTTACTAAATTTTAATCATTAATATGTTTTGTAATATATATTACAATATTTTTATGTTAAATATTATTTACAAATAATATTTTTCTTATATTTTTAATATATAGCTATTTAGGAATATAATTGTTGTAGAATAATGAGTTGCCTTTATGATTTTAGTTTTAAAAGCTTGGTAACTAAATTTTAATAACTAATATATAAGTTATAATTATTTTGTAACATTAATTAACTAAAAGTCTCTTGTATGTAATAGAATTGATAACTAAAAGTAATCATTAATATGTATATATATATATGATATTAATTATTATATGTACTCATAATATTTTTAATATATAGTCATTTAGAGAAGTTGAGTACAAACGTAAACTAAAATCCTAAATATGATTGTTAAGTTAAATTTTATCATATGACTAAGTAATTAAAGGACTCTTATAAAAAATAAAATTATTGCAAAATAATAAGTTAATATTAAAGTTTGTAGGACCATAAAGATAGTTTTGGTTCTAGTTAGTTAATTAATCGTAGCACTATATAAGAGTATAAAAAATGTTTTATTTCTAATTAAATTTTAGGCCTATACCAAAGACGAAGACCAAAAATTCAACTTTTGTCTTATTATATATTTATATAGATTATATGGATATGTATATGTATGACTAAGTAACTAAATGATTCTTATAAAAAATAAAATTATTGAAGAATAATAATTTAATATTAAAGTTTGTAGGACCATTAGGAATATAATTGCTGTAAATAAAGAGTTGGCATTATGATTTTAGTTTTAAAAGTTAGCCAACTAGATTTTAATAACTAATATATAAGTTAGAATTATTTTGTAGCATTAATTAACTAAAGGTCTTCTATATGTAATAGAATTGGTAACTAAAGTAATCATTAATATATATATATATATATATTAAAATATAATTTTTTTATATTAATTATTATGTACTCATAATATTTCTAATATATAGTCATTTAGAGATTAAAGTTGAGTAGAAACTAAATCCTAAATATGACTTTTAAGTTAAAATTTATTATATGACTAAGTAATTAAAGGACTCTTATAAAAAATAAAATTGTTGCAGAATAATAATTTAATATTAAAGTTTGTAGGACCATAAAGAGAGTTTTAGTTTTAGTAGGAGCATAAAAAGTGTTTTACTTCTAGTTAAATTCTAGATCTATACCAAAGACCGAAAACGAAGACCAAAAAACTAACTTTTGTCTTATTATATATTTATTATTAGCTAAGTGCCCCGTGCGAAGCACGGGTTATTTTTCAAAGCAAAATTATTTTTAAATTTTAATTTATTTTATATAGTGATTATAAAATATATTTTTGAATTTTAAATTGACTTACTACTGTTTATTTTGTTTAAAAAACGAATAACTACAGATCACATACAAATGTCGAATACTCACAATTAAGTATTATTGATGTTATTCTTTTGTTATTTTTAATTTAATATTAAGTTTTTATAATCAATTTGTTAGAGTCTGCATGTTTAAATTTGATGATGTGAAACTGATAATGTATAATTGTTCAGTTGTTTTGTGAAATCCTTAATATGAATATGATGTTCAAGGACTTTGAATAAAAAGATCAAACTTGTTAGGTTGATCTTATGAGTTGCATTGATGTATAGATGATAGGATCAACGATCATATAATAATGTTAAGCGATCGTAAAGTAATTTGTCGTTTCGTAAAGCTTGTTAAAGATAACAGAGCATCAAATGTTAGATTGCAAAGTCTACCAGAAGTTTGTAGAGTTAAGTTAAGATCGCAGAGTTTGCAGAAAGACCGTATAGCTCTCTTAACGATCATAAAATAAGACGAAGATCGTAGAGTCCGCTCTAAGATCGTATAGTGAAGAAAGATCGCAAAGTCTGCTCAGGGATCGTAGAGTGCTCATCGTAGAGAGTCAATCATAGATCAGATCATAAAGAGCACGTCGTAGAGTCTTTTTACTCGAAAAGCGATCAAACGTACAGTACAGATCGTCGAGTAGATCAAGTCCAAACTCTAAGATCAACCAAACTCATAGAGCTGGTCAGGCCTGACTTAAGACTAACAATGAGAAGCCTTGTAGAGTGTAGATTTCAAGATGTTCGACAATCATTCTTAATTCAAATAGAAGATCAGATTGTATTGTATCTATCCGATAGCTTAATGATGTGACACCACTCACAAGTGGTAGGTGAAGTTGCAGTTTGATGTGACCAGTCATAGTCGAAAGCAAGCTGACATGTTCACCTTGAAAGTCAACATCAGAGAACATCTAAGAGCAGAGCATTAAATGCACCAACGACAACTCTCTGACGTGAAGAACTCAGTGAAGTCTATAAAAGAGTATGAGGATTCAAATCCAAGTACGAATCAACACAGTAAAAAGTTGAACCTCTGTTAAAGTCAAAAGAGTCTCACTCTATGAAAAGAGTCCAACTATTTTGCTGTTATGTCTTAAGAAGTCAAGCTCAATGCAACTTAAGCAACACCTCAAACAACCAATCATTCAACTAATTCACTGATCTTAGCGACCATTGTACCAAGTTTAAGTGACTTGAAGAGTTCTTAGTGAACTAGACTAAGTGTCCATTGACTTAGTGTTATCTGCCAAGTCTAAGTGACTTAAAGGAATCTTTGTGATTCACGTGTAATAGATCTTAGTGATCTGGTATTTATGACCCTACATCCTTAGTGAATTTCCTACTCGTTGAGTAGAAGAGTGGACTAGGAGTTATTTGTACTCCGAACCACTTAAATATCTTGTGTTATTTACTTTTTGCCTTTACATTATGCGTATTAACAGTTTTATTTGCTGTGACTGAAATTCATAAGAACTAAATTCAGAGCTGTGATTTCATTAAATTTTTAAGGGGTTTTCAAACTAATATTCCGTTGTGTTTAATTAAATTGAGTTAATTAATTATCTGGTAATTCATCATAAATCAAGTGTGTATATATATATATATATGTATATGTATATTTAATTAGAGTTCAAAGTTGAGTGAAAACCTAAAAGCCTAAACATAGTGTTTAGTCATACTCTATTGTATAATTAATTAACTAAATAAATTTTATAAATTTTTTTTATTGTAAACTAATAAGTTACGATCATGATTTTAGTTTTAAAAGGTAATTAAATTTTAATTAGTACTATATAAGTCAATTTTTTTTAACATTAATTAACTTAAGGCCTCCTATATGAAATAAAGTTCTTTACTAAATTTTAATTGTTAATATATTTGGTAATATACATTATAATCTTTTTTATATTAATTATTATTTACGCATAATATTTTTCTTATATTTTTAATATATAATTGCTGTAAATAATGAGTTGCCATTATGATTTTAGCTTTGAAATGTAATTAAATTTTAATTAGTAATATATAAGTCAATTTTTTTAACATTAATTAACTTAAGGTCTCCTATTTGAAATAAAGTTCTTTACTAAATTTGAATCATTAATATATTTTGTAATATACATTATACTTTTTTATATTAATTATTATTTACTCATAATATTTTTCTTATATTTCTAATATATAATTATTTAGGAATATAATTGATGGAAATAATGAGTTATCATTATGATTTTAGTTTTAAAAGCTAGCTAACTAAATTTTAATAACTAATATATAAGTTAGAATTGTTTTGTAACATTAATTAACTAAAGATCTCCTATATGCAATAGAGTTGATAACTAAAGTAACCAGTAATATAGAAATACTTATAATATTTCTAATATATAGTCATTTAGAGATTAAAGTTGAGTAGAAACTTAAACTAAAATCCTAAATATGATTTTTAAGTTAAAATTTATTATATGACTAATTAACTTAAAGGACTCTTATAAAAAATAAAATTTGTTAGTACAATGCATATATTTGATTTGATGATGATATAATGTATATTTGTAACCAGTAGCTTTTGTGAAGTTCTTAAATGAAAATGGTGTAAAATGACTTAGATTAAAAGATTAAACTTGTTAGGTTGATCTATTTCGTCGAATAAATCTTATGTATAGACTTTAAGTAATTAGACAATCGTAAAGTTTATCGGACGATCGTTGAGCATACCAGTTAAGTTCGTAAAGTCTGTTAAAAGATCATAGAGCGCGTTGAAGACCGCAAAGTTTGTTAGAGATCGTAAAACACATTGAAGATTACAGAGTTTGCTAGAGATTATAAAGCACATTGAAGATCGCAGAGTCTGTTAGGGATCGTAAAGTGCATTGAATATCGCAAAGTCCAATGATGATCGCAAAGTTTGTCGAAAATAGTAAAGTCTAATGAGAATCGTAGAGTTTACTAATCGTAGAGCAATAACTCCAGTGTTCTAAGTCTGCAAAATCATGAAGTTATCTCTCAATATTCTACAAGTGCAAACAATGACCGAATGATTAGAGCAAGAACGAAGATCGTTTGAAGAAACAAAGACTTAGAGAAACTTCGTAAAGTACACTGAAGTTTCGTAGAGTTCACCTAGCCAGATATTCTACGACTATTAAGTACATTAGCTTTGATAATGGACTGAAAATGCCAAGATTCGTATAGTAAAGATCCAAGGAAGTTTGCTATATGATTGAAGTATAAAAAGAAGGTCAGTTAGAGATGTGTTTAACAACTCTATTGGTGAAAAAACAGCAGCCACGTGAACGTCACTGTAGCAATACTGATATGACATTCCTCAACCGAAAGCTGACACATCCTCTTCAAAAGTCAACAATTAGAGATCTTCAAAATTTGAACATTAAATGAGCAACGATAACTTTCTAACGAAATTTTTTTGAGGACGGTCTATAAAAGGCAAGCAGATTGAATCAAACAGTAATGATCCAAGATTACAGAGTTAAATTGCTGCCAAACTCAAAAGAGATCTACTTTATGTTCTTGAACAACTTGTTCTGCTGCTAAGTCTTTCATTTCTGAACTTAAAGCCACTTAGCAGCACCTCCAAATCACACTCTCTCTTAGTAATTGTATAGGTCTTAATGACCTATTGTATCCAAGTCTTAGTGATTTGAAGAGATCTTAGTGATCTATTGTATCCAAGTCTTTGTGACTTGAAGAAATCTTTGTGATTCATTGAATGTAACTGTTCTGTGTGAATAGATCTTTGTGATCACTCATCCTTAGTGGATTATATATACTCAAAGAGTAAAAGAGTGAACTATGAGATCGTTGTGCTCCAAACCACTTAAAATTTATGTGTCTCCTTTATATTCTGCACTTACTTTTTTGTCAAGTCTTTTAAATTTAATTATGACTTAATTCCACTTGTGTGTTAAATTCAAAACTGCGAATTCTTTCAAATCTTTAAGGGGTTTTCAAATTATCATTCCATTGTGCAAAGTTATTAAATTAACCTGCTTAAATTATAAGTTGGTAATAGTTTCTTAATAGAAAATTTTAAAAAAGATCTATTCAACTCCCATTCTAGATCTCTTAGTGCCTTTGGGATATTACAAAATTGTTGTAGAATAATAAGTTAATATTAAAGTTTGTAGGACCATAAATATAGTTATAGTTCTAGTTAAATTAATCCTAACATTATATAGGAGCATAAAAAGTGTTTTACTTCTAATTAAATTCTAAACCTATACCAAAGACTAAAGACCAAGACCAAAAAATTAAGTTTTGTCTTATTATATATTTACTAGTTAAGTGTCTCGTGAGAAACCCGGATTATTTTTTAAATAAATTATTTTTAATTTTTAGTTTATTTTATATAGTGGTTATAAAGTATATTTTTTGAATTTTAAATTGGCTTACTGCTATTATTAGAATGACTATAAATTTTGCTTAAAAAGGGAATAGCTACAGATCACATACAATTGTCAAATACTCATAATTGAGTGTTACGTACGTGATTCTTTTTTTATTTGTACTTTAATATTAAGTTTTTATATAGTTTCAAAATTTAATACTTAGGTTTTATAATCAATTCTTCTTATTTATATATGCATTTTTAATTAGAGTTTAAAGTTGAGTGCAAACTTAAAAACCTAAACATATTGTTTAAGTCATACTCTATTGTATAATTATTAACTAAATAAATTTTTATAAAAAATAAAATTGTTGTAAAATAATAAATTACGATCATAATTTTAGTTTTAAAAGGCAATTAAATTTTAATTAGTAATATATAAGCCGTGAGTTTTTTAAAAATTAATTAAATCAAGGTCTCCTATATGAAATAAAATGGTTTACAAAATTTTGATCGTTATTTTGTAATATACATTACAATTTTTTATACTAATTATTATTTACTCATAATATTTTTCTTATATTTTTTAGGAATATAATTGTTGTAAATAATGAGTTGTCATTATGATTTTTGTTTTAAAAGCTAACTAACTAAATTTTAATAATTAATATATAAGTTAGAATTGTTTGGTAACATTAATTAACTAAAGACCCCTTATATATAATAGAATTGGTAACTAACGTAATCATTAATATATTTCGTATATATATATATATATAATAATAATTTTTGATATTAATTATAATGTACTCATAATATTTATAATATATAGTCATTTAGAGATTAAAGTTGAATAGAAATTTAAATTAAAATCCTAAATAAGATTTTTAAGTTAAAATTTATTATATGAATAAAAGTAACTAAAGGACTCTTATAAAAAATAAAATTATTGTAAATAATAAGTTAATATTAAAATTTGTAGGACCATAAAGAGAGTTTTAGTTATAGTTAAATTAATCCTAACATTATATAGGAGCATAAAAAATATTTTATTTTTAGTTAAATTTTAGGCTTATACCAAAGACCAAATACCAAAGACGAGACTAAAAAACTAAATTTTGTCTTATTATATATTTATATAGATATAGATTAGAGAGGATGGATCTAAAACATACATCTTAAATAACATACTTTTATTAAAATTATGTCGTTTTGAAGATTCTTTAAAAAAAATATTAAAAGAGAGTGGTCCCACTTGCTTTCCTTTTATTTATAAAAATGACACCCGCAACCCCACTTGTTTTTTTAAAAGAATCTCCAAAACGACGTATTTTTAATAAATGTATACTATTCAAGAGAAATATGCTATTTAAGAAGTATACTTTAGATCAATCTTCATAGATTATATACATATATATACATATATATATATATATATGTATATATATGTATATATATGACTAACTAACTAAAGGATTCTTATAAAATAAAATTGTTGCAGAATAATAATTTGTAGCATCATAAAGAGAATTTTAGTTCTAATAGAAGTATAAAAAATGTTTTACTTTTAGTTAAATTTTAGGTCTATGTCAAATACCAAAAATTAAAGATGAAGACCAAAAGACTAACTTTTGTCTTTATTATTTATAGATATAGATATAGAGATATAGATTTTTAGGTTTCCTATCATTTCCTTAAATTTTTTACTTACAAACAAGGTATTAGTAAAATGACAATTTTACCCAAACATTCCTTAATTACGAATGGAACCTTTGCCTATGAAGGGTTTCTCCGATTAGGCATTTTAACCAACAAACCCTCCTCCGCCACTTTCCGCTCTGCAACTCAAAACCCCCTCACCACACTTCTATACAGAAGACAAACAGTACATATATATATATATATAATCGAGAAGAGAGAGAGAGAGAGTTGATTAAACACTAGAAGCGTCCATCGATCCAAAAATCTTTAATTGTTGATTTATATACAAAAAGGTAGTAGTAGTTAGAAGAATCAAATCAGAAAAGAATGCCTCCAAAGCAATCAAAGGCAGACATTGCGAAGAAGCAAAAAGTTGTGGAAGACAAGACATTTGGGCTGAAGAACAAGAACAAGAGCAAAAATGTTCAGAAATATGTTAAATCTCTTGAACAAGCTGTTCAACCAAAGCTTGACCCTTCCAAACTCGCCGCCAAGGTAATCCCTTTTTTAATTTTTTGACTGCTCTTTACTGTTTTTTTGATGTGAATTAGTTTTTTTTTTGTTGTTGTTGTGAATTATGATTTATTCAGTCAATTTATTGATTGAGATTGTATTTGGGATTACAGAAGAAAAAGGATGAGGAGAAGGCTAGAGAGAAGGAATTGAATGACTTGTTTAAAATTGCCGTTGTTCAGCCCAAAGTTCCAGTTGGTATATTCGATTTCTATAGTTGGCTTTATGTAAACTATCATATAAGTACTTTATATCATTTCTCCAACAATACCCACATGAGTTTCTTGTATATACACACAGACATGATTCAGACTGATTAGCTGATCCATGAGTAATTATGTTTATTATTAAGGCTTTATTAAGTTTAAGTTATAGCTGATCCTAAGTTCACTAAGCTGGGTTTATATATATCTATACATCTCTCTCTCTCTCTATATATATATATATACAACTTATATATCATGATCCTTTTTCTCTCCCTAGTTTTCCTAACATTTGATTCTAATTTATGTACTCCGCCAATCAATTTCTCAGTATCCATGTTCGTTGATGGAATGCTTGTGTGTTTATTGGGGACTGAAGGTCTATGATTATTGTTTCTGGTTTGGGTATTCTTATGTTTAAAGTTGTAATTTTGGGCAGGGGTTGATCCAAAGTCTATTCTGTGCGAATTTTTCAAAGCGGGTCAATGTGCAAAGGGTTTTAAATGCAAATTTTCGCATGATCTCAATGTACAGAGGAAGGGTGAGAAGATTGACATATATAGTGACAAGCGCGATGAAGGTGATTAAGTTAGCATGCTCATTGGTTAAATCTATGTGTTAGTCATTATCTATTCTCCATTCGTATTTTTTTCCCTAGAAGAAACAATAAAATTCTGATTAAGTTGTACGCGCGCATGCTTTTCCTTAGACACAATGGAGGAGTGGGATCAAGCGACATTGGAGAAAGTTGTAGAGTCAAAGGGGAAAGAGTACAACCAGAATAAACCAACTGAGATTGTACAATTTCTTATCCTCTTCAACCTCTTTAAACATACAATGTTAATTTATGCACTTGTCTTATTATTTACTCATGGCTAGTAGGCTCTTCTCCTTCTGTTGTTGTTCCTTTTCGATTATCTAATAATTCCCTGTAAAATGCATTATTCAAACTTCTGGTGCAACCCCTAAATATTGTAATTTTGTTGCTTATTTTTCGATTATGTTTCTGTAGTTGTTTCCATGGTAAGTTCAAATTTGTAGGATATACTGTATTATTACAGGCAGGTTTTGTTGATTGTATTATGTCATGCTAAGGTATTTAAAAGAGCATTCACTGCCTTTTTTTTATCCTATAACTGAATGATATTTATTTTTATAAATTTCAGAAAGTAGTACAAATACTTGATCACCATCCATAATACCAACTGAAGTCCAGATTTTCCATTCATTTCATTTAGAATGAGTTTTGTATCACCTAGAGTCTAAATTTTTGTGGTTACCTGACTATTAACTATCATAGTTATCAAGTCGTCGACTAATCGACGACTAGTCTGAGCGGTAGCACAACACCAAGTCGAAGGATCGACTTGGGAGAAGTAGCTAAGTCGTACAACTAGGGGAGGAAGTCGTCGCCTTGGCGACGCCTTGACTGACTACCTTCCAAGGCGCACGATCTTGAAAGGGAAAAACAAAGAAAAAGAAAAGAAAGGGAAAAGGAAGGAAGAGATTGTTGTTGTAGCAAGCTTTCATCGGCGGAGTCTACAACCATCATCAACGCCACATTGTACCGTTGGCGCTATAGTTTGTTTCGCTTGTCGATGCTGATCTCGTCCATACCAATCTACCTGGATCTTGTCGTTGCTCTGTTTGTGTAAGAAAGCTAAAAAGGAGATTGAAATTTAAAAGTATCTTGGCAAAGTACAACTTAGTATTCCATAGTTTTCTTAAACTTCAGATCTAGTTACTTAAGTTGCAGACTTTTCATTTAATATCCTTCTTTTCTTTCATAATCACCTCTAAGTTCTTTGAGTTTACATTTTAATCCCTGGACCCCATATTTTTAGTATTAGTCTTGTTCGTCAGTTTAGTTTCAGTTAAGTTCTTAGTCCCGTAAATGTGTATTATTTGTAAATGAGATTTAAATGTAAAATGTTAATATGTTTTTCTTTTTAATGGTATTTAAGAGTGTTGCTTGTCAGTAATAATATATTTATGAGCAATTTCTTACGTACTTAATGTAATTGAAGTAATATATATATATATATATAATTTTACATGTATAAACTGTACATAGAAAATGACTTGTCTACTTATGAGTGACTAGTCGGGCGCTTAGTCGATTAAGCTCCTGGTCACTAACTTGACTCGACTTAATGACTTGACAACTATGTTAACTATTAAGTCATTTAAAGGCCAACCCGAAATGTCTTTCACTCAACAACATGAATTTTCAGTGAGACTTGTTACTGAATTTTTGTAACATCTCTGCATTGAGTCTTGTACTTGCTTTTTTAAAGCTACTTTTGACCATTCCATTAACATTTATGAGTTAACATCCAAATATTCCTCGATGGCTACTCCTTAACATCTTCAGTGACCTTTATATAGGGTTGTAAATGGTAACCGGAAAATTCGTGTCCGTCCGCATCTGTATTCGAAAAAAACCCGGATATTATTTGTATTCGAAATAAAGCGGATATATCCGTATTCGGTTTTAAGATATTCGCAAATAAACGAATACAAATACGGATATATGATGTAGGACGGGGTAGGAAGAAGGAATAAGAGTACCTATCTCCGCAGAGAATCGGTAAAGAAACACACACAAAAGCACACGACTTTAATCTCAAATCAATATATTCAATAATCTAAAAATAATGAAGTATTACAATGTTTAAATAGAAAACCCAATACTTGGGGACTAAGTAAAACCCTAATTTAGAAAGAAAATAATCTCCTAACTAAAATCTACTACTATAATAAACTCTCCTAATTGAAATCTACTACTACAATTAAAACTCTCCTAATGAAAAGCTACTACTATAATATCCTACTAAATAATTTCATTAATAACTCAACATTTATCTCTAAATAACAATACAAAATTAATAAACTTCTGTAATTTCTTCTTTTGTACCGGATCATTCTCCTCGCCTTTGAAAAAAACTCGTCCTTGAGTTTTGAAATATTGTAGAATAATAAACCACAGTCCGAGAGATGCCTTCCAACAAAACATGGGCATTCGATGTTTCTTGAGCACAAATTTCAGGAATAGCGTTGACACAAGCAAGAAACTAGATGCAGCTTTGGACTCAAATATGAAATTTGGCATAAGAAAGTCAACATGTTCTACCTCAATTGTGTCTTTCTTTTTGTGTTCAACTTCTTGATCAACATGGTTCACCTCTTGCACTACAATTCCTTCAATGCAAACCTCCTTGGAATCTTCAATGGAAACAACATCCTCAACTTTATCTTCCTTGATGTTTTCGCATATGGGGTCAAACTTAATTTCAATTTCCTCAATGCAAACTATCCCTGAATCTGTAAGTTGTTCAACACACTTAACTTCCGCTTCATGTTTCTCACAAACATCAATATGTGAGAGTACTTGCTCTTCTTTATCCTCACCAATTTCATGTTGGTTATTGATACGTTCAAGTATTGTGAGACATTCATCAATTGTCTTGTAAGAATTTACTTTGCGAGTCTCCTCATGTGAACGCGTCGCTTTAGTTGAACAAACACGATTAGGATGAACATTTTTTTGCGCTTGAACAAAATATGGATGAACATAGTACGTGGTTATGTACTCGTAATGTGCCTTTAAATTTGCAAGACTTGTTTCAGAAAGTGCAAGCTCATCGCATAATTTCCAATACTTGACACTATACGGGACACAAGACTGTTTAAGTTGCTATCAAAGTTCGATGCTCAAGTTGCTTTATCTTAGCCTAAAGAAAGTCTGGATTGTTAAACTTGGAAGACATTATATATATGTAGAGGGGCTGAATTGAAAATTTCAAAAATTGGGGGGGGGGGTAAATTGAAAATTTCAGAAACTTGGGTTGAATTGAAAGTTTTAGAAGCGTTGGGGGTTGAGTTGAGAATTTCAGGAACCTATGGGTACTAAACTGTAATTTGTCAGAAGAAAACAAGAACTTTGATGAACAGCGTTGCGTACTGTAGCGATGAACAATAACATCAAACTTTTTTTTCTCGGAATAGATGGAGACTACGACGACGACGATTCCTGCCGTAGATCGTGCTTTCGTCTCGGAAAATTGTTGTCAACTCTTTAGCGAATTTCGACAATTTGATGGAGGCCAGAAAAATAGGGCATGAAGGAATTAGGTGAAATCAAAAGATATCAGGAATTTTGGCTCTGATACGATTATGATGTAGGACGGGGTAGGAAGAAGTAATAAGAGTACCTATCTCCGTAGAGAATCGGTAAAGAAATACACACAAAAGCACACGACTTTAATCTCAAATCAATATATTCAATAATCTAAAAATAATGAAGTATTACAATGTTTAAATAGAAAACCCAATACTTGGGGACTAAGTAAAAACCCTAATTTAGAAAGGAAATAATCTCCTAACTAAAATCTACTACTATAATAAACTCTCCTAATTGAAATCTACTATTACAATTAAAACTCTCCTAATGAAAAGCTACTACTATAATATCCTACTAAATAATTTCATTAATAACTCAACATTTATCTCTAAATAACAATACAAAATTAATAAACTTCTTGAATTTCTTCTTTCGTATCGCATCAATATAGGTGTATTTGCATTCGTTTAACATCCGACCGTATATATATCCGACGGATAGCAGATATCCGGTATCCGATATTTGGATTCTTATCCGAATCCGAAATTTGTATCCGAATAACTTGTATATGTGTGGGTGTATATGTATGTGTGTGTGTGTATATGTATATATATATAATTTAACTATGAGTTCCAATCCATGGCAACCGGTTGATAGGGGAACTATTCCAACAACCATCATCTCCATCGTTGATCAATATAATTAATGGCTAAGATTGAAAAAAAGGCCCTGCCGCTACAAGTTATAGCGGCAGTGACATCACCTGTAGCGGCATGTTGATTTACTAAAGAGCCCCTCTTGGTCAAACGGTCAAATAATAATAATGAGTGGCGCAATTTACGAGACCCATATGCCGCTACAAGTTGTAGCGGCAAGCTCATCTTCATGTTGCTTTCATTCTTCATTTTTCATGTTGCATTCATTATTCATTATTTATTATTATTATTATTGTTATTGTTGTTGTTATTAATATTATTATTGTTATTATTTTTTATTAATAATAATAATAATATTATTATTATTATATTATTATTATTGTTATTGTTGTTATTATTTATTATTATTATTAGTATTATTAAAACTAACAATAGCAATAATAATAATAATAAATAATAAATAGTAATGAATAATGAATGCAACATGAAGATGAGCTTGCCGCTATAACTTGTAGCGGCATATGGGTCTCGAAAATTGCTCCACTCATTCTTCTTTATTTGACCGTTTGACTAAGAGGGGCTCTTTAGTAATTCAACATGCCGCTACAGGTGATGTCACTGCTGCTACAACTTGTAGCGGCATGACCCCTTTTTCTTTTTTTCAATTTTAGCCATTAATTATATTGATCAACGATGGAGATGATGGTTGCTGGAATAGTTTCCCTAGTAACCGGTTGTCATGGATTGAAACCCTTTAATTATCAATCATCATATATTAAGTAAATAAATTTTTTTTCAAATGTCCTTCCTTGCATATGTAATAATTAGATTTTACTATCATGCCAAAATTATTTTTAAAATATGTCATTTCACTTTTAAAAAATAGAAAAAAAACACTTTTAAATACAGTATTATTAAACTAAAATGAATTCATTTAATTTTAGTTGATGTATGTTTACTATCTTAAAGTGTAAAATATCGAAAACGTATAATGTAAAACAAAACTATAGTTATTAGTTTGTTACAAATATTTTATTTTCAAAACTTGCGTGCGAGAACAAGAGTGGATGATAAATTAATATTCTTTTTCATCGAAAATGCATTTAATTTGATACTTTCTCTATGATGTTTAAATTTTGTCTGATTTTTATGATCAATGATGGATGATGACGTGCTTGAAATTTTTGTCCCCTTTATGATTAGGATGTTTAATTAATATGTATTGTTTAAACTTTAAATGGTAATGGATAATTATTCAATTTTATCTTTTAATTTTCGTAAATAATTTGAATGAATTGTTTATTAGGTAACTAATAAACGAATTCGGATACCTGAATATTCGAATAATAATCTGTTCGTTCGAATAAAATAAACGGAAACAGATATTATATGCATTCGGATATTATTTCAAATACCGAATACGGATAGTATTTTTAAAATCCGCCGGATACGAATAGATAATAGTTAAAAATATTGGGCGTATCTTATTATTCCAACCCCCTGAGTGGTTTGGTATTAGTTTTCCGGATACGGATACCACTGTATCCGGATCCGTATATATTTGTTTACAACACTACCTTTAGATATATTCTTTCCATTAATTCCCTTAGAAAACATAATAGTAGTTTATGCCATATTAATCGGTATAAGAATTGTTTCTTAATCTGGAATTATTCCTGTGTCGCAATTTATTCCATTAAGCAAAATTTTGAGTCAATAGTCTCCATATCATAATCCAAAGAGACCCTTTATCTATTACACCACTCGTGTCTGATTTGGATAATGCACTGTCAATAATTACAGAAGTGGCAAAGATTGAATGTTCTTCTGGTTGTACTTATTAAAAAAAATGTTATACTGATTGATTGGTGATGAGAAAAATTATTCTTTAGGACTTGAAAAACCTCAGAGTTAGCTGCTGAGTTTCAGTTCCAGTTCTCTCTGTCAAATTTGTTTGCAAGACTGTTGCTAGTGGAGTTTGGACTGCAAATGAACTGAGTAGAGTTAATTATTCGACTGTTTGGGCTTGGCTTGTATGCATAAGAACTGCACTCTCAAGGGAATAACTAATAAGTGTGGAGTTGATAAGCAATTAAGCATAATAGCAACTGCGAGCGAATAGTCACTCTCCCAATTTTTTTATATGCGTTTCTGTCAAGAAATTAAATCTGTGTGAGCAAGTTTTTAGTTACGACATGTATTATGTGTAAAAATTCAATTACAAAGTTGCATGAGTTACTGAGTATGATTGTTTAAATGAATTTGCAACTTATCTATCCTATGAACAGGTTTGCAAGCATTTCCTGGAAGCAGTTGAAAAGAAACAATATGGTTGGTTCTGGGTTTGCCCCAATGGTGGCAAAGAGTGTCAATATAGACACGCGCTTCCTCCGGGATATGTGCTGAAATCTCAAATGAAGGCACTTTTAGAGGAAGAAGCTAATAAGCTCGCTATTGAGGACGAGATTGAAAATCAGGTGATCAGCTTATTCATTTGTGTTAATCATCATTTTACGTTTAGATAATCTGCAATACTATTAACAAATTAGTTATCAGTTGCAGATTCATCCTCATCCGTTCTCATGCCTCTTTTCTCTATTGTGTCGGTTGTCACAGTGTTTTTTTCCCAAATTACTAATTTATCTTTGCCCCACATTGCTCTCTTTCTTATCCCAATAATTCTTATAAACATGTCTGAAAATTGTTTCAGCGTGCAAAAGTAACAACTACAACTCCAATGACAACTGAGCTCTTCTTTCAATGGAAGAAAAAAAAGGTGGACGAAAGAGAAGCTGGTTTGGCTGCCCAGCAAGCAGAGAGGGCAAAGAATGACCGCATGAGGTTAATCACCTCCTTTAATCCCATCCTTATTGCCAATCCAGTAAATATGTTCAATGAATTGACATTAATTTATTTTTCTATCCAGTGGCCGCGAGTTGTTTCTTTCAAATGCTAGCTTGTTTGTGGATGATGAAGATGCTGATGCATATGAGAAATATCCAAGAGAAGAAGAACCTAATGTTACTGAGCAGAAGGTAGTCTTGCTTGCCATAACTGATTACAACTTTTCTTTTTATGAGTCTTGAACTTGCTGGAATTTCAGATTGCCAGTAGTCATAGATTATTCTTTTAATATGTTATGATTTCATTTCAAGTTTCAACATATTCCGAAAAAGAAATTACATTTGATGTTTCTATTTTAAATATTGCCTTTTTGGTGGGTTATAAGTTTTGACTGAAGTATCAATTAATTTAGAGAAGCTAAGAATCGTATCGATTTCTTGTCTGTTAAGAGAATGCTTGTATGTATGGAAGGAGCAATTGATATACATATGAGAGAGACACTGCACCCAGTAGCATGGCGCTTGGCCTTATGCGCTGGGGCAGCCGGGGGGTGGGGTGGGTGTGTTACGGTGCCATTGGCTGCTGCTTTATGTCTTTTTTTCCTCTCTTCCTCTTCCAAATTACGCACCTGACACCACTACAACCACACAAGATCTCATATCCACCCCACCAGACAACCACTATCAGTCAAAAAACCAGATTTTTCACCTCTGCCACCCTCATATCCTGTCATCCCGCTGTTGCTCGATCGTACCAGCCATCACCACCATCTATACCTTCATCATTGCTAGATCTATAAATTGAAGACCTGAATTCTCCTTTTCCACCACCAAATCTGTCCAATATTTTACAAATAATTACAAGGGAAAGTGATAGAGAAAAGAAGAAAAGAAAATGAGAGAAAGGAGGAGAAGACAAACGGAATTGAACAGAGTCTTAAGTGGAGAGAGAGCCAAAATGACGTCGTTTTGATGTAATAGCGTACAAAAGAATATGCGGTGCCCTGCATATCCCTTTTTCACATGTGTATACTACATATATATGTTTATATTTTATATCTATGTATATAATATTATACATGTGTGTGCGTGTGCACACATGCATGTATGTAATCATATTTATGAACTTTGACTGAAACTTTGAAAGTTCAGTTAACATATATGCAGCGTGGATGACTTGTATCTATATCGCTATCTTATTCGAAATACTGTAGTCATCCTTATTCCTTAGTGTCATTGCTGGCGCAGGATGTGTTGTTGTGATTGCAAGTTCATCGATGCTATGTGCTTAAATAGCTGTACAATAATTTGTCTATAATAGTTATTTACTTTTGGCAATTCATTTCCCAACACATACTCTTCAGATCGTAATATTATTCTATTACTTAAGATGATGCATTAGTATCTCTTTTAAATCTTTAAAGAAATTTGTTCAAAATATCCACAGTTATTGTAAAAATCCCTTGGAGATATATTCATTCAAATCTGTGCTTGAGAGATTTCTCTTGCGTCAATAATTGAACCATGTTATTCAGTTCTTAGACCTTTTATGTAGTCCTTTCTTGACCTATTAGAACTTCGTTGGAAAAAGAGGAGAACGTGTGCTCACCCTGTTCTTGTTTCACAACAAGTAATTTTTAAGCAAAATGTGTATTTGCATCGTCTTTTGTCCTAATTGCCAAAGTATGTTTAAACTACGTATGTTGAAACACTTCAGATCTAACTTGTGTACTAACAAAATTTAGTAAATTTCTAACTTCTATTTTAAAATAGAAGTTCAAGTGTTAAAACACTTCAGATGTCCAGTTATACGTATACTCACAAAATTGAGTTAATATTTATAACTTGAGAGTAAATTAATAGTTGGGTATAATCCTTGTGTTTCCAGTCTGACCTTTTCCAGTTACAGGTTCAGAACAATTCATCCGCAGTGGGACCAAGCACTTCGAGTAGTGCAGTTGCTGATTCTGAAGAAGATATTCCTGGCATTGATGATTATGACGATGATGAGCTCGACTTGGATGAGTTGAATGAACTTGAAGCTAGTTTGTCGAGAACATCTATTCAAATTCGAGAGCCTGGTAAAGAGGTTTTGTCTTGAGAGATAGGAAGTATCAATTCTACAGACCCATACTACATTTGGAGAGAGAGGATTACCACTTGAAGTAGTTGGCTGCCTAGTTAACCATCGGCGTATTTACTCCGTATTTTAACTTGGGTTACTTGAGTCGCAACATGTTCTTGTAGTTCGTGTTATTATATGGAATGAGGCGGAGTTCTGAGTCGAAGTTTTGCCTACTTTTGTCAGCATCAGTACTTCGAGAAGTGTCAAATTTGGTCTCTTGTTTTTTAGATTTTTACCTACAACTGCTATAGCTCTATGGTCGGATTTCTCATGGCATCTGTTTTCGTACTATAGTGTTTTGGAGTGCCCCTCTTTTGAGTAGTATTCCTGGAACCGCAGTAGAGGTATTTTAGATTTGCTCAAAACTGACCTGATCCTCTGTCCCTGGCAATTCATTCTTATTATGTTTGGTAAACAGCATCAAGCTGAATGTCCAATTTCATATAATAAGGACAATGCTTCCTCTTTAATCTTATTTGGGCATGGAATTGGCTGTGCATACTTATATTGTCAGTATTTGAGACTACGTTGCTAGAAGTGATTAATTTTCTGTCGTCGTGAACTTGCAGAAATGTATGTAGCAGTATCATCAAGCCATACCTTTAATTTTCCCAAGTTGGGGTTACTGTTTTCAGTTACACTTGTAATGAATTGGAATAGTAATGAACTTTCACTGCAATTTTGTCATAGCGCCGAAACCTGTAGAGCAAGGTACATATTCAACTGTGGGAAATGAGTTGAACATGTACCCAGTTGTGGCAGAAGTAGCACCGAGGCACCTGCATACTGTACCTTATACTCGACGGCTAGAATTTTTATTTGTGGTACTATTAAATTTCATTACAACGCAGGGAGGGGGGTTTGCTATGCAAAGGCTTGGTGATACCGTTCAAGCTAATGGTTAGTGGTAAAGGCTAGAATGATGAAAATGAAAAGATGCAAAGTCGGGCAAATAAGCTGTGCTGAAAGTGCATTGAAGTTTCAAGAACAGATTATCAATGGATATGCAAAACCAGTCATGCAGAATGTGTAGAAAATAAATGAATAATGTTAAAAAATCTCAACTGAGATGGGATTGCACAACTCCTAATTGGTTACGTGAGGTAATACTCCATTTGTTCCAAAATACAATGTTGTTATTGACCTTTTGAAGTGAATTAAGACATTTTCAAACTCAAAATTAATCTTTTAATTTTAGTCAACACAAGGATAACTATTGAAAATTATCTAAAAAGTATACTCATAGTAAGACTTAAACATTTTATATTTTTTAGTGAATCATCTCAATTTTGAATTTTCAAAAGCCAACAATGATCTTAAAATTTAGAACGTAAGAAGTATATACTTATTATTGGTCGTGCAAAAACATTGCTAACAATGTGTGACTGAAAGGGTATCAAAATATTCATAAAAGACACCGTTTGAGAACTCAAATTGGAAATTCCTAACATTACTCTAATTAAATCTACCGAAATATGCTATTATTATGCATAGTCTGTGAGAATTGAGATGCAATAGAAAAAAGGAAAATTAATGAAAGCACTAGACACTGACAGTTTGATACTAATTCAAACAGAGCATAAACTCTTGAAAGTTTAGTAGTTTCCACATCTTCTGGAATTATATAGTATAAAATAACAGCAGGGCCAAGAAATGCTTCAAATAAAACTGCAATGTGGCAGAAGGAAATAATGAAAAATCTGAAACAAAAATGAACAAAAGACGATATAAAAAGAAACTAGTGTCCTTATGCAGCTACTTCGCAAGTAATGGGAGAGACCAAAAATAGGCCACATGGTGCTCATCTCTTCTGCTTCATTATCCAGCATCTCAAAACCAAACTCTTCTTCAAGTGCTATCACAATGTCCACGGTATCTAAACTATCTAAACCGATATCATTCCGACAATGGGACCCATTGTAACCTGAAAAACCCAAATATCAAGATCAAGTGAGAACTATATGATATACCTGTATTAAAACCAGCCCAAGCACTATAGCAAATACAAGAAAGAAGAGTTGAAGAAGTCACTTTTAAGTGCTCAATTATTTGTCTAATCATTCATTCTGAAGATTATATCACTCGGAAGGATGTAAAAAACATCCCAAAAGGCAGACCCGTGGCTAAGTTAGGTATGAACTCAGCACTATACATGATGAAGCTATATCGTCTTCAAACTTAAAGGTTGGAATGGTACGAGATGAAACATCAAACGACATCCCATGTCTCTGATTTTAATTGGCTTTTGGAGTCCTAAGCTCTTTAAAATGGTAAAATTTCATTGCAATAATTTAATCCGATATATCTTTGGTGGTCTCTGTTTCCTCTTCATATGACTAATGTTGAGAGAGTGTTTGTATGCAACACTGATGTGTTCAACCACGATTATCTAAGTAGACTAAATTTTACTAAAAAAACATACATAAAAATTTTTGTTAATAAAAGTTGATAAAATCTGTCATAGATATTGTCCAAACATTAATAGGTACTTTATCTCTCTCTCTACATATATATATATATATATATATATATATGAGCCATCCATAGCATATATTTGCTATGGATCAAAAAAGGGCAAACACCATCTATAGCGTTCGCTCCTAATATCAACAACCAAGATTAAAAAGAGGAACGCGGCGTCCGCTAGTATTACTAGCGGATGGTGTAATGACACAAATTGGACCATTATATCCTAAATTAAACAGTCCGCTAGTATTACTAGCGGATAAGTATTTTTACTATTCTCAGCCTAATCTCAGTTTAATCTAAGAATAAGGGTTTGGCCTAGTTAATTAACTAAGATTTACTAACTAGGGTTTAGGGTTTATTAACTAGAGTTTAGGATTCATTAATCAGGGTTTAGGATTTATTAAAAGGAGTTAATAAACCCTAAACTTTGATTAATAAACCTTAAACCTTCGTTTATAAACCCTAAACTCTAGTTGATAAACTCAAAGTCCTAGTTAATTAACTAGGCCAAACCCTTATTCTGAGATTAAACTGAGATTAGATTGAGAATAATAAAAATACTCGTCCGCTAGTAATACTAGCGGACTGTTTAATTGGGGGTGCTAGTAATACTAGCGGACTATTTAATTTGGGGTATAATGCTCTAAGTTGTGCAGTTAGTTTGTCCGCTAGTATTACTAGCGGATGCCGCATTCCTCCTTTTAATTTCAGCCGTTGATATTTAGAACGGACGCTATAGATAGTGTTTGCCCCTTTTTGATCCATAACAAATACATGCTATGGATCATTGCCCTATATATATATATATATATATATAAAATTGAGAACCTAAAAACATGAAAAGATACAATGTACAATGTGTTTTGGCACATTATAAAATCCTTGTTGTTAGAAGTGTTGTGTATGTGCTTTGTGTGCTGTGGTGTGCTGTGAGTGCTGTGTGCGCACTCCTCCTCCACTTGCATCTAACTTGTATAAATTAGGGAATTGTAATATGTAAAAAATACAAGAAAATGTATATAGCTACTACAATTCAACATGGTATCAGAGCCTTAAAGCAGTTTTAAGAAGCTTTTGTTCCTTCTTTTCCGTTGCGCTACTGCTGCTCTAATTTCCAAACAGAAAGCTAGCAAAACTGGTAGATATAGCAAAATTGAAAACACAGTTGGATCAGTTAGTGTCAGGCGACCAACACAGGAGTATCCGGTTTGGAACCCACAACCCCACGCGCCCTCACGCGCCTGACGCCGACGCCACGCGCCATCGCTGACCGGCGCGTGAGACCTTCTCCGGTGAGCTTCTGCGACGCGGCTTCTGGCAGGTTGCTCGTTTCTCTCTCCTCTTACTATCTACAGTGGTTTCAGAGGAAAAGATTCGGGTTTGTCTGTGTTTGGCTTATTGACAGTTCGTTCAGTTCATGTTGGCTTACTGTGACTTGTACAAACTATCTCTGCTGGGATTACTGTGAAGAATAATTGTTGGGCTTATTACTTGCTACTTCAAAAATAATAATTCTTTCAAAACCATCACTGTTAGGCTTGTTATCACTGTCTGGCATATAGTTTTGCTTACTGTTAAGCCTTAACTGCTAGACTTGTTATCACTGATTGGATTGGTGATTTTTTCCCACTGGTGTTTATTGATTAAGCGGTAAAATTATCCTTGTTGCTATTTCCTTGGATAAATTCTTGCTACTTCTATTATCTTACCATGGCAGAATCTGGCCCTATTATTGAAACCAATAAGGGACAGATGATAAGAAATCATCATCTTAATTCTGCGTTGGTTCTTAGTCCATTTAAGTTGGACGGAAATAATTATCTCGCTTGGTCCCAAGCATGTCGTATGTCCATTGAAGCTAACCGAATGCAGCACTTTATCACCGGTACAACGACCATGCCTATACAAGCAGGCGTAGCCCAAGAAGAGTGGAAATCTGATAACTCCATGGTAAAAACATGGATTTTTAACTCAATGGAACCCAGTATGAGGAGCAGTTATATGTTCTTAGACACTGCATATGCACTTTGGGAGGCTATCTCTCAAACCTTCTCTGTTAGTGGTGATATGTCCAAAGCATATGATATCCGCAAAAGAATCCGTGAACTAGGTCAAGGTGAGAAGTCTGTAGCACAATATTTTGCAGAAATAAATGCACTGTGGCAGGAGCTCGATCATTACCGGGTTTTTTCACCTAAATGTCTGGAAGATACAGCTGCTTATCAAAAATTTGTTAATGAAGATAGAGTTGTGGATTTCTTGGCCGGGTTGAATATAGAATTCGATCAAGTTCGAGCACAATTACTTGGTCAGACTCCCTTCCCATCACTACGTGAGGCTCATGCTAGAGTCCAACAAGAAGAGAGTAGACGTCGGGTAATGGTTCTAAATATAAATCCAGTTGACCGCTCAGCCATGATTGCTTCATATCCTAAGTCTGGCCTTCCCATCCCTTCTTCCATTGAAAGGGAGTCCCGTGAATGTGACTATTGTGGGGGAAAGAATCACACCAGGGATCGTTGTTTTAAGCTCCATGGGCGTCCTAAAGGACGTGGAGGTCGGTCTGGTCGTGGACGTGGATCTCATGTCTACATATCTAGTCCTCCACCTTCTGTTGATATATCTAGCACTGCAGACACTACTACTACACTCACTCCTGAGGAAATCTCAGCCTTTCGGAAATTCTGTTCCAAATCCACCTCATCTCATTATGCCCAGACATGTATACTTCCTTGTGCCTTTCATGTTTCCTCTACTTGCCCTAGTTGGATTATAGACACAGGTGCCTCTGAACATATGACTAGATCCTCCAACCTCTTTACCTCATACACACCCCGCTCTGGCAAAGACAAAGTTCGAGTAGCTGATGGCTCCTTATCTTCTATCTCTGGGAGTGGTTCTGTCATTTGTACCCCTACATTGACATTATCATCTGTTCTTCATATTCCTTCATTTACTGCAAACCTATTATCTGTCCAACGCCTTTCTGAATCTATGCACTGCTCAGTAACCTTTTTTCCTAATCATTGTGTTTTTCAGGACTTAGTGACGAGGCAGAAGATTGGCAGTGGTAGTGCAGTTGATGGTCTCTATTATTTAGATGTTCCCTCATCTAACATGCTCTCTACTCAGGCTCTCCACTCTACACCTGACTCCAACCTGACTTTGCTCCATCAATGGCATCGTCGCTTGGGTCATCCTTCCTTTTTTGTATTGGAGTCTTTATTTCCATCTTTAGTTAAGCAATGTAACAAAACTCAGTTTTTGTGTGAACCATGTGAATTCGGTAAACACAAACGTTCGACTTACTCTGCTATTAATAGTCGTCATCCTGAGCCTTTTGCTGTTATCCACACTGATGTATGGGGACCTTCTCGGGTTGTTTCCCGTTCTGGTTTTAGATGGTTTGTTAGTTTTATTGATTGTTATTCTCGTGTCACTTGGATTTACCTTTTGCGTTCCAAAAGTGAAGTCTTTACTTGCTTTCAAGACTTTCATAAAATGATTCAAACCCAATTTAACGCTAAGGTCAAAATTCTCCATAGTGATAATGGTCGTGAATATAGTAACAATCATGTTTTTTGCATCTTACCTCTCTCAGCATGGGATCATTCTTCAAACCACCTGTGTCAAAACTCCAGAACAAAATGGAATTGCGGAAAGGAAAAATCGACACTTACTAGAAGTTGCCCGCACTCTTATGTTCACTATGACAACTCCTAAATTTTTATGGGGAGATGCAGTTCTGACTGCCGCATTCCTCATCAACCGCCTTCCTTCTAGGATTCTCGGTAACAAAAGTCCTATCTCTTTTCTTCCGCAACTACCCAGTCCGTCTCCTTCACCTCGAGTTTTTGGTTGTGTGTGCTATGTTCATGATAAATCTCCCACTCGGGGTAAATTAGATCCCAAGGCCCTTCGGTGTGTCTTCATTGGTTATTCTCCCACCCAAAAAGGATATAAATGTTATCATCCTCTTCTAACAAAGTATTTGTCACCCGGGATGTCACCTTTTAGGAATTAGAACCTTTTTACTCCTCACCTTCTCCTCGGGGGGAGGATGTTATTGATGAGGAGAAGCTTCCTTCTGAGACTGGTATTACAAGTACTATTATATCATCTTCTTCTACTCCTGTTATTTTTTCTGATAATTCTGCACAGGGGGAGTTACAGTTAAAAGAGTCACGTGATAAACCGCCTGAGCCTGAGTTGAGGACCTATGCTAGAAAAGGAAAAAATAAGGTCACCATAGCTGCACCACTACATCAACCTTGCTCCGAACCTGGTCTTGATAATACTAATGGTGAGAATCCTATTTATTCTTCTAATGATACTGACATTCCTATTGCTCTTAGAAAATGTGTTAGATCTTGCACACAACATCCTATCTCGAATTTTGTATCATATGATAAACTATCTGCATCCTACCATTCCTTTGTTTCTTCTTTGTCCTCTATATCTATTCCTCAGGGATGGAAAGAAGCAATGAGCAACGAGAACTGGAAACATGCTATGATAGAAGAGATGAATGCCCTAAAAAGGAATGATACTTGGGAATTAGTTACTCTTCCTTATGGAAAAAGGCCAGTTGGTTGCAAATGGGTATATACAGTGAAACAAAAGGCAGATGGGACAGTTGAAAGACTCAAAGCTAGGCTAGTTGCAAAAGGGTACACTCAGACTCACGGGATTGATTACCAGGAGACTTTTGCTCCCGTGGCAAAGATGAACTCTGTTCGTACCATTATCTTATGTGCAGCAAATTTTGACTGGGATATTCAGCAATTGGATGTGAAAAATGCATTTCTTCATGGTGATCTGGAAGAAGAGGTATATATGGAAATACCCTCTGGGTTTGCCTCACCTATCACCAGGGGTAAGGTTTGTAGACTGCGAAAGGCTTTACACGGCTTGAAGCAATCTCCTCGAGCTTGGTTTGGTAAATTCCACAAAGCAATGGTAAAACTTGGGTACAAGCAGAGTCGAGCAGATCACACCCTATTTGTCAAACAAATAAATGGTAAGACTGTCATTCTTATTGTTTATGTTGATGACATTGTTGTGACAGGGGATAATAAAGAAGAGATAGTTAATCTCAAGGCGAGTCTGGCTAAAGAGTTTGAAATCAAAGATCTGGGCACCTTGAAATATTTTCTTGGTATTGAAGTTGCAAGATCTTCCAATGGAATTTTTTTATCTCAACGGAAGTATGTTCTTGATCTCTTAACAGAAACTGACATGCTGGGATGTAAACCTGTTGATTCTCCTATTGAAGTTAATCATCATCTAGAAGGAGGCACAGGACCTACGGTTGATAGAGAAAGATATCAACGTCTAGTGGGACGACTGATATACCTGTCCCATACTAGACCCGATATATCTTATGCTGTGGGTATAGTCAGCCAATATATGCATGATCCTCGACAAAGTCATATGGAAACCGTATACAGAATTTTGAGGTATCTCAAGTCTGCACCCGGTAAAGGTTTATTGTTTGCATCACATGGTCATATAAGAGTCGAAGCTTTTTCCGACTCAGATTGGGCTGGCTCTATAGAGGATTGTCGATCTACATCAGGCTACTGTTCATTTGTTGGAGGTAATCTTGTCATTTGGCGTAGTAAGAAACAGTCGGTTGTGGAAAGATCTAGTGCTGAGGCTGAATACCGAGCTATAGCCTTGGGTATATGTGAACTAATGTGGCTTCGGACTTTGCTAGAAGATTTGGGTGTTTCAACTGCAGGGCCTATGCAGTTGTTTTGTGATAACAAGGCAGCCATTAGTATTGCAAATGATCCGGTACAACATGATAGAACGAAGCACATTGAGATTGACCGACACTTCATCAAAGAAAAATTAGTCAGTGGTCTTATTTGCTTACCTTTTGTAAAAACAGAACATCAGCTAGCTGATATTCTAACTAAGGGTCTTAGTGGTAAGATGTTTCATCCCTTGTGTTTCAAGTTGGGTATGCGAGATATCTATACACCAACTTGAGGGGGAGTGTTAGAAGTGCTTGGTGTGCTGTGTATGTGCTTTGTGTGTTGTGGTGTGTTGTGAGTGCTGTGTGTGCACTCCTCCTCCACTTGCATCTAACTTGTATAAATTAGGGAATTGTAATATGTAAAAAATACAAGAAAATGTATATAGCTACTACAATTCAACACTTGTCAAACACAACAAAAAGAATGATCACATAAAATTGGACAAGGGGAGTTCAGAACAATATTACATTCTTCCACTACTTTAAAAAAAAATATGTTGATGTTGGAGTGTTGGACAGATGGATAGGATATGTCAATTGCGAAAAAGAAATAGCAGGATATGCACTAAATGGAAGGCTGATAACTATGGAGATTTGGTTCAAGGAATATTATTTTGCAAGGACAATATGTATCATACGGAAATCAATGGATTACTTGCTGTTTGTATGCAGGCTCAGAATTTGGCGTACAATGGGAGAGTAATAAGTGCAATTCTCTATGCACTTGGTCCAATTATAATTTGACCTACAAATTATCAATATTGGCATTTTGGAAGTGAAGTTGGGAAGTTTAGCAAATACAACAATTACTGACAAATGAGAACTTACAAACTGTGAGAACTTTTGTGTGTGCATGCATGTCTTCGTGTATTTACGGCTAATGTGGAGATGATAAGAATTTTTTTTAATAATAATGGTATATATGGGACAGCAAATAAGCATGACAGTATAAGCTTCACATGCTCCACAATAATGATATGCCCAAATGATAGATATCAAGATTAAGGATGCGGCAACAAACATACCTAGAATTAAATATGTTCATGCATAAACATGGTATAAGTTCAATTCATGAAAGCCACCATGCCATCTTCAAAGCTAATAATAATTAAACACAAAATGTTTCTGAGAACAATAAGTAACATTGATGCCTAGTGTTTATCCTATTTAAAAGAATAATCCAACTTCACCAGCTCAAAAGCATTGCTGTCTATTCTTCTTTCACAACAGGATTTAATTACCATCTATTCGGGATATCAATTCTTAAAAGATGAAAAATATACAAAAAGCCACAGATCAAGGGTTAGGGAGTTGTCCTGCCCTATAAAGCAAGAAACATAAATGGCGCGATAGAAGTTTGCAACTAACAAATAGTAGAGAGATTACCTTTGTTACCAGGAGGCTTTACTTTTTCCCCTTCTTTTTTACCGGCGCAATATTTCCTCTCGAAGGTCTGCGCTTCCGTGTAAAAGCAAACTCTCCAAATTTGTGACCAACCTTTCCTTCAGTAATCTTACATCGTACATGAGTTTTGCCATTGTAAATCCGTACAAAGGAATCAACAAATTCTGGCAAAATAGTAGATCTTCGTGACCAAATTTTCTTGTTCGCAAGGCCCTCTTTCTTCTTCTTCATTTTCATCAGGAATGCATCAACAAAGCAGTCCTTCCATACAGATCGTTGGGGAATGAACTCAGAATTTCTTTGCCTTGATTCGGCCTCAACCTGGGTAGAAATAGTTTTAATAAGTAAAATTAAATATAGAAACAGTGTGCATATAAATATATCATAGTATTAGTTGGAATCTTATAAAAATTACGTTGTGTTTGTGAGTTTGTATGGAAAGTGAGGTGAGGGAAAGTTTCAAGCGTTAGGGAAGAGAAATGGAGGGGGAGTGATAATAACTTTCCATCCAAATCTTCCCAATTTTGGGTGGAAAGTCATGGGATCGAAAGTGGGGTTTATTTTTCACCCTTTTCTCTCACTTTCTTTCCATGAAGAAAACTCACAAACATGAGTTTTGAAAAGAAAACAATTAAAATCCCCCCAAATCCTTTCGTTTCCATATTCTCTAAAACTCAGACAGTGTTAATCAACACCCCCCCACCCAAAAAAAAGAAAAAAAAAAAGAAAAAAAAAAGAAGAGACATGTATACATACATATTAATAAATAACATAGTTTATTGGTAGGAATCTCAATTAAGCAGTAGGTAATACCCCCACCCTAAACACACACACATACACAATCGTTTTTTATGAAGGTATATAAATATACGTTCTTACAAGAAAATCACTGTGCTCAATGTTTGCAATCTCACATAGGCAAACACATCCCAATCCATCCCCTCCCACATAATCACTACAAAATATATAATCCATGCCTCCTCAAATACATATATCCATAGAAATAACATAAAATCTCACTTAAAGCATAGATCATAAAATCACATTATTATTCCCCATTTCCCCCTAGTATGTCTTCAGCTTTGATTCATTTAACAATCGGAATAAATAAAAATAATAGAACAAACCCATTACAACTGTAACTAAAAAGGGCAACCCCAAATAAAATCCTAAGTGGGAAAAGAAGTTACTATACTATTACATGTTATATGTTCACCACGGAGGAAAAATTAATCACTTGAGCAATGCAAGTCTTAAATCCTCACAATTGAAGGGCATATACAATTCCATGCCCGAATAAGATTAAATAGCCAGCATTGTCCTTATTATACGAAACTGGATATCAACCAAATTCTTTACTACATATCAAAACATTCAATTACAACCTGAGTTTCAATTTGCGGCATAAACAGAGCCCTAACGAAACAAATAAACACAACTTAGATTTCATTTCCACCAATTACCAAATGAATCATCAGAAACCCTAATTACATTTTCAAAGGAACAATCAATCAATCAATCTATCTATTTATATATTAAAACAAAATGGAGTTAACAAGATGCATACAATACCTTGGAAGGATCAGAAGCATATCGATTATAACCTTCAGATCCCTGCGAGAAGTTGCGCAGCAGTGAGAGACTAAATGGGCCTCCAGGGTTTTGGGTTTGCAAGGAACGAACGTTCACTCGTAGGTGATTGAGGATTGCATTTCTCGCCGCCATTTCTCAGTAGATCAGTAGGGAAGATGGTTGGGTTCTGTTCTAGCCTGACTGCCTGAAGGTAAAACCAAAGAGGGGCAGGGCAGTTAAGGGCGTAAACGAGTCGAGCCGAAGCGAACAGAAAACTACTCGAATTCGACTCGAAAAGTTAAATTCGTACTCGAATTCGAATTATATTTGAAAAATTCTGCTCAGATTCGACTCGACCCGAATATTTATTACTCGAATTCGATCCGACTCGGATCGAATTACATTCAAACTACTGAGCTTCAAATTCAAGCTCGAATTCGAGTCTCCATATAATAATTAGCTTTAAAATAAATATAATTATAAATTGAATTTGTTATTTTACTTAGAAATGAGAAAATATATTTACCATTACACTTTACAAATATAAAATCACAATTAAAATTAAAAACAAAACAAAATAATTATAATTAATTGTCCTAATTTGATTTAATTTTGTATATATTATAAGAGAATGTATCGAGTATCTAATCGAATTTGTATCAATCGAGTATGTATCGAATCACAATTGAGAATTCGAGTAGTTTGAATCTTAAACGAGTCGAGTATAACCTTGCTCAGATTCTACTCGTATTTTTATTCGAACTATTTTTTATGCTCCGATTTGGATCATATTTTTAACGAATCCGAGTCTCGCTCGTATTTTTTCGAGTCGAGCTCGAATCGAGCCCGAACTGTTTGGCTCGTTTACAGCCTTAAGGACAGAGCAGGGCAGGCTCCAAAAGAAAATCCATAGACGTCCGTTCGGTACTAAAAAGTCTCATCCAATATTATCCGTTATTATGTTTTATTACTTATTATATTATTGTTAATTAATTTTTATTAGGAGTAATATTTTTCTGTTCACAACTTTTATCAAATTTATTGACAATTTCATTTGAAATAATTAATTATTATAGTTTTTTTACATATCACTGCTATTTTCTATACAAAGTTTTGTCTTCAACGCAAGATTAAAATATAATTATTTTAACATAAATAATTGTTAATAAAAGTCTGTGCTTTAATTACACGGATTATTACACTAGTAATGTATAATTTAACTTATTTGATGATGATATATATGTATATGTATATATATTATAATAATTTTTAAATAATGTGTAATTTAATTTGTTGATGTGCAAGCTGAATTACATGTGTAACATATTTTTCTTAATGTGTACAATAATAAGATGAAATTCAAACAAATTTTAAAAATATATATAAACAAATTATATAACATCATCTTTATCTTTGTTTATTCGGTAGAAAACCCTAATGTAGGCACGACCTTTCTTTCCTCAACTGAGTTATTTACTTGTATAAATGTATTACCGTTTGCTTGTAATTAGTTTTAATCATTGCTCTTCATTTCAATTTGGCTAAACAAATGTATTCAAATGGATTTAAATCCCAAGATATACACTAACAAAGAAAAAACACTCATCTTATTTGAATTAGTAATGAATTTTTTTATTAGATCTGGTAGTATTTTCTCTCTAATTGATGCACAAGTAGTACTCTAATTGGTAAAAGCCTAAAAGGACAAATTTCATCAAGTTTCTTTTTTTTAAAAGCCCCAATTTTTTAAAAAATACAATAAAATTTCATAATTCAAGTACATCGATCATTACTATTACAATATCAAGAACCAATCAGACCTCACTAAAGAAAGAAGAAATAAACTCACAAACAAGGCTCACCTAAGTGCGAATCGAACCCGAGACCTAAAAGTCAAGTACATCGATCATCACTATTATAATATCAAGAACCAATCAGGCCTCACTAAAAGAAGAAGAAATAAACTCACAAACAAGCCTCACCTAAGTGAAAATTGAACTCACAAACAAGCCTTTCACTTAAAACCAATCAGACCTCACTAAAGGAAGAAAAAATAAACTCACAAACAAGCCTCACCTAAGTGAGAATCGAACCTGAGACTTAAATGTCAAGTAAGTTGCTCCTATTATTTGGTTTAAAATTTTCTCTTTGTGCTTTTGGCTTAAAGACTTGTTTTCTTTGAAGTTGTTGAAGTTGTTGAAGTCGTTGCTTGTCTTCAGAAAACCTTTATCATATTTTCTGGCTTTACTTTGAATCACTCTCCTGAGTTGTCTTGATAATAGAGCAACTTCATTATTATCTAAACTCAGGAGTTCTTTATTTAACTCCCCATCATCGCTTTCTTGGTCTACAAGTAGATCTTTGAAAGTAATTCCTTTCTTCTTGAGATCTGTATCCAATCCTGCTTTTTCGACTAACATGTCGACTTCGTAGGCACAAAGATTTCCAATAAGGCTATCAAAAGGATAAGTATTTAGATCTTGCATTTCCTTAATGGTTGTAACCTTCATTTTCTAGACGGATGGAAGGGCTTTGAGAATTCTTCTGTTTTTCTCATTAGTTGTATATGTCTACCCTAGTTGTTCCAGTTTATCAATGATTCTGAAAAAAACATGTTTCCATATCAATGAATTTTTTACCTTCTTCCAGCTTGAAACTCTCGTACTATTGGATTAAAGCAGTTTTTTTGGTTTCTTTAATATGATTGGTTCCTTCATAGGTTATAATTAATTTTTTCCAAATTTTTTTTTTGCATTTTTGCAATTGCTAACTCTTTTGTACTCTTTTTCAATGAGAGCACTAGTCATTATCTGTTTAGCTCTCGATGCTATATTCATAGTCTATTCATCTTTAGTGGTGAACTCATTAGCATCTTTCTCAACGATCTTTTCTCCTTCAATTTTTGTGAGAACTTTTACACCTCGTTCTATTGCAAGCCAAACTTTAATTCCTTGTGATTTGACATAGATTTTGCATCTATTATTCTAGGTGGCAAAATTTGTGTCATCGAATAGTGGGGTCTGGATATTGATAATCCTTCTCCGCAACCAATAGCATTATAGACCATAGATGGATCTACTCTTAGATTTGTCTGTATTCACTCAACAAACAAGTTAAAGAGCATCGCTCTGATACCAACTGGAAGTCTAATAATAATCTAGAAGGGGGGTTGAATGGATTATTACTATTTAAAAATTATCTTAGGCTTTTTTAAATATTTAATTAATTAATTTGTTGTGTTAGAAATTAATATGCAAGACTGTAAAAATTCAATCACACAATGCACAGAGATTTGTCTGGTTCACAACATACACCTCAGGTATACTGCTACATCCAGTCTCAAGCTCCTCTCTAGGACTTGAGATCTTATTACTCTCAATAATAATACTCCTTCAACAGGCGAAAAAGCCTTTACAAAGTTTTAAAGATCAACTTCCAACTATACACAACTAACTATCTTGGACATCAAGCTCCCAACTCATTGCTCAAACTTAGTTGTTCCTTTCCTTTGAGTTTAGTTCTACTTTATGATATGGTCTTGAAACGACAACCTCTTCCTCAACTCACAAGTACACTAGAGACCCAACTCCCAGTTGACCTCTCTAAGACTGGTCTTGGTCAAAGAATTACTCATCTTTCTCACAGATACATAAAATAAACTAACTCTATCTTTTTTGTCTTTTTACAAAAAGATTTGACAGAAATATGCTTCTAAGGTAAGCATATAAAATTCATTACAGATATATAAAAGTTTAAGTAACGTTTATATTTGATACTTCTTAAATAAACAGATAATAATTAAAGATTAAATATTTATATAAAATTTCAAAGACTTTTATATTTGTGTGATACGCTTCTGTGTAAGCAGATAGATAATATTAAATTTAGATCAAATATGCTTTTGTGTAAGTAGATATATAATTTAGTATAGATTTATAAAGGCTTACTTTTTCTTTATAAATAAAGAATGTGTTTCTATGTTAAACTGATATAGAATTAATTTCAGATATAAAAGTTTAAATAACTTTTATATTATGTAATAAGTATTTATGAATAAATGAATTTATGTTCAAATACTTGCAATGACAGTTATCAAGTATAATAAATAAATCAATTAAATAATACTTGATATAATAAATAAATTTGTTTAACTCAAAGATATATAATAATATATTTGATCTATGATGTGAATATGTTAAATAAGGCCATTTAGGACTTTGAGCCCTCGTTCGGCTGATTCTCTCATTTAAGAGGAATATCTCCGCTATAGTCTCGGTATTTAAGTACTGGCCAAATTTATAGTTTCACAACTAAAATTTTGTATAAATATTTTCGATAGACCACTTAGGACTTTAAATACCGTTTGAATGATTTCCTTACTTAAGAGGACTATTTCCGAATTGTTTCGGTGTCTAAGTACTAACCTACTTTACGATATTTATATAAATAAACTATATCAATAAAATGCCACTTAAGATTTTAAGTCCTCGTTCGGCTGATTCCCTCACTTAAGAGGAATATCTCCGTTATATTCTCGGTGTTTAAGTTTTGACTTTTTATATGATATAAATAGGTGATATATATATATATATATATAAATGTGTATAACAATTTATATTTGTATATCTATAAATATAAACAAGTATGAGATAATTTAAATAAATTAATTCAATAGTTATCTAAAATATTTTGACTAATTTTATCTTCTGTGAAAGATCAGAACTTTGAGTAAAAGAGAAAGAAATCTTCTTTAGAGAAAGAATGTAGGCAAGGAAGAATAAGTTTTTCTTTGTTTAGGAAATGGCGACTTGAAATGAACTAAAAAGCTTCATATTTATAGATTTTTCAAGCCAAAGGCATAATGGTCATTTGGGAGTTTATTTTGAAAACTAAAGGCTAAGATTTCTTGGATTCAAAATCAAGGGCTTGGATTTGTCTGAGAGGAATTCACACGGATTTGGACAATAAAAATGGTATACTGACAAGTTAAACTTTAGCCCATTATAAAAGTTAGCTTCCAACTTTCAAGCACATGGCCAAATACACATGACCAAATTCATTTTCCAGCATATGTAATCCTCAAAGCTAACAAAGGCCTTAGCCTTTTCTTCCTTTACATGAGCACACACATGCACTTCAATTAATGTTTCGAAGCTCACATGTAATTAATCGGATAAGTAAAAGGCTTTTTAGCCTTTTGCTTTTCATATCCCCCATGAAATTCGGATAAAAAGGAATACAAAAGTCTTTTACTTTTTGTATTTTCTTTTTACTCTTTTGTAAAAATATCTTTAATATATAATATAATATTTTGAAAGCTTTAGTGTATAAAAATTATTTAGGAATAATAGGAGTTTCCTTGCCTTAGGAAATGTTACTTTATGAAGTAATCTCTTTAACACTTTATATTAAATTATCAAGGTCAAAAAAATATTAATTCAATAAAATTTGAAAATATTTTTGGTCAAAGTAAATAAGATAATTAAAAACAATTATAATATTAATTCTATGGAGATGATTTTAACCTTTTATATTTACAAATTATTGTTATAATCAAAATAAACCTAAAATTTGGAGACCTATCAAGATTTATTATCTATCATTTGATATTCAAATAATGAATTTACTAAAAAAAATTTATTTCCGGCGTTCTCGCTTTTGTACTTGTTGTCGAGATCCTCCCATAATTATCTTGTCGTCTTTTCTATGAATTTGGCTTCATACACATCGTACAATAAATTGATTAACACATTTAGAATGTATCTTTTATATATGAAGTCATCTTATTCCTATTTTATTCGAGTCTTTATTTTTACTAGTGTCTCATTTTCTTTTTCTTCCATTTTCTCTTCATTCAGCACATGAGAGAGTTTTAGTTCTGTTAAACAAAAATACATTTTGCTCTTCCAACGTCTGAAGAATAATCCATCAAACTTCTTGAGTTTGTTAAAATTTTATTTTTTTTAATGTGGAGTTTCCGACCCGCGGGTCGACTAATCTCCCTAGCCCGATACCAGAGCGGTTTGCTACCCGACTTGCGCTAGGGGTACCGTGGCCACAATAGAGCATTTTTAGTGCCTTCCAAATGTTGCAAGTGAGAGTCGATCTTGAGTCATCCGGGTTTACGGTTCTTTCTCAAGGCGGCTTGCACCACTGCGCCAAATGTTGTGGTTAAGTTTGTTAATTTGATTCAAGCTACTTTTTTCATTGTTGTCATATATTGTTAATATATCTTAAATTATTTAAACCCGCTTCGTAGTTTGATATAGAACAATAATATTACCCCTTGAATCGAATGGTTGACCACTCTTTCTTTAAGACTATATTCGCCCCTTACTTTTGCTACACAGAGTTACTACGAATTAATCTCCCAAGATAAGACAGACCCAGATTTTACTCTGTACTAGATTTTATTATGTAGAAATAAATCTAGTGCAAAACTATAAATGAGAGAAGAAAATTCTGGTATTTTTTCTAAGAACTTGAGTGTTGGGGTGTGTTTATTTGGGCTCGATGGATGCGGTGGGCCACAGTCCACGTGGAGGAATGTTCCTATGTAGGATTCTGTTTGGGCAGTGGGAGAATATTAAGGAATTAAGGATTCCTAACTGTATTTCATTTCCAACTCCTAAGGAAAGTGTTAGGATATGATTTGACTTTCTTCCTCTAAGGAGATTGAGTTTAATCCCATTTAGGTATCTAACCTAATGAGGAGTTCTATTTCCATATGGGGATGGGCATGAAGTTGATGGTGTGATCACTATAAATACAAGGCTAAACCTTAATTCATAGGTAATCATCTTTTTTCAACACTAAAACATTAAGCCTTCATTTTTAAACATTATTCAACCTGTACTTATTCTTACACCGGAGCTATCCCCCGGCGGTAAAAGTCGTCAACTCTCTGAGTGTGGTTTTATTTCTGTACAAGATTGAACGCGCAGTTTGGTGATTGGGCGCGTGGACGAATCTTGGCGTTAACATTAGCGCTAGAAGGAGGGCCTCTTTAGTGCTTTATAATTTTCAATCACTCAGTACTTTTTGATCATAAATAATGGTGTCAAGTAAGGCGAAGACGGTGTTGGCACATGGTGAATCTACGGTTGGTCTTTCTCAACCCAGAGGCTCAGTCAAAGATAGGCTGGGACCGTCAAGGAGCATCTCGGACAGGCTGGGCCCCCAAAGTCATTCAGTGGGCCCAACTGACCCACAGACGATAATTGTCAGAGAAAATTGTTCTCGACCACTCAAAAGACACTAGGTTATGATAGTCGTGCCGAAAACCAGAACTCTAGGCCGGGTCAGAGTCGAGAAGAAAGGGAGACAATCCTAGCCAAAAGGATGCAACGACCTAAAGACGCCGTAGAAGCCATACGCCTTCAGTAGATAGAGTTGGATAAGCAGTTGGCGTCGTTGTTAGATGGAGAAGAAGTTTCCTCCAATTTTCATTGACGTTGATAAGTTTTGCTAGAGGACCAATCCAGGACATACCGTTCGGACGGTTCTCGGCATAAAAGGAGCAAGCTCAAGAGTCGCTCTCAGGAGAGGATCAGGCGATGTAGCCGATCCCGTGATACGAGCAGGTGTCAGAGCTGCTCTCAGGAAGCAAGTAGTGGAAGTAGGGGAAGATTCGAAAGGAGAAGGCGGAGGGTATCTTCAGATCATGATAGGGATAAGCGAGAGCTATCCCCTCGAAGGGAAATTCTCGAGGCACCTGCCCAGAAGGACGAGGATGTGCGAGAGTCATCCCCTCGAACAGGAGATCTCGAGGCACCTGCCCGGAAGGATGGGGATAGGCGAGAGTCATCCCCTCGAAAGGCGATCCCGAGGCTTTAGCTCGGAGGGTTGCAGAGCTGGAGAGGGTGCTCACAATAGTTAACCAGAGGAAGGAGGCTTCGATAAGTTCGACCTCACCATTCTCCCCAAAAATTGATCGGGTTCGGGCCAACCCTAACAAGAAGATTCTGCACATAGAGAATTACGATGGCGCGGGAGACCCGTTTGATCATAGCTAGGCATATGACCGGCTGATGAGTTATTATGACTACTCTGATACTGTTAAGTGTCAGATGTTTATTATAACTTTGAGGAAAGAGGCTCGGCAGTAGATGACATCTTTGACCCCAAACTCTATTTCTTAATGGAATGAGCTTTGTGATAAGTTTCACAGTCAGTTCGAGAGTAATAAAAGAAGGAGAAAGCCAACAGCCTCTTTAATGCAGATTCGTCAATACTCGAATGAGACATTGGGCCAATATGTGAAGCCGTTCTGAGAGGCAGTTGGAGTAGTGACGAATTTAAATGGTACTCAGGCCCTCGGTTACTTCACCACTAGGCTGGAAGTAGTGAGATCAAAGAAGTTCGTGAAGGACATGATGTTCGATGCCCCGAAGGATTTGGCTGAAGCTTATGACAGAACAGAGAAACTTATCGCAATTGAAGAAGTCATGGGTAGTCTGAAACTGAACTTGACGGAGAGGCCGAAGGATCGGGATAGAAACAACCATCCCCAGTCAGATAACAATAATAGAACGGACGATCTGCTGAAGAGAAATTTTAATGGTGGTTCAGGTAGAGGACGTCCACTTTTCTTGAACAGGAAAGTTGGCAAGGTGTACACCCATCTCAATACGGATCGGGCAACAGTGTTGGAGCATATGAGAGACAAGCCATACTTCGAACCATACCCGAATAGTACCAATCAAGATAGGGGAAATCAGAACAAATATTGCAACTATCATCAAGCTACTGGACACTCTACCGAGGATTACAGGAATCTGAAAGCATTAATTGAGAAGAATGTGCAGAGCGGGAAGTTAGTTCAGTTCATTGCGGGTCGAGGAGCTTCGGGAAGGACGTCGACCAATGGCAATACACAGCAGAACCCAAAGCCCTAATCCGAACCGGTCCCAGTAATTCGAGGAGTGGTAGATATGATAACAAGCAGTTCAATGGGGAAGGTAGCTGGAAAAAAATAGTGAGGGATGTTGGATTCAGTTATGACAGTGTCCGAACAGCCTGCAAGGAGGGATCGGTTATATCCCGGCATTGTGATATCACTCACCAATGAGGATTACCCATCGGAACCTATCGAGCCGCATGAGGGAGCCCTAACCATTACTGCCCAAGTCGGATCCATGGATATGAGACAAATCATGATCGACAACGGATCCTCTATCGACATACTGTATGCCCATGCTTACCAGAGGCTAGACCTAGGGGGAAGGAAGATGGAGATCGGGCAGGAGCCTCCGTTGTATAGGTTCGATAACGATCCAGTTCGAGTAGCAAGAACTATCGAATTGCCAGTCATTTTTGGGATGACCTCCTCGGCAGGTGGAGGTCAATGTCATGTTTTTTGTCGTACATATGGATTCTGCTTACAATGCTATTTTGGGACGATCGACATTGATGGCGTTGCAGGCGGTGACCTCCATTCCTCATTTTAAGATGAAGTTCTCTACGTCGAACGGAGTTGGCGAAGTTAAAGGTGATCTAAATATGGCTCGGAGGTGCTACAAGAATTCATTAATATCTTCAGCTGTTGGGAGGTGCAAATAAAGGCAGACAATGGCGATTGAGGTTGAACCGTTTACTGAAGGAAGCACAGAACCCCTCGTCCTGCCAGCCGAAGAGACCGAAGATATTGAGTTGATCCTGGGGAAGAAGGATAAAACAATAAAGATTGGTTCGGGTCTGCAGGAGCCCTTCAGAACGGGATTGATCGAGCTGCTTCGGGTATACGCGGATATTTTCGCATGGGAGCCCAACGACATGCTAGGGATTGACGAGAAAGTTGTTGTGTACAAACTGAACGTAGACCCTACCAAGAAGCCAGTTCGGCAGAAGAAGAAGATCTTTGTCCCAGAACGGTAGAAGATCATTGATGATGAGGTGGCCAAGTTATTAGCGACCGATTTTATTTTTGAGATCGACTATCTCGAGTGGTTGGCGAACGTGGTATTGGTTCAGAAGCAGAATGGGAAGTGGAGAATATGTATTGACTATACTGATCTAAACAAGATGTGTACGAAGGACTTCTACCCATTCCTACACATTGACCAGTTGATAGATGCCACATCGGGGTACTCGTTGTTGAGCTTCATGGATGCCTTTTCGGGGTACAATCAGATTTTAATGCATAAGAAGGATATCCCGAAGACGGCCTTTATAATGCATCAGGTGATCTATGCTTATAAGAAGATGACTTTTGGATTGTTGAATGTCGGTGCCACTTATCAGAGGATGATGAATTACGTATTTTAGAAGCAGTTGGGTCGAAGTATGGAGGTTTATGTGGATGATATGATTGTCAAAAGCCCATCTGTTCGACAGCATTTAGATGATCTAAAGGACTGTTTCCAGACGGTTAGGGACTACAACATCCGACTGAACCCGACGAAGCACACATTTGGCCTTGGTTCGGGTAAATTCCTAGGGCATTTGGTGAGCAAAAGGGATATTGAGGCAAATCCGGAGAAGATCAAAGTCATTCTAGACATGAAGTCTCCTCATACGTTCAAGGATGTACAACGGTTGACAGGTCGGATAGCAGCCTTGAGGAGGTTTATGTCCAAGTCGGCGGAGAGATGTTTGTCGTTCTTCGATACCTTAAAGGGGTCGAAGAATGAGAAAACTTTTAAGTGGACTTCAGAGTGTGAGGACGCCTTTCAAGGAATAAAGAAGTATTTATCTTCGGTGCCTTTACTGATGAAGCCGGTCCCTTCGGAACCTCTGTATTTATATTTGGCGGCAAACTCTTTGGCGGTCGGAGTGGTACTAGTTCAGGAGGCGAGGGGAAAACAGTTCCCGGTCTACTATGTTAATCATGCTCTTTGAGACGCGAAAACCCGATATTCAAATTTGGAGAAGTTTGCTTATGCCTTGATTATAGCTAGTCGGAAGCTTCAACATTACTTTTAAGGAAGATTGATAGTCGTCTACACGGATCAGCCTCTGAAGAAGATATTAAATAAGCCGGACATATCAGGATGACTTGCAGCGTGGGCGATGGAGTTGACTTAGTTCGTGCTGGAGTACCATCCTCGGACAGCAATTAAGGGTCAGGCATTGGCCGACTTTGTGGTAGAATGTTATTTCTCTAAACCCGACTCTGTGGATCTGGCAGAAAAGATGGTTGGGCTGATCTCGGAGGTTCAGTAGGTTCATACTTCATGGACGTTGTATGTGGATGGGTCTTCGACTTCGGATACCAGCGGTGCAGGGGTGATTCTGATGAGCCCAAAAGGATTCAAAGTGCAGCAGGCTATCCGCTTCGGATTCAGGGCGACCAACAATGAGGCTGAGTATGAAGCAATTTTGGCTGGGTTGTGGTTAACAAGAAGCTTAAAAGTGTAGAGGCTAATCATCTTCAGCGACTCTCAACTGGTGGTCAAGCAGATATCAGGGGAGTATGAAGCTCAGGAGGCAAGGATGACCAAATATCTAGCCGAAGTAAAGGATCGGCTCCATTATTTTAGTTCACATGTCTTTCAAGGGGCTAATCGGTCTAATAATACCATTACCAATGCATTGTCTAAGTTAGGTCCTTCGGATATAGGTTCTTTCAGTGGGTCAGTGTATTTGGAGGTTCTGGAATTCCTAAATGTTCAGGGATCAAAGGTGTTGGTAGTGGAACGCTCGGACTATTGGATGACGCCATATATAAGCTACCTGACCGATGGCGAGTTACCTTCGGATCAAATATTAGCGAACAAGATAAAGTACAGGAGCTCAAACGTTATATTGATCGATGGTAATTTATATAGGCGTGCATATTATTCGCCTTTGCTGAAGTGTTTGATCCTGTCTGAAGCAGAGTACGTACTTCAGGAAGTTCACGAAGAAATTTATGGAGATCACATAGGACATAAGGCTTTGGCATATAAGGTGCTTCGACAGGGATATTACTAGTCTACTATCTTTAAGGAAGCCAAAGAATATGTTCAGAAATGTCCAAAGTGTCAGTTGAACAGTCCTATTCCTCATCAGCCGCCCGAAGAGTTATTTTCGGTCCTGTCCCTGATCCTATTTTCAGTATGGGGAATTGATATTTTGGGACCACGGCCGAAGGTGAAAGGGCAGGTCAGTTTTATGGTAGTGGCTATTGATTACATGACAAAGTGGGTGGAAGTCAAGCCACTTCGGATGATCACGGAGCAAGAATATCTCAAGTTTCTTAAGAAGTTCGTGGTATTTCGCTTCAGAATCCCTATGGTTGTGGTGTCAGACAATGGTAGACAATTTGTAGGATTGAAGTTCGAAGAGTTCCTGAAGGATTTGGGCATCCAACATCGAAAGACTTTGGTTGCTCATCCTCAGTCTAATGGTCAAGTAAAAGTCACTAATCGGACTCTACTCAATAGAATTAAAAGGAGGTTAGACGAAGCTAAGGGACGATGGCCCGAAGAGCTGTTCAGTGTTCTATGGGCGTATCGAACCACTCCCCAGACCACGATAGACGATTCGCCGTTCAGACTAGCCTACGGGACCGATGCTCTTGTTCCAGTCGAGATCGGGTCTCCTTCGCTACAGGTCAGTTAGTTTAGGGAGCTATATAATAATGAAGGTTTTCACCTTAATCTTGATTTGTTAGAGGAGGTTTGGGAGTCGACATTGGTAAGGCTTGTAGTCTACTAGAAGAAAATGACCATGCACTATAATAAAGGGGTTAGGCTGAGGAGATTTGAAGTTGGAGATCTAGTCCTCCGAGAGGTGGAGGCGTCAATGCCCCAATGCCTCGGAAAGCTAATGCCCAACTGGGAAGGACCCTATGAAGTTAATGAAGTGTCGGAACCAGGTACTTATCGGCTTCAAGCAATGGATGAGACAGAAGTCAAAAACACTTGGCATGCTGGGAGACTTAGAAAATATTATCAGTAGTGCATGTTAAGTAGTTTCTTATGACTCTGTAATTTTATATTGGTGTTTAATGAAATAACATTTCAATTTTTCTCATAATATGATTTTTTTCATTGATGTTGGATATATGTACATGGATAAATTAACTACAAAATAAGCTATTACAAAAATTTTGTTTTGGTAAAGGGAATTTACTTCAGGCTTCGGTTTCGTCATCCGAAGAGTCCAAGAGGTCTGCATTAAGATGAACTGTCGTCATCTTTTCTTTGTCTTTGTCCCAAGCTTGTCTTTGTCCCAAGCACATTGGTAGCCGTCGTTAAACTGTTGTATCACCTCTTGCATCAGCTCGAGGGACTTTCAGTACTTTTGGCAAATTTTTTATTTAAGCTCTTCGGTCAACGGGGGACCTAATGCCCTGTAGTTGTTGAACGCCTTTTCCAAGGAATTGTGAGCCTCGGTGGACATTCCAAGCTTTACCTCCACAAACTCGAGTTCGCACACAAAGCCTTGTTGTCATCCCTCAATGCATTGCATTCCTTTTTCATGATTTCGTGGTTGTTCAAAATTGCTCTTCGGCGTTGTTCGCCTTCGACAACTTCTTATTTGACCTTCTCCAACTCGTTTTGGAGTTTTATGCAATGGAATACGGTATTGGCGTGCAGGCTTTTTTTCTTTCTCGGTGCTCGCCATTGCAGTCTGAACCATAAGTTCAAGACGTTCGATTTTGGCTTCCAATGCTCTTTCTCTCTCATCAGCTTGGGAAAATCGGCGCGCAGCATTCGGCTAGTAACAACAGTGGCCTAATATTAGACAGAGGGAAAGTTAAATAATGAAGTTATTATGTAAGTTCGGAGGTAGGGTTAAGTTAGAAATATTTACCCGGCTTTGATGTAAGGCGTTATATTTTATGAGGTCTGGAAGACTTGCTTCTTTGAACCTTTCATCGTCTCTGGGGAGGACAAAGTGCTCGAAGAGGTTAATCAGGAAGTCTTCAGCCTTTTCGGGCCATAATGTTGCTGAAGAAGGGGACTCTTCGGTGCGGCTGGGAGGTGAAAAAGAATGTTAAAGAGGTGGTGGTGATTGTTGGTCAGAGGAAATCCCAATGTGTTGTTTTTTGGCTGGGGTTCGGTTGAGTGGTTTTCAAGTTCTTTTCTTTTGTCTGATAATGTTGGGTTCGGTTCAGTGTTTTCTGTCGAAATGGGATTTGGAGGATGGAGTTGGGTCGATGGATTGGTTCGGTTAGGCGATTTTCGAAGGTTCGGTGGTTGGAGGATCGGTTGTGATGTTTTCAGGTACTTTGGGTGGGAGGTTTCGGTCGGCAGTCTTCACAAGACGCTTTCTCTTTATTCGGACGACTTTGCCTCTTTCAGAAGCAGTCATATCTAGGAAACTTTTCTAGGTGAAGCCAGATGTGGGAGGATCTGACATCGGGATTGCAGTAATAAGTTGGATTAGAGGGGGGTTTCGGTTAATTTTGGCAAAAGGTTTGGTTCTTCAGTGTGTTCGGTGGGCGTTGATTGGCTAATGTTGGTAGTAGGTGTTGGCTTAATTAGAGACACTGCGAGGATAGGAAGTTTAGGTCAGTATAAAAGGTTATAAAATTAATTCTAGAATAGTAAAGCAAAGGGGTCGGAACTTACATTTATGATCGTATAACCAAGTTTGGTCACTCAGAAGATCGAGGTCCCATTCCTTCGTTGGTAGCTTTGCAATGATTTTCACCAGTTCTTCAAGATGGGTTCGGGAAAGTTCTCCAATGGTTATGTTGGGATATGAGGCTTCGACCCAGTCTGAAATTTCACGAGTGCTGGGGCCTTGGATAAAGAATCACTAAGAGTGTCATCCTTTATTGCTGGAAGGAGTCTTCATCAATGGACGCTTCTCGATTTGTTTGTTCTGCTGCTTGTTTATTTGTCGGAAGCCAGATTCCCAGGATCGGCTCATGGAGAATAAGGAGAAGAAGAGGTCGACGGTAGGGGGTGTTGAGCTCGTGGTAGAAGGCGATGAAGGCAATGATGTGGATGTAAGAGTTCGGCAATAGTTGGGCGAAGCCGACTCCAATAAACCCTAAAAGGGTGATGATAAAGGTATGGAGGGGTAGACGAACCCCATAAGGCGCTGAGGGAGATGGCGGTCCACCCATCGGGGTGATGGTACATTCGTTCGATGTGAAGGGGGGCTCGGATCTCATAGGTGGCCAGAATACGGTACTGTTCTCGTATCCCGACGAGGTCTTGGGGGGCGATGGTAGAGAAGGTGTTGATGTGGGCGAAAGATTCCTCATTTGAGTACTCCTTTAATATTTTTAGATTATCAATTTTAGCCTTGGATGGCCTGATAGTCGAGGGTTTGGTGAAGTAGTGGTGGTGACAGTGGTGGCTTCAGTAGTGATGATGGTGGCAATGACGGGGTTAACTACAGTCGGTGTTAGGGTGGAAGAAGCGATGATTCTAGGTGTGGATGGTACGGTGGATGTTGGGGTTTTATGGCAGCCATTGATGAGTGGTAGAATGGGTGATCAGTGGGTATTTCGCTGGTGAGAGCAAGAGTTGTAGTTGGGAGAAAGATGCATATAAGGTTTTGGCGAGATTAAGATCAGATCTAGAATATGGCAGTTGATTTTGGAGGAGAGGGGGTTTTGAATTGTTTGACCTTTGGGGTTCCGCACAGTTTTCCAAAAATTAGTGGGTTATTTAATGATGGTGGGGGGCTGGCAATGTGTGTTGGATACATTACCGCATGATCGGATTTTGGGCCTCGTGTTTTCATTTAGTTATTGGGCTTTTATGATGAACTTTTTCATTAAATGTCCTATTGTAATGAAAGACTAGGGGGCAATATTGGGGTGTGCTTATTTGGGCCCGATGGATGCGGTGGGTCATAGTCCACGTGGAGAAATGTTCCCATGTAGGATTATGTTTAGGCAATAAGAGAATATTAAGGAATCAAGGATTCCTAACTGTATTTAATTTTCAACTCCTAAGGAAAGTGTCGGGATATGATTCGACTTTCTTCCTTTAAGAGGTTGAGTTTAATCTCATTTAGGTATCGTTCTATTTCCATACGGGGACGGACATGCAGTTGATGGTGTGATTACTATAAATACAAGGCTAAACCTTAATTCACAGGTAATTATTTTTTTCAGCACTAAAGCATTAAGCCTCCATTGTTAAGCATATACTTATTCTCACACCGGAGCTATCCTCCGACGTCAAAAGCCGTCAGCTTTCTGAGTGTGGTTTCGTGTTTGTGCAGGATTGGACACACAGTTTGATGATTGGACGCGTGGACGAATCTTAGCCTTAACAAATAGAAAGATTTAGAATGATTTTTTTAACTATAAAACTTGGGTGGATTTACAATCTATTTATAGGTTTCCAATTACCCTTTTGAAGAGATACATATCATTTTGAAGAGACACATCCCTTTAAAAATTTATGTTAAATAGTAGAGATATATTTCTTTGAAAAAATATGTTGAACTATTGTAATGATTCATCTAATGGTCTTACCAATTTGAATCATTGCATTGATTCAATTGTTTCATCTCGAATCATTGCATTGGTCCAATTGCTTCTTAGCCCGAATCAATACATTCTTTGTCCGAATAGATCCCTCTTATTCAAAAAGTTATATCTTTCAAATCAAACCAATTGAACTAATATGTCTATTGGTTTTAATTACATCATATAATATATTTATTATATTTTTTTCAGATTTAAAAATGTCTAACAAAAAGCTCACTAACTTTGTTTTCCCAAGCCTTTATAATGTTGAAATAGACCGGAAAAAAGAATATACTGTGAATTATTGAAACTTAATTGGAATATGATCTGGCCAGAGCAAGCCAATTTATCATCTATGCATCTGGATAGAAATGAGTCAAAAAGATAATGAAATCAAATTAAAGGATTCAGTAATGGGGGTCCAAAGAAAAAACTTTGAAAGCTTGAATGAGGCCATCAATGGAAAATGACAGCCAAATATATAGCATTAATTCTCAAGTATGGTTGGGATCATGGATGCCAGCTTAAAAACTCTTAATTATCTATCTATCTATCTACCTACCTATATTATATTAAATGAGAGAAAAAAGTAACTGCTTTTTGGCGTTAACAAGATTTTTAAATTCTTTCTTTGTTTCTCTTTCTATTCTTTCCATACCTATTAAATCTTTTAAAGGGGTCCGATTAGTATGAAGTGAACTTCATGGTAAGTTCACTTCATGTCCAATACTGCGCTGACACGTATCATCCCCCGCCACGTGTCAGTGCAGTATTGGACATGAAGTGAACTTACCATGAAGTTCACTTCATGCTAACCGGATCCCTTTTAAAGAGATAGTTCTTACTTTCTCTTTCTCACTTTCTTATTCTTTTTACTTTCTCACTCTCTTATCATTTTATATTAAATCACACACATAATATGTATTCAATTAACTAGTTTATATTAAAAGTTTTCCAACTTTGTAAAAATCTAGCTAGCTCACTTAAGTTCTTGCCCTATACTCAACATATACCGCCCTTCATTACACATTATCTTTTACCCTTTTCTAAGCTTTGTTACTTAGAAAAAGTTACACTCATGCATGTCTTAAAAAAACTTTAATACGCATAAAAAGAAATTAATAATTAATAGGGGGAAAATTCACGTTAAGAAACATATAACATCGTAGTCCCACATCTAAACATGTGAATTTTTTTAATATATATATATATATATAAAAGATCCAAAGTTACTGTGTACCACCAGTACCTCATGATCTTTTGGGACAATAAATTGAGCCTTAGTATGATTTAATTCAGAATTTGAATTTGAATTTGAATATACATCTCGATAACAAGTGATCAAATTCCACTCACATATATAGAGGGAAAAAAAGAAGAAACTGAAACTTGATCAATTTACATCTCAATATAAGGTATATATCTCGAGATCTACAAGTAGCCAACATATCATTTTTTATGTTTTGAAGGTGCTGCTGGAGTTCTTACCCTATAAAGAGGCATCCCAATATTAGCTGGTCCATCCGGCGCCTTATCTTTGTTGTTGGAAGCAGCCTCAACGCATGGCGTGGTGGCCATGCACAAAATATGAGCCACCAACAACATAACAAGGACCTTCATAATGATCCTCTTATTGTTAGATACCAAAATTGACATCTTTCCTTTGATTTATGTGTATGAATTAATTATGGATGTATGTATATTTTGATGAATTTGTTAATTAAACTAGAAGAAGAGCTAAGGTTTGGTTTTGAATGAATTAAAAGATGTGTTTAATTTAATTTATTAAGGGAAAAATTAGGTTTAATTCTTGTTAAGGTTGAATGGTGTGGCTTGAGTTTTGTTGGTCCTTTTAGATTTACTGTCTTGTAGTGTATGGAAATAAGATGGCCATTCATTCGATTTGGAAGGATTAATGGTGGGAATTAGTTTGCATTAGAAAATGATCATTTTATTTTTATTTTATTATTATTTTTGTGTGTTTTGTGGTGAATAAATTCAGCAATAGTGTTTTGGTGACTAATGAATAAATACAAAATGATTTGATTGAATAATTTGACTGGTTGTAATTGATTATTATCTCTGGTTAGGTCTACTCACGTATGATAGATCATCAACTAATTATATTTTATCATATATATCATTTTGTATATAATTTTTTATAAATTTTTTTTATCACCATAGCAATATTTTAAATTCAGTTACTTTCTAAAAAATTTGAACGAAAACTCGTGAATAAGGTAAGAGTAAATTAAGTGAACTCTAGGGATAATAACAACATTAATATATAATACTCCCTCTGTTCCAAATTAATTGCTCAGTTTTGAATTTTTAAAGTCAAATTAATCATTTTTAAAACTAATCATTTTACTATTTTTGCTAAAATATAGGTGAAGAGATTATAACCAAAAGAAAGTATATACAATTTATTATTAACCCTAATTTTTATAATTTTAAAAATATATTTATATATGCTTAATTATTAATTCTAAAAATAGTCAATTTGACTTAAAAAATCAAAATTGAACAATTAATTTGAGACGGAGAGAGTATAACGATTCGTAAGAGGCTAAGAGCTCAACAGTCTTCCACCAAAATATAGTCAATAATCTTATTTTGTTGGTTATATTTTGTGCATACATAATCGTAATTTGCATAAATACAAATACTCTTATACATTTTGTAGAACTATATATGCACAAAATATTATTAATACCAGAAATTGATTAATACTAATACACTTGTGGAATTTGTATGAGAATCAACAAAGGAAAAACACCTAACATTGTTGCCTTTTTCTTTTCTTTTCTTTTTTTTTTGTTAGAGACTACTAAACTCTGTTTTCTCCAAAATATTCTATCTGTTCATTTTTAATTGACGTTTTAGGAAAAAACATAAATATTAAAAATACAATTAATACTTTATCTGATTGACCAAAATGGTTATAAAATCTCAATATTACCCTTTTAAAATTCTTTAGAAAAGATGAAAGAGAAACAAATTAGTATTTAATTTATGAATAATATAAGAAATTAAGTTATTAATGCTTCATTGAAATTTATAAATAACAAATAAAAAAGAACAAATTTTACTCTCTAAAAAGACAAATAAAAAGGGACGGAAAAAGTATATGTCTTTTATCAATAAATAAAAGACTTTCATTTATTTTGTTTATATTTCTATTTTAATGAATTTTCAATAATAAAATTTGAATGTTGCATGCAGCCAAATGGATGTCAACATGTTTACCAGAAAAGGAATATAAAAGGAGGTAGAGATTTTTAAGGTAGAAGGTTTTATATTACCCTAAGAAGAAAAGTCCCCAATTGCAAAGATTCTTGTTGCCTGTTGGATTTAAGCTACCCAATGGCTAGTATCCGGGTAGTAATATACTACTATCTCTTAGCTTTTTTTGGAATCAATTTAATCTACCTTTTACATTTCTCTGTCTTGTGTTTGCCTTTTGTGGAAGTGGAAGAGGACAATACCTGAACGGTCCAGATTTGTCCATTTTTCTTTATATTATTATTCCCATCTTCTTTTAGGAAATTTTTTGACATTTTCAGATCTATGTGCCTGTCTCTATCTCATGATATGTATTGATGTTAAATAATATTTATTTATATAAAATATTAAATTATTAATAAATAATTTATTTAACAAAACACAATTAATTTTGAATTTTTCGCTCACTTTAATATACCATCAGGACCGTCCAAAATTTAGAATAAATCTCACTGTCCATTATATCCTATTTAACTTCAAAGGAAAAAAAATTGTTCTCTCGCCCTCTCCTTCCTCCATTCTCTAGTGTCGGCAATCTCTCTTCCCCTTCCCTTTTATACGTAGTGCCGGAGACACGGATAGCATGACTAGTTATAATATATTTGATAACAATTCATAACATGAGACAGAAGATGTAGAATTGAATTTTACATACCAATACGATTTTATTCAATTCTGTCTCTATTAAATTTTCTTCGGCTTTTTTTTGTAACATTTTATCTCCCTAATCTTTTCTATACTTCTTCCGTTCTCAATATAGCATGGATTTTAAAAATGACAATTTTTTTAAATTTTAATATTTGTTAAAGACGTAATAATTATGGTATGATATTAATTTGTCTTAGATTTTAAATAACAACATAACATATAAATAATTTCATATTATTTGATAAGACAACTAAAAGTGTATATCTAATTGTTAAACAAACTACAAAAAAATATCTCCCCAAGTTGAAAGAAAACTAGTATATAATATCTCTCTCTCTCTACATTTTTAATTTCTTATTCTCTCCCATTGATGGCAGTTGGCTTTTTTCTTTTTGGTTTTTTTTTTATTATTTAATGTTGGTATTACTAAATTATGCCTTGACATCATGGATGATGTTTTTTTTTATGGATCTCTTCAAATAATCTATTTTCTTTGACAAGTTAAGAATTTAATATACATAGAGACAGGTCTATTTGAATTTATTATAATAATTTAAAAACTATTAAAAGCTAAGACTTTTTATATACATATGCATGATATTTTGGGGTATGTTTGACAAACTTCAAGACCAAATCAATTATGCAATTTGTCACCAAATTAATCTGAACTTCCTCCATTATATTTGACTTTCTAATATCATTTTATAAAATTTAAAATTAATATTAATTCATGTAATTTTAATAATTATAATTGCACTGAATTTGTTTAATAGTGATAATAACAATTTTAATTATTACAAAGTATCCAAAATGCACCATTTAAATTTGTTTAACTTTATTTTGTTAACATGAATCACATGATTTTGAATTTTAAACCCCCTCCCCCCCCCCTCCAACCTTAAAGCTTCTATCCCAACCCAATTACCTTTGTGCGAGTTTCAATATTGGGACAATTGCAAGGATAAGTACATTTTTAAAAAATATTATAATATAAGTGCATACATAGAATATTTATAAAATTAGTGCATCTTCAATATTTAATTTACAAATCAATTTTAATTATGGTAACTGTTACCATAATTAAAAGAATACCAAATCATTTGCTCATTCTCTCTCTTTCATTTGAAAACCCTTATTTTCTAATTTGGGATCTTACCTCCTTCCTCCCCCTCCCTCCTCCCTCCTCCCTCCTCCTGCCGGCCTTCCTCCTCCCTCCTCCGCCCTCCTCCCTACCGCCCCCCTCCCCCTCCCTCCTCCCTCCTCCATCCCGCTTGCCTCCCCCTTACTCCTCCCTTCTCCCTGCCCATACCGCCCGCCTCCCTCCCGTCTGCCTCATGGTGGCGTCAATGGAGTCTTCACGTTCATGGTTGGATTTTTCGATTTCTCCAGGTAACCAAACACTAATATGGAGGTAAACAAACAATAGTATGTCGATTTTTTACTGCATTTAATCTAGGTAACCAAACACTAGTATGGAGGTAACCAAACACTATTATGGAGGTAACCAAACACTATTATGGCGATTTTTTACTGCAGTAAATCTAGGTAACCAAACACTAGTATGGAGGTAACCAATTCCTGAATGTGTAGTAACTAGTTTTTTCGTGCAATAAATATAGGTAGCCAAACACTAGTATGGAGGTAACCAATTCCAGGATGTGTAGTAACTAGTTTTTTCGTGCAGTATGGAGGTAACCAAAAACTAGTATGGAGGTAACCAATTCCTGAATTTACTTATCTTTGGTATGTACCTATATTTCTTGTTTATCGGCGCTTATTATAACTTAAGTTATGTAACGATCATGGTCTCTTTTTTTTGCATCGGGGTAACCAAAAACTAGTATAGAGGCAACTTAAGTTATGTAACGATCATGGTCTTCTTTTCTTCGTAGCGGAGAAGGATGATGAAGAGAATGATGAAGGGGAGACGGCGGAGGAAGATAATGAAGGGAAGGCAAAGATTCGCGGCGGAAGCGGTGATGAAAAGGTGAGGAGGCGACGGAGGAAGATGATGAGGAAGATGAAGATTAGGAAGTCAGTAGATAATTTTTTTGTTTTTCGTTCCTTTTGATTTGAATTTTGAATTATGGATTTGTTTTTGTTGTTAGATCTCAAAGATTTGAATTTGAATTATTAATTATGGCGGTTATTTGTCCTTGATTTTAGGTTTCTTTATTAATGTGAAATTGAATGGTTTGAATATGTTGCCCTCTTTTTGTAATTATTTTGTGGATGCATTACTGATGTAATTACTTTCTAATTGTTGTATATTTCTGTAAAGAACCCATGAATATTTTGCATTCAGTTCCTTAAGCTTTTGTCCCAATTAACCCAGTACTTTTAGACTCTTGCTATATGTTGCAATAAATTTATGCTAAATTATAATTGTAAATTTTATCAATACATGAGATTTATATGAATTATAGAAGACCTCACTTATTACACATTTCTCCAAAAGAGTTATCACCAATACTTATCTACATAACTTACAATTAAAAAATCAACTTAAACTTTCGCAATATATATCATTTTTTATAACCTTATGAGTTCATTTTAGATTTTTTTAGTTAATTTTAGATATTATTTTATTTAATTATATTGTTTAGTTTAAATCAAACTAAACTTTCTTAGCAATTAATGTTTGGATAAATCTCAAAGAAATTTCAAACGAGCTGGGGACACTAGTTGAACTTGAATAGTCCTTTTTTTTTTTTTTGAAAACCTTAATTTGAAGACTCACATTATAATCAAATAAGAACACAAAATTTCAATTTTAACCATTAAATTAAGAGCTTAAAGTCTCATCGACACGAACTTGAATACTTGTTTCGTTATACTCTCGTACAAAATTTATTGACATTAAGGTTATATTTGTATTCCCTGTATATCTCTAAATCATAAATTATTAGATGAATGGTTAGTATGATAATAAAAAATAAAAAAAAATTATTTTTAAGTAATTGTTCGAAAAAACAAAATATTATTCTTGATCAGTAAAACTTTGAAATTTGATTAAATAATAACCTATTAATATGCCGCCAGCCGTTGGCATAATCCTTATTCGATCCTTGTTTGTAATTCTGATCCGAATAAAAAAGTCAAAAGCAAAGTGGTAAAAGTATATATGAGAAAAGCAAATATTATCATACGGAGAGATGTACTATACTTGTACAACATAGTACTACCTACCTAGTACCTAGTTATGAAACAGTTGCTAGTACTTTGACAAAAACTTGTACTATTAATTATTTAATCTTATTTACTTTTTCCTAGTGACAAGAAAAGAGAAATAGAAGCCCATGGACCAACAGATCTGAGGGAAAATGATAAAATAAAAAAAGAGAGGCATATATGGCATTCAGTTCACTCAATTTTGAATTATTTTTTATTTTTTGAAATTTCAGTAACAAATATATTGAATTTCTCCATATTAAAATCAAATACACAATTATAATTATAATAAAAGAGACGTTAAGACCTAAAGCTCTCAAACTATCAGTTGTAATCATCAGACTAATATCTTATAGTTATTTTTAAATTAGTTATTTAACTCAAGAATTGATCTATTTTTTTATTTTATTTTTTTTGAATTTCATTATCATCTCTCATAACATTATATCTTAGTTTTTTTGTTTTGAATTTTTTTTCCTTATTTTGAGAAATATTTTTTAGTGTTAATAGATAATGATAGATTTTTAAATTTGGATATAAGATTATCACAACGGCATACTAATATTATCCGTTGTTCGTGTTACAAAATTGCCAAAATATGCATATTTAATTTTTATTTTAATGTAACTGCATGTATTTGTATTTAACATCGATATAAATTTTTTATTAAATATAATAGCACTTTTTATATATATAACGATAAATTTATTTTAATTTAGATACCGAGAGAGACGCGTGGATAAATGTGATAGAAAATGCTAAATAATAATGAAGGGACATGTTCTATTTTACTTTTTAATCTCATCAATATAGACATATAAATCATTTTGTTTTTATTCTTTTCTTTCTTGTAAGTATATAAATCATTTTGTTTTTATACTTTTTTTTTATTCCCTTATTAGTTTCCACGTCGCATTTCTCTCTCTCTCTCCTGTTCAGTTATAGTTACAGCCGCTGAGTGTGTCTGTTACTCCTTCCTCGCTACTTTCTCTCTCTAACTCTCTCTCTCACACACACTGTGTGTTTTCTTCTTCTTCATCCCTCCTCTCAGTAGAACTTCATTCGTTCTCTCCCTCAATTAATTCTGTCTGTCTCTCTTTCTCTCTCTCCTAAGTCACGGATTTCATATTTTCAGGATCCATTTATAATTAAACTATGTTTCATTAATCTGTAGATATAAACTTCTGAAGTTCTTAAACTGATTACAGAGTGATCGAGAGAGATGTTGGATCTCAATATTGATGCAATCTCCATTCATTCATGTGCCGACGAGAGTTCTGATCGCCCCAAATTACTCGCGGCTATGGAGAAGCTGAGCGAGGACGGCGCCGGACCTCAGCGAGAAGATTCCGGAACTTCTATTTCCTCTGTAATCAACGCTGATGAAGCTCCCTCTAGTACCAGAGGAGATAACCGCTCCAGCTCTACTTTCAATGTCAATAGGAGCTTCAACCAGCCTAAATCGGCTATTCGCGTTGAGAATTCGGTTCGGTCGACTGAGTTAGTGACGAGGCATCTTTTTCCGGTGAACGGAGGAGTGAAGAACTACGAGTTTAGTTCGATATGCTCATCGGCGACTTCGTTGCTAAGGCCGCAGTTGTTGAATCTATCCGCTCCTGATGATCATCAGTTGATAATTTTTGATGATCAGAAGCCGCCGCCTGATCAGCCTCAAGTGAGGAAGAGTCGGAGAGGGCCGAAGTCTCGAAGCTCGGAGTATCGCGGCGTTACGTTTTACAGAAGAACTGGTCGATGGGAATCACATATCTGGTATGAATATATGCAGTTATACGTGTAATCATAAGTAATTGTGTATGTATTATAGTTCAAAATGCTTGTATATATAGAGTATCATGTTTATGAGCCAGATGATATATATGAAAGTATATTTCTATATTAAAATAATAGAAATAATGTAGAATAGAGTGTCTGAATTTATGATTGAGAATTTGAGATTACAGATGAATTTTTGCATTCTATTTCTATCATTTTCATTGAATTTGTTGTGTGAATTTTACAGGGATTGTGGGAAACAAGTTTATTTGGGTAAGCAGTTGATTAATTTGTTTGTTTTAATTTAATTAGTTTTAAGTTTTAGTGGAGAGGGATTATTTGGGAAATCAAGTACCATATGATGTGCTGGTGTCTTATGAGTAATTTTATCTTGCTTTGTTATAGGGGGATTTGACACTGCTCATTCTGCAGCTAGGTGATTTTCTATTTTACCTTGTTTCAAACTTCAATTTTATTTTTTAATTACTTAATTGTTTCAAGGTTTTCTTAAGTTCGATTATCATAATTCAGAGCATATGATCGAGCTGCTATTAAGTTCCGGGGAGTTGATGCTGATATTAATTTTACTATAAGTGACTATAAAGATGATTTGAAACAGGTCAGACCTAAGAGTACTAGTATCAGTAGGTAATTAGGAGAATTTGTTCTTCTTTTCGGCAACTTTTTGTTTAATTGTATATGTATGTTAATATTCATTTAATTTGATTTGAAGATGAAGGACTTGACAAAAGAAGAATTTGTTCTTACGCTTCGTCGTCAGAGCACTGGACTCTGTCGGGGCAGCTCAAAATACAGAGGAGTAACCTTGCACGACCGTGGTCGATGGGAAGCTCGAACGGGTCCATTTTTAGGGGAGAAGTGAGAATCACTTTCAACTGAAAGTAATACTATTTTTCAAATAATCTTGTTGTTATAGGTATCTGTATGATGATCCATTGTGTAATGAACTATGATATGGTTTTGAGAATGCGTTTTGCATTCTGGATAGAAATCTGGAATAAAGAAATATATGCTTAGGACCCTCTTTTATCCACAGGATTACAATGCTAGATTTCAGGTATATGTACCTTGGATTATTCAACAGCAAAATAGAAGCTGCAAGGTCCTTGTGATCACAGATTCATACTTCTTGTGGCTGAATGTTTCATTTTAATTGTCTCAATTTTATATTGGGGCTTCATCCAACAATATCTGCATGTTCATTTTCTGACCCAGGGCTCGTCACAAAGCAGCTGTTGAGTGTAATGGGGAGGAAGCAGTAACCAACTTTGAGCCCAGCACTTATGAAGGGAAAGTCGGTTTGATTAACAATAATCAAGGTACTACTCAACTATAACTTTTGTTTTGTTAGTTATTATGCTTTTTGTTTTTCACATTTCACATACAAGAAATTCTTTGTTAATTTGTGTCTACTTTACGGTGCAGAAAGACGCCATAATCTGGATCTCAACCTCTGGATTTCTCCCCCTTCTAGTGATCATAAGGGAAATGACAATGTCAGGAGTTTGCACCTCCATGATGCAGCTTATGGTTTGCGCAATGGAAAAAGAGCAAAGGTAAATCATAAATGGTTCTTCCATTAAGCTTCTTTCTTTGAACACCTTAGCTGGTTTGAGATTTTCTTTAATTTAGTCATATACTCTGTAGGATACTTTGCTCCTTCAGGTCATTGTTGTCCACATTAGAGTGTTTCTTTTTTGGTTGTTTTTAAAGTCTGAACACATATGGTTATGGCCTATATCAATCCTCTTTTGCCCATGTCAAGATTTATGTAAATTAATTCGTCGTGGTTGGTCTTCAATGGCCCCAAACCTATTTGATTGTATTCCACAGGTAGAGAGATTTGCTTCTGCTCCTATAGGTGAAGAAGCGCCCCATGCTCTAACAATGGCATCAAATCACCTTCCCGCATGGCCTGGCATTTTTTCTGGTTTAGCACCAAACTATAAGGTGATATTTTTTGTTTGTTTTTGGTATCAGTAACACAATTGAAATGCTAGGTTACTACATAATGGATTTACAAAACTGCAGGATGAGCAAAATTGCCATGTGTGCTTATGCTTTCACTTGGATGTTAACTTTATTAGCACTGAATAATATAACCCTTTTATATCACACTATTCATGGAACACCTAATTCAATGCGTCTGTGTTGTAGTTTTGGCCTGTTTGTGAGTTTTGATATCGGGGGAAGGGAAGTGATGGGATGGGTAGGGAAAGTTATTTTTTGCAGAAGGAATAACTTTCTCTTCTCTTCCCTTCCCTCCAAACTAAAACTCACAAACATACAAGGAATAAAACTCACAAACATACAAGGAACGAGGGAGATTAAGAGAGTGTTTGGTATCACTTATAATCAATTTTAAGAAAAGTAAAAAGTGTTTGGTAACCTGATTTTAAAATTTCTTAAAATCACTTTTTATAGAAATAATTAGAAAGTTCAATTTAAAACTTCTCATTATTTGCCAAATCTAACAATCATGTTTGACCGAGTATATTACTAATGTATTCTTATTTATTTTAGTAATTCCACTTGTTACCCATATTTTACTTCTCTAGACCTTCATTTTTAGTAATTTACACATGAAATAAGTGATGATCAATTTTTTTTTAATACCAAACACTATTTACTTTTTACTAGTTTAAGTTTATTTTTTTTTCCCAAAAACAAACTGCTTTTTAAAACTAATTATAAGTAGAAAAAGTAATCAGAATCACTAATCACATTTTTTAAGCGATTCTAAGAAACGGAGTTTTTATCTTGCCGCGAGCAAATCATGTTTCCTTTCTATTAAATTTTGTGTTTTAATAGGTGTGAATCTTCTAGTAATTACTACAATTTTTCAGGCAGAGAGAACGGAGGGGAATAGTATGATTTTCACGATTATCCCTTCTGATAATGACGGAGATATAATTTCTGTTGACAGGAAAGAAAAATCAGAAAGATGGAAGCTGAAGCCGAAGCTGTTCCTTCGCAAGGATTCTCCAACTGGGCCTGGCAAATGAACAGCCATGGCATGATCACCCCCATGCCACTGTTTCCTACGCAGCATCATCAGGATTCTCTTCTAAAACCCCTGTAAATTCAGAGGATCCCTCCTATTACTAAATACCCAGAACAAGAAACTCTGCCTTCGATCACCTCCCAATGAGACTTCCTTTCGGAAAAACTGATAAAGTGCAACAATTTTTTTTATTTTTTTTTCGAGAAACAATTTTACTTCTTTCCTACAGTCTCGATGTTTTTATGTTCTCTTCAGAGGTCAGCTAGGCTAGATAGATAGCTGCTGAAACAACTAAGATTTGCAGGGTTGGAATTCATTTGTGGTTTTTTTTGTGTATATCATTCATATAAATATGAATCACAGAACATTTAGCAAACATATAATATGAATGAATCACATATTGATATGATCGATTGATTTGATACCCGAGAAGATTTCTGCTTGAGACTTCTGATTAATGCATTACTTTTACTGCTGATTTTCTGTGTTTTTAATTACCAAACACCCTCTTCAAGGGCCTTGTTTACGTAGAAGAATATATCAGTCTTTCGGAGGATCACAGGCAATTTCAGTATAACGAGCAACTTGTTATAAACAAAACAGTGACACATCGCCTTTCCTTGCCGGTAGTTGGAATCAGTCACGAATAACTACTAACAGCTTAGTATTCAAAGCGACTCAAACTGGCAACCTCAAAATTTAGAGTGAACATGTGTATTTCTACAAGTAGAGCTGCTTAGTGATAAAGAGTCTGGAAAGAACTGCATTTCTGCACTGTTGCATGGCTAAAAGATGACAATTAAACTAATGATAACATAAAATAACCATCATAACTAAAAGAAACTTCGTAAAGCTGTCAAAATTTTATTATTTTTTTAAAGAAAGTAGATACTGTCAATTTGTTTGGATTTGTAGTATAATAATATAACTGGGTAATAAGCTTAAAACCCAATATAATTCCGTCTTGAAGCTGAGCAAAAGAAACCCCACCCAATCTGGTTGGAATAAGTTTGCAAGTAACACGAGATGGTGAGAAAATAAGAAACTCACATTTCTGAGAAAATGATCGACAATCTGAATGATTTCATTTTCGCTCAAACTACATAGTACATAGCCCAGAAGGATAGATTCGTTCAGTGACACTGAGAATTACATCCCAAATACTCTGGTATATAGATCGCCTGAACTGGGTTGTAAAATATAATCTCCATAACCCGAATAGAACTTGTTGAATCCTAATTTCTCGTTGCTCTGAAGTTCATTCCTAAGTTGCATCTCATCCAAACCTGGCTGATAGCCATTTGATAAAGTTCCATTTGCAAATCTCTGCTGTGAAAACGGTGTATAGGAAGATGGACTATTTGATTGGTTTTGTCGACCCATGTACCTCGAAGAGACACCATACATATCATCCCAAGAAGAATACCTATCCCCAATTTGACCAGAATTTCTAACTTCCTGATGTGCAGTTGGAGCCTGTTGTTGCATGTAGGTTTGAGCATATTTCAAGTCTTGATGTGCAGTTGGAGCTTGTTGTTGCATGTAGGTTTGAGCATATTTCAAGTCTTGATGTGCAGTTGGAGCTTGTTGTTGCATGTAGGTTTGAGCATATTTCGAGTCTTGATGTGCAGGAGCAGATTGTTGCATCAATAGCCATAGTCTTGCCTGATCATCGAATGCACTTGGTTGCGAAGCATAAGTTGACCTCGTATCGAAACATGAGTTGGTTAATCCATTTGGTGGTCTACCTCTACCAACAGACATTATGGCTGGATCAATAATATCAGCATCGCTAGTGTTGCTACTATTTCCAGTTGAGGGTGTTCGATAATGATTTTTCAAAAAAGAAGTAGCCTTGACCATGTGAGTCCCTGAAAAAAATGAAAGGCGTATAAAAAGGAACATAGTGTAAGCAATCCAATGACTCATCATTTGGTGGGGGGATGAGGAAGGATATATGTTTTTCTGATAAATAATTGATCGTATATAAAGGGAAGAAACCATCAAATGGGGATGCTGCCCAAGTACACGCGTAGTATACAAAAATCATGAACAGCTCCAACAAGGGAGACAGCCCAGAGAGAGAGAGAGAAATGTGTACCAGAGTTGGCATGGAAAACCTGATCCGATCTCTCAGATGCAGGAAATCCAGGAGGTGGTTCTCTTAATGGCAAGGAAAATCCTGGTGGAGCCGGGCCTTGAGACCTGGATACTGTTGATTAAAATAAAACAACACAAAATATCAGGGAAAAGACTCGAAAGCTATTACATGGAAACAACAATTAATTACTACTTGAGCACAATGTATGCAATCAAATATTCAAATGGCAGGATGGAAGACCTACAAACCATAAACTATCATCTGTGTACCTTTAAACTACAGTTTACAACTTGATCCCCTTTGAGATTGGCACTTAAAGAAAAAACTAACTGTGAGATTAGCTATAATCATATGGTTTAGACTTTAAAAGCTAATAGAACTGGCCACGGATAAGGTTATCCACTTCATCAAAACCAACTGATATTAGGTTGCCAGATACTGTACAATGTTACAAGATGTGCAATAGCAGTTGAATTGAATTTCCTAGTCGACACCTATTCCAGAGAATATCAAAATTCATATATTTCTTCCCTCTACACACTCTACAATCAGTTGCAAATTGCAATCAACTAAAAATTGAAATAAAGATGTACTAAAAGAACAAAATGCATTGAAAACAATTGCAAGCCAAGCATATAGTCAACCATCCATAGTCAGTATATCAATATTCTACTATTCTTTTTAAAAGACCGCATCTCCACAGGGGTTGAAAGGGTCCTGACCACACTAGGGGTCTGGAAATCAGGAAGTCTGAACACGCTATGATGTGGGTTTAATACATAATAACCACAAGTAGGTTTTGATGGGGAAAAAAGAAGAAGAAAAGAGGTAGTGCATACTTAAAATGTTCAAAGATAAACAAACTTTTAATGGATTTAGAAACAATAAGCAGATAGGTTTTGTTTAATTGAACAGATTAAAAAAGAAAAGAATTGATACTTACCAAGATACTGAGGTTTACATGAGTAGTGCTCCTTGCTTTCCCCCAAGTCCTGAAGAGAAGAACATTTCTTGAAGTGCTGACCACTATCACTTGAGGAGTCCAAATCAGTTACCTGATTCACAAAACCCACTTGCTTTACGAATGAGAACTCCGATTGGTCATTGTTATAAAGGTTCCATGAAGAACCATGCCGCCCGTCAGTTTGATCAAACAATCCAGCTACACTAGGACGCAAAGTCGACGAATTATCATCCCCATCAAAATTTAGCGACATGATATTCGAAATTATACTGCTCTCTACGGCCTCTAACGTAGGATTCTGAGCATCATGAATCCTGTCGTCATCATCAAGCCTTCTCAAGTGCTCTACTATTTCTTCATTGGAGAACGAATTAGAACATCTATATATCTTATCTGATTTAGCAGAACTTTGAAATTTCTTCTCATTGCATCCGTCATTCATTGAATTTAAACATGCTATAGAAGCTTCATCCACATTATAGTCATTAAGATTACGAGACTCTCCATGCCACCAAGCATGAATACTAGAATCCTTTGAAGTCTTTGAAAGATAAGATGAAGGATGCAGAGGAGCTATCTGACTTAAACTTTCAGAATCTTTCAATCTTTCATCATTAAGAGAGAGAAAATCATCTTTCACAGCACTACATAGACCACGTAAAATTTGTTTTTCAGAATCTAATATCAAACCAGATTGTTCGTTTGTAAATGCACCACTAGGAGTTACATCAGCTCTTCCTAAGCCCCAAAGATTTGAAGGTTCTCTAAATGGCTCCTTAAACTCTTTATTACTGGGAAATCCATTGGCAAGGGAACTAGAAGACGAAAAACTACATAGCATCGCATCTGAATGTGCAGCCTCGACATGATTATCTTTATGAATGCCTACTGAAGACAACTCAGAGCTTACGTTAACAACCCCCCTATCTTCAGCCCCATTTACATCCTTTTCTGGACCAGAACTATAAGACCGTCCAACAATATCTACAAAGGTAGTCATTTTGTTAGGTGCTCTGACACCTCCATCTTTATCTTTAGATAAAGGCGGAGCATTGGATGTTTCCATATCCGGAGCTACATCCTGGAAAACAACAACAAATGCATCTGATTAAAATGTCGGAAAGAAACAATTCCAAGTATCAAGAATGGAAGCTTAATAAGCTGTAGATAAAATTGACTCCTGTATAGCAAAGGAGGTTTCTTCACATCTCATTAAGCATACCACATTATTTTATCACCCAAAAAACTAGTAATTCAAGTTTTAAAAGGCCAGTCAAAATTTTAAGGCAACACACCAACAAATTTTACCTTCAGGTCACTTCTGAAAATAGGCTTGTCAGTAGCACTGCTGTAATTGAAGTGTTCATCTATAGGTGGAGGTAACACATTTCCGGAGCCCCTATGCAAATTATGTGTGGCACCAACAATTTGTTGGACTCTATTCCTTCAATAACACGTGTAAATTAATAAATCACCAAATGCGAGAACAGATTAAGTTAAACAAGAGGAAAGAATATATCTTTAGAATTACTGAAAGGGGAAAAGACCAAATCAGTCAAAGAGACGTGCAAGTAGAACATTATGCATAAATATGATTCGAACACAAAAGGATTCACCATCTTTAAGCTCTTAGATGCTAATATTCAATGTTCTAAAAAATGCTAGCCGGACCTAGGCGGCGGAGGGAGCTTCAAATCCAGGAATTGAAGTGTATTAATCTCTGGGCATTGTTCTTTGACCAAATACGACCATCGTCAATGGATTAATAACCCCAAAACATCATCAAATCAATCTCAAATCATACAAATCATCTCAATTCGCGAAATATAAAAAATTGTTATAAAATCAAGTGAAACCCCAATCAAATCCATGAATCGAAGTGTATTAATCTCTGGGCATTGTTCTTTGACCAAATACGACCATCCTCAATGGATTAACAGTCCCAAAAATCATAAAATCAGTCCCAAATCATAAAAATATCTCAATTCGCAAAAAAATGAAAAAAAAATCCCTATAAAATCAAGTAACACCCTATCAAATAAATCAATCGAAGTGTACTAACCTTTGGGCATTGTACTTGATCAAATACGAGCATCATCAATGGATTAACGGTCCCAAAACATCATTTTAAATAAGTCCCAAAACTCAAAAATCATCTCAGTTCGTGAAATTTGGAAAAATCCTAGAAAATTGAGTTCTAGTAATCATTTTGATGATGTTTATTAATAATTTGGTTGTTTGCTAGTCCAAAAGATTTTCAACAACTTTGGGTCTGAGTTTGGTCGGAATTTGGATGAATTTGTAAGAGAATCAGATTGGGTACTAATAGAGTTATTGAAGGTTGAAGAAGGAAAAAAAAAAGGAAAAGAGAAAATTAATAGAAAGGACATAATTGTCTTTATATACAATAGTAGAGTAGCTTTGCGATAGTAGAGTAGCTCTGCTATAGTAAAGGTTGAAGTCACTCATTACTCTACGATCTAAGTCATTACTCTACGATCTAAGTCATTACTCTACGATCTAAGTGTTGATACAGAGTCATGTGTAGCTTGTTTTGTGAAAAAACTCTACAATGGAATCCTATTTTTTGTTATTCTATATCTTTCAATTTTCAACATGTGCACAAGTGAAAATAATAAATAATTGACTGGGGCAAATAAACAACATCCAATTTCTAAAAATAAAAAAGATACCATTGACAACAAAAACATGGAACTTCATTCAATTAACCAAAAGTTTGGTCACAATACTTTACATATCAAATGCTTGGCCAAAAATACCCAACTGTACTAGAAGACTAATTATATCCAAATATTTGGGCATATCAAACTATACCCAAAATACTTTGTCATATCAAGTTATTAACTGTACCCAAAATATTAAACCGACCATATGAAACTGTACCAAAACTACTTATCTGGCCATATCAAACTATACCAAAAAATAGCAACTACACCAAAAATACCAAATGTAGCAACAGTCAACATTTAGATAACACTAGACTATCAAAAGTCATAAATGACCCGAGGCAAAATCAAAGCCTTAATCCCCCCCTTCCTGCCTTTTTTGATGAAACTAATCTGCCATTGGATACTAACTTCCTCGAGGCTGGTAGACTGTGAGCTTGACATAGGGTGAGAAGTTGAAGAACCCATCCCCATAGCTAGATTACTCCACATTGCAGACAAATTTGGTCCAGAATTAACTAACTTGGGGTTAAGGTTAGGTTGAGAGCTTGATTTGGGCTATTAGCATTAAAAAATTGGGATGAATATTAATAACTAGTTTTACTTCCTAACACTTGAAACTTTTAAAAACAGTTTAAGGATACCTCAATCTGCAGCAAACAAAAAACTCCTCGTACCAACTACTCCTCAGCTCTAAGAACCAATTTTTACCACGAACTCACTGGATCGAGTCTAAAACCCCAAGAGCCCCCTAAATCACCATGCAATCCACACAAATTTGAAGAAGATTTGATGGAAATCCAAAATCGCAGTGAAATTGCCTAATTTCACTCTCTCTGAACCCTAGATCCCACGACACAACTGAGCCTCAATTCTATCTTTTTCAATTTATATACGAAGGACAAATATGTCTTTAGCTATTTAAAGTCACAGCGTTAACACGGAAAGCACTTTTTCACTTTCTCAAAACCTCAGGTGTTTAAGTGTAGGTTTTTAAACAACAGGTTGTTAAGTGAGAAAATGTTAAAACCTCAGGTGGTGAAGTGAAATTTACCCCCAAAAAATGAGTGGGCTTTGTTTTTAAAACAAGCGGTTTGAGCTTTGTTTAAAAAATAAGGGTTTGGGCTTTGTTTTAAAAATAAGGGTTAGGCTATTATTGAAATTGGTAAGCTGGGAGCCCTAGCCACTGCGCCTCTTCCTCCTCCTCATAAGTTACTTTTCGATGGCAGCCAAAAAAGAGATCACAATCAGCCCCTCAAGAAAGTTTATCCCCCTTCTTCTCTGATCTTCTCTTTCTTTCTTCTTTCCTTCTTTTTTTGTTTTGCGAACTACGATGCCGAGTCTAGCTGTTTTTATTTTTGCCTAGCCCTAATTTCCAAGGTTGGGCTGCGCCACCGCCCAGTCCGATTTTTAGAACACTGCTAATATTTCAAAGATATCATAGAAAAAACTCTTTTAATTTACTGTCATACTAATGAGGAAAAAGCAAAAGATTAATCGCAAATACCTACCACAGACAATGCAATAACTACATGCTTAAGTGAGTAGTTATCAGAGAGAGAGAGAGAGCGAGAGAGAACTATTGGGTAGACTCCACCAGGAACAAGAAGGTTTAGGATAGAGATCACCTTTATAGAACAACTTATTGGGACCAATTTATATCAGAAATCTAATACAAATTAAGGCATGCCTTGTGACTGTTCAGAAGTTATATTTGAATTGTTAGAAGATTATTCTAGAATCATGATCATACTCTAATATGAATCATTGATGACTTTTGAGTTCCTGAAAAATGTCATCCTCAACATGGCAAAGGTTCTCTAATATTTTATCAACATTAGGCATACAGCAAGCATCTGAGGATATCATTTTTTCACAACTGTCCATACAAAACCTGTCATTAACTGTAATGTGAAAATGGGACTACCTTGTGTACAATCCAGTTATGAAATGATTGTTCCTATTCAAGAATTATTCTAAACTTTCACAAAGTTCTCTTTCTAGCATACAACCAAAAGTTGGGATATGAAATGGTGAGGTTTGTAGACGAGCTAAAACAAATAAAAAGAAAAGAAAAATCAGGGTCTAGTAAATGCTGATTGTTGACTCATCTAACTAGATGAAACACTTAGCTTTGCTGGATAATGTTAGTTAATCCACAAGTTTACATCAGCCTACTACTAAGTTAAATTACCATTAGCTGCACATATGGTTTCAACAGCTATCCAAATTATAATAATTTTAGAATTTCCACTATATTTCTATTCAAGTAAACACTTCCACTACATTTTAACCTTATGTTGATCCAGCAGTATTTGGAAGGGATGAAAATTATTGGTGGAAAATAGGAGAACAAAATTTAAGCCTGTGATACCTTGTATGAGCTGCAGCTACTTCATCTTTACTAAAACTATCTTCTTCAGCACCGATACCATGTAAATATAAACAAGCAGAATTGTTGCAAGGCTGCACCAATGAAAAAAATTATAGTCAGAACTGTTTTTCTTTTCATCTTTCAGAAAGTAAAAGTTCATTCAAAGCTTTATAAAAGGAAAAATTTACATACAACAAATGCACAATCATTTAGAATCTTATAAATACCGTATTTCTCAACCATGCATGGCAATACTTTGCAGTTCCAAAAGAAGCTCTGCAAAAGAAAATTTCAAATGGTTGTCAAGATGATAATCAAAGAGAAAAATGAGTTATCATGATAACTGACAGCAAAAATGCTTATTTAGGTGAGACTAGGGCAGAAGGACGAGCTTACTTTAAAAATCTGCCTTCCAGCACAAAACCATGAACAGATTGTATGCACCGAACGGCTTCCTCCTCTTTTGAGAAAGTAATATATCTGGAGAAAAGGGAGGGCCAAAGATCATAAAGGGAGGACAGACATATTTGAGATGAAAAACAAATAAAAATACGGTGCTAGTTAGAAATTATATTTCCTACATAGATCCAAATCAGTGTGAAAAAATATTTATAAAAGCACATGCATAAGGAAAACATCATGTTGTTAGGATAGCAAAACAGGATGTAAGACTTCATGCATCTTTGTCTCCATATCACAATATCGATCCAAAAGCTTGTGTGAAAAAAAAAAAAAACCAGTGATACTTATCATGATTGTTAAAAAAATCTTATGAGAACATTGTTCAATATTTCTATTCCTTCTATTACGATCATATTCTGGACTGGATGTATGTTGAAATATAATTCTTAGACAACAACACAAGTTTAAATTTAAGAGGCTGTAACAATTGCTTCAGATATGCAAGGCTAGCATTTTGGACAAACTCATTAGGAAAATAAATGAAGGAAAAAAAAATCAGAGTATCAATCTGATCTTCCTATCTGTTGTGATTACGGTTGATTCTTTTGAAAGTGAAGCAGAGCATACTTCATCACTTCAATCTACTGGATCCAGTTCAGTTTTTTCCACCCAAATGGTGAAAACAGTCTACATACAACAGTTGAAGACTGAAACCCACCATTTTAGCACAATGTTAAAACTTAAACTGCTGCCTGATATCTAAAAAGGAATTGAACTCATAAAAGTATGTAATCAACGATATAAGGATAAACCGCATCCATCCTTATACACCTGCCCCAAACTTAATGAGTATTAGAACAGGACCTTCAGGTCAATGGTACGAGGACCCAAAGACTTCAGTAGCAGGCGACATGCAACTTCCATCAAGTAGGCAAGATAAGGCAAATTCAGATCAAAATAGGAGACTGGTCTAACAGGTATAAAATCTTATTGATTTTTGTAATCTACCGAACGTTCAAAAATTAGATGTGGTAATATACTATCAAGGATAAAGGTAGGTGCAGTATTACCGTGCCAAAAAACCTAGGAGAACTCTAAAGACTTATGTTAGATGGACTCGGGATCTTTGTCAGGTGCGGGGAAGTGTCTGACACTAGTCTGTGCTATTTTGGAATATTTTAACTATTTTAAGATATTTTGGAGTGTCCAGCTCAGTGTCACCAGGAATTCATATTGCACTGGGTTCCTCATAGTTGTCGAGTCGTAAAGTCCAGTCGAGTCGTTGTCCGGGAGCTTAATCGACTAGTTGACTAGGCGCCCGACTAGTCGTCCATAAGTCAACAAATCATTTCCTATGTACAATTTATACATGTAAATTTATATATATATATATACACACACACACACACATGTACATTCAACAATATTATTTCACAATATTCTACACTATAAAATACTATTTGAAACACAAATATATTAATATTGTCACAACCAAAGTCATTTGATATTATAAAGAAAGAAACTACTAAAGCAAGTCATTGTTCATTACAATTCAAATAAGGCATATACTGACATACATATAGATTTTTATTTTTATTTTGCCATCTTTATAAAACAAAGTTTCAGTTAATCAGTTTATAAAAAGATATTGTGCTCAGTAGAATAAATTTTGTATTTATAAATGCAAGTGTTTCTAAATACACTAGTTTTATTAATGAGAAAGTTCCATTAATAAAATAAAGTTACTCCTTAAAAATAATTGATAGCAGTAGGAGTCCAACATCAGTGACCCAAACCCCAAACCCCAATGGTCCACTGACTAGTGAGTACCCACTCCACTCAAAAATAGAAACCCATCAAACAAACGAAAGCCCATAAAAAACGAGAAGAAAAAGTCGCAACAAAGAAAAGAAAAGGTGTTGCAGCAAAAGAACTCACCAGAAAAGAAAAGACAAAAAGAAAAGAAAGAAGGACTTGCCAGAGAAAAGAGAAGAAGAAGCAAGAGGAATAGCGTCGCAACAAGAAAGTCTTTCTTTGATTCTTTCTAATTTTTGGTCGCGATTACTAGGGCCGAGGTTTTAGGGCTCATGGCTGATTGGGTTTCATCTCTCTCCCTTTCTTTCTTTTGGTTCAATGGGTTGGGACTCATGGCTGATTGGGCTTTTTAAAAAAAATGGACCTCACTGCTAAGTAGAGCGACTTGAAAACAAGACATTGAAGGCATCGCCTTGCGACACCTTGCTGCCAAGTCGCTCGAATTAGCAGCAGTCCCCAAGTCGACCTCTCGCCTTGTGATGCCCAACACGCTTGGACGCCTAGTCGACGACTTAACAACCATGCCTCATATGGTAGTATCATTCTAAATCGTAATAAGAGAACTTAGATGCCTTTCGCATTGTACCATAGACAGTGTTCCTTGTACCTGATTTCGTTTCGCGTACCCAGTCAATTAGAATTCCTAGTAACCATAATCTTATATTCCTTTTCAACTCCAATAACTTTTTAAAATAAAGATCCAACTGGATAAAAGACCAACTGACTAGAGGTTGGTCTACTCCAGTTCGATAACATTGGACACAAAAATATTATACGATAGAAATACAAAATAAACTTATTTTCAACAGTCAAGCATAGAGGTGGAGAAATTGTGCTCAACAGTAGAAACAACTCTGGTAGTTTTCAAATCAAGCATCATAAATCATAATAACCAAGGCCACATCTAATAGGCAACTGCACAATTCAGAAAACTGCCAACTTACACACTACAGCTGTCATTAACAAACTGCTGAATAGCCCCGCCTGCCGTCCGAGATAGGGAAACCTTAGAGACCTTACCATACTGACCGAAAAATTCCTTGCGCTGCAAGAGCTACAGAAGACCATAAGATTTTGCTCAGTGAAGGCAGTAAAGAAAATCAGTCTCATCAGCGGAAAACAAGAAGACAAATCAAAAAATAATAGAAGAGGTGCTAACATCTTCATCAGCGAGACTAAGAGGCAGTCCAATCACGTATGCCATTTTCCGCTGAATCACTCTGACATTGGAAAGGTCCTTTTTCCCTTCATTTGATTTTGGCTTTGCCTTCGGTGGTTTATTTTTCCGATTTGCATTGTTGGTGACAACTCTACTCAAAAGAAGTATTCACGGTAAACCTCTATATTTAATTTTACTTATAATTACATTCAATGCATACCTCTAAAGCATTCTGATCAAACAAATTGGTCAAAAGAGAATGCTAACCTTTCGAAATTTGCTTCCATCCCTACAATTTTATCCTTGTCATAAGGTACCCGACATGCAGGACATCGCCCTTCTGTCTCATTCTTCTCTGCCATGTCCATTATTTGATGCCAACACCAAACACACACCTGAAGTAAAAATCAAAATAAAATTTAGATGAACAAGTAACTTCAGAATACAGAAAATTTTCATATTACAACATTGTGCAAACTCATAAACAACCACATTATGCCATTAATGAATAGGTCATAGCCAAATGTGAGAGAACATGACAAACTATCACGCAAACAGCTCAAGATAGAAAGAGTCTATTTGAAAAATTAATGAGAAAACACAAAATCTACCAGTCCAACATCATGAACATCAAACTTTAATACCTCCCATAGGGAAGGATATTCCGAAATGCTAATTTAAGTCTTTAAGATGCCTCAGCTTCATGCCCAACACTGACATCAGGGAGAAATAACCATCTCCAACGGCCAACCAAAAGAAGACTTGGCCTAATGAACTAACCAATTACTTCTTAGAAGAAAAATGATCTGGTCATAGAACAAAAAAGATGTTCCGCTCCAGTGAAACCACTTAAAATTTCATGGTCATCAACGAAACTCAAAACCACCATGTTCATCATTAAAATTGGTCTAACTCTAACACTAGGTCAAGCCTAGTTTTACGGTTAGTGTTTCTCAAGCAAAATGACTTCAACTACTGACAGCCATGAATGACAAATGCTATTGGAGATATCTTATATCATTGAATGGTTAGAAATTTAGAAGGAAACAATAAATCTATGAAGAGTATAGAGGGTCTTCTTTATCCTTTCTAACAACTTATTATGATTATTTTTCCCGACTCTGCACATTCAACTTTCTAAATTACATCTTTTGCTACGCCATAAAGTTGGTATTGATGCTACTAAAGAATAATACAAGTCTGCAATTCTCACAGTGGGATGCTAAATGGTTTGATCCAGATATCTTGCACATCTATTAACAATACCTTATGAAGTATGAACGTATTATTATGTTAACATGTAAAAGAATTAAAAAAAATTATGCTCAAGGTGAACTTAAAAGCTATGTCTGACCCAAGATGTAAGGCACTTTCAAAACTCTAAATTTGTAACGTCACATTTAGTTAACTATTTATAATGAGGTTTAGTACATTAATTTTCAAGGTGGACTCTCATTTTAGGAAGTTTGGAAAAGGCAAAGTAATATCCCAATTAGGAACGAACTTACATTATTTCTCAAGTAAAAATACCTTATTAAAGCAAGCAATTATTTGTATGTACATTCATGAATAAAAAAATCATTTAAAGTGTGAAAATCATTTGAAATCATGCAATATTTTGCAAAGACTTGCTCCATTATGGAATCTAGACCCAACCATGAGTTCTAATAAAAGCATCTTAAATTTAAAGTCGGGACGAACAAACAATCCAGCAAATAATCCTTTGAAGCCCAACCGGTCACTTCTGAGAGGATTAGAATCACTATTGATAACAATCAACAGTTCAAGATCCATTTTGTTTCTGTCTATCCTGTTTTAACAAAAGCACCGTCAAATGGAAAAACTGGACAAGCTTGGGTTGAATCATGGTTTCAATCCTTTTTAAGAATCTTTGAAATTACAGAATGTGGAATTCTTATTTACACCTACGGCCTGTCACCTGTCACCTGTGCATCTCTTTCTTTATGCTCTTCAGTTCTACTCAATTTTCATTAGCAAGTTCTTCATGATTATCACTTTTGATGCAGGACAGATTTAGAATGAAGAAGTAATGGAAAATAAACTGGGATTTAAACTCAACGTTTAAACCACTAGAATCTCTCAAGTGTATCAACTCCACGTATTAACACTAAGATGGATAAAATACCTCTACGGTAGAATACCTCTACAATATGAATAAAATAATCAACTTCAATATCAATAATATGTCGTCTAAATGACTTGTGGGGATTATTACATCCCTATTTAAAAAGACTCAAAACCCTAATATTACTTGGAGAATAATAAAAGTACTAAATGACTAAAATACCCTTATTGATAATTCCTAATCACTAATTAATGTCCTAAATCCCCACTAATAAATAAAATACATAAATCACATCAACTATTTTTATATTAAACATAATAAAAATTCCAAACAATAAATATAAAAATCTCTTCTTTTTTCTTGACTTAGAGTCCCCATCATTCTCCTCTTGTTGGATAAAACTCGACCTCGAGTTTTCCAATATGATAGAATAAGCTACAAACTCTTCTGCAAGGGAAGAACATTTTAGAACACCTTTGACAACATCATTACGTGGTAAGGCTCAAAAATTTTTGGAAAGAGAATTGATGAGAGCATCGCTTTTGTATTCAAAGGTGCTGAAAATAAGCTTTCTGGAACAACGAAGTCAACAATGTCAACTTTGATTGGATCAACTTCTCGAATCATCCTTTCTTCGGTAACGAACAACTCAAAAGCAACTTTAGAGTTTTTCTCAATTTGTTGCTCATACAGAATATTTGGTTCAACTTTTGGAACTTCAAAAATTTCCATGGACACGTCACAACTGTCTATAGCCCCAAAATTTGGATCATCCTCTTTTTCTTTCTCTTGCTCTGCTTGAAGATGTGCCCATTGGTCAATAAGGTCTTCTTTTATAGAAAATATGTCATCTTTTAATAAAGAGATGTTATCTTTTATGGAAGAACATATAGAAACCATATCATGTGTAGCCTTTCGAAGTTTTTTTACTTTAACTTGTTGACGTTTCCTTGCTTTAGCTTTTCTTTGTTCATCTTGATATTGACGTTGCAATTTTTCAAGGTAATGTTGTGCATCAACCGTATCCCATCTAAGCTCTTCCTGCTTGTGTTTCAAATATCTATGACCACATGTATTAATAAGGTAGTAAATTCGGTCACTTTCATCGTCAAGAAACCAAATATACTCTTTTGCTTCGGCAATCAATTCTTTAGTGACTTGAGACATTGGGTGTTTGGGACAATGGGTTATAAAATAAATAATAAATAAAATAAAACCTTTTTTTTTGAACACCCAAGATCTCTCAAAAAATAAGAAATTGATGGAGAAATCTTAAGCTTTGATACCAAAAATGATGCAGGACAGATTTAGGATGAAGAATTAATGGAAAATAAACTAGAATTTAAACTCAACGTTCAAACCATTAGGACCTCTCAAGTGTATCAACTACACGTGTTAACACCAAGATAGAAAAAATACCTCTACGGTAGAATACTCAAAACCCTATTATTACTTAGAGAATAATAAAAGTATTAAACGACTAAAATACCTTTATTGATAATTCCTAATCAGTAATTAATGTCCTAAATCCCCACTAATAAATAAAATACATAAATCACATCAACTACTTTTATATTAAACATAATAAAAACTCCAAATAATAAATATAAAAAATCTCTTCTTTGTTCTTGACTTGAAGTCCCCATCAACTTTGGGTCTTTGAAGTAATATAAGTTTGTAACTACTGACAAACTACCACTATTATTCACGGAGTTCCATGAATTAAAGCCTTTGTGCATCTGTGGTGAAACCTAACACAATTTTTGCAGGTCTCTTGTTGTTACAAGAAAAATATAAGGTGTCATAGTTCAAGCGACAACATAGAATGTAGAAATCTTATCTCCGCACAGCCTATGCATCTCTTTGCATTATGGATTCAGTTCCTTTACCCTAATTTGATAAGAGTTTGGGTGAGTCCTCCGTCAATAACATTTTGTGTCTTTAGAAGGAATATAAGGTTGCAACTCTTTTTCATAATTATTATAAGTAAGTTTGTAACTCTTGGATAACTATCACTAGGTTGATCCACTATTCTTCACATCTTTTCGCCGATAGGCATCTATTGTAAATTATCTTTCACTTCCGGTACAATGAAAATCAGAATAAAAAATAACATATCCAAAACAAAATAACAAATTACTGCAACACCCCTTAAAATGTATTCCAATAGATACAACATGAATCTGATGTTCAAACAAGATAATCAAGACTGTCAAGCTTAGTGTGGGCAGAATCAATGCTAATTTTTTTTGCATACTCCAGTAATTAAAATTGTTCATTATGTGAACCAAAATATCTTAGGTGATCCCAAATAATCGTCCTTAAACTCCACTAATGATGCATACTCTTCCTAAGCAGAAATAGAATAAATTTAGTAACATAACACAACAAGGTAGTATAAAATAACAATACAATGATTCAAGGATTCCAGAAATTTGCAAATACAGCTGAAACAAGTACGAAAAGTATAGCCATTCATCAGCATTCCCAAAATTGAATTAAACTGATCCTTTGATTAAATAAAATTATCAACCTCAACCCAAGTTTATGACACAAAATCACCAAATCTAAAAGGCAAAATTTTGTACAAACCTGATAACCACAGTTGCAGGGCTTCAATTGCTGATCCGTCCAGTCCATCGCTTCTGCACAGAGAGGACACCTCTTTTCCTCTTCGTAGGTCATCATGTCCCTAACACAATTCAACTAAAAATCAAAGTCACGCATCAAATTTCTACACAACTGTTTTTGCTTTTAAACATACATAAACACAAATGTAAACCCTAACGTACGAAACAAATGTCATCCCAGAAAGCCCTTCCTCTGCAGATCACAATCACCGAAAAACAGCACAGTACATATACAAGTCTAATCAAACAACAACGAAGTGCATCAACAATGTATAACACAAGGAATCAAAATCTACATTTATAAACGTATAAAGGAAGGAAATACACACACAGATACATCCAACTTGATAATCAAATGAAGATATACGAAGAAGAAGGTTTAAATCACGAAATTGAGGGGGGGAATTGAAGCGAAAAATGCTAGGGTTTTGAAATTAGGAGCTGAAATTACTTACAGTGATGGATTGAGAGCTTTTAGCAGAGGAAATTGGGGGAGGAGAGAGAAATAAAAAGCGAGCTCAGAAGGGAGTACGGCACAAAGTATTGAAAACCACAGGAATGAGACGGCTTTTTTTTTGTGGATTGGCTTTTATTGTTAAGCTGTCTTTTTGTAAGACCTCCTTTCTGAGGTAATCACACGGTGTGTGACGGACCACCGTGTGGGTCAGTTGTACATCCCCTGAAATTACTCCTTTATTCGTTTTAAAAAGGGAAATATTAAAATGGAAGCACTATTTCTAAATGTATTTTTGATATTATTACATGATCTCTTTTCGTATAAAAGTGGGACCTATTTTATTTTTATGTGATAAAAGATTATGAAAAAATATCAAAAATATATGTAGAAATATCAATTGTCAAAATAAAAATGCAATAATACACTATCTTATTTTTTTTATTATTTAATTTGTGAGTAATGTCTTATCACTCATAAAGTATTTTTAATCTAAATAATATTAATTATACGTCTTATCACTCGTAAAGTAAATTTAATCTAAATAATCTTAATTATGGATTTCATTTATATGTATGTCAAATATTTCTTCAAAGTATAGACTTTACGAGATGAGAAATGATATTTAAAATTAATATTTTTGCAAGATTCCGCTCAAATTATAGTAATTGGGACTCATATATTATGTGAGTGAGATTTTATAAGAATTATCAAATTTTTCTTATAAAAATGCCGATCCTTTTTTAAGAAAGTATTTATTACACAGATTTTGTTGCTATTAATAGATTATCTGTATTTTATAATTAATTATGCAATCTATCTCATATTAAAGGGAGAGGGAGAAACAAATATTTCTTCTATCCTTCTAAGGATGTCTAAAGTATATTTTACACATAATTAAAAATAAAGTAAAGAAAAAAGAGTATAAAAAGTTACAAGTCTATCCTTAATGGCCTACAAAATAACATAAAATGGTGACAAAAAGAGAGGTGAGAGTTACTTCATACTCAAAGCAATGTCGTTTTGCATAAATGAATGTATTCACATGTTATGTACAAAATAGTATTATTATAATTTTTTAAAACATTGTTATTAGAAAAGGATATCTTATGTAAGAGTCTGAGGTAGCTCTCACCTCCCGTGACCTCTAAAATGATTAATCTTTATTTTTTTATATACTTTCCAAGTACCCCGTGCGAAGAATGGAATTATTTTGTAGATAAAATATTTGGTTTGTTTTTAAATATTATTTATGTGTTCTATATATGATTTTTTTATTACAGATTTTGTACAAAAAACGAATAAATACATACCATATATAATTGTCGGTGATTCACAATTAAATATTGATATTGTGATTTTTGATATTTTTTAAGTTATTAGTTAATTTATGCACATATATATATATATATTTGTATATTCTATTTTATTTTTTATTTTTATAATTTGTATTATCTCTGTTTCGTAAGAGGAGTTGCTCTAAAATAATAATAACAAAATGTTTATTTCACAAAAAGAGTCATATAAAATGCTTTAAAATTAGAATATAATTGTACTACTATCACCATGTCATTATTACTAAATTAAATACTTAGTTAAGATGGCAATATAGTATATAAAGTGAATTTATTTTTTTATTTTTTGATATGTAGCTATTGACTTCATAAGTTTAGTAGGTAACCTATGGAATAATTTGTAAGAGTTATTTTTTTATATGTAATTGAAGTTTAAAAGGTATAAATAATATTTGAATATTGTTATAATAATTTGAATGTAAATTTGTAGAAATGGCAATCGTTTTTTGTCCCATTTTCACTTTTTTCCGTCTATTTTCTTTTTTTTTTCCCTTCCATTCCTTTACATTTGATGCTCAAAAGTAAAGGAAGATACCTTAACAAGATCTTTTATTCCAAAAATCAACAAAGCCACCACTCCAATCACCATTGCTTTAGGAACTCCAACCTATGACAATGTACGGTGATGGTGTGCAATTATTATAAAGTATTTTTATTTTTTCTTGTTTGATATCTAGCTATTAACTTCATAAATTTAGTAGGGGTTACCTATGGAATAAATTATAAGAGTTATTTTTATATGCAATTAAAGTTTTAAAGGTGGAAATAATATTTGAATATTGTTAATAATTTGAATGTAAATTTGTAGTAATGAGAATCATTTTCTCTCCCATACTAACCTTTTTATGTTTATTTTCTTTTCCCTCTTATTTTAAACTTAACAAACTCTAGCATAAATTCATTTACATTCTACCCAAAAGTAAACAAGACGGGAAGGAAATAGATGTGCAAACAAGCTTGAGGATTTGGAATACCGTCAACTTTTAAGGAAGTCTTGGAATGCGAAGCTAATGCACACGAGACGGGAAGGAAATGAATAAATGTGCATATAAACTTGCGGATATGGGTCATAGTTGTAATTATGATATTATTAAGAGTAAGAATTCTCCTACTGATGTACTAGTATTGCTAGATAATAATTATAATGAACCTTTATTATATTAATCTAAGGTCACGAGGCATCCTTTTCACTAAAAAAAAGAAAAGAAAAGAAAAAAAAGCGAAGATACCTTGACAAGATATTTTTTGTTCCAAAAACCAACAAAGCTACCACTCCAATCACCACTGTTTTAGGAGCTTCAATCTGTGACTATGTACGATGGAGGTGTGCAATTATATTAAAGTACTTTTCCACTTTTTTTTCTCGTTCTTTCTTTGCACATTAAAAAGTGTATTAACTATATTTAAATTATAGATATATTTAAAATAAATAAAATTAAATTAAAGAGACTTTAAAAAATGTTTCAATAATAGTTAAATTTTAGGTCTATACCAAAGAGACGAAGACCCACAAATTAAGTTTTGTCTTATTATACATGTATGTATATAGTCTAGTGGACTCCATAAATGACATATTTGTCATTTACTTCGTATACTTATTGTTATTCTTTTGATGACAATAGAAATTATACCTAAGGACATCCTTTTAAGAACAAAGGAAGTAACTGTTTTTTGATGAAGCTGTGTCACATCTTAGAATAAGAATAAAAATAAATTTACTTGCTTATTTTCTCTCTCCCACTTTCTATCCCTGTTTTTTCTCTCCTACTTTTTATTCATATTTTATGTCTTATCTTTCCTTTTCCATATTTTTCAAATTTTATTTAAATAATTTTATTAATTACACACACATAATGCGTGTCATATCATATAGACTAGTTCAAATAATAACGAATAAATTTAAATTCAAAATTTTGAAATTTGAATTATTTGATAACTGCATTTTATTATCATATGTATGAAACATCAGCAAAAAGCAAAGACTAATCACGTCTAGGACATTAATCATTTCATGGTAAGAATAATTATATATACCCAAAACGAATATATAACAAAAGAAAATGACTAATCACATCTAGGACATTAATCATTTGACGGTAAGAATTATTCTATATACACAAAACATTGTGCACCGACGGTTAAACTCATGTATTGTATATTAATAAGGATAAATTTCACTTCAATGTCTGAAGTTTTATCATTTTTTTACATAATCACGTATCATTTAAAAAACTACACTTAAACACTTGAGATTTTGAGGTGAATTGAAAATGTTACTTTTTCCTTCCAAATAGACTGTGCACGTGATTAACTTACCAGGGGAGCGTGAGGCGTGGTTATAATGGTCAAATCTGTTGAAAAATATATAAAATGCCCATTGTTGTTCATCAGATTTATCACTAATGGAGTACCATTGTTGTTCATCAAATTTATCACTAATGGAGTACCATTGTTGTTCATCAAATTTATCACTAATAGAGTACATATCGATGTTCATCAAATTCTAATCAAATCACTTTGAATACCTCCTAATTTTTATAGGCTTTCTTTCTCCATTGATTTTGAACATTAATCAAACATAAACAACCTCAAATCAGCTAAACGATTCATCCAACAATCGCCCCAATCTACTTAGTTGCAATATCTTTACCAAAAAAAATACATAGAAAACCCAATTTTAACTCCATCAAGTCCATCAATTGAAGTGTGTTAATCTCTTGGCATTGTTCCTTGATCAAATATGAGCATTCTATGGGAATTAATAGCCCCAAAACATCGTCAAATCAGTCTCAAATCATAAAAATTATCTCAATCTGTGAAATATGAAAAATCCCTATAAAATCAAGTGAAACCCTATCAAATCCATGAATTGAAATGTATTAATCTCTGGGCATTGTTCTTTGACCAAATACGACCATCATCAATGGATTAATAACCCCAAAACATCATCAAATCAGTCCCAAATCATAAAAATCATCTCAATTCGCAAAAATAAAAAATTGCTATAAAATCGAGTGAAACCTCTATCAAATCCATGAATCGAAGTGTATTAATCTTTAGGCATTGTTCTTTGACCAAATACAACCATCATCAATGGATTAACAGTCCAAAAACATTATAAAATCAGTCCCAAATCATAAAAATATCTCAATTCATAAAAAATAAAAAAAAATCCCTATAAAATCTAGTAAGACCCTATCAAATAAATCAATTGAAGTGTACTAACCTTTGGGCATTGTTACTTGATAAAATACGAGCATCGTTAATGAATTAACAACCCCAAAACATCATTAAATAAGTCCAAAAACTCAAAATTTATCTCAATTCTCGAAACTTGAAAAATCCTAGAAAATTGAGTTCCAGTGATTATTTTGATGTTGTTTATTAATCATTTGGTTGTTTGCTAGTCCAAAAGATTTTCAACGGTTATGGGTCTGAGTTTGGTCAAAATTTGGATGAATTTATAAGAGAATCAGATTGGGTATTAATAGAGTTGTTGAAGGTTGAAGAAGAAAAAAAAAGAAAAGAGAAAATTAATAGAAAATGACATAACTGTTTTTATATACTAAGGTTAATGGTGTTAAGACATAAACTTGTTTTTCACTTCGCCTCAAAACCTCAGGTTTTAAGTGTAGCTTTTTAAATCACTGGTGTTCATGTGAAAAAATGGTAAAACTTCAGGTAATAAAGTGAAATTTACCATATTAATAGAGATGTATAAAAAATTCAATAACAGGTCTCACTCTCTCTATTTTTCTCTTTTTCTTTGTTTATAAATTGTAAAATTACTATTGACTTTCTAAAAGTCAATTTGAGATGTTTTTAAAATTTTAATTGATATGATTTATTCAGAGAATTGTTATTTCCACAAGTAAAAATTGATATTTCTACGAGGTATCTGTCACATAAGTGTGGGATCTATTTACAATTCATGTGAGAGGAACCTTGTGTAACTATCACTTTTACTTGTGAAAATATCAATTCCCTTTATTTAAGTTTTGAAAATAATAAATCTCATAATAACTTATAGTACTTTGAGTTTATGATATTTATAATTGTACTGACATATACTAAATAAATTCATGTCAGTTCTGAATTTGAAATTAACTTTTAAAAAGTTAATATTAATCTTATAGTAATTTGGGACATAGAGAATACTATTTATACACAACTTTTTATATATAATTTGTGTCTACTATATAATTCATTATTCTTGACGGAAATAGAGTTTTTATAAGATGACATCTAAAAATCTTAATCGCTCTTGCGCACAAAAATTAGATATAACATGACTTAATCAAAAATAAATAAATAAAAATGGCCCCAACCAAAACATAATGAATTGAGGAACTTGTTTGGGTTAAATGAAGTTCTCATATTTGCCTATTGATATGATGCCCTATGAATTACAATAGCGCCTCTCCAAAATCCGAGCAGCCACACACAACTTTGACAAGAGGCAAGAGAAACAATGACAAGACCAAAAGTTGAGGGGAGGGGGGTGATGGCCAAAGTGCAAGTAGACAAAAGAACTCAAAACAACATAACATAACACAACACTGCTCGAATTTTATTTGTATTTTTTTTTGAAAATAAACTAGAAAAGAGTATTTAACATAAAGGGAGTAACTTTTGTAACGGGTCAGATTTCAAATTCGAATCTAAAAGATCATGACTAAAGGTATTAATAATATCAATTTAAGTTTTTATATACACATTTAAGTATCTCACATATTACGATGTGAGACTGGAGTATTACAACTTTAATCTCCTATAATTAAAGCAATAGATATTAGCAAAATAACACTCACATTTCATATTTGTTGTTCACGTTATGCTTATATGTCGCACCAACTTATTCATATTTAATTTTAAATTATCTTGTTTCATTTATTAGTTTAATTCACATCCGTTGTCATTTGTTTTTAGAAAAAAACTGTTTTAATTGTAATTTATTTAGTAACCGTTCAATTAAATAAACTAAAAGTTAAAGACATAATAACAGAACACTCACATATATAATAATGTATGAAGAGTTATGCTATATATTTTGCAACAAGAAATTACGATAAATGTTACTAGTAATTAATGACACACGTGTTGCGTGTGTAAATAGCGTGAGATAAAATAAAAAAATTATGAAATTCGGAGGAAAAAATTAGAAGGTATAGAAATTTTAAGTTAAGTATAAAAAATTAGTAATCTAACTAAACTTATTTGGGTAAAAGAAGAGTTTTTTTAGTAGACGTCAGTGTCCAATGACCACTTTATAATATACTAGCACCTGGTGGCACACGCGTTGTATATGTAAATTATGTGAGATAAATAAAAATTTTATAAAATTTGAAGGATTAAATAGAAAGATAAAAAAAATTAATGTAAAAAGAACAAAATAAGAATTATCTTAGAAATTGAAGTGTATTCTTGAAAATCAAAAAGACTACAAAAAATTATATACTCGAAAGTATTCATTTGACTTTATATGTTAGATAGATAAAAACTGTGATAAAAAATGAAAAAACGATACATATTATAAATATTTAGGTTAATTTTTTAATTAGTATTAATGATAATTATTTTTACGTTCATAATTTGACATAAATTTAAGCTTTGTCAAAATTTAAAGAACCGGTTGAGCCGATTTAATGGCCCGTCTGAACCGATTAAATAGAAAGCTTTTGTTATCGTGTGGCAGCAACAGAAGAACAACAATAGCGTTGTTATTAATAACAGATCGCCGATGAGATGTGGCGATCACTCCTTTCACTCCCCTCTCTCTCCCCTCCATCCTCATTAACAACTCTCAGAGCATTTCGAACACTTTTCACGCACTCAAACCGTAGCAGCAGTAGCCTCCTCCCGCCACCACAATCGCCGCCACAACCGCCATTATCGAAGCCTCATCCTTTGTCTTTATCTCTCCCCCAAACCCTAATTCTCCGCCGTGATTCCAATTATTGTAAGGCGGCCAGTTCAAGAGTGGCCGGAAGCTTTGGGTTTGATTCGGGCTTTGCAGTGACAAAATGCATTTCTACTTTATCTCCGACAACGGATACATTGAGGTGGAATGACGGAGGTTTTGCTGAAGAAGACCCTAATAAGCCCTCTGTTCCAGTTAGGGCTTATTTCTTCTCTACCAGGTTAGCTATTCTTCCCATTCTTTCATATATATACACTAGGGTAAATCATGGGCGGAGGCATGTATGGGCTAGGGTGGGCTGTAGCCCCTGAATTTTTTAAATTTTTTTTAGTACTTATATATCTTCACTAATCACTTTGTATAATATATATATATATATATTAAATAATATATGCACTATGTATATATATGGTTTAATATATGTAGTGGGTAGTATAATATATATTATATATATTAAATAATATATTATACGTAAGGTATGCAATAAGCTTAAACCATGAGTGCTAAATGGGGAAGTGTGCTGCAGTGCTGAAAATTTCAATAAAACTAAACAAGCATGCTGAAGATTATGGGGCACGAGGCTGAGTCACTAAACAATTAATTTAAGCCATGATACTGGGGAAGTGGGAATTGCAATATTAGTGCATATGTTGAGTTATTAAATTCATTAAGGAGATGAAGTCACGAGCCGATTGGGAATTTGGGAGGGAGAATTAAAGCTAATGACAACAAAAGAATTTACTCAATATCAAGCCTAGAAATTTCATCAACATCAAGCAAGAGGTAAATTATATGTTTTATTTCATTCATGAAATCCGTAGAAAATGGTGTAATATATTACTAAATTGCTCTGTTTATTGGGGAGTGTATACATATATATTGTAAGAAGTGTAGAAATTCTATACACTCTGTTATATTTTCATATTTGCAAGAGTTTACAATTTATACAAGTTTGGTATACTATTCTAGGATAAAAACAAGGAACCTAAAATGGGGAGAGGAAAACAGGGACCTGTTTTCCTGAGTGCTATTTCCTGAGTGCTGCAATTCTAACACTCCCCCTTAAGTTGGTGTATAGATATCTCGCATACCCAACTTGAAACATAAGAGATGAAACATCTTCCCACTAAGACCCTTAGTCAAAATATCAGCTAGCTGATGTTCTGTTTTTACAAAAGGTAAACAAATAAGACCATTGACTAATTTTTCTTTGATGAAGTGTCGGTCAATCTCGATGTGCTTCGTTCTATCATGTTGTACCGGATCATTTGCAATACTAATGGCTGCCTTGTTATCACAAAACAACTGCATAGGTCCTTTAGTTATAACACCCAAATCTTCTAGCAAGGTTCGAAGCCACATTAGTTCACATATAACCAAGGCGATAGCTCGATATTCAGCCTCAGCACTAGATCTTGCCACCACAGACTGTTTTTTACTACGCCAAGTAACAAGATTACCTCCAACAAATGAACAGTAGCCTGATGTAGATCGACGATCCTCTATAGAGCCAGCCCAATCTGAGTCGGAAAAAGCTTCGACTCTCATATGACCATTTGGTGCAAACAATAAACCTTTGCCAGGAGCAGACTTGAGATACCTCAAAATTCTGTAAACGGTTTCCATATGACTTTGTCGAGGATCATGCATATATTGACTGACTATACCAACAACATAGGATATATCGGGTCTAGTATGAGACAGGTATATTAGTCGTCCCACTAGACGTTGATATCTTTCTCTATCCACCGTAGGTCCTGTGCCTCCTTCTAGATGATGATTGACTTCAATAGGAGAATCAACAGGTTTACATCCTAACATGCCAGTTTCTGTTAAGAGATCAAGGACATACTTTCGTTGAGATAGAAAAATTCCATTGGAAGATCTTGCAACTTCAATACCAAGAAAATATTTCAGGCTACCAAGATCTTTGATTTCAAACTCTTTGGCTAGGCTTGCCTTGAGATTAACTATCTCTTCTCTATTATCCCCTGTCACTACAATGTCATCAACATAAACAATAAGAATGACGGTCTTACCATTTATTTGTTTGACAAATAGAGTGTGATCTGCTCGACTCTGCTTGTATCCAAGTTTTATCATTGCTTTGTGGAATTTACCAAACCAGGCTCGAGGAGATTGCTTCAACCCGTATAACGCTTTTCGCAGTCTACAAACTTTACCCTTGGTGACAGATGAGGCAAAGCCAGAGGGTATTTCCATATATACTTCTTCTTCCAAGTCACCATGAAGAAATGCATTTTTTACATCCAATTGTTGAATATCCCAGCCAAAGTTTACTGCACATGAGATTATGGTACGAACAGAGTTCATCTTCGCCACAGGAGCAAAAGTCTCCTGGTAATCAATCCCATGGGTTTGAGTGTACCCTTTTGCAACTAGCCTGACTTTGAGTCTTTCAACTGTCCCGTCTGCCTTTTGTTTCACTGTAAATACCCATTTGCAACCAACTGGTCTTTTCCCATGAGGAAGAGTAACAAGTTCCCAAGTATCATTCTTTTTCAGGGCATTTATCTCTTCTATCATAGCCTGTTTCCAGTTCTCGTTGCTAATTGCTTCTTTCCACCCTTGAGGAATAGATATAGAGGACAAAGAAGAAACAAAGGAATGGTAGGAGGCAGATAATTTATCATATGAAACAAAATTCGAGATAGGATGTTGTGTACAAGACCTGACACCTTTTCTAAGAGCAATAGGAATATCAGTATCATCAGAAGGACAAATAGGATTAGGATTCATACCATTAGTAATATCAAGACTCGGTTCGGGACAAGGTTGGTGTAGTGGTGCAGCAATGGCGACTTTATTCTTCCCTTTACGAGTATAGGTCCTCAACTCAGGCTCGGGCTGTCTAGCACATGACTCGTGTAACTGTAACTCCCCCTGTGTAGAATTATCAGAAACCACAACAGGAGTAGAGGAAGATGGTATAATAGTACTTGTAATACCAGTCTCAAAAGGAAGCGTTGTAATACCAGTCTCAAAAGGAAGCGTCTCCTCAATAACATCCTCCCCCTGAGGAGAAGGTGAAGAAGAATAAAAGGGTTCTGACTCCCAAAAAGTTACATCCCGAGTGACAAATACTTTGTTAGAAAGGGGATGATAACATTTATAACCTTTTTGGGTTGGAGAATAACCAATAAAAACACACCGAAGAGCTTTGGGATCTAATTTACCCCGAGTGGGAGATTTATCATGAACATAACACACATATCCAAAAACTCGTGGCGAGGGAGAAGGAGTGGTTATGTGCTGGAGAATAGAGATAGGACTTTTGTTTCCAAGGCTTCTCGAAGGAAGACGGTTGATAAGGAATGCCGCAGTCAGGACCGCATCACCCCATAAAAATTTAGGAGTTTTCATTGTAAACATAAGGGTGCGGGCAACTTCTAGTAGGTGTCGATTTTTTCTTTCTGCTACTCCATTTTGTTCTGGAGTTTTGACACAGGAGGTTTGAAGAATGATGCCATGCTGGGAGAGGTAAGATTCAAAAGCATGATTATTACTGTATTCACGACCGTTATCACTATGGAGAATTTTGACTTTAGCGTTAAATTGAGTTTGAATCATTTTATGAAAGTCCTGAAAGCAATCAAAAACTTCATTTTTGGAACGCAAAAGGTAAATCCAAGTGACACGAGAATGACAATCAATAAAGCTAACAAACCATCTAAAACCAGAGCGGGAAACAATCCGAGAGGGCCCCCATACATCGCTATGGATAATAGCAAAAGACTCAGAATGACGACTGTTAATAGCAGAATAAGTCGAACGTTTGTGTTTACCGAGTTCACATGGTTCACACAAAAACTGAGTTTTGTTACAATTCTTAACTAAAGACGGAAACAAACACTCCAATACTGAAAAAGAAGGATGACCCAAACGACGATGCCATTGATGGAGAGAGGCTAAGTTGGAGCCTGAAACAGAGTGAAGAGCCTGAGTAGGGACCATGTTAGATGATGGAACATCTAAATAATAGAGACCATTCACTGCACTACCACTGCCAATCTTCTTTCCCGTCACCAAGTCCTGAAAAATACAATGATTTGGAAAAAAGGTTACTGAACAGTGCATAGATTCAGAAAGACGTTGGACAGATAATAAGTTTGCAGTGAAGGAAGGAATATGGAGAACAGATGATAAAGTCAATGAAGGGGTACAAACTACAGAACCACTCCCGGAGATAGAAGACAGGGAGCCATCAGCAACTCGAACATTGTCTTTTCCAGAACGGGGCATATATGAAGTAAAAAGGTTGGAGGACCCAGTCATATGCTCAGAGGCACCTGTATCTATAATCCAACTAAGGCAAGCGGGTGAAACATGAAAAGCACAAGGAGATATACCTGTCTGGGCATAATGAGAGGTAGTAGGATTGGAACAAAATTTTCGAAAGGCAGTGATTTCCTCAGGAGTCAGTGCATGAGTAGTGTCTGCAGTACTAGGTACATCTGCAGGAAGTGGAGGAGTAGACATGTAGGCATGAGATCCACGTCCGCGACCAGAACGACCTCCACGTCCTTTAGGACGCCCATGAAGCTTAAAGCAGCGATCTCTGGTATGATTCTTCCCCCCACAATAGTCACACTCACGGCACTCCTTCTCGATAGGAGAGGGAATGGGAAATCCAGACTTAGGATACGACGCAGTCAAGGCTGATCGGTCAACTGGATTTGTTTTGAATACCATAACCCGACGCCTACTTTCCTCTTGCTGGACTCTAGCATGAGCCTCTCTCAGTGATGGAAAAGGTGTCTGACCAAGCAGCTGTGCTCGAACTTGATCAAATTCAATATTCAAACCAGCCAAGAAATCTACAACTCTATCTTCATTAATAAACCTTTGATAAGCTGTTGCATCTTCCGGACATTTAGCTGAGAAGACCCGGTAATGATCGAGCTCCTGCCAGAGTGCATTAATCTCTGCAAAGTACTGTGCCACGAGTTTTTCCCCTTGATTCAACTCACGGATTCGCTTACGGATATCATATGCTTTAGACATATCACCAGAAACAGAGAAAGTTTGGGAGATAGCTTCCCAAAGTGTGTATGCTGTGTCTAAGAACATGTAACTACTCCTCATATGTGGTTCCATTGAGTTAAAAATCCATGTTTTGACCATAGAGTAATCGGATTTCCATTCTTCTTGAGCAATACCAGCTTGTACAGGCATGGTGGTTGTACCAGTGATAAAGTGTTGCATTCGGTTTGCTTCAATTGACATACGACATGCTTGGGACCAGGCAAGATAATTGTTTCCATCTAATTTAAATGGACTAAGAACCAAAGCAGAATTTAGGTGATGATTTCTAATCATCTGTCCCTTATTGGTTTCAGTAATAGAACCAGATTCTGCCATGATGATATAATAGGAGCAACAAAAATTTATCCAAGGAATTTAACAACAAGGATAATATGCAGCTTTAATCAGTAAGCACCAGTGGGAGAAAATGATAAGCCAAGCAGTGACAACAAGCCTAACAGTTAAGGCTTGACAGTAAACACCAGTGGGAACAACAATAAGCCAAACAATGATAGTCTAATAGTCTTGAAGCAATAATAAATTAGCCCAACAGTGTAGTATACTCATATCCTTGAACGAACAGTGAAGTATATTTGATAACCCAGTTATAGCTTTGAACGAACTGACAATAAGCCAAACATAAACAAACCTGAATTTTTCTCTCTAGAACCACTGTAGATAGTAAGAGGGAAGAGAGACGAGCACACTGCACAAAGACCGCACCGGAAAATCTCGCCGGAACAGGACTCACGCGCCGGTCGGCGATGGCGCGTGGCGTCGGCGTCAGGCGCGTGAGGTGGCGCGTGAGGGCGCGTGGCACAGTGGGTCACAAAATTGAAAATCCTGTGTTGGTCGCCTGGCACTAATTATCCCAATTATGATATCAATTTGCTATATCTGACTGATTGACTAGATTTCTGATTGAAAAATAGGAGCAGAGCGACGCGGAAGGAAAAGAAAAATTAGAAAGCTTCTGGAAAAAATGCTTAGGCTTTGATACCATGTAAGAAGTGTAGAAATTCTATACACTGTTATATTTTCATATTTGCAAGAGTTTACAATTTATACAAGTTTGGTATACTATTCTAGGATAAAAACAAGGAACCTAAACCTGTTTTCCTGAGTGCTATTTCCTGAGTGCTGCAATTCTAACATATATATATATATAAATATATATATATATAATATTATTACTTGTAATATTAACAATATTATAATTAAATACATGTTTTACATATGCAACCGGCCGAAACATATAAAATTATCTAAAAAATTTGGTTCGGGGGCACAACCTCCGAACCCTCGTCAGATTATTTATAAGATCACAATTTTTTGACCACGCGATAGCCTAGCCAGAAAAAAAATCCTGGCTCCGCCCTTGCTAGGGTTAACCCGTGCCTCCGGCACTACGAATACTTGTGTAATTATTTAGTACCTAAAGTTGAATCTAAATGAAAAATGTGAGTTGACGATGTGAAAAGAGTATTTATTTGTTGAAAATTAAAAAATTTCGTATTTATTTGATGAAAATTATAAAATTTCTAATCAAGATAGACATCCCACCCAAAATGTAAAGAAGGCAAGAATTTTGCCATCAAAATTCTCTACATGCTCATTATTTACCTAAAACATTAAATTGACAGCGCCAATATGAATATAGTCTCCTGTCGCTACCACTATTGAGAAAATTGAGGCCCTATTTTCAATTCGACTCAAATCAATAATACGAAATCATTGAAAAGAGAAAAAAAATTAATGACACAAAATGGATGTTGCCAAATCATCCACTGAAGGTGTCATACAGATCTTTAAAAAGTAGACATTAGTCCTTCAAACACAGTTAGTCATTCAAACAAAAAATATTTTCCCTTCTTTGCACGTAAAGTAAATAAAATAATGAAGATTATCTTCAATTTCTGTATAAGTTATGGAGAGAAAATACTTTCCACTTATACACTTTCTCGGGGTAAGTGAATAATCAAAATACATGTACTTTCACAACAATGTCTCCTTTTTATCGACCACCTGCGAACTCTATACGCATAATGGATGACACACTTACTAATATAAATTTATAATAAATACAACATCGCGTATATCAATAATTTTTTTTACAACAATCTATTTTCCAATTATCTACCAAAAAATATTACCACTTTTAATAAACTATTACAAAAAAAATACATTTTCCCTGTAGATCTGTCAAGCTCTACCATGTCTTCGGTACATAAACCTCTGAAAAGAAAGACTATCCATCGGCAACGTCCACGACCAACAAATATTGTTTGTAACAAAAATCTGTTATTTATAAGAGAAAACAAAATGTTAGTAGTATCGCAAGAAAGAAACAATTGACACGTGATTACTTGAATACGATTTAAGAATTATAAAATACACATAACCGTGTTACTTTTCTCCATCCTCAACTTGTTGCTGAATGAACACGTTTCCATTCAATAGCAAAAATTGAAATGAATCGTTTAGTTATATGTCTTTTAAAAAATAAATATCAAAACTTTAATCGTAAGAAGAGCAATAATGCACGGAGATAAGAAATGGTACCTCAAACTATCAAATTATAACAAAACTTCAGGATAGACTATTTGTTGTGGACTTGTCAGTTAATTCACGAAGAAGTATGCATAAGCGGGAAGAACTTGTGCATCTTGACAGAGCTACATATAGTTGACCGTGACTAAATACTGGCGTACGTAAATCTACTCCAACAAATTTGACAGACTGGCCTTGTGATTTATTCATTGTCATTGCATACGCTAACCTCACTGGGAATTGTCTTCTTGTCATTTTAATACTTAACTCAGACGAAGGAGTCAAAGAAATTCTTGGAATGAATACCAAGTCGCCATGCTTATCACCAGTTAAAATCTTTGCTTCAAGTACTAAAGCACCACACTTGACTATGATAAGTCTAGTACCATTACAAAGGCCATCGTTCGGTGCAATGTTCCTTAGAAGCATTATTGGACAACCCTGTTTTAAATCTAATTTGAACGGTGGTAGTCCAGGGGGATTGAGTGTGTTCAAATACTCATTCGGGTACCGATGCATAATAGTCTGATCCACGTCATCATCTTCAACCATTTTGCCAGCAGCAAAGTATGTATGTATTTCTCCCGGAAAAACCGCCAACGCAGCTAGGTTGATATCATTGACATCATCATTTCTAGCAGATAGAATTGTGCGTTCTTTTAAGGATTCGGTAGTGACCTTACTTAGCACTTCTAGCTCTGGGTAGATGGTCGAGATCAGATTATCTACATTTTGAGTTGTTTTTATTGAATCTGGAAGTTGTATAGATTCTTGAGGGTTAGACCCAATCTACACATTAATGAAGGATTAGTAAATTATCAAATATTCTCGACGATATATAGATATCAATATGAATAAATATACAAATACTCTTGGCTCATTAAGAAAAGCCGAGAAATCAAATAATACAGATTGGTCATCGTGTAAGCGCGTATTAACTTGTAAAGTCAAGACATGTATATCTTTCCAAAGTAAAGAACGTCGTAGTGATGCTGCCACTATATGCTCGCGAAGACCTCTAGGTATAACAGGAAGAATCTGTCTAAAATCTCCCCCAAGAACAACAGTAATACCTCCAAATGGTTGTGAGTTATCACGAATGTCTTGTAAGGTCCGATTAACTGTTTCAACACAATGACGATGCTGCATTGGAACCTCATCTCATATAATTAGTCTAGCCTTCCGAAATAATTCCGAGTGTGATGATTGCTTCGTGAATCCACAAACTGAATTGTCTAATACGTTAAGTGTAATGTAGAATGTGCAGTACGCCCCCCATGTAACAACCCAGAAGCAATTCCAGAGGATGCAACTGTAATTACTATATCGCATAAGGAACGCCATTTTTTGGCAATTGTATTGTAGAGAAAAGTCTTTCCTGTTCCTGCGCCCCCACTCAGAAAGAAGGTTGTTCCTCTATTTTCATAAACAGATGAAATGATTGCATTATAAGCCATACGCTGACCTTCATTTAGTAGATCAATGTTTTGCTGGACATTTATTTGATCAACTTCAATATGTAACTGCCTATGTTCCCATATAAGTCGATTGCCAACAATAATTCTCCAATTAGCAGATGGCAGTGGCATTGGTGGAAAATCTAATAAGCTCTTCCCCGACTTTTGAAGCAACTGATTAATAAGGTATAAACCATAAGCACAAATTTGAGCAATCATCACACTCGATTTGCGTCAAAAAATGGCGTTCCTTATGCGATATAGTAATTACAGTTGCATCCTCTGGAATTGCTTCTGGGTTGTTACATGGGGGGCGTACTGCACATTCTACATTACACTTAACGTATTAGACAATTCAGTTTGTGGATTCACGAAGCAATCATCACACTCGGAATTATTTCGGAAGGCTAGACTAATTATATGAGATGAGGTTCCAATGCAGCATCGTCATTGTGTTGAAACAGTTAATCGGACCTTACAAGACATTCGTGATAACTCACAACCATTTGGAGGTATTACTGTTGTTCTTGGGGGAGATTTTAGACAGATTCTTCCTGTTATACCTAGAGGTCTTCGCGAGCATATAGTGGCAGCATCACTACGACGTTCTTTGCTTTGGAAAGATATACATGTCTTGACTTTACAAGTTAACACGCGCTTACACGATGACCAATCTGTATTATTTGATTTCTCGGCTTTTCTTAATGAGGCAAGAGTATTTGTATATTTATTCATATTGATATCTATATATCGTCGAGAATATTTGATAATTTACTAATCCTTCATTAATGTGTAGATTGGGTCTAACCCTCAAGAATCTATACAACTTCCAGATTCAATAAAAACAACTCAAAATGTAGATAATCTGATCTCGACCATCTACCCAGAGCTAGAAGTGCTAAGTAAGGTCACTACCGAATCCTTAAAAGAACGCACAATTCTATCTGCTAGAAATGATGATGTCAATGATATCAACCTAGCTGCGTTGGCGGTTTTTCCGGGAGAAATACATACATACTTTGCTGCTGGCAAAATGGTTGAAGATGATGACGTGGATCGGACTATTATGCATCGGTACCCGAATGAGTATTTGAACACACTCAATCCCCCTGGACTACCACCGTTCAAATTAGATTTAAAACAGGGTTGTCCAATAATGCTTCTAAGGAACATTGCACCGAACGATGGCCTTTGTAATGGTACTAGACTTATCATAGTCAAGTGTGGTGCTTTAGTACTTGAAGCAAAGATTTTAACTGGTGATAAGCATGGCGACTTGGTATTCATTCCAAGAATTTCTTTGACTCCTTCGTCTGAGTTAAGTATTAAAATGACAAGAAGACAATTCCCAGTGAGGTTAGCGTATGCAATGACAATGAATAAATCACAAGGCCAGTCTGTCAAATTTGTTGGGGTAGATTTACGTATGCCAGTATTTAGTCACGGTCAACTATATGTAGCTCTGTCAAGATGCACAAGTTCTTCCCGCTTGTGCATACTTCGTGAATTAACTGACAAGTCCACAACAAATATTGTCTATCCTGAAGTTTTGTTATAATTTGATATGTTTGAGGTACCATTTCTTATCTCCGTGCATTATTGCTCTTCTTACGATTAAAGTTTTGATATTTATTTTTTAAAAGACATATAACTAAACGATTCATTTCAATTTTTGCTATTGAATGGAAACGTGTTCATTCAGCAACAAGTCGAGGATGGAGAAAAGTTAACACGATTATGTGTATTTTATAATTCTTAAATCGTATTCAAGTAATCACGTGTCAATTGTTTCTTTCTTGCGATACTACTAACATTTTGCTTTCTCTTATAAATAACAGATTTTTGTTACAAACAATATTTGTTGGTCGTGGACGTTGCCGATGGATAGTCTTTCTTTTCAGAGGTTTATGTACCGAAGACATGGTAGAGCTTGACAGATCTACAGGGAAAATGTATTTTTTTGTAATAGTTTATTAAAAGTGGTAATATTTTTTGGTAGATAATTGGAAAATAGATTGTTGTAAAAAAATTTATTGATATACGCGATGTTGTATTTATTATAAATTTATATTCGTAAGTGTGTCATCCATTATGTGTATAGAGTTCGCAGGTGGTCGATAAAAAGGAGACATTGTTGTGAAGGTACACGTATTTTGATTATTCACTTACCCCGAGAAAGTGTATAAGTGGAAAGTATTTTCTCTCCATAACTTATACAGAAATTGAAGATAATCTTCATTATTTTATTTACTTTACGTGTAAAGAAGGGAAAATATTTTTTGTTTGGATGACTAACTGTATTTGAAGGACTAATGTCTACTTTTTAAAGATCTGTATGACACCTTCAGTGGATGATTTGGCAACATCCATTTTGTGTCATTTTTTTTTCTCCTTTCAATGATTTCGTATTATTGATTTGAGTCGAATTGAAAATAGGGCCTCAATTTTCTCAATAGTGGTGGCGACAGGAGACTATATTCATATTGGTGCTGTCAATTTAATGTTTTAGGTAAATAATGAGCGTGTAGAGAATTTTGATGGACAAGTAAATAATGAGCATGTAGATACAATTTGTGGCAAAATTCTTGCCTTCTTTACATTTTGGGTGGGATGTCTATCTTGATTAGAAATTTTCTAATTTTCATCAAATAAATATGAAATTTTTTAATTTTCAACAAATAAATACTTTTTTCACATTGTCAACTCACATTTTTCATTTAGATTCAACTTTAGGTACTAAATAATTACACAAGTATTCGTAGTGCCGGAGGCACGTGTTAACCCTAGTATATATATATAGATATATACATATATATATATGTATATATATATATATATATATATATATGTGTATATATATAGATATATACATATATATATATGTATATATATATATATAGAGAGAGAGAGAGAGAAAGAGAGAGAGAGCCTAATGAAACAAACCCTTAGTTCTACAAAATAGTCCCTTTTTGATTCTTTAGAAATTAATTTACTAAATTTTAAAATAATATTATCAAATGAATTTATATTAATTTTAAATTTTAAGATCGGCAAATTGAGGTCTGAATGAGACTTTTTTGTGGGACAGAAGAGAGTATTATTTATTTATTATTATTTTTGGAAATTGGAGTCAAAAAACAACAATTGGCACTAAATTTGTATACACACATGCATAATGAAACAAGATAACTCAAGTTTTTCAAATTGTAAACCATAAACAATTAAATGCTACCATGTTTGATGGTATTATCTTTGGTTTATCATAGAAATAACTGGCCGTATAAAACTATGTTTGATCCATTACGTGGACTGTCAATTTAATTTCTGTTTTTATCTACGTTGCAGTGTGGATTTGAGAAGTTTGGTGGAACAGAACAAACCCAACTTTATTCCACCTACATCACGTATGACTAATTATGTTGTTTTGAGGTTTGGCAACCTTAAGCCTGAGCTCAATGTAAGTTTTGCTTTATGTTGCTTGCTTTGTGAATATCTTATGCTAGTAGTTTGATTGAGTTTTAGTTATTTTCTTGAGTAATTGGAACTGTTTACTACTCTACAGGCCTCCATTTATTCGAAAGAACAAACAAATGAATGAAGTTTATAGTTTTTATTGCACTGTATAGTGTGTAGTTTATTTGATGAGAGCAAGTATTTGAACTCTATGCTTGAAGTGTCAAAAATGTTTCAGCTGAAATTAATCAAACTACATCCATATGAGTAAAGGATTCATTCAAAAATGAAAGAGACATAATTATATTAAGGTGGGTGTGCTGGTTTTGTGGTGGAGAATAGTGTTTTATTGGAAAGGCATTTGGAGTGGCAAAATGCCTACCAAGTTTCTGGTTTGTTATTTTCTTTATGTATTTCTTTTGGGGCACCGTCAACCGCTGGATGTAAGTTGTAACTGACCATTACTACTCCATCCCACTTTAGTTGTATTCTTCATGTTTACGTTAACTATTTTGTAAAATTTGTTTGAAGTTCCCAGAAGCCCATTCTTAATGGATCCCACCGAGTTAAAGAGTACTCTAAAAGTAAAAGGCAAATCAGGATACGACATAAACTAAAGAAGCTTTCTTTTGGGACATCCCAAAGGAAGCAACTAAAGTGAGAAGGACGGAGTATAATTTGGTGCATCGCAGTAAATCCTTCTTTAACCGGTATTGTATGTCTAAAGTTGCTGATGCAAATGTGAATTATCTTCTGATGAATTGGATACATGGAGTATGATGTTCATCCTGTCGAAGTGCACGGCATCCCTATCTGCTTGATGTGGCTTTCTTGGAAGTATAGGACATTAGGACTACATAGACCTATCAGTACTTGGAAATGTGAGTTTAGAAGTTTTAGGAATGCTATAACTTTGCTACTCTTTGACATAAAGGGAACTTTACTAGATTGAATATTAATACTTCCTTCTTCCCCCTTATGTAGGTCGGTAATGATTAGTTTTTTTGACTCTAAATTAATTATGTTTAGCTTTAAAATTTGAGAGAGTAGGCTTTGATGTTACACCTGCCAATTAAAGATCTAATTTCTCCTCATCTGCTAATCAAAGGGTGGAGAGGGCTGGTATGTTATATTTGAGTAGCTCTCTTTTTTTCTACCAGCAAACTAGATCAAGGAAAAGCAACAGAAACCTTGAGCATCTAATGGCTTATTATTCCGTCTTTGATTATTCCAATTTTGGGTAAAGATTCAATTATCTTTTCTTCATATACGGGCTTATAATGCTAGCCCGGAAAATGCACGGAAAGAAGGTACGTTAAAAGCTTATAATTGGTCCTATGATGTCCTTAGTAAAGTTGCACTTGACTTAGTTGGGTTTGCCGCCTTTGATGTCCCTTGCAATTCTACATCCAATTGATTTGTCTTGGGCCTTATTTAGGCTATCCAGCTTAAACTATATATATGTTTTCAATTTAAGGAGTTCATTTGTTGTGTAGGATTGTAACTAATTTGTCTGGGATTGCCTACATTATCGCATTTGATGTTTTGAAATTTTTAAATGTTCATGAATTCAAATATTACATAAACTTCTGCATAAATCTCTATCTTTACTGAAATTATTCATCTTCTCTCCCATCTTTTTGCTTCTATTCTTCTTGTTGCACTCTCTTCTTTACTTTCTTTCACTGTGCTACATCAATCTGTCTATGTACAATGCATATAAGTTCACCTCCAATTTTTCTTTAATGTTGCTGAAAATTGTGCCTTGTTTCTCTGTTTCAGGGTTCGGGTTCTAGTTTATGTGGAAATGAATGCTGTTACATGGTCATTTTTCAGTATGGCTCAATTGTCTTATTTAACGTCCGTGATCACGATGTTGATGGATATTTGAAACTCGTTGAAAAACATGCTTCAGGATTGCTACCTGAGATGAGAAAGGATGGTGAGCTCTTTTATGAGGAACATATCTGCATACATTTACATATATTTGTAATTTCCATGCATTATGCAGTATTTTTTTAAATTTATTTTTGTAAATATTTTACTTTGGGATAAAAGGCGTTGTTGAGTTGAGTTTATGTAAATACTCGCATCCTTCGTTTGATATCTATGATAAAATTATAGCATGAAATTTATAGTCAATGTGAAAAGGGTGTCTGATGTATTTAAGAATTCTTTGGGTGATTTTTTATTTATTTTTTGAGCGAGTACTTTGGGTGATTATAGGGGAAGCAAATGGTGCTAATGTGATATAATCCCATCTGTAAATATGGAGCTGTTTATAATGTGGTATATATGTGATATTGAAGGATCAAATAATCCTATAAAAGGCATTTGGACCCCCTTTTCTAATTAATAAACTCTGCAGCTATGTTTACTTTAATTATATTGATGCTGTTTCAATTGTGGCTGGATATATGCAGGAGTCGCTTGATTCTGTTGTTTTTGTGAAGGTTTATATTATAGGTAGATACATAAAGGTTCCTCTAATAGGTAGATACATAAAGTTCCTCTAATAGGTCCTTACCTTACAATATACTAAAAAATAACAACCTCTTTAGTCCTTAGCTTATGTACTACTTGGAAGTTGTTAAGTTGTTAGCAGACTGTCAACTGGATCCCATTTTAGATGGTTTAGATAACTAGTGTCAGGCATGTAGAAGAAAGAATTACCTTAGGTCCGAAGATATTGGATGCCTGAAGAAGACATGTCTCTTCTTAAGGGATATTAGTTAACAGAAACATTGTCTCTGCTGTCAGTCAGTAACTAGCATCATATACACTAAAATTACTCACTTAGCACCTTTCTATCATTTTAATTTCTGTTTAATCAAAAGGTAATACCGATACGGACAAAAGCAAAGCCATTGACACCCTTACAGATAGAAAGGCGATGCGCTGAAGCATTTGTAGAAGACTCTTCAGTCTTGTGAAAGGTTTTTGCAAACGAGCGTTTCAAATATCCAGTAATTGAAGTTAGGGCTACAAAAAACGCTGATAGATCAGGTGTCAACAGGTTCAGAACCCTGTAGAGGGCTAGGAGGGGGATAGAGTGCAATGAAGTTCTCATTAAAGGCTCACTTGCTCTTTAATGGCTGCCGTACTTTTTTATTAAAAGCAGTTTTTGTGGTTCAGTTTTTATGACCACCTTATTGACCTTCTTGCAAGTCGTAGCCACTAGCCACTGAGTAGCTTTATCTAACAGAATGAAACATTCCATTGTGCAATTCTTAGACCCCTGGACAATTCTTACAAAGCATGCCCTTGTATAACTGTCTCAGAAAATCCATGGAACGTACGAGACTTTCTGTTTCAAGTTCTTTGTGTTTACTGCAAACTGGCATTTGCTATGCTGGTGTGGGTGTGGGCGTGGGTGTTAATAAGTTCAATTTTCTGCTGTTATTTTATAGTTTTAAGGCAATTGCTTTTGCTGTGCTACTCTTAATTCCTTCTGTAGTTGATGTTACGTTATGTGGGATGGGTGTAATTAACTTTTGGGCATTATTTGAATTGTCCAAATTATATTTCCCAACTTTAGTTTCAGTAAAAGAGCGAGATCATTGTAAGATCAATGTAGGGAGAACCCTAAAAACGGAATGCATGACGTTTTCAGTGTCTACTTGATCCCATATTAAACTCTTGTGGAAATACCTATATCGAAGACGACCTTCATAAATAGACTACTCTCTGTAACAATTCTGTGAAAGAGGAGGGTTATGAGGCTATACTTAGGTTTTATCCAAAATACAAATAAAATTGAGGCTATAAGTAGGATAGGAAAGAGGAGGGATATGCGGCTATTATGTGCTTTGTGAACCTTCATGGGGTGTTGACATGTCACAAGGTAATTACTTACTAAGGTCACTTTCTGTGTTCATGACTTTACATGAATAACAGTTCGTCCCACTGAAAGCTTAAACCTTGTCTGGCTTATGGAAAGTGTTTCTTTATTAAAAAACTCACCTTTGATCTTGTAATAAGAGTGTCTCTTTGAACTTAGAAGAAGGAATGAGACAACAACTAGCAATTATAGGTTTTGAGGAACTCATAACACCCTGCCAATCCATTTGGTGACATCCTTTAACATCCACAGTCGGTCCCAAATATATCACAAGGTTTTAGATCTCAAATCTCTTTTTCACCTTGCTCTTTATACGTCCCCTTTTTCTAGTTACCTTATCCTCGGTGACATAGTTGAAGACGTGTGGTCTGCAGTTTGTGTACGTGCGGTTTAGAACTATGTTGTCCCCTCGTTTCCTTGCTCAGTATTACAGAGAGTAGAAAATAATGCTTTTCTTCTTAAGTTGATTTTTATTTATTTATTTATTTTTTATTTTTGGGGTTAGTTTTGTTTAGCCACACTATCTGGTTGCTGCATCTCTTTCTACTGATGTTTTTATCTTTTTCCTCCCTCACTCTCTGGCTAAATGCTTATTGACTTGCTACTAGTGCAGTTAATTAATTCCAGTCATTATCCTTTGTTTTAGTTAAATATTTGAAATTTTCAGTTGACTTGACTTCACTTTGTGTTTGGAAATCAGAGTATGAGGTGAGAGAGGAACCAACTTTAAACACATGGATGCAAGGTGGGCTAGATTACATAATGTTGCAGTACCTGAACATCGATGGAATCCGTACCATTGGTAGTGTTCTTGGTCAGAGTATTGCTCTTGATTACTATGTACGCCAGGTAAGTATCATGAAGTTTCTGCAATGTTGATATTCTGCTTAAACAATTGATTTCTTAGAACAGCATTTTTAATTATTCATCTTTTAGGTTGATGGAATTGTTGCAGAATTTACTGATATTAATCGCGGGATGGAAAAAACTGGAACTTTCACAATGGAAAGAAAAAAATTGTTTCAGTTAGTGGGAAAAGCAAATTCAAATCTTGCTGATGTAATTCTCAAGCTTGGACTGTTTGAGAGGTACAAATTTTTGAGTTTTATTAAAGAATCTGGAATTCTTAATTTGCTTTTGGATTGAATTTTGCGATGTGCTCGGCATTTTAAATGTCTTAGCTGTGGTATTGTTTTTTGCATGAGCATCTTCCAAAAGATTTTCCTTGGCCATCATAAACAGAACCACTCTTTCTCATTTCCTCGGTTGATGTAGCATCTTCCTTAGATACTAATGTGAAAACCCATTCATTGCTTAGTGAACATATTCATAAAGAAAACTTGGTGAAATAAAATATTTTCAAGGCTTCAAGATAAACTATGGGGTAAACTGCTTCATTGTGTCCAAAATAGTATAGTTGGATTATGGACCCAAAACGCATAAATCTTCCCTTTTAGTTGTCATGTTTTTTGGTCTAATTATTTACTTATTTGGATTTTTTAAAGTCTAGATATGTTGTGCTTAAAAGATATTATGGCCCAATTGATGGCTGACTTTTACTTGAAATTGTTATTTAAATCTATCGAGTATTAATTTTGTTCATTCTAAATTAGTCACGATAACAACAACGATTGTGAACTTTTTTTTTTTTTTGTTGTTGTGCAAAGTATCTCGTTTTATAGTTGATGGAAAGTTATTTTTCGTATTCAGATCAGACATTGCGTGGAAAGATGCTAAATTCGCTCAGATTTGGGAATATCTAAGAGACGAATTTGAATTAACTCAGAGATTTGCAAGTCTTGATTTTAAATTGAAATTTGTGGAGGTAGAGTATTTCTTTCAGAGTCCCTTTGACTTGATACTTGAATCGCCTGCAGTTTGCTTGTTGTGATGACACTTCCAATTTCATTTTCTTTGCAGCATAATATTCGTTTTCTTCAGGAGATTCTTCAGAATAGGAAATCAGATTTCCTGGAATGGCTCATTATTATATTAATAGGGGTTGAAATTCTCATATCAGTTTATGATATCGCCCACAAGTCCGTAATCCCTTCTTTATAGCACCAATAATATATATATATATATATATATATATATATTTCAATAGGAACCAATTTAAGTTCTAAATGAGGTTCAGATTGCTGTACATGTATTCCAGTTAATCTGTTACATGCATGAAGCAAGTCCTTGGAACAGTCATTTTTGTTCCTTGTAAATTGTGATTTATTATGTAATCTTCAACTTGGTGCTAATTCATATTATAATTGTAATATCTTCTGATATTGCAGTAAGTGTGCCTGTAATATTTGGAAAGGGAAGTGGTATTTGAAATCCATTTTTTTTTTCCAATTACAGTACATCCTACCGTTTAGAGTACTACAAAGGACAATTCAGTCCATATATAGAAGCCATATTTTACCATTTGTTTTTAAAGATGCATGCTAGGGTTTTTTCGTTGTTCGTCCCGCCCTATAAGGTTATAATGGAAGTAGGCTTTATGGCGATGTTTGTTTGTAAAAATAATAGATGTCATTTCGGACTATCTTGTATCATGATTAGTTCGTTATTTTTGACAAGTGAGATAGGTTTTTAGTTTTTAAAAATTGCACATTACATCTGCGCATAAACTAGCAAAATAATTGCACCACAAACCGTAGTGATCTCACTTATGAGTATATTATATTATATTAGATCAATATTGACTTTTTAAAAATTAATTTTAAATATTTTTAAATTTAAAATAAAAATGAATTCATTTAAATTTATGTATATATAATTATGAATATCATAAACTAGTTAAAAAGTATTACTAGTTATAGAATTTATTGTTTTTAAAGTTTAAATGAATCATGTCAATTTTAAATTTAAAAATATCTCAAATCAGATTAGAGAGAGTATTATAAACGAAGAAAGAGAGTACGTGTGAACACATAAATTTATGTGTCATCTGTGATTAAAATATAAATGTTATCATTTTTTTTATTATATATTAAAAATGTCTATACCCACATATTTTTTCCTCGGCCTCAGGTTGTCTAGGGAATTGCAACCGCAAATTATTGTATACATTAATAGATATGGCTAATTTTAAAAACTACAAATTACTCCGTTTGTAAAAAGATGAACAAAGTATAATTTGCACACATGTTAAAAAAAATAAAAATAAAAGAAAAACAAGTAAAAAGAGAAAAAAAGAGTAAAAAAATTTCAAATATATCCTTAGTAGTCCCACAAAATTATATAAACTAATGAATATTTTTATCTTTTTTATATTAATGGATTCCATTAAATAATTAATTTATTCTTCACTTTATATACTCTATCTCATTTTTTTAAGACAAAAATATTTGTAGCATTTAATCATTCTTTTGGATTAGAGCTATGTGGTGCTTAAACTAAAATATAGTAGTATTAAACAATTTCACAAAAATGAGGACATGAGAGGCGCGTTATTGTTAATAATATTATATTTCGTCTCTTCCATATTATTTGATCATTATTAATTTTTTAAAGTCAATATAAAATATTTTTAAATTTAAAATTAATATAGAATCTTTTAATTATAATTAATACAATGATGAATATTATAAATTATCTAAAAAGTATTAATCATCGTAAATTTTATTATTTCATAATTTTTAATAAGTCTTTTTAATTTAGAGTTTGAAATGTATTAAATTGACTTTAAAAAGTTAATAATGATTAAATAATTTGGAACGGAGGGTGTACTAATTAATAAATTTGAGAAACATGTGTGTTTATATAATCAGTTCTCTAATAATTATTTAATATTCTTATGGTTGATACTCCCCAATAATTAATAAATTTTCAAATAATCAATTTCAGCTAATTCTTATACTTCATAATTAGTAGTTTTAAGAAAAAAAAATATTTATCACAAATAGACTTAAGATATACATATATCATATATATACCTAGAGTTGTGTAATATATTTTATACTACTACTAAAAATATAATGAGTTTTATCATAAACTTAACTTTATGAAAGCACAACACGTATATTCTTATTATAGCATTGATTATTCATGTGCAAATTTATAAAGAGGAAAAAGTGATTAAGCGATGAAAATTTAAGTTATATGCATGGGATAACAATTAGACGATAGTTGAAAAATATATTAGGAGTTCTTGTTTTTGATAAAAAAAAAAAGGAGTGTTTTAGATTATATATAGCTTGTAATATTTTTATAAAAATAAAATATAAGTAAACAAAACTATAAACACAGAATATATGTAAACTTTATAATTAATATATGTTGTCGTATTTAAACATAATTTGTGTTGGAATAGTATATGGATGAGGAAGGAATTCTGTTTTGTAATTCGGGTTCACATGGATTTATAAACTTATATGGAGTTGAGGGTTTTAGGGGTTTAGGGTTTAAGACTTTACACCGTGCAGCTCTTTCCTCCGGTTTCATATAAGGTTAGCGTCTTCCATCCTCTCTCTATATGCGAGTGCGTGGGCATACAAATATTGGGTTTCTTCATACACTCATTGTGTAGTTGTAGACATGGAAAAAGGCAAATATAGTGAGTTAGAGCGAGGAGAAATCCCCAAATTTGTAAACAAAGTATCTAATGAAGCTAAACTAAAGGAATTATTGCGTAATATTACTTCAATCGAGCTTAAATTATGTTCGGATGCTTCGAAGGAGTTTATTAAGTTACTTAGAGGTGATGCCGGAGGCGAATTGCTTCGTGAATATATTCAGACTTCCTCCAAATGTGCTGAGCTTCTACAAGCTTGGAAACTTAGACAGGGTAAACCTGGGTTGTCTTCAATTTTTTCGTTAATTTCTGCTATATTGAGTCATCCGGATGGAATGTACGAGGCAACTGATATTGGAGGGATTGTTATTAGTAGGGCTTTGGATAAGTTTGCGCGGTCAATTGTTGAGGAGAAGTTGGATGATGTTTATAAAGAGTTGAACAGTAAAGAAGCGAAAAGGCAAAATGCTGCACTTTTGTTATTGGGTTCTATTGTGAGGCGTGGGTCGGGTTTGGCTTCTGATGTTGCCAAGATTTTTGATTTCAAACTTCCGATATTTCCTAAGCTTGCAGAGTATAGAAAAAGGCAAATTGAAGCGAAAAGGAAGCACTTTACCAGGAAATCTTTTATTGGGTTTGCTATGTCATTTTTGGAAGTTGGGAAGCCGGGGTTATTGAGGTGGGTGTTGCAGAAAAGGGAGATGTATTCTGGTGTTCTTCGCGGTCTTGGGAGTGATGATGAGGAGACTGTTGTTTATGTTCTTTCCACTTTACAAGATAAGGTTCTTACCCAAGAGTCATTGGTGCCCCCAGGTCTTCGGAGTGTTCTGTTTGGGAGTGTTACTCTGGATCAGTTAATCACCATTTCTGGGAGGGAAAATGGTGGGCTTGCTACAGAGCGGGCACAGAAAGTCTTATCTATTGTCTGCACTGACCCTTCTAATGGGCTGATGCCAGATATGAAGCGACATCCTAATCCTTTAAAGGGGAATTTGACCCGTCTATTGGGTGTCATGAAGAAGCTAAAAGCAACTGAAATAGACTATCAGAGGGACTTGCTTTTAGCCATTGTAAATGGAAAACCGTCATTTGGTTCAGCTTACCTGGACGAGTTCCCTTACAATCTTGAAGATCATGCATCACCAACCTGGTTAGATATTTCTTAGTAATGTGTCCAGTCTTTTTGTCTATATGTATGAGTATATTATTCTTCATCTATGGTTACTGAAGTACTTGCAGGTTTGCTGCCGTCTCTTTGGCTGCAAATGTGGTTTCCTCAGTCGGTGCAGGTGATCCTTTTGGATTCCTTGATTCTCCGCCGCAAGAGCCACCCTCCTTTGGCAACCCTGATGTGCAGAGTATCATAAAATGCATAGGCCCTCGTCCATTCACCCGATTGGTAATCAATAAAGGGTTACTTCACTCGGATTCACTTATTAAACATGGAACGTTGCGGCTTGTTTTGGAGGCACTTAAGTTGTTGGATTCTTTCATGAGGGCTTTAAACCGTAGTTCACATACCAGCAGTCAAATGATGCCTAGGTTGGTGTCTCTCAAGAAAGATATTGAGGATGAAGTCCGGATTTTGCTCCCTGATCCTCAAGTTTTATTCTCATTGCTTACTTCTTTGAATAGCCACTACAAGCGTCCAGAGCTGTGTTTGAAGAGAGCAGCGGATTCTGAATTTGTGCTTGAACATTACATGAATGGTTTCAAGAAGCGGAAAACATGTAATGCAAATGAGGAAACAGATATTATTGTTGCTGGAATTGGTTCTCCTGATATTTCTTTACATGGGGACACTGAAGAAGTTCAGGGTGAAAACAGTTTGATTGAGTTGGATAATGGAGATGATCGTGAGAAGGTTATTGCAAAAATTTGGGATTTGCGCTACCCCACTATGGAACTGGAGGATGAAGAGACATTCTTCTACTCTAAAGTGCTTGACACACTCAAATTTTATCACGTAAGTTCCAATTTTCTGAATATTTTTTTCATGACATATAATATATTACATAATTTAGAAAAAAAATGCTTGGAAAATCTTTGGGGGTGCTTTTATTTACCTTAAGATGATGTAATTCTAATACAGTATATATTCCCTCCTTCCCATAATAGATGATGTCTTAAGTACATTTTTTCACACAATTTAATAAAATCAAAAGTAGAGGAGAAAGTATAAATAAGTTTCTGTTTACTAGACCTCACAAATGGGTGGGTTTGGGTACCCGTGGGTTGGGTAAATTTACCCATATGATGGAGGAAGATATGATGTTATTGTATTTAATTTGTAATATTCAGATTTTTAGTTGTTAATTGTTAGTATTTTCTAGACTTAAATTAAGCTTGTTTTTAGGCATTAATAAAGGACTTTAAGCTGGTATATCACTTAGGAATATTTTAGGCGTGATTTTAGGGATTTAAATTATGCATTTAATTTCTAGTTGACTTTCCTTTTTTAAATGTGATCCTCCCTTATTACAAAGGGTTGTAAGAGAACTTTTGATGAATAAAAATATCTTTGGGGTTTTTTTCTTTTTCTGGTGGATTCCAAAATTCAATTTTTCTTGTGAATTCAAGGGTCCCTGATGCAGGACGAGGCCGTGAAAGGTTGTTGGAACAATATAAGAGGCTTTGGAAACCTATGAAATAGAAGTTGTATTTTAATTAGTTTCTTTTATTTGCAGTTATCTTATTTAATTTGTGGTTATCTTATTAGAGTCCAATTTAGGTTAGGGAAATTGTCTAGGAGTATTATAAATAGTGATGTACTTCATTATTTTGATACATTGAATGATTAACATCGATTGAGTTTTGTTTGAGAATTGTCTGTGTGAAATTAATCCTTTGTCCTAACACCCCGTCCCCATCATTTTGGTATCAGACCCCAATCTCAAACCACTTTCTGCCGTCAATGTTCAAAAAAGCTAAAAGCAGTAAGGCGCGTTTTTCTTCGGACGAGGCGTAAGCCTCGATTTGAAAACCTAAAAGTCCCCAAAAAATTATAAAAAAGTGCTAATAAAATCATAAAATAATCCATCATTATAATCAAGGTCATAAAAGACATAAATGACCAACGTCACCTTAATGTATCATTACAAAACATCAAGACAACATAATATCATCAACTACTTATATAGTGATCATCCATCACTATATAAGTAGTGTATCATTCGTATCCAGTGGCCTGAAAAATGGATCAAATCTTAGATCATCATCCCCACCATCATCTCCATCATCATTCCTATCATCACTAAGAGGATCCTCCATGGATATATTTAATCTAAGCCTTCAATATTAATATGGATCAAATGCTAACTAATTGGTTGAATCATATTCTATAACAATGCTACCATGCAGTTTGGCCATCAGTTAAAAGTGCAGGAATGAGTTAAAAGATATTGCTAGCACATGGTGACAATTAAGTTTCATTTCAAGAATAGTGTTGGCATAGTATTGCCCAATGTTACTGCTGCCCACTAGAAAACTAATTAACTATCCCTAAAGTTGCCTAGCATTAAAATAAGTATGCTGTCCATACTTCCTTACATGGTTGGCACATGGTTTCATGGAATAATATATCAGCCACCCTCTCCCACTATTGCTGCCCATCCGAAGCTGCACATATTGCTAATGGAACCACAAGCATGTGCTACCCATTTGATATTCTCTTTGCATGACTCCTTAAAATATTAATTATTCTACCAAGGTTGTCTTGCACGAATATATGTATTAAGTATGCTGCCCACTAGTTTATTAAATGTTCCATTATCTTGGGCAGATCATTTACTTAAGAATATTATTGCTAAGTTGGGCAGAATATCATCTAATTCGTGGACATGTCTCTCTTATCTAAAATGAGTATTCTGCCTTCCTACGCCTTGAGGCGCAACGCATTGAGGCGTAAGCCTCAGCCAAATGATGCGCAAGTCTCTATATTTCCCTTTAAGGCGTAAGTCTCGTCATAACAAACTACCGGCTCGCTTTGAGGCGCGCCTCGAGGCGTGCGCCTCGAATGCAATTTCGAACCATGTCTGCCGCCCCTACCTCTGCCCCAAATTCATTGTCCCATCATCATCATCCCAAACACTGTCAAAACCCATACTCAGGCCACTCTTTTCTGTTCCAAAACAGACTTAAAAAAAAAGAAGGAAAAGAAGGAGAAATCGCTTTGCCACTATCGCTGCCTCCTGCCGCCGCTAACTCTTGCAGCCTTATATTCCCTTCAAGGTTTTTTCTCTCAGTGAAGTTTTTAAAGGAGTAAAGCAGCTCCAGATCTATTTTCTCTTTCTTCTGTCTTTGTCTGTTGGAAGTAAAGTAGCTTCAAATCTGTAGAGACAAAATATGTTCTGGACAATTACCGTTAGGTACCTAAAGTTTTTATAGCTTTCTAGTTTAGTCCCCCAAGTTTTCTTAATTTTTAAAAATACCCCTAAAATTTTACATATCAACCCCTATACTTTCATTTTCTTCAATTTTAGCTCTTGAAGTTTCATTAGTTTTAGTTCTGCCCCTGTTTCTCTATACTTTTACACTTAAGCCCTAGAGCAAGTCCAAAAAAAAAGGCATATTTTTTATTTGAAGGAACCATGATAAATGCCGGAGAAATCAATGCTAAGCATGATAATTATATGTTACAACAAGATGAGTGTCTCAAAAGGATTGAAGATTCAATCACAACACTTACTGCAAATGTTCACGCTTCTATTACCGCACTTACAGTAAAAGTTGATGTACTCACGGAACGTGTAGATAAGGGACAAGAAGATGCTCATAAGAATTTTGAAGACCCCATCCCGGATCTTAATCATCTGAGACTACAGCAGCATGACCCTAATCCACGAGTTAATCCTCATGTTCCAAATCCTAGGATGAATGCAGTGGATAGAGGAGCAAAATTAGATGTTGGAGATTTCAATGGCGATAATGGTCCCGAAACATTCTTCGATTGGATTCATAGTTTGGAGAGCTTCTTTCGTTGGTATGAATTATCCGATGAAAGGAAACTTTTCTTTGCTGAAGCGAAGTTGAAAGGAACAACTCGTATTTGGTGGGATTAAAATCAACGAAATTTATATACAGCTGTGAGAAGATGAGAAGATATAAAAGCTGCATTGACACTACGTTTTGTACCTTCGGATTATAAGCAACGAGCATGTTTGCAGTTAACTGAGTTGGTACAAGGAAGTAAATCCTTAGCCGAGTATACTTCAATGTTCTATAGTTTGGTTACACGGTATGAATTTCCTTGGGTTGTGTGAGCCCAAGGACAAAATTAGGGTTCACATGTGACCTAAAAATTGAATAAAACAACGGAAAAATTGGAAATAAATGAACGAGACCTGAGAGAAGCCTCCACGAGTCCCGAGGCAGAAGACTCATGGAGGCGACTCATTTTGGGAATTGATTGAGGGATTGGATTAGTGGCTAGAAGGACAGGACGATTTGGGCATTACTTGAGTAACTAAGGGTATTTCTGGAATTTCTCCTGAAGTCATGTGTCAGGCACGTGACCACTTTCCAGGAAACTCTATAAATACTCCCTCCATTCTAATAGAAAACACCTTTTGACTCTCTCTCAACTCTAGACACTCAAGAAGGCTCTCTGGATCCTTGATACTCAAGAAGGCTCTCGGATCCTGAGTTATGCCACGTGTTACTGGAGTAATTGCTCACCTGTTCTTCTCCCCTCTTCAACTCATCAATCAATTCCGTACTCTTCATGGATTTCTCTCCTCCTCAGCTAACACGAAACCCTAACCCTAGCAAGGTACGATTTCCTTGCCCACAAGTTGAAGAAGTTTTAATCTCTATGTACCGTTGAGGATTGAATCTGGAGATTGCAGGTGGTGTAGCTGCAGGTGAACTTTTGCTCTTGGATGATGCTGTTCAAGTTGCCACCCAAATAGAGGATAATTTGAAAAGCAATTCTGTTAGGCCTCCAATACAAGTCCAAACTCGGAGGGAGCATACTTTTGTGGAGCCTATTTTAAATAGGCCAATGGAAAGATCGTCAACAAGCCCTTCAACTTTTAGCAGGCCTAATCGTACTCCAGGTTCTTCTAATGCTAGTAACAACCATACGTCTAGGTGCTATAATTGTTGTGGTTTTGGTCACGTCTTTTGAGTGTCCTTCCCCGAAGATGAATGTTGTCTCTTCTCCCTCTAGGCAACTTGTTATTGTTGACAAAGCGTGGGAGAAAGCTGACTTAAATGAAGAGGTTTGCAAGCCGATGGACGACGAATATGAGCCCGATGAACAAGATTTGGAAGCTGAAGCTCATTTGGAAGGATGTTTAGGTGTTTTTCGACCTTTACTTGTTGCTCAGAAACATAAGGATGATCCTAAAATTCATCGTGGGCAAATTTTTCAGACGAGAGTCATATGTGCAGGACATGTGTGCTCTCTTGCGATTGATACTGGGTGTTGTACAGATGTTATCTCCGAGGAAGCAGTTAAGAAACTTGGGTTAAAAGTTGAGTCTCACCCGGAGCCGTATGATGTTGCATGAATTACCAATACAAAGTTGCGGATTACCTAGAGGTGTTTGGTTACATTTTCTGTTGGCAAGCTTAAGGATACCGTTATGTGTGATGTTCTACCCCTTAAGGTTTGTCACATTATCTTAGGGCGTTAATGTTATGGGATCGTCATGCGCAACATGATGCTCGTGCTAATATCTATTTGATTATCAAAGACAATACCAAATTCACTCTTATTTGTGCTCTCGACATGCCAAATTTGAAGCTTGCAAAGACTTCCTTGGTGGTCCAATGTGATTATTCTTGTGTTGATGTTCATAACTCGACGGAGTCGAGCTTTTCTCAGCGGAGGAGAACTGATGCAGGACGAGGCCGTGAAAGTTGGTTGGAACAATATAAGAAGCTTTGGAAGCCTATGGAATAGAAGTTGTATTTTAATTAGTTTCTTTTATTTGTAGTTATATTATTTAATTTGTGGTTATCTTATTAGAGTCCAATTTAGGTTAGGGAAGTTGTCTAAGAGTATTATAAATAGTGATGTACTTCATTATTTTGATACATTGAATGATTAACATCGATTGAGTTTTGTTTGAGAATTGTCTGTGTGAAATTAATCCTTTGTATGAAAACTCCGTTCCCATCGGTCCCTATAAGATTCTAGGGTTATTTCACCTAGTAGCTTCTAGGTTACGTCATTGCTATATCTAGTCCTCATTGCTTCTGTCTTGCATCAGTTGGCATCAAAGCTTGGTTTTACCCGACTAGATTTCTTGGTCTTAAGAAGAAAAATGTTAAATTCGAATTTGTCATTGGCCTAAGATGATGAATTTGATGATGACAAACTATTTGCTATTCAATTATAAAGAAATACTAGAAGAAAGGTATAGAGAAGCTTGTGACCTTTGTTACAAAAAAGAGAGTAAGAGTGATTTGCATGCAATAGAAGAATTAGAGTTGAAAAAGTATGTTCATGACGAAATCCAGAAAATTGTGATCCCATGGAGCAGCATGTCCTCAAAGAAGAAAGAAGATATTTGCTATGATGACATTGAAAATATTGTTGAAGAAAGTATTTGTGAAGATATCCAAATTGTTTTTGAAGAGACTAGTGCTATAAAATGTTTGTGTAGTTAAAGTAAAATAGTATCTTTGATATCGATTATATACAAGATATTAGCCCACAAATTAATTTTACTGGGGTTGAAGTGTTTCTTTGTGTATATTCTGATCAGTATCTACTAAATCAAGTCAATCGATTGAACATAGATGCAAAAATCTTTGTGGTGAAAAAAAATACATGGACGATTTATTCTTTCTTAACATACATATGATCAACGATTACAGAATTACATAGAGATCCTTAAGTTACATATAAACTAAAAAGAAATTGCATATAGACCCCAGAAGTGATATGTAAAGTATAAACAATGAAAGAATTATATCTAAGCCTATCAAATATGGCATAATACACAACCACCTCCAGTTCTTTATAAAGAAATAAGATACGGATCCCTCAAATCAAAATAATACTACTTGATACTTTTTATAATGACTTTATTGCATCTTTTATTTTCTATTTGTCGCTTGTTGAAGTTGTTTTTAATATCAAATACTTTAATATTTGGTTGAGAAATGGTATTTAATAGTGTTGATCTTTTACATAGTAATATGTTTGTGAACAATTTTTTATTTTTATTTTTTTAATATATATATATATATATTTAATATAAGTTTAAATTATAATATATATACATATATATATTTCGTGTATAAAATGCACATTATAAATAATTTATCACTTTATGGACGACTACTCGGGCGACTCGACTAGTTGCTTAAGCGGTTTGCCACCGACTCGACTCAACTTAATGCCTTGACAACTATGACCCACAATGGACCCACATAAGTACACTAAAGATTCTCTCTTTTTCCTAAAAGTAGTGAACTCTACTCGAGTACTTTTGACTTCTGAGAATAAAATAGGCTTTATATAACGTTTTGCATTTGAATTGTGTACTTTAGACATCTTTATAGGACATTTTTTGGGGTACTTTAGTCATCTTTTATTAGGCGGAGGGAGTATGTATGGTGCTTGGAGTGTGTGACATCTATGTGTTGTGTAGGGCTTATTGTAGAATGTTTAGGAAAAGTTGATGCATAAGTATTGCAGGAATAAGGTGGTAAAATGCTTTCAGAAGAAAAAAGTTGTTCAGCCATATAATTCCTGATTGTCGATAATAACGTAAATCTGATGCATTTAATTCCACTTCAACTAATAGAAGTTTGTCATTTAAGTCATGTATGACGTCAATTATTTATAACTTGTAACTAGACACATTTCTTGTGGGATGTTTATCAGTTCAGATATAGTTTTGATGTTTCATTTTCCTTTATATGTTTAGGCATAAGGGTCAGACTTGGGAATATTGACCGGCTTTAGGAAAATCTGATACGTCTGAAGATGTAATGTTTTACAGCTGATAACTTAATATCTTACGGTGCGAGTGGCCGAGTGCGGGTCATTGCCATTTTCTGATGCTATATTTACAAAATCTGAACAAAGTTTTTCCATCATTTATGATATTCAGTTCTTTACCGTTTCGGTGATTAGCCTTGTTTCCTTAACTCTCTATTATTAACTAGCTTCCATAATCTCTAGCACCTCATAGATCCAGTTATTTGTATGAGACAGTTTTTGATGGGTAATCCCCCCTTATTTCTATGTGAGATCTTCCTTGGGTTTGCTGCTGGGCTACAAGGCCCACAGTTCGTACTGTACCAAACACTTGACTGGATTTGAGATTGAAATATCTTACGAAGTCTTAGATGTTTTAGACTTTTAGTTACTTCTAGTTTCGTGCTCTCTTTGGCCAACTAGAAGTTAGTAGGTGGTTCTTTCCTGTTCTGTTTGTATTATTCTAGTTGGCTCGAACTAGTAAAGATGTCTATGCAAGCATCAATTCTTAGGTTTGTTTTTTACAGTTCAGCTCAGTTATTTATTGTGCATATCATTGTCTTCACTTGTGTTGCAGTATATGTTATTTACTATTTCCATTTGGCAGTATGTGCTCAGGACTTATAAGAAATTCGTGCAGCAAAAACAGCTTGTCCAAATTTATATGTTTCTGGACCAGTTGATAGTATTTGAACACCTAGTGACTTAATGGATTTCTGTGACGATACATGCTATTCCATATTATCTTCCATGATATTATTATTTGTTTTTGCGCTTGCTATTAGTTATCCCCAAGTGTAAACCATGGACTTACCTTTTATCCTCCATAACATATGATTCTTTGCTCATGGAGCATACTGTAATTTTTTTTGTTGCAGCGGGCTACTCCTATTGTGCTGGAGGGATCATTTGATTTTTTTAAAGTTTTTCCTAGCAATGCTTTAGCACTACCTACTATTCTGCAGCAATCTTTATTGTCACTGCTGATAGAATATGTGGGCTTGTCTTCTACACGTGAGGTTCCCTTCAGAGTCCAGCCACTAATGTACAAGCATCTGCATCCGCTTATAAACTTGCTTTTGTATTCGCCTGTCAAAGACATCAAAGATCAAGCACGTGTTCTGGCAGAGGCAGCCATGTCAAGTACTGGTGCATTTGATAATAATCTTGGGGAAATTAGTACATGGTTCCTGTTTCTACCTGGTTATTGCAGCAACAATCTTTTTGTTGAAGACCTGTGGATTGATACGCTTCAGAACTTGTCTTCAGCAGTTGTTTCTTTTTTATGCGACGCCATTTCCACGACTGGAAATAACTTAATCAAATATTGGGATCTTTTGAGGTGCCATATCTACCGTTTGAAAGGCGTGAAAGGTAATAAACATGTCTTGCAATTTCTTTTAGTTCCTCAGATAGTTCTAGCTGTTGGCTTGGTTTCTTATTTGCAGTTTCAAGTATATATTAGTAGAAGGAAAAGGATTTCATAAATTTAGGGGCTTACTGATAATCAAACTCGGGAACTCTTGTACCTTGTGAGTTGTAAGCTGTTTTGGAGAATGATAGTACTCTGCGTCCTTCTTGCTGTCTCATCTTCTACTCTGGGTTCTTCCTGCTGGCTCGTCTTCGATTAATTAACAGTTCTAGTCACTAACGTAACTGTACACAAATCTGAACGCTATTATAAAAGTTTAGATTCCTCCAATTATATTATATATTATACATGTATGCACGTATGTATATGTGTGTGTGTATTCCTTTTCTCATAAATTAGATCCCTCCATATATTTTCTTCATCGAAAATGTTTAGATCTCTCCAATCCTGTTTTTAATAAGTTAAAAAAGTTACTCCCCCTGTTCCGTAAAAGATGTCTTAAGGACACTTTTTTCACACAATTTAGGAAAAATAAAAGTAGATGGAAGTATCTGTAAGGGACAGCTCACACCTCACCTGAACAAAGGAAGCTTGTGAAATTTGTAAGCTCGATCTAAACTGAAATCATGCTTCAGTAATATTACAGGAAGTTGCATTCCACTTGCACCTCACCCTAATTATGGCGAACAAAAGCTGCTCTAGTTATGGCAGGTTAGGTTTTCTTTTCGTCCTCAGATACATATGCACAGCAGGCTGAATAAGTGACACGTTCGTAGAAACTCAAATGCAGTAGTGGGAGAGCACAATTATCTAATCATACTCAAATATTATAAGAAGTATAAGGTTTATACTTTGTTAGGTAATTTGAAGGTTTGGATGTTTCTCCTCCATTTTTATGTATACATTGCGTGTACTTGGAAGACTTCGTCTTGGTATCTTTTTATTTTTCATACATCGCATGTACTTGGAAGACTTCCTCTTGGTATCTTTTTATATACTCCCTTCGTCCCATAAAAGATGACTGAAATGTAAAAAAAAATTGCCCCATAAATGATGTCTAAAGAACACAATTCAAAGTGTTTTGAAAAGTCTATTTTACCCTCAAAAATACTTAAGTAGGAACCACTACTTTTAGGAAAAAGAAATAATCTTTAGTGTACTTCAGTGGGAACCTTACAGATACTTCCATCCTTTCTTTATACAATTGATTGGGTCCTTTGAAAACAGGAAAGGAAAAGGAAATAAAGGGAGAAGTGGGACCGTGAAACATTTCTAAACCAACAAACTGGATCTCCTCCTGCAAAATCTTCCGCTCGCTTTAAATACCAGTACGAGTCTATCCTTGTTAATGTTTTCAATCTGGATAGTTTTCCCCAATTTAAGTTGTGGGTTTTAAAACTTGAGCTGCCAAAACTCACCTGGTTGATACAACTGATAGCTAAGCAGTAAGCACTCAAAGATTTCCTAACATATTAACAAGTTTTGAATTTGAAGTGGCACATGAGAACACTTAAAAATACATAACAAGTTTTGAATTTGAAGTGGCACATGAGAACACTTAAAAATACATTATGCTTCAAATCTTTCGCAAAGCATTTTCGGTGATAGGTGAAAAGTCAAGTAATATTGTCTTATCACTACGTTAATATTATAACATGTTATCAAATGCACTTAATTCAATTAATCTTAACAATATTAAGCACTTAATGGTGTTATTAAACTTTTACAAAACCGTTGAGCTCGTCAAGACTTACTGAACGTGGCCACTTTTGTCTGCTTCAAAACTTTAAAGCCTATAAAATTGGTAAAATGATGTTCTTTTTAATTGTGCACGAGTCATGAAGATGACACTCATATTTTAATTGAATTATATACTGTAGGTTTCTTCACTCAGATATTAATGTAATTGTAAGATTGTAATCTCTCTTATATTTCTAATATGTGAATTGCTATATTTATACAAGAAGTCTATGAATTAAAAATGAAAAAGGAGGAAAACAAGGAAACTTGTTTTCCTTAATACAAGAAACATGTTTCTAGCCACTATCTTCTAACACTCCCCCTCAAGTTGGTGTGTAGATGTCTCGCATACCCAACTTGAAACACAAAGGATGAAACATCTTACTACTAAGACCCTTTGTCAAAATATCAGCAAGCTGGTGTTCTGATTTTACAAAGGGTAAGCAAATAAGACCACTGGTTAACTTTTCTTTGATGAAGTGTCTGTCAATCTCAATGTGCTTCGTTCTATCGTGCTGCACTGGGTCGTTTGCAATACTAATGGCTGCCTTATTGTCACAAAATAACTGCATAGGCCTTTTAGTTGTAACACCCAAATCTTCTAGGAGGGTTCGAAGCCACATTAATTCACATATACCCAAGGCGATAGCTCGATATTCAGCCTCAGCACTAGATCTTGCCACCACAGACTGTTTCTTACTACGCCAAGTAACAAGATTACCTCCAACAAATGAACAGTAACCCGTTGTAGACCGACGATCCTTTATAGAACCAGCCCAATCTGAGTCGGAAAAAGCTTCAACTTTCATATGACCATGTGGTGCAAACAATAATCCTTTTCCAGGAGAAGACTTGAGATACCTCAGAATTCTGTAAACAGTTTCCATGTGGCAATGTCGAGGGTCATGCATATACTGACTCACTATTCTCACAGCATAAGATATATCGGGTCTCGTATGAGAGAGGTATATCAATCGTCCCACCACACGTTGATATCTTTCTCTATCAACTGTAGGTCCTGTGCCTCCTACTAGATGATGATTAACTTCAATAGGAGAATCAACAGGCTTACATCCTAACATGCCAGTTTCAGTTAACAGATCAAGGACATACTTCCTTTGAGATAGAAAGATGCCACTGGAAGATTTTGCAACTTCAATACCAAGAAAATATTTCAAAGGACCAAGATCTTTAATCTCAAACTCTCTGGTCAGTCTCGCTTTGAGATTAACTATCTCTTCTTTATTATCTCTGTCACCACAATGTCGTCAACATAAACAATAAGAATGGTAATCTTACCTTTTATCTGTTTGACAAAAAGAGTATGATCTGCTCGACTCTGCTTATACCCAAACCTTATCATTGCTCTGTGCAGTCTACCAAACCAGGCTCTAGGAGATTGCTTCAGACCATACAAAGCCTTTCGTAGCTTACAAACCTTACCCATAGTAACAGATGAAGCAAAACCAGGAGGTATGTCCATGTACACTTCCTCCTCCAAGTTACCGTGAATGAATGCATTTTTTACGTCTAATTGTTGAAGATTCCAGCTGAAGTTTGCTGCACATGAGATTATGGTACGAACAGAGTTCATCTTTGCTATAGGAGCAAATGTCTCCTGGTAATCAATCCCATTAGTTTGAGTGTATCCTTTTGCAACTAGTCTGGCTTTGAGTCTCTCAACCGTTCCATCAGAATTTTGTTTGACTGTATATACCCACTTGCATCCAACTACCTTTTTTTCGTAAGGAAGAGTGACTAGTTCCCATGTATCATTCTTTTTTAGGGCATTCATCTCCTCGATCATAGCTTGTTTCCAATTCTTATCACTAAATGCTTCTCTCCACCCCTGAGGAACATATATTGAAGACAAGGAAGAAACAAAGGAGTGAGATGATGCAGATAATTTGCTATAGGCTAGAAAATTAGAAATAGGATGCTGAGTACAAGCTCTAACCCCTTTTCTAAGAGCAATAGGAATGTCAGTATCATCAGAAGAACAAGTAGGAATGTCAGTATCATTAGAAAAACAAGTAGGAATGTCAGTATCTTTAGAAGAACAAGTAAGATTAAGATTCTCACCATTACCATTATCTGACTAGGTCCGGAACAAAGTTGGTGTAGTGGTGCAGAAACGGTAACATTATTCTTGCCTTTTCGTGCATAGGTCCTCGACTCAGGCTCAGACCCATTCTGTTTAGTACACTGTAACTCCCCCTGTGTAGAATTATCAGAAACATTCTGTTTGGTACACTGTAACTCCCCCTGTGTAGAATTATCAGAAACAACAACAGGAACAGGAAAAATAGAACTTGTGATACTAGCCTCAGGAAGCTTCTCCTCATTAATAACATTCTCCCCCTGAGGAGAAGGTGAAGAAGAATAAAAAGGTTCCAATTCCCAAAAGGTGACATCCCGAGTGACAAAGACTTTGTTAGAAGAAGGATGATAACATTTATAACCTTTTTGGGTTGGAGAATAACCAATGAAAACACACCTAATAGCTTTGGGATCTAATTTTCTCCGAGTGGAAGATTTATCATGAACAAAGCACACGCAACCAAAAACTCGAGGTGAAGGAGAAGGACTGGTCGTGTGTTGGAGAAAAGAGATGGGATTCTTGTTCCCAAGATTTCTAGAAGGAAGACGGTTTATAAGAAATGTAGCAGTCAGAACCGCATCTCCCCAAAGAAATTTAGGGGTTGACATAGTGAACATAAGAGTGCGGGCTACCTCTAGCAAGTGTCGATTTTTTCTTTCCGCTACTCCATTTTGTTCTGGGGTTGAGACATAGGAGGTTTGAAGAATAATGCCATGCTGAGAGAGATAAGATGCAAAAACATTATTATTACTATATTCACGACCATTATCACTATGGAGAATTCTGACCTTAGCGTCGAATTGGGTTTGAATCATTTTATGAAAGTCTTGAAAACAAGCAAATACCTCATTTTTGGTCCGCAGAAGGTAAATCCAAGTGACACGAGAATTAAATCCAAGTGACACGAGAATGACAATCAATAAAGCTAACAAACCATCTATGACCAGAACGGGAGACAACTCGAGAGGGTCCCCACACATCAGTATGGATAATGGCAAAAGGTTCAGAATGTCGATTGTTAGTAGCAGAATAAGTAGAACGTTTGTGTTTACCTAATTCACATGGTTCACACAAAAACTGAGTTCTGTTACAATGCTTAACTAAAGATGGAAATAAAGACTCCAATACTGAAAAGGAAGGATGTCCCAAACGTCGATGCCATTGATTGAGAGAGGTCAGGCATGGGTGAGAAGTAGAGTGAAGAGCCTGAACCTGAGTAGAGGGCATGTTAGACGAGGGAACATCTAAATAATAGAGATCGTTAACTGCACTATCACTGCCAATCCTTTGTCCTGTCACCAAGTCCTGAAAAACACAATGATTTCCAAAAAAGGTTACTGAACAGTGTAGGGATTCACAAAGACGTTGGACAGATAGTAAATTTGCAGTAAATGAAGGGATATGGAGAACAGATGATAACGTTAATGAAGGGGTACAAACAACAGAGCCACTCCCGGAAATAGAAGACAGGGAGCCATTGGCTACTCTAACCTTGTCCTTTCCAGAGTGGGGCGTGTATGAAGTAAAGAGATTGGAGGACCCAGTCATATGCGCAGAGACACCTGTGTCTATAATCCAACTAGAGTAAGTAGATGAGACATTAAGAACACAAGAGTGTATACCTGATTGTGCGAAATGAGAAATAGTACCAGCACTATTAATGGAACTAGATTCTGCCATGATGAGATAGTAGGAGCAACAAAAATATCCAAGGAAATATCAACAAGGATATTATAAAGGCTCAAAAAATTAGCAGAGAGTAATTCTAGAAACCAAAGGGAGTGCAATTAATTGTACTACACAATAAAACCACTTTAATTAGCAGTACAAGAGATGGAGCAACAAGAATTATCCAAGGAATAACAAGGATAATTAACAAGCGCAAAGATAGAGGAGAGATAAAAACAACCACTGTAGGTGGATTAGACCAAACCTGAGTTTCACTCAAAACAACCATTGTAGGTGGAAGGAGGAGAGATAAAAACCATGCTGGAAAAAGTTGCCGGAAAAGGTCGCCGGAAAAGTCGACCACTGCAGATGGAAGGAGAGATAAAAGACACGCTGGTAAAGTCGTCGGAAAAAGTTGCCGGAAAAAGTTGCCGGAAAAAGTCGCCTGATAAAGGATCAGAGATTTGATACCATGTAAGAATGTAATCTCTATTATATTTCCAATATGTGAATTGCTATATTTATACAAGAAGTTTAGGAATTAAAAATGAAAAAGGAGGAAAACAAGGAACATATTTCTAGCCACTATCTTCTAATAGTAATTAATTGAATGTAGTATAGATTTATTAGGAGTCTCAGAAAATAATTATTATATTATGAGATTTTTATTTAGGTAAGCAATGAAATTATATATTAGGATTTAACTGTATTGACATTTGACGATCTAAATATTAGGATTCAAGTTTGAATGAATTTTAATTTAGTAAGTAAATTCCCCTTTAAAATTAATATAACTGAACCAGTGAACCTATAATTAAACGGCGTAATTTGATAAGATTCTAAGTTTTAATGAATTTTAATTTAGTTGGTACACTTGGTTAGTAAGGAAATAAACGGTTATTGTTTGGTGTTTATACTTATTCTTTTGATCTCTTTATTATTGTATTTAAATTTTACTTCAATTTTTCTGGTGCCTCAAACCTGGCAGTTTTGAGTTTTCTGACAAAGGTTGGTCAGCTTCTTTCTGGAGGAAGGACATCTGTCCAATCTTTAATAACTGTAAATGTTGTTAGTTTAATTTAGCTTTGTTGTTGGTTAAAGGTTTTGTGTTTTTTAATGAATAATATCTCTAATTGCTAGAGCAAGTGCACCATGGATCGCTATAGTGTTGGATGAGAATGGGAAGGTGTGTTGCTACTTAGTTTGGAACAGGGTACTGTGAGGGTAGGCTCATTTAGATTGCTTAATCGGATCTTAGCACACATATTTGGATTTTGGAATATGAAACACTCATATAAAGAAACATATAATATATACATATAACATTCGTGTATGTATATATCTACATGAAATCAGGAATAAATTACTTATATTTTCAAAGTGTATAAGCAATTTATTCCACTCATAATTATGAAATGCAAAAATATTAATTTCTAGATGTACTTTGCTACGGAAATATCATTCCCTTGTTGTCGCTATTTTGTGTTCCTGGAGCATGCTAAAATCCTCCTGAGTGTAGTACTGCTATTGTTCAGTTTTTGTGTTGTATCTACTTGTTGGCAGGTTTTGGTGGTTTTCTTTTGTATTGGGTTTGTGTTAAATTGTAGGTAACTGATTCTCGTTTTTATTTCTGATTTTGTATTGGGTTTTCTTTTTAGTCCGTTCCCAAATTAGAAATACTTTTCTATTTTGGGACTATAAAATGGTATGAAATTCCTAATTTTTCGTTACCTTTCTACTATCATATCTAGTATCACACCACCACTACTGAATTCTTAACTAATAGTTAAGGGTACATTTGGAAACATAAAGTTTATCCTTAAAAGTTGTCGTTTTAGAAATTTATCTCTACTTTTGGAATGATGGAGGGAGTAATACAAAAGTTTGTTAGTCTACATCTAGCTTACCTTTCTTGATATCATTTACTTGCAGATCTATCTCCTGAATTCAGCCCCCTTGTGCTTTGTGTCCTGGAGAAGTGCCTCAGGTTACTCCGTGCTGATTCTGGGGCCTCTACTTTACCAGAGAAAACAATGATATCATTATATGTAAGCAACACGTTAAGATACCTCTTGCAAACTCAGGTATGCTTTATGCACTTCATATATTCATATATAACAGAGGATTTTATACTTTTTCATCTGTCACACAGTAATGATCAGACATTTGATAGGTAGAAGCAGAACTGCTATCTTCCATGATTATTCTATTATTATCCGAGAGACTTGAAGGTCATTGCTCTGTAGTTGATATATCTGTGGATTTGTGCGAGTGGAGGCCACTGAAAAATGTACTTATCTTTCTGAAAAGCATTACAGATCAGCAAACTTGTAGCATTCCTTCAATTGTTAAAGACGTGGTGCTTTCTGAAAGTTCTTTGGTCAATACTATTGATAACATTAAAAAAGTTGTAAGGAGGGGCCATGCAGGTGGATTATCTGGAATAATTACGGCATTTTCATTTTCAATGTTATGCACAATACCTGCGGACATCTTACAAAATTTTTCATCAGTTATATCTCTATCACAGAACCTGCTTGGAATTCCTCTATCACTCATACTGTCTATATGTTTCCTTGAACGAGGGATTCTCAGTGATATTTCAAAGTTTTGGCCAGAAATGTTCTTTACTGGTCTTGAAAGAGTTGTAACAGTGGTCCATTCTGAAGGAAAAAAGGAAGAAATAATTGGTAAAACTGATACTGATTCAGTAGAATGTACTTCTGTTGCATTTGGTTCTCTTTTGAGGCAGACACCATTTTATGTGCTATTTCCAGCTGTTGTAAACATTGAGTGTTCTCATTTGTTGGACAACTCCAAACTACAAGATTTACTTTTAGCTAAGCTCCATGAAGAGACAGCTGATAACTGCATTTCCTATTTTCGTCTTGTGTTCTTCTGGCTTCATCAGATACAATCATCCTATAGACTTAAACCACTGGATGATCTTGTAAGGCTTTCTGAGATCTGCTTTATTGTTCTAAGGAGCATGTTGACACAACTTTTTCCCGAACAAACTGAATCTGGTTCAAAAATTTCTTGTACTACTTTGACTCAATATGCACAGGATGTGGCTGAAATTATGTTCTGTCACCCTGTAGTGACAGCGTCTTTGGAATGCCCATTTTCTGGTAGTGAGGAATTTACAGATGAATATTTTGGGGTAAGTTCAGAGGATTTTCTTGGTTTAGCCAGACAGGGGGTCCCCATATTGGATTATCATGTCTTGAATTTGGTAGCAACTACTTGTGACCATTTGTTTGCCTTCTGCAATGAGCAAAGTTCTCTGAGTGAACTAGACCCTCGAAATAAAAGGATCACAAAGGCTTTCAATTCGCTAGTTGAGAAGCTATTGCTGATACTAAAGGACAGGTTTGATCAGTGCATAAAAACTAAATATTTAGTGCCTCTTATCCCAACGTTGTTTGCTTTCCACACTTTGATTCACTTCATATCCCCCTTTGAACTGCTTGAATTAGTACATTGGATGTTCTCTAGAATTGATCGGAATGACTCTGCAGTTTGGGAGTCTTCTACAAAGTCTGCTCTCTGTGTTGGATTATGTATTGCTGGTCGTGCTTTTGATTTGCTATCATCTTATCTGCAAAATCCATATACAAAGCAAAGACAATTTGGTTTTTGGGGAATAGAAGAGAAAGAAATTGATGTTTCCCTTTTTGAAAGAATTTATTTTCATGTAGTTGAAATTGCCTCACAATGTGAACTAGATGTTGCAGATTTATGTTTGCTTAAAGCAGTTAATGTTGCAAGGATACATAAAAGGTTGCAAGACCAGTGTCTTCCATTGTGCTTGGTTGTCTTGAGGGTGGTAGCAAGTACTCCTATAAAATTTCTTACTCATTGCATCCAGAAGACTAGCATGAGTAAGACCCAATTTTTGTTTTGTCTTACTGAAGTGAGCCCCTTGCATATGTCTGTCTTTGGACATTTACTTTCAGATCTGACGAATAGATATTTGCTCTCCAAGGGCAACATGATGCAAGAATGTAGCTATATTCTTTCAGATGACGAATTTCTGATGCTTCTGCCTACTGTTTTATCATACTTCAGTACTTTCATGAAACCTGGGAAGCAGTGTTACAAGACTCTCGCAGATATACCATATGCTTACTGGAAACTCCTCTCCCTTGGTTTCTCTAACTGGAAGCACTATGTTTCTAGGGACATATTTTTAGTTGAAGTTGGCGAATTCTCACCTTCATCTTTGGAGGAACTTTGTGATCTTGTTCACAATAGTCTTCTTGGAAAAGCAATTTTAATGACGAGGTACTATTTCGTCTCAAGTGGAAATTCAGTGAAACTTAAAAAACGCTTGAAGCTTTTTGATTCTGTTTGTCCATCATCAGGAGCACATGATGATCTGCTGGACTGTGATGTCAGTGAAATTGATGCTTATTCCAGTAATCAGTCTTTAGACCTTTTAATTAAAACTGTTGCAAAGATTGATTTTTGTAGGATGCTGTTGTTTCCCGAGGATAACCAGATCGAGTCTCTGTCCAAGCTAGGAGAGGACGGAGATGGAGATACAAAGGAAATTCCTTCAGAAGTTGAATTTGACAAAGAGTGCAGTTCACGGATTCAGTTTGTAAACAAGTTGGTGTGTTCTTGGCAATTGCTCGTCAAGAAATTCCCTTTAAAATCAGATGACTTCCAGAAAGTGGAAGGCACAAAGAAGTCCTTGTTCAGACTGTTGGAAGTCTTCATTTTGAGAAACATTTTGCGATTAACAGCTGATATAACCATAAATCTTATGAAATTGGATTTTGTACCCTACATAGAGAAACTTGCAAGGTCATCTCTTCTTCATAGGTTTGAGGACCCTGCAACACTTAGGATGCTGCAAGGTGTTCTTACTTCAGTATCTGATGGGAAATTGTCCCACATTTCAGTCCTCAAGTTGTTGATTGCGCACTCTCAGTTTGCACCTACCATTGCTGCTACCTCCAGACCATATAATACACCTCAGTTTGGCATTATTTTTAGGCCTATGTCCAGCATTCTGAGATCGCTTGTTTTCTGTTTTTCCAACCAAGATTCAATTGCTAAAGAAACTTATCTGCCAACATCTGAGCTGTACATGAAGCAGTTGGAAGTTCTTAAGTTGCTAAGGATACTCTTCCATTTGAAAACAAAGCAGTCTGGTTTTGATTTTGAGAAAGATATCGGGATAAATTCTAGAGAATTGATCGTCTTGCTTTTGTCTTCCTACAGTGCTACTCTCAGTGAAATTGACTTGGAGATATACAATCTCATGCATGTGATTGAGTCTACTATTAAATTGGGCTCCAGTTGTATTGCCGAAATGGATTACCTATGGGGAAGTGCCGCAGCAAAAGTTAGAAAACAACGTGAAAAAGAGCATAATGTGTCTTCAGGTTATGTGAATGACATTGAAGCTATTGAAGAGCGTCGAAGAAACGAATTCAGAGAAAACCTTCTTATTGATCCAAAAATGTGTGCAAATACGGTGCTTTATTTTCCCTATGATAGAACCATTGATGAGGGATCTTTTGTTGTCTACGAGCTTCAACAGTTTAAGGTGCAGCATATTGAGGTACCTTTCTATCTACATACTGCTTTTACTTCCATAATTGTTTATTAATTTACTTATGGTGTTCTATTCAGGCACGCTCTTCAAACATTGAGAAGCAACAAATATATGATCCTGTTTTCATCTTGCGTTTCTCAATTCATAGTCTGTCAATGGGTTACTTTGAACCGATTGAGTTTGCTAGTTTTGGCTTGCTTGCAGTTGCATTTGTTAGCATATCTTCACCTCAGGATGAGATGAGAAAATTGGGCTATGAGGCTCTTGGAAGATTCAAGAACGCATTGGAGGTAGTGATTTCTATCATCATGAGTACCATTGGTATATGTGTTATAAGATTTGCATCAAGTTAGTTTCGTATTTTGAATAATTTTAGTTTTTTGAAATGCTAATACATGTACTGGAAGATGGACCACATCAAGGCTCGCCGACCACAAAAGGCTAATACTCCCTCTGTCCATTTGGATGTCATATAGATTTAGAAATGCAAAAGCCTTTCTGGTTTATTACTCTTTTATGAGTTTATCCCTTTTTTAAATTTGAAAATTGAAGATAGTGGGGTCCATAAACTTTTCTTCCTTTGGAAAAGAGGTGAAGTTGGATCCATATTATTATTAATGTATTTAGGTCCTAACTATGGCATCCATTTTTGGATGGTCCAAAAGGAAAGTATCCCTAGTGGGACAGAGGGAGCAATATATATGTTAAACATATAATGTTATTGGTGAAATTTGCGATTTTTTTAAGGGTAGAAAGTGGTCTTTGTTGCTCAAACCAAAATATGAGAACTTTTTATCTTCCACTTAGATGTGAAATATGATCTTTTTCTTTGTTTCTTTATGGGCCTATTCTGTGGGTGCTTTTGGGGGAATTTCTTTTTATTATATTTGTACAAAATCTAGAGATTTGAGAGCTTCTCTAATTTGATTGTTCATGTTTTATCCACTTCTTATTTATTGGTAGACTACTTGTTCCCACCTATGCTTGTATTCTCTCTTTTCATGTAATAAATTTTATTCCTTTATCTAATAACTAAGCCAATAGATGTACTTGAGTTCCAAGGATTCTAGTCAAAAATCCACTTAGACTTGGACAAGAACTTACTAGAATGTAGATTCCCTAGAGAAGACATTAAGCTCCATCACAAAACTTGTAACAACTAATTACTTTCAAAACAACAAAAATAATAAATCTTTCAGAATCTTTAGAAAGTACAACACCTTAACAGAAGGTTCTCCTTGATGGTATATTGTCTTTTAAAACAATTACATGATGATCAATCTGCATCAGTCTCCTTTGGTTGCATAGAACCCGTCTGAGTTCTCCATTTTTTCCTATTCAATCATGCTTCCACCCTCACCAGTAAATTAAGGTTGGAAACAGAATAATCAGATAACTACCATAACTACTTATTTGATTATATTCATTGATGATTTTCACATAATACATGCAGTATCTTATATAGCTCCTAAACATAAGCCATAAAGCTAACAATTAACATGTACAACGGGTAACTTACCACTTGCGTGCTTACTAATTTAATAATATTGTTCGTAACTGTTAGAAGATAGTGGCCAGGAACATGTTTCTTGTATTAATGTTAGAAGATAGTGGCTAGGAACATGTTTATTGTATTAAGGAAAACACACTTGTTTTCCTCCTTTTTCATTTTTTAATTCCTAGACCTCTTGTATAAATATAGTAATTCACATATTGGAAATATAAGAGAGATTACATTCTTACATGGTATCAGAGCTCTGATCCTTTATCAGGCGATTTTTTCCGGTGACTTTTTCCGACGACTTTTTCCGACAACTTTTTCTGACAACTTTTTCCAGCGTGTCTTTTCTCTCTCCCCCTTCCATCAGCAGTGGTCGACTTTTCCAGCAACTTTTCCGACGACTTTTTCCGGCATGGTTTTTATCTCTCCTCTTTCCACCTAGGGTGGTTGTTTTGAGTGAAACTCAGGTTTGGTCTAATCCACCTACAATAGTTTTTATCTCTCCTCTATCTTTGCGCTTGTTAATTATCCTTGTTGTTATTCCCTTGGATAATTCTTGTTGCTCCATCTCTTGTATTGCTAATTAAAGTGGTTTTATTGTGTAGTACAATTAATTGCACTCCCTTTGGTTTCTAGAATTACTCTCTGCTAATTTTTTGAGCCTTTATAATATCCTTGTTGATATTTCCTTGAATATTTTTGTTGCTCCTACTATCTCATCATGGCGGAATCTAGTTCTATTAATAGTGCTGGTACTATTTCTCATTTCGCACAATCAGGTATACACTCTTGTGCTCTTAATGTCTCATCTACTTACCCTAGTTGGATTATAGACACAGGTGCCTCTGCGCATATGACTGGGTCCTCCAATATCTTTACTTCATACACGTCCCACTCTGGAAAGAACAAGGTTAGAGTAGCCAATGACTCCCTGTCTTCTATTTCCGGGAGTGACTCTGTCGTTTGTACCCATTCATTAACATTATCATCTGTTCTCCATATCCCTTCATTTACTGCAAATTTACTATTTGTCCAACGTCTTTGTGAATCCCTACACTGTTCAGTAACCTTTTTTGGAAATCATTGTGTTTTCAGGACTTGGTGACAGGGCAAAGGATTGGCAGTGGTAGTGCAGTTAACAATCTTTATTATTTAGATGTTCCATCGTCTAACATGCCCTCTACTCAGGTTCAGGCTCTTCACTCTACTTCTCACCCATGCCTGACCTCTCTATGAATGGCATCGACGTTTGGGACATCCTTCCTTTTCAGTATTAGAGTCTTTATTTTCATCTTTAGTTAAGCATTGTAACAGAACTCAGTTTTTGTGTGAACCATGTGAATTAGGTAAACACAAACGTTCTACTTATTCTGCTACTAACAATCGACATTCTGAACCTTTTGCTATTATCCATACTGATGTGTGGGGATCCTCTCGAGTTGTCTCCCGTTCTGGTCATAGATGGTTTGTTAGCTTTATTGATTGTCATTCTCGTGTCACTTGGATTTACCTTCTGCGGACCAAAAATGAGGTATTTGCTTGTTTTCAAGACTTTCATAAAATGATTCAAACCCAATTCGACGCTAAGGTCAGAATTCTCCATAGTGATAATGGTTGTGAATATAGTAATAATAATGTTTTTGCATCTTATCTCTCTCAGCATGACATTATTCTTCAAACCTCCTATGTCTCAACCCCAGAACAAAATGGAGTAGCGGAAAGAAAAAATCGACACTTGCTAGAGGTAGCCCGCACTCTTATGTTCACTATGTCAACCCCTAAATTTCTTTGGGGAGATGCGGTTCTGACTGCTGCATTTCTTATAAACCGCCTTCCTTCTAGAAATCTTGGGAACAAGAGTCCCATCTCTTTTCTCCAACACACAATCAGTCCTTCTCCTTCACCTCGAGTTTTTGGTTGCGTGCGCTTTGTTCATGATAAATCTTCCACTCGGGGAAAATTAGATCCCAAAGCTATTAGGTGTGTTTTCATTGGTTATTCTTCAACCCAAAAAAGTTATAAATGTTATCATCCTTCTTCTAACAAAGTCTTTGTCACTCGGGATGTCACTTTTTGGGAATTGGAACCTTTTTATTCTCTTTCACTTTCTCCTCAGAGGGAGAATGTTATTAATGAGGAGAAACTTCCTGAGGCTAGTATCACAAGCTCTATTTTTCCTGTTCCTGTTGTTGTTTCTGATAATTCTACACAGGCGGAGTTAAAGTGTACTAAACAGAATAGGTCTGAGCCTGAGTTGAGAACCTATGCACGAAAAGGCAAGAATAAGGTTACAGTTTCTGCACCATTACACCAACTTTGTTCCGGACCTAGTCTTGATAATGGTAATGGTCAGAATCTTAATCCTACTTGTTCTTCTAAAGATACTGACATTCCTACTTGTTCTTCTAAAGATACTTACTTGTTCTTCTGATGATGCTGACATTCCTATTGCTCTTAGAAAATGGGTTAGAGCTTGTACTCAACATCCTATTTCTAATTTTCTAGCCTATAGCAAATTATCTGCATCATATCACTCCTTTGTTTCTTCCTTGTCTTCAATATATGTTTCTCAGGGGTGGAGAGAAGCATTTAGTGATAAGAATTGGATTAGCTATGATCGAGGAGATGAATGCCCTAAAAAAGAATGATACATGGGAACTAGTCACTCTTCCTTACGGAAAAAAGGTAGTTGGATGCAAGTGGGTATATACAGTCAAACAAAATTCTGATGGAACGGTTGAGAGAGTCAAAGCCAGATTAGTTGCAAAAGGATACACTCAAACTCATGGGATTGATTACCAGGAGACATTTGCTCCTGTAGCGAAGATGAACTTTGTTCGTACCATAATCTCATGTGCAACAAACTTCGGCTGGGATCTTCAACAATTAGACGTAAAAAATGCATTCCTTCACGGTAACTTGGAGGAGGAAGTGTACATGGACATACCTCTTGGTTTTGCTTCATTTGTTACTATGGGTAATGTTTGTAAGCTACGAAAGGCTTTGTATGGTCTGAAGCAATCTCGTAGAGCCTGGTTTGGTAGACTCCACAGAGCAATGATAAGGTTTGGGTACAAGCAAAGTCGAGCAGATCGTACTCTTTTTGTCAAACAGATAAAGGGTAAGATTACCATTCTTATTGTTTATGTTGACGACATTGTGGTGACAGGGGATAATAAAGAAGAGATAATTAATCTCAAAGTGAGACTGACCAGAGAGTTTGAGATTAAAGATCTTGGTCCTTTGAAATATTTTCTTGGTATTGAAGTTGCAAGACCTTCCAATGACATCTTTCTATCTCAAAGGAAGTATGTCTTTGATCTGCTAACTGAAACTGGCATGTTAGGATGTAAGCCTGCTGATTCTCCTATTGAAGTTAATCATCATCTAGTAGGAGGCACATGACCTACAGTTGATAGAGAAAGATATCAACGTTTGTTGGGACGATTGATATACCTCTCTCATACGAGACCCGATATATCTTATGTTGTGGGAATAGCGAGTCAGTATATGCATGACCCTCGACATTGCCACATGGAAACTGTTTACATAATTCTGAGGTATCTCAAGTCTTCTCCTGGAAAAGGATTATTGTTTGCACCACATGGTCATATGAAAGTTGAAGCTTTTTCGGACTCAGATTGGGCTGGTTCTATAGAGGATCGTCGGTCTACAACGGGTTACTGTTCATTTGTTGGAGGTAATCTTGTTACTTGGCGTAGTAAGAAACAGTCTGTGGTGGCAAGATCTAGTGCTGAGGCTGAATATCGAGCTATCGCCTTGGGTATATGTGAATTAATGTGGCTTCGAACCCTGCTAGAAGATTTGGGTGTTACAACTAAAAGGCCTATGCAGTTATTTTGTGATAATAAGGCAGCTATTAGTATTGCAAACAACCCAGTGCAACACGATAGAACGAAGCACATTGAGATTGACAGACACTTCATCAAAGAAAAGTTAACCATTGGTCTTATTTGCTTACCCTTTGTAAAATTAGAACACCAACTTGCTGATATTTTGACAAAGGGTCTTAGTAGTAAGATGTTTCATCCTTTGTGTTTCAAGTTGGGTATGCGAGACATCTACGCACCAACTTGAGGGGGAGTGTTAGAAGATAGTGGCCAGGAACATGTTTCTTGTATTAATGTTAGAAGATAGTGGCCAGGAACATGTTTCTTGTATTAAGGAAAACAAGTTTCCTTGTTTTACTCCTTTTTCATTTTTTAATTCCTAGAACTCTTGTATAAATATAGTAATTCACATATTGGAAATATAAGAGAGATTACATTCTTAGAGTAACTAACATGTCCCTAACTACTAGTTATTTCTAATTTGGTCTATGGCCTTACCTGGCCAGTCTGGAAAAAATGGATGGATGATAATTGGAATCATAGACTGCACTACAAAGGAAGAATATATATAGCAGGATGATTAACAACAAACTTGTGTCCTATGTTCTCATTTTTGTTCGTGTACATGAGAAGGTTGGTGTAGGATGAATACTTTTCTGAGATGTGTTTGGTATTATAAATGTTTATGTACAAAGTTATTCACATTGATGTTGCTGCATTGAAATAAGGTTATGCTGTACGAGAAAGAAGTTTAAGAGCGACATGGTGCACAGCATTTGTTTTCTGCTAATGAAAATTGTTGGTCACTTTATTGATTTGCTCTCTGCAATGTGCTTTTTCCTGTTCTCTTAATAAGTAAGGCCTCTGCCCGGCTATATGTGGCTACCATAGTGTGTTAGGATGTCCCAGAATATTTGCCAATTATTCAACATAAAGGTACCTTTTGATGAGAATATCCTATATTTACCTTGTATAAAGTGATAAGGTAAACATTTGGACCCCATCATATGTTAAAGGAGCTATAGTGGAATGCAATAATTTAACCTTTTCTCTCTTTACGTCTTGTGCTAGACATAATTTCACCGAAGGTCATTAAAAAATTGTTTCTAGTCAACTTATATATAAAAGTTGGTAGACTTTGTAAGTAATTATCTAGTCATGTGTAATAGAAGATTCTTCAACTATAAAAGCTGTTTGAAATCATGTGGTGCTATATTGTCTTTCAAAATTGAAAGCCAACTCAAGTTGATAAACCATAGTCTGTTCACTTTTTGTATTGGGGATAATTTCTAAATAGAGAGAAACCACATGTTTTTATTATTCTTTCCTTTTGTTGTGTTTGTATTAGCTAGGCATACTTGTCACGGTACCATCTTATTTATTTCTTGATTATGCTTATTCATTGCAGAATTGTCCAAAAAGGAAGGATGTAATCCGACTTCGCCTTTTGTTGACGTATTTGCAAAATGGTATAGAAGAGCCATGGCAGAGGATTCCTTCCATAACTGCTATATTTGTTGCAGAGGCTTCGTTCATATTGTTGGATCCTTCACATGATCACTATCTCCCCATAAGTAAGCTTCTGGTGCACTCTTCTCGGGTGAATATGAAGGTATATTTGATAAAACTGAGAATTATGTTCCTATATATATACGTATGTATGTATATATGTATACATACATATATACATATATATATATATGTTATTTTACTGTTTTGTGATCTTGTAAACTGGTATGATTGTTATATTTGTTTGCGTCTTATGTACACGGTACATGGAATATACCGATTTATAATACTCTGTCACTTCTTAAGACCCTGCTGCTTGTACTGAAGTAAAATTTGTTATAATTTTGTTTTCTGATTCTGTTGCAGTGTATCCCGTTGTTCGACAGTTATTTCTGGAGTAACTCTGTTAATTTTAAAACAGATAGGCTGTGGATACTTCGCCTTTTATATGCTGGTTTAAATCTAGATGATGATGCTCAATTATATATCAGGAACTCAATTCCTGAGAATCTTCTGAGTTTTTACACTTCTCCTCTTTCAGATAATGATTCAAAGGAACTCATCATTCAGGTAACTTAGTCTATTTATGTTGTGGTTGTTCAAACAAGGTGGTTGTGAGTTGTGACCATGGGAGATACCTGTTTGCAAGTTGTCGTTGAATAGTTTGCTTTAGTTTGTTAGAAATATGTTCTGTTTTGACCAACCAAATTTTTTCCTGCTGTTTTAACATTTATATGGTATGGCTACTCGACCTAATCAATATAGAGAAGGAGACATTGAGCTCCAGTAAAAAATGCTGTTGGCTTTCTGTTTGTATATATGTTCTTTGAAATGTATTTATCTTAGCTGGATGTCTTTTATATCAACTGTAGTTCATAGAGGAGTATATGGAGGATTGCTTCTGGTTCTTAATACTTTTATTATGTTAAGCTGAGAGTTGCTCAACCCAATTTTGCATGTAAAACCTTCAACTTCACACTCTTATCGACCTGGGGCATTGAACACTTACATGTTACCTTAACAGGAAGACATGCCTAACTATCCTGCCATGTCTCTCCCTTTACGTTGATGAAGACTTTTATGCTCTGGAATATCTTCCTGTATCAGATCAAACTTCAAATTTTCATTAAAGCGCCAAAGCTCTTATGATGGTATATTTTCTGAGATAGAAACTAAAGGCATATCAACCTTACTGTGAGCAGAGCAATAATTTCCGAGCACCAACATTCTAACTTCTATGAAACATCTGTTCTCTTAGACTCTCTCTATTAGTATGATTAGAATAGTTATTAAAATTTGGGACTTTAATCAAACACTTTATTGGTGTCCTAATCTTCTGAAAATACTCATAGGATTGTGAGAAACTTCACAAAATACTTGGCAGGATCTCCATCTCAGTTAACTTTGGGAGAGGGTTCTATTGATTGAATTTTCTATTTGGGAAAGAAATAGCGTACTCTGAGCAGCATCCCCTTAGCCCAAAAGCGTTAATGGTCTTACACTGTTGCAATATTTGTGGGTGGTGTTGCTTTATATGTTGTTAGTGTCTTGATTGAAGATTAACTTGAGGAAGAATTAGTTGATCCGGTGGAACAAGTGGAGAATCCGAACTCTTTGGTTGCTAATTTGGGGGCTTGTGTGGGTTTCTTGCCTAAATCCTATTTGGGGTTTCTTATAGGGGGCCAAGCATGTATTGAAGTCTAATCTGGTTATGGTTCAAAGTCGTGGTAGCTGCCAATGTTTCGAGAGGTCATTTTTTTGACTCGGTATTAGTTTCGGGCAATACACACCGTTACGCTTGTTAGGAGCTCAAAAAAATTATGAAAAAAATTCTAAATAATAAAGGACAACAAGATGGATCAATTAAGTTCACAAAAAACACTATCTAGTACACATAACATTGTCCAAATAATAAAGCAGACATCTCGCACACGTCTAATGCTAAATTGCATAAAAATTGAACAGTAAATTAAGTTATACTTAACTAGGGACAATATATGGACAATATCTTTAATTAATATTTATAATATATTTCTAAGTAAAATGGCTACAAATTTTATTAAGCTCTAGTTAGGTACTATATGGCATGTAGAATTGTTTTTCTGCCAAGTAGTTTAAGCATAATTTTATAAGTTGTAGTTAACTTGAATTATAGTTTTATTTTATTATTTTAATACCAATTTAGGTACTAGTTAAAATGTATTAAATTCAATTTTATTTTTTGTTAGATTTCTCTCCCTTTTACGCCGAAATTTCTCCGACAATTTGGTCCAAAACCATTTTGCTATGCCGATACACCAAAATTTCCCGGAACCAACCTGTTACATAAATAATCACTGATTTTCCGACTCGTATGAAGGTTTCGGTTAAACCACTCTGATACACTAAAACTTTGAACCATGAATTCGGTGGTGGAGAGTTTTGAGAGAATATTGCTAGATTGGAAGAAAAATTGATTTTGATTAAGAGCATTCTTTTGGATCTTCCTACTTATTATCTTTCGCTTGTGTAGCTTTCGATATTGATTAGGTCGTGCTTGGAAAAGTTTGTTTGAAAAATTTCCTTAGGAGAGAGATTGTGTTTTTTTTTTGGGGGGGGGGGGGTTGGGTTGGTGGTGGTGGAATACAATTTGCTAAACTCGGATCATGTTTGTGTTCCTTTGGATATGGGTGGCTTGGGTTTGAGAGACTTTGAAAAGTTCAATACGGGCAAGTGATTTTGGATATTTGTCTTGGAGGACAATTAGTTGTGAAAAGGAGGGTGATTATGAGGAGGTTGGTTTGGAGCAGGGGTGAATAACTTAGTGTACTTAAAAGTCGGATGGGCGCTCGCGTAGGCGTCGGTTTCAGTCAAACCTTGGCAATTACGTCTAGACGGAGAAAAAAGTGCCTAGGACTTGACATCACAGTTTCAAAAAGGAGAAAAGAAGAAAGGCGAAGGAGAAGATCACAGAAGAAGGGGGAAATCACCTTACCCTGAGGGTTGAGGTTCTAAGTATGTAAGTCGCCGATAGTGTCATCACTGCAATTGTGCTTGAGGAGGAGGCAAGGGTTTTTATTATTTGTGTGGTCTCAGACTCTCAACCTTATTCACGACTTAAAAGCCAAACTCAATAAAAGACAAATATGTGGCCCCCATTAAATCCACCAGGTCTCCCAATTTGTACGTGTTACATGATATAAATTATGCCACATTACAAATACGTGCCTCAAAGTTTCTTCCTAATTATACTTGTAAGGATACATGCCATGTAAAGGTTATATTTTGTTAGCAAATTTGGATTTGTAGCATTACTAAATTTAAAAAATGCTTACTTTTTGGTAATGGTCACACGTATAAATCGCTCGCCTTTTAGAGCTAAGAAGGATTATTTATTTATTTATTCATTTAGAGGACAACTTGTACTCCTTATGCCTTGCAATTTCAAATTTTTTGTCTCTTTTTCTTTTGCCTAAACTAAAATCATTTGATTTTACTGCAGATTGTGAAGAAGTCTGTTAAACTACAGAAGATGTCTCGCTATTTAGTTGAACATTGTGGTCTAATTTCATGGTTATCCTCCATCATTTCATTCTTCTATGAAAAGCAATATCATGACCATAGAAGTTTATTATTAACTCAGTTAGCAGTCATTCTGGAGGTAGTATTTTCTTTCTTGTTCTCATGTCCCTCTACATTTTTGTGCTTAGGATGTGCCATATCTATAATCTCTTTCACATTTCTTCTCCCTTCCCCCCACATCAGAACATTCTCAATTGCTGCATGCGGGATACTTTCTTTTATGATAGAAGGTTACAGGATACCTTATATCATTATCACTACATATTACATATTTACTTTTTTTGCTTAAGAGAGTATCTTGTTGAGGAATTGTTATCATATTGCCAGAAACTTTGAAAATAGGGTTGTGTATTGACAAGGAACACTTGCCCAAGAAGATCAAAACCTGGAAAAAGGAGAAGGGGGGGGGGGGGAGCCAACAAGAATGTTATTCAATTTGATTCTCTCGTCAAGAGCTCTAATGGCATGAGTTATGGACTCAATAGTGGTATTGATGACTGCTGGATCATCAAATGGAGTTAAACTGCATTCTAAGATGGAACCAATTGGTCTCTGGATAAAAGCTCAAATGGCTGTCAATGAAGGCAGAATAAATTTTTCTTCAAAAGTAAAGAATATGGTTCTGTGATTTTTTTGTCTAGGTAAAATTTATGTTAAAAGGAAAGATGTTTATAATTTCATGTGCTTCTTTTTCTAATTTTATACGGTTCAGTGATTTTTTTTGTCTTTGTCACCCAACTATACCCCATTAGCTTGGTATAGGAATGTAAATCTCTTCACTCTGAATTCTGAAAGTTTACACTATTAACGGTAGTCAAGAAGTTTTGCATATGGGATTGAAAATCAGAATGAAAGTAGAACAATGACATTATTAAAATTAATTACTCGTGAAAGCATTATTAAACTGCAATGACAAAAAAATTTGAGGAAAGTACAATAGGGACACATTGAGGACATAGGAGCATAGTTATTAGAATCGTACGATACGCGATATGTAACAATTGAGAACTTAGACTATCCTTGTAATTAGGATTTTTATATTTATTAAATAAAATGAATATTTTGACGGAAATGCTTATGTGTTATGTGTTTAAAGATCGATTTTGACCTAATGTGTATGATATCTGATTATGAATATGTGCTGCGATTTCACAGGCGAAATAAAATTTTTCCGAGAAAAACGCTAAATCACTATTCATAAAACGCGGAAAACACTCTTTTCGTTTTTCGATATTTCGAATTATGTTAGTGTTTATTTAAGAAAGGGAGACGTAATCTCCCATAAAAAAAAATATTTCCTTTCGGATAAAGACGTAAAAACACTATTCACGCCGAAAAACGCCCTTTTCATAATTTTTGAATTTCAAATTACGGCATAGCATTTATTCGGGAATGTGAGATACATCTCTAATAAAATGTTTACGAAAGAAATTTTTTTCGTTTTGGCTAACCAAACTAGTTAGGAAAACCTAACTAGAAAGGAAATGAGTAACTAAGTTATTTTGCCTAACTAAGCTAATTGGAGCCTAGGTTTTAGCTTGGCTAGGGTTTTATTTGGCTAGGTTTTGGTTTGGTTTGGTTTGGCTAGGGTTGAGGTGGCTTGGCTTAGGGTTAAGCCAAGGCTTGATCCCTAGGGTTAAACCCTAATACTTAAAGCCTAAGTTACTAGGGCTAGGTGTCACTTGTTGGTGAGCTAGCTTGAGGATATTTTTATGAGGATGAGTCATGAGAGAGAGGAAGAAAGGAGTGGCTGGGTATGCAAGGTGTTGGGGGGGGGGGGACCAAGTGGTGAGTCACTTATCATAAATGTTAAGTTTCTACCTAATTAAACCAAGCCTTAAATGCCTGTTCCCTCCATTATCTTTAATTAAGCCAAACAAAGCCTTAACTAATAATTATGTCTAGCCTTAGTTAATTTAATTAGAGTTAGTTAAATTAACTGAAGCATGGTTAAAGGCCTAAATGACTATCCTACCCTAGGTCTTGCTTTGCCTATAAATATCATTGCAAGTATACTTGCATCCCTTGTTCATTTTTGGCTAAATCACTAAGCAAAGCAAGAGAGCAAGTAAGATAGAGAGAGAAAATAGAGAGGGGGCCGGATTTGAGGAGGAAAAAGGGAGAGCAAGAAGCTTTGATCATTCATTCATAACCTAGGAGGAAGAAGAAAAAGAAGAACTCAAGAAGGTATTCAAAAACCCTAGTTTCTTCATCTTTTTCTTTCTAAGCTTTTTAGTTTGTTAATGAAGTGCCTTGTTGGTGGATGTTGTTTTTAATGAAGATCATAGAAGGATCTTGGAGTGATAAGGAAGTATATGGTTTAATCTTGTTAAACTACCCGGTAAAATGCATGAAAAGTGGAACATAATAATAAAACACAAAACCTATGCTTAATGGATGGAAAACTAAGTTAGTGGACTGTTTTGGGACACTTTTTTTGTGTGGTGTTCGAATTGTAAAAATTAAGTTATAGGGTGTTGTATCATGCTCCCAGGAGTTACGAACATCACCCAATTGGAACGGAAACAAAAGCTTGTGTAACGAAGTAATGACGATTTTTTTGGTAAAACTAGTAAAAGGGGGCAAAAACCCTAATTAAGCACTGACCATTTTGGACGAAATTCTGATTTGTTTGTGTTGCTGATTTTTTTTGTATTTTCTAAGGATCTTATAGTACGTAGAATAAGGAAGCCGTAGGCGTAAGAATGAACGCATTCCGACTTCAGATGAAGGAGTTATGCCTTTCGGAAAAAGGGTAGTCAAATCTGCCAAAGTAGAAAACTGTTTTGGAAAGGGACTTTTGCGCCACTATTTTGGCCTGAAAATGAACTTGGAAATTTTTTTCACCCAGTGGGATTTGTAGAGGATATTATAAGGAAGAAAATGACGTAAGAATGAATGTATTCCGACTTAAAATGAACAAGTTATGATGATCGGAAGAAGGGGGTAAAAGTTATTGTGCACGGGCGTGTCGAGGGCGGTTTTCGGACGTCGTGTGACGCCGAGCGACGTGTTGCACATTGGGGCGTGTTGGGCGACGCGAAGCGACGTTGTGCATGTCGGGCGAGCCACGGGCATATCACCGTGTCGTTTCGCAACAACATGCGATATTTTGCGATATTCCAAATATTAATAATAAATATAGACCATCATAAAGGGTCGTTATGAGGGTCGTGGTGTTCCCGAACGCCACGACGCCGTGAAACGTTTTTGAAAGGTTGTCGCCTTACTTAAATTATAAATCGCGAACAATATAAAATGAGTAATAATGCTATGTAAACTAATATGTGAAGTCTTTATGTGACTAATTGGTATGTTATTATTAATTAAACGTGTAGGATAATTGAAGGACGTTTTTAAAGTAATTATTAACGAACGCTTCAGGCAAGTATTCCTAAACGTTTTCACAAGTGTTCTGAATTCATTTGATTATATTCTTATGAATATTATGTGGCGTTTTAAAGTTCAATCTACGCAACACTTATATGATTGTGTAAATTCCAGACTTATACAAATCTTTTAGCATTTGTACAAGTGTTTCAGCTATGCTTTGACATAAATTGTTCAAGTTTTAAAGTTCAATATTGCATGAACTGTTTAAGATGTACGTCAATGTCATTTGTTTCGGCTAGACGCAACTTTAAATATTTTATCGTTTTAAAAATAAATCTTTGAAATATTATTGACGTTAGGTACAACTATCCAACCCGAATTGTTTCGGTGCGGATCCAGATTCTAATCTGAGATGAACCCTAATATTGGGGTATTTTACGTCGGAAAAATCCCGACAGACCCCTGAGGTGGTCAAACAAACTCATATAGTCATTTAACTAGAGTGTTGTATAACATAGGGTACACTGGGCTGATCACCCAACGTGCCTGTAAGCCAGATGGTTCATAGTTAAATAACTACTGAACCTTTATGAAAACAAAAAGTTCAAGGTCTTATTGACCGCTCAGTTTGTTGTTTCAAAAATGTTTTACATAAAAATGAATTTGTTATTATTATTCCTATTTATTCGAAATTCTTTCACAGTTATTGTTCAGCTGTAGAAATAGTGACATGATTCTTGATTTTGTTGTTTATTCAACTGTTTATACTAGCTGAGCTTTGTAGCTCATTCTTGCTTTAAATTTAATGTTTTCAGCAAAGCCCGAACGTACCGAAGGTTCCGGTAAGGAAAAAGGAAAATGAAAAATGAACGAGTAAAAGATAGTGTGAACTATTTGTAATAGTTAGAAGTATTGTAATAATTATTATATCCTTTATCACGTGTTGAAGATTTTAAGGTCTGAGAAACTGAGATTTAGAGTAAGACATATTGTAATAATTAGTAATTATATTTATGTCATTATTATGCTAGATGGGTAGAACCGTGGAGCACTATATCCAGAGTTTAAAAGTACTCAGATTTGTGGGCGTCACACGATACGTAGATACGCATCGCACGGTGAATCGAAAATTGACACTATATCATACGATTCAGTTACGATTCGATATGATTCTTACGATAAAATATAGTTCAAGATATTTTTTAAAGTTAGCAATCGACTTGAAAAAGTTTCAATATAGCTTCAAAAGAGAGTAAAACTTTTAAGCGTTCTACCATTTCAGGTTTTTAGCACAAACATATTCTATATGGCTTGATGAACCTTTCATCACTTTTTTTTGAGTTTTATATCTTGTTCTTCGAAATGTCGCTTTATTTTCTCATGTCACTTTCCATAAGTAGATACATAAATCTCTACTTGTTAATTTGAATTATTCTCTTTTGTTTTATAATTTAAAGCTGAATCTGAATTTTTGTTTTCTCTTGTTAGTCTATAAAGATGACTAAAATAATATATAATAAATCAATTTAGATATTTTGGCTACTATTTAACTTTAAAAAATTATTTTTAGTCTATACTAATATTTACGTGACTATTTTTATATGAAGTCAAGCTAATATGCTTGATCTTCTAATAGATTGTGTGTTATATATGTGTAAACATATATTACCATATTTTTCACTTCGTCTCCGTATCGTACGCTACGATTCATGATGCGATACTGTAACATGATATGGGGGTTTTCGATACACAATACGATTCATGATTTGACAACTATGCATAGGAGTAAGATATAAATTTTACTTCCACATACAAAAGTTGAAGTGTTTAGAGAAGGTCTTTTTTTTCTAGTATCATATGATTGTAATGTATGTTGTAAATGTCTGAAATGTATGCATATGTACATGTTAGTGGTGGCAAATAGATGTTTAATAATATTCTATACGCATATAAGATACACATAATTATCATAGTTACTCGTACTCTTCAATTCATGCCTGCTATCGTACTTAGTTCCCCTTCTCTTAATTCTTTTATATTAGAAATTTCTTCAAAAAACTATATATCTATTGCATACTAAAATAATGTAATGTCTTCTTGGGCACTCTAAAAAGAGTGCTTTAGAAGGTTGGACATGTCTGATATGTGTTCCACAAGTTACTCGTATTCTGTATGCAGGATACATATTCCACAAGACAATCTACCGTGTAGACATGTCCATGCCTCCTTGGTTATCAGCATGGATTTTATAGAGTTCATGCTAAAAAAAGTAAAAGAAAAAACTTGTTGAAGATAATCGCATTACTTTTTAAGTAATAGATGCTAGAACATGTTTATGTGCGTAGGTTTTTAGTGATATATCATAAAGGAAAACAATTAAGGCCATTGTAATCCATGTCTAATATTTCTTTTGGCATTTAAAAGATGTTTTGTTTTTGTCCTTCTAGAATTTTCTAAGTTCCTAACAAGTAGATGTTTACGATTTGGTACCTCTAACTTGTGTGTCCCTGTCTGGTTGTGTTTTAATTAGGTAGTCAATGATGTAATCTCATCCAGGCACACTATTGAGTGGTTACAAAAATGTGCCCTTGAGCAGCTGACAGAACTTTCATCTCATTTATACAAGCTATTAGCGAATGGCATCAAGCTGATAAAAGAAAATGTTTCTTTGGTTAACTCAGTTCTAAATGTACTGACCTCCACATTAAGGATATCACAGAAGAGGGAAGTATATCAGCCGCATTTTACCCTGTCTGTTGAGGGTATATTCCAAATGTACGAAGCCGTTCATGTATGTAGTGATGGAAGGTACAGTTCTAATGCAGTGGCTGGACTTGAAGCTGTCCTTATGAGCACCCCTCCTGCGGCTATTATACACATGGTAACATTCTCTCTCTTCTGTCTGTGCATGTCCATGACATCTCATGTATTGGTAGAGCACCAGGCGTGCTCTGCACGTATTTATATATGTTAAGATGGAAAACACATTTTACAAGGTATTCAATAGATTTCTGCATATTTAGTTTATAAGAAGTAAGAAAATCTGTGGAGAGTGAATTACGAAAAGTCTATTTTATGTTTTCGATTTCTGTCATGTTGTACAATAGACATGAACTGATCACCGAAGCATCTATTGATTACCTAGTAAGAAACAAAGACAAGTTGAAGAACTGAGGAAAAAATAGGTATGTATGGTGAAATTGTTTTGAAAGTATTACCTTGGTGATATGTAAGAAACAAGCGTGCAGGCTAGGATTTTAAAACATGGGAAAATAAATAAAGAAGAATGGAGTGAAGGAATGAATTTGGTCACAGAAGAGTGAGGCAGGAGTCCACCTGCTTGGATGGATCTTCCTAGAATTTTCAGTTTTTTGAGCCGGAGTGAAACCATATAAACTTTTACAAACAACATATTATTGTTTCTATCTTAAAAAGATTATGAGGGAATCATTAATTGTGTTAAAAAACATCTTAATATGATTTGCTTAACTAGTATATGGACGCCAATTTTTTGTATACGTTTGAGTTCCTTACATATCTGGGTAACTACATAACATTGAAATTGTTTCGGTGAACTAGTGCTCTTTATTCATCTCTCTCTTGATGTTTTTGGTTATACCATATTTATCTTCCTACTTCTCTGGTCTTTTAAAACTGATTTTTTTTTCTTTTGCTTACAGAGTCAGGAAAAGCTTCTGAAGTTTGTTCTGTGGGCTATTTCAACTGCTTTACAGTCAAACTCCAAAACAACGTTTCAGCCTAAAGAATCTTATCACCACTTCACAATGTCCCCCGAGGAAAATGAATCTGAAGAATCTTTAATATCAAAGCTTTTACGCTGGTTGACTGCTTCAGTAGTCCTCGGACTGCTGTCAGAGAAATTTAAATGTTTGGACTTGAGTTGTTTTCATGAAAAATCAAGCCCGCAAACGCTGTGTTCTTTATTTGATCAATATGAGAGCGGAGATGGAGAAAACCAGGCTGAGCTTGGGTCTGAAGAGATATTAGCTGGTACAATATTTTATCTTCAACAGCTTCTTGGAAGGAAATACACAGTTCTTCCATCAGTCGTGTCTGCACTTTGTCTACTACTCTTTTCTGATCGCTTTCTTACAGGTACACTATCTCATAACCTTTTGTTTTAAATGTTATGCATCCGCCTTTTAGACTTTTAGTATGGTTTATTTTGGGATTTAACTGTAGAAAATTCTTTATTTAGTCTAGCTAAAAGAGTTCCTGCATATGGCTATGAGCTTGTCCCTGGATGCGTTCTTTGATAAGTCATTTTGAAAGCCATGATATTCCATATCTGGAAAAATAATTAACTAATGACAGATGTTGTAGGTCCATATATTGGCAGTACCATCTGGACTTACTTTTTAATCTTAAAACGAATTTCGGCATTACTATCTGAACATCAACTTGTGGATTCACCATGTCATCAGAAGCATGCCACTTAGCCTGGACTTACTTTTTAATCTTAAAACGAATTTCGGCATTACTATCTGAACATCAACTTGTCGATTCACCATGTCATCAGAAGCATGCCACTTAGCCTGGACTTACTTTTTCATCTTAAAACGAATTTCGGCATTACTATCTAAACATCAACTCGTCGATTGACCATGTCATCAGAAGCATGCCACTTAGCCCATCCACAAGACTCACTAATAGCTATTGTACACATTTGAAAGCTGATATATTACCTTAGGAGTTCCACCCCTGTGCAATACTATAATGTCCAGATTGTTGTCAGTTAGTGACATAGTATTTAAGTTTACTAAAATATCTATGGTGTATAATATATAAATGCATTTTTCTGATTATACTCGGATTTACATCAAGCTAGTTCTTTGTAGAAATATAATATATTTCAGTTTTTAGTTTATTAATTTGTTTGGGTGAGGATTAAGGTTTTGGCCAGTCTGGGTCTTGAGAGCTGATTTATGATCAAGAAATTACTATTTTACCATACAACAATGTGATATCAAATCAACTATATAATTATAGACACAAACTTGGTTGGTTATTGTCATCTCTACTTTTACGAAATTTAAAAACTCTGTATTCAATCTCATTTAAAGCTCTATAGTACTTGCTATCTAAAACTTCCCCGTTTCCCTTATAACTAAAAACTATTCTAGGTATCCAATACATATTACATATTTATCAAAATAGACGGTGTTCCTAACTGGATCAGAATGTATACTATAATTAAAGAGAGAAACTTGGTTGATCATTCCCTTTGGTTGGTCCCCCCCCCCCCCCCCCAAATAATTAAAAATTCTATTACTACTAAAATTTAGAATTCCCTATTCAATCTGAACTAAAACTTTATACTAGTAATCGGAATTATAATTTAATACTTCCCCATTCCCTTATAGTAAAAACTTTATTAGGTACCCAAATACATATTCATCAAAGGTTGTATTTTAGACATCGTTCCTAACTGTATCAATATTAGGGGCGGATCCAGAAATTTTTCTCAGCATCCGATTTCAACTAATTTTTTTGTTGAAGTTAAATAAAGAAAACTTGAACTAATCATAATATAATGGTTTCATTTGATAGATTTGGAGTAGTCTCATCGACTCGGATGGACCGTGATTTTGATGATTCATTTTTGGAACGTTTGAATTTTGACATGTCATGAATGCCTAAATCAATCAAAATATAAGTATACAAGAACCCCAAGCAAACAATTATTTTATGCAACATAAATAGAATTCTATAATATACAACAAATAAATATTTATAATCCAAACTCAAAAAGGAATTTCAAAATAAAAACATTTAGATACAATTCAGAAACTTACTTCAGTTACTTGTCATAGTTCAATTTGAATGATTCCCCAAATGCTCAAAGGCCCAAACCAAATTTGCTTTCTATATTCAAACAAAATCATGAATTAATTTCAAAGCATAAACCAGTTTTGGTATCTTTTTATAAGTTTCAAATAACCTTTACTTGAAATAAGAGAAACAAACCATCCAAAATTTATTCCATTAGTTAGATGCAGGGAAGTAAAGTGATTATAACAACTAAAAAAGAGGGGCTGCTAAAGGCTCGATAGTCATGGAGTTTACATGCTACAAAAGATTGATGTACTTACAATGATCAGTACTAATAATTAGGGAGTTTAGTCTTAAGGTTATCTTCATGTAGTCAAGGTGTTGGCTTAATACAGATGTTAAACTAAAACTGAGAATAGTTCAATACACTGTCAATGGTACATGTCCCCTCCTTCATATTACAACTTAAAGGTATATTCATGATAAGGATACCACTTATAGTAGCTATACACTAATTAAGAAACTTATATCAACAGTCCCAGTGGATATGTTCTTTAACTCTTTCCTAACTTGTACCTGTCATCTCTCAATATTCTTACCAAAAACGTTAATCTTGTTTTTCTTCTTAAATGTAGGGATTTCTATGAATGAGCTGAACATATATCTAAGCTCCTTTTTCATATAATATAAAAGTTTTAGTACCATAAATACTTGTATACATTTTATGCTCTAGTTTAGAAAAATTAAGCACTATGTAGTATATAATGGAAAATGCATTAATTTACTTATTTCTTGATTGTTTAAACCTCTCACTTGCCATTACTAACTGATACGACAGTGGGGAAAAACAAAAATCAGAAATTACAGATATTGAGGTCATAAATATTCCCAGTTCAAAATAACCACAGCTCAAAAAAGCAAAAAAGAATTCCAACTATTTATTTATTTTTTTATAAAAATTATGTTGATAAGAAACTTCAACTGTAATACACAGACAAACACAAATGCATATTTAAAAACAATCCAATACAATTCAAACATAAATTAAACCAGTAATCTTCAAAAAAAATTCAGTTTCGGAACAGATCAAGCAATCTAGTCATCATGAATACACTTTTGGCCTTGCAAAGTTGCAATTTAAACTTTAAACTATCAAACAAAAAAAAAAGCCCTAATTAGTAACCTCTTAAGTCCAAAATATAACAAATACATCAAATAAATTGAATTGGGTTTTACCCCACGTCCCCAACCAACAACAAATTCAAACAAACTACAAATTTTAAATTATCAAACAAAAAAGCCCTAATTTAGTTACCTTTTAAGTCTGATTACTCTGATATGTGCAAGAGGTAGTGCCGTAGTGGAGATGTAGAAGAAGAAGTGGCAGAGAATGGAGATGTAGAGAAGTAGTGGCGGAGCCGCAGAGGCGGAGATGTAGAAGACAGAAGCAACTAGCAAGCAGAAGCAGAATGAAAAGCTACAGAGTCTGTACTTGTATTTAGAATATGAATGAATTTTTTTCCCCCTCCAAGTTTAACTCTTCCATTAATCTGCCCTCTTGAGTTTACTAACTTACATATCTGTCGTTGCCCCTATACCTATAAAAAAAAAAAGATTCCACCCATGAACAGATCCGCCCCTGATCAATATGCTAAATAAACATATATCTATAACTGCCAGTGTACCATTTTGATCAATGTTCATATTCCTTAAAATTCTAGTTAAATACCTATATAATCCCATTTATCTAATAATATAATGATTATCTTCTAAGTCTGCATTTGCTGTGTCCTAATTTTACTTTTTTCATTTTGGTTCAGAATCAGGCTACTTGATTGGCCATGAGAGCCCTTTGGCATCACTTTTGTGTAGGTTACGTTTCCCTACTGAAGCTAATCCTGCTTGGAGATGGTAAAGTTTTCATTCTTCTCGTGTATTTATTCATTTTTTAATTGTTTATCGTTTTTCTCTTTCTGTTAATTAAGTCTCATAAGTAAGAACCTACTGTAAACGTAGACCTTATGTGGGTTATAATGCAGATTTATCTAGCCTATATTCTTTATCCTTTGACGGTTAGTCACGTGTGTTTGTTGCTGAAAGTTGAAAATTTACGGACAGTCGGTGGATTGTCATCTGGTTCTACACAATTTTCGCAATACTTGATGAGAGATCAATAATTTATCAAAGGATATTAAATCTAATTCAGCTGTGATGAGAGGCTAAAAACTAATAAAGAAAGAAACTGCCAATGCTATTTAAATATGTCACTGGAAACTAGACTGCCTTCGTGTTCAGGAATTCAATTTCTGTTGTACCTGCCTTGTGACATTTTTCATTTTGGACAGGTCATTTTACAAGCCATGGAAGGATCTTTCATTTGAACCCACTGATACACAAAAGTTGGATGAAAACCAAGCTTGCCAAAGTCTTTTGGTGGAAATTTCAAACATACTTGGTAGGAAATCAATATATCCACAATATCTATCACACCAAGATTTGGAAAATTCTGGTGTATTTAAATGGGAAAGAAGTATGCTCGTGGCTGAATGATGTCTTGGGCTAATTTTCTCGTGTACAAGTCAGTTGAGGTGCATCTTTTGATCCTCATCACATTGTTGTACTTGTATATTTTGACTTTTTATCTTATTTTCTCATACGTGAATTGTCATTATGAAGCAAAGAAGGATTTTATTAGACACAAGCAAAGGAGGAGAAAATATGCATTACATTGATTAGAGTTTTTTGTTGTAATTAAGAGTCCAATGGCATCTTACAAGTGTATCATGGGAGTTGATACTCCTTTTTCATCTATCACATGCGGTGTCTACATGGGTTTCACATGTAGAGCTTATATATTGGTTAGATATTACATTTTAAAACAGTGACTTTTAAGGATAATTTTATGTTTACAAATGTATCCTTGTTATTAGCTAAGAATGTAACAGTTGTAGTGCTAGAAATGATAGTAACAAAGTACTGATAAATTATCAATATCATGTCATTTTATAGTCCTAAAACACAATATACCTCTTTTTCTAGAACGGACTTAAAAGGAAAAATGAGTATCTAATTTTGGGATTGAGGGAGTTGTTATTTTCCTTCATCTCTTTGTTTGTCCTCACAAAGTCGATATTTTTTTTGTTTGATCTTATTACATGAAAGCCTAATCCAATTTGATATCGAGTCTTGCTATATATGACGACAATAAATGTCAGTCTATCTATATGCATGGGATAGGAGGTATTAATTTATTTTATTTTATCGCTTGAAGTTTTACGTTAATTACAATTTAATTTTGTCACGAGATTTATCGACATATAAATCATTTCTTGATTTAGGTCATGACTATTGTTACAAGTGTTTTGAAATATTTTCCGCGGAGAGACTAATTCAGAGCAAAATTGTTGCCAGTAGAAACTCCTATTGATGTCTTATCTGTTACATGCTATGCATCAACTTTTCATTTCTTTACATATTTGCAACATCTAAATTGTATAATACTCTTCCGTTTCAAAATTAGAGTTGCATTTTTAAAATGTGATTTTAAAGAAAATTTATTTTTCTAAACATATGCCCTAGCATTAGCTAAAATTTAACGCCCTTTTCTTTTAGAAAATTTGCATCACTTTATAATATAATAATAGAAATTTTATTTAATTTTAAAACAGACTAAAAACAAAAATGTATGTGTTATTTTGGAATGGAACGCATTGTTTGGATTTACAAGTTAATGAATGTTTTGGCTTTCAAGATAATTGCATGGTCATCTCATTCATCTGAACCCTCATCTTTCACCCGGGGACAAAGCCTTCTGCACAAATTTTAACTTAAACTGAAAATTGACCAAAGTTTTAATTTACATCCCACAAATAAATACGCCATCCGTCTCGCAAAGGCTCGCTTAATTTAAATTTTGAAGTCAAATTGAGCAATTTTAGAGTCAAAATTTATCCCATTTTCTTTTAAAAATAGGTAAAAAGATTATATCTATAAGAAAGTACGTTTAATTTACTATAACATCTAATTTTTGGAAGTTAAAATATACTCCCTCCGTCCGAGAATAAAAGTTTTTATTACTATTTTAGGTAGTCTCAAGTTAAATGTCTACTTATCTTAAATAATCTATTTTTTACAATAATTTGTCCATAATACCCTTAGTATTAATTGTCATATTTATATTCCCTATGCATATTTATGAAGCATCACTACTCATGTGCAAAGAACTATGTAACTAAATGAGAATTTAAATATGGACAATTTTGTCATTTTATCCTCTTTCTTAATATGCGCAAAAAGTCAACCAGGACTTTTATCCTGGGACGGAGGGAGTGTGTGTGTGTGTGTGTGTGTATATATATATATATATATATATGTCTAATTATCAATTTTAAATTTGGTTAATTTGATCAAAAAAATCAAACTAAACAAGTATTTACGGGACAGAGAAAGTATCAAGGATTAACTTGAATAACAGTGGGACTATAAATAGGTGACAGCCTTATGAGTTCAAAACCTTTTACAGAAGTTCTTAGGATCAGTTCAAGAATTTACAGGTTTATAACAAATAGTGGGAAAATATATCACTCCGTCCCAAATTAATTGCTCAATTTCGACCATTTTAAGTCAAATTGACTATTTTTAGAATTAATAATTAAGCATATATAAATATATTTCTAAAATTATAAAAATTAGAGTTAGTAATAAATTGTATATACTTTCTTTTGGTTATAATCTCTTCACCTATATTTTAGCAAAAATAGTAAAAAGATTAGTTCTAAAAATAGTCAATTTGAATTAAAATGGTCAAAATTGAGCAATTAATTTGGGACGGAGGGAGTATTTGTTTAAGAGGTAGTAATAGACTTGAGCAACTATACTATAAGGAATATAAGAAGGATATGTTGGTAAATTATGATCTTTAAACAATCACATGCATAATGCATTACAAGAGGATATTTTTGTATAATTTCCTGAGTCCATCTTTTGGGGTACCTAGACTAACTAACAGTACTTGAAGTTATGGGATTGTAAATAATATATATGTGCTTGAAGTCATGGGATTTGAAAATCTATATGGTTGGTATATAAAAGAGTCGAAAAAGTAAATTATATACATGTGCTTGTTGTAATGGGATTTGAAAATCTATATGATTAGCATACAAAAGAAAAAAGTTAAGAGTTTCGTACTGACAGTTAAGTTTATACACGAAAAATGTTAAAATCATGACATGTCATTAATAAAATATTTATATTAGTCAAAATTATCCTTATTATAATGAGGTTGGGGAGAGTACCCTAGGCCACTTGGGCCTCCCACATTTAGTTCCTTTTGTTATCTATAGCTGATCTTAGTAGACTACTCCTTTGGTTGTAAAGTCGACACTTCTCAGCACCTCATGTTTCTCCATGTTATGCTCTAAACCACTCCTAATTGAGGAAGTACTATATATATATATATATATATATATATATATATATATATATATATATATATATATATCTCGTCTCTCATTTAAAAGTTGTATAGAAAAGAAAATATCTATCTATCTATCTATCTATCTATCTATTGAGACTACAATATATGCAAGAAGGGAAATGGGTGCAGCCGTGAGATGTAGAGCAACCACCACCACCCTCTTCATAATGCTTCTCATTATGCTTTGCGGTAACGCGAGCCAAGCCATTTCAGACTGCGCTAAAGACTGCATGCCGACATGCATGCAGGTCAATAGCGCCACCCTTGAGGCTTGTGAGGCTGGCTGTGAACAATTCTGCAAACAAGTTTCTGGAGGCCATGTCCCTAACCAAAACTAATTATATAATTAACAAAATTATTTATCTGTTTTTATATTTGCCTTGAATTTGTTGTTATATATGTGCATTAACATAATTTATTCTTCTAATATACAGAAAAAATGTATATTATTAATTAGTGAAAGGTTAAAATTAACCTTGTAGCATGTTATATGCCTCTTTGTAGCATGTTATAATGGACGTAGGCTTTATGGCGATATTTGTTTGCAAAAATGATAGATGAGATAAGATTATTTATATTAATTTATTATCACTTTGGACTATTTTATATCATGATTAGTTCGTTATTTTTGATAAGTGAGAAAATAATTGCACCACAAACTCACTACAAGAAAAAGGTCTAATTCCGACGGAATATTCCGTCGGAAATAGTACTATTCCGTCGATATTACACTATTTCCGACGGAATATTCCGTCGGAAATTCGGTCGGAAATACAGCCCTCGGAAATAAGTCCGTCGTAACTTCCGTCGGTATAATAATATCTCCGACGAATTATTTCCGACGAAACCTCCGTCGGAAATAAGACTTTTTCGACGGACTATATTCTGTCGAAAATAATTCCGTCGACGATAAAACGCCACGTGGCACTCCTGGGTCGTTTTATTATCTAGCTAATGTCGACGGAATTACCGTCGGAAATAATATATTTCCGTCGGAAATAAGTATTTTTTGGTATAAATTTTAATGTTTAAGTCCGACGGAATGTCCGTCGGAAATACCTTATTCCGTCGGAAATATCCTTTTTTTTTAAAACAATTTTTTTGCTTTTTAAATTTTCAGGTTTTTAAACCCCATTTTTGTACCTGTAACCTGCTTTATCCCAACAATACATATATTACAACACCAATAGCTGCTTCCAAGAAGAACGTATATCAGAATCAACTCATAACGTTAAAAACTCTAAAAAATAACTCACTATGTCCCGAAATACATTCAAAACTAAAGAATATTACATTGATTTACAAAGAATCAAACTAACTTTACAATATATGAGTTACAAAATATTTAAGTAAGTTCTAAATACAAAACACCTAAACAAACTAAACTATATATATAACATGGGCGTATGACTATGGTGTATGCAAATCAACATCACCATGACCTCCGCCGCCGTCACCGTCGCCGTCGCTGTCGCTGTCGCCATCGCCACCCTGTTGATACAATTAAAAATATAACGCATTAGTCCGTATGAAAGTATTATTTGAATAACATGCAAATTAAATAATTAAAAGTAAATATAATATACCTGGGTAGGCGGGGGCTGCTAACTCCCAATCGGGCCAAAAGCCTCCGATAGTAATGTAACCACCAACCGGAGCACCTCATCGCGTATCGCGATGAACTGCTCCTGTGGGATACCCGTACTATCGACGGTGGCCCCTGCTGCAATATCCTGGGCGAGCTGGTGAAGGCGAGCTCGACTGGGCAACTCCTGACGACGGATGACCGGATCCGTACGGAACGTCTCCGACACCGCCGCCATAACCCTCTGAAAAATCTCGTCGTCCAAGCCAGCGCCGGTATGAGATGGTCCGACAGAAGCTCTCGGGCGCTGACGCTGGCTAGAGCCTGCGCAAATAAATATATCATTACTACTAATATATGCAGTTACTTAATCTTAACTTATTAGAAAAAATATTACCTCCAGGTAATGTATACGCTGGTATCCTCGGCAATCCCAGCACTCGATATCTGCTGGTTCTGCTAGTAGGGGGATCCTGAGACGCGACCCATAGTGCCAGCTCCTCATCCCGAGATAATTCAATCTCGGGCCGAGGAACGGTAGAATCTAACATCTCAGAGTCCCTCATAGCAGCATGCAACTCAGCTACACGCTGGTCCCGACTAGCCTGAAATCGGTCCTGTAATTTTTGGCTTATACGTAAGTTAATTATATCATTTTATAAACTAACTAATATTAAACATTATGTAAAATTATGATTACACTTACCCGTATAGCTAATGCTGCGGGAGACATAGTAGAGTCCTTTGGCGTGTGGGCTCTATCCCAGAACTCTAACATAGAAGGAGGTCGGCCTAAGCTCTGTCGCATGGCCTAATAAATACATTCATAAAGGAGTTATGAAGTTTACTTGTGACAAATGAGTTACTAAACAACTAAGTATATGACACTTACCGATTTCGCCTCCTCAAAAGATTGCGAGCCAGTAGTGTGTACCACTCGGAGCTGACGACGGTTCTTCTTTGCCTGCTCTGACTTCTTCTTGAAGTCGTCAGCATCCCAGTGCGTACACATAGCCTCCCACACTGCAACAGAGACTATGCGGGGCTGGTGATCTCTAAGCGTGGTCTCGGGCTGGTCATCAACTGCCCGGGCTGCCCTCTGTCGCATCTCATACAGCCAGCCGGCGTAGTTCTTGGCGATGTGTGCAATAACAACATCATCGCCGGCTGCCTGAGAGATGCCCGAATCATATCTAAAATATCTCTATAACAAAAGTTTAAAAGTTAGGAACCATTAAATTATTGGGCAACAACTATGTACGTATAAGAAAATTAACTTACGTGAAACTCCCGCAAGACAGTGACCATAAACGCGGGATCGTAAAGGCTGTACTGGCTGAAGCGCATACACCCAGTCGGGAGGTGCGTCAGGCAGATAGCGTGTATGGTCGCCTTAGCGACCGGGTCTAGTATACTACAGTAAAAACAATCGAATATTGTTACTTTAAATGTTTAATGCAACAAATTATATAAACTTAACTCTTAATTTTTAAGTCATAGTAGAATACTTACTGGGAAGAGCCGACATCCACTCGAACTACATGTGGAACTGCCGTGTGACGACCGAAGAGACCGAGGTTAGTCTGCCGGTCTCGTCGACGACGAGCATCTGTAATTATATTATAAAACTTTAGTCAAAATACATAAACTTAATTTATATTGAGATATATTATACGTTAACACGAATCAAACCACTTACTAGCTCCTGAAGACGAGCCTCCAGCCTGGCTCGCGTCTCCGGATCCTGATCGCTCCCCGCCGCGACGACCGCCACACCGTTATTTTCTAGCCATAAATATTTCTACTGAAATAACGGAAATATAATATATTATTACTATTTAAATCTAATATATTAAATATTAAATTATTTACTAATGTTAAATACGTTTAGAGGTTGTACGTCGTCAAAACCCATCAGATTCAACATCAATAATCATCATCGGGATTCAGTCTCTTCCTCATCATCATCGATATCAGATTCGTTGTCATTATCATCTTCAACGATAACGTACTCATGCACAACCTCCAAATCTGCTACTTCCTCATCGTCGGGTACGTCAACCACATCATTTGTCATCACATCTTCATCATTTAGCTGCACCTGCCTAGGATTGCTAACATCTTCTTGAAACGCCTCATCCATCCCCAACATATTTGCACTATCAAATGCACGTGTTTTCGTTTGTGACAACTGTATACCAGGGGCTTCTACTATTTACGACGTTAGGAGCGTAGTACACTTGAGTCGCTTGGCTGGCTAACACGAAAACGTCATCAGATTTGAGTTTTGACTTGATATCTACTGTGACGATTCTATTACGATCAACTTTAACACCTTTTTCAGTATCAAACCAGCGACACTTAAATGTAACTACCTTATTACCCCCGGATAATTAAGCACAAGTACATCCTCTAGACGTCCATTAGTAAATTGGACTCAGAATCATTGTAACAGCTTCCCAACACCACAACCCAGAGTTTGACTGATGTGAGTTCATTCAAGTAGTCGACCTTAAATCTGTACACATTCACGATACATCCAGGAAAAGAACTAAACAACCTTGGAAGGACCACATATGACATCTCTAAAACGCTCAGAAATGTTCTCTGCCTCAACCCTTGTCTGAAACCACTGTTGGAAAGTTGCAGTAGTGAGTGCTTCCAACTGGGCAGCAGTTAAATCCGGGTTAGAAGCATACGCTTCCTCTTCGAATGAACTGAAAGAATAAAATAAAAAAATACTTTAATATATAAGTTGATAACGATTATAAATTATATTAGATGTGACATATAACAATCCATACTTTATGTATGACGATACTTCTGGCATATTTAGAAGCACGTATGTGGATACTATCTTCAATTCTTTGTCGCTTAAGTAAGTCATCGTCTCATGGCCAAATGGTTTACTCGGATATGTGAATACAGCTAACTCATTATCAGCATGAGATTGGGGACCGACAACCTCATTCTTACTTAAACGGTTGTGCTTTGTTGAGACAACATCGTCAAAATACAATGAGCAGAAGTTGACAAGCTCTTCCTCCGTATAGTGTTCGGCAATAGAACCCTCAACATGAGCTTTGTTTTTCACTTTCTGCTTTAATCGACGCATATACCTACAGATGTTGCATTTTAATATGATTAATATGAAAGATATGAGTATATGCAATTTGTAGATTATATTACCTCTCAAAAGGATACATCCACCGATATTGCACCGGACCGCCAAGTTTAAGTTCATACGGTAGATGAATAGGCAGATGTTCCATCGAGTCAAAGAACCCTGGGGGGGAGATCATTTCGAGCTTGCAAATGGTAAGCACAATATTGTTCTCCATCTGCTCCACATCACTATACCTTATTACAGTTGAGCATAGATCCCGAAAGAAATTTGAGAGTTCGGTCAATGCATCCAACACCTTTCTAGGTAACATCTCACGAAATGCAATTGACATCAACTTCTGCATAAATACATGACAATCGTAACTTTTGAACCCATTAATCTTTAGCTGCTCAACATTACTGCAACGAGATATGTTAGAAGCATATCCATCTAGAAGCTTCAACCCACTAACCCACTTGCACACGTCTTCAACTTGTTGCTTAGTAAGACAAAATTGAGCTTTAGGTTTTGAATTGTTACCGCGAAGCCACAACTCCGGCCTGATGTTCAGTGCCTCTAAGTCTTTTCGGGCATTGTCATTGTCTTTTGTTTTACCACTCGCATCTAACACGGTGTAAAACAAATTCCCAAAAACATTCTTTTCTGTATGCATGACATCAATACAATGACGGACGGAAAGTGTGACCCAGTACGACAACTCAAACCATATGGGGACGTGTGTCCAATTATGAGTCTTCCCGTAACCAATTGCTCTCAGTGTACTGTGTCCCTTGCCTGGCGGTGGAAATGTCAACTCGTTCAGCCAGGTCAAGACCTCGTTGCCCGATAGTCTACCAACAACCCCCTTCTTCTCTGTCTTTCTGTTGAACTGTGCAGACATCTTTCTGTAGTTGTGATCAACAGGCAAGAATCTACGAGTTGTTCCAAAGAAACTACATTTTCGCCCATGTTGCAACTGATGACCTTGCACATCCCCTATACAGACTGGACATGACAACTTCCCGTGAGTCGACCAACCACTAATCATCCCAAGAGCCGGAAAGTCAGTGATAGTCCACAACAAGGCTGCCTTCATCAAAAAATTCTGCCCAATTGATCTATCATACGTCTGGACCCCCGTCTCCCATAGCATCTTTAGTTCATCGACTAACGGCCTGAGGTACACGTTTATGTCTTTTGTAGGACTCTTATCACCCGGTATGAGTAAAGTCAAGAACAAATACGGATCCCTCGTGCATATTGACGGTGGAAGATTATAAGCTACCATTATGACTGGCCAAACTGAGTAAGGCTGACTAAAATTATTAAAAGGGCAAAATCCATCTGTAGCCATGCCGAGCCTCACATTTCTAACTTCCTCCGTAAACAGTGGGAAATTTTCATCAAATTTCTTCCATTCATCTCCATCTGCAGGGTGTGTCAGTTGACCAGGCACGACGTCTCTTGTTCTTTTCCAACTCATATGATGAGCCGTGTGAGACGACATGAATAGCCGTTGCAGTCTCGGCGCAAGAGGAAAATACCGTAAGATCTTCTTGGGCACATGTTTCTCCTTCCCCCCACGTTTTGTCACCTTGTACCGAGTGCAATTACATATAGAACACTGCACCTTATCTCTGTCTGTCCCATAGTATAACATGCAGTCCTGCTCACAAGCATCGATCTTCTGATAACCCATATTCAACCCCTTTACCATCTTCTTCACTTCGTAATAGTTCGAGGGCAAAGTGTGATTCTTGGGTAAGAACTCGCTGATAAGAGAGAGCAAAGCATTGAAACCCCTCTCACTGCAGTCATGCTCATTCTTGAAGTGTAAGAGCTTTGTAATTGCAGATAGCCTGGTGTGCTGATCATTTCCGGGATACAATGGGACCCCCGATTCAGATAACATCTTGTAAAAGGCAGCAGCTGTGTCATTTGGCTCTTGTCGAGCACTACCTGAAGAATGATCGTTTTCAGTCCAATTGATATTGTTAGGCCCATAAGCATCCACCAACATCTCCACAACATCATAGTCATCGGCGTTTGAATCACCGTGAACTGGTTGGTCTACTGAGCCGGTCAGTTCCCCGTGATGGATCCATACAGAATACCCATCCACAAAACCACGAGAAAATAAGTCGAATTTAATCTCGTCGGCTTTCTTCCATATCAAGTTTTTACACTTGACACACGGGCATCTCATCTTCCCGTTCGGATCATCAGCATGTTCTATGGCTTTGTCCAGAAAGTAGCACACCCCTTCACGGTAAGCTTCCACTAATCCCCTCCTGTCAATGGGTATCCTACGGTACATCCAACTCCGGTCGGCTGACATCTTTAACTGAACAAAAGACACATTTAGGTCAGGGATATTCATTCATGTGGTCCATGCATGAATTATATGTTCCTAGTATCTCCACTCTACAGGGGTTAGGCTTCTATCCCGTTCCTGGATGCGTCTCCTCACTAGTGTCAACACATTCAGGACGTTTCTACCTGTTTCAATAAAATTTCGGCAGCACCTCCCCATGGTCTCCAAGTACACGAAATAGACTAAGATAAATTAGTCTAAGTATGCACTCGAAGAACATGTAGAGATAGAGATAACCGTCGAAAAATCGAAAATCATCAAAACAATTAAAAACGTACTGAACTCATTGACACCGGCCTAAGTGAGAGACATAACATCCAGTCACAGTCCCAAACTGGGGGGACTATTTCGACATTCACTCCTAATGAGTGAATGTCAAACGGGTTTCTAAGCTCCAAAACTATACTACATGCGTATTAATTATATGCAGTTTATTGTAATTGTGGATAACTAAGCAAATGCTACTTAGTTTATTTTTCCAATGACAAACTAAGTAAGTGCTACTCAGTTTATGATAACTATTATTTGAACAAGAGGACTATTAATTTATTCGTCATTCATTCATAATCGTCAAATAAACACTTTTTCAGTTATTTTAATTTTGAAAAACTAAGCAAATGCTACTTAGCCTATTTCAATTATTTTATGTTACTTTAGTAAGCAATAATTTTTTTTAATGTATTATTTTACTTTATTTTATTTAATTTAATATTATTTTATTTAATCCAATTAATTTTATTTTATTCTAAGTTATTATTATTATTTCTTGTATTTTATTTTATTTACTTTTATTTTATTTAATTATTTTTTTATTATTAAATTTATTTTATCTTATTTATTAGATATATATAAATTAAGTTATTTATTTTATTTTATTTTTATTTTCTTTAATTTATTTCATATTACATTATATCACAATATTTAATTTATTTTCAATAAATTATTTTATTAAATTAAATTAAATTTATTTTATTTTATTAAATTTATTTTATTATTATTTCATTTTTTCGACGGACTAGAGTCCGTCGAGAATAATTTCGTCGAACTTAGCTCTTTTTATTAAATTTAATTTATTTTATTCTAATTTATTATCATTGTCTCTTGTATTTAATTTAATTTAATTTAATTTATATTATATTATATTTTATTATTAAATTTATTTTATCTTATTTTATTTTATTTATTAGATATATATAAATTAAGTTATTTATTTTATTTTATTTTCTTGTAATTTATTTCATATTACATTATATCACATTATTTAATTTATTTTCATTAAATTATTTTATTTTAATTAAATTATTTTATTTTATCTTAATTATCTTATGTTATTTAATTTTATTATTTTATATTATATTATATTATCTTATATTATATTATGTAAAATTAGTTTATATTATTATATTATTATATTATTATTTTATTTTATTGCAATTGAACATTCTGACTGAAATTCCGTCGGGAATTCAGTCGGAAATAGCAAATACACCAACCAAAGTCCCAATTGAGATAATAATATCAATGAATCATAATGCAAATAATCAGTCCCAATTCAGTCCAATATACACAATCAATCCCAAAAAAAATCTAACAGTCCCAATTCACATTATATGATTCCAATATAATCAATACCCAAACTTAAATAATTAGTAGCCAAAATCAGTTGCCAAAACAAAGAATCAGTACCCAAAATCAATATAATTCCAATATAATCATGCAGTAGCCACAATCAGTTCCCATTTGTTTCATAATTTTATAACCTTGCAGTACCCAAAATACCTATGTAAAATATTTCTATAATCATGCAGCTAGTACCCACAATAATCATGCAGTACCCACAATCATAAAATTATTGAAGCAAAAAATTAATCATATAAAGTGTACCACTACAACGCCGAAGAGAGAGGAGGAGGAGCCGCCTAGGGAGGAGCCGCCGTCGGCAGGAGGAGCTTCGGCTGGAGGTGAACGGAGAGGGGGGCGCCGGTGGTGGCGAGGTGGCGACGCACGGTGGTGGTGGGGCGCAAAAGGAGATCGGAGAGGTGAGGAATCGCCGCTAGAGAGAGAGAAGGAGAAAAAAAATTGAGAGAGAGAGAGAGAGATGAAATGTGGACTGTTGCGGCGCCTGAAGCGATATTAGGTTTTATAACTTAATTCCGACGGAAATTCCGTCGAAAATAAGTCCCTCGGAAGTAATGTAGTTCCGACGGAAATTCCCTCGAAAATAAATACAATTCCGTCGGCATTAAGGTTCGCGCTGGCGGGAAACTTGGCGCCAAACAGGGGTCTCTATTTCCGACGGATTTCCGTCGGTATTAGTTTAACTCCGAGGGAACTATTCTCGACGAAAGATTCCGTCGAAAATACTTTATCTTCGACGGATTTTATTCCGTCGGGGTTAATTCCGTCGAGATTAGCCCTTTTCCTTGTAGTGACTGTAGCGATCTCACTTATGAGTATATTATATTATATTAGATCAATATTGATTTTTTAAAAATTAATTTTAAATATTTTTAAATTTAAAATTAACATGAATTCATTTAAATTTATGTATATACAATTATGAATATAATAAATTACTTAAAAAGTATTACTAGTTATAGAATTTATTGTTTTTAAAGTTTAAATGAATTATGTCAATTTTAAATTTGAAAATATCTCAAATTAGATTAGAGAGAATATTATATTCGAAGAAAGAGAGTACTTGTCCTGAACACATAAATTTATGTCCTCTGTGATTAAAATATAAATGTTATCATTTTTTTATTATATATTAAAAATATCTATACCCACATATTTTTTCCTCGGCCTCAGGTTGTCTAGGGAATTGCAACCGCAAATTATTGTATACATTAATAGATATGGCTAATTTTAAAAACTACAAATTACTCGTTCGTAAAAAGATGAACAAACTATAATTTGCACACATGTTAAAAAAATAAAAGTAAAATAAAAAAGTAAAAAGAGAAAAAAAGAGTAAAAAAATTTCAAATTTATCCTTAGTAGTCCCACAAAATTATATAAACTAATGAATACTTTTATCTTTTTTATATTAATGGATCCCATTAAATAATTAATTTATCCTTCACTTTATATACTCTATCTCATTCTTTTAAGACAACAATATTTGTACCATTTAATCATTCTTTTGGATTACAGCTATGTGGTGCTTAAACTAAAAGATAGTAGTATTAAACAATTTCACAAAAATGAGGACATGAGAAACGCGCGTTATTGTTAATAATATTATATTTCGTATGTTCCATATTATTTGATCATTATTGATTTTTTAAAGTCAATATAAAATATTTTTAAATTTAAAATTAATATAGAATCTTTTAATTATAATTAATACAATGATGAATATTATAAATTATCTAAAAAGTATTAATCATCGTAAATTTTATTGTTTCATAATTTTTAATGAGTCTTTTTAATTTAGAGTTTGAAATGTCTTAAATTGACTTTAAAAAGTTAATAATGATTAAATAATTTGGAACGGAGGGTGTACTAATTAATAAATTTGAGAAACATGTGTGTTTATATAATCAGTTCTCTAATAATTATTTAATATTCTTATGGTTAATACTCCCCAATAATTAATAAATTTTCAAATAATCAATTTCAGCTAATTCTTATACTTCATAATTAGTAGTTTTAAGAAAAAATTATTTATCACAAATATACTTAAGATATACATATATCATATATACCTAGAGTTGTGTAATATATTTTATACTACTACTAAAAATATAATGAATTTTATCATAAACTTAACTTTATGAAAGCACAACACGTGTATTCTTATTATAGCATTGATTATTCATGTGCAAATTTATAAAGAGGAAAAAGTGATTAAGCGATGAAAATTTAAGTTATATGCATGGGATAACAATTAGACGATAGTTGAAAAATATATTAGGAGTTCTTGTTTTTGATAAAAAAAAAAAGGGAGTGTTTTAGATTATATATAGCTTGTAATATTTTTATAAAAATAAAATATAAGTAAAAATTATAAGTAAACAAAACTATAAACACAGAATATATGTAAACTTTACAATTAATATATGTTGTCGTATTTAAACATAATTTGTGTTAGAATAGTATATGGATGAGGAAGGAATTCTGTTTTGTAGTATGGAATTAATATTTATAGGCAGTCTCAACAAAATATGATTATAAGTTGATTTTAATTTGTAAAATTTAGTTATGGTACGATTAAGAATTAAAATTATATTACCTACTTTTAATATGAGTTATACGGGTTACAACCAAATAATTATGAGTCAAAATTTTAAAACGTCAAACTTACCATTATTATGATTCAATAAAACAAATTGTTTATTATTTTTCCTCTCCTTAAAATTTTCTACTCTCCTTCTAAAGTTTGTAAAGTTTCTCTCTAAAATTTTTATACACTTCCTCTAAAAAATTTTATACACTAAATTTCTTTATATTTTGAATAATCATAATACAATTCATGTCTTTGTTTGACGCCTTGATGTCCTTATTTTATTTATTTAATATGTTGATGTGGTATTCATTTGAAGCTGATAAATTCTGCTTATTATATTTTTTTTAATACTGCTATATAGTAATGTATTCATTTTGCATTAACTGTTATACATGATTCTTTGCTTTGATAAATATTAGGTTAATATAATTACTAACATTGAAAGGAAACAAAGCTTAAAATGTGTAGATATTTTTGTTTGACTTATATATATTGAATAAGACTATGTACATATAATTACTAAAAAAAATTATTTAAAAAGAGTTTACAGGGCTAAATGGGAAATACAATTATTCAAATGTTTCAAATATATCAATTATCAAACATATATTTTCATCCGGTGTTTAATTTTTTTTTTAAAAAAAAACCTCTATTTTATTAATTACTAATTTTTTGACTTAATATAATATCCTATTATTATAAGTTGTTAATTAATTTTACATATTATATGTGATAATTTTTTTAATCAAAACACAGTATATTTTCTGTTGCTAGTCCCTCGATTTTAATTTTTTAGTTGACGAAACTGCAATGTACACAACATCAAGACATGATGATGCAAAACCAAGAGCATCATCTGCTGTACAACTGAGATGTCATATTTGCTTATTGGATTTGCCGCTTGGAAGCAGAAGTATCGGAAAGCAGGTGTTACGACACTTAAATGGGTTGAAAATTGGTTTAAGCAGTTTAGGCTTATTTTTTTTTTCTATTAAATATGGTTCTAAATTTTATCCAACTCAAATAATAAAAAATAATTAACCAATCCAAATAATTCTAGTTAATTTAAAATGATCCAACAGGTTATGATTTATATTGCCAGGTCTGTTCATAAGTTTCCTTAATTCTATTGATAGGTTTAGGTATCATATTGTTAGGTTTCCTACCATTAATAGGTTTAGATTTTTAATGGGTTTGTAACTTTATATTATTATATCAATGTGTTGCACTATCTAGCATTAACATTGTTAGAAAATTTCCCCCCTTAAACCATTATATGCAATAGTTTGAAATATTTAAGTTTTTAATTTCATTACTTTAATTAAAATTGATCATATAATATTATGTGCATAAAATTTGACATAAAAAATAAATTATATGAACCATTATCACAATCAAACCTTACTATTAAGTATTAATAGCCTTTTTAATTAGTTTTGCTCGATGATAAAAAGAATAATATTTGAAAGAATATAGTGCAAAAATTTTCCTTTCGTACTTTATATCTCTTATTCCAAAATTAGATATATATTTTAATTCTTTAATGTCAATTTACATTTATATCTCTTATTCCAAAATTAAATATATATATTAATTCTTTAATATCAATTTACATGCGCAATCATGAAGTTTAAGTGAATTGATTTAATTACTCTAAGCAGTTGTGGTTTAAGCTAATCAAAAATATTACTAATTACCATTGTTAGGTCCGAAAGCACAAAGACATCTATAAGGAGATTGAATAGATTTTTTTAATTTTTTTGAGATTAAATTACGAAATAATTAAGCAGGCTAATTAATTGATTTATTCACAGTGAAATAAGTTAAAAAACCCCTTCATATATTAAAGAAAATTCTTAATTATGAATTTAGTGAAAGTGTAGAGCTAGTGAAATCACAAAAAACGTAGAGTGTTGGAAAGTAGAGTGCAGAAAGTAAATAGAATGAAAGGAAACAGAAATGGTACGTAAGAGGTTCAGAGTACAAAAGTCTCCCAGTCATCTATTCTACTCCGAGGGTAGAGATGATCCACTAAGTATGAGGTAATTACAAATATCATAGTTCACAAAGAACTTTACAAAGCTGATTCAATAAGAATCCTTTAAATCACAAAGATTTAATATATAAAGATCAACACAAAGTTACTGAAAGTGTGCTTGTATGAGTCACTACTAAGTTGTAATGAGAGCTTCATTGAAAGACTTAGCAGTAGAGATTTGTTCTTGTGATCGTCGCGTATAGTGGAACATTAGACATTTGTTCTTGAGAGCATTGAAATTCAAATCTTTCGGTAGTCGTCAACTGTTGTTGTACCAATCCTTTTATAGTTGAGCTTGAAAATTTGCCCATTGGATTGTTACTGTTGCTCCAACTCGCCAGGGACACTTGACAAAGAATGATTTCCTTGATTATAAACCTTGTCGGTTGTACCACAAGTTGTCGCTTTTAGTCGTACTACATTCGGTGCAACAGCAGATGCGTGTCCAGTTGGTTCTTATGTAGTTAGCTGTTGGAAAAGTTGACTTGTCTCCTTTATCTCTATCGCTGAATCATATTGGATAAGATCAACTTTGGGAATGAGAGTCCAGGATGAATGACCTTAGCCATTGACCGGTCACTGTTTGTTAGATTGTTGTGCTTTACGATATTGACTTAATATGCATTCTATGCTCAATTGTAGAGTTAAGCTATAGATCGTTTAGTGACGTTAAACGACATCAACTTTACGTTCTTTCAGTGGTCTTTTGCGATATAACTCTACGTTTATACTACTGTTAAACGATCTCAAAGTTCTTCTTCAGATAGTCTACACTATACAATCTTCACTTAAATCTTTGAACTTAGAGCGCTTCAGCTTTTATCGGATGAATTGGCACAAGTCTTCAGCTAGTCTTTAGTTCTACAAAATTACAAGGATGTTCTATGATCATGGATCAACGTAACAGATTAGAACCCTAACTAAGTCATTTTACAATGATTACTTTAAAGACTTTACAAAACTTACTTTTTACAAATATATTTTAATCTGAGTTACCATCAAATCAAAATAGGGTAACATAAATGCATATGCTAACAACCATATTTGTTACTTTCAAAATTTAAATAAACTAGCTAAGTGCCCAGTGTGAAGCGCATGTTAATTTTTTAAATATATAGCATAATTTTAAAAATTTTATTTATTTTATATATAATAATTATAAATTTTCACAAATTAACTTATTATTGCTACTAGAATATTCTCTATAAACTTAAAAATTAAGTATTTTTATTTATATTTTTAAACTTATAAAATTTGGGCATAGTAATAAATTCGATATAGTTCTTATGGTTATTGTTTCTCCACTTATAATTATAGAAAAATAATATAAATTTTGATTACAAAATTGGCCAATTTGACTGAAAAAGTCTAACTAAACTAGTTTTTGAGGGATGGGGGAATACTATTTAGTCGTAATATTTTTTGATATATTTTTAATATATAGTTATATAGGAATAGAATCATTATAAATAATGAGTTACCATTATGATTTTTACTTTTAAAATTAGCTAAATAAATTTTAATCACTAATATATAAGTGAACATGGATTTTATCATATTAACTAACAAAACATCACCTATATGAAATAGAATTGGTAACTGAAGTATAATCGTTAATATATTTTGTGATATATACAATATATTTATTAATATTAATTATTATTTACTCATAATATTTTTTTCTAATAATTTCAATGTATAGTTATTTAAAGTTTAAAGTTGGGTAAAAATCTAAAAGTTAGAATTTTTTGTATGATTAAGTAACTAAATGACTCTTATAAAAAATTAAATTTTTGTAAAATAATAAGTTAATATTTGCTTATAATATTTTTTTCCACATTCTTAATATATAATTATTTATAGTCCAAAGTTCAGTGAAAACCTAAAAGGTCATACACACGATTTGTATGACTAATTAACTAAAGGAACCCTATAAGAAATAGAATTTTTGTAAAATAATAAGTTAGTTTAAAGTTTTCAGGATCATAAATAGAGTCTTGGTTATAATTAAATTCTAGGTTTAAAAGTGTTTTAATAGTAATTAATAAAATAAAATTAGAAAAATTTTAAAAAACATTTTAGTAGTGGTTAAATCGTAGGCCTTTCAAATTTATGAATTGTTGGTTAGAATGTGAAGGGTTTATTCCTATATATGAAAACTGGCGGAAAAGCTACAAAATTGAAGGTTGGGCAAGCTACGTTATCTGGGGATTACAGAAATCTAACAGAGGATGAGCTGAAGAAAAGTGGTGATTTATATCGTGATTTGTGGAAAATGGCAAAGTACAGAGAATCCATGCATGAGGAGGCAAAACTCGAGGATTTTATGGCTAATCCATGAGGAGGCCCACATCAATATGCTATGTATTAGGTGTTTTAGCAAGGGTTGTTTCTTTGAATCAGAATCAAAATTTCAACTCCCCCAATACAAAAGAGTATTTTTGATGCTAGTAATATAAAATAAAATTATATTTTCAAATTTACTATTATAAATTTTATTATTATACTACGTACACTATTAAATTAACAACTCTTTTTTAGAGACATACACGTAACAAAATAAATTTTTAATGAATGTTAAGATCATAGAAGGTAAACACATTAAATTAAAGAGGTTAAAAAGGGGCCTTAAACCCTATATCTTAGCTAGCCGTACAATAAGGTTAAGAGTGTAGCTCTCTGTAACTCAGTGCTCATATGATAAGAGAAGAAGTTGTTCCTCCGGTCAACCAAAAGGACATTCGGAGGGAGTTGGAGTAAGAGCAACCGACGCCAACATGTGGATCAGCTAAGTTAACAAGGCCTCACATATGCGAAGACTCAACTCATTGAAAAATCAGGTAACTGACTTTATTATCGACTTATGAGAATCCGAACATATGAAAGTACTCTTACCTAATAAGATTCAATGAATCCATTCTCGACTCGCGAAGTGAAGTTCAATATCTATTCATTAGTTGATCAGTGCTAAGATGTAGAATTGGATCGTATATAGGAGATGAATATATTTCTCATATACTCAAATGGGAGATAATTAGTCATAGCACGCATGACATCTAAGTTATCCCCTATTATTATTGCTATTACATTGATGATCGAATATATTTTCGAGAGAATTATTCCATCGAGAATATATTAATTCCGACCGAATTATTCCATGAAAAATAATTTCGTCGGAATAAGCCTCTTTTGTTGTAGTGGGATATATTTCAATATATTTCCACAATTTTTTAAACAATGCAACACCGGAATCAGATGGTAATGCTCCATCCGACGACTTGACTCACAAAAAATCATTGAAACTGTCAAAACCCTAGTTACCGGCATTTTCTTAACTCTTAATTACCCCTACATACATATATAATTATAGCCATATTCAACAGTTTAGTAGAGCTTCAAGGTCTAATTAACAATGGACAAGAATATCTTTCCGGAGAAAATATTCAATAACAACAATGTTAACATCCTAAATTATCACCATAACAAATTAATATTTCTTCTATTTTATATTATATCGTGATGAGGGAAAAAAACCATGGTGACAAACTAAATATGTTCTCGTTGCATGCAACGTTTATTTACCCCTTTCTCAATGGCATATCTTTCACTTCAATTAAAGTTTTAAATTTTCATTTCATTTTATTTTCCTTCAATTTCCGTCGATTTTTCCAAGTTACAAAGGGAGATTTAGGGTTTTTCTTTCCTTAAATATATTTCGTAATTAACCATTAACCACACCTTAGGGTTCTTCTTTAGATATTTCCATATATACTCAAACATGCTCTTAGTTAATATTTCACCTCCAATTAATTCTCCATGTACAGATAATTTAAATTTTACGTCACAACACTTGTTCATCCGGCAGCACTGCTAGCTGTAATTAGAAAAAGGATGTAAACTTCAAAGTGAGCCTATTTCGCACAATTTTTTTTTATATATGTATATTTGCTATATACAGCAAAATAAAACTTATAGTCTTGTTATTATTCATTTGTTTTTCAGCATAGAATTACTTATTCATTTGTTTTTTAGAAGAGATAATTAATCCCTAGTTTCTCATTTCAAATTAAAATTCTGTCAACATAATTAAGGTCAAATTAACTATACGATAATAAAAGTATATATCCAAAACTATGAGCTAGATTATTTTAATCAGTGCATATATAGATAGCACAAAGTTTCCAAGCAACTAGGCCAATGGGGATCAAAAATTTATATAACTGCAGCACTTGTTAATGTTCCACGATGGGGGAAAGAAAAGGAGACACGGTAAAATATTCTTTTACATTTCAATTTCAAATAATTAATAAAAGTGAAAACAGTTACAGATTTTCTGAATTGCCAAAATTATTGTTGAATCTATATCTCTCTCTCTATATATATATATATATATATAAATTAAAATAACCATTCATATATACATAAATAATTCTAGTAGAACCATCCAAATATTGGAATATTTTATTTATTTGGATATGTATTTGGGTAGGAGCTAGTAAGAGCCCCAAGTATGACAATTTAAAATTAGTTTTCCAAGTTTATTAACCTTTGTCAATTTCCACAACTTTTCTCACGGGCGTGGGACTCAAGTAATATCATACGAGAAAGACCTTGTAAAAATATAAACGTCTTCTGTCTTTTGAAAATAACAATTCCCTTTAAATTATTGTCGGGAGAGCACAATGAATTATACAAAATCACAGCCATTATACAAAACTATATAAATAAAGTCAAGGGAATAACTGAAAGTAAAACTTTTATTATTAATAATAATAATAATTTAGCACACTTCAAGTTATAAAGGACAATAAATTGTCCCAATATAATTAAAATGTCACCAAACAACACAACTTGCAATAACAAAAACAGTAAACAAACGTTTAAACCATTACATGCCACATGAACTTCGATCCAAACCCTAAAAAATAACAAATTAACACCAGGTAGGTAGGTAGGTAGCTAAGCTAGGTTTCTGGATTTTCCACCGGAGAAGAAGCTGATTCTGATTCCGGTGGTGGTGAGTTAGTTGCATTTGCGCGATTCTTCCTAACAAACTTGCGCGCCCAAACATGCTTCCCATTGATGACATACTTGGTTCTGGCATCCACGCGCGCGATTGCAGCAATTCCAGATCCAGATCTAGCAATCATTCGGGCATACAATGGTTGCTCACCCTCTGGTGCTTCTTGCATATAGATTGCTTCAATAAAATCCCCATAAATCCTATATATCACCAAAAACAACATATATACAAAATTAGAAAACTTTATAACTTTGCAAAATAATAATAATAATAATAATAATAATAATAATAATAATAATAATAATAATAATAATAACAACAACAACAACAACAATAAAAGAAGCAAGAAACGTCGTAATGTAGTGTGTGTATATATATATATATATAAATTTAAAATATCAAAATAAATTAATAATTACCGAATAAAAGAAATACTACATCTGTCCCACAAAAGGATTTTCCTTTTTTTGTGAAATTTTAAAATTCAAAATTGATATGAATTTATTTGATTTTAATCAATACAATCTTGACTATTATAATCTATTTAAAAAGTAAATGTACTAACTAATAAAAGTTTGTTGTTTTCAAAAAAACTTATATAAATCACATGATCAGATTTAATTAAATTTAAGAATTGATATTTTCACAAGTGAAAATATAATGATAATTCCACAAGTTCTTCTCTCACATAAGAGTGAATCTCATGTATTACATTCATATGAGGAATAAATGTGAAATTATCATTTTCACATGTGAAAATATCAATTTTCTTAATTTTGCGATAGATTTCAAAAGGTGAAATTAAGATTATTTTTTTGGATGGATGAATGCAGTATATATATATATATATATATATATATATATATATATATATATATATATAATTTAAGACTAGCTAGGAGGAGAAAAATAGGGACTGATCATACCTAGTGAAGAAATCTCTAACTTCAAATTCAGAAATAGGGTAACCTCTAGAGAAAGTCAAAAAGATGGTCCTCTCATCAGGTGGCACAGCACTCTCATCCTCACTAACAAGATCTCCCAAATTCATCCCACTCAAGATTTGTGTAAACTCAACTTGTGAAACTTCCCTCCTAGGCAAATTTTGTTGAGAAAAATTCCCATTTCCTCCAACTCTCGAATATTCAAACGGGAGAGGCACATCGGGACAATGATTAGCCCCAAATTGACTCGACTCGACACAACTCGACTGCACCAGATCCTCAAAAGCCCTAACACAAACCTCACTGACAATCTTAGAAACGCCACCAAGAACCTCAATCCGCTTTTCATGGAATTGGAGGAGATTAACGTGGCGTTGACACAACTTTTGGAGCAAAGATATATCAGTACGCTTTTGCCTTGAAAGCTTTTCATTCTCTGCGCATCTTAAAACGGCCAAAATTTGATCCGCAAGTTGATGGATCAAATTCCACGGCCATTCTAGTACTTTTTTGACCGTATTAGTACTCAAACCGGACCTTTCTAGCCATATGAGAAATGCCATAACTCGCATTGACTCGGCCGGATTGATGAGTAAATTATGGACTAGTGTGGAGAAGAGTCTGCGGTCTATGGAGTGAAATAGGTTAAAATCATCATCAGAGGTTGTGGGGAAAAAAGAACTGTAAGATGATAAAGAATAAGGAGAAGGAAAAGAAGAAGATGATGAAGAAGAAAAAGAATTCATTATTTTATTTTTTTTCGAGTTTTCCAAGAAAATATGGTGTGAAGTGAAGAAAGAAGGATGAAGTGGGGTTGTTTATATAGAGATGAATGGGTGTGAATAAAGGGTCATTTCGAAGGGGAGCCATGGATGAAATGGAATAAAAGGAAAAGAAGTTATGAGGGTTTTTGAATTAGGGTTTCAAGGTGAAAGGCAACGGTTGAAATGTTTAAATAATTCGATTTCATATATTTATTTAAATATTACTATATGTGTAATAATATTATACTTATCTGAATAAATGTTTTAGGATACCCCATGTAATAACACTGCTAATTATTAGGATAAGAGAGATCTTTACTAGATTACATTACAATAATTTGTAATAAATTCATCCAGCCCATCCTCTAAACAATGAACAATTTTATTTCTATTTAATCTGTTAAAACTTGTCTCAACATAGTTGTCCTAATCGAATTTTGGCTTCTGTCCATTACATTTCTCTCTGATTTCTCTCAATTTTGTAAATATATATAATTCATTAATTTATTTTATTGAGTTGAGTCATTATTAAAAAAATTCAGAGCAATCAAACACTTTTTTATCATAAAAAATGAATATGTGCATTTTTAGTAAAAATTTAAGTGGTTGATAATGTTATTAATATTATAATTATAACGGTAATAAATCTAATTATTATTTATTGTTATGTTATTGTTATTATTATTATTGTTATTATTGTCTCAGAATTAATCTCAATAATGTGATCTTTTCGTTGACATATTTGAATGGTTACCGATAAATATATAATTAGATAGAAAAGTAATGGAGAGGAGCCAAAAGATTTAATAATTAATTACAAACTTGGATTAGTTTTATTTTTCAGATTTCTTTCGAAAAATTAATGTAAGACAGAGATCTCGTTGAGGGGAAGAAAACATAAAATAGCCCCATTTATTGTGGTTAATTAATAGACATGTTCTAATTGAGATCAAATTAATTGTATTTGAGCCTTTCTATATATTGCAACAAAAACATGCATGTCATCCCTTATGAATAGATACAATTAAATACTATATAAATTAATACAAATACACAAAAAATTGATTAACGTATCTACTTGTAATGAAAATTTACAGGATTTTGTTTCAATATAAATCTATTTAGATTTTACTTTAATATATATACTTGTCATGGTAATCCCATTCTTATTATTGTGGAGAGGAGGAAAATATAATTTGTGCGCCTATATGGAGTTAAAATTTAGATCTAACTTTAATACTTACTTGTAATTAAATTTATGAAAATTACAATTTCAGCTCAAAGTTATCCTACCTGTTCTACCGGAAATAGAGAGCTGAACTCAAAGATTTTAACATAGAAATATAATTATAATTTTATTTATTATTTTACATAAAAGTGTAATGTTAAAAATGTTTTTTTTTACATAAAAATGTAATGCTGGAGATCCTAGTTTTTATATCAAAGTTTATGATCAAATCAAAATTTCTAGCTACAATAGTACATTTATAAATTAATACTCGATAAATTAATAATCTCTTTAAAATAATATTTTTTCCCAGTCTCGACTTGGGCTAATGGGATAAATTAATAATTTCGATAAAATAATAAAATAATAATTTTTAAAAAGACCCTTATATAAATATATGGTCCCATCAAACTCATAAATTAATAATTCTTTTAAATTACAAATATATCTAGGGTAATCTAGTAAAATATGATTCTATTCTCGTTTGTTTTGTATTGAAATTCAAATCTAATATATTTGAATTTCATCCTTAAGTTTTCTCATTGCGTCCAAAAGTTCAGGTGTTGTATTCTCGAATTGTAATAAAAACTTGTGAAGAGTTGTTGACGATATGAGTACTTCCTTTCGCGTTATTGGCTTCAAATGTTTTTTTTTTGAAATAAAATGTGAATGTAATTTGAAAAGTGGATACAATGAACATTATTTAATTATTAAAAATAATTAATATCACTTACAATGAATTCTATTATTACATTAATTTAATAAGTATGATATATTGCATCAAAAAAAGTATGATATAAACATCAATAAAATGCAATAATTTTAATGTAATTACATTTATGTTCACCGAATAGAAAAACACTCTTTAAATTAATAAATTATTAATTTATTGATTAAATAATAACTCTCTAATTAATAAAATTTTCCAATCCCAACAATATTAATTTATAGAAGTTCTACTGTATTATATATTTATGAAAGCATGTGTTATGATTTTGACAACACTATTATTGATTATTCATATAACAAAAAATACATTAAAAAATCAATCATTAATTTGATATCATTAATATGGTAAAAAATTGTTAACAAATAATTTTTAATCAATTAATATGATAGCATTATGGGAACTTAAATTTTCACATGAAAAATTGATATTTACATATGATGCATCTCACTTTTAACATGAAAGTGAATTCCACGTTCATATAAGTGAGACTAGTGTGAATTATTATTTTTTATGTAAAAATATCGTGTGAATTAGATTTGTTTCCAAAACCGGTTGCTATTTTTATAGCTAATTGACTATTGTAAAGGCCCACAATGATGTAATTTTAATTAATAAAATAATAAAATATCTATTACTAAACGTTCAAATAACAATTTTGACATTAATGAAAATCCAAAATTTATGTTATTTTAGGTGGTTATTAGAATCAACTAAATATGGTAAACACATCAACTTATCCTCATACTTATTGTTTCAATTGAAAGTTTAAACGAGAGAACGTAGAAAGAAATTTATTTAAAAAGACAAAAAGCTAGGGAAAGGGCGCTATTTCAATTTTTGACTTGTCCAACTCTACTCTAAAATATATATATATATATATATATATATATATATATATATATATATATTTAACGACATTTTTATAATTATTTTAATGATACTTTATACATTAAATAATATTTATTTTTTGACAATATTCAATTTTATTTTGATAATATCAACCGTTCAATGTTAGATGATCTTAATATCCTAAGTAAGTGTGCAACTTGGATTGAACAACTCACGGGTAACATGAGCCCGACCACAATTTTATGGTACTTAATTGGGTAAGAGTTTTTGTTTAATATTTTCAAAAATTTGCCCAACCCATAGCCCGTCCAAATCTAATTTGAGTGGGTTTGAATTTATACTTTTATAAATTCACGAAACTCAAACCCGCCTAAATTATATATATATATATATATATATATATATATAGACATATATATACAGATAGATTAGCTGTATTATCATTTTAAATTAGTCACATTTTATTAATGTACTTTTAGCATTTTCTATATTAGCATTACGTTTTTTGTTTCATCTATCATTGTGTTCTTTATACCTTTCAAAAATATTGATCAAATAAGCCAATAAGTTGTCGTCTTTCACAATTTACGAGTATCAACTATTATTTTTTGTCAAACTAAGTTTATTACTCCTTTCGTCCCATAATATATGACGTTTTAGATGATATATTTCATTTTTCTCAAATTATTTGACGTTTTATATAATCTAGGAGAATTAATCACAATCTTTCTAAAATTATCTCTCATTGAAAAATGTTACATACGAGAGAGAGAGAGTATGAGATAAATATATGCTAAAAGGTATTATAAACAATTAATACTATATTTAATGCTATACAATCATTTCCTTAATTTTTGTGCACAACTCTAAAACGTCATATATTATGGGACGAAGGGAGTATAATTTTAATTATATTTCAATTATTGTTCGTTCAAACCCGCCCAACCCAACCTGAACTTATAAACTTTATCACGGACTAATACTTAGGCAACGAAAGATAGACCCGACCTTCAGGCAGTTCCAAATAAATTTTGTGTAAGTTTGGACCAGAATAACTTCTAAACCCATTCAATTCGCCCAAATTGCACCTCTAATCCTAAAGTTGATTCATCTCAATAATTGATTGTTGTAGTTTAATAGTATGAATTTTCAATTGAGCCAAACATGCCTAAAAGTAAAAGTACTGTAATGTTTCAAATTTACACGCAACTAAATATATATGTCTTACTTTAATACTAATATTATTTAATTAAATTAAGAATTTAAATTGATTAAAGATTTTTCTTAAATAACACCATATTTTATAAGCGGACTTTCATTTTCAGGCAGTAAGAATATACTTTGTATCCGTTTGACAGGAGAGTTTAGCGTGATGTCCTGAGATAAAAGATTTTTAAATTTAGAATGTGTAAAAAATTTAAAAAGTTTAAATAATATTTTGTTAAATAATTGTAAAAGTATTTTTGAATAAATTAAGAAACTTGTACAATTGTGTGATATGAACCTTAAATATATATTTTTTTATTTAATTTTTTCTAACAATTTAAGGATTACTGTGTGCATTGAGTTTTAGTCAAAAAGGTTTACCAAAAGCACAAACTTTTGACTTCTACTAAAAAGCACAAACTTTTGACTTCTACTAAAAGTGCTTTTAAGCCAAAACCTCAACCCACTAAGAGCGGGTTCGGTAATAATTTATAAATTAGTCAAATCAATTTATAAGTTCTTTTTTACTATTGAAGTGTTTGGGGATGATTGTCTTTTTGACTTATAAGTCATTTTTAATTAGTAATAAATTTTGACTTATTAAAAAATGACTTATAAGTCATTTTAAAGTAAATAAGTTTGACTAAATATAAAGACTGTTTTATCCTTATTTTAATAATATTTACATCTTATTTTAATTTATAAGTCATTTTAGTCAAATACCTTCACATTTTATTTTAACTTATAAGTCAAAAGATGCCAAATACTTTTATTTATAAGTTCTTACTTAATATAACTTATAAGTCATTTTAAATTTTAATTTATAACTCATTTTAAAATAAGTCATCTTCGAACAGGTCTTAAAACTTTCTAAAAGCACTTTTGGAGGATCATCGTTTCCAAACAAACAAGCCCTAAAACATTTTCATATTTATTTATTTATTTATTTTTATAAAAAACCCAGAAAAATCTCTCTTTTGAACGGTATCTTCTCCGGACAATTTACAGAAGTTCTCGCTCCTCGAAAACCAGAAAAAATGTCGAACATGAAGTTTCTGTTCACCAATGGCGTCGTTTCACAGCCCTCCGACACTCCTCCGGTCACAACATTACTCGAATCTCACCCAGGTTCAATTCCTAACCACCATTTTTTTTGCTTCCAAATAACTGTTTTCTCACAACACACGTTATTTTTTTCCAGAAAATTCATTTAAATTAATTACTTCATTCAATTAATTGAATCAAAAGTCATAATCAGAAAGTGTTTGCAGAAAGAAGATAGTGGAAAATCATATTCCTATACTCTGTAAAGTACATGTATATATGTGTGTATGTATGTACTAATAATCAAAATGAAAACAATTTTTCAGGAGCTTATACGACTTCTCGGACTCACAATAATGGGTCAGTCCTTTTGTTTTGGGAGAGGCATTTGAGCAGGCTGGCTAATTCTGCTAGAATTTTGTATAATTCGAATCCCGAGCTTTTGTTCAAACCCGAAAAAACTGGGGTCCCGTTTTTGGTGAATTTTTCGAGGTGGGATTTAATGATTAGGTCTCTTGTTAATGATTCGATGAGAAGTGCATTGCCGATGGCGTTGAAAGAGAGGGGAAATGGTGAGGAATTGGCTGTCACAACTCTAGTGAGTGGGAATTTGGAAAATTTGAGTGGAAATGCAAGTGTGGACGAAGATAGTATTTCTAGGGTTTTTGATGTGTATGTACATGTGGGGGTATATGTTCCTCTTGTGTTTGGGACTAGAGAAAATGGGGCGCATTTGGCAGTAGTGGGAGCAGGGAGGGATGTTGCGAATGCAAAGTATTCCGATTGGGTTAGGTAATTTAATTGCATGCAAATTTAAGTTGTTTCTGTTTGTTTGTGTTTCTATGCAAGTGTTTGGTAGGCCATGGTTTTGTTTACTTGTAATATTTGGAATGTGATTGTTTTCTAGGTAGGTTGAGGAAGCCTTTGGAGAAGTTGAGGCCACCTTTTGCTACCGAGCTTTTATTGTCGAATGACGGGGATCAGATACTTGAAGGTTGTTTGACAAACTTTTTTGTTGTTTGTCGTAAGGTGAGATATTAAGACTTCTTGGAACCGTTGTGTTCACCTGATTTCCCCTTTTAGAAAGTTAATTATGGAATTATAGACTGGTGAGAAAAGTTTTATGTAAATGTCAGGTTCTCCAATATTATCCAAATTAATGCCAACGTTCTTCACTAAAATCACTGGAAGTATTAAGATAGTCTAACCTAGGCTATTAATTTGTGCATGTTCTTAACTTTCTACAATTTCATTGTTGGACCAATCGTTGTGCCTTCTTAGCTTCTTTTATCAGTTAATTATATCTGCAAGTGGGCATAAGATATCAGGAAATGCCTTAATTATTTACAGAGTTTACGAGGGTTCAAGTAGCGTAGTGACTCATGAGTTATGAAATTTATAGTTTCCTAATAAGAGAACAGTTAATATGTACATTAGAACTTTGAATTGAAATGAATTGATGCATAAAAATGTCACCCATTTTGTCACCCAATTGACTTGATGGGATGTTGATAACTGGCTGGATTTATAACCAAGCAGCTTTTTCTAGATTGACACATTAATGTATAGACTTGAATACAGAGCATCATTTTTTTGGTGGAATATGATATTAAGAGGGTTAAAATACCATTTATGAACTCAACTTATTCCCATATGTCTGGAACTTCTAAACTTTATTCTGTTATGTGCTGTGCTCTTGATGCTGTCTAAATTAGATGAATTTATATTGCGGTAGTTTGAACCTTCTACTATGAAGATTCACTCAAACCTGTTTATATTGGTAACCCTGCTTCTTCTTCTTCTTCTTTTTTTCCTTCTTCTTTTTGTTGTTGTTGTTGTTGATATGGTTTCTCTCTTGTTTACAAGTCTTTAAATGAGTCAAGGCTTATGGTTCCTATACTATTCTGTTCAAGTTTGAGTTCTGATTTACTGCCTTATATTAAAGACAGTTCTGGATTCTTTGTGCAACTTGTGTGTAGGATGGCACGGAAGTCGGCAATGAGGCTGAGCAGAAGGATTTGCATGGTTACAAATGTGCTTGTTCTGTTGAAGTACAGACAGCTCCCATAAGTGATGGTGTCCTTCCGGGGGTCATGCGTCAAGTAATAATTGAGTAAATACTTTCATCTTCTGAAACTGAAATTCTCTGTTTCCTTTACTAGTTTTATTTGGGCTACCTCTGAAACACAAAATAGTTGAGGGAAAAGAAATAAAAGAGACTGAAAAGTTAATACTAGCTTTTAAAAGATCCAATAGACTTGTATTTAGCTTTTGTAGTTTGTGAAAGTGCAAGTAGTTGACTTTGTGCTCATTAAAGGAGTTTTCATTTACTTTCTTTTTAATAACTAAGGGATTTTTGTTCTATTTAGTTTTTAACATTCTTAATGTAAATTTTCACTTCCTTCGCTTTCTCTGAGTTCCGTAGTGAGCCTTAGCTTTGAGGTTTTGCATCAACATTTACAATTAAGCTTACAAATACAAGTGCTTGTTTTTCCCAATCCTCTTGAAACAATTTTTCTACTAAATATAAGGTGGATTAGCATTTAGAGGAAATCTCTAAAGTGTAGCTTGTATGTGCAAAGAGAGTTGATATTGGACTTGGGCTGGCCATTTATGGCATCCTGTTTGTGATCTAATTCTGATTACTATAGAATATTGATGGCAATTCATTGTTTTGCGTCAAGACTCGAGAGTCTAAAGCCTATAAATTCTTTTTATAGACTTTAGAACTTGCAAGTTAGACTAATAAATGCTAAGCTTGGGACTAAACTTTAACTGGTGACTAGTGATGTTTACATTTAATGACTGACCTGACAAATAAGAAGACTCTTGACCATTTTAAAGACTTCAAATTACTTTGACTTCAAATTCTGAAAGATTCTTAGGACTCTAAATTGTAACTTAATCAGAAAACATATCAAACTAAATTTAAACAAACCTATAGCTGACCCCAATTGAAGTTGAGCTAAATTCCAAAGTCTCTTTCTTGTTTAACTTCAAGTATTGTTTTTCCACGAGCATTTTTGATCTTTTCACAAGTCCACTCTCTCATGAATGTGGGACCCAATTACTATTTAGTGAGACTTTGTGGAAATATCAAAAGCACTTGTGGAAATAACAATTCCCTGACTTTATTCTTCTTGTTCTTTTCACGATCTCCATCAATCACCGTTGGAAATCGTTGGAGTCAAAGCTTTTAATTTTATCAGTGAATCACTAGGAACCCTTGAATCACAAGAATCCTTGAGCCAATAGATAACGCTTTTAATTATTTATCAGTTATAGTTGTTCACTAATGATAGTTATAAATACAATAACAGATTAAGAAACTAATAAGTACTTCACTAACATTTTCTTGGATATTGGATGCAAGTGAATTGGTGTTGTGAACCATCCAGAATCAACTCCATCGCTAACAAACGGCATCAGATCTTTATATATTAAGTGCCTATTTAATTGGACATTCTGCACTTTATTGAGTTTTTGTTACATAAAGTGCTAAATTGAGATTAGCATGTTATATTTTCCTACAGTTTGATATGTTAGCCATCATTCTACTGAATGCTAAACTCTTCTAAGGATAGCGATAAGTTAATACTCCATTTATCTCTACAGAAAAATGTCACTTGTGGTAATTTCATGCAACTTAAGGAAGAACATAATATTGTTCAAAATGTTTATTTACTTATGCTTCAGTGGGTGCTTTACTTACACAAGGAGGCCCATTTGACTTTCACAGTGTGTATACTTGTACAGTGGACTCCATTTACTTGCATAATGGACTCCATTTTACTTACAGAATGGGTCTTTCTTTTTACCCTAATCTTTTGTTGACTTTTGAAAGAGTGAATACTTATTTTCTAAAAAACAATAAAATCCAAAAGTGACATTTTTGTGAATCGGAAAAAGTATTGCTTTAGATAAGTGAAATACAAATTTTAAATTATGTTAGACCTTTATAGGTTAAACTCTTTGGTTATGTTCATTTAACACTTTCATTTTTATGCAGAGTATGCTTGAAATATGGAATCCCACTTCGAGAAGTTGCACCATCATGGTCAAAACGTGAACAATGGGAAGAAGCATTTATTACAAGTAAGTTTCTTATCCTATCGTAACAAATTTCGAGAGGTTGGTTATTGCATTTAGCAATGAAAGGCGTGACCTTTTCTTGGGCCATCAACAAACTTAAAGCATTTCAGCACTTGTTTTCTGGTCAGGAGTGAATACTAGATCTGCAGGTGTTGAATGTTTGAACATTATGGTTCAAGAATTGGATTCTGCTACTTGGCAGTGAAAAGTCCCCAGCATTCCTAGATGGGTACAAACTTGTGGCTTGGTTGGTAAGGATCATCATGTGAAACTTGTGACTTTGTTTTCATGATTTGGAAGTTGAATCAAGTGTCTTCTACTTCTGGTAATTATGAAATCAAAGGCATGGTAGGCCATCAGTGCATTGGATCAATGGACCATGTAGCCTTTCTAAAAACATAAGTTTTTTCCTATCCAAGTGCTTGGTGATTAAGGTTTCTATTGAATCCAAAGAGGTGGTTGTGCAGTACGTAGGGTAGATTACTATTTGTAATCGTTACTTTCCTTTAGAAATTAGTATCACGTATATATATAAAAATAACATTTGAAGAGTGTGTGTGTGTGTGTGTGTGTGTATATATATATATATATATTGCAGATAGTTTGAGGCTTTTGCAACATGTGGAGACAGTTCGAGTCCCATGTTTGTGGGAGTCACTGAACTCAAAAACTTGGAAGGAGGTTACATGGGAGGAGAAGCAATTTGAGGCACGTGAAAGTTATACACTAATATTTGAATTTGGCTTTGAGCTGTCACATAGTAAGTTCTTTCTATGATGTTTTCTCTTTGAATTTTAGGGGGGTCCTGGAAGCATCACAGCCGTAATTCAGGTAAATAACTAAATTCTTTAATTCATAACTGGCATCATCTTTCAAGATGTATTTTGATTCTTGTTCATATTTGAAAGTTAGAGCTAGAGTTTAATTTATCCTCTCAGTTTTGAAAAGAAATAGTCTTTCATTTTCAAAATGGAAAAATAAAATGCTAAATAGAACTTCTTCCTCTAAATGGCCGATTATTCCATAATGTTTATATAAAGTCAAATACTATAATGTCCCACTTTCTATTCCTACACTTGCATAAAATACAATACCTTTGAAATTGTAATTATTTACAACAAATGCCATTGTGTTAATAGGACCGGCAACTAAGATTAATAAGTAGGACTGCAAAGCATTTTCCTTATATGAATTGTTTCCTTGAAATTTTTTACTACTTACAAAGAAACTAGAGAGAGGAGACCTGATTTTTATTTTTATTGTCAGATTTGCGTCTATTATGAGATGCATTAATGGAACATAAACTAAATAGCTACTCCCTCCGTCCAACTTTACGTGTCCTAGTTTGAAAGTACACGCCTATTAAGAATTTTTTTTCTCTCCAAATTACCCATATTAATTACTCTATTATCATCTTTTTTGTTTTATTTAATCTCCCAACTCTTTCTTGGAACAATAAAATAGAGGGGAGAGAGTGGAGAAAAAAAGGAGTGTGGTTGTGATTCTAATGTCACAGTTAATAGTGCTACTTTTTCCAATGTATGTCATGTTGTTTTCAATGCATTTTTAAAAAAAATTAAATGAGGGTATTATTGAAAAAGTAAGGTCAAAAATAGTATTAAAAAGGAAAGAGGACAAATAGATTTGGATAAACCAAAAAGGAAATTACGACAAGTAAACTTGGACAGAGGGAGTATTAATTATGGTTTCATTGGCCTTTCACTTGGTATGTTTGGCCCCTTTACCCTGAGTAATTCATAAAGATTGCCAATTTTCAGTTTATATAGAATTCCTGAGGAAATCAAGCGGGCCTCCTATGGAATCATTGGCGAGATTCTTCCCCACACCCGTTTGGTAGTCATAGATATTGGTACAGTTGTTGGTTTCTGGAAATGCTTCTACAGAATTGATATCATTCTTCTTTTTTGATAACCGGTGAACACTACTTTATAAGAATAGCTGATCACATGTAAAAACATTTGGTTTTTTTAATTTTTTAAGAAGAATACTTTTCCAGCAGAGAAGCATGCACCCTCTTTTAATTATTTAACGGTATACGTAAAAATGAAGTAAGCAATTAATTCCACCCTGTTTTGTATGAGCAGAAGGAGATCATGGGGAAAGCTGTTCTGGAAGGATACCCTGTCACTTCATTTATTGGCTGATACAATCCTGGATCTCTAATTGTTTCCGCAGCCAACATGATTCAGAAACAAGGATCAACTCACAATTGAATACTAAAGGTATCTTCCTGATCACCAAAACACTATTGCTTTGAGGTGTAAGTTAACAACTCGTGGGAAGTATACGAGATCTATGCTTGTGTGTCTATTGTACCTTGACAAGGCAATGTATTCTATGAGTAACATAAATGATGTTCTTTTCTTCTATATAGGTTCATCCGTTCTCTTTTACTTTTGGATAATTAGGTTTGAAAATAAAACTAATGGAACGTAGACCTCAAAATTTATGTTTGTCACTCTACTCAACATCCAAGAGCTGTCCTCATGGCCTTGTTTACATGCTTTACATAGAAGCTTTCTGCCCCTGTATTGTTGATCTGTCATTCGTAGAAATGGTCCCTTGTCCTTTAATTCTTATCGACATATTGTTTTATTGCAATTTGCAAGCAATCGCTCTGTCTCCCTTTTTTCTTTCTTTTCTTTGTTTGGTCATTTCCCGATGCTATAGAAGCGCTACGCATGGTTGGTTTAGCATTTCAAACCATTTAGCTTTATGGTTAATGTCATATAGATTGATTCTCTTTAAGAAATCTGCTTAGCTGACCAACAAATTTGAAGCTCAGTTGAAGCCTAGTTGCAGCATGCCCTAACCCTTCCATGTAGTATAACTAACAAGCTGTATAATGGGGTAGGACTCTTGCCTGTTCCCACCTGTGACAGGCTGACTCTTTTTAACAGCAAAGTAAATGAGCTAAATCCAATGGTCCCAAGTGATTTAACAAAATTACTCGGTTTAATATAGATTTTTACTTTTAATTTTTACATCATGCTAAAAAATATAAATAACCGAGTATAAATATTTCAACACCGGTGGAAACTGGCAAGAGTAATGTTGGAGTTATTTTAATAAAATTAGTAATTCTAATATTATAATATATTATTAATTATGACTATTATAAATATTTTATTATTACTCTATTGAATTGGTTGACAGTTCACATTTCAGACATTCACACCACATTATTATGGTGCTTTACCGCTGCACAATTGTTATACTATATTGGAAGGTTTTGTCCGTTAACAATTAGAAGATAGGGAGCTGTGTGTTGGTATTATAATACTTATGTGCATATCCCGTGGGAGAGAAATAATATTGTGTTAATATATATTATATATGAGTGTTGGACAAGGATAAAATGGTGTGGTGTTTATAGAATTTCGGCTCACCGAGTTGTGTAAATTTCATTGAGAGTACCGATGTGAAGGCTGAGTTATTGTATCTTGGAGGTAACATGTCAGTGACTCGTTATACTGGATTAAGCATTGATTTTCCGCGACGACGTGAATCAACTAAAAAAAACGTTTTCTTGTACTTCAGTTCAGCACCACGTAAGGGTGGATTCAACTCAGTTCGGTGGGGTCAAATTTTTAAAAAACCTTCTCACAAAATATAACAATATAATATAATAAATCACAAAATTAAATAATATCAAAATATTATTTATAATAACATTCTTCGAGACTTTATTGCTTGAAATTGTTGCATGATAGTTTTTATTTACAATAGTTACAAAAGTATCATGTTTAATGTTAACGTAGGCTACTAAACAATCATTCATCCACTTATCTTTGAATTTTTTTTTCTTTGATGGGTCGACGTTGTTAAAAAAATATCATAATATATAGTCTCATTTTAAATAGTTGCAAAAAATCACAAGCAATTACTAAATTTGTAAAATTATATAAAAAATTACGACATACCTGAAGAGTTTTTTTTTATGGGTCGACGTCGCGGCTAGAAGACTAGAAAAGAAAGAGTAAAGTGGGTACAAATATGAGATATTTAGTAACTTTTTAATTTGAAATTTCATATCATTATCAAACGTTTAATATATATAAAAAATATTAAAAAAATAAAAGTAGAGAGAAGACAAATTGACCTTTGAAAATTCAGTGGAGTCAATTGTCCCCTTAGTCAGATATGCCCCTGGCGCAACGCTACTTTGGTTGTATCATTCTTCATTACTTAATTCGTGTATTTATTTATTTTGTTCTTAGTATTTTTTATAAGAAAATGATATATGTAGACACCCAAATTTTGCGTTCCCTATGCTAACCGTGACAGGAGGGCAAAATCGTCAATTGAACCGGCCTACGAGAGCGAAGGATGGGCACAAGTACGAACACTTGACGTCACCGCGACGATTCGCGACCAAAACCGACGTGACAACAAGGTCGTCCGAAATGAGCATTCCCGAACGATGTGACACGTCTCCCCAGTAATTCCCGGACTGCAAAATACAAGCCTTTCGGTGAAAACCGACGTTACGACACGAGAATCGAGGCATGGTACGAAAACCGAGAAAGTCAAACCAGCCAGCCGCGGATTGATCTGCGGCCAATAAGTGCGTCTTTTGAAAACACGGAACTCGAAACACGGAAATCGAAACCAGGCTGAGTGGTTGGTGGGCGGCCAGCCAGCCGCAGATTGATCTGCGGCTGCCCTGGCTTCCCTTTTATCAGCCCAGTTTCAGTTCATTCAGGAGACGGAAGGAAAAAATCAGCAGCAGCTCGGAAGAACGGAAAACAAAAGAGAAAAACAGCAGAAAATAGAGAGAAAAAGTGAGGAATTATATCTTTTGTGTGAGATTATATATCATATATTTTCTACTCTACTCAATATACAAGTTCATACACATTGTGAGAATTATTTGCAAGGTGAAAAATCCTTTGTTATAGCATTTTGTTATATCATTTTTTAAGTCTTTCTTGTCAATTCGGGCTAAATTAAATGTAGTTTTCATGTAATTTATGGTGGAAAATGAATTAGGAACTATTAGTGAAGGGTTCCATCGGAACAAAAATTCTTCCTAATAACCTGATGATATTCAGTTATTGAATTTTCTGTTCGTTTTACGGCGATATATTGGGCGTAGTTCCTTTGGGTTGCTATTTTAGGATGTCTTAGCATTATTAGATTATCCGTGTTGGTTATTTCTTGTAATATCCGTTTTGTGGATGTGTGAAAATTTTGGGTGTGAGCCTAGGAACGCGACTCCGTGGTCCAAATCCGATGATGGACATCTTTTGATGTAGGTAGTAGGAGCGATGTAGTCTTCATTGTAAATATGTAATCTTCGGGCCTTAAAACGACGCCAAGGCGAGAATCGTGTTTAAGGCCCCGTCATAAGTGAAAATATGTGATTGTGGGCGTTCGGGGTTATTTTGATGGCTTACATGCCGTGAATAATCCCCCACGCATTATAATGTTTGATTTGAATTGCAACACCAAAAAGGATTTCAAAGCTAAACGATGAAGATTTTCATAAAATCAATCAAACTAGGTTATTAGCATCATGAGGATAAGAAATTGGAGGTGCTAAGGAATGTCGATTTCTATCTTAACGAGTAGGCAAAAGAAAGATCGTGTTCAAACGTCACAAGAAATGGTTTTATGAAAATAAATGGTTGTTTTATTAAACCGTTGTGCATAGGGTTAAAGAGATCCTAGAAATTGCCGCCACTTTGTATGCGAAAGCGATGTATAGGTCTCGATTCCTATTTTGACGAGGGTTTAAAAAATTGATCTTGTTTTGCCAAAACGACACCCAATGAAAATCTCGCAGTTTTGACAATTAAAATCAAATCTTTTTTTCATAAAGAATAAAGTTTTCTCGTATAAATCGAAGGACATTCTAAAGCATTCTCAAAGCACGACTTTCCATAAAAAACCCCAAATGATTCTTTCATACAAACTCACCACAATATTCACATAGACACACACACGCACACACATACACATTTTATGAATTAAAGGATAGGAAAAGCATCAAAATTGCGGTAACCGTGTTTCACGGAAGTCGGGGGGTGCCTAACACCTTCCCCTCGCTTAAGCAAACCCCCAAACTCTATGAATCTCGGTTCGCATACCAATTAATTCGGAGTCACATATGAGCCAGCGATTTACGAAAACGAAACTCGGATGAGTTGGTACATCCATTTCAAATATACCAACTGGCGACTCTGGTCAATTGACTCATCATAAAAAACGATCTATCAAAACCCCGTCGACATTTGTGCCGACCTTTTCCCAAAAAATCATCTAACAAAAAGGCTAAAATTGGAAAGGGTAACAATCACCAATGAAGCGATTCCTCCCGGCGTCGACAATATATATGTCGATAAATAATTGACGAAGTTGTATTGCGATCAACGTGAGAGTATATGCAATAAGATAAAATAAATTAAAGTGGAATTTTTTTTAATTCCTACTTATTTCATGTATGTATATACGTCGCAATCATAAGTCAGTTGAAAATTTTCGTTATATATAGCATGACTTTTTTTTATATTAAATGAACAACAAGTAATAATAGAAAGATCGGTAACATCGGTATAATTTTACCATTTCAAATATGGTCTTTCTCACATTGTCACACACATACTGATTTTTGACAATCTGTAAATATTGATGAAAAAAAATGCTAGATCAGCAAACATGGGAATTTGGGATATAATGTGTTGGTTGGTTATTTTTCGTTTTTCTCGTTTGATGATGTCTGTTTACTAATCAAAAATAGATAAATGTAATTTACAAAATCATTTTACTATTTTAGTAAAACAACTACTCTCTAATTAGAATTGTCAATTAGGTCGATCAAGCCAGAAACTCAATCGTTTGGTCCATTTAAAACTCGCTCGAATTTTATTTGGGAGTGATCTGAGCCGATTTTAGATAAACAATCAAGTCCAAAGTGAATTCCGGCTGAGTTTGGTCAATAGGCCGTTCGGCCCATTATAAGTCTGATCGAATTATAGTGTTAAAAATATATTATTGTTGTAAATTCATGTATTTATGAATATCTATTGAACTCTTATAATTCAATGAACCCTTTTATATACATGTATCTCTTTAATACATGTATATGTATTTATTTCTAGTTCATTTCTCCTCCATATTTGTAAGCCTATAAATAGAGGCATATTGTTTGATGAAGTATACACTTGAGAAGTAAATAAAATAGTTCTCTTATTCTCTCTTAATTGTTTGCTTAGATTATATTTTTTAACACGTTATCAGCACGATTTGCTCCTCACTTTCGTCTTGAAGCAGATAAACATATTTGGTTTGTTGATAAGAAGTAGAAAGTATGTTCTTCGCTCTTTATGTCATCTTCTGGCACTCGAAGTAATAATAATTGCAGTCTATGTACTGGATATATCTTCTTATGTTTTGCTTTCCTTATCTAATGATATTCATGAATGGTTCACCTTGAGTTGATAGTATACAGGTTATTGAAGTAAAGTTTGGTTTTCCTAAGATTACCTATCTGCCAATTTGGGAAGTCTTTAACGAAACTGGTCTTCCTTTCTTATATGGCTCTGATTTTTTTTTTGTCTTTATGTTTTATGCTCATAATTTTAGTGATTTTTAATTAATTAAAATTTTTATGAGATTCACGTTATCCTATTGTTGTATATTGTTATGAACAAAAAATAATTGTTAAAAAAAATGGTTAGTTCATCATGGCCAGCGTCATTGTATAATATTATTTAAAATAATAGCTACATGATCTTTGAAATTAATTGGATGACTGATAAAGTGGCGCCTTCTTTTTCGTTTTCCTCGTTGAGGTCTCAAATTCTCTCCCCACAAACTTCTAGTTTGGTGATGAGTGCTGCTTTGAGAATTGTGAACTCTTATATGCAGTACTGTTTCAAATTATATAAGCCAAATGCATGTTAAATGGTTTAATACAATGTATGTTTTCCTGTGCCTGATATGGCATTAAGTATTCATGTTACATCTGCTAACCCCAAAGTGGTGGAAGAAATGGCAAAGACTCTGAAAGATAAATAAATAATCTCATGCTCGCTGGTTCGAATCCTTATTCTTGGACTCAAAATTAGCTTTAAAAAGAATGTGTTCACATTATCTGTTTATATGTTGAAACATCATGGCATTGGGAACCAATTGCAAGATCATAAACAAGCTAAATGTACAACTATTACGGTGTCTTATTTTTGTTGTAGTACAGTCTATTAGACATTTAATGCAACAGTTTAACCTTTATTATACAGTTGTGATTTTATACTACCACTTATATCCACTAAGATATGTCAGAGCAAATATTTACTACATTTCATGTCTCGAATATATTCTTGCAGTAGCAATATCGAGAGCGTAAGTTCATAAAAATATTTTGAACTGATATCATGTCTTCTAGTGGTTGAACAAAAATAATGAGTTTTTGCTGAAAAACCTCCAATCTCGCCCGACTAGTTCTACTCCATTCCCTGAAGCGGATGGAACCTCATTTGATAAACATAGAGGAAATTATGTTTGTGGTCGTGGGCGTGATCATTGACATGTACCTGTCGTACTCCTAAACATTTATTAGATTTATACCAAGCCTCCATAAAAGAAAAGAGAAAGGGAATTAAAACAAAATTTGTTGATCATAGTGATCTTGAAGATCCCACTAATGATCATACTGATATTAAAGATCACATGAATGATCATAATGATTTTGAAGATCACATGAATTATCTTGACTTTTCAAATAGAGTGGATATGACTCATTTTGATGTCTCTTATTTCTTTAAGGATGTTGATGGAAATGTCCATACTAATTAATTATTTTTCTTTTATTATATTATGGCATTATAATAATATTTTTATTTTGATATGTGTTAACGCCAAATTTTGGCCACCTGATAAAATCACCAAAAGGCAGAGCCAAAATCGCGCCAACGGATGATGGTGTAGTCTTATGGATTTTAATCCACAAATCTATAAATAATAACATACACCAAGAATATAAATACAGAATAAATAACAAGAACACCAAGATTTAACGTGGAAACCCAAAATGGGAGAAAACCACGGAGAGAGCGAAAGAATTCACTATAATGGTGAGAGTACAAAATATCCATCTGAGTTGTGTGTTCTCCCCCTATCCTCCTCCTATCCCTGCTATATTTATAGAAGAAATACCCCTATGTGGACTATGGCCTACCATGCTTATTGGGCTTCTACCAGATTATTTGAGCCCACACCACATAACTTGGGCCTAATAAATCCCACCCTAACATTGCCCCCCAGTCTCTTGTTTACAAGAAACTTTAAACAAGAGACTATACAAAGAGTATCCTCCAACAACCAAACCAGCAAAATAAACTCATTACAACTGTACACGAGTGCCCTTCAGGAGAACAAAGTTTTTCTAAATGATGTCTATCCGAAGAGATTTTTATCCGTTCAAGAGAAACGTTCCTCTTCGACCAAGGGCCTGAAGAGGAGAGGTCCCCGACCTTTGCCTGAGCGACCCAAAATGCTCCGCTCGACCAATGGCCTGAGCTGAAGAGATCCCCGTTCCCCACCGAAGGATGTATATCCGCATGAATATTCACCATTTTTAGAAAAACTAAGCTCCTCCGAAGGACGCCTCGGATCCGACCTTATAACGCCGAAGCAGAGCCTACACTGAACCACCCTGAAGCCAAAGTCAGAGTTGACCAAGGTGGTCATTGCATCGTTTGGTTGGCCAATAATAAACAGTAGCTGATAATGCAAACACAAGTCTCTCGCATCTCTGGACCACATGATTTCCAATAGCTCCCCGCGCTGCAGTCGAAGGGAATCACGCCACAGCCGAAGGGGATTCACGCCATAGCCGAAGCCGAAGGGGATTCACGCTATAGCCGAAACCGGAGACCGACCGCTGAAGCTGTCTGAAGCCAGACCGAGGCTTAACCGAAGTGGAGTTCAAACTCGCCGAACTATGACACCGAAGTGATCCGACGCCAAAGCGATGACGCCACGAGGCCGAAGCCGATCAGAACCCGAAACAAGATCGAGGGAAATGCCGAAGGGATCTGGAATCAAAGGCTAGCTGCCGAGCTGGATATGGCGGTCGGGGAAGAAGCTGAGACCCGAAGCCAACTCGCCACGAACCGATCAGATGGCCTGGTAAGGATCTACCACCGACCCACCAACGCGCCTCCTACCTCCAATCCAAACTTTGCACTTCTTAGTATATCTTGTTGGTTTCGTCGTAAAGAGACTTGAGCCGATCCGCGCGTCGAGCGGCCGCAATAATCTTGCAATCAGCCTTGGCAAGGTCGGTGCAGAACTCTCGTCCGAGCCGTGCGGATGCACCGGTCACCAACACCACCTTTCCGTCCAGCTTGCACAATAGCTCTAGTTGGCTAGACATTTTGCTCGCCATTTGATTGTTTGACTTTTGTTCAGCTAACCATTTTTTCTGAGGAGAGAGAGAGAGTTATAATTATATTATACTCTAATCACATGCATGGGTGATTTTATTTAAACCAAGCCAGGCCCGCATATCCATGGTAATCCAAGTGTGGCATGCTTACATAAATTATACCGCCAATTGAAAGTAATCACATGGTGGGTGTAATTATTAAAAAGAAATTAATTGTGCAAGTGGTGTAACATCAGACTTTTGAAAGTGATGGTCATGGACATGCACCTCGATTAGATGAGCCAACTGACCATAAAAAGGTGAGAATTTTATAATCTTAGACATGCCAAAATAAAAACCCACTAACTCAAAAAAGGCATTTTCTATGAATTTGCATTCGCACCATGTGTAAAGTAAATATTAATAATACACTTTAAACAACTTTATATCCAAGGCAACTATGAACCACGTGAATAAAGCAAGTGGACTCATCTTGGAACTTGATAAAGCAGTAGCTATAATCATGACAATTTTATAATTTATTAAAAGAGAACCACTTAGCTTATATGTGTAGTCGAATATGAGATTTTGTCGACTGATTATGCATGGAGAAAACATTCTTTCTCAGAACGGACCCATATTTGCTGAAGAAGAATTGCCGAAGTGATATTCACCTTGCCGAAGTGGTCCGAAGAGAAAATTGATAATTATTATTATTGCGAACATAACCCATTAGTTATCTTTTATGCGTGAGGCTTCCTCTTCGTCATAGTTGATCGGTGATTTTTGATTCAATAATAGAACCAAACGTTCCCACAGACGGCGCCAATGTTAACGCCAGATTTTGGCCACCTGATAAAATCACCAAAAGGCAGAGCCAAAATCGCGCCAACGGATGATGGTGTAGTCTTGTGGATTTTAATCCACAAATATATAAATAATAACATACACCAAGAATATAAATACAGAATAAATAACAAGAACACCAAGATTAACGTGGAAACCCAAAATGGGAGAAAACCACGGAGGGAGCGAAAGAATTCACTATAATGGTGAGAGTACAAAATATCCATCTGAGTTGTGTGTTCTCCCCCTATCCTCCTCCTACCCCTGCTATATTTATAGAAGAAATACCCCTATGTGGACTATGACCCACCATGCTTATTGGGCTTCTACCAGATTATTTGAGCCCACACCACATAACTTGGGCCTAATAAATCCCACCCTAACAATATGTTTTATTTATGTTTCAGGTAATAAAGTTTAATTTATGTTTTACATATATGAAGATGCATGGGTCCTACTGGTAATTGAAGGCTCTAGAAGAGCGATTACCATATAGAGCGATCCTTAAAGATAAAAAAAATATATATGCAAAGCCAATGTCAATACCATATCAGGTTCATTGAACTTAATTGAAGGCTCTGGAAGAGCGATTATAATGTTGCCAAAGGGCACAAACTTTGTATTGATGATAGTATGCTACTTTGTATTCTTCTGAGGCAAGTAGAAATTTGCTCAGCTTTAAGGATATACATTATAATGGTTATCATATTGAAACCAATAAGGAAAGCAGTGAAAAATTTCTTTATATTACTTCAATAATATCGGACCAGAAGTTTATATTAGAAAAACTGCATATTTTCTCTTCTAGGTTATATTGTACTACAATGAGAATAGTTGAAACAAATGTTGTAATACACCAGAAGTGTTTGGACCCAAAGGATTTTATGATTTGGCATGATCGTCTTGATCATCTAGGATCAATAATGATACGTCGAATTCTTGAAAACTCCCACGGACATCCCTTAAAGAATTAGAATATTCTTTTACCTAGTGATTCTCCATGTAGTGCATATTCTCAAGGTAAATTATTTACCAAACCATCACATTTAAAAATTATTGTTAAGTGTTCATCTTTCTTAGAAAGAATTTAGGGTGATATATGTGGACCAATACACCCACCTTGTGGTACATTCAAGTATTTTATGGTTTTACTTGATGCATTAACCAGATAGTCACATTTATGTTTACTTTCTACTCGAAATGTTGCATTTGCTAGGCTTCTTGCTCAAATAATTAGGTTGCAAGCACAATTTTCTAATTATCCAATTAGAAAAATTCGTTTAGATAATTCTAGTAAATTCACATCTCAAGCTTTTGATGACTATTGCATGTCAATTGGAATTGATGTTAAACATCCTGCACATACTCAAAATGGTTTAGCTGAATCACTTATCAAGAGACTTCAAATTATCGCTCGATATTTGCTTATGAAATCAAAATTATCAGTTTTTGCTTGGAGTCATGCCAAAAAACATGATGCATCATTAGTTCGCATTAGGCCAATTGTTTATCATAAATTCTCACCATTGTAATTTGTACTTGGCCAACAACCAAATATTTTTCACTTGAGCACATTTGGTTGTGCTGTATATGTACCTATTGCATCCCCACAATGCACTAAGATGGGTTCTCAATGCAGACTTGAAATTTATATGGGTTTTGATTCCCTATCTATCATTAGATATCTTGAACATCTAACTGGTGATGTTTTTAAGGCACGTTTTGAGGATCGTCATTTTTAATTAAATTAGTTTTTGAATTTAATGGTATTGGTATTTGTTTGGATATATTGTTTTTGGTTATGCTATCTGTATGGATATATACATTATCTGTTATGGTTAGTGTTTTATATGGCATGATGTACCTGTTCACGCATCTTATTGTTTATCCTAACAGTTTATGTCATCATAATTACTCCTTATATGCATAATCTTAGGGGAGCCATATAGTTAGGGGGAGTTATATATTGTCATTATCAAAATATGGGAGAGTGTTGGTTTATATATCTTTGGTTTTAATGATGACAAGTTGTTTGTAAAGTTATATATTATCATCATCAAAAAGGAGGAGAATGTTACTCTATATGTTTTGTTTTAATGATGATAACATATATTTTGTATGGAGCTATTTTGTTTGAACAGATTTGACCATCATGGACTGATTTAATCATATATGGTGTTGCTGAAAGAGGAGTTATATTTGTTGATTTTGTGATGGCCCATCTTGGTTATAAAGTATCTTAGAGCTGCTATTGGACTAGGTCCTTAAGAAAGTCACTTAGAAAATTATGTAAGATTTTTTAGCCCAAAGTTTTTAATTGCAATGCATTATTTAGTTGCTGGAAATCTCTAAAATTTAACTTGGATTAAATTTCTAAAGTTATGAAAAAGTCAAACATCTAAATAGAATATGACTCTATCAGTCATTGCCTGAAACATGACGTGAGATTACTTGAAATGTTTCGATGTTATCTCATCTTGATCCTCGTACAAATCAATGTGAACTGGAAGTTCAAAGGATTATTCATTTGCAAGTAATCGCAAATCAATTACCGGATGTATTCACCGATAATAAGAAAATAGTAAAATCTCACATTTCAGCTTTTAATACTCCAACACAGATTGAAGTCCCTGTAGGATAATCAGTTAATACAGCAACAAATAAACCAAAATTACACCTGATGCGTGGAAGACCGATCGGTGTTAAAGATAAAATTCTCCAGAAGAGAAAAGTACAAGAAAAACAAGTTACATCCTATAAAGAAGCTATACCCATGAAACATGCCACAAATAATTGATCCATCCAAAACTTATGAACAAAAATCTCCTAAAAATAAAACTCTTGAAGAGTTATCCCTTGAAGAGGAGTTATCCCCTGAAGAGGATCAGGTGCCTGAAAATAACGAGATTTCGATACATTATGTATATACAGGAGAAATATGAGATAGAAATAAAATTATTGTCGACAACATATTTTCATATAAAAGTTTATCTTGATATTACCAGAAGTAATAATCATGAATATGAACCATAAACCGTTGAAGAATGTCAATGTAGAAATGATTGGCCAATGTGGAAAGAGGCAATTTAAGCAGAATTAAATTCACTAAGTAAACGTGAAGTTTTTAGACTTGTAGTCCGAACACCTGAAGGTGTAATGCCTGTTGGATACAAATGAGTATTTGTATGTAAACGAAATGAGAAAAATAAACTTATAAAGTACAAAGCGCAACTTGTAGCACAAGGTTTCTCGCAGAGACTTGGTATTGCTTATGAAGAAACATATGCTCTTATAATGGATGCAATTACATTAGCTTGGTAGCAAAAAGAAAATTTGGATATGCGATTAATGTATGTTATTACAACATATATGTATGGATCATTACATAATGATATCTACATGAAAATCTCTGAAGGATATAAAATACATGAAGCATATAATTCTACATCTCGAAGTATGTATTCTATCAAGTTACAAAGATCCTTATATAGGTTAAAGCAATCCTGACGCATGTGGTATAATCGCCTCAGTGAATATCTTTTGAAAGAAAAATTTGAGAATAATCCAATTTATACACGTGTTTTTATCAAAAAATCAGAATCTAAATTTGCTATTGTTACAGTATATGTTGATGATTTAAATCTTGTACGGACTCCAGAAGAGTTAACAAAAACAACAAGTTGTTTAAAGAAGAATTGAAATGAAAGATTTAAGAAAAATAAAATTTTGTCTCGGCCTGCAGATCGAGTATTTAGCAGATAGAATTCTCATTCATCAGTCAACTTACACAGGGAAAGTCCTTAAAAAAATTTATATGGATAAAGCATATCCATTGAGTACCCTAATGGTTGTTTGATCACTTGATGTGAAAAAGGACTCTTTTAGACCTCGTGAGGATAGCGAAGAATTACTTGGTCCTGAAGTACCATACCTCAGTGCAATTGGTGCGCTAATATATCTTGCTAATAATACAAGACCTGATATAGCATTCTCTGTGAATTTGCTAGTAAGATATAGTTATTCTCCTACCCGGAGACATTAGAATGAAGTTAAACATATTTTTCGTTACCTGCGAAAAACTATGGATATGAGCTTATTTTATTCAAATAATTATGTTGATGCATGATATTTATCTGATTCACATTAAGGTCGATCTCAAACATGTTATCTCTTTATGTGTAATGATACTACTATATCATGGAGATCTACAAAACAAACATTAGTTGCCACTTCATCTAATCATGCTGAAATACTTGCAAGCAAGCCGAAAATGTGTGTGGCTGAGATCAATGACTCAACATATTCGTGGAACATGTGGTTTATCCTCCAGCAAAGGAACTTCAACCATTCTGTATGAAGACAATGCTGCAATGTATAGCTCAATTAAAGGGATGACATATTAAAAAAGATGGAACAAAGCACATCTCATCGAAATTCTTTTTCACACATGACCTTGATAAGTGTGGTAACATTGATGTTCAACAAATTCGCTCAAAAGATAATCTAGCAGATTTGTTCACTAAAGCATTACCAACTACAACGTTTGAAGGATTGCGACGCAATATGAGAATGCGACAACTTAAGGACTTAAGATGATACATTCATGAGGGGGAGTAAATTTTTAAAAGATGTATGCTGATTGTACACTTTTTTCTTCGCTAAGGTTTTTTCCACTGGGATTTTCTTTGCAAGGTTTTAATAAGGCAATCCTAAGGCACTAAAAGCTATACAAGAATTATGTACTCTTTTTCCTTCACTAGGGTTTTTTTCAAGTGATTTTTCCTAGTAAGGTTTTAATGAGGCATATTCTTAGTACAATGGATATTCAAGGGGGAGTGTTATAAATTCATGTATTTATGAATATCCATTGAACTCTTATAATTCAATGAACCCTTTATATCCATGTATCTCTTTAATACATGTATATGTATTTATTTCTAGTTCATTTCTCCAACATTTTTGTAAGCCTATAAATAGAGGCATATTGTTTGATGAAGTATGCACTTGAGAATTAAATAAAATAGTTCTCTTATTCTTTCTTAATTGTTTGCTTAGATTATATTTTTTAACAATTATATATATATATATATATATTACATATTTACTCTCTCAATTTATATTTATATATAGTATTCTCAACTAAAAATTAAGTACCATATTTTTTTAAGTGATCACTTATATCATTTTCATAATAAAATATAGTAATAACATAAAAAATATTGAGATTAAATATTAAAATTTATAAATACTAGAATACTTATAAAATAGTTTATTTATGTTAATTTAAACTTCAACTCGATTAGTAAAAAGAATAATGTATATCAAATATTTTAAATGAATTACTTTAAATTATATTTTTTGGGTACAAGAGTCAATATTAATAATTTTATATTTAAATACGGACTTGACCGAAAAAAGTTCGAAGCTCATGTTCTTATTTGAGTTGAGTTTGGACAAATTTATTATATCATGAATGGGCCAAGCCCCAATTCGAGCCTGATAATTTTAAAGTGGGCTGAGCTTGGACAATCTTAAATCCGACTCACATAGTCCGATTAACAAGCCTAACTCTAACAACATGAAAAATTATTTCACACTATATTTCTAAACACATTAAATATAATTTTTAATATAATTATAAGGGAAATGATTTATATGTTGACAAATGTATGATTAAGTTGAATTGCGACTAAGAAATTTAAGAGATAAAATAAATTAAGATGGAGTCATCCTTAATTCATATTTATCATATGTATACACATACGTCAATATTTAATATTGACATAAATTTATAGTCATATGTAGCAAAACTTTAATTATAATTTATTGATTTCATTGTCATTGTCTTCAAATTTATGCAAAACACAACTAACAAAAAAAAAGTTCTAGCAATTTTCTTTTTTTAGCAAACTCCTCACCAATTTATTGATGTTATGATAACTTTAAATAAATATTATTACTCATTTTGTTCCTTTTTAATTGATGTAGTAAGAGGGAGTCCAAAATTAGGTAAATCAGTTCCCTGTCTTGAGTTGGATCCCCCTTGTAACAAACAAACATGACTTTAGGACACCAAGACACAAATGACTAGTGCTGCCCTTCTCCTATCCCTAGACCAGATGCCCGACTACCTTAACTCAAGTTTCACCGTTGACTTACTGCACTACCTAAAACCGTTTTTCTCTTCTCTTATTTTCTTTTATTTATTGAGAGACTTGTTTTTCGGTACAGATAAAACTTAAGGGAAAGACCTATTATGTATAACTAATAGTCTTAGAGATTGTGTCCATCGAATAAAATGAAAAATTGAGACTTTTAATAACCTTTCGCAAACCTGTCTTCTATACTGGCTGTAATGCTATTAAACCTGCTCTAACTCTCTATATCACACTTTACTAGCTATCGTAAAAGTACAAAAAGATTTATTTGCCTTAAAGGTTAGGCCTACCTTTTATACTATAAGCTTAAGGCAAGGTATGAGTTTTCTATGACTTTGAATAGTCTACCCGAAAGTATATCAGTAAATCCAAAAGCATTGCTCATCGAACTTCAAATCTTTTTTTTTTATAAAAAAACAAGTGAAAGGGAGTCTCAAACGTAAAGAAAACTGAAATAAAATGCGCCTAAAAGCCTCTCGCGATTTACCACTTCTTAGCCTATCTCGGTAATAGCCTTACCCTCTTTCTCTTGCTTGGGCTTTGGTCTCTTTTGGCTTCGGGCATCTGTTCATGCTCATCCTTAGCCTCCCATAGGCTAATGGGCATTGAACCCGACTCTGTAGACCTTTAAGCATGGTGTTCTACGATCTCTTCTATAGAAAATTTTAACACGACTTTTTGAGGGGCTAGCTTTCCTACTTTTATGCTTGCTATTAAGAATATGGCATACCAACGACTGACTTACTTATTGGAATGATGGAAAGGAAATGAGATTGACAAAAGAGAGATGCATTTTCTAGGAAAAAAAGCAACCTCCTGCCTGTCTTCCCTCGGAAGTCACTTTGCTACCTTTGTGGATCCAATATATCTTATACCCAAACCTAATCCATAAGAAGTTACTAATCAGGCTATTGCTTCTATCTTCAAAGTTACGCTCCTACTTCATTCGAGCAACAGATTCTCTAATAATAATAACGGATTTGTGTAATGTACTCTTGATAACAAACGAGAACGCTTCCAAACACAACGTTAGGAAAATCATTTATTCTATCTTTTCTAAATTTGATGGGGGTCCAAAGTAAAATGAGATTGTCCAAAAACTGAGTGTCCAATTACAAATTTCAAATATTAACAAAGAAAAGACAAATTTTCTCTTTAGAAAGGACACATAACAAATAATTGGATGGAGTAAAATTGGATTGTTCCCACCAAAATTTCCTTTTTTAGCAAAACAAAAATTTCAAAAATAAAGCTAAACTCCTAATTAAATTAATTAGTTATTGAATTCCATAACATTCTAGTATTACTAAAAAAGAAACATCTTGAACAATATCATGCAACACGTCCCATATTTTTTGTCCAAAAGGAAGAAAGAAACCAAACCAAAAATAAAAAATAAAAAAATAAAATACACACTTTTTGTCCTCCAGCACCGGATACTATTCGCACGTGTCAGTCACAGAACAGGCACAAAAAGCCTGCATAAATTAGGAGCCCAATCAATCAACCAATACAATAGGGTTTAATTAATTAAAAAATAAATCCCCAAAAAGCTCTTTATATTATACTCATCGGATCAAATCGTCTTCAATCTCTCGCCTCATTTCTATCTTCTCCAGCGTCCGATCTTCCCTTTTTCTCTCTCCTCTGCATAAAAACCAACAAATTCTCATCAATTCAAAGCGCGCCAAATACAAATCTCTTCGACTTTCTCTCTCTAAAAGGTCAGCTTTCCCACACAGACTCTCTCTCTCTAAAATATTGTTACTAGTTTGATTATTTTTCTGTGGTAAAGTTTTGTTCTTCCAGCTCTTGCTGTTGATTTTTGTTTTTTGTGAATTTAGGTTTCCGGCGAGAATGACAGATGCTCCGGCGAGTCCACCCGGCGGGAGCCATGAGAGCGGCGGGGATCAGAGCCCTAGGTCCAATGTTCGGGAGCAGGACCGGTACCTCCCGATCGCGAATATAAGTCGGATCATGAAGAAGGCGTTGCCTGCTAATGGGAAGATCGCGAAGGACGCTAAGGACACGGTTCAGGAATGCGTCTCCGAGTTCATTAGTTTCATCACTAGCGAGTACAAACACTAATTTTCTCATCTATTAATATATGTTGATATGTACGTATGTAAAAATCTTATATTTGTGCTATGCATTAGAAAAAGGAAGAAGCTTTGGTTATTGTGGAACTGATTTTGTGGTTTTTGGTTTGTAGGGCTAGTGATAAGTGTCAAAAAGAGAAGAGGAAAACAATTAACGGCGATGATTTGCTGTGGGCAATGGCAACTTTAGGTTTTGAAGATTACATTGATCCTCTTAAGGCCTACCTAGCTAGGTACAGAGAGGTATTTCCACCTTCACTAATTTTAATTCTCTCTTTGTTTTCCTATTTGCTTGTATGAGCCTTTTTGTGTTTCTTTTCCATTTTATTGGTATATGCAAATACTTTCTCTGTACTAATAGCTATACTTATTCATTTTTATAAAAGAAAAGGGATATATATCTTTAGAGAAAAAAAAATGCTTCTCTTGCTAAGATAGCTAATGTATATTTCTTAGAGGGTCTTTTGTGATCTTCTTTTAGAGGGTCTTTCTTAGGTTGGTTCTGTTGATGTTATTCTCTTAAATATATACTAGATTTTATCAAAAATGATTTTCTGCTTTTCCTCTGCTCACAGAGGATATAATTTTCTTTTGATTCATTTTAATGACATAGCTTTATTGTGAATTCTTTGTTATGTTTATTTCTTCCATGTTTTGTCATGGGTTTAAGCTAACACCAATTTCTTCCTTCCATGTTTGGTTGATATTGTGGGGAATTCACGACTATACAGTTAGAGGTATGGAATCAAATTCTTAGTGTTTGCTTTGTTTAACTTATTTATGCTCAAGAGTTTTTTTTTTAGTAATGACTATAGGTTTATCACTGACATGTTGTATACCTCTGTCAGGGTGATACTAAGGGATCTGCTAGGGGTGGAGATGGATCTGCTAGGAAGGAGCTAGTTGGATCTCAGCTTCCAAATCCACAGGTGTGTTACCAAAGTTTCAACCTTTGAATGTTACTTCTAGTTGTGATAGCTATATTTAGCATCTTTGATATCTTGGACTGAAACTACTTACAAATAATTAAAGCTGTATTGTTATTTTGTTTTGTGGTGTATATGGCAGTATGCTCATCAAGGTTCTTTCACACAAGGCATGAACTATGTGAACTCTCACATTTGAACTTCCAAGTAAGTCTCTGTCCCGCTATCTATAAGTGTGTGTGTGTATTTGTCTTGAGCAAAATTAAATTGTTTGGATTTCAAAAATCTTGCATGTTATTTTGCTTGGAGTACTGTTTTATAATTGTTCATTCGGCCGCATCTTTCGAAAGATAAAACTATGTTAAATATAGATTTGGACATCAGGAATATTAACAGTTAAACTGTTGGGGATATTTGAATATTCATAAAAGACATTATGAACTTCGCGGTACCCATTTATGTAAAGGAACCACTTCATATTGATTAGTTGAACTTTTCCTCCTTTTTAGTTGCATTTACATTTACTTCCTAAGAATAGACAAGAATTTCTGTTTGTGGACAGCCTACACAGCTTATGATCTTGTGTAGAAAGACTGTTACTAGATTTTCACACATGCTTGGATTTGGACCAGGTTTTCCTAATTTGCCTAATCACCTCTAACCCCTATGAATCACGAACTGGTTTGCACGACCCAAAACGTGGGTTGTTTGCATGCCAGATTGCTAACTCGCGCTATATTTGGCGATCTGTTTACAAAGTGTTGAGTAAAAGAAACCCTAATAAGTATGTGTAGCAAACGTGTAATGAAACACAAATGAAATCAATAAGTATGCCTTAACGTAGATTTGCTTTTACAATCTGTGTTTTCACCATTATCTTCAACGAAATCATCAATCTGGTTAACTATCGTGTTCCACCAAATTATTGACCAAGAGAGGAGAGCGAGAAGAGAAGGGACGACACATGAGAGAGACATTTACGATGCGTGAATGAGGAAATCGAAGCGAAGCGTCATTTTATGTGCTTTTACTGACGGGTTCTTTTTGAATTTCCTATTTTGTTTCATTTTGGAAAGGGAAAGTAATTCCTATGTATGTATTAATTGGTGATTGATAGTAATTGGTAGGAGGAAAAAGTTTTCGGAAGGAATATCTAAAATTATCTCCTAAATTTAAGCCGTAACAGTTTATGTTTTAAAATTAAATAACGTTATATAGCAATATATACTGTGGTTGTTGTGTTGAATATTGTTATTAATTATAATTGAATATTATAGTGATATATAATATTTTTATATATTTTGCAGTTCTTTATTATTTTAAGATATTAACCTATCATTAGCTTTAATAGTAAAATATTGAACTTCTTACTACTAACAAATACAAACTCAAAAAAGAAAGTTTCAATTCTGAAATTCATATCTCAAGTTCTTTTTTATTATAAATCATAGATATTTATAGACATATCAGGAGTTTACAAATTGCAACCCCAATTATTGTACCGACTAAGTATACCTCCTCCGAATTACGTATTTAAAATAAAACGAACACCATTTTCGTACCCCCTTACCCCATACGCAACATGCCACGAATTGGGTAACACCGGTTTGGAACATATGGTGAAGAGAGTAATCTTCTTTGAGAACAATAATAACATATGGTGAAGAGAGTAATAATCTTCTTTGAGAACAATAATAACATATGGTGAAGAGAGTAATCTTCTTTGAGAACAATAATAAATGGAAACAGGTGGAATATCTTCTACCATTTACCATTTCTTGAAGCCATTGTGCGTAAAAAGTCCAAGAATTAGAAATGAAGAGCTCGGCTGTCCAAGAGGACCATGAGTAAAAATTTGATGATATGCCTCAATAGACCTGTATCTTCTTTGGTATCATCAATGCTACAGATAGGAGACACATCCAGTCTTAAACAGCGGGTGTCACTGCTGTAATCTGTAGATACCCTCGCGTGCACTAGAGGTGTACTTTTTTTTTTGGGTGTGAATTCATGACTCACCTTAAGTTGAATAGTAAGTATTCTTTTACATATGGAAAACTTATATTTGACTTTTTAATGTATGTAAAGTCACTTTTATGTTTATCCTTAAACTCATAGGCCGTATTTGTTTGCAAGGATTATAATCCCGGGATTATAATCCCATGAATTATAATCCCAAGACTATTAATCCTAGAATTAAATAGTCCTAATCATATGTTTGTTTTTCATGTGATTATTCATAGGATAACTTAAAATAATCTCATGTTATGTTTTAATCCTTCATGATGGGATTATAATACCTAGCTAGACATGGTATTAAATAATCCCTTATCTTAAGCTATTTTATAATCCTTGGACTAATAGTCCCAAGCTCAAATTTAAAAACAAACAAGACACTTGAGATTAATAGTCCTATCCCAAGTGTAATCCTTGTAAACAAACATAGCCATAGATTATAATTTTTTTCTTACTTTCAAGTTTTGAAGTCACTAAAAACTTGTCAGTACATTTATGTCTAATATTTCTGGTCACATAGGTAACCCTAAAGTCCAAAAGGTGCAGTCGAACCTGTCTTACCATTTGAAAATTTGAAAAAAGTATGCTGTCAGTGCTTCGTTGTTTCTAGCTATTGCATACTAACTTGGGAAATTAGATCTCATGTCAGCCTCACCACACCGTGAGCAGAGCCAATCTGACCTTGTGATGCCTTTTTAAACTTTGGTGGCACTTTGCCATCACTCATCCCTAAGGTCTCGTTGGGTATGCTAGAATGGAATCTCATTACCAGATAATAAAATTCTTGTTATGTCTGCTTAAGCATTTGGGGAATGTCAGGAATGTTATTCAGGATTCTTAGTTTTCTGGTAACTGGATATGTCTTTTATGTTCTTTATTAATTTGTAGTGAATTAGAAAAAAAAGATTACCAGCCCCCGGAAGGAATGACATACCTACTCAATGTGCGTATCACATTCCTGGCTGAATTAAATTCGTGACAACAATTATGCATACCAAAAGTCGGAATTTATTAAAATAGGAATGAGATTTCAATTCCACACTATATTTAACAAATGAGTCCCAAGTCCAGTTATATGACTTATATCACTCCGTCCCAAATTAATTGCATTTCTAGGACTTTTTAAAGTCAAATTGACTATTTTTAAAACTAATCTTTTTACTATTTTTGCTAACATATAGGTGAAGATATTATAACCAAAAGAAAGTATATTCAATTTATTACTAATTTCAATTTTTATAATTTTAGAAATATATTTATATATGCTTAATTATTCATTTTAAAAATAGTCAATTTGACTTTAAAAAGTTCTAGAAAAGCAATTAATTTGGGACGGAGGGAGTAACAATTATTGTTAGCTTTCTGAGATTAGTTTGTTTCACAAAACAATTTACTTTGTCCTCCATTCCTTGTGATGATAAATATGGAATTTGCTGAATTTTGGAAAATATTTTACTACTGTCGGGGTATTTTACGTATGCCATGGCAGGTATTTTGCTTACAGTGTTTTGCTTCCTGATCTGATTCATGTGTATAAATTTAAACTTTTTTCTTCACTTCGGATTTATACTTTTTGACACAATTAAGCAGTGTTCATCATTCATTAGTCCATTAAGGATGATTCATGAGTTATGCTTAAGTTTCCTAACATGATTCTAAGTTCATTTTGTTTTGTACTTAATTTATTATATTCTTTACTCGTCAATAATAGAGTTGTAGTGCTAATTTTTTATTCTAATTATGCTGTTGCCTTAAATATTTGCATTCAGGAAACAGCATCTAGTTGTTAGTCATGGAACGAACAAGTAGCAGGCGCCAGTTTCTCTTTACGGATTAAATTATTTGCAATTCAGTTGTCATCTAGCATACTTAGCACCTTATTTAGATATTTATTATTTGATACAAAGTAAATGTAATTTCCCTTTTCCTGGAATCCCTTCTTGTTTTTTGGAGGGGAGGGAATATGATTGATGCTATGCAGTTACGCTCCTGTTAGTTAAACATGTAAGAATTTGTATGTTCTGTATATTTGGCTTTTCACGTAATATAAATATTTGACATTGTGGAGAAAATTGAATCTGCGGAGAACTTATTTGTAGTAGTAATCGTTCTGAAGAGCAACCAAGCAAGAGGTGGGAAAAGGACAGATTCATGGGGAGTCTTGTTTGGTGGGCAAGGGAAGGGAAGAAGAGATTGAATTAGAAATTGATCCTATCGTTTAAGCTTAAATTCGATTTCTACCCGAAATTTACGTGTTGAAACAATTTGCCTCTACATTTAAAGTTTAGTATGCAAATTGTTTGGATGCAGAGGGTGCAAATTGTACAAGTGCTCAAAGTTTGTAATGCTTTTAATAGGGGAAAAAATGGTGTGGAAATCGAAATTGGACCTAAAGTATAGGGTACAATTTGTGATTTAGTCTGAAAGTGGAAGCAGAAAGGGCAAATTAAGGATCTACATAGTGTTTTTTTTTAATTAATGATTTTAGAATCCGGGTGGGTGGGTTGTTCAATGGGACAACAATTAGGTGCACGCAATATACTCTATAAACGAAACGATGTACAAATGTATGTTTAGGTAGTTTGAAAACATGACATTTTCTTACTCTAATGTTTAAACTTACTGTCATTAAACTCAACTCCTTACTCCTGGAGAGTTTTCCTTTCCTGTTTCTGGGATGATATACATCACTTAATATGAACAGAGTATTTAAGATTTCTCTTTAGTGAAGGCTCTGGAATGATATATGCATTTGAAATTATTAGTAAAGTTATATATTGACATTAATTTTTGAAATAAAAAACAAAAATATACAGATAAATGATACTACTTCCAACGTTCCAAATTAGATTAGTGACACATTTTTCTTTATAGTATGTTCCAAAATAAAATATGCATTTCTAGTTGTAGACTATAAAGTAATTTGAGATTTTTAACATGCTAGAATTTATTTTTTAAATAAATTAAATATTATTATTGTCGCTATAAATACATTTTCAACAAATATTACATGTGTATAGAAAAATTAAAGTTTTGTTAAAATTTTATTGAAAAATGTATATGTACTTTTGGAATAGGGGGAGTGAAAAAACCTGTCAAATTTTTTTATATCATTTGAAAATAGGCTACTTGTCCTTTTCTCCATATTTTGGTTGAAAATCGAAACAATGTCACTAAAAAACACGAGTCAACTTAAAGATGTATATTTTTTTCTCATGTCCAATAATAATAATTAAAAAAAAACTTAAAGATTTATACACATCTTAATATTTATTCCGTCCATTCTAAAATTAGAGATATATTTTACTCTCTCCGTCCCAAATTAATTGCTCAGTTTTGACTTTTTTAAGTCAAATTAACTATTTTTAGAATTAATAATTAAGCATATATAAATATATTTCTAAAATTATAAAAATTGGGGTTAGTAATAAATTGTATATACTTTCTTTTGGTTATAATCTCTTCACCTATATTTTAGCAAAAATAGTAAAAAGATTAGTTTTAAAAATGGTCAATTTGACTTTAAAAAGTCAAAACTGAGCAATTAATTTGGGACAGAGAGACTAATTTTTTAGAATAAATTCGCGAAATCTTAAAACTCAAAATTCATATGAAGTTATTTAATTTTAATACAACAAATATAATAATTATAAACTAACTATAAAGCACTACTAATTATCATATTTGTTCTTTTCAAAACTTGAACAAAATTATATCAATTTCAAGTTTTGAAAAGAATAAATATGATAATTAGTAGTGCTTTATAGTTAGTTTACAATTATTATATTTGTTGTATTAAAATTAAATAGCTTCATATTAATTTTAAATTTTAAAATTTCGCGAATTGACTTTAAAAAGTTAAAATATATCTCTAATTTTGAAACGGAAATAGTGTTAAGGACTAACCACAACTCAACTACTCCATCAGTTCATCGCTGATCTCAATTTTTAATCTTTTCAAACCTTTTTTCTACACGTAAGATTAGTAAAGTTTTCGATTAGTAATTAAGTTGAATATCTCTTAATCATTATATTACTCATACTCTGTTTAGAGCTCAATTGGATTAAATTATGTTGTCAAAATCTGATAATATAACTCATTTTGTGGTAATATGAAACCATCACCTCCAAATTTACACAAGTTGCGTTTACTTAAACCCAAAAGTAAAGGGAATATTGAGGTTCCATGTGGTAATTTTTTCTGTTTTTTTTAATTTTTTCTGTTTTTTTTTTAATTTTTTTTAATATAATAGTAAAATCTTGTTTGGAAAATGTTTATATATCAGAAAAAGTGAGTAAAATCCACTTTAACAACAAAAAAAGTGAAAGCACAAAAACTTGTTTCTTTAACATGTAATTTTGGGGACATATAAAACCATTCAAAACTTTAATGAGATCCAGATATAAAATCATTTTATCAGCAATTGTTTTATTTCTTCATAAAATAAAATAAATACGAAAATATCATGCTTATCAAACAGTGTTTATGATTTCTGCTTTCACACGTGAGAACAATTTAAAAAAACACCGTCTGTACTAGCCTGAAATCACCAAAATTAACTGAATTGTAAAAGTGCATGCCAGAAAGTAGTGGCCGCTACTTCATCCATTATTAAAAGAAAAACTTTCGGTTAATACACACACACACACACATATATATATATATATATATATATATATAGATAGAGTTCGGATCTTAAGCATACCCTCTTAAATGACATACCAAACATACCCTCTTTAGCGACGGACCGAGCGACGGTTTGCTCTATTGCCATAGGTCCGGTCCGTCGCTAAAGCCTTTAGCGACGGACCAAACCGTCGTCCGGTCCATCGCTAAAGGGGGTATGCTTGGAATGTCATTTAAGAGGGTATGCTTAAGATCCGTTCTATATATATATATATATATATATATATATATATATATATATAGAGTTCGGATCTTAAGCATACTCTCTTAAATGACATACCAAGCATACCCTCTTTAGCGACGGACCGAGCGACGGTTTGCTCTATTGCCATAGGTCCGGTCCGTCGCTAAAGCCTTTAGCGACGGACCAAACCGTCGTCCGGTCCATCGCTAAAGGGGGTATGCTTGGAATGTCATTTAAGAGGGTATGCTTAAGATCCGTTCTATATATATATATATATATATATATATATATATATATATATATATATACACAAAAAACTTCTCCAACGAACCGAAAAAAACGAATCAAAATTGTCGCTATAATATATGCGTCGCTTAAAAAAGCTATAGCGACGGACCGGTGACGGTTCGCATTGTTGCTATAGCCCGATTCAACGATGCATAGCTATAACGACGGATTGAACCGTCGCTATAGGCCGGTTCACTGACGAACCGGTTCACTGGAGAAGGGAACTGTATATATATACAAAAAAAAAATCTGTTGCATAGGAGACTCGAGGATAATCATTTACATTGTTTGAGCTAAAATAATTAAAAAAAAATAGAAACAAAAATAAAATATATAAATAACATTGAAAACAAGCTATGCAAAACAGAAAAGTAATACCATAAGAAAGCAAATCAACTTGTTTCCAAATGTTCCTGCTGGAAGGCACCTGAAAATTTTGTTTTCCAAGTTTTAGAAAACAAATTGGGACAAAGGTCGGTGATTGATATTGCTAAAGCAAAAATGTTGTTATCAGGACAATGTGTCGCTTAAAGTGACAAGTGTTGTTAGAACAACTACAAAAGTGTCGCTAAATGTATATTTGTTCTGACAATATTATTTTTGATCTGACAATATCAACCACCTAAAGATTATGCCAAAACAATTTGGGTACTTCCAAAACAATTTGGGTACTTCCACAGAAAATGACAATCATACAGCCCAAGGATAAGCTACTGCAGTAAGCAATGGCACTACCAAAATAAATCCATTGCCATAAAGTTGTCCACATATACAAACTACAAACTAAAACAAGTAGTTCCGGACGTTGCCCTAACAGTTTCAGGTACTAAAGTGAATGGACTTAGTAGATAGCTAACACTAGTCTTGAATGACAAATTCTTAAATAAATTTGAACTGTCAACCTTGACAAGCCACAGACAATATCATCTTAAGGTGGCATTATCGAACTAATACGTAAACTTACATAGCTTGCTCTTTCTATAGAACCCCAACAAATTCAGCATTGACTAAAATTTTCACTATATCTTGATGATTAATTTTTTTTTTTTAAATTGAGATTAACTCCCACGTAAGTTCTTTATTACTGATAGCCACATTAATAAGATCATTCTTTCAACATATAACCAGATGACCACACCATCATCATGCTATATTGCTATCCCAATTTTATCATCTCTTCAACAATAACACTATCAGTATGTTCACCAAGGGTAGTACCTAGGGATTAAAGAAGTTAACCTTGGACACGAGAGAATGTTTACATCACCATTTATAGGCATGTTATGTTCGTCCATGTGCATGTGTGTATTAGCATGTTCATGTGTCCATGTGTGTGCGGTGTGCCTGATTCTAGAGTGAAATATTTCTTCTCTGTATTTCACATCAAGAAAGAGTCCTATTTTAGTTCGAAATAATCTACATAATTGTAGACATTACCGCCTCAGATAGCAGGTTCTAAGGTAATTATGTGCATACACAAAGTCTCTACCTTACAAAATCCATTTCCACAAATGAATGTACATTTAAAGGGAGAAAAAAAAAACTGCATTTCGCGACATAACAAGAAAATAACTATATTTCACCTAATAAGGATCAGCAAAAACTGATTAAGATCATAGAGAAAACACATGTAACTTGCAAAATAGGCACATAAACTAAAGTTGCTACAACAGGCATTAAAAGGTTACAAGGCTGCATCCTGCTTCTTTCCTACTAAATGCAAGTTGTATTCATCAAATCTCAACTTACCTTGGTATGCATCCAATACATCAGGAACTTCATCCTTATGTTTAGTCACATAATTTTTCAAGAATTTCTCATCTGTCATCTGGACTATTGTTGTGAGCATCACATTGAAGCTAATCCTGTTTCTCGACACCAAAGCTTGCAGAACTGAACACCTTGGGATAATCCTCTTCTCTAAGCTATAGATTAAAACACCTGGCGTAACTGACAACCTTGATGGGCTCCAACGCAATTTAGTCAAATAGAATTCCACTACTTTTATAATTCTATCCACAGAAATATTCATACAAAGGGGTTGCTTCTTGAACATTGAAAGGATCTCATCATTGGAGAAACCAAACCTTCTATAAATTTGAAATTTAGATTCCCAAGTCGATTCTTTAACTGTAATCATGGCATTAACAGCATGCCTAAATTGTGTAGATGAAGGATCGAAACCCATGTCATTGACCTTCAACACTACGTTACGGAATTTATCACGTGACCGGCTTAGTGCATTAAATTGTACATTAGTCATTTTCACAATTTGAGAATGGGACACGCCAAGTGTTCGTAACAATTTCACATTGTGTACCAAACTCGAAATACAACATGTAAGAATTGATGGGGAACCTCCAAAGGCAGCAACTGCATTTTGGCGGCTACCCATCAGAGGAATCAACAAATTAAACAATGGTATTAGATGGTTGTTCAAACTTCTATTGAGAATTTTAGGGTCCTTGTTGACAACTTTGATTATCTCAGTCTCAGAATTGATGATCGAAAGCAAAAAATCAAGCTTTGGCTTTAGGGAATTTTGAGCACTGAACAGAAGAAGGCGTGGCTGACGAGCAATTATTTTGCTAATATGGGTTTCGGAGAATCCAAAGCTCTGGAAGAGTTTGAGAACAGAATTGGGTCTTTCAGAGGATTCAAAGTTAACCAAATTAGATGCACGAACTAGGGGTTTGCCTGATAACCCACAAGTGTTCTTGAGATATGAAATGGTGAAGGAAGAATCATTAGGGATGCTTTTTGTTCTATAACTACGTATGGGAATTAAGCATTTCTTCAAAATATGAAAGCTAGTGCACATTTGTTCATTCTTAATTAGGGTTTGCCATTTACATTTGCAGAGAAACTGAAGCATCATCATTTTGGCAAAAAGGAAAGAAAATGGATTCACATACCGATTGAATAGTAGCGATGACACCCGGCGCAATATTACTTCTCAATTTTATGTTTTGAGGATACAGAGATTGAAAGCACCAGGGTTTCCATGTTCTCTCGCAAGGACTGCTTTGCGCAGCTTTGGGTATAAGAGAAAGATCAAAAACATGTTTTTTGTGTCTCCGTTTATTTATTTATTTTTAACTTCTTTTTCCTTTTTAATCTGTTCTATTACAATTTGATCATAGGATAACTTTCATCATAGAGCCTAGAAAAATTTTGAAAAAAATTTACTTTATAAGCAGAGGCCTGTACCCCTAGGGGGTGCGTGATGGGTTTCGCGTGGTTGCAAAATATAATCGTAATCAAATCATATAATGCGATTAATATTATAGAAGTAATTGTAATTACGGTTAACTAAATCGTTCGATTACTAACTGTTTCGGTTAATATTTTGTAGTTACGATTTTTTTCCTAGTTAATATGCTATTCAAAGAATTGAAAGAAATTAATAAGCAAGCTAAAAATAAAAAGAGTTTAAATTCAAACCGCAACTATTACCCACTATTGATATTGCTACTAATGCATTTATGAAATTATTAAAACTTTGAAGCAACATTATGCTATAAATAAAAAAAAGCTATGAATACTCTCTACTAATTTGTTATACATATATGATATGAACAACTAGAAGAAAAATTATAAAAATAACTAAAAAGATTACAACACAGAGACAATTAATTCATTCGTGAATGCACTCATTACAAAAAAATAGTGACATTCTAAGAAACAAAGTGTGGTTTCCAGGTCTTCCGCAGAAGCTGAATATAGATCTTTAGCAACAGCTAGTTGTGAAATCATATGGCTTATTAATCTTCTAAAAGACCTATAGATTTTAGTTCCTTTGCCAGTCACTGTCTATTTTGATAGTTCTTCTGCAATTGATCTTTCTTCCAATCCTGTTTATCATGCTAGAACTAAACATATAAACCTTGATTGCCACTTTATTTGAGAGAAGATCCACCAAGGTTTGCCGGTTCCCACTTATATTCATTCTAAACTTCAACTTGCAGATATATTCACCAAGTCTCTTGGTAAAACTTGTTAGGTTTGTATATTACGCAAGCATGCAATCAAATTACACAAATAGGGCGGAAGCGTGATAAAAACGGATTTTAAAATTTTCATACAAACCATCACCATGATCTATCATTGTGTTCAATTATCAATTAAACGAAAGAGAAAGAGAATAAGAATTATACCCTCGTAGAACAAAGCTTCCTCGGGTACAAGTTCAACTCCTAGTCCTTCGTGTTCTCCTCGAATTCCACCGATGAGATTCCTTCCTTGATCAACGTTAGCCACCCAAGTGTTTGGCCTCTAGAGGTGATCCACCAAGGAAAAATAGGTATTCAAGAAGTTGGGTATTGGCAAAACCCTAGTTTCTATCTCTATAGAAATCGCAAGTACTCTCCACAATCTAATACAAGAGTGTGTAACCTTAATCTATGATAAGACTACTCTTATTTATAGATGTAGGAATAACTCTTCCCTAAACTATTTAAGATTAGGGTTTCTATTATAATTAAACTCCTTTAATTAATTATGCTCCTAATCCAATTAGGAATTCATGGGAGAGTACTTCTATTAATTAATTCCCAATCCCTATTAGGAATTAAATAATAGTAATAGTAATAATAATAATAAGACTCCTCTTATTAATTTATATTTAATATTTTCAAAATATTAAATAATAAATATTAAGCTATTTAATTTATTCTATTTCCATAGATTAAATTAAATACACTTAACTTATTATTACAATTATGCCATTTACTTCTTAAATAAATATTTTTCTTTTGCGGTGTGACCCTTTAGGTTCTCTATATTAAATCGGTTGTGAATAAATCAATTAGAACAATTCTAATCTTATTTAAATAAATAAATTAAACTATTTAATTCAGTTAAATAAATAATATTTATTCTACAATAAGGGTAAGCCCCCTTAGCGATCAACGACTTTCCAGATAATATAGATTTCAACATTAATCACAAAACCTTTCACTGAATAGTTACCGTACAATTCAATCCTTCTACCATACAATGTCCCAATTAAATATAAGACATGGATTTACTGTCAAGTCTTATTTTATTTAATTATATGTATTTTGATTCCCAAATGCACAACTCTAAATAATGCAAATTAGAAACTCCTTTCTAATTTCATTCTGCCTTGGGCAATGACTACTGAGTTGTCATTTATCGAATCACATAGGACATTCACATCTTTTACTAGACGTGGTAGATTCTTTGTTGATCATTCACCTATCTCCATGTACAACTTATTATATCCAATCATACCCTTTGATATACCCTAAAGGTCTTAAAGGACATGTCAAAGTATAACTTATCATACACAAGATACTATGATGATCTCAAGTCCAAGGATCATTTGTACTACTATCACTATAGGAATTCCTATTGACAGGCGAGTAAAACTCCATTAGGTATTCCTTAGCGAGCCACGTTCAGTGAACTTATTCTCCAATAAACACCTACATACTTGCTTTAGTGTCTCCACACAAATGATTATGAGATCAATCATCCTCTTCTTAAGAGCAAGCAACGTATGTACTAATCTATCCGGATTCACTAATCCCCTATTTAGTAATCCAACGATTAGGAACGATTTTAGTTTGTGAGCTATCTAGAATTTAGATCTCATTAGCATGATCACTATCATGATTCTAAAAGCATTGCTCAAAACTATGGGTTTATCACATTTAATATAACAGCACCATGTAGATAATATAAAATGCCTTTTAAGAAAATTAATTCTTTTATTAATAAATGAATAAGATTACAAAATATATGCTACATCATATCAAATATGATTGACTTGTGTGCATACTACTTTCAATCTCCCACTTGCATTAAAGCCAATCGTCATGGTATCTTATACCCATCTTCTCTAAGTGACGATCAAACTGCTGTTGTGTTAAAGCTTTAGTAAATGGATCTGCAATGTTGTCTTTAGAGTCCACATGCTCCAGGGTGACATCTCTTCTTTCAATGATCTCTCTAATCAAATGAAACCGCCGCAACACATGTTTGGATTTCTGATGAGACTTGGGTTCCTTAGTCTGCGCAACAGCTCCGTTGTTGTCACAGAATAAAGGTACGACTCCTCTAATGCTAGGAACCACTCTAAGTTCAGTTATGAACTTCTTCATCCAAACAGCTTCCTTTGCAGCTTCACTTGCAGCTATGTACTCTACCTCTGTCACTGAATCAGTAACTGTTTGCTGTTTGGCTTGTGTACCCTGAAACGGATTTACTGTCATCTTGATCCGTTTGAAAACTTGAGTCTGTATAGCCCTCTAGTTTCAATTCAGACCCACCGTAGACAAGAAATACATCCTTAGTTCTTCTCAAGTACTTTAGGATATTTTTCACTGCCTTCCAGTGCTCTTCTCCTGGATTCGACTGATATCTGCTTGTTACACTAAGTGCATGAGCGACATCTGGTCTAGTACATATCATACCGTACATGATAGATCTCATTGCTGAAGCATAAGGAATCTTACTCATCCGGTCTCTCTCCTCAGGTGTCTTTGGGGCCTGTTTCTTGGAGAGATGTATTCCATGGCTCATCGGCATGAGACCTTTCTTGGAATCTTCCATGCTAAACTTCTTTAGCATCGAGTCAATGTACTTTCTTTGGGTCAAGCCCAACATCCTTTTAGATCTATCTCTATAGATCTTTATCCCTAAAATATAGGATGCCTTACCCAAGTCCTTCATGGTGAAGTGTTTAGATAACCAAATTTTGATCGACTGTAGCATAGGAATATCATTCCCTATCAGTAATATATCATCAACATATAATACAAGGAATGAAACAGTGCTCCCACTAACCTTCTTATACACACATGGTTCATCCTCATTTTTGATAAAATCAAACCTTTTGATTATCTCATTAAAACGGATGTTCCATCTTCGAGAAGCTTGTTTCAATCCATAAATGGATCGTTGTAGCTTACAGACTTGGTTTGTTCCAACCGTTGAAATAAAACCCTCTGGCTGTATCATATATACATTTTCCTCAAACTCTCCATTGAGGAAGGCCGTTTTCACGTCCATTTGCCAGATCTCGTAGTCATAATAAGCTGCAATTGCAAGCAAAATCCGAATAGACTTGAGCATAGCTACTGGTGAGAAGGTCTCATCATAGTAAACTCTTTGTCTTTGTTTGAAACCTTTTGCAACCAGTCGGGCCTTATAGGTCTCTGCCTTGCCATCTGCTCCAGTCTTTTTTTTAAAGACCCATTTACACCCAATAGGCTTAATGCCCTCAGGTGGTGAAACCAAAGTCCATACTTGGTTTTCATACATGGAGTCCATCTCGGATTTCATGGCTTCTAGCCATTTCTCTGAGTCTTCACTACTCATAGCCTCTTCGTAAGTCAATGGATCATCATCATCTATGATGCGTACCTCATCATCATCCTTTATGATGAATCCATACCTATCAGGTATCTTCGGTACTCTTCCAGATTTACGAATAGGTAGTGGTAAAGTAGGTTCTTCTACTTGGTCAGGTACCTGACTTTGATCCGTAGTATTTTGTGGTTCTTGAACTTCTTCAAGATATATCTTACTCCCACTGACCCCTTCAAGGATAAACTCCTTTTTCAAGAAGGCAGCGTGTTTCGCAATAAACACCTTTTGATCAGTAGGATGATAGAAATAATACCCTACAGTTTCTTTAGGGTAACCTACAAATCTACACTTGTCGGATCTAGTCTTTAGCTTATCTTGCTCAAACCTTTTGACATAAGCTGGATAACCCCAAGTCTTAACATACTTAAGATTTGGTTTCCTCCCTGTCCATAACTCATATGGAGTCTTTGGGACGAATTTGGTAGGTACCTTGTTAAGTAGATATGCAGCCGTTTCTAGGGCATAACCCCAGAAGGATACTGGAAGGTCAGTAAAACTCATCATGGAACAAGCCATGTCCAATAATGTTCGATTTTTTCTTTCAGATACACTATTCAACTGTGGCGTCCCTGGTGGAGTCCATTGTGAAATTATACCATTTTCTTTGAGACAATTGAGAAACTCATTGGTCAAGTATTTCCCTCCTCGATCCGATCGAAGAATCTTAATACTCTTACCAGTTTGCTTCTCTACTTCACTTCTGAATTCTTTGAACTTTTCAAACGATTCAGATTTGTATTTCATTAAATACACATATCCAAATCTAGAATGATCATCAGTGAAAGTAATAAAATAAGAATACCCTCCTCGTGCATTCGTTGTCATAGGTCCACATACGTCTGTGTGTACCAACGCTAATAACTCTGTAACTCTTTCTCCTTTTCCACTAAAAGGAGATTTAGTCATCTTACCCATGAGACAAAATTCACACGTTGGATATGATTCGTTATCAGATAGCTCTAAAAGCCCATCTTTATGTAACTTGGTTAATCTTGTTTCATTGATATGACCGAGTCTACAGTGCCACATAAAGGTATAATTAGCATCATCTCTTTTTCTTTTCTTAGTTTATTCAATTTGAAGTATATTTTCATGCAAGTCAAGTATGTAAAGTCCATTCAGTAGATTGCCAACACCATATAAAACATTTTTATTATAAATAGAACAACTATTGTTCTTTATTATAATATCAAAATCATCCATATCTAATACAGGAATTGAAATAATGTTTCTAATGAGTGTCGGAACATAATAACAATTATTTAAACTAATGAACTTGCCTGAAGGCAGTGCTAAACAATAAGTCCCTACAGCTAATGCAGCAACCTTTGCTCCATTTTCCACTCGTAGGACGACTTCATCCTTGTTCAACTTTCTACTTCTGCTTAGTCCCGGCACATTATTACATATGTGAGAACTAGAGCCGGTATCCAATACCCAAGTAGAATTTTGACTTTCAAAAAAATTAATTTCAATCATGAACAAACCTAGATCGGAAGTCGAAGCTTCTCCAAGCTTCTTCTGGTCCGCAAGATACTCCTTGCAGTTCCTCTTCCAGTGTCCCGGCTTATTGCAATGGTAGCAAATTCCTTTGCTATCTGGATCAGGTTTTTTTTTATCCTTTCTCTTCGCCTTGCCCTTAGCCTTCTTGTTTTTCTTCTTTTCAGAAGATACCTTGGGCCTCTTCCTTTTCTTGGAAGAATCATCCACTAGTAAGACTTGGTTCTTGTTGGATGAGAAGTGACCTTCAGCAGTTTTCAGCATGTTAAGTAACTCAGGCAAGCTGACGTCCAACTTATTCATGTGAAAATTCACAACAAATTGTGAGAAGGTGTCCGAGAGTGACTGCAAGATCAAATCTTGACTTAACTCCCCATCCATCACGAACCCTAGCTGTCCAAGTTGTTCAATCAGATTGATCATCTTAAGGACACGAGTCTCAACAGCAGTGCCCTCGGTCATACGAGATCGGAAGAGCTCCTTAGATATCTGATATCTAGCAGTCCTACTTTGCTCACCATACAACTCTTTAAGGTTTAGTAATATAGTAGGAGCATCCATAGTTTCATGCTGACGCTGAAGCTCGTTACTCATGGATGCGAGCATGATGCATTGAGCCAAGATTGCATCATCTTGCCACTTTCTGAAAGTAGCAATCTCTTCCTCAGAGGCTGTTTCTGCAACACTTGCAGGGAATGGCGAATTTAGGACATAAGAAATCTTTTCAGCAGTGAGAACAATTCTCAAATTCCTTAACCAGTCCGTGTAATTCGGTCCGGTCAGTTTGTTAGCATCAAGTATGCTACGCAGTGATAGTGAGTTTGACATTTTTAAATTCTGCATGTGAAATAGACAATATTTTAGCATACATTCATTTAATTAATTACCAAAATAAATTAGGTCTTTATTTTAAATTGGTATCTCTCACTTTTCATCAAACTATATTACCCTCAATATATAGTTCGACAAATCTAATTAAAGATTTACTAGTGAGAATAAGGATCTCATTTCAAATGTATATAGCATTGTGTGACACAACAAACTATATATAAATAAATAGGTAGACAACTATTGTCAATTACATTACTATGTAACTCCTTGTATTTTGCCTCTTAGATTATTTTAATCAAGTGTGACACATCCGAATCAAAATTATCCAAGTTAAGTCCAACCTACCACTTCCATATATTCGAAAGAAAAACACTGTTCTTGTGTGACACAACAAAACAGCATCGTTCAGTCTATTTATAAGCATCAAATGTGATAAAGTAACATCTTAAATATTTAATACTTACCTTGTGTGACACAACAAACTCATATTAAATATTTAATACTCTATCGCTTTACCATGCTAGAAGGCGACGTTCGATATTCCAAATATCTTTGAACATTTAGGACTTAATATAATATCTTTGAGGGGTTTGTAATTATTAGTCTCATCTTGTTTAGCGCGTATGCACACATACATATATATATATATATATAAAATACGCGTCATATTATTTTACATGCGAAGCATGTTGTATAATATATATATATATATATATATATATATATATATATATATATAGTAAACATGCACATATAGAATACTATATTCTACCCGGATTGATTATGGATTTTTATTCTAGTTTGGTTCACTATAGCCACCAAGTGAACTAAAAGGTCAAACCTAGGATGTAAGAATTAAATTTAAATATAACTATTATATTTAAACCCGGGCTCCAATACAAACGGGTCTTCAAGCGCTCCTTGCTCCTTTGTCTCCAATTCTTCAAAATTAATTCTAACTAGTCCTATTACAAAAACTATTTACAATAAATAGAAATCTTGATCAGCAGTCAAGGGAAAGTAAATAGGAGGGAGATAGAATTTACATTAAGAAAAATTAAAGAAGATGAGGTACGCAGACCCCATTTATAAAACCCATATATTCAAGCATCCTCTAAAATAAATCCAATCACACATTGGTCAATAGTCCATAATCAATCCCTATTTATTATCATACATATCTCTATATGTATCAATAAATAACATTCATCTCATTAATAATAACACCATTCCATATATGCATTGATATCAATTAATGGGCAAAAGTTTTGCTAATATTTAGTTTTGCTAATACTTAGTTTTTGAAACAAAATAAACTCTTTTATTTTAATCAAAAAACCAAATCCAAATTAAACTCCTTTAATTTTAGCAATCTGAAATCATATTCCAGATAAAATAAACATCTTTATTTTAAACTTTTATCAATTAAAAATAAACCATTTATGTTAATTGAGAAAAATAAAAAAATTTCAAAGTCTGCACATCGGCGCGACCGCGCTCCAAATTGAACTAGGAGCGGCGCGGCCGCGCTGTACCCCAGAAACGTTTTCTTGGTTAGGGCGCAGCCGCGCTCCAGAATGAACTGGAAGCGGCGCGGCCGCGCCGCGACGCAGATTCAGAAAACTTTTCAGCCCAAAACTCGATCGTATTGCATATCAATTCATACATGGAATCATCAAAATCAATAATTAACACAAAGATTTGGCTCTGATACCACTGTTAGGTTTGTTCCAGTCACTGTCTATTTTGATAGTTCTTCTGCAATTGATCTTTCTTCCAATCCTGTTTATCATGCTAGAACTAAACATATAAACCTTGATTGCCACTTTATTTGAGAGAAGATCCACCAAGGTTTGCCGGTTCCCACTTATATTCATTCTAAACTTCAACTTGCAGATATATTCACCAAGTCTCTTGGTAAAACTTGTTAGGTTTGTATATTACGCAAGCATGCAATCAAATTACACAAATAGGGCGGAAGCGTGATAAAAACGGATTTTAAAATTTTCATACAAACCATCACCATGATCTATCATTGTGTTCAATTATCAATTAAACGAAAGAGAAAGAGAATAAGAATTATACCCTCGTAGAACAAAGCTTCCTCGGGTACAAGTTCAACTCCTAGTCCTTCGTGTTCTCCTCGAATTCCACCGATGAGATTCCTTCCTTTGATCAACGTTAGCCACCCAAGTGTTTGGCCTCTAGAGGTGATCCACCAAGGAAAAATAGGTATTCAAGAAGTTGGGTATTGGCAAAACCCTAGTTTCTATCTCTATAGAAATCGCAAGTACTCTCCACAATCTAATACAAGAGTGTGTAACCTTAATCTATGATAAGACTACTCTTATTTATAGATGTGGGAATAACTCTTCCCTAAACTATTTAAGATTAGGGTTTCTATTATAATTAAACTCCTTTAATTAATTATGCTCCTAATCCAATTAGGAATTCATGGGAGAGTACTTCTATTAATTAATTCCTAATCCCTATTAGGAATTAAATAATAATAATAATAATAATAATAATAATAATAATAATAATAAGACTCCTCTTATTAATTTATATTTAATATTCCAAAATATTAAATAATAAATATTAAGCTATTTAATTTATTCTATTTCCATAGATTATATTAAATACACTTAACTTATTATTACAATTATGCCATTTACTTCTTAAATAAATATTTTTCTTTTGCGGTGTGACCCTTTAGGTTCTCTATATTAAATCGGTTGTGAATAAATCAATTAGAACAATTCTAATCTTATTTAAATAAATAAATTAAACTATTTAATTCAGTTAAATAAATAATATTTATTCTACAATAAGGGTAAGCCCCCTTAGCGATCAACGACTTTCCAGATAATATATATTTCAACATTAATCACAAAAGAACCTTTCAGTGAATAGTTACCGTACAATTCAATCATTCTACCATACAATGTCCTAATTAAATATAAGACATGGATTTACTGTCAAGTCTTATTTTATTTAATTATATGTATTTCGATTCCCAAATGCACAACTCTAAATAATGCAAATTAGAAACTCCTTTCTAATTTCATTCTGCCTTGGGCAATGACTACTGAGTTGTCATTTATCGAATCACGTAGGACATTCATATCTTTTACTAGACGTGGTAGATTCTTTGTTGATCATTCACCTATCTCCATGTACAACTTATTATATCCAATCATACCCTTTGATATACCCTAAAGGTCTTAAGGGACATGTCAAAGTATAACTCATCATACACAAGATACTATGATGATCTCAAGTCCAAGGATCATTTGTACTACTATCACTATAGGAATTCCTATTGACAGGCGAGTAAAACTCCATTAGGTATTCCTTAGCGAGCCACGTTCAGTGAACTTATTCTCCAATAAGCACCTACATACTTGCTTTTGTGTCTCCACACAAATGAATATGAGATCAATCATCATCTTCTTAAGAGCAAGCAACGTATGTACTAATCTATCTGGATTCACTAATCCCCTATTTAGTAATCCAACGATTAGGAACGATTTTAGTTTGTGAGCTATCTAGAATTTAGATCTCATTAGCATGATCACCATCATGATTCTAAAAGCATTGCTCAAAACTATGGGTTTATCACATTTAATATAACAGCACCATGTAGATAATATAAAATGCCTTTTAAGAAAATCAATTCTTTTATTAATAAATGAATAAGATTACAAAGTATATGCTACATCATATCAAATATGATTGACTTGTGTGCATACTACTTTCAAAACTCTACACTAGTTTTTTCTTAGCAAGTTGAGGGTTCTAAATCCTTTCCACCCATCAACTTATGGAGAGGGTATTACATATAATGTATCTAATATATCATCACAAGTTTAAAAACATATTCATACCTGTTATACAAGCATATATACACAACATAATAGCTTGAGAAGTCGGGTTATTACTTGTTACAATTAGATCTTCTTCACACTTCTTCATGTAAAAATTAGATGAAGAAAATCTAATTTTTGTGAACAAAAAAAGAAGAGAGAGAAGTGTGAAGATCAGGATGGAGGATGGGAAAGAGAAAGAAAGAAAAAAAAATAGGAAGATGAAGGAGAAGAGAGAGACGAAGACCAATTTGGTCTCAATTTTTTTTTATTCTTTAGTTTTGTCTTTTTTTTAATGAAGTCAAACTATACTAATATACGGTCAAACCATATAAAACTAATTGGTTGTCGGCAATTTACGTATTTCTGTCAATTTTATCAGAAAATAATTTTGGGGTCGACATTGTATATAATTAAGTAGTTTATGTAGTAATTTATAAATCCAACTATTTTAAAGGCCGAATTATTAATTTGATGATACTTAATGTAATACATGTGTATTTAACCCTTTTGGCAAAAAGGAAAGAAAATGGATTCACATACCAATTGAATAGTAGCGATGACACCCGGGGCAATATTACTTCTCAATTTTGTATTTTGAGGATATAGAGATTGAAAGTTCTATCTCAAGGACTGTCTTGCACAGCTTTGGGTACAAGGGAAAGATCAAAAGGAATGTTTTTTTGTCTCTCCTCTTGTGAGTTTTTCACTTCATTTTTTTTTGTATTTCTTTTTTTAACCTATTTTATTACGATTTAATTTTAGGGATACATTTCATCATAGAGCCTAAAAAAGATATAAAGAAAATTTACATTTTCATTAAGATATCATCTTTAATTTGTGTTTGTGAGTTAATTTGTTGAAGTTTGTATGTGATTTTGTTCACTTGGAGTACCCTTTTAGGGTTTTTTCCCTTGAAGAACTCTTTTTCAATTAATTAGGGTTTTTTTTCTCGAAGAACTTTTTCAATTAATTATACATGTAACTCGAATTTTTGTAATTTGATGAACCTTTCCCATTATATTTTCATAGAGTTTATCAAAACTAGTTTATTTTCATTTAATTAAAACTAATTCAATAGTCAATATTTGTACTCACTTAAGAAGTATAACTAAGTACAAAATTATTAATTAAGATATTTTTAATTGAATGAATCTTGTATGATATTTCTCACAAGGTTTATTAACAAAAAAAAAATTAGAAAAGACAGCACATACAATTTTTTCTCAAAGTTTATTTTGGGATTGAAAACAACTTGTGAAAATTGTTATTAGTATTCATACAAGTTTATACTTTAATTTGTCCAATAGTCACTCAAATCCCTTGTGTACTAATAGGGGTGGAGTCTCAAATTCTGATAGTAACTAAGGTTGTGTGTGTATGTATATTTAAATTATGTATCAAACTAGAAAAAAAATTAAATAAAATAAAATAAAAAAGAGTTTAATCCTAACTAATTTACAAAATATTAATATACAAATTGTAAGTTTATTTTAATTTTTAAAATAACAACATTGTACTTTAAGTAGTTTATAACGATGACTATTGCATTTATCAAACTTTAATAAACATCCTTACATGCACTCTGACATATCCTTTCAGTATACCAAAATATTGATGTGCCAAAAACAAAATAATTGAAGAAATAATTTCAAAAAATTAGATGGAAGAATGGAAAACCAAAATGCAAGTCTCTACTAACCCACTCTTATGTTTTTCAATGGGGACTCCAAGTCAAGAACAAATAAGAGATTTTTATATTTATTATTTGGAGTATTTATTATGTTTAATGTAAAAGTAATTAAAGTGATTAATATATTTTATTTATTAGTAGAAATTTAGGACATTAATTAGTTATTAAAAATTATTAATATTCGGCCAAGAGTATTTTTGTTGGTTTAGTACTTTTATTATTTTCATGTAATATTAGGGTTTTGAGTATCTTTAAATAACCCCGGCAACATTGTTAAATAATTGATATTGAAATTGATTAGTATTATTTAATACTGTAAAGGTATTCTATTAATCTTAGTGTTGATTCGTGAAGTTAATACACTAATGAGACCCTAGTGATTTTAATCTGGAGTTTAAATCTTAGTTACAATTTTGTTATTTGCTATCGATACTTATTTCAAAATTTGTCCTGCGTCACCTTCTTTTGTCAAAACCCTAAGATATTCGCCCCTAATATAATGCAAATTCTATTAGGGGTGAATAGGAGTAAAATATCTATATATATTTTTTGAAATAAGGGTGCTATGACAATTTCGCATTAAAAAGCTATTAGTCAGTAATACCAACAAAATCCATGATTATTTATTAGTAACGGGTAATATTTTTTTCAAAACAAAATAAAAAATAAATAAAAATCTAGCACTTCTATTTCTCCTATGAACGGCCAATGCTGCTTTGGCAAAAATGTTTATGATATGATAAAATGTAACCATATTTTTAGTTGTGGTACTTTTTGCAAGATTATTAAATGTACAAATAGCCGACTCAAAAGATATTGCCCCATACATAAATTTAGCAAAAAACGATGGTTAGGGTTTGTTTGAATATCAATCTGTAAATTTTCATTATTAAAAAAAGAAGAAGTAAATAAATAACTTTGAGAATACTCATTCAAGTTCAACCCTTCCTGGTGAATTTAATCATTTAAGAGCATGAAGGCTGAAAGAGTGGGTTTGTTTTAGTTCAAAGGATATGTACATAAAAATCATGTCCTGCTCTAGTGACTGAAATGAGGAAAATAATCCCATAATCAGAGAGGGAGGGAGGGAGGGGGGGGGGGGGGGGGGGCTTTGAAAACATAAGAAGATTTACAAGTAATTTCTTGAGTGTATAGTTATAGCTTATCTTGGATAAAACATTACTTGTACAAGTACAACCAAACAAGGCATGCATCACATTTTGTTGCACACAAAATAAGCAAGGTCCACATTGATCGAGTCATGAACAATTGAACCCCCAAAATGACATAAACAAAGGAAAAAAACAAGCAAACAAACATTTACAAATCACTGGAGTAAGCTTCCTTGAACAAAACTTAAGGTCTCATCATGATTAAGGTTTATCAGTGGACTTTCAAGTGCTCGTCTTATGTGAGTTCATAAATGAATTGGGATAAAGTTAATGCTTAGCCAGTATGGCTGCTTCCACAACTAAGGACTATTAACGAGCTTAAGGATAAGCTACTGCTGTAAACCATAAAATTACCAAAACAAATTAATAATTTATACACCAAACAAAATACAAAAAGATCAAACCAAGAAACTTAGACATTGTCCCAATACTAACACTAGTCTTGACAGACCAGAGGCGGTTTTTCTCTAAAATAAATATGCGCAGTCAACCTCGACAAGCCACAACCCTTGCCATCTTAATGTGACATTATCAAACTAATATGTTAACTTCCATAGCTTGCTCTTTCTATTGAACTCCAAGTTCAGCATTGATTATAATTTCTATTATATATTGATGATTAATTTCATGACCACTAAGATAATCCCCACACAGTATGATTCTATATTACACATGATTCTTCATGATCTCTTTGTTACGGATGACCACATGAATAAGATAACAATTCAACATATGGTCTGATGGCCAGATCACCGTCGTACTATTCCCCATTTTTATCATCTATTCAACACCATCCAAGAACTTTCACCATAAGTAATACCTAGAGATTTAAGCAATCACCCTAGATTCAAGCAATCAACCTTGGACGCGATAAATTGTGTACAACACCATTTATCGGCACGTGTATGTTTGTTTGTGTGCTTGAGTGTTGGTCTTTGTGTATCTGCAAGTGCATGTGTCCATCTGTGTCACACTATATGACCTATTTCTTCATCTGTAGTTCAAATCAAGATACGATTCGGCTTTAGTTTGAAGTACTGTAGGTAATTTTAGACATTACCACCTCAGGTGATAGTAGCCTAAGCTAATTATGTGCATAAACAAGAACTCTACCTAACTGTCCATTTCTCACATAAAAAATGTTCATATAAAGAAATAATTGCAATCCCAAACTAACTATAATTCACGTAATAAAGATCAGGGAAACTGATTAAGATCATAGAGAAAACACAGTGCATATGGTATATATTCGAGCAAAATACCATAAACTAAAATGGCAACAACTAGCATAGAAGCATTAGATGTTTACAAGGCTACATCCTGCTTCTTTCCTACTAAATGAAAGTTGTATTCATCAAATCTCAACTTACCTTTGTAATAATACAACACCTCGGGAACGTTGTCCTTATGCTCGGTCACATAATTTTTCAAGAATCTCCTGTCTGCCATCGCCAATATTGATGTCAGCATCACACTATTGCTAATCCTGTTTCTTGACACCAAAGTTTGGAGAACTGAACACCTTGGGATAATCCTCTTCTCTAAGCTATAGATTAAAACACCTGGCGTAACAGACAACCTTGATGGGCTCCAATGCAATTTAGTCAAATAGAATTCCACTACTCTCCTAATTTTATCCACAGACATATTCATACAAAGGGGTTGCTTCTTGAACATGGAAAGGATCTCATCATTGGAGAAACCGAACCTTCTATAAATTTCAAATTTAGATTCCCAAGTCGAATCTTTGACCGTAATCATGGCATCAACAGCATGCCTAAATGATGCAGATGAAGGATCGAAACCCATTTCCTTGACCTTGAACACCACATTACGGAATTTATCACATGGCCTACGTAATACATTACGATACCCAGTAAGCATTTTCACAATTTGAGAGTGGGACGCACCAAGTGATAGTAACAATTCTGCATTGGATACCAAACTCGAAATACCACATGAAAGAATTGATGGGTAACGTTTGATGGCCGCAACTGCATTTTGGTGGCTGCCCAACAAAGTAATCAACACATTGAACAAGGGTATTAGATGGTTGTTCAAACTTCTAGTGAGAATATGAGGGTCCCAGGTGACAACTTTGATTAGCTCACTCTCGGAATTGTTGATCGCAAACAAAAAATCAAGCTTTGGCTTTAGGGCATTTTGAGCATCGTATAGAAGAAGAGATGGGCGGCTAGCAATTATTTTGCTAACATGGGATTTGGAGAATCCAAAGCTCTGGAAGAGTTTGAGAACTGAATTGGGTTTTTCAGTTGATTCGAAATTAACCAAATTGGATACACGAACAAGGGTTTTGCCTGATAATCCACATGTGTTCTCGAGATATGAGATTTTGAATGATGAATCTGTAGAGATGCTTTGTGTTCCATAACTACATATGGGTATTAAACATGTTTTCAAGTGCTGAAAAGTAGAGCAGATTTGTTCATTTTTGATTTGGGCTTGCCATTTACATTTGCAGAGAAAATGAAGAACCATCATTTTGGTAAACAGAACAGAAATTAAGCAGACGAAATGGGTCTACATAAAACTTACAGATTGAATAGTCGCAATGGCACCCGTCACCAATTTCGTATCTTTGAGAATGAAAGCATTAGGGTTCTCATAGTCTCTGTTGCGGAACTCCTTGGCGCAGCTTTGGGTTTAAGGAGAAGAATTTAAAACATTTTTATAAATGCGCCTATTTTTATACTGGCTCCGAATTATAAGATATTTGCTAATTTTTAAAAATCAATTTAAAATATTATTAAATTTAAAATTAACAAAATTTAATAAAATTTACAAAATAATAAATATTACTATTAATAAAAAAACAATAGTTTATACTTTATAATGTTATGTTGATTGATTAAAATTGAATAAATTTATATTAATTGTAGACTTAAAAAAGTATTTTAAAGAAAATAATAATCTTATACTTTTATGGAATTGAGAGTGTAGGCTGTATAACTAACCTTTGGATATGCACTAATAATCTGTTGCAATTAAAAGTGTTGATATCATTACTTCTCCCAATATCCCTCTATCCTAATTTAACTCGGCTATTTTTTTTAATATTTTGGTTGCAAAATATCACCCTAATAATTAGCATAAGCATTGTCAGTAGATGTCTTTTTTTAAAAAAAAAAACTTTATCAGATAAAATAGACCATTTAATCTTATGTTAAGATTTTCGATTAAATGGTGCCGTATAATTGAACTGAAAAGAAAACTAGAGAGAAACATATGAGAAACTTATTATTTTTTTGATATTCTGAAAGGCTCACTAAAATTTAACTTTTTAGTAAAGGATAGACTGAACTTGTGACCTTTAATTACATAACTTGGTTAGATTCTTTCTTTTAGAGATTCCATCTTCAGCGCTATAGTTGATGATGGCAATTGGGTACGAGTTAAACTATGGGAAGTAATTTTCTTACATCTGATGTATTCCAGTTATATTTATTGTAAAACTGTATTTATGTAGTATCATACTTATTATCTAATTATTAATATGTCTTATAGTTAAGGAGGAGATATAAGATGTGGCGACATGCTCATAATGGAATTTTGATGGTCGAGGTAACCAGACTCATCTGGGGAGCTGGTTATCAAAATATTACAACTTGTTTTAGTGTTCAGTGCTCTTATTGTTCTGCAATTTCTCGATACAGATGTCTATGTTACATGAACTCTTCACTTTGCCTAAATTAACTCTTTTAGGTCAAAGATGAGTCTTGATTATTCATTTATACTATGTTTGAATCGAAAGAATCGAATAAAAGAAGGAATAAAATGAAAGTTGAATGATTCATTCTATTTCTGACTGAAATGAGTCATTTTATATCCTCCCTAAGGAATAAAATTCACAAATTTGGAAAGAATTTTGGTTCATTCCAATAAAACAACCAAACACAATTATTTTCATTACATATGAATGAGTTATTTCATTCATATTATTCCCGTAATCTGTAATCCAAACGTAATATAGGGTACTTTTATTTTGTGCGAAATTGGGGGGTATGGTGGCTAGGGCTTTTTGATTGATAAGTTGTATATTTTGCATGCAGGTTGTTATGGGGTCTTAGATGTTGTTGATGAGATCTGTTACAAGAGGTTGGCTCACTTTAGGATGTTAACTTTAGATGTATTCTAAATGCTTTATGGCCTATTTGGTTATAACATTGAAATGGGAATGAGAATGAGATGATAATGGGAATGGAGTGAAATCAGCATTCCTATTTCTATGTTTGGTCAGAACAAGGAGCACACACGATTTTAATCGATCGAAGATTTTTTTTTAAGTTTATCGATTGGAATGGAATGTTCAATCTTTACCCATACTGATAAAATAAACATTCATTTAAACATACGAATAAACATTCCATTAGAATACTCATTCCCTCTTCTGTTAAGTAACTAAACATAAGAATTGACATTCCAAAAGAAATGCTCATTTCATTCCCCCTAAACCAAACAGGTCATTAGTGTTTAATATGCTCGCGGTCAATTTAGAGAGTTCACCATTTGGTCATTGATATGGAAACTATGGCTTGCCTATACATCACTTGTAGATAATGTCTTAACTTAGTGACACACTTAAAAATTTTAATTATTTTAAAAATAATTTATTTTTTAATTATTTAAAAATAATTTATTATAAATATAATTTATTTAAATCACAAACACAAATCAGTCGAATATTTTTTAGTGGAGCCTCAATTTTTTTCAGTTATATTATCAGCTCTGAGAACAACTAACAGTAATATAATAATTAGTAATTGAATAATGAAAAAATAATGCTATATTAGTAAGCATCATGAGTTTGGCAAAAAGGAAAGAAAATGGATTCACATACCGATTGAATAGTAGCGATGACACCTGACGCAATATAACTTCTCAATTTTATATTTTGAGGATATAGAGATTGAAAGTTCTCTCTGAAGGACTGTCTTGCGCAACTTTGGATATAAGGGAAAGATCAAAAGGAATGATTTTTTGTCTCTCCATTTGTGAGTTTTTCACTTCATTTTTTTGTAGTTTTTTTTTAAATTTATTTTTTACGATTCAATTTTAGAGATATATTTCATCATAAAGCCTAAAAAAGATATAAAAAAAATTTACATTTTTGCTAAGCTATTATCTTTAATCTGTGTTTGTGAGTTAATTTGTTGAAGTTTATACGTGATTTTGTTCCCTTAAATCACAAGGTTTATTAACAAAAAAAATAGAAAAAACAACACCAAAAATAAATTTTTTTTCTCAAAGTTTATCTTGGGTTTGAAAACAACTTGTGAAACTTGTTATAAGTGTTCATACAAGTTTATACTTAAATTTGTCCAATAGTTACCCCAATCCCTTGTGTACCAATAGGGTGGGGTTTCAAATTCTGATAGTGACTAAGGTTGTGTGTGTGTTTAAATTATGTATCAAATTAGCAAAAAATTAAATTAAAAAAAGTTTAATCCTAACTAATTTACAAAATATTAATATACAAATTGTGATGCAAGTTTATTTTAAATTTTAAAATAACAATATTATACTTAACAATACTTTTTAAGTAGTTTATAAACGATAACTTGTGCATTTATCAAACTTTAATAAGTATCCTTAAATGCAGTCTGACATATCCTTTCAGTATACCAGAATATTTATGTGCCAAAAACAAAATAATTGAAGAAATAATTTCAAAAAATTATATGGTTGAATGGAAAATAAAAATGCAGGTCTCTACTAACTCACTCTTATGTCTTCCAATGGGATTTTCAAGTCAAGAACAAAGAAGAAATTTTTTATATTTATTATTTGGAGTATTTATTATGTTTAATGTAAAAGTAATTGAAGTGATTTATGTATTTTATTTATTAGTAGGAATTTAGGACATTAATTAGTAATTAGAAATTATTAAAATTTGTCGCGAGTATTTTAGTCGTTTAGTACTTTTATTATTCACATGTAATATTGGGGTTTTAAGTCTCTTTAAATAGTGATGTAATCCCCACAAGATTATTAGATGATTGTGTTATTTCCCAAAGGCGCTAAGAGATCTAGAAAGGGGTTAAATAGATCTTTTAAAAACTTTTCTTTTAAAAAAATATTACCAACTTATAAATTAAACAAGTTAATTTAATTATGCACAACAGAATGATAGTTTGAAAAACCCCTTCAAAGATTTAAAAGAATTCTCAGTTCTGAATTTAGCACACTAGTGGAATTAAGTCACAAATACATATAATAGACTTTGCAGACAATGTAAGTGCAAAAAGTAAAGAAGACACAAGAAATTTTTAAGTGGTTCGGAGCACAAAAATCTTCTAGTCCACTATTCTATTCTTCGAATAGGTATAATCCACTAAGGATATGGATGATCACTTAGATCTGTTCACTAAGAACAGTTACAACAGATGAATCACTTAGATTCCTTCAAGTCACTAAGACTTGGTACAAGTCACCAAGACTAGTTCAAAAAGAACTCTTCAAGTCACTTAGACTTGGTTACAAGAAGGTCACTAAGACCAGAATAATCACAAAGAGAATAAGTGATTTTGAAGTGCTGCTAAGTGGTTTTAAGTCCAATGAAGAATGCCTTAGCAGCAAAACAAAATGTTCTTTTTCGTAGAGTAGAGCTTTTTGAAAGTTGTGCAACAATTCAAATCTTTGATCGTGTTCTCTCTTTTTTGTTGGATTGAATCTGCGTGCCTTTTATAGAAGTCCTCGAGATTTTCCTGTAGGAAAGTTGTCGTTGCTCATTAAATGCTCCAATTCTAGAAAATTTCTGATTGTTAACTTTTAGAAATGATGTGTCAGCTTGCTTTCGGTTGTGATATGTCACATCAGACTGTTACAGTGACAACCACGTGAGTTGTTGTCACTTCACCGAATTAGTTGTTAGACATACTTCGATCTAATCTTCTTTTTAAACTTAAAATGTTCAACAACTATCTTGGAATCTTCATTCCTCGAGTCTTCACATTGTCAATCCAATATCAGAGCTGATATAGTTTATGATTTTCTTAATCGTAGAGTTTTATGGTGGTCGTAGAGTACCTGGCTAGATGATTCTACAATTGGCAAACTCTACATTCCATAAGCTCTACAATCTTCAATGAGCTCTACGATCTCTTTCAGACTCTACGATCTTCAATGAGCTCTACGATCTCTGAGCAGACTTTGCGATTTTCATTTTGTCTTACGATCTCTAAGCAGACTCTACGATCTCATTCATTATGCTCTATGATCGTTCGATCGTCTAAACAATTTTACGATTGTTTAATTTCCTATAGTCTATACATTCAATTCATTTAATAGATCAACCTAACAAGCTTGATTTTCTACTTTAAGTCCTTTTACATCAATTTCATTTTGAGGACTTCACAAAATCTACTAGTTACAAGGTTGAATGGCATATATGACCCTCCAAGTTGCCACCTACTTTCAGTGTCGTCCCTAAAATACATTTTTCGTCAATTGGGTCCTTAAAGTGGTATTTTGTGTCGATTCTGTTCCTTTTACCCGATTTGACCCCAACCCGACCCATTCTTACCAAATTTTGACCCACCCCGACCTAGTTTGACCCGAACCCAATTTCACCAATTAATTTTATAAAAAAACTAAATTTTTTATAATAAATATTATTTTAAAAATAATTATTATTTTAAATATTTTAAAAATAATTATTATTTTAAATATTTTAAAAATAATTATTATTTTAAATATTTTAAAAATAATTATTATTTTCAAGAAAATATATTAGAAACTTTTATTTTTTTATAAAATGAATAAAGTATATAGATTCAAAAAAATTAAATAAGAAAATAAAACATTATTTTTCAAAAAAAAAGTAGATTTTTTTCATTTTTTATGTAAAACTTTATTTTTTGGAAAAAAAAGTTTATGTCTTTACCTTTATTATATGTATTCTAAATATTAGACATTTTAAAAATAAAAACTAAAAATAGAAATTAAAATACAAAATACAGTAAAAGATAAAAAAAAAAAAACTGATTCAATTTTTTTTTTTAAAATAATTAAAAAGTTTTAAAAATAATTATTATTTTCAGATAAAAAAAATTAGAATTTGTTTATTTTTAAAAAAAATGAGTAAAGTTTTAGAAAATATAGATTGAAAAAATAAAACTTTATTTTCATAAAACAAAATTAGAATATTTTTTTTCATTTTTAAAAGATGTGTAAATTTCCATAACAATAATTAAGGATTAAATTTTAAAAGATGTGTAAATTTTCATAAAACTAATTTTTTTTCTTGAAAATAATAATTATTTTTAAAACGTTTTAATTACTTTTTTTAAAAAAAATTGAATAAGTTTTATTTATTTATCTTTTACTATTTTAATTTTTATTTTTAGTTTTTATTTTTAAAATTTCTAATATTTGGAATACATATAATAATGGTAAAGACATAAACTTTTTTTTCTTCTAAAAATAAAGTTGTACATAAAAAATGAAAAAAATCTACTTTTTTTAAAAAAATAAAGTTTTATTTTCTTATTTAATTTTTTTGAATCTATATACTTTACTCATTTTATGAAAAAAATTAAAAGTTTCTAATATTTTTTCTTGAAAATAATAATTATTTTTAAAAAATATTTAAAATAATAATTATTTTTAAAATAATAAGTAGTTTTAAAAAAAAATTAATTTGTAAAATTAGGTTCGGGTCAAACTGGGCCGGGTTGGGTCAAAATTTAATAAAAATGGGTCGATTTGGGGTCAAATCGGGTAAACGGAATGGAATCAACACAAAATGCCAATTTAAGGACCCAACTGATGAAAAATATATTTTAGGAACGACATTGAAAGTGGGTGACAAATTGGAGGGTCATATGTGTCATTCACCCTAGTTACAAATATACATTATCTCATCATCAAATCAAATATGCATTTGTCCTAATAAATTGATATTGAAATTAATTACTATTATTTAACACCGTAAAGGTATTCTATTAATCTTAGTGTTATTTCATAGAGTTAATACACTAATAAGACCGTAGTAATTTAAATCTATAGTTACAATTTTGTTATTTACTATCAATACTTATTTCGAAACTTGTCCAAAATCATCTTCTTTTGTCAAAACCCTAAGATATTCGCCCCTAATATAGTATGCAAATTCTATTAGGGGTGAATAGGAGTAAAATATCTAATTTTTTTTTAACAATTTTGCATTAAAAAGCTATTAGTCGATAATACCAACGACATCCATGATTATTTTATTAGTAGCGGGTAATATTTTTTTCAAAAGAAAATTAAAAAAGTCTTGCAATTCTATTTCTCCTACGAAAGGACAAAATGTAACCATAAATATTTTTAACGGTGACTATTGCATTTATCAAACTTTAATAAGTATCCTTACATGCACTCTCACATATCCTTTCATAATAGTGCTACTTTGACCAAGATGTTTATGATATAAGAAGATTTACAAGTAATTTCTTAACTGTATAGTTATAGTTTATCTTGGATAAAACATTACTTGTAGAAATACAACGAAACAAGGCATCACATTTTGTTGCACACAAAATAAGCAAGGTCCACATTGATTGAGCGATGAACAATTGAACCCCCAAAATGACATAAACAAAGGAAAAAAACAAGCAAACAAACATTTACAAATCACTAGAGTAAGCTTCCTTGAACAAAACTTAAGGTCTCATCATGATTAAGGTTTATCAGTGGACTTCCACAACTAGGGACTATTATCGAGCTTAAGGATAAGCTACTGCTGTAAGCCATAAAATTACCAAAACAAATTAATAAATTTATACACCAAACAAAATACAAAAAGATCAAACCAAGAAACTTAGACATTGTCCCAACACTAACACAAGTCTTGACAGACCAGAGACGGTTTTTCTCTAAAATAAATATGCACAGTCAACTTCGACAAGCCACAACCCTTGCCATCTTAATGTGACATTATCAAACTAATATGTTAACTTCCATAGCTTGCTCTTTCTATTGAACTCCAAGTTCAGCATTGATTATAATTTCTATTATATATTGATGATTAATTTCATGATCACTAAGATAATCCCCACACAGTATGATTCTATATTATACATGATTCTATATGATCTCTTTGTTACGGATAACCAAATCAATAAGATAACATTTCAACATATGCCTGATGGCCAGATCAACGTCATGCAATTCCCCATTTTTATCATCTATTCAACACCATCCAAGAACTTTCACCATAGGTAATACCTAGAGATTTAATCAATCACCCTAGATTCAAGCAATCAACCTTGGACGCGATAAATTGTGTACAACACCATTTATCGGCACGTGTATGTTTGTTTGTGTGCTTGAGTGTTGGTCTTTGTGTATCTGCAAGTGCATGTGTCAATCTGTGTCACACTATATGGCCTATTTCTTCATCTGTAGTTAAAATCAAGATAGGATTCTGCTTTAGTTTGAAGTACTGTAGGTAATTTTAGACATTACCACCTCAGGTGATAGTAGCCTAAGCTAATTATGTGCATAAACAAGAACTCTACCTAACTGTCCATTTCTCATATAAAAGATGTTCATATAAAGAAATAATTGCAATCCCAAACTAACTATAATTCACGTAATAAAGATCAGGGAAACTGATTAAGATCATAGAGAAAACACAGTGCATAAGGTATATATTCGAGCAAAATAGGTACATAAACTAAAATTGCAACAACTAGAAGAGAAGCATTAGATGTTTACAAGGCAGCATCCTGCTTCTTTCCTACTAAATGAAAGTTGTATTCATCAAATCTCAACTTACCTTTGTAATAATACAATACCTCGGGAATTTCGTCTTTATGCTCAGTCACATAGTTTTTCAAGAATTTCCTTTCTGCCATCGCCAATATTGTTGTCAGCATCACACTATTGCTATTTCTGTTTCTCGACACCAAAGTTTGGAGAACTGAACACCTCGGGATAATCCTCTTCTCTAAGCTATAGATTAAAACACCTGGCGTAACAGACAACCTTGATGGACTCCAATGCAATTTAGTCAAATAGAATTCCATTACTCTCCTAATTTTATCCACAGACAAATTCATACAAAGGGGTTGCTTCTTGAACAGGGAAAGGATCTCATCATTGGAGAAACCGAACCTTCTAAAAATTTCAAATTTAGACTCCCAAGTCGAATCTTTGACCGTAATCATGGCATCAACAGCATGCCTAAATGATGCAGATGAAGGATCGAAACCCATTTCCTTGACCTTGAACACCACATTACGGAATTTATCACATGGCCTACGTAATGCATTGCGATACCCAGTGAGCATTTTCACAATTTGAGAGTGGGACGCACCAAGTGATAGTAACAATTCCGCATTGGATACCAAACTCGAAATACCACATGTAAGAATTGATGGGTAACGTTTGATGGCAGCAACCGCATTTTGGTGGCTGCCCATCAAAGTAATCAACACGTTGAACAAGGTTATTAGATGGTTGTTCAAACTTCTCCTGAGAATATGAGGGTCCCCGGTGACAAAATTGATTATCTCACTCTCGGAATTGCTGATCGCAAGCAAAAAATCAAGCTTTGGCTTTAGGGTATTTTGAGCATCGTATAGAAGAAGAGATGGGCAGCCAGCAATTATTTTGCTAACATGGGTTTTGGAGAATCCAAAGCTCTGGAAGAGTTTGAGAACTGAATTGGGTTTTTCAGTTGATTCGAAATTAACCAAATTGGATACACGAACAAGGGTTTTGCCTGATAATCCACGTGTTCTCGAGATATGAGATTTTGAATGATGAATCTGTAGAGATGCTTTGTGTTCCATAACTACATATGGGTATTAAACATGTTTTCAAGTGCCGAAAAGTAGAGCAAATTTGTTCATTTTTGATTTGGGCTTGCCATTTACATTTGCAGAGAAAATGAAGAATCATCATTTTGGTAAACAGAACAGAAATTAAGTAGAAGAAATGGGTCTACATAAAACTTACAGATTGAATAGTTGCAATGGCACCCGTCACCAATTTCGTATCTTTGAGAATGAAAGCATTAGGGTTCTCATAGTCTCTGTTGCGGAACTCCTTGGCGCAGCTTTGGGTTTAAGGAGAAGAATTTAAACTTTTTTTGTAAATGCACCTATTTTTATACTGGCTCCAAATTATAAGATATTTGCTAATTTTTAAAAGTCAATTTAGAATATTATTAAACTTAAAATTAATAAAATTTAATAAAATTTACAAAATAATAAATATTACTATTAATAAAAAAATTAATAGTTTATACTTTATAATGTTATGTTGATTGATTAAAATTGAATAAATTTATATCAATTGTTGAATTAAAAAAGTATTTTAAAGAAAATAATAATCTTATATTATGGAACTGAGAGTGCAGGTTGTATAGCTAACCTTTGGATATGCACTAATAATCTGTTGCAATTAAAAGTGTTGATATCATTACTTCTCCCAATATCCCTCTATCCTAATTTAACTCGGCTATTTTTTTTTTAATACTTTGGTTGCAAAATATCACCCTAATAATTAGCATGAGCATTGCCAGTAGATATCTTGTTTTTTTAGAAAAAAACTTTATTAGATAAAATAGACCATTTAATCTTATGTTAAGATTTTCGATTTTTTTGTCCATTGTATCAACTTCAAGCTTAGCTCGCAGTAAAAAAGATGGAGGTTGAGTAAGTGTAAGATTAATTAGAGTGCCTTAAGGGAGTTTTCAAACGTTTAAATGTATTTTAAAATTTTATTTGTCTAAAAGTAATTATTTCAAATGCAAATATCCCAAAAAATGGTGCAGTATAATTGAATTGAAAAGAAAACTAGAGGGAAACCTACTAGAAACTTATTATTTTTTTGATATTCTGAAAAGCTCACTAAAATTTAACTTTTTATTAAAGGATAGACTGAACTTGTGACCTTTAATTACATAACTTGGTTAGATTCTTTCTTTTAGAGATTCCATCTTCAACGCTATAGTTGATGATGGCAATATGGTACGAGTTAAACTGTGGGCAGTTATTTTCTTATATCTGATGTATTCCAGTTATTTTTATTATAAAACTGTATTTATGTAGTATCATACTTATTATCTAATTATTGATATGTCTTATAGCTAAGGAGGAGCCAGAGAGACTGTTGAATATAAGATGTGGTGACATGCTCATAATGGAATTTTGATGCTCGAGGTAACCAGACTCATCTAGGGAGCTGGTTATCAAAAGATTACTACTTGTTTTAGTATTCAGTACTCTTATTGTTCTGCAATTTCTCGATATAGATGTCTATGTTACATGAACTCTTCACTTTGCCTGAATTAACTCTTTTAAGTCAAAGATGAGTCTTGATTATTCATTTATACTATGTTTGAATTGAAAGAATCAAATAAAGGAGGGAATAAAATGAAAGTTGAATGATTCATTCTATTTTTGACTGAAATGAGTCATTTTATATCCCCCTAAGGAATAAAATTCACAAATTTGGCAAGAATTTCGTTTCATTCCAAGAAAACAACCAAACACAATTATTTTCATTACATAAAAATGAGTCATTTCATTCATATGATTCCTGTAATCTGTAATCCAAACCTAATATAGGGTACTTTTATTTTGTGCGAAATTGGGGTTTGGTTGCTAGGGTTTTTTGATTGATAGGTTGTATATTTTGCATGCAGGTTGTTATGGGGTCTTAGATATTGTTGATGGGATCTGTTACAAGAGGTTGGCTCACTTTCGGATGTTAACTTTAGTTGTATTCTAAATGTTTCATGGTCTGTTTGGTTATAACATTGAAATGAGAATGAGAATGGGATGATGATGGGAATGGAGTGAAATCAACATTCCTATTCCTATGTTTGGTCAGAACAAGGAGCGCACACGATTTTGATCGATCGAAGATTTTTTTAAGTTTATCGATTGCAATGGAATGGTCAATCTTTACCAATACTGATAAAATAAACATTCATTTAAACATACGAATAGACATTCTATTAAAATGCTCATTCCCCACTCTTTTAAGTAACTAAACATAAGAATTGACATTCCAAAAGAAATGTCCATTCCATTCCCCCTAAACCAAATAGGTCATTAGTGTTTACTATGCTCGTGGTCAATTTAAAGAGTTCACTATTTGGTCATCAATTTGGAAACTATGGCTTGCCGCCTATACATGACTTGCGGATGATGTCTTAACTTAGTGACACACTTAAAAATTTTAATTATTTTAAAAATAATTTATTTTTAATTATTTAAAATAATTTATTATAAATATAATTTATTTAAATTACAAACACAAATCAGTCGAATATTTTTAAGTGGACCCCAATTTTTTTTAGTTAGATTATCAGCCCTGAGAACAACTGACAGTAATATAATAATTAGTAATTGAATAATGAAAAAATAATGCTATATTAGTAAGCATCATCAGTTTGGCAAAAAGGAAAGAAAATGGATTCACATACCGATTGAATAGTTGCGATGACACCCGGCGCAATATAACTTCTCAATTTTATATTTTGGAGGATATAGAGATTGAAAGTTCTCTCTGGAGACTGTCTTGCGCAACTTTGGGTATAAGGAAAAGATCAAAAGGAATGGTTTTTTGTCTATCCGTTTGTGAGTTTTTCACTTCATTTTTTTGTAGTTTTCTTTATCTATTTTATTACGATTCAATTTTAAAGCCTAAAAAAGATATAAAAAAAATTACATTTTTACTAAGCTATTATCTTTAATCTGTGTTTGTGAGTTAATTTGTTGAAGTTTATACGTGATTTTGTTCCCTTGGGTACCCTTTTAGGATTTTTTTTGTCTCGAAGAAGTTTATCAAGAAATTAAAATACTTTGATAAAATGTTTTAAATTCCTTTTACAAAAGTACTTACTCTTGTACTCCCTCCATCACGTAAAAAGAGATTTGTTTATTATTATTCTTAATGAAATTGTGAAATTTAAAATTCAAAACTAGTTTGTTTTCATTTAATTAAAAATAATTCAATAGTCAATATTTATAATCATTTAAGAAGTATAACTAAGTATAAAATTATTAATTACTCCCTCCCTCCGTCCTAAATTAATTACTTTTTTAAGACTTTTTTAAGTCAAATTGACTATTTTTAAAATTAATAATTAAGCATATATAAATATATTTCTAAAATTATAAAAATTGAAATTAGTAATAAATTGTATATACTTTCTTTTGGTTATAATCTCTTCACCTATATTTTAACAAAAATAATAAAAAGATTAATTCTAAAAAAAAGTCAATTTGACTTAAAATGGTCAAAATTGAGCAATTAATTTGGGACAGAGGAACTATGATCTTTCTAATTGAATGAATCTTTTATGATATTTCTCACAAGGTTTATTAACACAAAAAAAAATGGAAAAGACAACACCACAAATAATTTTTGTTTTTTTCTCAAAGTTTATCTTGGGATTGAAAACAACTTGCGAAAATTGTTATAAGTATTCATACAAATTTATACTTGAATTTGTCCAATAGTTACTCCAATCCCTTGTGTACCAATAGGCGTGGGGTCTCAAATTCTGATAGTGTATAGTTATAGTTTATCTTGGATAAAACATTACTTGTAGAAGTACAACCAAACACGGCATCACATTTTGTTGCTCACAAACTAAGCAAGGTCCACATTGATTGAGCCATGAACAATTGAACCCCCAAAATGACATAAACAAAGGGAAAAAACAAGCAAACAAACATTTACAAATCACTAGAGTAATCTTCCTTAAACAAAACTTAAGGTCCCATCATGATTAAGGTTTATATAAAATTAATGCTTAGCCAGTATGGCTGCTTCCACAACTAGGGACTATTATTGAGCTTAAGGATAAGCTACTGCTGTAAGCCATAAAATTACCAAAACAAATTAATAAATTTATACACCAAACAAAATACAAAAAGATCAAACCAAGAAACTTAGACATTGTCCCAGCACTAACACTAGTCTTGACAGACCAGAGGCGGTTTTTCTCTAAAATAAATATGCACAGTCAACCTCGACAAGCAACAACCCTTGCCATCTTAATGTGACATTATCAAACTAATATGTTAACTTCCATAGCTTGCTCTTTCTATTGAACTCCAAGTTCAGCATTGATTATAATTTCTATTATATATTGATGATTAATTTCATGACCACTAAGATAATCCCCACACAGTATGATTCTATATTATACATGATTCTATATGATCTCTTTGTTATGGATAACCACATCAATAAGATAACATTTCAACATATGGCCTGATGGCCAGATCACCATCATGCTACTCCCCATTTTTATCATCTATTCAACACCATCCAAGAACTTTCACCATAGGTAATACCTAGAGATTTAAGCAATTACCCTAGATTCAAGCAATCAACCTTGGACGTGATAAAAGGTGTACAACACCATTTATCGGCACATGTATGTTTGTTTGTGTGCTTGAGTGTTGGTCTTTGTGTATCTGCAAGTGCATGTGTCCATCTGTGTCACACTATATGAACTACTTCTTCATCTGTAGTTCAAATCAAGATAGGATTCTGCTTTAGTTTGAATTACTGTAGGTAATTTTAGACATTACCACCTCAGGTGATAGTAGCCTAAGCTAATTATGTGCATAAACAAGAACTCTACAAAACTGTCCATTTCCCAAATAAAAACTGTTCATATAAAGAAATAATTGCAATCCCAAACTAACTCTAATTCACGTAATAAAGATCAGGGAAACTGATCAAGATCATAGAGAAAACACAGTGCATATGGTATATATTCGAGCAAAATACCATAAACTAAAATGGCAACAACTAGCATAGAAGCATTAGATGTTTACAAGGCTGCATCCTGCTTTTTTCCTACTAAATGAAAGTTGTATTCATCAAATCTCAACTTACCTTTGTAATAATACAATACCTCGGGAACTTCGTCCTTATGCTCGGTCACATAATTTTTCAAGAATTTCCTGTCTGCCATCGCCAATATTGATGTCAGCATCACACTATTGCTAATCCTGTTTCTTGACACCAAAGTTTGGAGAACTGAACACCTCGGGATAATCCTCTTCTCTAAGCTATAGATTAAAACACCTGGCGTAACAGACAACCTTGATGGGCTCCAATGCAATTTAGTCAAATAGAATTCCACTACTCTCCTAATTTTATCCACAGACATATTCATACAAAGGGGTTGCTTCTTGAACATGGAAAGGATCTCATCATTGGAGAAACCGAACCTTCTATAAATTTCAAATTTAGATTCCCAAGTCGAATCTTTGACCGTAATCATGGCATCAACAGCATGCCTAAATGATGCAGATGAAGGATCGAAACCCATTTCCTTGACCTTGAACACCACATTACGGAATTTATCACATGGCCTACGTAATGCATTGCGATGCCCAGTGAGCATTTTCACAATTTGAGAGTGGGACGCACCAAGTGATAGTAACAATTCTGCATTGGATACCAAACTCGAAATACCACATGAAAGAATTGATGGGTAACGTTTGATGGCAGCAACCGCATTTTGGTGGCTGCCCATCAAAGTAATCAACACATTGAACAAGGGTATTAGATGGTTGTTCAAACTTCTACTGAGAATATGAGGGTCCCCGGTGACAAAATTGATTATCTCACTCTCGGAATTGCTGATCGCAAGCAAAAAATCAAGCTTTGGCTTTAGGGTATTTTGAGCATCGTATAGAAGAAGAGATGGGCAGCCAGCAATTATTTTGCTAACATGGGTTTTGGAGAATGCAAAGCTCTGGAAGAGTTTGAGAACTGAATTGGGTTTTTCAGTTGATTCGAAATTAACCAAATTGGATACACGAACAAGGGTTTTGCCTGATAATCCACATGTGTTCTCGAGATATGAGATTTTGAATGATGAATCTGTAGAGATGCTTTGTGTTCGATGACTACATATGGGTATTAAACATGTTTTCAAGTGCTGAAAAGTAGAGCAGATTTGCTCATTTTTGATTTGGGCTTGCCATTTACATTTGCAGAGAAAATGAAGAATTATCATTTTGGTAAACAGAACAGAAATTAAGCAGACGAAATGGGTCTACATAAAACTTACAGATTGAATAGTCGCAATGGCACCCGTCACCAATTTCGTATCTTTGAGAATGAAAGCATTAGGGTTCTCATAGTCTGTTGCGGAACTCCTTGGCGCAGCTTTGGGTTTAAGGAGAAGAATTTAAAACATTTTTATAAATGCGCCTATTTTTATACTGGCTCCAAATTATAAGATATTTGCTAATTTTTAAAAGTCAATTTAGAATATTATTAAATTCAAAATTAACAAAATTTAATAAAATTTACAAAATAATAAATATTACTATTAATAAAAAAAATAATTTATACTTTATAATCTTATGTTGATTGATTAAAATTGAATAAATTTATATTAATTGTAGACTTAAAAAAGTATTTTAAAGAAAATAATAATCTTATGTTGGATATTTTTAAATCTAGAAAGTATATAATAAATATATTATATGATGTCTACATAGCCAACAAATGAATTGTTTCAGTTGGATAAAATAAAAGGTCTTAATATTAAGAATTTGGGTTCAAGTCATGGCAATAACATTCTTATAATTTTTTTAATTAATTAATTAATTGGGCCAACTATAATCCAACGGTAAGATGCCAAGACAGAGTTCAGCAATTGAAACTCTTCAGGAAATTGAAACCTCTTCATAGGGGTGTTAGAAAACCTATAAATAGGTTCCAAGTCTACCCAAAACAATCACTTCAAATCAAATCAATCTTTTTCAAGTTCTTAAGGAAATATTATTCTAATATTTTCTTGTTATAATTTATTCTCTATCATTTATAGTTTTGCACTAGATTTGTTACTACACAACAAATTCTAGTATAGAATAAAATCTGGGCCTGTCTTATCTTGGGAGACTAATTCGTAGTAACCATGTGTAGCAAAAGTAAGGGGCGAATATAGTCTTAAGGAAAGAGTAGTCAACCATTTGATTCAGGCGGTAATATTGTTGTTCTATATCAAATAACGAAGCGGGTTACAACAATCTTAAGACTATATTAACAATTGAGGACAACAATTCAAAAAATAGCTTGAATCAAATTAACAAACTCAAAAAATTTGATGGATTCTTCTTTAGACGTTGGAAAAGCAAAATGTATTTTTGCTTAACTGCATTAAAACTCTCTCATGTGCTAAATGAAGAGAAAATGGAAGAAAAAGAAAATGAGACACCGGCAGAAATGAAGAGTCGAATTAAATGAGAACAAGCTGATTTCATGTGTAAAGGGCACATTCTAAATGCATTATCCAATTCATTGTACGATGTATATGAAGCCAAGTTCATGGAAAAGACGGCAAGAGAATTATGGGAGGATCTTGACAACAAGTACAAAATCGAGGATGCCGGAAATAAAATGTTTCTAGTAAGTTCATTATTTGATTATCAAATGATAGATAACAAATCTGTTATGCTACAAGTACATGAACTTCAAATTATTATGAATCAAATTGTGTCGGAAGGCCATAGCCTTGATGAAGGGTTTCAAGTATCGACAATTATTTCAAAGTTACCATTTTCGTGGAAAGATTGTCGAAAGGAATTGAAACAAAAGAAAGATGCAATGACTATGCAAGAGCTTATTAAATTTCTCCAAGTTGAAGAGAATTCTCGAAACTTGGATAAATTAGAAATAGAAAATAAAAGTGCTAAAGCACTTGTCATAGAAAATGCATCTAAACCAAAGGGCAAGAACAAAAGGAAGCGTGGTGATCAAGATAATACTTCCGAAAATAAAAAACCGAAAGGTACTTGTTGGAAGTGTGGTAAGCCAGGACATTTCAAGAAACAATGTAATTTGTACTTGAAGCAAAGGCAACAAAAGAATGACCAAGCAAATATGGTAGGCAATGAAGATATTGCTGCTATGATTATGGAGACTAACATGATTGGAAATGACATGGAATGGTGGATCGACTCTGGAGCAACCAAACATATTGCCAAGAATAAAGCAATGTTTAAAGCCTATGAACCTATGAAGGATAGTCAAAAACTATTCATGGGAAATTCATCAACTGCAAAAGTGATGGGCAAAGGCAAAGTGGTTCTCAAGTTATCATCCGGGAAGACAATCACTCTTAATGATGTTCTTCATGTTCCAGAAATTAGGAAAAATCTTGTATCTGTTAGTCTTTTAAACAAACATGGCATAAAAGTCTTGTTTGACGCTAATTGTATTGTATTGTCTAAGGGTGGCATGTATGTCGGGAAAGGATATGAATCTAATGGCATGTACAAACTAAATATTATTAATAAAAATTCATCTTTTGCTTATATGATTTCTACTTTTGATATTTGGCATGCTAGATTAGGACATGTAAATTATAAAAGTATGCGTAGCGTGAGTAATCTTAGTTTAATTCCTAAGATTAATTTTTCTGATTTAGGAAAATGTGTTATATGTGTTAAGTCTAAAATTGTCAGGAAGTCTTTTAAAAAAGTAGAAAGAAACTCACAATTATTAGAATTAATTCATTCTGATATTTGTGAATTTGAGGGTATATTAACTAGGGAAGGTAAAAGATATTTTATAACATTTATAGATGATTGCTCAAGATACACTCAAGTTTATTTGTTAAGGACTAAAGATGAGGCTTTAGAAAAATTTAAAATCTACAAGGCTGAAGTTGAAAATCAATTAGATCGAAGAATTAAAATTCTTAGATCGGATAGAGGAGGGGAATACTTCTCTTATAATGATTTTTGTGAGAATCATGGTATAATTCATCAAACTACAGCCCCTTATAGTCCTCAGCAAAATGGAGTGGAAGAATGAAAAAATAGGACATTTGAAGAAATGATTAATACATTACTTCTTACTTTTGGTTTGCCTAAAAATTTATTTGGGGGGGGGGGGAGCTTTAATGACTGCTTGTTATATACTTAATCGTATTCCCCATAAGAAAACTCACATTACACCTTATGAATTGTTGAAAAAGAGAAAACCTTCTCTTGAGCATTTAAGGGTGTGGGGATATAGGACATTAGTAAGGTTAACTGATCCTAAAAGACCTAAGCTTGGAGCTAAAGCAATCGAGTGTGCTTTTATAGGTTATGCACAATGTGACACCCCCAAATCCGGGTTTCCTAACCTCGAATTCGGTGTTCACGATTCTCAACAACAAACATACTTTCTAATTAAATGCGGAATAATAATCATACAAAGTCTATCGAAATAATAATAAAGTCTTACAACATGGTCCCAAGGTTCTTTAACCTTAACTTAGAAACATACCCTTAATACAATAAGAGTTCACATAACCAAGTAACATTTTCAGATAACTAATACATAAGCCCTATCAGGCAGCTATTCTTGCACCTTCCCTTTTCTTTTGTCCCCTTTTGACGTTTCTACCTTAGCTGAAATAAAGATCATGATATAGCAAGGGTAAGCAACTAGTTTTCTTAGCAAGTTTATACACAAGGGAGATATATCATGAATAGAAGGAAGTTTCGCTTTCAATGTTCAACGACAGTATAAAATTGTGAAGAAACATGAATTAATAGTCAACAATTGAATATTCGAATAATTGAATGACAATTACTGAGTGGTTGAAAATAACCATAGACATTTGCCAATGTTCTCAGCATTTAAACTGGACCTCTTAAAAAGTTTTGGTAATCAAGGGGATCAGCCTTTCATACCTTGTGATTTATGCATAAACACTTAATAAACCAGCATTGATATCATGCCTTCATCAAATTTATCATTTTCTCAGCCAAGAGTTCTTACTATAGCAAATTAATAAGAACAACTTTTAAAATACATTTGATTTCACAAATTTAGACATGCTTGATCTAGCTGATACAAATAGCATAGATCTATCTCATAAACAGTTCATGCTTGAAAGAACTTTAATCTAATTCACAATTCAATAACAATAGAATATGAATTCAATTGCACAAGGTACGAATCTCAAAAACCAGTATAGATGTGAATAATCAACAATAATTATTCACTAACATGCTTCAAAAATCATAACTCGAGTTTGAGTTAGGGAACTTGCCTGTCTGCTCAGCTACAAACAATCTAGCTTTAACTAATTGGCCTTGAAGAACCTAACATTGATAATGTCGATCTATCAATTAGTACTGCGTAGTTGTATATCGACACGCTTACTTATGCTATTTATTTAACAATTAAGCCAATCACATAGCACACATAAGCAAATAGACTATCGTAAATCCTATAAGACACTTAATATTATCAATCCTGATAATATTTAATTCACCTCTTGGTATTATTAGTCCACTAATAACACTTTTATTCGTTTACTAATGTTATTAACATCTTAATAATATTTTAATCATCCAATAATACTTTAATCTAATATTATTAATCTCTTAATAATATTTTAATTCTCATATCATTAATAATATTTTAATCTAATATTATTAGTCATTTTAATAATATCTTAATCATTTATTAATGCTTAAAATAAATATTATTACCCATTCAATAATATTTCCATAAAGTTTTAATCTTAATATTTCTTTGTTTACTTAAAAATATCGGATTCTTATATTACAAATATCATAGTAATATTTTAATAAGTTATTAGGCGAATAAACAATTTATTCTAATTGTTTTACCCTTTATTAAACAACTCCTTTACTACCCATAAAAGGTCATAAATATTATTTCTCATTAAATATTACCAAAATACCCTTCAATAGTCATAATATATAATATTAGGAGTATCCAAGCTTAAAAGTCATATTTTCCTTATTTATGACATCATTTAACCATTTATTTTCTTTTAACCATAACTATAACATTATTATGAAAAATAGCAAATAGGTTCTAAAAATTATTATCCTCTGGATCTGGATAGTATATGGTCCAACAATGATCCAAAAATTGTTCTGGAATTTTAGAAAGTGATTTTCTATTTTTAAAGTACTCAAAACCTCCGAATCTTGTTACATTTTTCATAAATCAAGCTTTGCTCATAAAATTCTGAAATTTTCAGGGTACACTCTCATAACATGCATAAACATACTGTAAAAATTTCATATGTTTTCAAGGTACACACAGTGAGAAATCCGGGTATGAATATTTAGGAGTCCTTCACGGTAAAGCCATTACACAAAACGTACACATCGAAACGTGTTTATTCTTTTGTTACTTGTAGATAACTTCTTAAGGTACCTCTGTGATTTTTCCTAAAATTTTAACAGATCCATAACTGGGCGAAACAACCTTTGGAAAAATAAGGACAATAAGCTTTTAGGGTTTTAAAGCTTTAAGTTTTATAGTTGGACTGTTTTGGAAAAATAGCCCCCAAGGCTTCAAAAATTATTGGATTTGGGTTCTACCACTTGGATTTACTAGCTAACTCATGTACCTAGCACCCCCTTTCAACGGATCACAAATCCAAGTTGTAGACCTCAAGTTATGGGTGATCCAAGTGAAGAAAAGCTAGGGTTTTTATCCTTTAAGAACATAAGTTCATTTTCTTCCTTTGAATCTCCATTCTAATACTCAAGAGGATTAGATCTATACATGAAGCATGAAGATCTAATGATTCTTGAGTCTTAGAACAAAATCTCTCAAAAACTATGAAAATAAAACAAAGTAAGAAAGAAGGAAATGGTTTAGGGTTTCACCTTGATCTTGTAGCTACTCTCCTTGATCTACCAAAGTATGTGATGAACTTGAGATGCATGAACTATGCTAATATCACTCTCTTTTTCTCTCTAAGCTCTTACTCTCTATACTTGGTGAATAATAAATGAACCAACCCCTACTATCATTGGTGAGGGGTCCTATTTATAGGAAAGTAGAGACCATGGGCAAAATAGTCATTAATCATGACTAGGCAAGGGCAATTTGATCACTTCATCAATAATAGGAAGCTTTCTAGCAACTTCCTCAAGGGTATTTTAATCATTACCCAACTTCTTTTAAGGTTAAAATAGTCTTTTCGTAAAATCTTAATTATCCATTAGTTATTAACCATTCTTCATTGGTTATTAGACATTGGTTATTATCTTGCCATAATTACATTGTTTAAACACAATGGTTATTATCCCGCCATAATTACATTGGTTATTAACCACTTGGATATACAATGGTTATTGCCCCTTCATAATTACCTTGGTTATTAACCACTCTTGGCCATTTTAGCCATTACACACCAATTCCTACACTTGACTCACATATGGTTATTTCTTAACCGTAGTTATATCATACCTGCCAACACAAGTATAGACACATCTTATACATCTCCCACCAATTAACCCAAGTTGGTTTAAATTGAACACAACGTTAACTCATTAAATTAAATTAGATTTAATTAATAAGGACGTTCAAAATTCACGGGCATTACACACAAAATAGCAAAGCCTATAAATTCTTGACCATGGAATTCACAGATTCTGTTAGCCAAAATATAATTTTGGAGTCTAGAGATGTTGAGTTCTTTGAGAATTCTTTCTTTAGGAAAAGGTCAAGAGAAGACACTGATAAAGAGGATCAAGGAACAGTTCATCATGAAACAAATGATGAAATGGAACTTACTACATCTACTGAAGAAATAGAACCAAGAAGAAGTAAAAAGTAAGGATAGAAAAATTCTATGGCCCTGATTTCTACATGTATCCAGTTGAAGGAAACAGGGATAATATTGTTTCTTCTAGTGTCTTTGTGACTGAGCATGATTCTAGTGATAAAGATCCATTGACTTTTAGAAAAGCTATAACCTCTCAAGATTCAGGTTTTTGGCAAGAAGCCATTAATAATGAAATGTATTCTATCATGGATAACAAAACTTGGGTCTTAATGGATTTACCTCCTAGTTGTAAACCCATTGACTGTAAATGGATATTTAAAAGGAAAAGAAAACCAGATGTATCCATAGATAAGTATAAAGTTATATTGGTAGCCAAAGGTTTTAAGCAAAAGGAAGGAATTGATTACTTTGACACATATGCTCTAGTAGCAAGAATTAGTACCATTAGGTTATTAATTGCATTAGCATCAATTCATAAACTTGTTATACACCAAATGGATGTTAAAACTGCTTTTCTAAATGGTGATTTAGAAGAGGAAGTTTATATGGAACAACCAGAAGGGTTTGTTTTAAAAGGCCAAAAAAGAAAAGTTTGTAAACTTGTTAAATCTTTATATGGTCTAAAACAAGCACCCAAGCAGTGGCATGAAAAAATTTGACCAAATGATTATTTCCAATGGATTTAAAATAAACGAATCAGATAAATGTGTTTATTCTAAGTTTAGTAAATGTTTTGGTATTATAATTTGTTTATATGTTGATGATATGCTTATTTTTGGTACTAGTGAAAAAGTAGTATTAGAAACTAAAGCATTCTTGTCTGCTACTTTTGATATGAAAGATATGGGGGAGGCTAATGTAATTTTAGGTATTAAAATTGTGCGGTCTCAAGATACCATTTCTTTAACTCAGTCTCATTATATTGAGAAGTTGTTAAAGAAGTTTAATCACGAGAATTGCAAGATAGCCTCTACCCCATATGATCATTCTGTTAAGTTATTTCCAAATAAAGGGAATAACATATCTCAGTTAGAGTATGCAAGTATAATCGGTAGTCTAATGTATGCAATGCAGTGTACTAGACCTGATATAGTATTTGCGGTTGGAGTATTGAGTATGTTTACTCATAATCCAGGTCAAGTTCATTGGGACGCGGTATCAAGGATACTTAAATATCTTAAAGGCACAATGAACTATGCATTATGCTATACAGGATACCCAGCTGTGGTAGAAGGGTACACGGATGCAAACTGGATAACGGATTCAGATGAAATAAAGTCTACAAGTGGATGGATATTCACTTTAGGAGGAGGGGCAATTTCTTGGGGTTCCAAGAAACAAACCTTGATAACACATTCAACTATGGAATCCGAGTTTGTTGCATTATCAGCTGCTGTAAAAGAAGCCGAATGGCTTAAGGATTTATTATTTGAGATTCCACTTTGGCCCAAGCCAATGACAGCTATCTCAATATATTGTGATAATGAGGCAGCATTGTCACGGTCTTATAATAAGGTTTATAACGGGAAGTCTAGACATATAAGTTTAAGACATAGTTATGTTAGGGAGCAAATCAATAAAGGGGTTGTTACCTTTAACTATGTCAAGTCAAAGGAAAATTTGGCGGATCCTTTTACAAAAGGCCTAGGCAAGGATATAATATGTAAGACTTCTAGAGAGATGGGTTTAAAGCCTTTAAATGAGAGGTAACCTATAAGTGGAACCCAACTAAATACTAGAGTAACAACTAGTATATTAGTTCAATGAAAAAATAATTATAGTAATAATCAGTTATACACTAAACAAGTATGAAGAATAAATACTTCATAACCATCTCAAAGTTAGTGTATGCTTGCATGGAGAACAAAGAGGGTAGGGTAAACCTTTAATGAATCTATGTCCGGTTTGGAGGATGCAGGTCATACAAGTGCATCTAATTAGATTCACCTATGTAAGTGAAGGAAGTGGGGCCGCTTCTGCGAGACTTAAGGCTTGTCTCTAAGTCACTTACGAAACCCAAGAGGTAAAACACAAGGCCATAAATGTGTTGGGTTTCCTTAAACTATAAGGGATATAGTATATGTCTATTAAGCAAGATATCACTTTAAGATTTCTTAGTTCAAAGCTAACGCTACTAAGAATTCTGATATTTTGTGATATAGACTATGCAAAGGTTCAAGTCGAAAGACACCTATTACTTATGTATGCTATATCTAATAAGAGAAAGAAGAATGTCAAAGGAAAAGGATTATGAAAATAGGGGAGGATTGTTGGATATTTTCAAATCTAGAAAGTATATAATAAATATATTATATGATGTCTATATAGCCAACAAATGAATTGTTTCACTTGGATAAAGTAAAAGGTCTTAATATTAAGAACTTAGGTTTAAGTCATGGCAATAACATTCTTATAATTTTTGCGACCAAAATTACAGGTGTTGACTTTGTCATATTCTAAACCTAATGTTTTGATGATGATTTGTTCAATATTACTAAATTCTTTATTGTGAATTTCAGGAAATTGTTTCAAGAATTGTTTGATGGGATTCAAGAAGATGGAAGATTATTTGAGTCTTAAGAATTTTTATTGTAAGGTCATTGCAAATATTTGATTTTTTAATTCAAGGCTCTAGGACATTTACATGCATATTATATATGTGATACGTGCACAGGTGAATTAACTTGAGTACTTTGAATTTGATTAGTTCACGTTATTTAATTATGCATGATTATCTTTATATAGATTGGATATGGGTAATAGTTATTATGCATAATTATCCTGGATATGGGTCAGTGTTATTAAATGACATAAGAAGACGTGTGGCAGTAAATTTCTTGGAAATCTAATATGATATATTTTGACTGTTTGTTTTGAAAAAGAGATGAAAGAGTGGCAGGATATTCGTTGTAGTAATCATTATCCTTTTTGAAGTGGTTTGTTATATCCGGATATTGCGATCAGTTAAGTACTTTAGTTCCGGATATATTACTAACTGACTAAGAACTTGATAAGTAACGTTTGTTTGCAAACGACGAAAAATTTGGGATATATTTGCTACGACAGTAACATTGCAATGGCAGGATAAAATTGAGCTGCAACGGTTATAATTTATTGACGCTATAAATTGTGCGTTTATCATCTCTGTTAAAAAAACTCTCCAACATTGCACCGATCATATACAAAAGAAATATTATTCATATTATCTTGGTGCAATTAAATATTTGCTGTTGTGCTTCATATATTCTGATTTTGTTCAGCATATATTTGTGAGCTATAAATTGGTAATATCCTTTTTAATTTAATTGATCAGTGCATACATTAGCTGAGCCTTGCATTGTTAAATTGTTTATTTGCTTTGATCATTAGACCTCTATTATTGTAATCTTAATTTTTAGACTAAGTGTTGTCTAAAAGAATTTAATCCAGGTGGATTACGGTTTGTTTACAAACAGGTTCAAGTAAGCATAGGTGCTTAAGGAGTGCATTGGTGCACAAGGAGAAAAAGTGCTCAAGTGAATTATTGTAATTCAAGATTTGATAGAATTTGTTTTGTAACAGGAATTGATTGTTAAAAGAAATAAAGTGAGTCTCCAATACTAATTGGTATTGGACGTGGAGTAGGCTATTATTATAGAGGGTAATAGCTGAACCACGTAAAAAATCTTGGTGTTAATTTTATTACTTGCTTTACTTTAATTATTCAAAAGTTAGTTAATTATCTTAATAATTAAAATTTGAATATTTACATTATTTTAAGATAATTCATTATTACCAAGTATTTTCACTAAGTTATATTAATCTATAAAATCACCAAGATATTTTCTTAAACAAAAATTCAATTCAGTAGACCATATTCATTCAGCAAGCTACATTCATAGTAATTCGGTAGACCATATTCATTCAGCAAACTACATTCATAGTAATTCGGTAGACTATATTCATTCAGCAAGCTGCATTCATCAATATAGTAGACTATGTTCAATAGCTTGGCTTAAATTTTTTAAATTTGTAATAGTCTGTATCCACACTTATTCAACCCCCCCTTCTAAGTGTGCCTTATCTGAATTTCATTTGGTATCAGAGCTTGGCTCTACTTATCTTGGTCTTAAAGGTGACTTGTAGGGAAAGATTCTAATATGGCACAATTCGGAAACAACAATCAAGAAGGTCAATCAACCAATAAACCTCCACTGCTGTATGGAACAGAAAATTACAACTACTGGAAATTCCGAATGAGGATCTACCTTAAAAGAGATCCTTGGGAATGGTGGGTCGTGGAGAACGGACCGGTTATACCAAGAAAAGATGATGGTACTCCAAAGACCATGCTAGAAATGGACTCAACTGAAACTTTTATGGTTTCCTATGATTCAAGGGCTATGAATACATTATTTAGCGGCATGGTTCAATCAGAGATAGATAAAGTTTCTTCATGCAATACAGCTAAAGAAATTTGGGATACTCTTGTGGTAAGCCATGAAGGAAAATCCAAGGTTCGAGAAGTCAAACTTAGCATGCTCATGCATGACTATGAAATGTTTAAACTTGAAAAAGACGAAACCATAAAAATGGCACAAGCAAGGTTTCTAGTGCTGCTAAATTCATTGAAGCTACTTGACAAAACTATTCCACAAAGTGAGATTAATCGTAAGTTACTTCGGGCAATGCCCAAAAGGTTTGTTTCTAAGATTACTACTCTTCAAGATTCTTCCACTATTTCTACTATGGATACTCTAACACTTTTTGGTGAACTTGAGGAATATGAACATCAGTTAAAAAGATATGATGATGAGGAAGAAACTCCTCGAAGAAAGGTTTTAGCTCTTAATGCAGGAAATGAAGAAGAACTCGATGATGATTCCGATGAAGAGATAGCCATGATGTCAAGGAGACTCAAAGGACTACTGCAAAGGAAGAACAAAAGGAAGAATATCTTCAACTCAAATAAAGGCAAATGAAAGCAAACTGAGGAAACATGTTTTGAATGTGGACGTCCAGGGCACTTCAAGAAGGACTGCTTTCAACTTAAGAACAAGGGAAAAATGAACTTCAAGGATAATAAAAGAAACAAAGCTCTTGTCACTTGGAGTGATGAAGAGGAGTCCGAAGTTGAGGTGGATGCCAAGGATGAAATAGCTCAAATATGCTTCATGGGAATAGAAGGTGAATCAAATGAGGTATGCTTCAAGGCAAAAGTTCCATCTCAAAAATGGATTCTTGATAGTGGATGCTCTCGTCACATGACTGGTGATAAATCGAAGTTCGTGGAACTAAAAACTAAGAAGAAAAATGGGACGGTAACTTTTGGAGATAATCGAACCTGTGAGATTATCGAGAAAGGTAAAATTGGTAATGGTAAGGTCAATATTGATAATGTTCATTTTGTTAGTGGACTTGAATTTAATCTTATAAGTGTTAGTCAATTAATGGATAATGGTCATCAAGTTAGTTTTGAAAAAGAAAAGTGCACAATTACTCATGGTACTAACAATACTACTTTAGTGGCACAAAGAGAAGGAAATATATATACTATTGATTTTGATCAACAGGATGAAGAACTATGTCTAGCAACTGTGCAAGATGAGGCTAACCTATGGCATAAGAGGATGGGACATGTTCACATGGATTTAATCAAGAAATTATCCTCAAGGAATCTTGTCAAAGGATTGCCAAAGATAAAGTATGAAAAGAGAGTAATATGTGTTCCTTGCCAACTTGGGAAACAAGTAAGAACTTCGTTTACAGCAAAGAACATGGTATCAACTTCCTCTCCTCTACAACTATTTCATCTTGATTTATTTGGTCCTGAAAGGCATGCTAGTATTAATGGTAAATTTTATGCTTTTGTAATAGTTGGTGATTTTTCTAGATATACTTGGGTGTTGTTTTTAAAAACCAAAGATGAAGCATTTAAAGAGTTTGAGAAATTGATTAGAAGTTTAGAGACTAAGTATAGTCTCAAACTTATAAAAATTCGGAGTGATCATGGTACTGAATTTCTAAAGGACTTTACCATATTTTGTGACCAAAAAGGAATAAGTCATGAGTTTTCAGCTCCAAGAACTCCTCAGCAAAACGGAGTAGTGGAAAGAAAGAATAGAACACTTCAAGAAACAGCTAGAATACTTTTACAAGAAAGCAAAATCCCAAAGAAATTTTGGGCAGAGGCTGTTAATACCTCTTGTTATGTGTTAAATAGAGTTCTTATTCGCCCTATTATTTTGAAAACTCCTTATGAGCTTTTGAACAACAAAATTCCTAATATAAGTTATTTCAAAGTATTTGGATCTAAATGTTTTATTCTAAATACTAGTGATAACTTGGAAAAATTTGATGCTAAATCCTATGAGGGGATTTTTATTGGTTATTCACAAAACAGCAAGGCATATCGTATATTTAATGTTAACAAGCTATGTGTTGAAGAATCAGTACATATAACATTTAATGAAACTAACAATGATCTTCCAAAAGAAAGAGAAGAGGATGCAGGTAATTTGGAGATCTCAGTAAATCCGGCAAACCAGAAAAATCTATTCAGCAAGCCAAATGAACAGATTCAGCAAGCTGAATTGGAAAACACACAAGGAGTGGAACAAGGAACAACACAATAACTTGAGGAAGATTTCCCCCAACAAGAAGAAGTAATATACGATGTCCAAATGCCAAATATTGCAAGATATCTCAAGAATCATCCACCGGAAAACATTATCGGAGATATAAACAAAGGAATCACCACACGAAGAAGTTTACAAAATCAATGTGCATTCTCTGCATTCTTATCACAATTTGAGCCAAAGAATGCTAAAGAAGTCATTCTTGATGAAAGTTGGCTAATGGCAATGCAAGAGGAACTTCAACAATTTGAATGATGTCAAGTTTGGGAATTGATGCCTCCTCCTAAAGATGTTTCTGTCATTGGAACAAAATGGGTATTTAAAAACAAGCTGGATGAACATGGGACAATCACTCGTAACAAAGCAAGGCTAGTGGCTCAAGGATATAATCAACAAGAAGGGATCGACTACGAAGAAACTTACGCTCTAGTTGCAAGACTGTAATCTATCCGAATTTTATTAGCCTTTGCATGCTTCAAGAAATTTAAGCTTTATCAAATGGATGTAAAAAGCGCGTTCCTAAATGGATACATTAATGAAGAAGTCTATGTCAAACAGCCTCCTAGGTTCGAACATGAGAAATACCCAAATCATGTTTTTAAGTTAAACAAAGCTCTCTATGGTCTCAAGCAAGCTCCAAGGGCTTGGTACGAGAGGTTGAGTAAGTATCTTCTTTCCAGTGGTTTCACTAGAGGTAAAATTGATTCCACATTATTTATTATGCATGATAAAAATGATATAATTATTGTTCAAATATATGTGGATGACATAATATTTGGTGCTACTAATGATTTTCTTTGTGAGTGGTTTTCAAAATGTATGCATAAGGAATTTGATATGAGTCTTATGGGAGAACTAAATTACTTTTTGGGGCTTCAAATCAAGCAAACTAAGGAAGGGATCTATATTCATCAAACCAAGTATACAAAAGAGCTTCTCAAAAGATTTGGTTTTGAAGGATCTAACCCAAAGGCTACACCAATGAGTACATCGATAAAACTTACATCAGATGATAAAGGTACATATGTAGAGTTAACCAAATTTTGAGGTATGATTGGGTCTTTAATTTGACTGCATCTAGACCTGATATAATGTATAGTGTATGTCTTTACCAAAGAACTCACACTTGCTGAACGTCTTCACCGCATCCGACACCGTGCTTACTTCACCTCCCGCTCTGAACAAAAAGTTCATATTGCAGACATTGATTGAATTTGCTCTCTCTATCTCTATCTTTTTGCCTGATGACAAAGGGGGAGAGATACTCAACTACTCTGATTTTAACAACATACTCTGGTTTCTTCTGGTTTCTTTTGATGGTTTATTATGTTGGTTTTAAGATTTTGATACTATGGTACTATGGTTTCTGTGATGTTTTGGTTTTTGATAGGCATGATTGATTTTAAATGCCTGTGTTAAGACAATTGGTTAAAATTGCTTATGGTATTTGGTTTTAATCATGTTGTTATGGGATGTTATTTGATACTAACATATGCATGTCATATGGATTTGTTTCCTGAAATTAAGCTATGCATAAATTTAGGAGGAGCTTTAATGATTTATGTTGTCATCATCAAAAAGGGAGAGAATGTTGACTTTGTCTGTGACGCCCCCAAATTCGGGTCTCCAAATACCTGGATCCGGTCATCACGATCCAACATAAACATCCACCTATAACAACATATGGTATCTAAAGTGCGGAATAAAATAAACATACGTTGTTCATTACAAGGTGTTACTAGTCCCAAAATACGATTAACCTTAAACATTTACACAATCCATACCCTAAATAGCTATCAGGGTTTAAATTACAATAACAGTAATTAACTAACACATGAATCTAAAGTCTGCTACGAGAAGTCTATTATTTCATCTTTTCTTTCCCTTTGTTCTTCCCTGACGTCTCGGGTTTAGCTGCAATGAAGTCATGATATAGCAAGAATGAGCAACGAGTTTGCCCAGCAAGTTTAAAGTGCAACAATAAGGATATATCATGATGAAGGGATATTAAAGGAATTTCAACATAAGAGAAAATAAATCAGAAGCAAGAATAATAATTTCTTTTAGAACAATTGATAGTCAAATAGACTTTGAACGATAACTTTCAAAGGAGTCAATAGCTGGTTGACCCTCTGGTTACTGGCTACAGAATAACGTACTTGAGGGGATCAGCCTCGCGTACCCTATGTATATGCATAACATTTAATTCTGTTGTTTGTACCTTATATACGGTACGTGGGGTACTCCCCTATAAATAAAGGGGTGTTCATACAGTCTAAGAATCCTTACCATCGATTGGTTCAGATAGCTTTTATAAATTCTCACATATTTGTCTGACCGAACAAGGGTTCAGACTTAACCATGAATGGTTTATAAATTCCTGAATTTAAATATACGAATCTCAAATGCACGAGTACGAATGCCAATAAATATACAGATGTGGAATAATTTAGAAAATAATTAGACCACTTAAGGCATGCTCGGAGATAAAAACTCAAGCTTAAAGAATACTTGCAACAGTATACATATATACCTTTTTGCATGAATTAAAAATAGTGCATAAGGCTTAGAAATTTGCTCAATGTAAAAGTTGAGTAAAGAAGAACTTGCAATAATGTAAGGAGTTTAGGGTTAGGAACTTGCCTGTTTGCTCAGCTACAGATAAATTCTAGCTTTACTTAATTGACCTTGGATAACCTATCAGTTGGTAGAGTTGGTATATCCATTAGCATTGCGTAATCGTATACTGATACACTCACTTAAATAAGTAATCATGGTCACTATCATTTGAATACTCAATTTATTACCTTTAATTGTATCTAGGTATGGTTTAACAATCCTGATAAAAATAAATTTATTTTGGTTTAAAGATAACGGAAAACCATTGATCAATTATTTAATTAATTTACTCTTAATTACCATTACCTTAGGGATAATTTAGTAATTATTGTACTTGTTCTTTATTCAACATTAATTAAGGTATAACTTTACACACACTTAATAAATAAAGATAATAAACACTTAGCGAATATTAAGTGTTTATTAAGTAAAGCTAGAATTTATCTGTAGCTGAGCAAACAGGCAAGTTCCTAACCCTAAACTCTTTACATTATTGCAAGTTCTTCTTTACTCAACTTTTACATTGAGCAAATTTCTAAGCCTTATGCACTATTTTTAATTCATGCAAAAAGGTATATATGTATACTGTTGCAAGTATTCTTTAAGCTTGAGTTTTTATCTCCGAGCATGCCTTAAGTGGTCTAATTATTTTCTAAATTATTCCACATCTGTATATTTATTGGCATTCGTACTCGTGCATTTGAGATTCGTATATTTAAATTCAGGAATTTATAAACCATTCATGGTTAAGTCTGAACCCTTGTTCGGTCAGACAAATATGTGAGAATTTATAAAAGCTATCTGAACCAATCGATGGTAAGGATTCTTAGACTGTATGAACACCCCTTTATTTATAGGGGAGTACCCCACGTACCGTATATAAGGTACAAACAACAGAATTAAATGTTATGCATATACATAGGGTACGCGAGGCTGATCCCCTCAAGTACGTTATTCTGTAGCCAGTAACCAGAGGGTCAACCAGCTATTGACTCCTTTGGAAGTTATCGTTCAAAGTCTATTTGACTATCAATTGTTCTAAAAGAAATTATTATTCTTGCTTCTGATTTATTTTCTCTTATGTTGAAATTCCTTTAATATCCCTTCATCATGATATATCCTTATTGTTGCACTTTAAACTTGCTGGGCAAACTCGTTGCTCATTCTTGCTATATCATGACTTCATTGCAGCTAAACCCGAGACGTCAGGGAAGAACAAAGGGAAAGAAAAGATGAAATGATAGACTTCTCGTAGCAGACTTTAGATTCATGTGTTAGTTAATTACTGTTATTGTAATTTAAACCCTGATAGCTATTTAGGGTATGGATTGTGTAAATGTTTAAGGTTAATCGTATTCTGGGACTAGTAACACCTTGTAATGAACAACGTATGTTTATTTTATTCCGCACTTTAGATACCATATGTTGTTATAGGTGGATGTTTATGTTGGATCGTGATGACCGGATCCGGGTATTTGGAGACCCGAATTTGGGGGCGTCACAGGTTGGTATCAGAGCCATAGGTTATAAACTTTAGGATCGCGAAACCTAGGTTATAACCTTCATAGTAAACTCGTATTGAGTGTTAGGAGATAAATCGAGGAGATTTATTTATGTAGTTTTGATGAATTGGGGAATTCATCGAGTCGAGTAGTACCCAATGAAATATAACTTCATTTCTTCAATGAATATATTTTATTGTTGTACTAATGTTGATTTTTGGTGTGATTGTAGGATGGCTGACAGGGCAGGGACTAGTGGGACCCAGGAGGAGGAGATATTTACAGACATACCAGTAGTTTCAGAACAGCTGGTGGGCTATGCCCCTATTGCCCCTGGATTGTTACAGGAGGAGTCCGAGTCGGAGGAGGACTACCAGAGGGAACTACCAGAGCCAGTGGTAGGTAGGGTGATGAGGTCCGGTAGTCAGGACCCTGATGCTGAGGAGGAGGATCCCGAGGCCGAGGGAGAGGAGCCACCTGCCTACATGGATGGCATGGGGTCCACTGCCGACGATATTATTGAGGGACTGACCAGCAGAAATGAGGAGTTGGAGGCTCGGATTGCTCATTTGGAGGAGCAAAACCAGACCCATCAGTTTATGGAGGACCAGTACAGAGACCTAGCCTACCAGCTCGAGCATGATTTAGGGGTGGCTAAGGTACAGCTGCAGGGCTACGAGTTCTCAGCACAGCAGGTCGGACCACTGCTACATCAGTTAGTGGCCCGAAATGCTGAGTTGAGAGAGAGGTTGGAGCAGAGGGATTTACAGATCGCCCACCTGAGGGCGAAACAGGAGGCCATGAAGTTCGAGATGGGGCTAGAAGTTGCTGAGAATGTCCGAATGAGGGACACCTGGGTCAGAGCAGCAAGTAGAGTTGACCTGTTGGAGGACCGGTTAGAGGCTGGGGCGGTGAGGATAGAGACCCTAGGCCATGCCCTAGATGCAGCTTACAGGAGACCCCGGGCTGAGGTAGGGGAGTCCAGTCGCTCTGTCCGTCGCAGGATCGGGGATGGAGCATTCTCTTCTGGCCAGCAGGCTCGGATCCGTCATGATGTATAGTGATGGGATAGGATGGTTGTTTAGTTGCTAGTACAGTCAGTCCCACCTTTTGTTATATTAGGGACGTATGCATATTTGTATTGTGAAACATTTTATTTGCTTTCTTGTTGGGGTAGTAGTCAAACCCCAACTTTTGTTGCCTTAAAGGATGGGCAGTATCATTCCCCACTTTTTGTTTTAGGGGATGTTTGGTAGGACACAGTGGCGCATTTATAGCAGTATGCCACAGGTTTCGTCTTGTAACAAACGGTGGTATATGAATATAAATGCAGATGTTTCACTTAAATCAATGTATTGATAGATATTTTACCTTTAATTGTTTATTTTAATAACATATGATGTAAAATATAAATCTATAGGTAAAGGTCATCAGTTTCCTTATTCCAAACCATGCCAAGGGGAAGGCCACGTAACCGACAGGTCGAAGAGTCAGAAAGTGAGGTTGGAGACCAAACCAACCCCATGAGAATGTTTGCGGAAATGCTGGCAGAGGCCATGCAATCAAGACCGCCACCTGGAAGAACCCAAGCCGCAGCCGAGCCAGCGCATCATCTGGCAAACTTTAAAGATTTCAAATTGGTCGGACCACCCGAGTTCAAGGGAACTCTTAACCCAAGAGAAGCACAGACCTGGATTGAAGAGATAGAGAAGGTCTTTGAAGTGGCAAGGGTGGCAGAGGAACAGAAAACAAGTTTTGCTACCTTCATGTTAAAGGGTGAGGCAAACTACTGGTGGAAGGCCAACAGAGGCCGAGTGGAAGAAGGCACTGTCGCTTGGGATCGTTTTAAAGAAATGTTCTTGGAAAATTACTTTCCAGAGAGCATGAAGCAGGAGATGGAGATCAAGTTCCTGGAACTAAAACAAGGGAACATGTCTGTGGCTGAGTACGCAGCTAAGTTTAATGAGTTGGCACGGTTTGCAGCTCATCAAGTCAGCACCGAGGAAAGGAAAGCTCGTAGGTTTGAGCAAGGGTTGAAACCATGGTTATACCGTTCTGTGGCGGTATTGAAAATCAGAACATTTGCAGAATTGATGGAGAGGGCAATCATTGCAGAGGGTGGTAGTGAGGCTTTGGCCAAATACAACCAAGAGAAGAAGAAAGGACATGAGGGCCCGAAGGCAGGGAGCAGCGGGGGCAGCAACACCAATAAGCGCAAATGGAGTGAGGGCCAATCTTTCGGGAGCAATAAACCCGGAGGAAACCAGTCTGGAGGGGAGGCAAAGAAACCAGGCAGGTGCAATAATTGTGGCAAGAACCACACCGGGGAATGTATGAAGGGAAAGAGTGTTTGTTACCGGTGTGGGCAACCGGGGCACATGGCTCCCCAATGTCAGAATAAGCCAAAGGGGGGATGTTTTTCATGTGGAGCACCCGACCACCAAATGAGGGATTGTCCGAAGAAGAAAAGCGACGCCGGGAGTGGCAACCGAAACAACAACAACAGTGGAAACAGCAACTGATTGAACTACGGGCCACCATCCAGTCAAGCCAACAGGCCAACAGCCCGCACGTTCAACATGACTATGCAGGATGCCATGGAATCCAAGGACGTGGTGTCAGGTATCATCCCAATCAATGATATAAATGCATATGTGCTATTTGATTCGGGTGCTACTTGCTCTTTTGTTTCCGAAGAATTTGCTAGTCAATTAAATGTACCTTGTGAAAAGTTAGAACACCCTATGAACGTAGAAGTAGCCAACAAGGAAATTATCCCCGTAGAATGCATTCATAGGAATTGTTGTGCTGAATTGCGAGGATTTAAGCTCAATGTGGATTTGATACCAATTCGACTGGGAGAGTTCGATGTAATCTTGGGAATGGATTGGCTATCAACCCACGGAGCAGTTATTGACTGTAAGAAGAAATGTATACACCTAAAGACTTCTAATAAGTCGAAGGTGGTATTTTATGGCAGCAAATCACCAAAACCATCTTGTTGTCTCACTATGATGCAAACAAGGAGATTACTGAAGAAAGGATGCGAGTGTTATTTGGCCCATGTGGTCGATACTCGTCAGGTCGGGGATGAGATGAGTCAAATACCAGTCGTGAGAGATTTCGTCGATGTCTTTCCCGATGAACTTCCGGGACTGCCGCCGGATAGGGAAACTGAGTTTGTGATCGATTTGGCACCGGGAACCGCACCAATATCGAAGCCACCGTATCGAATGGCACCTGTAGAGATGAAGGAGTTGATGGTGCAACTGCAGGAGCTGTTAGATAAAGGTTATATCAGACCGAGTGTGTCCCCTTGGGGAGCGCTAGTTCTGTTTGTAAAGAAGAAAGATGGTTCTATGCGACTTTGTATCGACTACCGGGAGTTGAACAAAGTTACGATTAAGAATAGGTATCCGCTTCCTAGAATCGACGATCTGTTTGATCAACTTAAGGGAGCGAAGTACTTTTCAAAGATCGACATAAGAACAGGCTATCATCAGCTGAAGGTGAGGTAAGAAGATATCCCGAAGACTGCATTCAGAACTCGTTACGGGCACTTCGAGTTTCTGGTAATGTCTTTTGGATTGACGAATGCACCAGCAGCATTCATGGATATGATGAACAGAGTGTTCAAGCAGTACTTGGACAAGTTCGTAGTTGTATTCATCGATGACATCTTGGTATATTCAGAAATAGAGGAGGAGCATGCTGAACATTTAAAGATTGTATTAGGAGCTCTCAGGAGGGAGAAATTGTATGCAAAGTTTTCCAAGTGTGAGTTTTGGTTGCAGAGAGTGCAGTTTCTGGGTCATGTCATCGACAAGAATGGTGTTTCGGTGGACCCAGCAAAAGTGGAAGCAATCATCAACTGGGAACAGCCGAAGACGCCGACATAGATCCGAAGTTTCTTGGGATTAGCGGGATACTATCGAAGATTCATTCAGGATTTTTCTAAGATAGCATCGCCGTTGACCAACCTCACAAGGAGAAACAGTTAAGATTATTATTATTATTAATATTTAGTACCTTTATTTACTATTTATTAATAAATAATTATTTTATTAACTTTATTCATATTTAATTATTATTATTACTAAATAATAATTAAATATTTATTACCTTTATTTATTATTTATTGGAACAATAATAAATAATTATTTATTAACTTTATTTATAATTAATTATTATTATAAAAAAAATTATTAAATGCTGATTATCTTTATTTATTATTTAATAAATAATAAATAATTATTTTATTAACCTTATTCATATTTAATTATTATTATTATTAAATAATAATTAAATATTTATTATCTTTATTATTTATAATAAATAATTATTTTATTAACTTTATTATTTAATATTAATAATAAAAATTAAATATTTTATTTATTGAAAATAATTAATTACTTTATTAATTGTATTTATTAGCATATTAACTAATCAATTTATAAGTGCAGGATTAGTTTCAATGTAATAACCAAAGTTTGAGCCAAAGATAGCACAACTAGTTTAGTTGATGTATCATAGTATTCATGTATTCCCCAAACAATGTGTATTACACCATCACAGTGATACAACCAACAGAAACCCAGATTTTGAACTCAAAATTATAATACAACTCCCAAGTTCACATCAAACAATATAGCTATTATACACCAACACACTACCGAACCATTTTGGTTCCTCAATTACAGGTTTCCAGCAAAACGAAATACAAACTAATATCATACATATACTATAACCAATACATAACAATTGGCTGCTACAACCCAACAAAGTACCTAGAACAGTTTATTCCAATACCAGAAAACAAACTACCTAAAACAGAGGAAGAAGATATTCCAATACAGAGAAATCAACCAAAGCAATATCATGTATAACATAATCAACACGATTGACTGCTAGAACCCTTAAGGTTCATCAACAACAATTTTCCCAAATAAAGTCCTAATACAGTATGTCACACAACCTACCCAGTTGGTAACACAACTAAATACACAAGAAGGAACCTATAACAAACCCAATACAAGGAATCATCACAGTCGCCTAATACCTTGATTTTGTGCGGTTGGCTGCCTTCCTCCTCCTTCCGAAGTATGAAACCCAGCTGGACATTCGCTGGTTGACTCCCCTGTTCCCCCCCTAATTTCGAACCCTAACTCTGTATAATATTTTGCTCTAAATATGGGACTCACAAGAATGAAAGAGAATTGACAGCCTTGGGGGATTTAGGGCTTCAATTTATAGAACCGGGTTTGTCCAATTCGCCGGTCAATACACCATTGGACAACCCAGTGACCAGTGGGTAGAGGGGGATAGTGGTCGATGTCAACTCCAACCCGTTCGAGCCCAGCTGTCGTCAGCTATGGAGCCGTGTGGTCCCGTCGGTCGAATCGCCGCTTGTTCGAGCCCGTTGGTTCGATCGTCGAGTGCTTGGTCGTTGACGCCTTCGCCCGTTTGTCCGCTGGTTTTCTAGCCTACGCCGCCGGTCGCCTCATGCCGGTGTGGTTGATTGAGGGACTAGGGCTTAGGTCGGATTTGATTTGAGAGGCTAGGATGCCTTGGATTCCCTTGACTGATCTCCCCTTTTCTTGCTTCGGTTATTCGAGGTTCCCAGTGATCAATCCCTTCCCCAATTTCATCTGATTTGGCTTGAAGCTCTATTAGCCCCAATTTGTATAGGAACGGTTCAACCCGTGGTCAGCCTCAACCCGTTAGCTTGAATGGTATAGGATGGGTCGACCCGACATGGAATGAAAAGAAATGGAGTTGGGCCGGTTATTTAAAGTACAAAGTGGCCCAATCGAAAAGAATAACAAGGAAATTGGATTTGGCCCGATAAAATAAAAGGAACATGGGTCCATTAAATTAACACCCTTATGTCCAAATATTTAAATTAAATAATTAGTTCAATAAATTAATTATTTGAACATTTGTTTCAGCAAACATTTCTTTTCCGAATTATTTAAATCCGATAATGATAGAATAAAACTATTTATTAAGTTTTCTTCCCAAATTTTCTTGAAATTAAACTATTAGGGTTTAATCACCAATTTATTCAGGCTATTAGTGAGCCCCTTTAATGCAAAGGAAATTATTGGACCGTATATTTATATGATTAAATAATAATACCTACATGGAATCCAATTTAATTCGAAAAAATATATATAGAATGAATTTTATCTATTAAAATAAATTTGATACAATGTTTAAAATTTCCTGGACATTACATTGTCATATTCTAAACCTAATGTTTTGATGATGATTTGTTCAATATTACTAAATTCTTTATTGTGAATTTCAGGAAATTGTTTCAAGAATTGTTTGATGGGATTCAAGAAGATGGAAGATTATTTGAGTCTTAAGAATTTTTATTGTAAGGTCATTGCAAATATTTGATTTTTCAATTCAAGGCTCTAGGACATTTACATACATATTATATATGTGATACGTGCACAGGTGAATTAACTTGAGTACTTTGAATTTGATTAGTTCACGTTATTTAATTATGCATGATTATCTTTATATAGATTGGATATGGGTAATAGTTATTATGCATAATTATCCTGGATATGGGTCAGTGTTATTAAATGACATAAGAAGACGTGTGGCAGTAAATTTCTTGGAAATCTAATATGATATATTTTGACTGTTTGTTTTGAAAAAGAGATGAAAGAGTGGCAGGATATTCGTTGTAGTAATCATTATCCTTTTTGAAGTGGTTTGTTATATCCGGATATTGCGATCAGTTAAGTACTTTAGTTTCGGATATGTTACTAACTGACTAAGAACTTGATAAGTAACGTTTGTTTGCAAACGACGAAAAATTTGGGATATATTTGCTACGGTAGTAACATTGCAACGACAAGATAAAATTGAGCTGCAACGGTTATAATTTATTGACGTTATAAATTGTGCGTTTATCATCTCTGTTAAAAAAACTCTCCAACATTGCACCGATCATATACAAAAGAAATATTATTCATATTATCTTGGTGCAATTAAATATTTGTTGATGCGCTTCATATATTCTGATTTTGTTCAGCATATCTTTGTGAGCTATAAATTGGTAATATCCTTTTTAATTTAATTGATCATTGCATACATTAGTTGAGCCTTGCATTGTTAAATTGTTTATTGGTTTGATCATTAGACCTCTATTATTGTAATCTTAATTTTTAGACTAAGTATTGTCTAAAAGAATTTAATCCAGGTGGATTAAGGTTTGTTTACAAACAGGTTCAAGGAAGCATAGGTGCTTAAGGAGTGCATTGGTGCACAAGGAGCAAAAGTGCTCAAGTGAATTATTGTAATTCAAGATTTGATAGAATCTATTTTGTAACAGGAATTGATTGTTAAAATAAATAAAGTGACTCTCCAATACTAATTGGTATTGGACGTGGAGTAGGCTATTATTATAGAGAGTAATAGCTGAACCACGTAAAAAATCTTGGTGTTAATTTTATTATTTGCTTTACTTTAATTATTCAAAAGTTAGTTAATTATCTTAATAATTAAAATTTGAATATTTACATTATTTTAAGATAATTCATTATTACCAAGTATTTTCACTAAGTTATATTAATCTATAAAATCACCAAGATATTTTCTTAAACAAAAATTCAATTCAGTAGACCATATTCATTCAGCAAGCTACATTCATAGTAATTCGGTAGACCATATTCATTCAGCAAGCTACATTCATAGTAATTCGGTAGACTATATTCATTTAGCAAGCTGCATTCATCAATATAGTAGACTATATTCAATAGCTTGGCTTAAATTTTTTAAATTTGTAATAGTCTGTATCCACACTTATTCAACCCCCCTTCTAAGTGTGCCTTATCTGAATTTCATTTGGTATCAGAGCTTGGCTCTACTTATCTTGGTCTTAAAGGTGACTTGTAGGGAAAGATTCTAATATGGCACAATTCGGAAACAACAATCAAGAAGGTCAATCAACCAATAGACCTCCACTGCTGTATGGAACAGAAAATTACAACTACTGGAAATTCCGAATGAGGATCTACCTTAAAAGAGATCCTTGGGAATGGTGGGCCGTGGAGAACGGACCGGTTATACCAAGAAAAGATGATGGTACTCCAAAGACCATGCTAGAAATGGACTCAACTGAAACTTTTATGGTTTCCTATGATTCAAGGGCTATAAATATATTATTTAGCGGCATGGTTCAATCAGAGATAGATAAAGTTTCTTCATGCAATACAGCTAAAGAAATTTGGGATACTCTTGTGGTAAGCCATGAAGGAACATCCAAGGTGCGAGAAGTCAAACTTAGCATGCTCATGCATGACTATGAAATGTTTAAACTTGAGAAAGACGAAACCATAAAAATGGCACAAGCAAGGTTTCTAGTGCTGCTAAATTCATTGAAGCTACTTGACAAAACTATTCCACAAAGTGAGATTAATCGTAAGTTACTTCGGGCAATGCCCAAAAGGTTTGTTTCTAAGATTACTACTCTTCAAGATTCTTCCACTATTTCTACTATGGATACTCTAACACTTTTTGGTGAACTTGAGGAATATGAACATCAGTTAAAAAGATATGATGATGAGGAAGAAACTCCTCGAAGAAAGGTTTTAGCTCTTAATGCAGGAAATGAAGAAGAACTCGATGATGATTCCGATGAAGAGATAGTCATGATGTCAAGGAGACTCAAAGGACTACTGCAAAGGAAGAACAAAAGGAAGAATATCTTCAACTCAAATAAAGGCAAATGAAAGCAAACTGAGGAAACATGTTTTGAATGTGGACGTCCAGGGCACTTCAAGAAGGACTGCTTTCAACTTAAGAACAAGGGAAAAATGAACTTCAAGGATAATAAAAGAAACAAAGCTCTTGTCACTTGGAGTGATGAAGAGGAGTCCGAAGTTGAGGTGGATGCCAAGGATGAAATAGCTCAAATATGCTTCATGGGAATAGAAGGTGAATCAAATGAGGTATGCTTCAAGATAAAAGTTCCATCTCAAAAATGGATTCTTGATAGTGGATGCTCTCGTCACATGACTGGTGATAAATCGAAGTTCGTGGAACTAAAAACCAAGAAGAAAAATGGGACGGTAACTTTTGGAGATAATCGAACCTGTGAGATTATCGGGAAAGGTAAAATTGGTAATGGTAAGGTCAATATTGATAATGTTCATTTTGTTAGTGGACTTGAATTTAATCTTATAAGTGTTAGTCAATTAATGGATAATGGTCATCAAGTTAGTTTTGAAAAAGAAAAGTGCACAATTACTCATGGTACTAACAATACTACTTTAGTGGCACAAAGAGAAGGAAATATATATACTATTGATTTTGAGCAACAGGATGAAGAACTATGTCTAGCAACTGTGCAAGATGAGGCTAACCTATGGCATAAGAAGATGGGACATGTTCACATTGATTTAATCAAGAAATTATCCTCAAGGAATCTTGTCAAAGGATTGCCAAAGATAAAGTATGAAAAGAGAGGAATATGTGTTCCTTGCCAACTTGGGAAACAAGTAAGAACTTCGTTTACAGCAAAGAACATGGTATCAACTTCCTCTCCTCTACAACTATTTCATCTTGATTTATTTGGTCCTGAAAGGCATGCTAGTATTAATGGTAAATTTTATGCTTTTGTAATAGTTGATGATTTTTCTAGATATACTTGGGTGTTGTTTTTAAAAACCAAAGATGAAGCATTTAAAGAGTTTGAGAAATTGATTAGAAGTTTAGAGACTAAGTATAGTCTCAAACTTATAAAAATTCAGAGTGATCATGGTACTGAATTTCTAAAGGACTTTACCATATTTTGTGACCAAAAAGGAATAAGCCATGAGTTTTCAGCTCCAAGAACTCCTCAGCAAAACGGAGTAGTGGAAAGAAAGAATAGAACACTTCAAGAAACAGCTAGAACACTTTTACAAGAAAGCAAAATCCCAAAGAAATTTTGGGCAGAGGCTGTTAATACCTCTTGTTATGTGTTAAATAGAGTTCTTATTCGCCCTATTATTTTGAAAACTCCTTATGAGCTTTTGAACAACAAAATTCCTAATATAAGTTATTTCAAAGTATTTGGATCTAAATGTTTTATTCTAAATACTAGTGATAACTTGGAAAAAATTTGATGCTAAATCCTATGAGGGGATTTTTATTGGTTATTTCACAAAACAGCAAGGCATATCGTATATTTAATGTTAACAAGCTATGTGTTGAAGAATCAGTACATATAACATTTAATGAAACTAACAATGATCTTCCAAAAGAAAGAGAAGAGGATGCAGGTAATTTGGAGATCTCAGTAAATCCGGCAAACCGGAAAAATCTATTCAGCAAGCCAAATGAACAGATTCAGCAAGCTGAATTGGAAAACACACAAGGAGTGGAACAAGGAACAACACAAGAACTTGAGGAAGATTTCCCCCAACAAGAAGAAGTAATATACGATGTCCAAATGCCAAATATTGCAAGATATCTCAAGAATCATCCACCGGAAAACATTATCAGAGATATAAACAAAGGAATCACCACACGAAGAAGTTTACAAAATCAATGTGCATTCTCTGCATTCTTATCACAAGTTGAGCCAAAGAATGCTAAAGAAGTCATTCTTGATGAAAGTTGGCTAATGGCAATGCAAGAGGAACTTCAACAATTTGAACGATGTCAAGTTTGGGAATTGATGCCTCCTCCTAAAGATGTTTCTGTCATTGGAACAAAATGGGTATTTAAAAACAAGCTGGATGAACATGGGACAATCACTCGTAACAAAGCAAGGCTAGTGGCTCAAGGATATAATCAACAAGAAGGGATCGACTACGAAGAAACTTACGCTCTAGTTGCAAGACTGTAATCTATCCGAATTTTATTAGCCTTTGCATGCTTCAAGAAATTTAAGCTTTATCAAATGGATGTAAAAAGCGCGTTCCTAAATGGATACATTAATGAAGAAGTCTATGTCAAACAGCCTCCTGGGTTCGAACATGAGAAATACCCAAATCATGTTTTTAAGTTAAACAAAGCTCTCTATGGTCTCAAGCAAGCTCCAAGGGCTTGGTACGAGAGGTTGAGTAAGTATCTTCTTTCCAGTGGTTTCACTAGAGGTAAAATTGATTCCACATTATTTATTATGCATGATAAAAATGATATAATTATTGTTCAAATATATGTGGATGACATAATATTTGGTGCTACTAATGATTTTCTTTGTGAGTGATTTTCAAAATGTATGCATAAGGAATTTGATATGAGTCTTATGGGAGAACTAAATTACTTTTTGGGGCTTCAAATCAAGCAAACTAAGGAAGGGATCTATATTCATCAAACCAAGTATACAAAAGAGCTTCTCAAAAGATTTGGTTTTGAAGGATCCAACCCAAAGGCTACACCAATGAGTACATCGATAAAACTTACATCAGATGATAAAGGTACATATGTAGAGTTAACCAAATTTCGAGGTATGATTGGGTCTTTATTATATTTGACTGCATCTAGACCTGAAATAATGTATAGTGTATGTCTTTGCCAAAGAACTCACACTTGCTGAACGTCTTCACCGCATCCGACACCGTGCTTACTTCACCTCCCGCTCTGAACAAAAAGTTCACATTGCAGACATTAATTGAATTTGCTCTCTCTATCTCTATCTTTTTGCCTGATGACAAAGGGGGAGAGATACTCAACTACTCTGATTTTAACAACATACTCTGGTTTCTTCTGGTTTCTTTTGATGGTTTATTATGTTGGTTTTAAGATTTTGATACTATGGTACTATGGTTTCTGTGATGTTTTGGTTTTTGATAGGCATGATTGATTTTAAATGCCTGTGTTAAGACAATTGGTTAAAATTGCTTATGGTATTTGGTTTTAATCATGTTGTTATGGGATGTTATTTGATACTAACATATGCATGTCATATGGATTTGTTTCCTGAAATTAAGCTATGCATAAATTTAGGTGGAGCTTTAATGATTTATGTTGTCATCATCAAAAAGGGGGAGAATGTTGACTTTGTCATATTCTAAACCTAATGTTTTGATGATGATTTGTTCAATATTACTAAATTCTTTATTGTGAATTTCAGGAAATTGTTTCAAGAATTGTTTGATGGGATTCAAGAAGATGGAAGATTATTTGAGTCTTAAGAATTTTTATTGTAAGGTCATTGCAAATATTTGATTTTTCAATTCAAGGCTCTAGGACATTTACATACATATTATATATGTGATACGTGTACAGGTGAATTAACTTGAGTACTTTGAATTTGATTAGTTCACGTTATTTAATTATGCATGATTATCTTTATATAGATTGGATATGGGTAATAGTTATTATGCATAATTATCCTGGATATGGGTCAGTGTTATTAAATGACATAAGAAGACGTGTGGCAGTAAATTTCTTGGAAATCTAATATGATATATTTTGACTGTTTGTTTTGAAAAAGAGATGAAAGAGTGGCAGGATATTCGTTGTAGTAATCATTAACCTTTTTGAAGTGGTTTGTTATATCCGGATATTGCGATCAGTTAAGTACTTTAGTTTCGGATATGTTACTAACTGACTAAGAACTTGATAAGTAACGTTTGTTTGCAAACGACGAAAAATTTGGGATATATTTGCTACGGCAGTAACATTGCAACGACAGGATAAAATTGAGCTGCAACGGTTATAATTTATTGACGCTATAAATTGTGCGTTTATCATCTCTGTTAAAAAAACTCTCCAACATTGCACCGATCATATACAAAAGAAATATTATTCATATTATCTTGGTGCAATTAAATATTTGTTGATGTGCTTCATATATTCTGATTTTGTTCAGCATATCTTTGTGAGCTATAAATTGGTAATATCCTTTTTAATTTAATTGATCATTGCATACATTAGTTGAGCCTTGCATTGTTAAATTGTTTATTGGTTTGATCATTAGACCTCTATTATTGTAATCTTAATTTTTAGACTAAGTATTGTCTAAAAGAATTTAATCCAGGTGGATTAAGGTTTGTTTACAAACAAGTTCAAGGAAGCATAGGTGCTTAAGGAGTGCATTGGTGCACAAGGAGCAAAAGTGCTCAAGTGAATTATTGTAATTCAAGATTTGATAGAATCTATTTTGTAACAAGAATTGATTGTTAAAAGAAATAAAGTGACTATCCAATACTAATTGGTATTGGACGTGGAGTAGGCTATTATTATAGAGAGTAATAGCTGAACCACGTAAAAAATCTTGGTGTTAATTTTATTATTTGCTTTACTTTAATTATTCAAAAGTTAGTTAATTATCTTAATAATTAAAATTTGAATATTTACATTATTTTAAGATAATTCATTATTACCAAGTATTTTCACTAAGTTATATTAATCTATAAAATCACCAAGATATTTTCTTAAACAAAAATTCAATTCAGTAGACCATATTCATTCAGCAAGCTACATTCATAGTAATTCGGTAGACCATATTCATTCAGCAAGCTACATTCATAGTAATTCGGTAGAACATATTCATTCAGCAAGCTGCATTCATCAATATAGTAGACTATATTCAATAACTTGGCTTAAATTTTTTAAATTTGTAATAGTCTGTATCCACACTTATTCAACCCCCCTTCTAAGTGTGCCTTATCTGAATATCATTTGGAATCAGAGCTTGGCTCTACTTATCTTGGTCTTAAAGGTGACCTGTAGGGAAAGATTCTAATATGGCACAATTCGGAAACAACAATCAAGAAGGTCAATTAACCAATAGACCTCCACTGCTGTATGGAACAGAAAATTACAACTACTGGAAATTCCGAATGAGGATCTACCTTAAAAGAGATCCTTGGGAATGGTGGGTCGTGGAGAACGGACCGGTTATACCAAGAAAAGATGATAGTACTCCAAAGACCATGCTAGAAATGGACTCAACTAAAACTTTTATGGTTTCCTATGATTCAAGGGCTATGAATACATTATTTAGCGGCATGGTTCAATCAGAGATAGATAAAGTTTCTTCATGCAATACAGCTAAAGAAATTTGGGATACTCTTGTGGTAAGCCATGAAGGAACATCCAAGGTGCGAGAAGTCAAACTTAGCATGCTCATGCATGACTATGAAATGTTTAAACTTGAGAAAGACGAAACCATAAAAATGGCACAAGCAAGGTTTCTAGTGCTGCTAAATTCATTGAAGCTACTTGACAAAACTATTCCACAAAGTGAGATTAATCGTAAGTTACTTCGGGCAATGCCCAAAAGGTTTGTTTCTAAGATTACTACTCTTCAAGATTCTTCCACTATTTCTACTATGGATACTCTAACACTTTTTGGTGAACTTGAGGAATATGAACATCAGTTAAAAAGATATGATGATGAGGAAGAAACTCCTCGAAGAAAGGTTTTAGCTCTTAATGCAGGAAATGAAGAAGAACTCGATGATGATTCCGATGAAGAGATAGGCATGATGTCAAGGAGACTCAAAGGACTACTGCAAAGGAAGAACAAAAGGAAGAATATCTTCAACTCAAATAAAGGCAAATGAAAGCAAACTGAGGAAACATGTTTTGAATGTGGACGTCCAGGGCACTTCAAGAAGGACTGCTTTCAACTTAAGAACAAGGGAAAAAATGAACTTCAAGGATAATAAAAGAAACAAAGCTCTTGTCACTTGGAGTGATGAAGAGGAGTCCGAAGTTGAGGTGGATGCCAAGGATGAAATAGCTCAAATATGCTTCATGGGAATAGAAGGTGAATCAAATGAGGTATGCTTCAAGGCAAAAGTTTCATCTCAAAAATGGATTCTTGATAGTGGATGCTCTCGTCACATGACTGGTGATAAATCGAAGTTCGTGGAACTAAAAACCAAGAAGAAAAATGGGACGGTAACTTTTGGAGATAATCGAACCTGTGAGATTATCGGGAAAGGTAAAATTGGTAATGGTAAGGTCAATATTGATAATGTTCATTTTGTTAGTGGACTTGAATTTAATCTTATAAGTGTTAGTCAATTAATGGATAATGGTCATCAAGTTAGTTTTGAAAAAGAAAAGTGCACAATTACTCATGGTACTAACAATACTACTTTAGTGGCACAAAGAGAAGGAAATATATATACTATTGATTTTGAGCAACAGGATGAAGAACTATGTCTAGCAACTGTGCAAGATGAGGCTAACCTATGGCATAAGAGGATGGGACATGTTCACATGGATTTAATCAAGAAATTATCCTCAAGGAATCTTGTCAAAGGATTGCCAAAGATAAAGTATGAAAAGAGAGGAATATGTGTTCCTTGCCAACTTGGGAAACAAGCAAGAACTTCGTTTACAGCAAAGAACATGGTATCAACTTCCTCTCCTCTACAACTATTTCATCTTGATTTATTTGGTCCTGAAAGGCATGCTAGTATTAATGGTAAATTTTATGCTTTTGTAATAGTTGATGATTTTTCTAGATATACTTGGGTGTTGTTTTTAAAAACCAAAGATGAAGCATTTAAAGAGTTTGAGAAATTGATTAGAAGTTTAGAGACTAAGTATAGTCTCAAACTTATAAAAATTCGGAGTGATCATGGTACTGAATTTCTAAAGGACTTTACCATATTTTGTGATCAAAAAGGAATAAGCCATGAGTTTTCAGCTCCAAGAACTCCTCAGCAAAACAGAGTAGTGGAAAGAAAGAATAGAACACTTCAAGAAACAGCTAGAACACTTTTACAAGAAAGCAAAATCCCAAAGAAATTTTGGGCAGAGGCTGTTAATACCTCTTGTTATGTGTTAAATAGAGTTCTTATTCGCCCTATTATTTTGAAAACTCCTTATGAGCTTTTGAACAACAAAATTCCTAATATAAGTTATTTCAAAGTATTTGGATCTAAATGTTTTATTCTAAATACTAGTGATAACTTGGGAAAATTTGATGCTAAATCCTATGAAGGGATTTTTATTGGCTATTCACAAAACAGCAAGGCATATCGTGTATTTAATGTTAACAAGCTATGTGTTAAAGAATCAGTACATATAACATTTAATGAAACTAACAATGATCTTCCAAAAGAAAGAGAAGAGGATGCAGGTAATTTGGAGATCTCAGTAAATCCGGCAAACCGGAAAAATCTATTTAGCAAGCCAAATGAACAAATTCAGCAAGCTGAATTGGAAAATTCACAAGGAGTGGAACAAGGAACAACACAAGAACTTGAGGAAAATTTCCCCCAACAAGAAGAAGTAATACACGATGTCCAAATGCCAAAGACTGCAAGGTATCTCAAGAATCATCCACCGGAAAACATTATCCGAGATATAAACAAAGAAATCACCACACGAAGAAGTTTACAAAATCAATGTGCATTCTCTGCATTCTTATCACAAGTTGAGCTGAAGAATGCTAAAGAAGCCATTCTTGATGAAAATTGGCTAATGGCAATGCAAGAGGAACTTCAACAATTTGAACGATGTCAAGTTTGGGAATTGATGCCTCCTCCTAAAGATGTTTCTGTTATTGGAACAAAATTGGTATTTAAAAACAAGCTGGATGAACATGGGACAATCACTCGTAACAAAGCAAGGCTAGTGGCTCAAGGATATAATCAACAAGAAGGGATCGACTACGAAGAAACTTACGCTCCAGTTGCAAGACTGGAATCTATCCGAATTTTATTAGCCTTTGCATGTTACAAGAAATTTAAGCTTTATCAAATGGATGTGAAAAGTGCGTTCCTAAATGGATACATTAATGAAGAAGTCTATGTCAAACAGCCTCCTAGATTCGAACATGAGAAGTACCCAAATCATGTTTTCAAGTTAAAGAAAGCTCTCTATGGTCTCAAACAAGCTCCAAGAGCTTGGTACGAAAGGTTGAGTAAGTATCTTCTTTCCAGTAGTTTCACTAGAGGTAAAATTGATTCCATATTATTTATTAAGCATGATAAAAATGATATAATTATTGTTCAAATATATGTGGATGACATAATATTTGGCGCTACCAATGATTTTCTTTGTGAGTGGTTTTCAAAATGTATGCATAAGGAATTTGATATGAGTCTTATGGGAGAACTAAATTATTTTTTGGGGCTTCAAATCAAGCAAACTAAGGAAGGGATCTATATTCATCAAACCAAGTATACAAAAGAGCTTCTCAAAAGATTTGGTTTTGAAGGATCCAACCCAAAGGCTACACCAATGAGTACATCGATAAAACTTACATCAGATGATAAAGGTACAGATTTAGAGTTAACCAAATTTCGAGGTATGATTGGGTCTTTATTATATTTGACTGCATCTAGACCTGATATAATGTATAGTGTATGTCTTTGTGCTCGATTTCAAGCAAAACCCAAAAAATCTCACTTATAAGCGGTTAAAAGAATTTTTAAATATTTAAGTGGTACTATAAATTTAGGGTTATTTTATCCTATAAGTAATCATTTTGAGCTAATGGGTTTTTCAGATGCAGACTATGCAGGGTTTCAAGTTGATAGAAAAAGTACAAGTGGTGCTTGTACATTTTTGGGACAAAGTCTTGTTTCGTGGCATAGTAAAAAGCAAACTTCAGTTGCTTTATCAACAACTGAGGTGAATATTTAGCTGCAGGGAGTTGTTGTTCTCAAATATTATGGATGAGACAAACTTTATGTGATTTTGATATAATTTGCAATAATGTGCCTATATATTGTGATAATTCTAGTGCTATTGATATTTCAAAAAATCCTGTTTTGCATTCACGTACAAAACATATAGAGGTAAGATATCATTTTTTAAGGGATAATGTTTCAAAAGGGCTAGTCAAACTAGTTTTTATCTTTACTAAACCTTTGAGTGAGGAAAGGTTTTGTATGCTTAGAAGAGATCTTGGAATGTGCATGGTATAATTATGGTTAACATAATCTTATCATATTCAGTTAATATTTTCTGCATGATATCTGCTAAAATATATCTGTTTGATATGCTTTATCTATTTAAGTTAGAAACATGTATCTATTAATAACCGAGGAGTAATTGCCGGTTATCAAGATTAATTGGATAACGTAAAGTCACAATTTTTGAAAACCGGAAAAGTAGCTGAACAACCATTGAATTTGAAAAGACGCACGTCTTTCGGTATCAGACTCCTACTTGATTTCTATGCTCTTTTTATTTATATCTTCGGTTCTCTTCTTCCATAAACCAGATCAAAACCCTTGTTTTTTTTCTCTCAAACCCTTAAAGATATGAAAACCAGGGCTAGTAAACAATCTTCCGCTAAATCAACGGATGATGGATCCTCTTTAAAGAATGTTTCTGGATCAAAGATGAAACCCAAGCGAAAGCTGAAGAAATCATCGATGCATGTGTCGTCCGACGCCACCATACTTTCCGACGACTCAGATTCAAGCTTCTCTTTCCTAAAGGCTTCAGAAGACGAACCGTTTCAACAAGGGAAGTTGAAACAACCAGTGCATGAAGATCATATCACTTCACAGCCAGGATCTCCTTCAAATCTGGTAAATCCGTTCTCATCTTCCCTCGATATACCAGAAAATTTCTTCAGAGGCTACAGCTTTGAAACACGTTTTAAAAATTCAATTGCTACAAAGCAATTTGTCTATGAAAAATCTCTGGATTTGTTCTATTTCAAAAACTCTGTTTTGGAAAAACTTTTCAATTCTTGTGAAATATCTTCTATGTTGTTTCCTCCTACTATTGCATATCCTCGATTAGTTCAACAGTTCTATACTAATCTTGAGTGCAATGGAGACTGTTACACGACATATGTTCAGGGAAAATCCTTATTTTTCACTAGTATTGATTTTGGTAGTATTCTTGGAATATCCTCTGCTGGACCCTGTCCCTTTACTCTAAAAGGTGCTGCTAACATTCCTTTTTCACCTATGGAACAACTTCATATAGTGATGAATGATTTTTCTCTTACTGATTTATTTCTTCCAAAAACTATGAATGTATGCCTAACTGCATGTGTATTACATAAACTAGTTAGGTATAATCTGTTTCCTCGACTTGGTGGTGGGGCAGATTTTACTTATCAGGATTTAGTGGTTGTGGCTATGATTCTCAAGGGAAAATCATTTAATCTCTCTCAAATGATGTTGTCTCATATGCTCAGTTGCATTCGTCAATCTAAAAAATGTCTTCCTTATAGTAAGTTTTTAACAAAAGTTTTCAAACATTTCAAAATTTTTCTTGATGATGAAATTTCTGTTTCAAACAATGAATTCATAGATACTGCAAGTCTGACACAATCCCATATCACTTTTCTTGCCGGAGAATTTGTTCGTCTTCATCCTACTCCTCCTCCTATTTCCCCTACTCCTGAATCTTCATCTACTTCTCTGCCAAATACTCATGGAACTGATATTTTGAATATTCTAACTGAGATTTTACAAAATCAAAATTCTATGAAAACTGACTTGGCTGAGATTCGAAATCGAATTGAGATTCTTGAAAAAGGAAAATTGCCATTGGATGCACCAGAAATTAATAAATTGTATAATCGTGTTGAAGATGAGTTCATTGATCTTCAGGAAGGCTTTGAGATCCAAACTTTGGCTATGGTTGAGGCCCTTCAAAGGAAGTTCAATAGAAATACATGCCAGTTAAGTCAAGAGATTAAATTTATAAGTTATCAAATTGGTGAACTTGCAGATTTTATGGCAACCAGATTTAATGATATGGGCAGAAAGTTACATTTTCAAACAATGTACTCCACTATTCCTGAATGGCTAATGTGCAATTGGACAGCGGAGTTCAAGGATGACTTTCTTGATATGGGGATTCCTTCTTCAACCTTTATTCCCAGGCCACCTCGATTTGCCAAAGAACTCACACTTGCTGAACGTCTTCACTGCATCCGACACCGTGCTTACTTCACCTCCCGCTCTGAACAAAAAGTTCACATTGCAGACATTGATTGAATTTGCTCTCTCTATCTCTATCTTTTTGCCTGATGACAAAGGGGGAGAGATACTCTGATTTTAACAACATACTCTGGTTTCTTCTGTTTTTTTTTTGATGGTTTATTATGTTGGTTTTAAGACTTTAATACTATGGTACTATGGTTTCTGTGATGTTTTGGTTTTTGATAGGCATGATTGTTTTTAAATGCCTGTGTGTTAAGACAACTGGTTAAAATTGCTTATGGTATTTGGTTTTAATCATGTTGTTATGAGATGTTATGTGAATATGATATGATACTAACATATGCAGGTCATATGGATTTGTTTCCTGAAATTAAGCTATGCATAAATTTAGGGGGAGCTTCAATGATTTATGTTGTCATCATCAAAAAGGGGGAGAATGTTGACTTTGTCATATTCTAAACCTAATGTTTTGATGATGATTTGGTTCAATGTTACTAAATTGTTTATTGTGAATTTCAGAAAATTAATTCAAGAAATTGTTTGATGGATTATTCAAGGAAGATTGAAGATTATTTTGAGTTTTAAGAATTATTATGTAAGGTCATTGCAAATACTTGATTTTTCAATTCAAGGCTCTAGGAAATTTACATGCATAATTTTATATATGCACAAGCCATATTTATGCATCTTGATTATTTTATTTTATACATGCTCAAAATTTGCATATCTTGATTACTTTATTTTGATATCCTGATACATGCAGTAATTTAAGATATATCTCGTTTTGTTCAATCAGTTAGTTCAATATTTAAGGCTATAGTTGTTAATTATGATAAGGAAGCGTGTGGCAGTATCCTTGGAAATCTAATTGACTTGGCTGTAGCTTTGTTGGAAATCTAATTGATTTGATAACCTTACAGGATATTCTTTGATATGTAATCATTATCTATTTTGACTAGGTATGGCTATATACTTATTAATCCGGATATTGTGATCAGTTGGAAAGTTTGTTTATTTCCGAATATCTTGCTAACAAGGTATAACTTGATAAAGTTTGTTTGTTTGTAACGTTAGTAAGGATAACTGAGATATCTTTGCAAAGGTAGGATAAACATGAGCTGCAACAGATATAATTTATCAAAGCTATAAATTGTGTGTGTATCATCTCATTTAATTATATATATCTCAAACAGTGCACCGATCATATAAAAAAAGAAATATTATTCATATTATCTTGGTGCAATTAAATATTTGCTGTTGTGCTTCATATATTCTGATTTTGTTCAGCATATTTTTGTGAGCTAAAAATTGGTAATATTCTTTTTTTTTTTAATTTAATTGATCATTGCATACATTAGCTGAGTCTTGCATTGTTAAATTGTTTATTTGCTTTGATCATTAGACCTCTATTATTGTAATCTTAATTTTTAGACTAAGTGTTGTCTAAAAGAATTTAATCCAGGTGGATTAAGGTTTGTTTACAAACAGGTTCAAGGAATCATAGGTGCTTAAGGAGTGCATTGGTGCACAAGGAGCAAAAGTGCTCAAGTGAATTATTGTAATTCAAGATTTGATAGAATCTGTTTTGTAACAGGAATTGATTGTTAAAAGAAATAAAGTGAGTCTCCAATACTAATTGGTATTGGACGTGGAGTAGGCTATTATTATAGAGGGTAATAGATGAACCACGTAAAAAATCTTGGTGTTAATTTTATTACTTGCTTTACTTTAATTATTCAAAAGTTAGTTAGTTATCTTAATAATTAAAATTTGAATATTTACATTATTTTAAGATAATTCATTATTACCAAGTATTTTCACTAAGTTATATTAATCTATAAAATCACCAAGATATTTTCTTAAACAAAAATTCAATTCAGTAGACCATATTCATTCAGCAAGCTACATTCATAGTAATTCGGTAGACCATATTCATAGTAATTCGGTAGACTATATTCATTCAGCAAGCTGCATTCATCAATATAGTAGACTATATTCAATAGCTTGGCTTAAATTTTTTAAAATTGTAATAGTCTGTATCCACACTTATTCAACCCCCCTTCTAAGTGTGCCTTATCTGAATTTCACACCCTGCGCAATATAACTTCTCAATTTTATATTTTAAGGATATGGAGATTGAAAGTTCTCTCTGAAGGACTGTCTTGCGCAGCTTTGGGTATAAGGAAAAGATCAAAAGGAATGATTTTTTTTTCCTCTCCGTTTGTGAGTTTTTCACTTCATTTTTTTGTAGTTTTTTTTTTAAATTTATTTTATTATGATTCAATTTTAGAGATATATTTCATCATAAAGCCTAAAAAAGATATTAAAAAAAATTATATTTTTGCTAAGCTATTATCTTTAATCTATGTTTGTGAGTTAATTTGTTGAAGTTTATACGTGATTTTGTTCCCTTAAATCACAAGGTTTATTAACAAAAAAAATAGAAAAGACAACACCAAAAATAAATTTTTTTTCTCAAAGTTTATCTTGAGATTGAAAACAACTTGTGAAAATTGTTATAAGTATTCATACAAGTTTATACTTGAATTTGTCCAATAGTTACCCCAATCCCTTGTGTACCTAGAGGGTGAGTTTCAAATTCTGATAGTGACTAAGGTTGTGTGTGTGTTTAAATTATGTATCAAATTAGCAAAAAATAAAATAAAATAAAATAAAATAAAGTTTAATCCTAACTAATTTACAAAATATTAATATATAAATTGTGATGCAAGTTTATTTTAAATTTTAAAATAACAATATTATACTTAACAATACTTTTTAAGTAGTTTATAAGCGATAACTTGTGCATTTATCAAACTTTAATAAGTATCCTTAAATGCAGTCTGGCATATCCTTTTAGTATACCAGAATATTTACGTGCCAAAAACAAAATAATTGAAGAAATAATTTCAAAAAATTAGATGGTTAAATGGAAAATAAAAATGCAGGTCTCTACTAACTCACTCTTGTGTCTTCCAATGGGATTTCCAAGTCAAGAACAAAGAAATTTTTTTTTATATTTATTATTTGGAGTATTTATTATGTTTAATGTAAAAGTAATTGAAGTGATTTATGTATTTTATTTATTAGTAGGAATTTAGGACATTAATTAGTTATTAGAAATTATTAAAATTTGCCGCGAATATTTTAGTCGTTTAGTACTTTTATTATTCCCATGTAATATTAGGGTTTTAAGTCTCTTTAAATAGTGATGTAATCCCCACAAGATTATTAGATGATTGTGTTGTTTCCCAAAGGCGCTAAGAGATCTAGAAAAGGGGTTAAATAGATCTTTTAAAAACTTTTCTTTTAAAAAAATATTACCAACTTATAAATTAAACAAGTTAATTTAATTATGCACAACGGAATGATAGTTTGAAAAATCCCTTCAAAGATTTAAAAGAATTCTCAGTTCTAAATTTAGCACACAAGTAGAATTAAGTCACAAATACATATAACAGACTTTGTAGACAATGTAAGTGTGAAAAGAAAAGAAGACACAAGAAATTTTTAAGTGGTTCGAAGCACAAAAATCTCCTAGTCCACTATTCTACTCTTCGAATAGGTATAATCCACTAAGGATATGGGTGATCACTTAGATCTGTTCACTAAGAACAATTACAACAGATGAATCACTTAGATTCCTTCAAGTTACTAAGACTTGGTACAAGTCACCAAGACTAGTTCAAAAAGAACTCTTCAAGTCACTTAAACTTGGTTACAAGAAGGTCACTAAGACCAGAATAATCACAAAGAGAATAAGTGATTTTGAAGTGTTGCTAAGTGGTTTTAAGTCCAATAAAGAATGCCTTAGCAGCAGAACAAAATATTATTTTTCGTAGAGTAAAGCTTTTTGAAAGTTGTGCAACAATTTAAATCTTTGATCGTGTTCTCTCTTTTTTGTTGGATTGAATCTGCGTGCCTTTTATAGAAGTCCTCGAGATTTTCCTGTAGGAAAGTTGTCGTTTATTATTAAATGCTCTAATTCTAGAAGATTTCTGATTGTTAACTTCTAGAGATGATGTGTAAGCTTGCTTTCGGTTGTGATATGTCACATCAGATTGTTACAGTGACAACCACGTGGGTTGTTGTCACTTCACCGAATTAGTTGTTAGACATACTTCGATCTGATCTTCTTTTTAAACTTAAAATGTTCAACAACTATCTTGGAATCTTCATTCCTCGAGTCTTCACATTGTCAATCCAATGTCAGAGCTAATATAGTTTACGATTTTCTTAATCGTTGAGTTTCATGGTGGTCGTAGAGTACCTGGCTAGATGATTCTACGATTGGCAAACTGTACGTTCCATAAGCTCTACAATCTTCAATGAGCTCTACGATCTCTTTCATACTCTACGATCTTCAATGAGCTCTACGATCTCTGAGCAGAATTTGCGATCTTCATTTTGCCTTACGATCTCTAAGCAGACTCTACAATCTCATTCATTATGCTCTATGATCGTTCGATCGTCTAAACAATTTTACGATCGTTTAATTTCCTATAGTCTATACATTCAATTCATTTAATAGATCAACCTAACAAGCTTGATCTTCTACTCTAAGTTCTTTTACATCAATTTCATTTTAAGGACTTCACAAAATCTACTAGTTACAAGGTTGAATGGCATATATGACCCTCCAAGTTGCCACCTACTTTCAATGTCGTCCCTAAAGTACATTTTTCGTCAATTGGGTCCATAAAGTGGTATTTTGTGTCGATTCTGTTCCTTTTACCCGATTTGACCCCAACCCGACCCATTCTTTCCAAATTTTGACTCAACCCGACCCAGTTTGACCCGAACCCAATTTCACCAATTAATTTTATAAAAAAAAACTAATTTTTTTTAAAATAAATAATATTTTAAAAATAATTATTATTTTAAATATTTTAAAAATAATTATTATTTTAAATATTTTTAAAAATAATTATTATTTTCAGGAAAATATATTAGAAACTTTTATTTTTTTCATAAAATGAATAAAGTATATAGATTCAAAAAAATTAAATAAGAAAAAAAACTTTATTTTTAAAAAAAAAAGTATATTTTTTTCATTTTTTTATGTAAAACTTTATTTTTAGGAAACAAAGTTTATGTCTTTACCTTTATTATATGTATTCTAAATATTAGAAATTTTAAAAATAAAAACTAAAAATAGAAATTAAAATACAAAAAACAGTAAAAGATAAAAAAAAAAACTGATTCAATTTTTTTTTAAAAAAAAATAATTAAAAAGTTTTAAAAATAATTATTATTTTCAGATAAAAGAAATTAGAATTTTTTTATTTTTTAAAAAAATGAGTAAAGTTATAGAAAATATAGATTCAAAAAATAAAACTTTATTTTCATAAAACAAAATTAGAATTTTTTTTTTCATTTTTAAAAGATGTGTAAATTTTCATAAAAATAATTAAGGATTAAATTTTAAAAGATGTGTAAATTTTCATAAAAATAATTTTTTTCCTTGAAAATAATAATTATTTTTAAAACTTTTTAATTACTTTTTTTTAAAAAAATTGAATAAGTTTTATTTATTTATCTTTTACTATTTTTGTCTTTTAATTTCTATTTTTAGTTTTTATTTTTAAAATTTCTAATATTTAGAATACATATAATAATGGTAAAGACATAAACTTTTTTTTCTTCTAAAAATAAAGTTTTACATAAAAAATGAAAAAAATCTACTTTTTTTTAAAAAATAAAGTTTTATTTTCTTATTTAATTTTTTTGAATCTATATACTTTACTCATTTTATGAAAAAAAATAAAAGTTTCTAATATTTTTTCTTGAAAATAATAATTATTTTTAAAATATTTAAAATAATAATAATAATTATTTTTAAAATAATTTTAAAATAATAATTATTTTTAAAAAATAGTTTTTTAAAAAAAAATTAATTTGTGAAATTGGGTTCGGGTCAAACTGGGTCGGGTTGGGTCAAAATTTGGTAAAAAAGGGTCAGTTTGGGGTCAAATCGGGTAAACGGAATGGAATCAACACAAAATGTCAATTTAAGGACCCAATTGACGAAAAATATACTTTAGGGACAACATTGAAAGTGGGCGACAACTTGGAGGGTCATATGGGTCATTCACCCTAGTTACAAATATACATTATCTCATCATCAAATCAAATATGCATTTGTCCTAACAAATTGATATTGAAATTGATTACTATTATTTAATACCGTAGATGTATTCTATTAATCTTAGCGTTAATTCGTAGAGTTAATACACTAATGAGACCTAGTAATTTAAATCTATAGTTACAATTTTGTTATTTACTATCAATACTTATTTTGAAATTTGTCCAAAATCATCTTCTTTTGTCAAAACCCTAAGATATTCGCCCCTAATATAGTATGCAAATTCTATTAGGGGTGAATAGGAGTAAAATATCTAATTTTTTTTGACAATTTTTCATTAAAAAGCAATTACTCGATAATACCAACGACATCCATTATTATTTATTAGTAGCGGGTAATATTTTTTTCAAAAGAAAATTAAAAAAGTCTTGCAATTCTATTTCTCCTACGAAAGGCTAGTGCTACTTTGACCAAAATGTTTATGATATGACAAAATGTAACCATAAATATTTTTAGTTGTGGCAATATTTGCAAGATTATTAAATGTACAAATAGCCAACTCAAAAGAAATTGCCCCATACATAAATTTAGAAAAAACGATGGTTAGGGTTTGTTTGGATATCAATCTGTAAATTTTCATTATTAAGTAAAAAAGAAGTAAATAAATAACTTTGAGAATACTCATTCAAGTTCAACCCTTCCCGGTGAATTTAATCATTTAAGAGCATGAAGGCTGAAAGAATGGGTTTGTATTAGTTCAAAGGATATGTACATAGAAATCATGTCCAACTCTAGTGACTGAAATGAAGAAATTCCCATAATCAGAGAAAGGGGGGGGGGGGGGAAGGGGGGTGTGGGCAACATAAGAAGATTTACAAGTAATTTCTTAACTGTATAGTTATAGTTTATCTTGGATAAAACATTACTTGTAGAAATACAACGAAACAAGGCATCACATTTTGTTGCACACAAAATAAGCAAGGTCCACATTGATTGAGCGATGAACAATTGAACCCCCAAAATGACATAAACAAAGGAAAAAAACAAGCAAACAAACATTTACAAATCACTAGAGTAAGCTTCCTTGAACAAAACTTAAGGTCTCATCATGATTAAGGTTTATCAGTGGACTTCCACAACTAGGGACTATTATCGAGCTTAAGGATAAGCTACTGCTGTAAGCCATAAAATTACCAAAACAAATTAATAAATTTATACACCAAACAAAATACAAAAAGATCAAACCAAGAAACTTAGACATTGTCCCAACACTAACACAAGTCTTGACAGACCAGAGGCGGTTTTTCTCTAAAATAAATATGCACAGTCAACTTCGACAAGCCACAACCCTTGCCATCTTAATGTGACATTATCAAACTAATATGTTAACTTCCATAGCTTGCTCTTTCTATTGAACTCCAAGTTCAGCATTGATTATAATTTCTATTATATATTGATGATTAATTTCATGATCACTAAGATAATCCCCACACAGTATGATTCTATATTATACATGATTCTATATGATCTCTTTGTTACGGATAACCAAATCAATAAGATAACATTTCAACATATGGCCTGATGGCCATATCAACGTCATGCTATTCCCCATTTTTATCATCTATTCAACACCATCCAAGAACTTTCACCATAGGTAATACCTAGAGATTTAAGCAATCACCCTAGATTCAAGCAATCAACCTTGGACGCGATAAAATGTGTACAACACCATTTATCGGCACGTGTATGTTTGTTTGTGTGCTTGAGTGTTGGTCTTTGTGTATCTGCAAGTGCATGTGTCAATCTGTGTCACACTATATGACCTATTTCTTCATCTGTAGTTAAAATCAAGATAGGATTCTGCTTTAGTTTGAAGTACTGTAGGTAATTTTAGACATTACCACCTCAGGTGATAGTAGCCTAAGCTAATTATGTGCATAAACAAGAACTCTACCTAACTGTCCATTTCTCATATAAAAGATGTTCATATAAAGAAATAATTGCAATCCCAAACTAACTATAATTCACGTAATAAAGATCAGGGAAACTGATTAAGATCATAGAGAAAACACAGTGCATAAGGTATATATTCGAGCAAAATAGGTACATAAACTAAAATTGCAACAACTAGCAGAGAAGCATTAGATGTTTACAAGGCAGCATCCTGCTTCTTTCCTACTAAATGAAAGTTGTATTTATCAAATCTCAACTTACCTTTGTAATAATACAATACCTCGGGAATTTCGTCTTTATGCTCCGTCACATAGTTTTTCAAGAATTTCCTTTCTGCCATCGCCAATATTGTTGTCAGCATCACACTATTGCTAATCCTGTTTCTCGACACCAAAGTTTGGAGAACTGAACACCTCGGGATAATCCTCTTCTCTAAGCTATAGATTAAAACACCTGGCGTAACAGACAACCTTGATGGACTCCAATGCAATTTAGTCAAATAGAATTCCACTACTCTCCTAATTTTATCCACAGACAAATTCATACAAAGGGGTTGCTTCTTGAACAGGGAAAGGATCTCATCATTGGAGAAACCGAACCTTCTAAAAATTTCAAATTTAGATTCCCAAGTCGAATCTTTGACCGTAATCATGGCATCAACAGCATGCCTAAATGATGCAGATGAAGGATCGAAACCCATTTCCTTGACCTTGAACACCACATTACGGAATTTATCACATGGCCTACGTAATGCATTGCGATACCCAGTGAGCATTTTCACAATTTGAGAGTGGGACGCACCAAGTGATAGTAACAATTCCGCATTGGATACCAAACTCGAAATACCACATGTAAGAATTGATGGGTAACGTTTGATGGCAGCAACCGCATTTTGGTGGCTGCCCATCAAAGTAATCAACACATTGAACAAGGGTATTAGATGGTTGTTCAAACTTCTCCTGAGAATATGAGGGTCCCCGGTGACAAAATTGATTATCTCACTCTCGGAATTGCTGATCGCAAGCAAAAAATCAAGCTTTGGCTTTAGGGTATTTTGAGCATCGTATAGAAGAAGAGATGGGCAGCCAGCAATTATTTTGCTAACATGGGTTTTGGAGAATGCAAAGCTCTGGAAGAGTTTGAGAACTGAATTGGGTTTTTCAGTTGATTCGAAATTAACCAAATTGGATACACGAACAAGGGTTTTGCCTGATAATCCACATGTGTTCTCGAGATATGAGATTTTGAATGATGAATCTGTAGAGATGCTTTGTGTTCCATAACTACATATGGGTATTAAACATGTTTTCAAGTGCTGAAAAGTAGAGCAGATTTGTTCATTTTTGATTTGGGCTTGCCATTTACATTTGCAGAGAAAATGAAGAATCATCATTTTGGTAAACAGAACAGAAATTAAGCAGACGAAATGGGTCTACATAAAACTTACAGATTGAATAGTTGCAATGGCACCCGTCACCAATTTCGTATCTTTGAGAATGAAAGCATTAGGGTTCTCATAGTCTCTGTTGCGGAACTCCTTGGCGCAGCTTTGGGTTTAAGGAGAAGAATTTAAAACATTTTTATAAATGCGCCTATGTTTATACTGGCTCCAAATCATAAGATATTTGGTAATTTTCAAAAGTCTATTTAGAATATTATTAAACTCAAAATTAACAAAATTTAATAAAATTTACAAAATAATAAATATTACTATTAATAAAAAAAATTAATAGTTTATACATTATAATGTTATGTTGATTGATTAAAATTGAATAAATTTATATTAATTGTAGAATTAAAAAAGTATTTTAAAGAAAATAATAATCTTATACTATTATGGAATTGGGAGTGTAGGTTGTATAGCTAACCTTGGGATATGCACTAATAATCTGTTGCAATTAAAAGTGTTGATATCATTACTTCTCCCAATATCCCTCTATCCTAATTTAACTCGGCTATTTTTTTTTTAATATTTTGGTTGCAAAATATCACCCTAATAATTAGCATAAGCATTGTCAGTAGATATCTTTTTAAAAAAAAAAAAAAACTTTATTAGATAAAATAGACCATTTAATCTTATGTTAAGATTTTCGATTTTTTTGTCCATTGTATCAACTTCAAGTTTATCTCGCAGTAAAAAAGATGGAGGTTGAGTAAGTGTAAGGTTAATTAGAGTGCCTTAAGGGAGTTTGCAAACGTTTAAATGTATTTTAAAATTTTATTTGTCTAAAAGTAATTATTTCAAATGCAAATATCCCAAAAAATGGTGCAGTATAATTGAACTGAAAAAAAAAAACTAGAGGGAAACCTACGAGAAACTTATTATTTTTTTGATATTTTGAAAGGCTCGCTAAAATTTAACTTTCTATTAAAGGATAGACTGAACTTGTGATCTTTAATTACATAACTTGGTTAAATTCTTTCTTTTAGAGATTCCATCTTCAACGCTATAGTTGATGATGACAATAGGGTACGAGTTAAACTGTGGACAGTTATTTTCTTACATTTGATGTATTCCAGATATTTTTATTATAAAACTTTATTTATGTAGTATCATACTTATTATCTAATTATTGATATGTCTTATAGCTAAGGAGGAGCCAGAGAGACTGTTGAATATAAGATGTGGCGACATGCTCATAATGGAATTTTGATGGTCGAGGTAACCAGACTCATCTGGGGAGCTAGTTATCAAAAGATTACTACTTGTTTTAGTGTTCAGTGCTCTTATTGTTCTGCAATTTCTCGATATAGATGTCTATGTTACATGAACTCTTCACTTTGTCTGAATTAACTTTTTTAGGTCAAAGATGAGTCTTGATTATTCATTTATACTATGTTTGAATTGAAAGAATCGAATAAAAGAGGGAATAAAATGAAAGTGGAATGATTTATTCTATTTATGACTGAAATGAGTCATTTTATATCCTTCCTAAGGAATAAAATTCACAAATTTGACAAGAATTTCGTTTCATTCCAATAAAATAACCAAACACAATTATTTTCATTACATAAGAATGAGTCATTTCATTCATATGATTCCTGTAATCTGTAATCTGTAATCCAAACCTAATATAGGGTACTTTTATTTTGTGCGAAATTGGGGTTTGGTTGCTAGGGTTTTTTGATTGATAGGTTGTATATTTTGCATGCAGGTTGTTATGGGGTCTTAGATGTTGTTGATGGGATCTGTTACAAGAGGTTGGCTCACTTTTGAATGCTAACTTTAGTTGTATTCTAAATGTTTCATGGTCTGTTTGGTTATAACATTGAAATGAGAATGAGAATGGGATGATGATGGGAATGGAGTGAAATCAACATTCCTATTCCTATGTTTGGTCAGAACAAGGAGCACACACGATTTTGATCGATCGAAGATTTTTTTAAGTTTATCGATTGCAATGGAATGGTCAATCTTTACCCATACTGATAAAATAAACATTCATTTAAACATACGAATAGATATTCCATTAGAATGCTCATTCTCTCCTCTTTTAAGTAACTAAACATAAGAATTGACATTCCAAAAGGAATGTCCATTCCATTCTCCCTAAACCAAATAGGTCATTAGTGTTTACTATGCTCGTGGTCAATTTAGAGAGTTCACTATTTGGTCATCGATTTGGAAACTATGGCTTGCCTACACATGACTTGCGGATGATGTCTTAACTTAGTGACACACTTAAAATTTTTAATTATTTTAAAAATAATTTATTTTTTAATTATTTAAAATAATTTATTATAAATATATTTATTTAAATCACAAACACAAATCAGTCGAATATTTTTTAGTGGAGCCCCAATTTTTTTTAGTTAGATTATCAGCCCTGAGAACAAATGACAGTAATATAATAATTAGTAATTGAATAATGAAAAAATAATGTTATATTAGTAAGCATCATCAGTTTGGCAAAAAGGAAAGAAAATGGATTGACATACCGATTGAATGGTAGCGATGACACCCGGCGCAATATAACTTCTCAATTTTATATTTTGAGGATATAGAGATTGAAAGTTCTCTCTGAAGACTGTCTTGCGCAACTTTGGGTATAAGGGAAAGATCAAAAGGAACGGTTTTTTGTCTCTCCGTTTGTGAGTTTTTCACTTCATTTTTTTGTAGTTTTTTTTAAATCTATTTTATTACGATTCAATTTTAAAGATATATTTCATCATAAAGCCTAAAAAAGATATAAAAAAATTACATTTTTGCTAAGCTATTATCTTTAATCTGTGTTTGTGAGTTAATTTGTTAAAGTTTATACGTGATTTTGTTCCCTTAAATCACAAGGTTTATTAACAAAAAAATAGAAAAGACAACACCAAAAATAAATTTTTTTTTCAAAGTTTATCTTGGGATTGAAAACAACTTTAATAATACTTTTTAAGTAATTTATAACGGTGACTATTGCATTTATCAAACTTTAATAAGTATCCTTACATGCACTCTCACATATCCTTTCATAATAGTGCTACTTTGACCAAGATGTTTATGATATGACAAAATGTAACCATAAATATTTTTAGTTGTGGCAATATTTGCAAGATTATTAAATGTACAAATAGCCGACTCAAAAGAAATTGCCCCATACATAAATTTAGAAAAAACGATGGTTAGGGTTTGTTTGGATATCAATCTGTAAATTTTCATTATTAAGTAAAGAAGAAGTAAATAAATAACTTTGAGAATACTCATTCAAGTTCAACCCTTCCTGGTGAATTTAATCATTTAAGAGCATGAAGGCTGAAAGAATGGGTTTGTATTAGTTCAAAGGATATGTACATAGAAATCATGTCCAACTCTAGTGACTGAAATGAAGAAATTCCCATAATCAGAGAAAGGGGGGGGGGGGGGGGGGGGGGGAACATAAGAAGATTTACAAGTAATTTCTTAACTGTATAGTTATAGTTTATCTTGGATAAAACATTACTTGTAGAAGTACAACCAAACAAGGCATCACATTTTGTTGCACACAAAATAAGCAAGGTCCACATTGATTGAGCCATGAACAATTGAACCCCCAAAATGACATAAACAAATGAAAAAAACAAGCAAACAAACATTTACAAATCACTAGAGTAAGCTTCCTTGAACAAAACTTAAGGTCTCATCATGATTAAGGTTTATCAGTGGACTTCCACAACTAGGGACTACTATCGAGCTTAAGGATAAGCTACTGCTGTAAGCCATAAAATTACCAAAACAAATTAATAAATTTATACACCAAACAAAATACAAAAAGATCAAACCAAGAAACTTAGACATTGTCCCAACACTAACACAAGTCTTGACAGACCAGAGGCGGTTTTTCTCTAAAATAAATATGCACAGTCAATTTCGACAAGCCACAACCCTTGCCATCTTAATGTGACATTATCAAACTAATATGTTAACTTCCATAGCTTGCTCTTTCTATTGAACTCCAAGTTCAGCATTGATTATAATTTCTATTATATATTGATGATTAATTTCATGATCACTAAGATAATCCCCACACAGTATGATTCTATATTATACATGATTCTATATGATCTCTTTGTTACGGATAACCAAATCAATAAGATAACATTTCAACATATGGCCTGATGGCCATATCAACGTCATGCTATTCCCCATTTTTATCATCTATTCAACACCATCCAAGAACTTTCACCATAGGTAATACCTAGAGATTTAAGCAATCACCCTAGATTCAAGCAATCAACCTTGGACGCGATAAAATGGGTACAACACCATTTATCGGCACGTGTATGTTTGTTTGTGTGCTTGAGTGTTGGTCTTTGTGTATCTGCAAGTGCATGTGTCAATCTGTGTCACACTATATGACCTATTTCTTCATCTGTAGTTAAAATCAAGATAGGATTCTGCTTTAGTTTGAAGTACTGTAGGTAATTTTAGACATTACCACCTCAGGTGATAGTAGCCTAAGCTAATTATGTGCATAAACAAGAACTCTACCTAACTGTCCATTTCCCAAATAAAAAATGTTCATATAAAGAAATAATTGCAATCCCAAACTAACTATAATTCACATAATAAAGATCAGGGAAACTGATTAAGATCATAGAGAAACCACAGTGTATATGGTATATATTCGAGCAAAATACCATAAACTAAAATGGCAACAACTAGCATAGAAGCATTAGATGTTTACAAGGCTGCATCCTGTTTCTTTCCTACTAAATGAAAGTTGTATTCATCAAATCTCAACTTACCTTTGTAATAATACAATACCTCGGGAACTTCGTCCTTATGCTCGGTCACATAATTTTTCAAGAATTTTCTGTCTGCCATCGCCAATATTGATGTCAGCATCACACTATTGCTAATCCTGTTTCTCGACACCAAAGTTTGGAGAACTGAACACCTCGGGATAATCCTCTTCTCTAAGCTATAGATTAAAACACCTGGCGTAACAGACAACCTTGATGGGCTCCAATGCAATTTAGTCAAATAGAATTCCACTACTCTCCTAATTTTATCCACAGACATATTCATACAAAGGGGTTGCTTCTTGAACATGGAAAGGATCTCATCATTGGAGAAACCAAACCTTCTATAAATTTCAAATTTAGATTCCCAAGTCGAATCTTTGACCATAATCATGGCATCAACAGCGTGCCTAAATGATGCAGATGAAGGATCGAAACCCATTTCCTTGACCTTGAACACCACATTACGGAATTTATCACATGGCCTACCAAATGCATTACGATGCCTGGAAACAATTTTCACAATTTGAGAGTGGGACGCACCAAGTGATAGTAACAATTCCGCATTGGATACCAAATTCGAAATACCACATGAAAGAATTGATGGGTAACGTTTGATGGCAGCAACCGCATTTTGGTGGCTGCCCATCAAAGTAATCAACAAATTGAACAAGGGTATTAGATGGTCGGTCAAACTTCTTCTGAGAAAATAAGGGTTCCCGGTGACAACTTTGATTATCTCACTCTCGGAATTGCTGATCGCAAGCAAAAAATCAAGCTTTGGCTTTAGGGCATTTTGAGCATCGCATAGAAGAAGAGGCGGGCAATGACCAATTATTTTGCAAACATGGGTTTCGGAGAATCCAAAGCTCTGGAAGAGTTTGAGAACTGAATTGGGTTTTTCAGTTGATTCGAAATTAACCAAATTGGATACACGAACAAGGGTTTTGCCTGATAATCCACATGTGTTCTCGAGATATGAGATTTTGAATGACGAATCTGTAGAGATGCTTTTTGCTCTATAACTACGTATGGGAATTAAGCATTTTTTCAAGTGCTGAAAAGGAGAGCAGATTTGTTCATTTTTGATTTGGGTTTGCCATTTACATTTGCAGAGAAAATGAAGAATCATCATTTTGGTAAACAGAACAGAAATTAAGTAGAAGAAATGGGTCTACATAAAACTTACAGATTGAATAGTTGCAATGGCACCCGTCACCAATTTCGTATATTTGAGAATGAAAGCATTATAATTAGAATGGACCCTCGTTTATAAATCCTAAACGTGCTTAATAAATCTTAAATTCCGGTTAATACTCTAAACAATCATTATAATTAGCATCCGTTATTATTAAGTATTTTTTTTATCGTCCGTTATTAATAGTAGCGGACGTCGACCTGACTGTTTCTTCTTGCTAAAAGTTTTTAATGGTATAGATGGTGTATATCTTATAACGATGCAAATCTAAGTTCATGTTATGAATCATTATCCTTTTAATAAATGCACCTATTTTTATACTGGTTCCAAATTATACGGTATTTGCTAATTTTTAAAAGTCAATATAAAATATTATTAAACTCAAAATTAACAAAATTTAATAAAATTTACAAAATAATAAATATTACTATTAATAAAAAAAATTAATAGTTTATACTTTAAAATGTTATGTTGATTGATTAAAATTGAATAAATTTATATTAATTGTAGACTTAAAAAGGTATTTTAAAGAAAATAATAATCTTATACTATTATGGAATTGAGAGTGTAGGCTGTATAGCTAACCTTTGGATATGCACTAATAATCTGTTGCAATTAAAAGGGGATAAATCAATTTTTGGTACTTGTATTGGGACACGACTTATAATTTGGTATCTGAAGTGAAAAAAAATCACAAACTGGTGATTGTACTCAAAAAATGTTATGATCTGGTGCTTGTACTTTCCAATTTTTAAATAATCGTTAAACTTGACTAACGGAGTAGATGAAAAATTCTGACGAGGTTTACTCAGCTGACGTGGATAATGATATGTACATGGAAGCATGAGACCTCAGTTTTGGAGGGAATTATACTTCACGTGACCAAACATAATTTTTTTTAATTTAAAAGTAAAATTTTAATACCTATAAAAAGTACAAATTAACACAAAAAAATTATAATTTTTTTCCAAATATTAAAAAATATTTATTTATTAGATCTCTAACAGTTAGATAAAATGGGGTTGTAGGACGAATTGATTCAACAGTATTGGTATTCATTAAATCATTGAATATGATTGTCTAAACCATTGTTCCGGTTAGACTATTATACATGTGTTAGAAAGCTATTCCAAATCAATTGTCTTGGTGAGGACTCTTATCTACTGAGATGAACAACCCTAAAAAAAAGGGAAAAATTTTATATTGTCGGGGAACCGATTTGCGCACTTATAAGCATGTGACAGTTATGCATAATCTGGGGTACTATAGGCTGATCACCTGTGTACTTATTTTTATTGGATTTTCAGTATAAAAACTGTTAATTCTAAGCAGGAGTTCTTAGTCCTTTGGGACTACTCAGTGTTTTGCATCTCGAACTTTGCTAGGATTATTTCTTGAATCTTATTGAGATTATCTGTCCATAACAACTTTATTCGAATTAATTGATAATTCATAATATTCTTGAACTATCCCTTATATTCTCGAGACATCAAATTTTTAATTGTTTATCCTTGTTATTACATCACTTGCTGGACAAATTTGTTGCTCATTCTTGCTTTCTTTAAACCTTTCAGTTAAGGCAGAGCGAGGTGAACCTTCAGGCAAGGATAAGGGAAAGGGCAAAACTACGGAGTAGCTTTGTTCTTCCTTAAGAAGAAGACTATTTACTATGTTGTTGAAGTTTTTCTGAATCTGGTTATGTAATAAGCTTAGGCATGGATTATGTATTAGTACAATGTTTCAGTTTAAATTAAGACTATTGGATAGTATGGTAGTAACGGTTGCGAGACCTTGGGACGAGAATAATTATATTAAATCAATGTAATTTATTCTATCTTTTCCGCTATAATAGTTTTATGTCATTATTGTGTTAGAACGTGACGAACCAAATTCGAGATAGTGGTGTCAGAATTTGGGGGCGTCACAGTTTTCAAACGTTTAAATGTATTTTAAAATTTTATTTGTCTAAGAATAGCTATTTCAAATGCAATATCCCAAAAAATGGTACAATATAATTGAACTGAGAGGAGAATTAGAGAGAAACTTATGAGAAAGTTATTATTATTTTTAATATTCTGAAGCACTTGTTAAAATTCAACTTTTTATTAAAGGATAAACTTGAAATTGTGACCTTTAATTACATAATTCTTTCATTTTGAGATTCCATCTTCAACGCCATAGTTGATGATGACAGTGGGGTACTAGTTAAACTGTGGGCAGTTATTTTATTGCATCTGATGTATTTCAGTTGTTTTTGTTATAAAATTGTATTTATGTAGTATCATACTTATTATCTAATTATTGATATGTCATATAGCTAAGGAGCGGCCAGAAAGACTGTTGAATATAAGTTGTGACAACATGCTCATAATGGAATTTTGATGGTCGAGGTAACCAGACTCATTTGGGGAGTCTGGTTATCAAAAGATTACAACTCTTTTTAGTGTTCAGTGCTCTTATTATTCTTTTTGATATAGATGTTTATGTTACATGAACTTTCACTTTGCCTGAATTAACTTTTTTAAGTCAAAGACGAGTCTTGATTATTCATTTATGCTACGTTTAAATTGAAGTAATCGAATAGAGAATGGAATGAAATGAAAGTTGAATGATTCATTTTATTTCTGACTGAAATGAGTCATTACATACCCTTCCCAAGAAATAAAATTTTCAAATTTCATAAGAATTTCGCTTCATTCTAATAAAACAACCAAACACAATTATTTTCATTCTATCAGAATGAGACATTTCATTTCTATGATTCATGTAATTTGAATCCAAACGTAATATATGGTACTTTTATTTTGTGCGGAATTGAGGTTTGGTGGCTGGGGTTTTTTGATCGATAAGTTGTATATTTTGCATGCAGGTTGTTATGGGTCTTAGATGTTGCTGATGGGGATCCATTACAAGAGGTTGGCTCACTTTCGGATGCTAATTTTAGTTATATTCTAAATGCTTTATGGTATGTTTAGTTACAACATTGGAATGAGAATGAGATGATAATGGGAATGGAATGAAATGGATATTCCTATTCTTATGTTTGGTCAGAACAAGAAGCTACACAATTTTGATCGATCGAGTTTTTTTTTAAGCTATCGATTGAAATAGAATGATCAACTTTTACCTATAGTGATAAAATACGCATTCCTTTAAACATATGAATAGACATTCCATTAGAATGCTCATTCCCTCCCCCTTTTAAGTAACTAAACGTAAGAATGATCATTCCAAAAGGAATGCGCATTTCATTCCCCCCAAACCAAACAGGTCATTAGTGTTTACCATGCTCGCGATCAATTCAAAGAGTTTACTATTTTTTTATCGATTTGGGAGCTATGGTTTGCCTATACATGATTTGCGGATGATGTCTTAACTTGGTGACACACTTAAAAATGTAATTATTTTAAAAATAATTTATTTTAAATGCAATTTATTTAAATCACAAACACAAGCCAGTCGAATATTTTTTAGTGGAGCCCTAATTTTTTTTTTTTGATTAGATTATCAACTCTGAGAACAATTGACAGTAATTAGTAATTGAATAATGAAAAAATAATGCTATATTTAGATTGGAGAAATAAATGTAAGAATGAGATGACATATTCTCTTATATGTTTGGTTGCTCTATTAGAATGAATGAATCATTCTCATTTTTTCCAAATTTTTGAATTATATTTTTTGAAAGAGTGTATAAAATGACTCATTCTAATTTATTCTACCCCCTATTTCATTTTCTTTTCAATTCTATTCTATTTTATTCCACAACTCATTTCATTTTTGTAAGTCCAACGTAACATAAAAGTTTAATATTAGGACAAAAGGAGGAGGAAGAAGAAGAATAAGCTTGGTCTATTGGGGTCCGAGTCAAAGGGGGCAATAACACCTCTACTTCACCGGGAAACCCCACGTGTAAATCATACTTACACGTGACGTGACTCCTTCCTTAGTCCTTACTTCTTCATTCATTAAGTTTTACTTCATGTTGCCAACAACAATTCTCCTCCTCTTACTCCTCTAAATTTAATTTAATTAGCCAAAAAAGAGAGTGAGAGTGGAGTTATTGAACAATCAATCAAAATAAGCAGCAGCAAAGCAATTTATATACATATATAGATATATATCGTAATTAATTAAAATAGGTAGCAGCTAGGTATATAGGTAGGTAGGTAGGTAGCAATGGGGTCTGAAACATTTCTTGAAGTGATATTGGCAATTCTCTTACCTCCTGTTGGCGTCTTCCTCCGCTATGGATGTGGTGTGAGTAATTTCTTTCTTCTCTCTTTATATTATTTATGGGATTTTTAAAAGAACAAAGGGAATAGTCCTCTTTTTTTCTCCCTCGGGGACAATCAGTAGTCCTCTTTCAGAATATACATTTTGTACGGGCATATATTTATGTGTTGTCATAGGCCCATATCAGTATTTTAATATGGCCCTTTCCGCATATCAAGTCTATATCAATCTCACATTGATATATGATATTATCGATGTGGAATCTGTCCGTATGACAAGCTCACATATAATATATATATATACACACGTTAACAAGCTCACATATGATATATATATATATATACGTTAATAAATTTGTATAAACGTTAATAAATTTGAGATTTTCTTATAGTTTTTTAGAAAAATAATAATAACGATTTTGAATTGATTGGGAATTGCAGGTTGAGTTCTGGATTTGTTTGTTGCTGTCATTATTGGGATATCTTCCGGGAATTTTATACGCTATTTATGTACTGGTTGTATAGTGGATGTTTATGGTTCCTTCCAAGTTTATTTACTTGTGTATAATGTTTAGAAATTTAAATAGATCATAGTTTATGTGCAGAATTCGATTAGTGGTTTGAGGATTTCATTTTGTGTAATCTATTCACTTGTCTAGTGTGTTACCTTCATTCTACGTAATTTAATGGCATGTCTGGTAATTGTGCTTAATTTCATGTTTTTGCTGGTTGCTTTTGTGTGTGTTAGTTTTAATTTATTTGAAAGCACAAATCAAGAAAATTAATGATATCTATAAACAGAGATTGATTTTTATTTTTATTTTCAATTTTTACACCAAACACAAGCTAAGTTTTTTAAATTAACTAGTGTAATAGCCCGTGCCTAATATTTGATCAAAATATTTATGTAGCTAAGTAAAATGAACGACAAAAATTATTTTACAGCAGATGAAAATATTAAATACATATAATTTCACTTCACTGGCGTAGTCACTTTTGGAATTATTGAAAAACACACTTACTGAACAGCAACCATTTCTCTCTATTTTCTTCACTTTTTTTGCTCAAAGGATATTTAAAAAATAAAAGTAATTGAAGGATATGATGAAGAAGGAAGGAGGGAATAGAGGGTTTATTAATACAAAAAATAGTAAGCTTTTAGTATTCTTCTTATATTGTGTATAAACGTTGCATTTATGTGAACAATTAAAGAGTGACTGTTAATTTTAAGTGAAAACGTGTATGTACTTAATTAAAGAGTGACTGTTAATTTTAAGTGAAAACGTGTATGTACTTATAACCCCTAAAAAGGTTTTGTATGGTTGAATATAGATGGTCTAAAGTCTCAACGCCAAAAAATAGATTTATGTAAAAAAAATTTAAAACTGAGTTAACTCAAAAATTATCCGAGTCAATTCACAATTATTTTAAATAAGGATATCTTGTTGGCCTATTATAAATAAGGTATTGATTATAAACATAAGCGGTATTTAAACTTATTAATAATATTTTTAAGTGATTCTAAATATACGATACTTTAAAAATGATGATTTTGTAGGATTTTTACATTTAAGATATTTAAAATATTTTCTTAACATGTGAAAATATTAATTTCATTGTTAACTATATAAATTTTTATAGTAACAACAAAAATATTGCTCTCATAATACATTATTAAATTGTGATGAATTTTCAACCAAAAAAGAAAAGAAATAAATTAGAGAAAGTAGATTATCTCACACAGAGAAAATAAAGAATGGAAAAAAAATAAAGAACACACGAAGTTATCTAAGTTTATCAATTTAGCTAGTCATGTTTGTCTGATATATTCATTAAATGTCTCACACACTTTACAATAATCCACACATCAAATAATGTTTTATAGTAACTAAAAAATCTTAGTTGTTATAACTTTGGCACAAATCCATGAGCCTCAGCATTAGTTAAACTCGAGATTGGACAACTAATAAATCTCCAGACTCAAATATATATATTACGCTTGACTTTCAGAGAGCGTTGCAACCTCCGCCAGCTCACTAGCGAATTGTGCAGCCGCTCGCTTACTAAGGAATGAGACTTTCGATGACTCTGTTATAATGATTATTGATCGAACCTACAAAAATATGAGACAATTCTAATATTTATCAGTGATTTAACTAATACCTCTGACTTTATGAGATAAAATAGATTTGAGAGAGGACGGGAGACAAAAAGATAGTAAATCGTTTTTTTACCTTGTCGCATCACCAAAGAGCAATTATTTCACCATTCCTTTTTTTTTTGTTTTAAAAATTAATATTATTACACTTTAATTTCAGGAGATGAGTTTATAAGAAAATTAGAGAAAAATATACTTTTATTATGCAACTTATGTATACTGAAAATATACTCCAACACGTGATCATTCATAGTAAAAGTTGGATATAATAAATGGTTTCAATGAAAATAAAATAGCACATGATAATGAAATCGATAATATAAATTTAAGAATATATTCTAGTTCCATATTTATCCGAAATTTATTGAAGGATTAATTTAGTAGAGATATTATGATAATAAAATTGAGAATACAAATTTAAGAATATTATATCATTTTATAATATCATCGAAGAAATAAATCCTTTTTATGAAATAAAAAATTTGGAAAATAAACTTTTTGTTGTGGTGGAGTAGTAATTTTTAATCACGTGCTTCTGAATTTTAAAATGGACAAAAAAAAAAAAGTAAAAGACAAAAAACTCAAGGTTGCTTGTCCAATTGTCATATTTTTGAGTCTGTAATAAATAGAAAAGAAAGAAAAAGGTGAAAAGTTGGCAACTTTTCTTACAATAATTAATTTTTTATAATCTCTGATATACCTTTTATCTGTAGAAAAACAATAACATTAATAGAAGAATAAATAGTAATTTAAATATAAAATTTAAGTTTTCTTTTCCATTTTCTTTAAAAAGTCAGTAAGAACATTAAATAAAATTTATAAATTTGTCTATTCTTTTCTTTGCTTAATTTATTTTTTTTAGTGAAAGAAAGGAAAATAAAATATTTAAATTAATGGCGTTTTTGGTCATTTCGTCTTTCATTTACCAGTCCGCGCTTATATATTATGCACTCTGACTTATATCTAGGGTTTAGGTCTCATTCGCGGATTATCTCTGTATTGCTCCTTTTCCTTTGAGCCGTCGTCTGCAGCTACAGTTTCTCAGCAACCATGGGGTAAGATCTCAATTCTATCTAGAACTCTATGACTTAGATCTTAGGGCTTAATTCCTCTTAAATTTGTTGTTTGCTTTCATTTTTGCCTGAGCTTGCATTCTGTGAAAATTTCGTTTTAAGTGTAAAAAAAAAGAAAAAAAAAGTATCAATAATATATAATAATCTAAAATGTTGTTATACTTGCTGCTGAAAAACTTGAAAGAAAGGAAATTTGCTGAAATTTCTGATTTTGGATGTTGTATCTATCTGGGATTTTGTTTATTTTTCTGATTAGTTAGCTAGTTATACTGGATAAGTATCTCATCAAATACTTGTGCTGAATATTTGGGATCAGATAATCTTTTAACTTGGTAAATTGTGGTTTAGCTAATAATTTTCTTGATTCAACCAGAAACAATATTTCGCAAGGACTACTTTTGATTGTTTCCTGTGTAGTTTCATTTTGAAGGTTAAACGTGTTGGTCAATTCAGACAAAAAAAATGTATTAAATCTTTACTTCAGAAAAGAAGCTGTGCATATTACATATTGAAATGAATGGTGTATAATTGTATTAATTTGGCTTAAAATTTGAGGATAAAACTCAATGTTGTTCAATCTATTATTATGTTCCAACATTTGCTGTTTTGAGATAGTACGATTACAATCTTCTTTTTAGTTGGGGACTTCTGGGATGATATGCTAACAAAATGACAGTCAGTGTTTTGCTGTTGTATTGCAAATGAGTAACCTCGGTTTATGAGAACAACATTGACATTTTTGTGGGATGAACATAATTTTGTATATGATTTTCATCTTGCAATATAATTAATGAGGCAGCCTGGAGCTTTCCTAATGGGGCTATGATCCCCATCCACAAAAAGAAAAAAAAAAGAAAAAAAGAAAAACAAATCACTCACACACTTATTCCATTTTATGAAAGCGGGGGCTTAATATCTTGTGTAGATTAGATATGTCATCTGGTATCATTATGAGCTTTGCATACACCAGGCTCAAGCCTAGCTTCTGAATTCTCAAGTTGATAGCTAATAGGTTTACATTTCTATTATTGGAGACTGAGCTATACTTAACTCTAATTTTTGAGATGCCATCTGAATTTGTTATATTTTTGGAATCCACTCACTTAATGGTTATTTCACAATTTTAACTGCGACTTATAGCAAGACTCGAGGTATGGGAGCTGGGCGTAAGCTGAAGTCCCACCGTAGGAGGCAAAGGTGGGCTGACAAGTCTTACAAAAAGTCTCATCTTGGAAATGAATGGAAAAAGCCTTTTGCTGGCTCTTCCCATGCAAAAGGAATTGTCCTAGAAAAGATGTAAGTCTTAAACTAATGCTCTTTTGTTGTAGGTTGTATGAAATTTCTTTATTGATAAATTGGATTATGATTTGACATAAAATTTGCTGCCTTTTGAAGTGGGATTGAGGCTAAACAGCCAAATTCTGCTATCAGAAAGTGTGCTAGAGTTCAGCTGATCAAGAATGGGAAGAAGATTGCAGCGTTTGTACCCAACGACGGTTGTTTAAACTATATTGAGGAAAATGTAAGTTGCCTGGGAAAAGGAAGGGTAGAGCTTCATGATATGCATATTGCTGAGTATTTTTCTTTTTTTGGGGTTTTTTTTTGCCTAGCTGCATAAGCATCACGATATTCCCATATAACTTTATCTGTTGGAACTGTTTAGAACTAACCTTGAATGACCATTGTTTTGTTTTTTTGTAAGAGTTTAAAATTGTGAGAACTAGATATACAGTCAGTCCTGTACTTAATATTTTCAGTGCCTAAATGAACCGCTTATTATTATTTCAGGATAGGTGGCCACTCATTAAGCATATTTAATTTATATTTGCTGGTAATTTTTGTCTGCAATGTGTACTAAATCCTGGGTGTGATACATGTGGTTGGGTGCAGGACGAAGTATTGATTGCAGGATTTGGACGAAAGGGTCATGCTGTTGGAGATATTCCCGGAGTACGTTTCAAGGTTGTAAAGGTATCTGGGGTGTCACTTCTAGCTCTGTTCAAAGAGAAAAAAGAGAAGCCTAGGTCATAAGCTGCTAGAAGCAGCTTATCTTCCCTCTTGCTCCTTACAGAATGTATGTTATCTCGACTATAGTTGTTGGTATTGTTGGCAAAGAGTGGATTTTGTGAACGAGTTTTCTTTGATAATTCAGTTGAATTCAAATTTCTTGTTAGCATTTGACGGGCTACATTCCTTCCTACTCAATCCAGAATGTTTTTTTAATTATTATTTTATGGTATTAACTAATATATTGTTACCCTTTAAATGGATGTTACTAAACATGGAATCTCCATTTTGGTATGCAATTTATAATTGTCGGGGGAACATCTTCATTGCAGGTTTTCTTGTTGAGTTACATGCAGGGGCGGATTCAGTATTCAGTCTTTTAGGTCATTGGAGTCAAATTTAAAATAAATAAATTCTTGCAAAAAAAATAAAAATATAGTAAAATAAATTATAAAACTAAATAATGCCCAAATATTATTTATGGTAACGTTTTTCGAGACTTCATTACTTAAAATTTTTGTATGATAATCTTATTTTTATTAGTTACAAAAGTACACAAATAATTACAAAAAAAAATAGCAAGTAATTACAAAAAATTTCAAAGTAATTGTTAAAAAAAACATATAACATATCGAATTTTTTCTAAAGTCGAATTAGTGGGAAAAATTAGGCCAAGTCGTTAGACAAGAAACGGAGAGACAGAGTATTGTTCAAGTTTTGAAAATAACAAATATAATAATTAATAGTGTTTTATAATTAGTTTACAATTGTTATATTTATTGTATTAAAATTAAATAACTTTGTATTAATTTTGAATTTTAAAATTTTGTGAATTGATTTTAAAAAATCAAAATATATCTCTAATTTTGGAACGGAGATAGTATTTTTCAATCTAAACTTTAAAATTTTTATTAAACACCTTAAAATTTTCCTTTCTTTTTGATCCCTGAGTGAGGTCAATTGCCCCCCTACCCCTTGCCTAGATCCGCCCGTGGTTACAAGTTTGTTTTCATTATCAACTTCTTGAAATTTTGTAGGTAATAATCTCAAAGCAAATATGCTCCGGGTCAATGTCTAGACAATCTCCCTGATGGACTTGTTTGAAACAGAGATTGTTCTGAATGGAACTTTATTGTCCAGTCAACCATATCCAACTCGATATCATTTGAGTTGCTCTATGAAAGGAAAATAATGTGAAGTTGAGTTAAATGTGAGTGAGAAGTCACTCTTGCAAGCCATATACTTGCTATTTACTTCTTGAAGTTAATTTGATATTTTTCAAACTCAAAACTCTAAAGTGATAGATAGGATTCATTACCAGTTGGCAGTTACAAAATAATAATATAATCTAGATACTGAAAGTATTTTCTAGATAGTTTACAATATTATCCATTATATTGATTAAAATTAAATAAATTTATCTTAATTTTGAGTTTAAAAATAATGTTTCAAATTGACTTTAAAAACACTGATGACTTTTCTATAAATTTCATATAGAAAAACGTTGCATTTCGGCCATTGTACAAAAGATACTTCTTGTTCCTCAGATGCAACATTTTTCTATAAAAATATACAGAAAAAAGTTGCATCCAAGGAAATATTGTTCCGATGCCTGATGCTGCACTTATTGCATAACTTCTCATGCGTGTACTTGTAAAGTCTTCTTTCTTTCTTTCCTTCCTTCCTTTATATCTTTTATTTTTTCCCTCCTGCAAACAAACAACTTTGCTTCTACAAGCACTGTAATCTCCATGCACATCCTGCAACATTAGAGATGGAATGAATAGAGAACTAATAAAATTAAACAACATGAGAATCGTCCGAAGAAGACTAATTCTCAAGGAAGAGGGGACACAGATGTGAGTGAGAGAGAGAGAGAGAGAGAGATCTAAGAAATACCAACCAAACTAAAATGCTTATAGCTTGGGGTTTCAGCTATTTTCCTTTTCAGCATTATCGAAAGATGGGAAGGTTGATGATGCCTTGTCAACCGGTTTTTCTTGAGCCAATTCAATTTTCATTCCAAATGATCCACTTTTATTGCAGACAGAATTTTTCTCCGCAAGTGGGGTTCTTGTGTTGGGTGTAAACTCCACAGTTGTTGGAAGAGAATGTGGACTAGGCTTCAACATGCCCGGTGAATCCTGCTGCTGTCCTCTGAGAAATCGCTCCCCTTTAAAAGGTTCGCCGTGATGTTCATGGGCACCTCCAAGTTCTATCATCACATCTCCTCCGAGGTCAATGACCTCAAAATATCTGCTTAAATCATTAACTTGATCTTCAAAATTCGACAAATTTGCTTTGCTTTCACAAATTGAAGGCAAATTAGTCTCAACATGTTCTTGCCTGGCCTCCTTGTGCTCTCCCTTTACCGGGTCTATGGTGTTAACCAAGTTGTCATTTTCAGCCTTTTGACCCTTACCCTCTATGCCCATTTTATTCTTCAATATGCCTTTGGTTCTTTTTCCCTCTGTCTTCAAACTGGAAGTTAGACCAACTTTTCTTCTGTCATGTTCCCCATTACCAACCTTTCTAGTTTTTGAGCAATATGCGGTATCTACTTCCAAAGATATTTCATTATGAACTTTTGAAGCTGTTTGTAAGCTATTTCTCAAGCCAGATGTTTTTTGAGAAGTACTTTCTAGGTTTTGAGACTGCATAGAAGGTTGAAGCCTTGTGCTCGAAGTAGAAGAATGTGGAGCTCGAGTTTGCTGAGAACCAAGCTTATTCCCGCTCTCTGGTAAATTTCTAGACTTAGCAGGTCTTCTTTTAATTGCATTGGCATGAAGATCAGGTAAAGTATTCTGTGCTCCAATTTGGAACTGCAAAGACTCACTTACCATTGGCACCATGGAGTTCTTCTGAAATTAGACCAAATATACATTATACAGCTAAATATGGGTTTAAGGGAAAACATGCAAACATGTCTATGCCATGATGAAATTAACAATGATATACTTCCATCATTAAAACCCGAATAAGGTAGAAGAGAAAACTAACCTCATCAAAAAACCCAATTTTGGGTGATGGCATTCGTAGGCCTGAAGGCCTGGAATTTCTTGTTGATTCTACAGGAGCAGAACCAGCTTCTCTTAATGCTTTTTTCGTAAATTGATTTGGCAAACTTTTTAATCGAGTTTCAAGACAACCAGGGGATTGATCATGTGAAGCTAGTCCTTGGATAGTACCTCTTCTTAAATTGAACTCTAAATTACCAGATTTTCTGTTGGTAGTAGAAGTTGAAGAAGATGATTCCGAGGACCATCCCTCAATGGAGCTAGAAGGGGATTTGCTAGAGGAATGGTTTGACATGGACAATAAATGGATTGAGGAAGTAGGAGTAGGATTGCCCAATCTACTTCTGCTTCTGCCCGAGAATCTGAGAGGAGCCTTAGAGGTTGAACCAGAGGACACTATTTTAGTGTTGCTGGAACCTATGCTTCTTGTCACAGAGCTTGAGGAAGATTTAGAAGATGAAGTACTAGCAGATTCATCGAATGAGGAACCATTGACTGATGAGCTTTTGCTGGCAGAGAGAGAAACTGAAGAAGATGATTTTGTGGGTGGCGTAGAGAATTTGGGAAAATTACATGAGTCCTCAGAACCAGATTGCTCAGGCACCATCAAACTTTGTCCTGCAACAATCAAATTGCCTTTATTCCAATTTTTCATTTAGAAGCTGCAAAAAAGAGGTTTATATATCAATATGTATTCAAATTCTCTCACCATAACGAGCCTTTGAGGTCCTAATTTCCATTCTCCCGTAGCCCGACGACACCCTTTTGGTTTGTCCTGCTGATACGACATTTAGTCTGCCTAATATCTTGGGTGGCCTGTGGGGCGACGAGTAGTATTCCCCTTTTCTAGCATTGTGCTTTGAAAATCAACAATAGTCAGTTAGTTCATATTGCAGTTTATATTGACATTTTTCTGTTAACACATTTCCTATGCATCATGCACAACCACCTAAAAGGAGCAACCTAGCTCTGCAAAGACGATTAATAATCTCTAATAATTAACAAAGTTGCGCAAATTCAGAAGTGAATGCATCTATAAGCTGTGTGCATCCATGAAACCGAAGGTAATCATTTGATTCCTATTCAATTAATTCATACCTGCAAAATTTGTGGAGGAAGAGAAGCCTCTTTAATTGTCTTTGATCTTTGACAATTGATGCTTTGCCTTTCAGAAGGTGGCATGGATTTCATCTGAAAATTTGAAAGATGAGTGACTTTCATCCTAAACATCCAAAACAGTTACAAAACAGTATGATAAATGCCACATACCATGTTCTGAGAGCTAACATTAACCTTCTTGGAGGCTGAAAAGAAGCAACCACGTCAGAAAGATCAGGCTTACCATGAAAAGATGCACAATCACATAAACTAGCTACCAGAAGAGCACTCTTAGATACGTTAGCAAGCATAGGTAATTCAATCCCATCTTCACCATTAACTGGCATATTGCATACACATAAATTATAATAGCTTTTTTGTCCAGTGGCTTCCCCCACTCCACCAAAAGAAAAAGGCATACAATATTAACATACAGAATACCATGTTCTCATCTTAAAAACCAAATAGTGAATTTGCAGTATAATCACGGAGGACATTTGCATACCAGCTTTCCCACAAATTGATTTGCAACTTGCGGTTGTAAAAGTGCCACAGGATCTATGGATTGATGCTCTTATATCTTCAAATAGGTCACCCTCAACGCTTTCCAAAGAAAATTCATCACTATCAAATGTTGATTCTGAGTCGGCAGATCTGCGCACTTTCAAGTTTTCTTGTATGCCAGGAAAGAGAAAGGATTCTCGCCTCTTAAATCCTTTATTCATCGCACACAATTCTTCAGGATCCAGAACACCTGTCAGTGTAAGTAGAAAGGTGTTCAATAAGTAATTAAGACTATGAAAAAAAAAGAAGGAAACATTGATTGCAGACTAGAAACTCTACGTTTCTTATGAACAGTCATGAGTACCTGCACAAGTGAAAAAGGCATTATCCCAAGCTAAACTTTTGCGCAAGTAACTTGCTCTTCTTGGCTCCAGGGATTCTGAAGGTGAGAGCTTCTGTTCCCTTTGGTGCAGAACCTTTTCTGAATTTTCCACTTCCAATGGATTCACAATCTTAAACAACTTGATACCGTCATGCCCATTTACATTCTCGAATGTTACTATAAAATGAGTTAAAACCAAAGATTGTTAAGGCAAGAACAAGAGTGTATCAATTAGGAGGGATTAACATGTGTAGTAAATTAACTGCAAACTCATTTATTACAATCTCTTGCATATCCAATAACTCGATTACAAGTTTTTTGTCTTCATTTACTAAAAGAAAACAATGATCATACAAAGAAATACATTTTCACACTCACAAAAGAAAAAAGAAAAAAAGATTATTTTATTTGTTTCACTTTAGAAAATAAAAGGAACTGCCAAATGACATTCTATAAGCCTGTGCCAATATTCTTTCTGTACGAGTGGCATCTAAATTCACAATTTACATTCTTAAAGTAAACCCAAATTTTCTCTACATTCTCTTTGAGATTACACAAATTAGCAAAACTATAGGTGTAGTTTCCCAAAAAAAAAGAAAAAAGAAAGCGTCCACAAATGCACACATTCTCACAATTTCAACACTGAATCATGCTTGGCCTCCCTTTCAGGCATTTGATAAGCTATGTTGAAATTCATTAAATTTTAGTAATATAAGAGAATATAATGTACAAATCCATACGACCCAACAGGCAAAATTAATGAAAATTATGAAACAAAAAAAGTTTCTGACAACCAATTATATTTCTAACTTAAATTCTTCAGCATATATATACATATAAGGCGATCATACCATTGCATTCTAAAAATACCAACACTCGAAACAAAATAAGATTTTGCATGCAACAGTTCGTTAATTAAAACCACATAATTCCATTGAGATCAAGAAAAGCAAATTTCTGTCTAAGAAATCACGAGTAAGAAAAAGGAACAACAAAAAAAAATGTAAAAAATGAACCTAAAATTAATCAATACAAAAAATCAATTAAGTGAAGGAGATTGATTTTTAGGGAGAAAAAGAAAACCTGAAAGTCGAAGGTCTTCGAGAGAATCGCGAAAGGGATAATCCACGAGAAAATCATCCTCCGACGAGAAATCTATCAATTGAAGCTTTTCAACTTCATCGAGATTCTTATTTCCCCCCTTTTCCCTTTCCATTTCCAAGAATTTAACTCAATTCTCACTTCAAAAATCAACTCAATTTCACTTCAATTTCTGTATATCTGTATGTTTATAAATATAGAGAGAGAAGAGTATGAGAAGAAGCAAATTGGGGAAGAACGGAAATGTAAAGATAAGTTTACAGAGGGAAAATTTTGAATTTTGATAAGCAGGGCAAAATATTAATAATTAATTAGCGATTAATTATGTAATTAATTAAATAATAATTAAGTATGATTATGACATTGGAACGTCTGCCAATTCTTTTGGGACAAACCGAAAGAATGGAAGATTTCATACTGGCGTGACGGCGTCGTACTTTCTGGCGCGTGTGTTGTATGAGAAGGAATCTAGTGTGACCCGGATGAGATCTTTCAGTGTGCTTGGCTAATGAAATGCTTTCCTTTGGCACGTGACTATATGAAAATCAGCTAGCTGACACGTGCTGTTGCTTTATTAACTTTAGGTGATTTGATGATTGATAAGCGCTCCCTCTAATGATTTGTACGTTTTTTTTTATAAAAAAAATGATATATATATATATATATATATTACGAATATTTATATCGATTATTTGATTGTCAATTACGTGGATTTATAAATTTTTAAAAATAAAAATAATAATATATATTATGAATATTTATATCGATTATTTGATTGTCAATTACGTGAATAAAGTATTAGTGATAATTTTTAGAAGAGATGTGTAATAAATAAGACCCACTTATAATTTCTACAAATCTCATATATTAATAAGTTTTACAATCGTAATTTCGCGTAAATTTATCACAATTCATGACATGACTCGAAAATAAATATATAAGAAAATACTCAAATGTGTGGGTGATTACAATTTGACTGGAGATACACTTTTACTTATTAAATTAATTTACAAAATTTTAAATTCAAAATAGAACGGTGATAAATTATTTGATTTTAGTACAAACAACTATAACTACTAAAAATAAATTAAAAAAATACTACTAATTAATATATTTGTTGCTTAAAATTTTTATATCAATTTTAAATTTTAAAATTTCAAAAAAACAAGTTGCAACATTAACTAGTAAAACCTAAATTTGTATCATCTTCTTCTCTTATCATGCTTGAGTTCTAAAACTATTCATGTTACAAATTTCATAAAGTTTTCATAAAGTTATCATACTCTTTGATCACATGTAAGTTTATAATTTTTTTGTTACATTTGTTATAACAAATTTTAAGTTCGGTCCCTAGATGACAATACAACATTTACTATAATAAACATAACAAAAAAATAAAAACTTACATATGATCAAGAGTATAACAATTTCATAAAATTCAAATGTGTTACAATCTTTCAATATTATATTACCACCTATTAGGCGGTCAAATCCACCACACACTGTCGCACTACCACCACCCCTCTCCGTCCTTGTACAGTTCAACACCACCATTTTAATGATATGTTTACGGTGTAGCTAAAATAACAAAAATTATAATCAAGCGTCTGTATTTTGAAATAAACCATTGTCCTCATTTCTCATTTTTGAATATTCATAGTAAATATAAATCTGCAACAGAATTAAGCTGCAACAAAAGCTTAATCCATTCATCAAATTATGAGCGAGCCATTTATTGTTCAAAAAGTTAAAAGCCAAAAAGAATAATGCTTAAAATTAAAAATCATTTCAAGCACATTCTCAAGTATTATCGTCTTCAGTTCATCCACTGTCCATAAGTTTAGCAGCTGTACCATGGACAACCTTTTCACTTCATAACAGCTTATCATCGGCCACGAGATCCAACGGCTGCAACAGAGTACAAAAGATGTATTAATAACATACTATAAAAGTATTCTTATCTGTCAAGTGAACAAGTTCAGTGCTCGCTTTCTCAACACTAAAAATTTGCAAAGATGTTTGTTTCAGAATAGTACGCATGTTTATACAAAGTGAATCCAGTCCAGGAGTCGAATTATGAAAAGTAAATTACTGGTATTTATTTAGCATGGGGGTGGCTAATAAAAAATACTCTAATTCATGGACTATATTCTAGTGAAAAAGTTGAATCTACAGATGAGTTGTTCACCATCATCCCTATATGGGAACAATGCTAATATTGTTGACTTCAGCGAAAATACTGGAGGTACAAGGCTTCTTTGAGTTTTATTCAGGTGACGTAACTTTTACTTCAATTTATGTTAACCCTTATAGTTATGACTTATGCCTACTTACTCGGCAGTTTTTTTTTTTCATGCTACAAAATAGATTATAGGCCATCGGGAATTTGATAACACAACCGAATGAAATTCCTCCAACATATCCATAAGACGTATAGATTCACCAAAATAGCAAGAAATGAACTGCCATGCCCAGCTTGTTAGTGAGAGGATTGGGACATCATCAAAATGGTTATCCTTCTTCTAACATTAGACCAAGGGATCATATGTCAGTTTACCTAATAGCATTAGACCAAGGGATATGTCAGTTCACCTAACAGTGTCTAGCAACTACAAAAATCTTGAGAAGAGGGTATAAAGAATAAATCCAAGAGAGGTACTTAACCTGGCATGTTAAAGATTCTAGTGCTCGGAGACCAACTAAACCTCTAATTTAAGAAGCAAACAAGTTCCTAATTATTAGCTACTATAAGTAAAGACTCCAGAATAGTCAACCTAATATAATTAAAAGATAATTAATAATTACAATTACTTTCTCTCTAAATAATAATACAATTTTAATTATTCTCTTGATTTGATCTGCATCATTCCAACCATCCAAAGGTTGTATCAAGTGCATGCCAGATTGAAAGATGAAACAATATGCTACTTTTCCCCAGCCATCCAAATGTTTTGCATATGTTAAATGCCTTTTAAAAGATAAATTATCATGAACAGATACATCGCAACAATTAGAAAGTATTTTGACTAGCTGGTCAAAATTTTAACATAAACCTATCACCTAAACCCTCTAGCCAGGCCAATTCAATTTCACAACAATACTTCTTTTCCTAATTGGGGTTCACAACCAAACTCCCAGATATTCCATCCTCCAACAGAAAACTGTTCACAAGTACAAAAACAAGCTTGAAAGACGCACACTTGAACACCCTAAGGACAAGTTGTAAAAAAAAAATTAAGATGAAAAACTTACTGCCAATGATCAAGGTTGATAGACATCAGGAAGTTGCAGACCCACACTTGCGGCAGATTTCCCAAGTACTTTTTTCATTTCATCTGATCTATCCACTGCAATGTTGTAAGAGAAAAGCAAGTCCTACAAAACCACAGGCAAACCAAAGTCAGAACTGAAAATAGATTAGCATTAATATTATGACAACTATATGATACAATCACTGTACTAGAGAATTAATTGTCGCACGTCCCTTTCTGAGAACAATGGGATTACATGGCTTCAACATTTAACTCCGGAAGGAGCAACGTGAAACTATACAGTGAAATCAAGCATAATGAATTCAATAAAAAATATATACTGAGAAAGGAAATGGTCAGTCATTATTCCAAAAACAAAAATAAATTGCGTCATCTTTTATAGTAAACATTCTTTTGTAAAGCATTTTTTACTGTGATGGCTTTGAAAAATTATTACTTTATGAAGACATATCAAGTTGTTCAAATGGACCTGCTAGTCCTAAATGGCAGAGTTCTGTTTTTTACCTATCTCACTGCAATTCATTCCGTTTGATAGAGGACACATTTATTTCATATCTAGACGGAACAAAACTAAATGAAGCAGCATAATTCAAATTTTACATAATAAATATCCCCAGAAAGTCAATTTTAGTTTAGTAATCCATGTTCAGATCCTTTTAACCAGGTTGCACAGAGATCTAGTCAAGAGCGTAATGCATGTCATAACACTTGAACAAAATGAAACCTCTTCAAACAACAAAAATAAACACCCATGTATACACGAACAGAGACTAGTGTAAACATGGTATACCTTGTGATGGTGGACACTGTTAAGAAGAAAGGCGAAGTCACGTGCAAGCTTTACTTTCTGTTGAATGAAAGAGGGGTCAAATTGTTGACGGCTCTTTTGAAACTCTTGTTTTATAAAGTCTGTGAAATGGATTTTGTGCTCTTCAGTTCCAATGTGTTTCTTCACAGCTTTGAGAAGGTGGCGATACACCTTAGCAGCTTGTAAGGCTTCTGAAGATCCCATTTGTCCTCAAATTGTGTTGTTATTTACTTTAGGCTTTTGCTGGATTATGATACAATCAAGTTATTACAAATCTCTATATGTACATACATAAATTAGTTTTATGAACTCCAACAGAATAAATATTCATTATAAGAATGAAAGCAGAGTTTAAAGACACAAATGTCTAACAAAAAGTACTTAACAGATATAACTATGCTTTTTTCATATTTCTTTATCGTCAACGCATCCAACTTTTTTGTTAGTGCTTATGAATCCATTATCCATAAAGAACTATTGAAAAAAAAAGTGTAGTTGGTCATCTGGAAGGACTAGGAGTTTCATCAATGGTTCTAACTTTTCTAGAACCAGTACAATACTGCCCAACCAAAACCAGCTCTCCGACCCATAGTAACTCCAGCAGTAGGTGCTCATTAGCTTCTATCTAGTTTTGTCCTTTCAACTTTATAAGTAATAACATTTCACTTCTAGAATACAATATATCTGCGTTTGGCTTTAAGAGAAGTGATTTAGGAGTTTTGACAAAAAAATCCTGCTAATTATTTTCTTGAGAAGTAGAGAGTTTTGCTAATACTATGACTTTTATAACCATGAAATCCTTAGAGGCGCAACTTCTTTTTCTTCTCTCTTTTTTTTTTTTTGTTTTCTTTTTTCCAGATATAGACACAACTTCACAGACAAACTAAAGCAAAATAACAAATTTAAACTGTAAGAAGAAAGGTGGAGGACAAAACCCCCAACAGATGGGAAAAATGGCAGAGGTCTTGAGGAATAACCTCAAGGTCGCTGGTTCCAATGCCAAAAATACCTATAAAAGAAAAAAAATAAGTGGAGAGAAATTTCACATATACAAAAATTTGAAGTAGAGAGACGGAGCATAATTTGAACGCACGGAGATTGAAGGAAGTTTCTAATTCCCAAGTAATGTAGGACAAGGTGAAAAAGAAAGAATAAGAGTACCTATCGCCACAGAGAATCAGTAGAGAAACACATACAAAAACGCTAAACTTTAATCTCAAATCAATACATTCAATAATCTGAAAATAAATAAAAATTACAATACTTTATATAGCGAACCTAGACTTAATGGCCAAATCATCATCCGGCGATGAAATCGAGGGATGATACGAGGATACTCTAATCGAGTGAGGGAGACTGGGACAGGCAACAAGTCGGGTGGCTTCGAGAAGCCTGCCATATATATTGATTTGAACAAAAGAACACTTCGCTGGTCGAGGCTCGGCCTTTGACTCTGCTTGCCTCTCATTTAGAGAATCAAACTCATTACATAAATATCTCTCGAAGATTCGCTAATTATTTGACTGCCGTGAATAGCCGGGACATTGAGGAATATCCAGAAACACATTTCAACAACTTTGGTGTTTCTACTTTCAGTCAACTATAACCAAGTTAGATACCAAACTATCTTCTCAATATATTTGCAAAAAAAAAAAGCCTTCAATGTAGTGATGAATCCTATTTGTTTCACTATAGACCCTAACTTAAAAAGGAAATAATCTTCTGAAAAAATCTACTATAATTAGAACTTCTAGAGTATCTACTAGAGTATCTACTAAATAAGTAATAAATAATTACATTAATCACCAAATATTTATCCCTCAATAATACCATAAAAAAATAACTAAGCAATCTTATGATTCTCCTCTTCCATTCCGCATCACATAGGTCAAACTTGATAGCCAAAAATTCAATTGGAAAGTATTGTCAGAGGTGTTTTTTCCAAAATGAATTTTTACTTATAATTTTAGCTTTAGGCTTTAATTGAATTCTAAAAATATAATTTTTCCTTGTCTGTGTGTAATCTGACTCTTATCTTTCAAATAAATATAAAACTTTCTCTCTCTCTCTCTCACACACACACACACACTTACACAGTTACACTCACTCTTGTAACTCTTTGAAATTCTCTTGAAAATAATCTAATGATAGTGAAATTCATGTTATCCGGGTCTTAAACTACACAAAAATGTAAATGAAACCATTTCAAAAAGCCATATATCCATTGAACATTTGAGGATTTCTAAGGCCACATAATTTGCATACCTAACCAACAAATTGGACCCAACAAACTACTCTAACCAGATTCATTATCAAATTACATAAGTTCCCAACTCAATCACACACACAACACACACACACACACACACACACACACACATATATATATATATATAATCCAAATATTTTTTCTTAAATTGCAATAAATAAGTACAAGTTGAAAGAATGAAACTGAAGAAATAAAAATACCTTGAACAGGTCGATTAACAAGCTGAGACGAAGAGTAGCGCAAATGACGGTGGTAGAATTGAGAAGAAAGAGGAGAGGGAGAGAGCAAGAAGCGGAGAGGCGAAAAGGGCAAAGAGGGATAATTTGATGTATCTACGAAAAATGGAATTCAAAATCCGTCCAAACAGGGCGTTATTTATTTGTCTCCTATTTTTGGAACAATTTGTAATATTACAAAAGTACGAGGGCTTTGTCGTAATAAAAGACTGTGAACGGAGAAAAGAGAGAGAGAGATCTGTTGGGGAAGAAGAATTTGGAGAGGCGATGTGGAGGGAGAGAGTTAGGAGAGTAATATTACCTCCGGCTAAGGAGGTATTATTATTAATTAATTACTCATTTAATCTTTATTTCTGTTATTGGATATCTGAATTTTTATTGTTTTCTTTTTTCAATTTTTGATGCCAGATGATGAAATTCATGTGAAATTGTTGAGGAAAAAAAAAACAAGCAACAGCTTTAATTAATTACTGCTTAAACATTCTTATAATAATGTCTGTTATGGGTTAAATTTGCTGAGATAAATTTTTTGTATGTTAATTATTTGCAGAATATTGACAAGTTAGATAAAGTTGTGAGAGAAGGCAATTATTATGGAGCTCAACAGATGTACAAGTCTATCACTGCAAGGTAAAATATTTCCATAAATATACATATATACTAATTACTATGTATATACACACACATACATTTTTGTACAAGGGTGTGCAGGGTAAAATATTTCAACAAATACATCCTTATATACTATATATACACATATATATATAGAGAACCGATGCTCTTTATCTGACATACCAAGCATACCCTCTTTAGCGACGGACCGGGAGACGGTTTGGTCAGTCGCCATAGGTCCGGTCCGTCGCTATAGCTACGGACAAACATATGTATAGGGGGTGAATCATAGTCAATGTCGGGTGTAAGCTAACTTTTACAAGACCACCTTGTGAAAGTTGTTAATACTATCCATTTTTTTTTACCAAAAGTGACTCAAGTCAGCTTTGGTTACGGATCATTCTCCATATATACATATTTATATATTTGCATTGTACTTCAATGCTTGATTGATTATATATATATATATATACACGGAAAATCTCTCAAGCGAATCGGTTTGTTCGCGAACCGGCTAGCGACGGTTTTTACCGTCGCTATAGGCTTGGCGACGGTTTGTATGTCGCCATAGTCTATAGCAACGGTAAAAACCGTCGTTATAGCCGGTTCGCGAACGAATCGGTTCGCTGGAGAGACGGACTCTATCTATCTATCTATATATATATATATATGTTCTTTTCCAGTCAGGCTTTTTACTATGGGTGCAGATAATTTTTGTGTGCAGAACTTATTTTTGTATGCAAATGTGTTGGTGTTGAATAAAATGTGTGCTTTATTACAGATATGTGTCAGCTGAGAGGTATTCGGATGCCTTGGATATTCTTCAGGCTGGTGCTTGCATCCAATTGGAACATGAACAGGTGATGCAATTCTTTGCAATAAGCCATTTTGTACTATGAGTATTTTAAGTAGTTATCTGATACTGTGTACAGAATATTAAAAAAAGACAAAACGACTGCTTATGGATTTGTGTTGGCTAATCAAAAAATGGTTTAGGGTTTGCTTCTGTCTTGTTTAATTTGTACAGACCTCAAAGTAAGTTTTGTGAAGATCTTGTAATTTTATCTTTCTATATGGGCACTCAAAATGATTATCAGCCTTGTTGGTGAAGATCTTGTATTTCATTATGTTTCTACTGAAGTCCAGGTTTAGTTGTCTACTTATCAAGTCTCTCCTCTTTTTACACATAGTTAGAGAGAAATTTCACTCAAAATGATTATCAGCCTTGTTGGTGAAGATCTTGTATTTCATTATGTTTCTACTGAAGTCCATGTTTAGTTGTCTACTTATCAAGTCTCTCCTCTTTTTACACATAGTTAAGAGAGAAATTTTATGTATAATAGTTTTATTATAATATCCATTTCCTGTTTGATCTTTTATTAGGCTTCTACATCATATGCTGTGTAACCTCTGTTATAATGTATCTTCCGGTAAATGTCTTAAAAGATAAGTTGCATCGCAAAAGTAGTAGAGATGCAATTGTGCATGGTTCAACTTATAGATATGCTTGGTATCATTATCAAGCTCATTTCATAAAACATAAATTTTTGCACAGTTATGTATTGTCAATAAGTTGATGGCTTGCTGTCTATAGCCTTTCCTTTTTTTTTTTTGGTAGGAGAACATTTCTTCTACAAATTCTTCATCATCCTAAAATATACAGTATTTCAAATAAATAACATATCATTCTGTTATCCTCATGAAATATGTTGCCTTGATGCATATTTATGTATTCATTTTTCAGGTTACCTGTGGGGCTGAGCTTGCGGTGTTATTTGTAGAGAACCTTGTTAAAGGGAAACTCCCCTACGACGAGGATACTCTTGGTCAGTTTATGTATTTAGTTTTGTTTACCTTGGTATTATTTTTGATTCAAGTATCCCTTTCTCTATGTTTTGGACTGTATTGATTTTGCACAATAAAAACATACTTGAATAAAATTACTCCTATCCTGAAAAAAGAGTTCTACATTATGGCAATTTGAAACAAACATATAAATGGAACTGCTTTATTATGGGGGAAGAGTAATAAAAATATGAAATCCTAAAATAAAGTAAGCTTTCAATCCTTAATCCTCTCATTGGCCAAAGCTTAGAGCATCTCCAGCAATAAGACTATCCTCTGGACTATATTTAGTCCATATGACATCAGTAAATGTCGTCTTCAATCCTTTCAGCAGATGGACTATCCCGTGGACTATAATATCAAAAGATTAAAATAATCAATAAATTTAAAAATGCTCCAATCATCTTCCACCCTCCCATTTAAATATGATTAAAATAATTGCAATATAATTTAGGACACAAATTTGGTTCCTTGATTTAGTCTCCTTACCTTGTCATTATAGTCCATGGACTATGTTTAGTCACACTGCTGGGGAGAAACCTTGATTCCTAGACTATATTTAGTCTAGGAAGAGATGCTCTAAGACCCCAGAAAAGTGATTTTGTTCCTTAACTAATGAAACAGCAAGGAGCAACCACAAAGTATGCATGCAGGATTTTATCTAACTTCACTCTTCGTAGTAATTATGGTTGTTTGATACATCCAGATAAATTCTAGCATTTTTCTTTTCTTCATGGTTATGACAAAAACTCAATCTTAGACCATGTCAGGAGAATCTACAAAAAGTTTCCTCGAATTCCTGTACCACAGCACTTGGATTTGGCAGATGATGATGACATGCAACGACTTCATGAAGCACTTGGAGCAGCAAAAACTCGTGTCGAGAGCTGCTCATCATTTTTAAAAGCTGCAATTAAGTGAGATTTTTCTATACCTTCCCTTTTTCTATACTATTTTGTTTGGCACAGTTGAGGCACCCTAACTATGTCATTTTCATGTCCTAGGTGGTCTATGGAATTTGGCGCTCATAGGAATGGATCTCCAGAAATACATGACATGCTAGCTGAATACACTTACTCTGAATCTCCTGAGGTGGTAAGTCTGACAGCACACTAAGGTCCAATATTTGGTTTCTGACAATTTTTAATTGCATATTCCTGCATTTCATTTTTGTTGTTCCTGTTCTTTTGGGTGTGGCACAAGGTTTAAGACGTGCAAAATATGTTCATATATTTTTAATCTAGTTGAAAAATGATATAAAAATATAATTTTAAATGCATCTTTGGCAAATTTTTGTCTGTACTACACCAAAAAATTGGGTTATACAAGCATCACCCTGTTTCAATTTTATGACAGTCTCGGAGTCTCCTTATCCCCCATTCATAAGGTTGCGATGGATGATAAATTGTTCATAGAACGACTGAGCTGTTCAATCCAGTATTAATGATATATCTACTAGATATATTAAAATACATCAGCATAATGCTTAGAGAATGTTGTGGGGACAAGAAGATCATTTTAAAGTTCTTTTGCACTTGCAATTGTTAACGCCAAATTTTGTACACCTGTTGAAATCACCGAAACAACGGGTAACCGAGCAAAAAGCGTTATCAATGGAGAACCGAAAATATTGCTGGAATAATTGATATTTGATGAAGGGTATTGTAGTATCGGGTTTATAAAATACTCTTAAATAAATACACACAATGAGATCCCATTAAATGAGAATTTAATAACACAAGGATTTTACGTGGAAACCCAATTGGGAAAAAACCACGGGGAGAAATCTCAGAAATCCACTATAAAAATATTGTACAAATTAGAGAAAATAATATTAGTAATTATTTTCTCTATTCCTCACTTTTTTTTTTATAACTCAATTGAGCTATTTTTCTCTCCACTTTTGGAATTTTTGGACTAATTCCTTTCCTCCTCTCGGATATTTTCTCTCTACTAATGCTTGCTATTGCTAAGCTTGAATTGTGAATTGGTGAGTCTTAGTTGCTCCCGGGCAGCTCAATTTATAGCAAAATCTTAGGACACCAATAAAGAAAATGGTGAAGGCTGAGCATGTATTTGTTGACTAAATTGTTGGTTAGGTGGAATAATGGAGCCTTTCAAAAAACGTGTCCCAACATTGCCCCCACTCTCCTGTTATAAAAATTTATAATAGGAGAGTAATATATCAAGATCAACTAGGTAGATAACATTCGATACAGATTTATTTGGGTCAAAGACATTTCTGATATATGTAGAACCCGTATTTAGTAAGACAAGAGAGACTATTGGTGTGAATTATATGGGAATGAAGGTGATAGATCAGGTTAGAAAAAGAGAACCCAAATTATTGATAATATTTTCTAAGCCGACCTGCATGCCATGTATTTTTAAGCTCAGACCCATCCATACTCCGAAGCTTATAAGTCCCTGCCTTTAATATCTCTATAACTTCATAAGACCCTTCCCAATTAGGCATTAGCTTACCTGTATTCTGTGGGGTCGAGGCCTCTGCCTCCCGAAGCACTAGATCACCAACCTCGAATCTTCTGATCCGAACCCTTCGATTGTAATGCCTAGCCGTCTTCTGTTGATAGATGGCCAACTTCAACATTGCGACATCCCGAACCTCGTCTAACAGATCCAAATTGAGTCGAAGACCTTTTTCACTGTACAACTCTTTAAAAATTAGCTACCCTGAATGAAGTAGACCCGATCTCAACTGGAATTAAGGCCTCAGTTACCATAGGTCAATCTGAATGGTGAATCCCCAGTAGTCGTCCTAGGAGTAGTTCGATATGACCAGAGAACACTTGAAAGTTCTTCAGGCCATCTCCCTTTAGCTTCATCCAACCTCCGTTTAATGCCATTGAGTAAAGTTCGGTTTGTGACTTCTACTTGACCATTAGACTGAGGATGAGCTACTGAAGTCCTTCGATGCTGAATCCCCAAATCCGTTAGAAACTTCTCAAATTTTGAACCTACGAACTGCAAGCCATTATCCGATACTAGAACCATCGGAATACCAAACCGAAACACCACTGACTCTTTCAAAAATTGAAGACAATCTTGCTCCGTTATATGTCGAAGTGGTTTAGCCTCTACCCATTTAGTCATATAATCAATGGCCACCACAATGAACTGAACTTGACCCTTCGCCTTTGGCATAGGCCCCAACAAATCTATTCCCCATACAGCAAACGGGATCGGGGATAGTACTGATGATAACACCTCCGGAGGTTGATGTGGAATTGGACTATTCAACTGACACTTCGAACATTTCTTGACATACTCCTTAGCTTCTTGAAACATCGTTGGCCAGTAGTACCCTTGCCTGAACATGATGCCTCCTATCAATTGGAGATCGAGTTCGTCTCCGGTAGTGTTGGTCAAGTGGTCCGGCCCGCCTTTCATTGTCTTGCGTCATACGACCTTGAGGATGGTATTGAGTTGGTGAACTAGGTTGCCTTGTGTCACCTGAGCGTCGTTCGGATCGGCTAGGTCTCCTTATGTCATCTTGGTGCGCTGTTCGGGGTCGACTGTGGGGAGTCACTTCCCGTTCTCTGCCTACCACTGTAGCAACTGTTTCTCTCTGTCTCCTTAGATCAGTCAGATGTGCATCCCACTCCTGTTGTCGGTGGCGTAGAAACTCCAACTCCGTCTCTGCTTCCTTGATCATTCGTAGTCTGATTCGGTCTTGCTGGCCAGGTTGACTTGATCCCCTGTCCTCATCCTCCAAAACAAGTGTATGTTGATTTGTCCTCCTCCTATGCAGATCTTGATCCGGAATGGCTGTTGGTGTGAAAAGTTGTCTCCGTACAGGATCTGACCATGTTATGATGGGGCCAAACCGTGCTGCGTTGGGGCCAAGTCTGTTTCTAACTGAGCTTCTGTGTGAATCTCCGTTATTTTCCATATTAACAATTTTCTAGAAAAAGATGGTGATTTGGAATCAAATACCAATCAAGGCCCTCCTTCTAGCGCCAATGTTAACGCCAAATTTTGTACACCTGTTGAAATCACCGAAACAACGGGTAACCGAGCAAAAAGCGTTATCAATGGAGAACCGAAAATATTGCTGGAATAATTGATATTTGATGAAGGGTATTGTAGTATCGGGTTTATAAAATACTCTTAAATAAATACACACAATGAGATCCCATTAAATGAGAATTTAATAACACAAGGATTTTACGTGGAAACCCAATTGGGAAAAAACCACGGGGAGAAATCTCAGAAATCCACTATAAAAATATTGTACAAATTAGAGAAAATAATATTAGTAATTATTTTCTCTATTCCTCACTTTTTTTTTTATAACTCAATTGAGCTATTTTTCTCTCCACTTTTGGAATTTTTGGACTAATTCCTTTCCTCCTCTCGGATATTTTCTCTCTACTAATGCTTGCTATTGCTAAGCTTGAATTGTGAATTGGTGAGTCTTAGTTGCTCCCGGGCAGCTCAATTTATAGCAAAATCTTAGGACACCAATAAAGAAAATGGTGAAGGCTGAGCATGTATTTGTTGACTAAATTGTTGGTTAGGTGGAATAATGGAGCCTTTCAAAAAACGTGTCCCAACATTGCCCCCACTCTCCTGTTATAAAAATTTATAATAGGAGAGTAATATATCAAGATCAACTAGGTAGATAACATTCGATACAGATTTATTTGGGTCAAAGACATTTCTGATATATGTAGAACCCGTATTTAGTAAGACAAGAGAGACTATTGGTGTGAATTATATGGGAATGAAGGTGATAGATCAGGTTAGAAAAAGAGAACCCAAATTATTGATAATATTTTCTAAGCCGACCTGCATGCCATGTATTTTTAAGCTCAGACCCATCCATACTCCGAAGCTTATAAGTCCCTGCCTTTAATATCTCTATAACTTCATAAGACCCTTCCCAATTAGGCATTAGCTTACCTGTATTCTGTGGGGTCGAGGCCTCTGCCTCCCGAAGCACTAGATCACCAACCTCGAATCTTCTGATCCGAACCCTTCGATTGTAATGCCTAGCCGTCTTCTGTTGATAGATGGCCAACTTCAACATTGCGACATCCCGAACCTCGTCTAACAGATCCAAATTGAGTCGAAGACCTTTTTCACTGTACAACTCTTTAAAATTAGCTACCCTGAATGAAGTAGACCCGATCTCAACTGGAATTAAGGCCTCAGTACCATAGGTCAATCTGAATGGTGAATCCCCAGTAGTCGTCCTAGGAGTAGTTCGATATGACCAGAGAACACTTGAAAGTTCTTCAGGCCATCTCCCTTTAGCTTCATCCAACCTCCGTTTAATGCCATTGAGTAAAGTTCGGTTTGTGACTTCTACTTGACCATTAGACTGAGGATGAGCTACTGAAGTCCTTCGATGCTGAATCCCCAAATCCGTTAGAAACTTCTCAAATTTTGAACCTACGAACTGCAAGCCATTATCCGATACTAGAACCATCGGAATACCAAACCGAAACACCACTGACTCTTTCAAAAATTGAAGACAATCTTGCTCCGTTATATGTCGAAGTGGTTTAGCCTCTACCCATTTAGTCATATAATCAATGGCCACCACAATGAACTGAACTTGGACCCTTCGCCTTTGGCATAGGCCCCAACAAATCTATTCCCCATACAGCAAACGGGATCGGGGATAGTACTGATGATAACACCTCCGGAGGTTGATGTGGAATTGGACTATTCAACTGACACTTCGAACATTTCTTGACATACTCCTTAGCTTCTTGAAACATCGTTGGCCAGTAGTACCCTTGCCTGAACATGATGCCTCCTATCAATTGGAGATCGAGTTCGTCTCCGGTAGTGTTGGTCAAGTGGTCCGGCCCGCCTTTCATTGTCTTGCGTCATACGACCTTGAGGATGGTATTGAGTTGGTGAACTAGGTTGCCTTGTGTCACCTGAGCGTCGTTCGGATCGGCTAGGTCTCCTTATGTCATCTTGGTGCGCTGTTCGGGGTCGACTGTGGGGAGTCACTTCCCGTTCTCTGCCTACCACTGCAGCAACTGTTTCTCTCTGTCTCCTTAGATCAGTCAGATGTGCATCCCACTCCTGTTGTCGGTGGCGTAGAAACTCCAACTCCGTCTCTGCTTCCTTGATCATTCGTAGTCTGATTCGGTCTTGCTGGCCAGGTTGACTTGATCCCCTGTCCTCATCCTCCAAAACAAGTGTATGTTGATTTGTCCTCCTCCTATGCAGATCTTGATCCGGAATGGCTGTTGGTGTGAAAAGTTGTCTCCGTACAGGATCTGACCATGTTATGATGGGGCCAAACCGTGCTGCGTTGGGGCCAAGTCTGTTTCTAACTGAGCTTCTGTGTGAATCTTCGTTATTTTCCATATTAACAATTTTCTAGAAAAAGATGGTGATTTGGAATCAAATACCAATCAAGGCCCTCCTTCTAGCGCCAATGTTAACGCCAAATTTTGTACACCTGTTGAAATCACCGAAACAACGGGTAACCGAGCAAAAAGCGTTATCAATGGAGAACCGAAAATATTGCTGGAATAATTGATATTTGATGAAGGGTATTGTAGTATCGGGTTTATAAAATACTCTTAAATAAATACACACAATGAGATCCCATTAAATGAGAATTTAATAACACAATGATTTTACGTGGAAACCCAATTGGGAAAAAACCACGGGGAGAAATCTCAGAAATTCACTATAAAAATATTGTACAAATTAGAGAAAATAATATTAGTAATTATTTTCTCTATTCCTCACTTTTTTTTTTATAACTCAATTGAGCTATTTTTCTCTCCACTTTTGGAATTTTTGGACTAATTCCTTTCCTCCTCTCGGATATTTTCTCTCTACTAATGCTTGCTATTGCTAAGCTTGAATTGTGAATTGGTGAGTCTTAGTTGCTCCCGGGCAGCTCAATTTATAGCAAAATCTTAGGACACCAATAAAGAAAATGGTGAAGGCTGAGCATGTATTTGTTGACTAAATTGTTGGTTAGGTGGAATAATGGAGCCTTTCAAAAAACGTGTCCCAACAGCAATGAAGTTTTATATACACATTTGTAGATAATGAGAATCCCAAATTAATGATGTTGATGCATAAAAATTTTCAAATCCAAATCTAATTGTTGATGGCAACGATAAACAATAAATCTTGTACGTTTTCTTTCACTGTTTGCTATCTTTAGCAAGATGTCAAGTTACCAACACAATGGCCCTCTTAAGCTGAATGTGTTTTGCCTTCATAATGTTTTTTCCATTGCCCTGTCACCCTTGCAATTCTACGTATCTGGATTTGAAAAAAGCTCATATATAAGACTCATTTGTGCAACAAATAAAGTTGGACTCCATTTTTACCTTTACTGGTTGTTGATTACTTGATTTTATGGTTTTGTGGTACAGTCATAAGTATATGTTGCTATGCAGGATATGGCTAGAGTATCTTTCCATTTTGTTCGAGGGAAAAATCCAAAGAAGTTTGCTTCAACTCTAGTAAATTTCATGGGCAAGGTAAGCCTTACTAATATCCAACTGGACTTTCTTCTTAAGTTTGAACATATAACTGCTAAAAGATAACTTACATCCATCAGTTTGTCCTTCTCTCCTGTAAAATCCATTGAATTCAGTCGCGTTTAGGTTCTGCTATGTTTAAGCATTGTTATAGACGACGTCTGATGAGCAATGCTTTGTATGCCGACTCGGCACTATGCCTAGTAGGCACAATGGCACCATTTAATTAGTTTAAATTTCATGGGCCTTTTATTACATGTGTCTTACTCAGCTTTGTGTCATGTTGGTGCACAAATCATATTCTTTGTCTGATCTGCCTACCATTTTTTGTGAAGTTGTTATATGTAAATATTCATGCCTGGTCTTCCCTGTCTACAACTACAATCATGAAGTTGTACATTTTCTACTTTATACCATTTTATCTTATCAACATTAAAAAGTGTAGCCTTTTGTTTTCAAGTTTGAAATCATGAGTAATACAGTTGGATTCTCTATGATAAGTGTTGTTCAGTGGTTCAACTCATATACTGTTCAAGTATGCAGTGCTATCCAGGTGAAGGCGATTTGGCGATTGCACGAGCAGTTTTAATGTAAGCAGTGCTATTTTCATTACTCTGCCTTTCTCACATCTGCATGACATAAGTTTTCAGGGTTTCTGCTTACTCGGAGCATTGTCCTTCATTTGCCAATGGGATCTACCGTTTTTTGTGGTAGGTATTTATCTTTAGGTAACCTGAGAGATGCAAACTTTATTATGGATGAAGTAAAGAAGCAAGTGCATTCTAAGGAGCTTGAGTTTCCGCAATCAAGTGTTTTAATACTAATGATATATATATATATATATGAAAAAAATGTATACACGTAGCAGTGTAGTACACAGTCGCCTATGGTGACGGTTGATATCCTATGTGAATGAAATTTTTTGATATACTCTGTCAAACTCTTTTATTCCATGGTTTGGCTGAAAATGAATTCCATATGTAAAAATAAAAACTCAGAACTATTTCAAATATCAAAGTTTATTCAAATGTAATTGTTGTTCAAAAACAATATAGAAGAGAGGTTATTGACTCGGTAAAATGCTGCAATGATCTCAAAGAGAATTATAACCAACTCCCCATTATACGGATTTAACACCACCCTTATGAATTTGATCTTAAGTTTTCTGAAATACCAGTTCAAGTAAAACTTAATCAGAAAATGAAAACTTTTTTCAGAAACTCCAAGCAGAATTTACGGAAAATAATGGCATGGGGGTATAGAACATGACAGCATTAGAGTTAACCAGCATACAGCACATGATAGTTTTTCTGTTGAAGGGCTTGGTGTTATATTCAGCTCTTAACCATTAGCCAAGCGTGGTTCGCTTCTTATTTGAGTACAGCAAGCAGCACGTGGAGTGGCTTCCAAAGAAGATAAAACTACTCATCAAACGTAAACATCACCTTATCATCCTTTTTGAAGTAATGAGTTGTGTGATCTACCACCTGCACACAGTAGCAAATAATATCGGTGAATTTTCATTAAAGTTTATATATAGCTTCATTAAGGGCATTAAGGTAATTAACATTATCCACAACATTGTGTTGCAATAGTTAAGTTGTTCCGCGACAAAGTGTTGCGGAAATCCCCACATATTTTAAATCTAGGCAATGGAGGGTGCAAGATCTGGTGGCCATTAAGGGTCCATAGCCACCATTGCTATGGATCAGCTCCACACACACACACATATGTGTGTGTATATATAAATATCAAATATATGAAAAGTCTCGTGAACTATTTAGATCAGCCATTAACATTATATTGAGCTTGTTCTGTCAGTCTGGTATCATTTTTGTAAAAGGTTTTTCCAAGTCATCACAACTTCAAATTCTGGAAAAACCTTTATTACTTTATTAAAGCATTTTTCGAATTCATAAAAGAAAATTATGTATTCATTGAATGTTAAAATATTGAACAAATCTTCCCACACAAGGAAGAAGGTACTGACTATGATCAGGAAGTAATAGTGATTAGAAAAGTATGTACCTATGGCCCCTTCCACGAGTCTCAAGTAAGGTAGGGAAATTGAGCATTCTTCATCTAATTTTTTTGAAGTTTTCAGACTTCTATTGGGTTCATTTTGAATAGCCATCTTAGAAATGACACCAGTGTTTTTCATTGGTCTTCCATCTTTCTAAATTTCAAACCTTTTTCTGTACGTAATTAAGGTTAAATCACAAATATAGTAAGAACACCCCAGGCTTCCACTTTAAGTTCAACATGTTTTTTACTCGATCAATGAGAATAGACACCAATTTTATTAAACCTTTTAAGTAAATATTATCTACTTTCTAACAATATAAACATACATGTAAATTAGTTTTCATCCTCTCAAACAATTTTTGTTGGCTAATACTCAACTTTATTGACTTTCTTTCTCAGGCTAGATAAATCAGGCTTAAGGTTTCACTGTATTTACTCGCAAAATCAGCAATTATAGAGTACATGTTTAAAGAACTTGTCAAATTAATTGATTCAAAAAAACTTATTTGTAAAACTTAAGTCTAAAAGATTCCTAACCTGGACATTTTACAACCATCCAGTATAGCCCCACAAAAAGTGCATAAAAAGAAATTACTTTCCAAGAGAAGCAGCATGCCTTACAAGAACATAAGTGGGACAAAGGACAAACAGAAATGTAGTTCGAAACATGACTTAACAAGAAATAATTTAAACATTAGAGAAATCATCCTTTAATGATAAGGCGCTGGAGAAACAGAAACCAAGTACATATTTTTTCGTCTCCTAGCTTCTAGTATCTACAGTGGGACTATTTTAAACCCTAGGAGTTATTTGATTCAGACCAGAAGAAGGGGAAAGTAGTATGAGGGTAAATCAACAATCCTAATGGGCAACATGGGGGCGAAAAAAGGAAAGAGAGGGATGGGTTTCTCTCACTTTTGGCATAGCGGCCCCCCAGTGGGGGGCTCGCACGACGGGCTATTAGCTCTGTGGTAGAGCGCGCCCCTGATAATTGCGTCGTTGTTACAAAAAACTAATATCTAATAGTAGACGGTAAATGAACAATCCTTATAAGCTAAAGTTTCATCTAAATCTCCCAGATGGGGTGCATATTGCTCAAATCTCAGATATCACAAAGCAAATCAAGAGACTGAAGAAACAAATATGGGAATAAGTGAAATGTATTAAAGCATATAAGGTTTAAGTCGGTAGAGTAAGTTTCAACTAAATCTTCCAGATATGGTGAACGTTGTTCAAATCTCAGATATCAAACAGCAAATCAAGACATTGAAGAACTAATATGAGAATAAGTGGTATGCATTAAAGCATATAAGATAAATGTCAATGTAGCAAGAGAAATAGAGGTACTCACATTAGTATTGCTCAGTTCTAGGTTGTAAAAGTCCATCTTATGTGGCGTAAACAATGGCCCAGCATGCCATGTACCTACATTCAACTTCACAAACTTAGGACCTGAGAATCTAAAAACACGCACATCTTCAATTGCAGGTGGCACATAGAAATGACCACTGCGTGCTTGCACAACATTTGACCCCTTATTGCCCTTATCTTCGCTGGGATCCACTATTGAAGACTTAGCAACTCCAAGATACCAAACATGACCACCAATTGAACCGAGACACTGAGTCACACTTGCATGATGTGTTATGGAAGAAAACTTCAGTGGTCGACCTTCAAGACTCATAATGTAAAACCTGATATCATGCACAAATGCATCATTACAACCTCATTTAATTAACGTCACTAAAAATTCTTCAAGTTTTGCTGTGCAATAAATAAGTTAAATCTCAAATACTTTAATCTTCAATATAGAATAAGCCACCAGTATTCAGTCCTAGACCACATGAAAACCTTGAATTGCATGCTAAATCCATAGCCTCTTCTTTTCCAACTATACAATCACCAGTGCTACTCCCAAATCAAAAGATGTACAGAGCTCAGAGCTGTATGATTATAAAAATTATATTCTTGCTTGATGTAATTGAGGTCACAAAATCTTATATTTTGAAGATTGATTCAAGAAATGAAGAAAACAAGAAATATTCCAAGAACAAACAAACAAACAAGCTAAACAATAAGCAGTCAAATGGGACCCCTCAATTTTGGAAGGGGACACAAAAAAGAGGGGGAAAAATCTTGCAATAGAGAACAATAAATTGAACATAGTTCAGCAATTAATATGTTCCAACTTTTTGCCTAAAAACTCAAAATATAAATTGAATAAGTTATTTTTCAACTACATATATCGGCAAGCATATAGGAGATTGAACATTGCTATATATATAGTTTACATGTTTTTAAGAGAAAAAATAAAACCCTACGAGAGAGAAAATGAGAGGACCTAGGGATTCCTCGGCTGAGGTCTAGTTGAGCATCTTGAGGTCCGAACTCTTCGCCGTCCCTCGACGGACCGATGACTTGACCGAACTCTTTGAAACTCTCCGGAGTTCCTTCGATCGGCTCTAGCTTCACTTCCTCTAACTTCGCCGCCGATTTGCCGGAATTTTCCATTTGCAACGACGGAGACTGCAAAATAAAGCTACTACCTTTAATATTAGTGTGCAATATACAAGGAACCGTTTGCTCGCGCGTAATTTTCTACTCCAGATAAGGGATGGCAATGGGTCGGGTTTTATTGTACCCTCACCCGTAATACCTGTCATGTTTTATATACCCAACATATATTTACGGATAATCCGTTATTCATTTGACATACTAAATTTTCAATATAATATAATTATATAAACAATAATTTTTATTTATAAATATATGATCATACAAGTTACAACCATAGATTATTCTCAAAAAAAATATGTTTTAAAAAAAAATCACTCATATAGATGATAAGAATATCAAAAAAAAAAAAAAGAGTTTGTCAATTTTTATATAGTTATGTGTAATTGAAACTCTTAATCTATGTATTAAAAATTCAGTATCATTTTAATGACATAGAGTTATTATTTTAAAATTTTATTTTTAAACAATAGGGTCTCATCTTAAAATAATTTTTAAAATAAACGGTGTCTTTTATTTTTATATGTTATTATCATATATATACGTTTGAATTTTAATTATATTAAACAAATAATTCGATTCAAATACTATTTTAAGTATACTCTAATCAAATCAAATCGAATTACTATATATTTGGAAAAGACAATTGAACTAATTTAGATTAGATTCAGTTAAATTTAGTCGACAAAACTTTCGTCTAGTGTGAGTTTAATTCTTCGTGTACGTGAAATGTATCTTTTTGTTTAGGTGAGCTTTTTATGTATTTTTGTTAAAGAACTTATACCGTTATAATTTAATTATAAAAAACATGCATAAGAAAAGAAGTGGAACTAAAAAGTATTTTACTTTTTCAGTCAGCACCTGAGTTTTAAAAAAGAATTATCAAAAGCTCTTAATCGGAGCAAAACTTAATTTTTCGGTAAGTCAGTTCCTCCTCACTTTTCCAATCAGTAGATTTGCTTATTGAGTTATTTTACCAAAACAGCCTCAATAATACACATTCGTTAATAATTTGTATGTTTGAAATTAATATCTTTTTTTAATATATATATATATATATGTGTGTGTGTGGGTTCTTAGGCGGACTCTCTGTGCGGACTCACGAACGGATTTAAAAAAAAAACAACACGCGAGTCAAAGAAGAAAAAGGTCTGTCTCCCGCATGTTTAAATTTCTCTCTCCTCAGACTTCCTTCTTCAAATTTCGCTCACTTCCTTCTCCAAATTTCAGAGCGAACGAAGCCCTAGAGCGAAAAACAAATCTGATCTTCTCCAAGCCTGAATGGGATTGTTACCCAAGACCTAGGTCATGCGTATGCTCGGAAACGGCCGGTGCGAAGCCATGTGCATCGACGGAACCAAGCACCTCTGTCACATCCGCGACAAGATGCACAAAAAAGGTCTGGATAGCCGCCGACGATATTATCCTTGTCGGACTTCGCGATTACCAGGACGACAAGGCTGATTATTACAACGTTATGATTATGTTTCAATAGTAGATTATTACAGATGTTTTCTCTCTTATCAGTATGATTATTAAAGCTTGTGGCCTTAATGAAATTTGATACAATAATAAGTTCCTTTTAATCCTTGTGAAGTTGTTAGTTTGATAAGTAATAATCAGTTCGATAGATAGCTTTTAAGTCTAGTGTTTATCAGTACTACTCTCTGTTTTTCATTTGGGGATATACACAATGGGTTATATTTTCAATATTTTTAAGTTTGATGATTTTATATGAAGTGGATTGTCAATATTTTTTTTGTTATGGAGGTTTGTGCTTTTTATTTGTGCTTTTTATGAGGTGTTGATGCAACAACAGAGAAACTACTTTTTTACTAATCATAATCTGTTTTGTATGGCAAATTAACAGTCTTTGATTAAGGGTTACTATAATTTGTAATTTCTTTTGATGAAATCTGATGGAATAATAGCTCACTACCTTTAATTGAGGCGACATGAAACTTTATGTTTTAAGGCTTCCTTTGGCACTACTTTCTGTTTTGTTTAATATGACATTTGTTCAAGGGTTTGTGGGTAGAAGCCAATCTCTGGAAATTTGGCAGGATGGTGTTTCTTAAAATGCTTGTGTCAGGTTTGTGGTTTTGATTAAATTGGATGGCATACTAGTAGGCTAATTTGCAATGCGTCCTTGTCTTAAGAGTTTTTGTATTCTGAAACCAACTGTGTTATAGCTTTTTAGTCTCTTTGTATTGGGAAATTGTCTTAGGCTAATTTGCAATGCGTCCTTGTCTTAGGAGTTTTTGTATTCTGAAACCAACTGTGTTATAGCTTTTTAGTCTCTTTGTATTGGGAGATTGTCTTAGTCTCTTTGTATTGGGACTAAGACAATGACATACTAGTAGGCTAATTTGCAATGTGTCCTTGTCTTATGAGTTTTTGTATTCTGAAACCAACTGTGTTATAGCTTTTTAGTCTCTTTGTATTGGGAGATTGTCTTAGGCTAATTTGCAACGCGTCCTTGTCTTAGGAGTTTTTGTATTCTAAAACCAACTGTGTTATAGCTTTTTAGTCTCTTTGTATTGAGAGATTGTCTTAGTCTCTTTGTATTGGGACTAAGACAAACCTGACACAAGCATTTTAAGAAACACCATCCTGCCAAATTTCCAGAGATTGGCTTGTACCCACAAACCCTTGAACAAATGTCATATTAAACAAAACAGAAAGTAGTGCCAAAGAAACCCTCAAAACATAAAGTTTCATGTCGCCTCAATTAAAGATAGTGAGTTATTAGTCTATTAGATTTCATCAAAAGAAATTACAGATTATAGTAACCCTTAATCAAATACTATTAATTTGCCATACAAAACAGATTATGATTAGTGAAAAAATAATTTCTCTGTTGTTGCATTAACACCTCATAAAAAACACAAACCTCCATAACCAAAAAAAAGTATAGACAATCCACTTCATATAAAATCATCAAACTTAAAAATATTGAAAACATAACCCCAATAAGCATCTTATGTATATCCCCAAATGAAAAACAGAGAGTAGTACTGATAAACACTAGACTTAAAACTATATATCGAACTGATTATTACTTATCAAACTAACAACTTCACAAGGATTAAAAGGAACTTATTATTGTATCAAATTTCATTAAAGCCACATGCTTTAATAATCATACTGATAAGAGAGAAAACATCTGTAATAATCTACTATTGAAACAAAATCATAACGCTGTAATAATCAGCCTTGTCGTCCTGGTAATCGCGAAGTCCGACAAGGATAATATCGCCGGTGTAATATCCTGAATATCTATAAGGCTTATAAATACGATCGTATATAGTTAGAGGTTAATTTAGTGACCTAAAACTAGGTATCGAGAAATTTAAAACCTTAAGACCTAATGAGATTCGAATTTATGTACTTAATAAAGATTCAAATGATATTTTAAAGCAGGTGTTTTGTGATTATATAGTGTAAACGATGAATTAGGTCAAATAAATTTTTTTTGTCAAGCTGTTTGTGTACATTGACAAAATGATTTGTCGTGCTTTCCACGATTTCATCAAGAAGTATCCCGACAAATTATTTTTAGTAAGCTTCTTTGTCGTGCTTAAACTGATATAGTGCTTTGTCGTGCTTACGGTAACAAGCTACATTGTCGAGCTTGGAAGATATTTTCATTGAGGAGCTTAGAAGATAGGTTCAATTGCAAGGTGCATTGTCGAGCTTAAAATATATTTTCATTGAGGAGCTTAGATTACAAGCTGCATTGTCGAGCTTGGAAGATATTTTCATTGAGGATCTTAGAAGATACGTTCAATTGCAAGCTGCATTGTCGAGCTTGGAAGATATTTTCATTGAGGAGCTTAGAAGAATATTCTAAGAATATGCTAGGATGCAAAGTGTAATAAGCCGAGCCCCTAACGTACAATTAGTGAAACTTGATTTTTCTTTAAATACCAAGCTCAGTTCATTCATTCCTTACTATTTTTCAAGAGCAGTTCAAGAGCAAAAACACTCTATATTTATATTCTGAGAGATATTGTGAGATAAAAATTACTTTCTAAGCATCGAAGCGCTGCGTGATTGGAAGTAAAGCTAGCAACTACAAAAGGTATTACTCTAATGGTTATTATTTTCATTCTTCTTTTAAAAATATATTTTTATAAGCAGTTATAATGCCCAAATTATTTTAAGTATATAGTACAAAAGTCCTATTTACAAGCAGTTATAATGCCCAAATTATTTTAAGTATATAGTACAAAAGTCCTATTTACAAGCAGTTATAATGTCCGATTTATTTCTCTTATATATTAGAAAATATACTTTTATAAGCAGTTACTATGTCCGATTTTCTTCAAGTATTTAGTAAGAATATTCATTTTATAAGCAGTTATAATACTAAAATTATTTCAAATATAATAGTCGAATATTCATTTTGCAAGCAGTTAAAATGCTCAATTTATTTTACATATAGTTGAGAAATATTCATTCTGTAAGCAGTTATAATGCTGAAATTATTTTATGTATAGTAGAAGAAGTCTTAATTATAAGCGTTAATTGTTAATTATTAAACATTTAACTAGTTATGTACGTCGATAATCGTATAGGATTTACGATGAACGTTTAGACCGTTATATTAACTGTAAAAGATATACAAGGCAAGTCTTCTAACCTTGTTACATTTAAGCAAGTCTATTACATCTTGCTATCAATTATTGTGAAGTTATTGCTTCTTGTTCAGCATAACTTAAGAAATGAATCATTATTCATATATTGTTTATTCGAGCGTAAAATGTTGTATCAAACCAAAATGTTTTGATACGACATCTTATACTGAGAAATGGAACACCTTGATGTAAGGTGAACTGAAACACCTTGATATAAGGTGGTGGTAAATGTTGATTATATATCGACACAAAATTATAGGATGATATGCATACTCCTAGGATATTGGTTAGGCTGATCCCTTACCAGATATCCGAAATCAAACGGTTTTAAGTCATTGAAGACTGATAGAACTAATTAAAATATATGGTTCATGTACAGAACCCTCAGTTATACATCTTTGATATCTTTCAACTCGAACACATTGTGTTCACGTTTCTAAATAAACTTGCTGAGCTTTTGTAGCTCATTCTTGCATATAATCTTTTTTGCAGTCTTAAATGATAATTTCGGAACTTCAAAGACGACCAAAGGGAGACGACTGTGTTAATTAGTTTTACTTTATTTAAGTCTTTTAAAGGCTTTGTTGTAATAACTTAGTACTGAGAACGATGTAACCAAACTTAACGATATGAAATATATTATCATCCTTTATTATATCGAATGCGTTATACGCTGATCTTTAAATTGTTTAGAATAGTTGTACTAAGTTAATACAGTATCTATATGAACTATACATCTGAATGAGGGTATTTGAATGATATTGAGCGTTTATAAGCTCTGGGGTTACACTTAATGAGCGTTGGTAAGGTGCCATCTTTACCGGAATGCGCCCCTCAGTTCTAGGGATAATTTTATCATTAATACTGTGAATGTCAGATAGATAGGAACTATCGATATGAAAGAGATATCCATCAAATATGAATCTATACATCCAAGTGAGGGTATCCAAACACAGTTAACGTTCTGACGAGAACTATTACCTGTTATGGGATACTGTGAACCTTGGATAGTTAGAAGTTATATATTATGGAATGTCTAATAGGTGGTTAACTAGTTAAGCTTGAACACCAGATCTGTTATATCGGTACAAAGAAAGTTGAAGATGTAGAAGTCATTTAAACTATGATAGATTAACATTATTGGCAATGTCTAGAAAGTTTTGACGAGGAAAGGGGTTAGGTCATTTAATTGCGCGCCGTTTTAACGGAAAGCCCCCTCTTTCCTAGGAACTGTCTGGTTGCTAATACTGCAAGTCTCGGATAGAGAAATAGAGATTTATTTTTAAGTCTTTTAGGACTTATGTATAATAAGAACAAATAACTTGGGAATATTGTAACAATGAACAAATGATATTATAATATTATCACTTTTCCACACTTTACTCTGATTATTACAAGTCAAGATTTCTATAGCATTATGTAAAGGTTGTACACGTGAGCACGAAGTCCGACCTGGCTAAAAGAAGCTAGCAGGTGGATTTTCAGGGCTTTACAGCCGACGGCTATCCAGACCTTTTTTGTGCATCTTGCCGCGGATGTGACAGAGGCGTTTGGTTCCGTCGATGCACATGGCTTCGCACCGGCCGTTTCCGAGCATACGCATGACCTAGGTCTTAGGTAACAATCCCATTTAAGCTTGGAGAAGATCAGATTTGTTTTTCGCTCTAGGGCTTCGTTCGCTCTGAAATTTGGAGAAGGAAGTGAGCGAAATTTGAAGAAGGAAGTCTGAGGAGAGAGAAGTTTAAACACGCGGGAGCCAGACCTTTTTCTTCTTTGACCCACATGTTATTTTTTCTAAGTCCGTTCGTGAGTCCGCACCGGGAGTCCACCTAAGAACCCACCTGTATATATATATATATATATATATATATAGCTACACAGTAGGCTATAACGACGGTTTTCCAGGGCTATAGTGACGGTTTGTCTATTGCCATAGATATTCTGGCTATAGTGACGGACAAATCGTCATTATAGTCTACTGTGCACTACACAGCTGTGTACCTATATTTTTCCATATATATATATATATTAGTCTCTCAAGTTCAAAATATAGGATTTAATTTAATTTTTAAGTCAATTTCAGAAATTTTAAAATTTTAAATTAATGTAATTTATTAATTACAAAATAATAGATCTTAAAATTAGTAATATTTTCATCATCATGCTAACTATAATTAATTACATTGTTATCGATCTTAAATTTAAAATATCTAAAAGTGACTTTTAATATTCAACAATAATTTTATATTTTAGAACGGAAGGAGTACTACTATATTTAATATTGATGTATTTTTGATAATTGTATCATTATATTTGAAAAATAACATATTTTAAATAGTAAAATTGAATTTATTGTTACATTATATAAATTCCATTTAATAATGTATCAAAAAAATCGCGGAGCATTGGCTTGGATGGTATCATCAGACTTTGCCACAGTAAAGACTTTGGCTCAAACTTCAAATCCCCCTCCTCCATATGTGGTTGTAACGAATTAATAGTACTAAAAAAAATGAATCAAACAAACTTGTTCAAAAATAGTTCAAAAGGTTTCATTTATATATTTCAGACAAATTATTACCAAACATGTATGTTAGTTCCCGGGGACATAATAAAGATCTAGAATGGGGGGGTTGAATAGATCTTTTAAAACTTTTCATTTTATTACGAAAGTATATCAGTTATGATCAATAGAATCAATTCATGCACAACGGAATATACTTTAAGAACCCCTTCAAAGATACAAACATAATCTCAGTTCAATGATTAAATCTACGATATAGTTGATAACAGATATAGCAGTTATTGTACATAATGTAAGAGACATAAAGTAAATAACACAAGAGGTTTTAAATGGTTTGGAGACTAAACAACTCTTACTCCATTCTTCTACTTCAACAAGTAGGAATCCACTAATTTAGTCACTAAGACAAGGACGCTTCGCCCTCCTTAAGTCCGGCAGACATGAGTTATTTTTAGTCCTTCGAACAAGGATCCTCTGACCCTCTTCAAGCCCAGCAGACTTGGAACTCCAGTTCACTAAGAAATCTTCAAAGCCAGTAGCCTTGGAACTCTGTAGACTAAGACTTTCAGGCTTAGAATCTCTTGTACCCTTTGGTACTCAGTAAGTCCAGCAGACTTGACTTTGGTTTAGTCACTTAAGACAAGGACGCTCCGCCCTCTTTGGTGTATTATTTGTTGTTGGGTTGTGCTGCTAAGATGAACTTTGATCTCCTTCATCTTCAAGTACTTAGCAGCTACTTGTGATCAATCTGGATGCTGCTGATGTTTATCGTTGATGTTCTTCTCCTTCTGTTATTCAGCAGATACAAATGATCACCTTGATGTACTGTTAAGTTCTTCATAAGCTTTATACTTAGCAGTCTTTTGAACACAGGTTGTCTTGTGTATAGAATTTGTTTTGTATCTTCTTCTCTCCAGCTTGGAGTGTTCATGATTGATCACAGAGTCTCTTTTCTAGATTTGCTTACAGCTCTAGTTGCTCTTGATCTTGGCTTCTTGGTCATTCAACTCTTAGCTCATATGTCAGCCCTTCGGCATACTTCTAATATTGCAGTGAAGCTTCCAGCAGATTTGTTCAATCGGTGTTCTTGCTCTAGTTCACTACACTACTTATGCACCCTTGATGCATTTTGTCATATATAGATTCCGTAATCTTTTTCGTTTGGAATCCTGTCATTGCTAGCTTCTCGTTGCAAATCTTCTCGTTGGAGATTTCCTTTCTGCAGACCTCTTTATTGTACCAATAAATATTTTACTCCTTGAAGTCTGCTAGTGATAGCTGAGTCAGCTTCCATTAACTGGTACCAAGGTAGTGGAGTCATGTGTACTGACTTTTGCTGCAGTAAACATGGTTGTTTGAATCCCATTGAGATTGATTCCCTATTTTGCTCATTTAAGTAATCAACTGCTCATCTTGGGATAATAAACATAAGTGCTCTGATGTCTTCAATCCTTGCTGACACTTACTTACTCTACGATCAACTGGGTTATAGCCTGTTGCTTCAGATCGTAGAGTCATCTACTCGCTTCATACTGTGGCCTTGTGATCATGCATGATGTGCACTGCCTTAGAGCTCGTAGAGTGGCTGACTGCACTTGCTTTACGCTTTACTATGTTTCTTACTATTCTACAGTTGTGCCTCTTGTGCTCTGTGATCTCCATTGAGCTTTACGTTCTCAGAGCATAGGTTCATGATCTTTGTTGAGCTTTTGCTGCAGCGTACTTATCATAGATGACTGCTCTATGTACTTCAGGTGTTAGCTCTGTTGTTGTGTCATAAAGAACTTTTTGTTGTAGAGGACTGCTCTACTTAATCTTCAGATATTGTCTATGCTGTTATGTCACAGAGGACTGCTCTATGATCTTCTGATACTTCATTTTAGGCTGTCAGAGTATCTTTGTTATCTTTGGCTCAACTCTACGATCACTTGATCTGGCTGGTGCTTTCTCACTCTATGATCTTGTCTAAGGTACAAGCCGTAGAGTCTTGATATGATCGTAGAGTGTATATTTGAGTTGCCCTATGATCTCTGTTAGGACTTATTGCTTTGGATGCACTCTGAGATCTTCGTTTGTCTGATAGTTCATTAACGACTCATTTAGTAGTCTTTATAAAGATTGCTACTTTAACCTTGAGTGCTCAGGTAAAGATTGCTCTACGTTGTTGCTTGATTGTAGATTGTTCATGGGAGTCGTAGAGTGACTGACTGTATTGACACTACGAACCCAAGAACAAAAGCTCTATGATGCCGAGTGAGTTCTGTGACATGCCGAGCCTCACTCTATATTTTCCTTGCAAGCTCTACGATGACATGCTCAACTCTACGTTTGCCTTACAAGCTCTGCGATGACATGCTCAACTTTACGTCTGTTCTTTGATTACGCTAGAGTTGCTCTACGATGCCGAGATGAAACTCTGCCTACGCCTGGCCCAACTCTTCGATGCGACTGGACGAGCTTCACTCTATGTTTTCCTAGTAGACTTTGCGCACCTTTAAGCTGATTGAACTCCAAGTTGGTTGTCTGCTCTACGATCCTCCACTGGATGCTTTGTGTAGTACTCAACGATCGGTCTGGCCTTTGCTTATTACATATGTCATTTCAGCTCATAAGATCAACCTAACAAGTTTGATTTGTTTCTATTCTAAGTCCTTTGTACATCAACTCTATTAAAGGACTTTACAACACTCAATGTTATAAATATACTTTGATCAGATAGATATTAATTCAGCTTAGATTAACCTAACATATTTGATATTTTTATTCTAAGTCCTTGTACATATATATTTCATTAAGGACTTTACAATACTTTATGAGTATTCTTCTTATCATTTTGTCATCAATCAAATCACATATAATGAATAATGGTAATTTCATGCAGATCTTTTAACAATCTCCCCCTATGATAATGGACTTAAACGTCTCATGCAGATTCCCAACAATGTATATGTTCAATTATCAATCAGTATCTACATTCATTCATATGTCTCAAACAAATTATTACCAAACACGTTTATTCATTCGGTGTTTAATTTTCAATTAGTATCTCTATTTTATTCGGACATTCAAGCGTTTTTAATTATTCAAAGTATTTTATTCATTTTTATCAAACAACTCTTTACTTTTAATTTAATTGTTCAATTTTCAATCAGTATCTCTATTTTATTCTGCTATTCAGGCTTCTTAATTATTTAGTTTTATCAAATAACCCTTATTTTTAATTTTCTGCATCATCTAAATAGAACTTTATTACTAGACCAACCTTTGATCTAGTGATTATGTAATACTGACTCCTTTTTAAAATTAAAGATACATTTAACTTTTTAGAATCAATTTATGAAATCTTAAAATTTAAAATTAATATGAAGTTATTTAGTTTAAATATAATATTTATAAAATAACTATAAAGTACTACTAATTATCACCTTGGTTGTTTTCAAAACTTGAACGAAATTATAATAATTTTGAGTTTTAAGATTTTATGAATTGACTTAAAAAAATTAGAATGTATCTCTACTTTTAAAACGGGGATAATAGGTTATAAGATTTATCTTATATTTTGCAAAATGGAGTTAAAAAATAAAAAACAAAAAAATAAGTTAAATCTAGGCCCATATCGTGTTATGTGAAGTGCACCAAACAGTCCCTACTGTCACTCCGAGTATACGCTTCAGTCATCCCTTCAAAACCCTGATACTGAGAATGAACCACCCGCCACCGCCGGAACCGCCATTTCCGACATTACAACCTCCTCAAATCACCCAAACAATCACCGAAATCCTCACTGCTTCTTCTTCCTCCTCCTCATCATCCAATCAAAACCCACACGAATCACTCACCCGATTCATCCCCCACCTCACTCCACCCATTATCCTCGCCATTCTCTCCTCCAAATCCCTCTCCTCTCGCCCCAATACTCTCCTCTCCTTCTTCAAATGGACCCAATCACATATTCCCCACGCTTTCTCTCTCCAAAACAACAACCCCACCCCTTCTTCTCTCCTCCTCACGCTCCTCCCTTCCCTCTTCCGCTACAACAAATTCGCCGACGCCAAGTCCCTCCTCCTCAAACACATCTCCGCCGACCCCCCGCACCACCTCCACCGCCTTCTTCTCTATCCCACCCGCTCCCTCCCGCCGCCCACCAAGGCCCTCCTCGACACCGCCGTTGGCGCCTATGTACAATCCGGCCGCCCCGACCTCGCCGTCAAGATTTTCAAGAGAATGAAACGCCTTAGGTTCCGGCCCAATTTACTCACCTGCAACACTCTCCTTTCTTCATTGGTAAAGCACCCATCTCCAGATTACATTTTATCTTGTACAGAAATTTTTAATGATGCAATTAAGCTTGGAGTAGTTTTAAGTACACCTACTTTTAACATTTTGATCAAAGGGTATTGTTTGAAGAATAAATTTGATGATGCTATGGAGTTGTTGAATAAAATGAGTGAGTTTAAATGTTCGCCTGATAATGTCACTTACAATACAATATTTGACGCGTTGTGTAAAAAGGGTAGGTTGAATGAGGTTAGAGATTTGTTATCAGATATGAAGAAAAGAAGGCTGTTGCCGGATAGGAACACATATAATATATTAGTTCGTGGGTATTGTAAAATAGGGTGGTTGAAGGAAGCTAAGAATGTTGTTAAGTTGATGACCATGAATAATTGTTTGCCTGATGTTTGGACTTATAACACGGTGATTTCTGGGTTGTGTAGCGAGGGGAGGATCGATGAGGCTTTGACGGTTCGAGTTGAGATGGAAGACTTGAAATTGGCGCCTGATGTGGTTACTTATAACACGTTAGTCCATGGTTTTCTGCAGTGGAAAGGCAGTTCGGAGGCTTTGAAGTTGCTTGATGAAATGAGTGAAAAGGGAGTACAAAGAAATGAGGTGACTCACAATATAATGATCAAGTGGTATTGTAAGGAAGGAAAGATGGATGCAGCTACTGATGCTGTTCGGCAAATGGAAGCTAGTGGGTTTGGCCCAGATCCCTTTACTTACAATACTTTAATAAATGGGTACTGTAAAGCAGGAAATCTGGGGGAAGCCTTAAAGATGATGACTGAAATGGATGCGAAAGGTCTAAAGATGGATACTTTTACCCTCAATACTGTTCTTCATGTTTTTTGTGAGGAGGGAAAGCTAGATGAGGCCTATGCGTTATTAACCAGTGCTAAAAGGCGAGGTTATAATGTTGATGAGGTAAGCTATGGCACTTTGATTATGGGTTACTTTAGGGATGAGAATGTGGACATGGCTTTGAATCTTTGGGATGAGATGAAGAGCAAAGAAATCAGTCCCAGTGTCATCACATATAACTCTATTATTGGAGGACTCTGCAAATCAGGAAAAATGGAGCAAGCAATTGTTAAGTTGAATGAACTTTTGGAGAATGGGTTAGTTCCGGATGAGACAACATACAATATACTTATTCATGGGTTCTGTCGGGAAGGGAATGTTCATAAAGCATTTTCGTTTCACAACAGGATGGTTGAAAATTCATTCAAGCCTGATGTGTTTACATGTAATATTCTACTTCAGGGGCTTTGTAAAGAAGGGATGCTAGAAAAAGCCTTCACACTCTTTCACACTTGGAACTCGAAAGGGAAAACAATGGATGCAGTAACCTATAACACATTGATAACAGCTCTGTGCAAAGAAGGAAGACTTGAGGATGCTCTGGGCCTTATTACTGAAATGGAAGTAAAGAAGCTAGGGCCTGATAAGTATACATATAATGCCATTCTTGGTGCACTTACTGATGCAGGGCGGATGAAAGAAGCAGAGGATTTAATTTCAAAAGTGATTGAGATAGGAAACTTATCTGACCAGCACCTACAAATGGATAAGGGGGAAGATATTGTCACTTGTGAAACTTTGGATGAATCAGATTTAAGTTCTATTGCTTATTCGGAACAGATTAACGAGCTTTGCACTGAGGGGAAATACAAGGAAGCAATGCGAATTTTCGGAGAACTGAAACAGAAGGGCATTTCCTTAAATAAATCCGCATATATCACTTTGATGAATGAACTTATCAAGAGGAAAAAAAGTACACTAAAGGCAGGCTGATTATGCCACCTCCTTCCATTGTTTACAATCCATGACAACGAGTGTCTCGGTATCATTGACAGTGCCACAAGAACTTTCCAATAAATCAACCAGGTTGGGCTACCAGGTGCTTATACTCTCTCTCTCTCTCTCTCTTTCTCTTACACACACACACATGAAGAGATAATGAAAAAAAATCCCTTTACACACACTTGGAGTTGGAAGAAATTGATTGGAGATGACCCCTGTTCATGGGCTGAATGTCTTCTGATTGATTGATATATAGCCGTTTCCTGACGTCATCGTTTACTTATTTATTAATCTTTTGTTATAAGGTAAATTATTTTATTTCTTTTTCATGCTATGTTACTTGTGATATCGACTCTACTGGTCATTTCGAATAGTTTTTGAGAAAAAATAGTAAAGAGAAAGATGCAGTAAAATAACCTATATTTATTTTGAGGATATATGTTTGTACGCGGAATGTTACCTAATTCGATACGGTACATGAAACGGAAACAGAATCGGAATACATTTTCTAAGTAGGTAGGAAAGTGCAGCTAAATTGTTTTTTTTCCACCCCTCCCCCGCTCTCTATCTGTTATATTATTTAGCAATTTGAAGTATGCCTATCATCCTTGTTTAATCTATTTTAAGTCTCTCAAGAATTTTATACAATATGTTTTTAAATCATTTTCTGAAGTTAGCTGAACAGTACTTTGTGTCATCAAGTTCTCTTTTTGAGCTTTTTTTTGAGCATTCTAAAAATAAAAGAAACTTTCAATACAAATGTGACAGTAGAAATGTACAACTGCAATTTTCTATTTTCTGGTGCTAGTACTTTTGTACTGATATCAAGAAGCTGAACTTAAGACATACTGACATGTCTAACCTCCAATGAACCAAGATTTGGGAGAAGAAAGGATAGTAAAATTTTATGGCGGTGTTTGATATTCTTTGGGGTATTTGGACAAAGAGGTATGAAGGATCTTCTCATATACATATGTCTCATAATGTTGTCTTTTTTGGCATCTCTTTGGGCGTTGGCGAGAACTAGTTCTGATATCCATAGCCATTGGGGTGAACGACACAATTTTGTCCATTTCATTTTATTTTTGTGGTTACTTTTGGTGGATTGCTTGTTCCGCCTCTGATGTTTATTTGTTCTTCCTAATAAATTTCTTCTTGTGTTTATAAGAGAAATTTAAAATATAACTATGAAGTTAGGGGGAATGTTGATGCTTTTGAACACTTGTCCTAACCTTCTTTGACCTAACCTTAATTTAATATGAAATACTACATTATGAGTTTGTATCAGTCACCTTGATGATTAAATGTGGGTGTTTGGGGAGTTACGGGGGCAGTTGTGTCGGACAATAACACTTCAATGACACCAACATTGTATAATAAGTCTTCAACTTTACATTCACATCAAATCGAGTTATATTATCAACACGCATGCCCTATCATAACGAAATCTGTACCCTGGCTTCTAGTTCAGGTTTAGCTTATAGAAGATTTCTTGAACTAGCAGTTACCAACAGAATTTGAATTACTTATCTTTGAAGACTTAAAACTCATGAGATATCAAGGTATGCATGTTGTACTAAGGTCTATATGGAGGATGGAGAGATCTATCAGAATGTACCACTATTTCAATGACTTTCAGACTTTGTGAAGACCAGTGACACCCTTCCTTCTTGTATTATGTGTTGTTTCATTTATTTGTTTATTTATTTAAGTTTGAGTAAAAAGAGTTGCAGGAATTATTTGATAAAAGCTTGATTTTTCAAACTTAATTTTAATGCAACTATAATTTGACTTCTAAAGAAGGTTGCCCTGGTCTAATATTGATTTCCAACTGGATGTTGTATTATCCTTTTAACTATATATTCACTACAACAGGTCATTCTATAATCTTCTTATTCGTAAGGTTTTGTTCTGTATACAGATCTACAAATAAGAAGAAAGGCGTAGGAGAATTTCTGCAATGCTCTTATGCCACTGGCTCGCGGCAAAAGCCAACTGGTACTGGGCATCAATTTGGCACCAGGCATGTTTACAATTTTTCAATGCTAAATTAAATAGCATTAGTTTTTATATAAAATTTATAAGTATAATGTAATCTACCAAAGCCAGTCTATTTCTACCCTAAATCCTAATATTAAGGGTATGAGAGAAGGTTTCCCTGCACTGTAAAATTAGTGATGTATACAAGAGCAGGATCGGAGTTCTCATTACTCATTAGACACGTTTATTTTCTTTAAAATTGTGTAAATATTGACTAACTCGCAACATTTGACTACAAAATATTCAATTCTTTGACAAGTCATGTAAGAAAACTGAGATTAATGACAATTATTTCTAGGACCATGTTAATGAACAGAGACATTAGGCTTGGAAGCAAGTTCCTGGAAACTCTAATTGCTCTGCGTTCTGCAATCCGTGTACTATTATTGTTTTGAGTCGTGTTACAGGAATTAGATGACTTGTGAATTCCGTTAAAGGTAACATTTTGTATATCAACTGTTGGATTTTGCAGCAGTATTAACAAGAGCAACAGAAGAATAAAATTGGAAGAACTTAGCTGGAAGATGAATGAAAACCGAGGCGTAGCAAACTACTGTCCTAAAAAGTGATTCCGCCCCCACTGGTAATAACCTCAGGTACAAATGGGCTGCCGGCGGTCACCCTCCAGGATTCAACGGTGAAACCTCCAATTGTGTGTATTCACAGAAAGAGGCATTGGGCTCGTCTTTGTGGATTGCCTGACTCTTTGAAGAACAGAGGAATTTATTTTTCAAAGAAGAGAGTATTCTGTATATGTTTCAGTTCTATTTTCCATTAAGATCCGAGTTCATGTATATAGGAGAAAATTAGATCTCAGATCTAAGATCTGAAAATGTGGGAAAACATGGAGGAAGTTTAAGTGACCAAAAACGTGCTGGTTTTAGGCAACAAGAAATGTGTTTGAAACTTAATAAACATGGAACATGATTTAACTGACAAAAAAATATTTGGGTGCACCCGCGAGGCCAAATTGTCCAAATTTGCACCCCACCCTGCGCGGGCGTAACGCGCGCCCACACGCATTAAGGTTTTCTGGCCGGAAGTCCAAGATTCAAGCTTGGCCCAACCCAAATCCTTAGCCAACCTCATGTGCGTGAGCCCATCCCTTTTTCCTCAACCATGTTATTAAGTCCAACACTAGTACTTACTAATATACCAAGGAAAAGTTCTCAAAATAGGCAATGTGGGACTTTGCCAAAGTTAAAGGTTTTGAAATACAATTTTGAAGCACCAACAACATCAACTTCCTTTATGCGTACCCAGTCGATAAGTGTTCTGGTAACCATGTCGATAAGTGTTCTGGTAACCATGCTTTGAAGCCTTAAAATATTCAGAATCCTGTAGTTTCAAAATCCTTAAAAAGATAAATGGGTTTCTAAGGTAGGAAAGTCCCCCTCTGCAAGTTGGATATTTGACCCCATGAGTAGTGGCATCCAACCTTCCATGGATATATCTATAGGTGACATGCACTAGAGACTTAGGCACCCTTTTTTTCAAGTACGAAACCGTGTGAGAGAAACCTTACAAATGAAGTCCAACCAGTCATCATATGGCCTTACTCTTGTTAATTAAATCAAATATGGAAACCAGGCTGCAAAAGCTGCGGCAACGACGTGACAAGTGGCTGCGTTTTCTTAATTGTTCTGTAGCACTTGTTCGGTTTCAAATTATAAGATCATTATTGATTTTTTGAAGTTAACTCAAGGCATTTTCAAACTCAAAATCGACATATATTCTTTTAATTTTAGTCAAAATAATGTTAAATATCGTAGACGATCTAAAAAATATTAGATTTATTATTTTATAATTTTTAAATAATCATTTTAATTTTGAGTTTTAAAATATCTCAAATTGATTTTTAAAAGTTAATAATAATTTTATAATTTAAAACAGAAAAAGTATGTTACAAATAAATATATTATACGGAGTAGACACAATAGTACAATCCGTAATTGCACTTTCATAATGTAAAGGATTGCTCTATAAATGTTTTCTCTCACTCGACCAATATAGAACAAATTTTCAGCAATTGATTACAAATGACCTTGGCAATTAAATTAATTTTGTTTTGTAGTGACTTTCTAGTTAAGATGTTGAATTATTGGTTGGAATGGCTGCCTATTCTTTCTATTATCTTGGAAAGGACACAAGGCGTGGCATGGGTACAGTTTGCACGTACGTACAAGTTCAAAAAAAAAAACTCCCAATCTAACAAGTCATACATATCACTATCATGCAGGAAAATTGATTTCGGCATAATCTTCCTCCTTGTATCATATTAACCCGTAATCTAATTAATTAACAACCTTAACATGCGGCGTGGTTGATTGTATGACTTTATGTTTACTTAATCAAAATGAAGTTTTTTGTAAGGCTTTAAAATGAACAAACAGTTCGGTCGACTAAAAGTTCGATTCGAGCTCGACTCGAAATATAAATGATTCGAGTAAATTTTAAAGTTCGATAAATTACTCGAACCTCCTTAAATTATGATTTTTTATTGATACTCAGATCATATTCGTTCAAAAAATTTAAATTGTTCGGGTTTAATTCGAGATCGTGCTCGACTTAGTAGCTAAACAAGCCTCAATCAAACCTTATTTTATACTCGATAAATTTTGTGAACTAAAACTGAACAATTCAATACTTGGCTTGATTCTATTCATTTACACCCTTAGCTTTTTGTGCTCGATAAAAGGGAAAAAAAATGTAGCGAAGATTTATTTTAAATAACTTGAAGATCTCATATCTAAATGTGGGATTTGACTCCCCTCTATTATACTATTTATTTGATCTTAATAATTTTATTAATAATGATTAAAATATGTTAATCGATAATTAATGATATTAAGATTAATCCTATTAATATTCGAATCATTAAAAGTATTTTTCACCGTTAAAAGTTTAAAAAAATAAGAATTTTCAACTATTGAAATTGTAATGAAAAATTCACATGTTCATTAAATGATGAAAAAATATTGAATTACTTCCGTTTTTAGTACAGTTATACTACTTAATATTATAAATTAAATGACCCGTGTTAATTTCAATTGTACTATTTAAAACTATAATAATATATTGTACTGAATACCCCCCAACCCCCAACAAAAAAAAAAGAAAGGAAAAAAAATAAAAGAAATAAAAAGAGATGCAGTAAGGGACTTAATTGATTCAATAAAGATAGGAGGGTCTCAATCTCGTTACAAACGAGCTCAGCGGTTTTTCACCAAACTAATGCCGGCCACAATTTATATATTACTCAACGCGATATTTTGTTTATATGTACTTACCATAAAAATATGATAAGTTATTAGTTTTGTTATGATGATAAATTTAAAAAAATATATGTTATTTTATGCTACTGTCACTAAAAAAGAGATTTTATTTATAAAAAAAAATAGCAAATAAAACTCTATTCATTCTTAAAACAGATGGAATAATTGTGTATCATAATATTGGTACCTATTCACACTATTAAATAAATTAGGATGGAATATATATATATATATATATATATATATATATATATAATTATAAATAGTCATTATCAATAAATATTCGCCAAATCAGTAGTAAGTAGTAGTTGCCAAAATAGTGAGGCTAGCTAGCTAGTGTGCTAATAAGTCATATCCCTTGGTAAACAGTCGGCACCAGAATGAGCTTATTTCAGGGTGGCGAAATATCCAGGTGGCATTCTTCCGGGACGGAAAGATACATCTCCGGCGGCTCATTAGAGAGATTGGTCTAGCAAATTTGGTTGGACAAAAGCTAATTGACTGGTTGTAAAATGCTGGCATTAATTTGACCGGCTTAATTGTATCAATAGTATGATGACAATGAGTTCTAATTCTGGTATACAATCTTGTTTTATACTCCCTTTATTTCAAAGTAGAGAAGTCTTTTTAAAATGACAATTTATAAAAATAATTTTGTATTTAAGAATGTCATGTCAATTTATTAGTCTTTAGCTGCCTAACTTTTTTTATTTTTATTTTTTCTAAAGTGACGTGTACTTTTATTTTTTTATACTAATAGACTCCACTAAATGACATATTTATCTTTCACTTTATGTACTTTATTTCATCCTTTTAGGGACAACAAATTTGTATCTTTAGTCATTCTTTTGAGGACGAAGAGAGTAATTGTCACAAAAAAATAAAAATACTCAAAACTATTTTTATTGCCGCAAGATGGATAGATGTCACATATACTTTTTATTTTTATATTGTTTCCAAAAAAATTATTTTTCAATATTTAAAGACATCCATACTATAATCTCAAGTCCACAACCCCTTTTTTACTTGAATATTTTTTTATGGGGTAATAAATTAAGTTAATTGGTTATGTTAGAAGATAACATGGATTGACAAATTTATTTCTTCTTCAATATTTGACAAAAATGTGTCGACCTTTTTGTCTGTCCGGTTATCGCTTTGCTGGTACATTGAAGCGTACATATATATATATATATATATATATATATATATATATATTCACCAAGTTATAATTTCTAAGCTAGCCATGCAAGTTAATTAGTTCCTAACGTTAGAAAATATTAGGTTTATATAAGTCAATCAATTGCTATCAGATTATCGGCGCGTACGTGTTTTTAGATCTAATGTAATTAATAATTAATTAAACATCATTAGTTAATTGATTAATTACAGTGTTTTCTTATCTCTTGACCGGTCAGTCCCCTTAATCCTTTTTTGGCACGTAACTTTTCAAGTGTTTGGACTTGTTTTGTGTATTATTTGTCTTGTTTAAGAGTTTTTCATTTCTTTTTCTTGTTATTCTCTTTTGCCTTCACACTCTTCTAGAATGGTCGGTTAATTAATTAATTTGCTGAACATTTTTTTTATAAGACTTAACATGTACTTGTTCGACTGTAATTTTTTTTTTCTTTTCAACAAATACTTATTTTATTATTAAATTAACTGTTCAACATAATTTTCATTCTTAAGAAATTATTACATATTCCCTTCTCCGATTCCTCAAAAAGAGTACAACTTACATGATTTACAAATAGAAGAAAAAAGAAGAAGAGAGAAAAAGAGTTTAAATGTGGTACAGTTTTAAAAGAGCAGTTTCTATTTTAATGACATAGACAATATTAATAAAAAGATTTTTTTTTTGTAATAAAAAATTAATAAATAAAATTCTTTATAAAATTTGGCAAATATAATGCAGTGATGACTTGTATATGTGAAACACATTACTCTTCTTAACTCTATTGAGAAGTGGGAAACACACACACCCACCCCCCAAATTTAATATTTAATATAATCTAAGCTTGACTTTGTAACAAAAATGAAAAATGTGAAGTTAATGTTAAATTAATAGTGAAATTCAAATTGTACTGCAAGTCTACAACAAAATGTACCATTAAGCAATAAAAAGTTGGCCGCAGCCACGTCATCTAAAAAATTTCAGAGTGAGGACGTCATCTAGTGTGTGTATTACGCAGATATATATTCCATATGACCATCCAATTTCCCGGCCTAGCTCTCCCTCTCTATATATATTCTCTCCTTTCGTGCCTTACTAAACCAACTCCATACTAATTCTCTCTCTACATATATATATATATATATATATATATATTCTCTCTCTAGCTGTGACAAGATGAATACTACTACAAATAATTATTTATCATATTCTTCATCTTCAACAATAATATCTTCATCATCAATGAATGAGTCTCATGTTAATAATATTACAGAAGTTTCAGCTCCACCGGTAGTAATTATGAGTCCTTGTGCTGCATGCAAAATCCTGCGGCGGAGATGCGTTGAGAAATGCGTGTTAGCGCCCTATTTTCCGCCCTCAGAACCACTCAAGTTCACCATTGCACATAGAGTCTTCGGAGCTAGCAATATCATCAAATTGTTGCTGGTACTAATTATTGGTTTAACCCCATTAATGTGCTGCTTAATTGGTTTCACAGTTGGGTTTATCTTTAGAATCCTAGTACTTAATTATTTGTAATATATATATATATATATATATGTATATAACATTCTCTCACAATTCCTTTAATATTAATGATAGTTTTATTATTTTGTTACGGTCAATTAGTCGTGACAATCAATTTTTGCTATGCATATATAATATTTGTATATATATGATAGTTATGCTATCCCTTAAAAACCTTTTTTGAGCAATCGTTATATTTTTCTTAATATAATTTATGTGTATATGCCAATTCTAATAAATGAAATGTTTTATAACTAAAATAAAAGAAATAATCACTATAAATATTGTCTAAAAAATTTTCTTTAAGCACTGGTGTAGCTCCTATTTTCTCTTACACATATATATGTATGTATGTATGTATGAATGTATGTATGTATGGCAGTTGGGATTTCCTAGTAACTTATTCCTACTATTAATGAATATAAGTTATTCAACTATTATGAAAATTAATGTGTATACTGCTAATTAATGTACGTAGTTTCTTTGATGGTGGTCCATAATTGACTTGAGCACGATTGTGACAAGCTAGTCGCCAGTAAATAGGGGTCCATAGATCTAATGAAAATATATGTATTAACTAGAAGAGTTGACATACTGCCCTTCACTAGCATAGAAAATAGATTATACTTGGAAGATTTAGTCAATACCAGTTGGTACAAAGAAAAGGTCCAAGTTTGATTCACATCTTATCACTTTTTATTGTTACTCAATTACAATTAAGTCTTTCTTTTCTGCTGATTAAAACTTCAAAGAAAATAAATAATAAATAAAAAATGTCATTCTTCCATTGATTAGGATAAGGGCTCAAGGGACATTTAAGAATACTGTGCACGAGCGCAATTGTACTTTTGCTCTTAACGTGGGATAGTACAGTCATTACACCCGCTTCATTCAGAGTAATTGCAGAGATTGTTCTCATACAGAATCTCGCATCTCCTTTTTTCTATTAACGTGGAATAATAAAGTTTATTTTAGTTTATAAATAATTTTACGGACTAATTATTATATATATTATCAGGAACTTCCGGAGTCTCAAAGAGCAGATGCAGTGAGCAGTATGGTTTATGAAGCAAATGCAAGACTTAGAGATCCTGTCTACGGATGTGTTGGCATAATTTGCCACCTTCAAAATCAAATTAGTGATCTGCAAGCAGAATTGGCCAAGGCACAAGCTGAGATTGTAAACATGCAAAGCCAACAAGCCAATTTACTAACCCTAATTTGCATGGACTTGTCACAACCTCATCGAGATCAATCCTTAATCTCACAACAACCCTATGAAAACCTAAATTTCTTTCCAGATGATGTCAATCTAAGCGCGGTTTTTGATCAGCCACTTCAAATATGATAATCAAGAAATTAATTTTAATTAGTTTCACAAGATTAGTCTAAAATTTAATTAATTATATCCGCATTAATGTTTACTTGTTTGCAACAATAACAATGGGATTTAAACCCTCAATCACTGTACTTATATTAAAGATGCGATTAGTTTTAATAAAGTTAGTTATAAGTTCATATGAATGATATGATGATTTTTCTCCAAGTTGCGTATTATTCTCTTAACATAAATTAGTGACAAAAAAAGGAGATTAGTGCTATCTTTATACTGTTTTTTTTGTTCCAATAATCTTGCAGTAAAAACAACTTCTGGGTGAACAAAATTTTTGATCTTGTCATGTGGTTTAGCTTTACATGGTTTGCTTGTCAAACATGGCGATTACCAAATTCTACGTTGTTTGTTGAGATATTATATTCTAAACTTTGTGGTATGTGTGTCTTTTAGTGGTGAAACAAATACTTTCCTGTTTTTCTTTTTCAAACATGAGGAACTTCTTTGGGGAATAAAAACCCTTAAGCACTGTATGTCACATCACAAATTAAGTCCTCAATTAGCGTAAAAAAAATATTAGCTTGTATTTTTTTTCCCGTAAGATTTTTGAGTCCTCATTTGTGCAGATGCAAATGGCAAAAAAAAAAAAAAATGCACATAAAAGATTTCCAAATTAAGTTGTTTATGGTATTTCATAATTAAAATAGCTTAATTTTAGACCAAAGTAATAGTCAAGTGGTATATAAAGTTTTACTGCGTATAAACACAAATTCTAGAATATGATTTGATTGTAGGTATCATAGTTAGTTATCAAACTAATTGGTTGTGACAATCGTTGTAAAGATATAAGTTTAGATATTTTATTTCATTCATATTAAGTTTATTATTTTATTCTTTGAAAAAAATCTAGCATTTCACTATTCTATTACTTAAAATTACGTGGCTTTGAGTTGTTGGTAGAACTTACTAGCTAATTTTGACAACCCTATTTATATTTTTTCTCATATAATAAATGTAAAATATCCTCTCTGGCAAAATATAAAAGATACTTACTAAAAGCTTAAGAACTAAGGAGATAGCTTATTCTTTTTGAGAAAAAATTTAGTCACTTATATATTAATATATACTTTATTATTATTATTATTATATTAGGAAAATTTTAAAATTTTTATTTTCTCATAATTTAGAATTTAAGATGGTGAGATTACATGCATTAGAATGTGCGTGTAGACGAGGTAAGTGAGCAAACTCAATTATTCTTTAAAATAAATTAAATTAGTGAGCCATTTCAAAAATTGAGTAAGTTGTATCTCTATCACGTATGGCCCATTGGGGCATTTGGTCGCAAAATGAACATGCAATCCCAAAGTCAAATGTGCTCTCTCTTTCTATCTCACTTTTTAATTTGAACTGAGAAACTCCCCAATTTACTCGGAATATTGATATGGACTTGTGGAGTATCTAAATCAATGGATGCATAAATAATATACGACTAGCTAGTTGGTCCTCAGAAATGGCATGTGTAATTATGATTTCTTTTTCTCTTTTTTTTTTAAATAAAAAATAGATAAATTATCAAAGCTGATTATTTTATGTAAGTAATAATTAGTAGTATCCCATGTCATGGACATTTTAACTAAAGGCTCACAAAAATAAATAAAGTGAAATTAGTTAGGTATGAATTCATACTGTGAATTTTTCAACACAAATTTGGCAATTCCAATTAAAATATTTCTGATCATGTTCCTAGCTAGGGTAGTAATTGAATCATGACAAGGACCAATTAACATGACCAGGAAGTGGGAATGAATTAAAGAAGTTACTCAAGTTTCCGAAAGATAATTTGTGCTTCTTGACCGACTTAGGGAAACCTCCATCCACTTGCCGATTAATTTTCTTCAATGTATTAAGACATTTCTTTGCAGTGTCCATAGGTCCATAACTTAATAAATAACCCCATCTAAAAGGCTTGTTAATCTTACTCAAACCAAACTCCATTCACAAATTAATATATGTTGAATTACATTTATATCCTTTAAATTTGGATCCGGTCACGATGAAATTGTCACATTACATATCATTATAAAAATTTATAGTTTTTTACTGCATTGGTTATAGCAAAAGTTACATTTTAACTCTAACATCCTGTTTGTGGGCCAACACATTACAACATTTACTATAACCAATATAACAAAAAAAGGTATAAAACTCCATGATAATATGCAGTGCGACAACTTCATCCTTACCAAATCCCTTAAATTTGTATTAATTTCATATCATATTTGCACTTATAAAGTTGTAATGTTTGTCCCTTGTTCGTACTTGCACTTTCTGTTAGTCATGTGCTTGAGTAAGACAAGTTATTCTCATATTGTGAATGTCGTGTTTATAAAGTTGTAATGATTGTCCCTTGTTTGTCCGTGACTTTGTTAGTGTATAAATTGCCTTGGGCTTAATACTCTTCCCATTGATGTCTTGTAACTAGTTCTGCAAGCTTGCAATACACTTTTAGATCCTTCCGTTCCCATTGTCCTTCATTTTACCTTTGACATCTAAAATTGTATAAAACAGGTTTTCAAATACACTTTTCTCGACATGAATCACATCAAGATTGTGACGAATTAAAAGTGAACGCAAATAAGGTAAATCCACATGATGCAACTTTCACCCAGTTATGTTCTTTGCCGTAACTGTATTTTTTACCTTTATCACCAATCTTTCCAAATGTAGTAGGTGACAATTTTAATACATGCTGGAAAATTTATTCACTAGACAACCGAGGTGGTGGCAAGTCAGTACAATTGTATTCTTCTTGAACTTGTCTTTCTGAGCTCTATGGAAAATTAAGTGGCAAAAACTGACGATGACAATAAAAAAAACTAGGCTTTCTAGCATTCTCAAGAGTGAAAGCCTTACTACCTTCCATGCAATATGGACAAGTCATTTTGCCATGAGTACTCCACCCAGAAAACATTCCATAAGCTGGGAAGTCACTAATAGTTCACATTAATTAGTGCAGCCTTCATAAAAAATTTTGTTTGGCGAATACATTATACGTATTTACACCGTCATTCCATAAAATTTTCAACTTGTTTACCAACGGCCTCAAGTATACATCTACTTCCATAGTGGGACAAGAACATTCCCACAGTGAAAGACATTCAAGTAATCAAAAGATGGATAGCTATTTGGTGCGACACCCCAAAATTCGGACTTATACAACTCAATTTGAGTCGCCAAAATACAAAATAACATATATAAATTTTTTTAATTATAATTATTACAATGCCATGTATAGTACGGCGGCACACACATTAAGTCCTCACTATAATTATTTGCACACTATTTTACAACTTAGTGAAGACAACCACAACTACTAATTAATTGGACCGTCACTCCATTCCCATGCTCTTCCCGCTAGCCCCAGCTATATTCTCATTTCCTGAAAGGAATTAAAACAAAAGGGTGAACTCAAATAGCCCAGTAAGAAATATCATAACTAGGATAACAAAAGAATAAAATTATCTTTAACCTTCAACAGTGATAAATCAGAGATTTAGAAAATGCTAAACAACATAAGTTTTTAACAAATAACTGCAATGAAATGAGAAATCTGTTAACAGTTTAAAATATTCACAGTTCAAATAGAAAGTTCAAGTCAGAATATTCACAGTCCAATTATAAAGTTCAAAGTCCAAGATGTTCACAATCCAAATACAATGGTTAAAATTCAATAAGAAGGTTCAGGTCAAAAGATATTAGATGAATCGCAAACCATTAAATAAATTTTAACGAATTGTTATTTCAAAAAATTTCACCGTTTAATGTTAAGGTCTGTAGAAACTAATAATAATTTCTTACCATAGTAAGTTTAATTTTAGGAGTATGAAGAAAATGATACTCTTTACCTTTAGCACATGACTAGATTCTGCTTCCAGTCAACCATTAACCAAGAGACTGAAAACCAGGAAGCTGCGAATCAGGAGGACATTAATCCTCTTGTGACCTCAGAAAATAAAGCTATTGACCACATGATGTATGATACATTCCTAAGGGCTTTCTACAATTCATGTAGAATCAAGCACGAGGAACTCCTAATACTGCCGGAAACGCTGGTAACAAGCGGTTGGTCACTGTAAAACAGTTCAAGGAGTTGGGACTGCCTGAGTTTTTGAAGAAGCCGGACCCACTCAAGGCAGAGGCGTAGATAAAGTAAATGATGAAAATATTTGATATACTGCGATGCATTGATGGACAAAAGGTTCCCTTTACCACCTTTATGTTTCGAGGAGAGGCGGATCACTGGTGAGAATCAGTGAAATGTACTCATCACTTGACACTCGAGATGCCTTGGGCGGAGTTCCAAGAATTATTCAATGAGAAGTATTTTTTAGAGAGTATTCGTCACATAAAGGAGGTAAAATTCATCAAATTGGAGCAGAACAACATGACTGTCTCATAGTACGATGCCAAGTTTACCGAACTTCGTGGACGATAAGAGCGCATGACTCGAATATTTTTACGAGATTTGAAACCTGAAATTCGTTAACACCTTATTTCTCTTAAGCTTCGTTTGTATTCAGATATCGTGGATAAGGCCTAGTTATTGGAGCGAGAAAAAGAGATGTCCCAACTAGGAGGCAATTATAATCGTCAAAGGAAAAAAATCATGATAATAATCGTGACAATGGCAGTAATCATTAGAACAAGGAGAACCATTGAGGAGGCAATCACCATACTAAGAATGGAAACCACTCCAATGGTAATTCTGGCGCAGATAATAGAAGGAGCGAACCTAATGGAAATAACTTCAAGAAGAGAAGACTTAATGATGATCGTGGAAAGACACCGACATCAGCACCAACACCGATTTCAAAGGGAGGAGATAGAGCACTAATTAAATGTTACAAGTGTGGACAGGAGGGGTATATCAGCCCAAACTGTACTTAACCATTCAAGGTTTGCTACAGTTGTGAGAAGGAAGGTCACATAGTTCAAATTTTGTCTGTCAGCAAAATCGAATCCATCTGTAATGGTGACACCTAAGATTAACACGGACAAGCCAAAACCTATGGTTCAGGGGAGAACTTTTGTCGTGACATCCCAAAAGGTGTGAAACCAAAACGAAGTCATAACCGGTAAGCTACTTATAAACTCATGCGAAGTCTATGCCCGTTAGATATTGGTTCTACCCACTCTTTTATTTCACTTGCATGTGTTCAACGTATGAACTTTGACTCCTAAGAAGTTAGACTTTGATTTATCTGTTGAAACTAGTCATTACATCTACTATCTATAAATCTTGTTTGGTCTAAATCGGCACCCTCACTACAAAAGAGGCTAATTTCGACAGAAGTTTCCGTCGGATATAACCCAGTCGAAATTTAGTCCGACGAAAATTTGGTCGGAAATAAGAAATTCCGACTGAATAAATTCTGGCCAAATTTCCATCGAAATTAACTTCTATTTTTAACGTAATCATTTTGTTGAAAATGGTCGATCGATATTTCGTCTGCCACGTGGCATAATATGGGAGGGTACAACATGGCTTATTTCCGACAAAAGTTCCGTCGACCTTACGTTAATTCTGTTGGAATTATAGAATTAATATCAATATTTTATTCCTATATTTCTGACAGAACTTCCGTTGAAAATAGTTTTTTTTAATTTTTTTTGTTTTTGTAGTTTTCAGGCTTTTAACCCATATTTTTGTACATGTAAACCTGCTTTATCCTAACAACACATACAACATAATTATAACTATCCCAACAATATGTATATAGCTAAAATATTTAAATTACAATAATTTACAAAACTCAACTAAACCATGAGGATTTACATCCTATTAAGCTAAAATAATCTACAAATGAATAAAATAGGAATATGAATAATTGATCTACGTTTTTCCATAAATATAAATACAATATGTACAAATGATCTATAAAACTAAGTCAAGCTAGTACTACTACCCTCAGCGTGAGGAGGATCATCGGGCGGGGGTTGATGGTGCTACTCTAGTGTATGAAAATTGTTGTCTTCATCCCCCCGCTCGGCAGTCTGCTCGGGATCATCAGTCTCCTCGGCATCTCTACCCAATTGATACAATTAAAAATATAACTCATTAGTCCATAATTGAGAATTAAAATCGCAGTTAATTAATAATTAAACAATATGCATAATATATAAACTTAAAGTGAATAAAGTACCTGAGTAATCGGGGGCTAACTCCTCATCGGGCCAAAAACCTCCAATAGTAGGATAACCACCATCCGGAGCATCTCGTCGTGTATCGTGGCGAACTGCTCCGGAAAGATACCCGTACTCTCGATGGTGGCCCCTGATTCAATATCCTGAGCTAGCTGGTGAAGGCGAGCACAACTAGGCAACTCCTGATGACTGATAACCGGATCTGTACGAAACGTCTTTGATACCGCTGCCATGACTCTCTAGAATAGCTCGTCGTCTAAGCGAGCGCCCGCATGAGATGGTCTAACGGGTACTTTCGAGTGTTGGCGCTGACTAGAGCTTGCGGAAATAAATATAACATTAATAATAATCTATATCGCGATATAAATTATGAAAAAACAAGAAACACACTAAAATTAATACCCCCAGGTAGTGTATAGGTTGGTATCCTCGACAGCCCCAACACTCGATATCTGTTGGTAGTGCTACTAGATGGATCCTAAAACGCGACCCAAAAAGTCATCTCATCATCCTGAGATAAACAAATCTCGGGCGGAGGGATGATGAAATCTAACGTCTCGAAATCTCCTCTAGCATCCCACAACTCAGTTATACGCTAGTCCCGGAGATTTTGAAATCGGTCATGTAATTTATTATGTATATATGAGTTAATTAGTTTTAATTATTAATTATGTAATATAAATAATTAACAATTATTATAACTAAAATTATTACCCGTATAGCTTGGGCTGCGGGAGACATCGTCGACTCCTTTGACGTGTGGGCTCTATCCTAGAACTCGACCATAGTGGGAGGTCGACTTAAGGTCGCCCACATGGCCTAATAAATACATTAACATATCATTTATTTAGTATATATCCCGACAATATTAAACTAAACAAATAAATATAAATACATACTGACTTAACCTCCTCAAATGGCTGTGAGCTAGTAGTATGCACGATTCGAAGCTAGCCATGATTCTTCTTCATCTGCTCGGACTTCTTCTTGAAGTCATTAGCATCCCAATGCATACACATGATGTCCCATGCTACATCTAAGACTATCTAAGGCTGATGATCTCGTATCGTAGTCCCTGATTACTCTACAACTGCCCGGGCAGCCATCTGTCTCATCTCGTACAGCCAGCCGGCGTAGTTCTTTGCGACATGTTTAATAACACTATCACCGGTTGGCTGAGAGATGCCCTCTTCATATCTAAAATAAATCTATAAAAAATTGTTTACATATCAGAAAAAATTTAAACAATGTGTAAATACCTAAGATTGTATTTAATTTAAGTTATGGAATTTGACTTACGTGAAACTCACGCAGCACAATCTCTATAAAGGAGGCATCATACTGCGTGTATTAGCTAAATCGTATACAGCAAGTCGGGAGGTGTGTCAAGTAAATGGCATGTACGGTTGCCTTAGCGACAGTCAAAATACTACAATACAAGATAAAAAAATAATGTGTTATTTAATTATGCAATCATATAAAGTATTTTAATTAAACATGATATATTATATTTGACACTTACTGCGCCGAGTCGACATCTACACCTGTTGATCACAGTTACAAAAAGATGTCTACACAGTTCAATAGAAAGATAGAAAAGAAAGGGGTTTTTGGTCCCGTGTCAGGCAGCGAGGTCTTGGGTTGACTTAATGATTTGACATTTTCACCATCAGGGAAGGAGCACAGTAAGTTAAGAGCAATAGGGTACAGGAAAACTCATAACTGGACATACTCGCCAATGTGGTTTGAGTTTTCATACTAGGTCACACTATCAGTCCGTCATTATATAGATGTCATGCATACAAAAAAGAATGTATTCGAGAACTTGTTTTACATCGTGCTAGATGCGAGTGGTAAAATAAAAGACAATGATAAAGCATGTAACGATTTGAAGGCACTAAACATCAGGCGGGAGTTGTAGCTCTGACCGAACAATTCAAAACCTAAAGCTCCATTTTGTCTTACTATGCAACAGGTTGAAGACATTTGCTAGTGGGTACGTGCATTACAGCTCTCGGATAGATATGCTTCTAACATATCTCGTTGCAATAAGGTTGAGCAGTTAAAAATTATTGGGTTCAAAAGTCACAATTGCCATGTATTCATGCAGAAGTTGATGTTAATTGAATTTTGTGAGATGTTACTTGGGAAATTTGTTGATGCCTTGGCCGAATTTTTAAATTTCTTTCGGGATCTTTGCTCAATGGTTATAAGGTACAGTGATGTAGAGCAGATGGAGAAAATATAATGATGATAATGTGCAAACTCGAAATAATCTTACCTCCAAGGTTCTTTAACTCGATGGAGCATTTGTCTATTCAAATACCATATGAACTTAAGCTTAAAGGACTGGTGCAATATCGGTGGATGTATCATTTTGAAAAGTAGTATCATCTATATAGTCAGTCTGAGGATATTTATAATAACTCATAGTCTTAATTAATTCCATTCAATCATCGTATTTTAGGTATATGCGTCGATTAAAGCAGAAAGTAAAAAATAAAGCTTGTGTAGAGGGTTCTATTGCTGAACGCTATACGGAGAAAGAGCTTGTCAACTTCTGTTCCTTGTACTTTGATGATGTTGTCTTAACGAAGCACAACCGTTTAAGTCAGAATGAGGTCGTCGAACCCCAATATCGTGCTGATGAGTTAGTTGTATTCATCTATCCGGCTAAACCATTTGGCCATGAGATGATGACCTACTTAAGCGATAAAGATTTGAAGATTGTATCTGCATACGTGCTTCTAAATATGCCCGAAGTATCATCATATATCAAGTACGTATTATTATTTGTCGAATCTTTAATATTTAGAAGCGTAATCAATAATTAAACCCTATTATTATTACTTCAATTCATTCAAAGAGGAAGCGTATGCTTCTAACCCGGGACTAACTGCAGCACAGTTGGAAGCATTCACTACTAAATATTTCCAATAGTGGTTTAAGAGAATGGTTGAAGAAGATAACGCTTCTGAGCGTTTTAGAGATGTCATTTTAGGTCCTTATAAACTTATTGGTTCATTTTCCGGCTGCATTGTTAATGAGTACAAATTTAAGGTCGATGACTTGAATAAACTGACACCAGTCAATTCTGGCGTTGTTATGTTGGGAAGCTGTTACCAAGATTCCGAGTCCAATTACTATGGACGATTAGAGGAAGTGGTTGTGCTCAATTATCCCAGGGTAAAAAGGTTGTTACATTTAAGTGCCGCTGGTTTGATACTGAAAATAGAGTTAAAGTTGATCGTAATAGAATCATCACATCACAGTAGATGTAAAGTCAAAGTTATACACTACAAGAAAAAACCTTATTTTCAACGGAATTTTCAGTCGAAATTAAGCCTATTCCGTCGGAATTATCCTATTTCCAAGGGAATTTTTCGTCGGAAGTTCAGTCGTAAATAAACGCATCAGAGATAAGGTCCGTCGGGAATTCTGTCACAATTTTTATATCTCCGACTGAATTATATCCGACGGAGGTCAGTCGAAATTTAGGTATTTTCGAGGAAAATAATATGACAGATTTAATTCGTTGAATATGGAGTGGATTATCTCTGACGGAATCTTCCCTCAGAAATAAACTAATTCCGACGGAAAATTGGATTCTCTAAAAAGCCATTTAATTTCTACTTCCGACGGATATTCCCTCGAGAATAACTTATTTTCGACGAAAAATGAAATTTTTTTGAAATCAATAAATGAATAATTCCGACAGAATTTCCGTCGGAGATACCTTATTCCGTTGAAAATAATGTTTTTTTAATAATTTTTTTAAAAGTGTAATTTTCAGGTGTTTAAACCCATTTCTGTACCTGTAACCTGTTTTATCCCAATATATATATATAAGCTGTATCATCTCCTCATCAACAACTAAGCGAACAATTACAAATGATGTACTAACTCATCAACAATTACAAATATACGCTAATGTGCCATAAATTATATACAATATGATCTATAAAACTTGTACAGACGCAACTAGACTACAATATTTACAAATGATCTACAATTGAATAAAAAAATAAATACAAATGAACTATAAACTAGTAGTCGGATCATCATCGGGCGGAGGTGGACGACGATGCTGCTCTGGTGTATGAAAATCAGCGTCGTCGTCCCCCTGATCGCCATCGCCAGTCCACTCGCCATCGCCACCCTGTTGATAGAATTAAAAATAAAAACCATTAGTCCGTATATATGTGAGAATTAAAAAGATAATATTAAATGAAAATAACATAAACATGCAGAATTGTGGAATATATGCCTGAGTAGGTGGGGGCTGACGAAAAGCCTGCTTTAGGAGGGTAACCACCATCCGGAGCATCTCGCCGCTCAACGCGTCGAACTGCTCCTGTGGTAAGCCTGTACTCTCTGCGGAGGCCCCTGTTAGAACCTTTTGAGCGAGCTGGTGAAGACGAGTCCTGCTAGGCAACTGCTAACGATGAAAAATCTGATCGGTATGGAACCTATCTGACACCGCCGCTATCAGCCTCTAAAATAACTCATCGTCCAAGCCAGCACCCATATGAGATGTTCCAACGGGTGCTCTCGGACGCTGGCGTTGGCTAGAGCCTGCAAAAATATATATAACATTATTAATAATAATTTATATTATGTGATAGGTTATGATAATGTCGTGAAACATAAAAAATCTTATTACCTCCAGGTAGTGTATATACGGGTATCCTCGGCATGCCCACCACTCGATTCCTACCGGTACTGCTAGTAGGGGGATCCTGAGACGCGACTCCTCATCCCAAGATAACTCAATCTCGGGAGGGGGGATGGTGGAATTTAACGGCTCAGAACCCCCTTAGCAGCCTCCAACTCAGCTATATGCTGGTCCCGAAGCTTCTGAAATCGGTCTTATAATTTATTTTGTACGCGTGAGTTAATTTATTCAATTTATAAACGAGTGAATATTAATAATTACTAAAAGGTATTATTAGTTTTACCTGTATAGCTAATGCTGCCTGAGACAAGGCACGCTGCTTCTTAGGCGTGTGGGCTCTATCCCAAAACTCTAACATGGTCGGATCTCGGCCCAAGGTCCTCTCCAAGGCCTAATAAATACATTCAATAAATAGTTATTAATTATTTGTGTGAGAATTTGATAACTAAACAGCCAAATACATTATACTTACCGTCTTCGCCTCCTCAAAAGACAATGAGCCAGTCGTGTGTACGATACGGAGCTGGCCACGGTTCTTCTTTGCCTGCTCAGACTTTTTTTTGAAGACCTCAATATCCCAGTGCGCACACATAGCTTGCCATGCTAAATTAGAGACTATGCGGGGCTAGTGATCTCTGATGGTGGTCCCGAGTTGGTCCTCAACTGCCCGGGCAATCTTCTATCACATCTCATACAACCAGTCAGAGTAATTCTTAGCGACATATGCAATAATCACATCGTCGTCGGCTGTCTGAGAGATGGTCAGGTCATATCTATAATAAGTCTATAACAAAAGTTTAAAAGTTAGGAATAATTAATTTCTTAGGCAACAACTATGTACTAATATATATATATAACTGCCTAATATAAACTTATTAACTGACGTGAAACTCCCGCAAGACAGTCTGCATAAAGGCGGCATCGTACTACGCGTACTGGCTGTAGCGAATGCACCCGGTCGGGAGGTGCGTCAGATATATAGCGTGTAAGGTGTGTTTAGCGACCGGGTTTAGTATACCACAGTAAAAATATAACAATATGTGTTACGTTTATTGTGTCATGCAATAAATTAAATAGGAACAATTAAAAGTTTTACTACAATGATGGATTAACACTTACTGTCCAAACTGGACATCCACCGGGACTGTAAGTGGAGCAGCTGGCGGCCGACCAAAGATACCGAGGTTAGTCCCTCGATTTTGTCGACGAGGCGCATATGTAATTATTACAAAAATCGAGTCAATAAAGAGAAACTAATGGAGGTTGAGATATATTTAAATCCTATGTAAGACAACTTACTAGCTCCTGAAGACAAGCCTCCATCATGGCTAGCGTCTCCCGATCCGGATCGCCCACCTTCGCGGCGACCTCCACCGCTATGTCTGGCCATAAATATGCTACTTGAATAACTAAATTACCGCATATGAATTTAAATGTAAAATATTTAAATATATGAATATATATATATATATATATATATATATATTACCAATGCAGTTTTTACTAATTTGAAATAAGTTTATCCTACGTACGTCATCAAACCCGTCATAGTCAACATCGATATCATTCTCAGATTCGGTATCTTCCTCATCCTCAGTTTCGAGATCAGTTTCGTCATCGTTCTCATCCTCAACGTCTACGTAGTCGTTCACGACGACGTTTGCCTGGACATCGTCATCTTCAGGTACGTCAACCACATCATTTGTCATCACATCTTCAACATTTAGAACTACTTGCATGGGATTGTTAACATGAATCCCGTTGAATTGGTTGGTCTACGGGCATTCCGTCGATCCCTACTCTCAACTCAGTTAATTTCCTGTGATGAATCCATATGGAGTACCCATCGACAAAGCCATGAGAATATAAGTCAAATTTAATCTCATCAGCTTTCTTTCAGATCAGGTTTTTACACTTGACACACGAGCATCACATTTTTCCGTTAGGATCATCAACATGTTCTATTGCTTTGTTCAAAAAGTTATAGACCCCTTCACAAAAAGTTGAGACTAATCCCCTCCCATCAATGGGTATCCTACGGTACATCCAACTCCGGTCAGCTGACATCTTTAACTGAACAGAAGACACATTCAGTACAGGGATATTCATGTATGTGGATCTTGCATGAATTATATTTTCCCTAGTATCTCCACTGTACAGGACAGGGGTTAGGCTTCTATCCCATTTCTGGATGTGTCTCCTCATTAGTGCCAACACGTTAAGCACGTTTCTTTCTGTTTTAAGAAAATTTCGGCAGCACCTCCCCATAGGGCTGAGCATTCGGTTAATAACCGAACCGAACTATAAATTCGGTTATAACCGATATCCGAATAAACACTATTTTTGGTATCCGAATAATTAACCGAATTTGGCACTAACCGAATAACCGAATAACCGAATAACCGAATAGGTTATTCGGTTATTCGGTTAAAAACCGAATTGAATTCCAAAACAAAACAAAACACAAACCCCACAATTCTTCAATTTTTTTTACTGATTATCAGACTTCTTCTTCTCTAACATCATGCATCTCGAAATACCCACATTTTTTTAATGCCAAAATCACACCAAACAAGCCAAACAGATGGTTCGGTTATGCAACATTATATATATGCATGTGTGTATATATGTATGTGTGTTTTATTCGGTTATTCGGTTTAACCGAATAACCCAAAAATGATACCCGTACAAACTAACCGAAAACCGTAAAATAATTCGGATATAATCGAAATAGTGAAAATAACCGAAATTTCAGAAAAATTCGGTTAAATTATTTCGGTTCGGTTCGGTAATTCGGTTATAACTGTTTTTTGCTCAGTCCTACCTCCCCATGGTCTCCAAGTACACGAAATAGACTAAGATAACTTAATCTAAGTATGCACTCGAAGAACATATAGAGATAACAACCGAAAAATCCTCAAAACAAAAAGAAAAATGTACTTGACCCATTGACACCGGCCTAAGTGAGAGACATAACATCCAGTCACAGTCCCAAATTGGGGACTATTTGACATTCACTCCTAATGAGTGAATGTCAAACGAGTTTCTAAGCTCCAAACTATACTACATGTTATATTATGTATATATGCAGTTTATTGTAATTATGGAAAACTAAGCAAATGCTACTTAGTTTTTTTTTTTTCAATAATAAACAAAGTAAATGTTACTTAGTTTATGATAACTATTATTTGAATATGGAGACTATTATTCGCCATTCATTCATAATCGTCAAACGAGTATAGTACTACAAAGTATAGTACATGCATATATAAACACTTATTGAGCTTATTTTAATTGTGAAAAACTAAGCAAATGCTACTTAGTTTATTTCAATTATTTTATGTTAATTTAGTTAGCTATAATTTATTTTATTTTATTTTACTTTATTTTATTTTATGTTATGTTATGTTATTTTATTTTGTATTATATTATATTATATAATTTTTTAAATTTAATTTAATTAATTAAATTAAGGCTTATTTTATTTTATTAAATTACATTTATTTTATTCTAATTTATTATTATTTTTAGCTTTATTTTATTTTGTATTATATAATATTATATAATTTATTAAATTTATTTTATTTTATTAAATTAAATTAAATTTATTAAATTAAATTAAATTAATTTTAATTTTTTAAATTTAATTTATATTATTCTAATTTATTATTATTTAATTTTATTTTATAGTGTATTATATTATATTGTATTATATAATTTATTAAATTTATTTTATTTTGTTAAATTAAATTAAATTTAATTAAATTTTATATTATATTATATAAATTTTTAAATTTATTTTATTTTATTTTATTTTATTTTATGTTATTTTATTTTATGTGATTTGATTTTTAATTTTTAATTTGATTTGATTTTGTATTATATAATATTATATAATATTTTAAAATTTTATTAAATTAAAATTAACTAAATTTATTAAATTAAATTAAATTAATTTTATTTTTTATTATATTATATTATATAATTTATTAAATTTATTTTATTTTATTTTTTATTATATTATATTATTTAAGTAAATTTAATTAATTTTATTGTATGTTATTTTATTTTATGATTAGATATAATTTAAGTTATTTCATTTAGTTTTATTTAATTTAATTTAATTTATTTTATATTATATTATTTAGTTTATGTTATTATATTATTTTATTTTATTTTATTTAGTAGTGCAAAACTAAGTAAATGCTACTTACTTTAATTTAATATTAGGGAATTAATTTAGTAAAATACATTAAACATGACCCACAGATTGCAATTGAACAATGCTGACAGAATTTTCGTCCGAAATTCCGTCGAAAATAACAAATATCACATTTTTAATCGGAACCTAACCACTATAAACAAATTAACATTCAAATTGAAGCAATACATGTACATACTGAAACTTCGTAATATCAATGTTCTGAAATTTCAAAATTCCAAATAATATGCAGTCCAAAATTAGTACATGTGAATCCCAATTTCAGCACAATTTAATCCCAACAACAAAACAAAATTTGCACAACTATAATTTAGGGCATATTTAGAAGAATTCAATTTTAGCAACTATTATCCAGCAACAACAAATTATCCAAATTAACTTTCTAACAAATTAACCCACAAATTTCAAGAATCTCATAAAAATTTCAGTATTCCCAAAATCATATGCATTCATTCAATTCTTTGCAACAAATTAACCCTAAAAAGATAAATTAATAAAACTAACCTTGAATTATTGTGCTTATCTAAAGGAGGAGAAACGATTTGAAAGAGCTACGACGCACGGTGGTGGTGGACTGCTCTTGCGGTGGCTGGTATGGTGGTGATGGAGTGATGGGAGATGAGAGAGAGGAGAGAGTTAGAGAGAGGAGAGAGTCAGAGATTTAGCAGCGTAGAGAGAGAGAGAGAGAATGAGGTAATAGCAGCGGCGGCTGGGGGAAGGGATGTAACGAATAGGTTTTAAAGCTTATTTTCGACGGAATATTCGTCGAAAATATTTCCGTCGCAAATACTTTATTTGCGACGGAACTTCCCTCGATCTTATATACATTCCGTCGAATATAAGTTTGGCGCTGGTGCCAAAGGACCTCTTCTATTTTCGACGGAATTCCATCGATATTAGAGGTATTTCGGCGGAATTATGTTCGACTGAATTTTCCGTCGGTAATAAGATATTTCCGACGGAATTAATTTCGTCGAACATAATTTCGTCGAAAATAGTTTCTTTTCATATAGTGACAGTCTGATGACGTATTCGTGTTAGCCAGTCAAGCGACTCGAGTGTACTACGACCCCAATGTTGTAAATTATAAAAGTCCTTGGTATACAGTTGTCACAACGAAGACTCGGGCTTTTGATGGTACTAATATGTTTGTAACAGATCACCCGTTGCAAGAATAAGTTACAACCCCAGCCACGTAGTGCTAAATGATGACGATGTGCTAGTAGATGATGTCGTTGACTTACCCAATGATGAGGAAGTCAAGGAAGACGTGGTTATAAGTTATTATGTCGTCGTATAAGATGATAACGACGAAGGAAACTGATACGGAAGAGGAAGAGACTGAATCTAAGGATGAAGTTGATTTTGATTCTGATAGGTTTGATGACGTACTAAGTCTAAACAGTGATTGTTGTTTTGTAAATAATTTACTAATAATAACGGTTATTAAAATAAATTAACTACAAATTAATTACTTAATGTTGGTTATTTCTGTGGCTAGACATAGCGGTGGAGGTCACCGCGGTGGTGGCCGTACAAGATCTATTGACGGCTCCTAGGGCGGGTAGTTGTCATCAGCTAGTAATTTTCTGTCGTTTTGGAGTTTTTCTTTTGTTTACTTGTTTATAGCATATGAAAATAGTATATTCACACAATGCCATCACTTATACTTACAAATACTGGTCGTCGACGTCACCGAGGGACTAACATCGATTTATTTGGTCGTTCGTCGGCAGTTCCACACATTGTCCGTGTAGATGTCGACTCGGCGCAGTAAGTGTCAAATATAATATATCATTTTCAATTAGTTAAACCATGTCACCATCAAAAATAGGTACCAGTTACCTCGAATTGATGACCTATTTGATCAGTTGCAAGGTGCTCAATATTTTTCAAAAATTGATCTCCATTCAGGATATCACCAGTTAAAGATTAAAGCTGATGACATTCTAAAGACTACCTTCAGAACTCGATATGGACATTACGAGTTCTTGGTTATGCCTTTTGGATTAACCAATGCTTCTGCAGCCTTCATGCACATAATGAATCGAATATTTAATGAATATTTGGATCATTTTGTGGTTGTATTTAATGATGATATCCTCGTATACTCTAAAAGTCATGAGGATCATGAACGACACTTGGGATTGATACTCCAAAAGCTGCGTGATAATAAGCTGTATGCCAAATTAAAGAAATGTGAGTTCTGGCTTGAGAAAGTAACATTCCTTAGGCATGTGATATCCACATAAGGGATATCGGTTAACCCTGCGAAGATTGAGACAATATTCAATTGGAACAACCTAAGACAGTAATTGAAGTACGAAGCTTTCTAAGACTAATTGGTTATTATCGGAGATTCGTGGAAGGATTCTCTCGAATTGCTGCTCCATTAACTCAACTGACTCGGAAAAGCACAAAATTTGAATGAAGTGAAGAATGCGAGAAGAGCTTCCAATAACTCAAGAGGAGACTCATTTTAAGCCCTTATTCTGACCATACCATCAGGATTGGGAGTAAGTTGTCAACTACAACGGTGCTTCAGGCAGAGGTCTAGATTGCGTTTTCATGTAACACAGAAAAATTATAAGTTATGCCTTTCGACAACTCAAGGAATATGAGAAGAATTACCCTATTCATGATCTAGCATTGGTAACAGTCGTTTTCGCATTGAAGATCTGAAAACACTACTTGTCGGGGAGAAGTATTCCACAGTATTGTACCAATAATTGTCACTGTAGTAAGGGTAATAATGAAAAGTTACGTATTTAAAAGTCTCAAGTACTGAAAATTTAGATAGATTCATTAATACGTTAGGTAAATAACACTGTATACATAAATATCTGTGATATTAATATATTAAGTAAATAATATAGAAGATGGACAAATATAATAATAATTATGAATAGTAAATAAAATGTAATCTTAAAATGTGAAAATTGTGCCAAAATTATATGTGGTAGATGGTAGATAATTTTGAAATGTGAAAGTTGTGCCAAAATTTATGTGTGGTAGATTAAAGGTAATCTTGAATGTAAAAATCATGGTAAAATAATGTGTGGTAGTTTAAAGATAATCTTAAAATGTGAAAAGTTTGCTAAAGTTGATGTGTGGTAGATGTTGGTTAAACTTTAGCTATAAAAGGGGGGGGGGTTGACATAAGGAGTTGACATAATCTTCTTACTTGTTTTCCCCCCCATTTTCTAAATATTTCTTAGTGTGAGTGCTTTTTTGAGTGTGCTAAGAATACTTGAGTATTGGTAACATCAGTAAGAGTGCAAGGATTGCTCAGGTTGATCTCCTACATAAGAAGCAAAATCTAGTCACATGCTAAGGTAAGGAACATCATCTTCTTCAAACTCTTAAAATTAAACCTATTATGGTAAGAAATTATTATTCGTTTCTACAGCCCATAACATTAAACGGTGAAAATTTCTTAAATAACAATTCATTAAAATTTATTTAATAGTTTGCACTTCATTTAATATCTTTTGACCTGAACTTTCCTGTTGAATTCTAACTGTTGTATTTGAACTGTGAACTTTTGGACTGTGAACATCTTGGATTTTGAACTTTATAATTGGACTATGAATATTATGAGTTAAACTTTCTATTTGAAGTGTAAACATTTTAGATTGTTAAATATTCCTTGTCCAGTGAACCTTACTATTGAAATTCCTATCTATGAATCTTGGATAATACCTTTGGACTTGAACTCATTTCGATATTCTGGACATCTTGTTGATAATTTGGATATTATTGGACTATGAGCAAATTAAATTATTCCTTAAATATAAATAAATTGCAAATCTCTAATATTCAATCATTGTTTTATTATTCATATTATTTTTGTTTATTCTTTATTGTTTGTACTAACCATCAGGACTTAAATTGTTGTGAATGTCTTTGGACTGGGTGCAAAGATAATATGGTTGTTGAATATTTTTAGCTTGTGTGACAAAGACATGTGGTGAAAGTTCTCTTTGGCCTGCGTGCAAAGAAGAACTGTTGTTTGACATAATCATAACCATTGGTATTATAGTTGACGAAATCTTGAGGATGAATTTTAAATTGGAGAAGATAGTAGATATTATTGTCTATTTGACTCTCCTAATATATTTCTCATTTCGCTGAAATTATTTGTTAAAAACTTATGTTGTTTATCATTTTATAAATCTCTATTTTATTCTTTTGTTATCATAGTCATGATATTACTTACTATGCTATTTGAGCTCACCCTTTTGTTTTAATTCTTTTCAAGAAATGAGAATGTAGCTGAAACTAGCGGGGAGAGCATGAGAATGGAGTGATGGTTCGATTTAGTAGTTGTGGTAGTCCTTACGAAGTTATAAAATAGTGTACAAATAATTATATTGAGGACTTAGTGTGTATGCTGTCATACTATACACGACATTGTAATAATTATAATTATGAAAATTTATGTATGTTGTTTTGTATTTTAACAACTCAAATTAGGTTATATAAGCCTGAATTTGAGGGCATCACAATTTTTATGCTAGGTCATGTGTTTTGATGTAACATTAAACATATATCATCTTTGAAGCCTAAGTTTAAGCGAAAAATATCGCAAACCCTTAAAAGGTATATGTAATATCCAGAAAGTTTAAGTTGCATTGTAAATAAATATACTAATTAAATATTAATGATATTGAAAATTTTGTGATATATAGTGAACGAATATGTGATTGAATAAATGTATTAAATATTTATCAATGATGGTAAATATTTTGTGACTTATGTGAAATATGTATATGATTAAATAAATATATATATATTTTAAATATGTATATATATTTATTTATTATATAAAGAGAATTAAAAAGAAAGCCTTGTAACCTAATATTATATATTAGGTATGAGAATTAAATAACCTAAGAAATATATTTATTGGAGATTTTTAGTATTTAAAATATATACTAGTAAACTAATCCTAAGAGATTTATTTTATATATCTCAAGTAGTTAATTTTTATAACTTAAATAAAACAAGTCTAATTGGGTTATAAAATTAAATACACATGAGTAATTATTTAAAATCCAAAATGAGTGGATTAAAAACCCTAATTAAATAATTAGGGTAAGATAAACTTAGTGTGTTGGACTATGCTATTTTTTTTACATGGCCCAAACAATTAAATTAGGAAGCCCAAATAATTATTTAATTGACCCAAGTTTTGGCCTAATTTATACGGGTCTTCTAGATAATTGAATAAGTAATAAATAAAATCTAAAAATTTGGGACAAATTAAGGGGGGATGTCCAGATGATAAGAGAGAGGGAGAGCATGTGATGTAATTATTTCCTTCTCTTAATTTTTCCAAGACTAGTTCAACAACTACACCTAGCCTTTGTCCCTAAATGATCTAGCTTAAGACTTTGCAAGATATGGGAGATATTCATATACATACACATGATATACATATATATTTAAGTTCTATAAATATCCTCATTCCATTTGCTTGTAAAAGTTTGTTTATTTCCTTAAGTTCTAAAAGAGAAAAAAATAGAAATAGAGAGAGAGAGAGAGAAGTGGTCGGCTATTCAAGGAGGGGGAGAGGAGATAATTTTCTTCCACGCTATCTAAGTTCATCCAATATTTTGGGAGAGTAAGAAAGTGTACTCAAAGAACAATGTATAACCCTTAAATCCTAAGTTTTAGTTTCATTTCTTCTGTTGATTTTTTTGATGAAATATAAAGCTTATGTTCTTGAACCCCAAAATTATTGATCTATATATTTTCTAATGTTTCATGTATGGATCTAACCATTTTGGGTGTTAGAAAGTTGATCAAAAGAAAAGAAAGAAAACTAGTTTTCAAAGGTTTGAGAAAACCCTAACTTTTAACTATTTTGAAAATCTACTATTTAAAATCTACACTTTCTTTTTGCGATCTGTCAAAGAGGGTGTTAGATATATAAGTTAACTTTCAAACCTAAGTAGTGGCACTCAAAAATGTTGATTTTTGAAGCCAATAAGGGCTGTCTTAGTCAAAACAGTCCAGTTTAAAGAAAAAGAGAAAGAAAACTGTTTTGGGTCAATTTATTGCAGAGGTAATTTCGTCCGATTTTCTTGCTCTACAAATTCTGAAAAACTTTGGTATGATAATATGCTAAGTTATGAAGATCTTGTCAAAAGATGGTATTTTTTGATGTATAAAATGGGAGTTATGACTTTTATAAAAAAGTGTGTTTTTAAAAATAAACCGAAACAACTTTTTCTGTGCAACTCAAAAAATTGTAAAATTTTTACTGGAGGTATAGGATCATGAGGGGAGCATACCCTGAAAAGTTCGTAATTTGTGGACAAAATCTCAATTTATGAAAAATGTTATCAGATCCAGCAGTTTTGGACCATTTAAAAATAGTAAATTAAATTGAAAATTTGAGAAAAATTATATGTTCATAAGATAACCATATTCTGATGATTTCCAGAAAAGAAAAATTTTTAGAACTGTTTTGGTATTTTTCATGTAAATGTTTGAGCTATTTATAAATGAAAATAATAGGTTACATGATGTCATAAATAGTAAAAATATAATTTTATGGCTTAGAAACCCTAAACATGCATGACGTGTGTAGATTTTTGGAGGATATTTTGGTCATTATTGATAAAATATTATATTTATGGTATTTTAGGTTTATTAAATAAATGAATTTGAAAAGGGTAAACAATTAAAATAAATTATTTATTGGTTTAATAAATGATTAAAATATTATTAAGAAGTTAATAATATTAGATTAAAATATTATTAAGTAATTAATAATATTTAGATTAAAATATTATTAAAAGATTGATAATATTAGATTAAAATATTATTAATATAATTAATAATATTAGATTAAAATATTATTAAAGGATTAATAATATTAGATTAAAGTATTATTAGATGATAAAATATTATTAAATGATTAATAATATTCAAAATTAAATAAAATATTATTAAATGATTAATAATTTTAGATAATGATTAAAATATTATTAAATGATTAATAATATTAGATAATGATTAAAATATTATTAAATAGTTAATAATATTAGTAAAAGAGTAAATGCTATATAATGATTAAAATATTATTAAAAGGTTAATAATATTAAAAGATGATTAAAATATTATTAAGTGATTAATAATATTAATAAAAGAGGAAAGTATTATTAAATGATTAAAATATTATTAAGTGATAAATAATATTAGTAAGTGAGTAAAGTATTATTAGTTGACTAATAATACTAAGAAATAAATAAAATATTATTAAGAATAATAATACTAGATGAGTTTAAGATAATGTTTATGTGGTAGCAATATTATCAAGTGATGATAATGTTACTAAGAAATTAATGTAATGTCTAATATTTAACTATGTGACTAAATGTTAGATAATTTAATATAGAGCAATGATATTATGAGTAAATATATGATATATTATTGAAAGATCAATGATAGGTTTTTCAAAGGAAGTTAAGTTAAATTGTTCAAGCGGATAAATTAAATCACATAGCAGTAGACTAGAGACGAGGCAAGTTCTCTAACTCAAATTTGAGTTATTACTTTCAAAGCATGATAGTAGATAATTATTGTTGATTATTCCACATCCTTAATGATTATTGTTAAACGCACTTGGTGCAATTGAATTCTTGTTCTATTATTATTGAACTGTGAATTAGTTGAAGTTCTTTCATCCGTGAACTGTTTATGAGATAGATCTATGCTAGTTGTATCAGCTAGATGAAGTAGGTTTAAATTTGTTAAATCAAATACGTTTTAAAAGCTGTTCCTAACCAATTGATGTGGTAAGGATTCTAGACTGAGACAAAGAACAATTTTATTAAAACATTATATTGGAAAATAATTGTTGCTCGATTATTAAGTGTTTATGCATAATTCACCGAGAATGAGAGGTTGATCCCCTCGCTTACCAAAACTTACTAAAAGGACCAGTTTAAATACTGACAACCTTAGCATACGTTCATGGTCACTCCAGACCACTTAGTATCTGTTATTCAATTATTTGAATATTCAATTATTGAAACAATTCATGTTCTTTCACAATGGAATTCTATTGTTGAACATTGAAAATTAGATTCCTTTCTAATCATGAGATATCTCCTTTGTATTTAAACTTGCTAAGAAAATTAGTTGCTTACCCTTGCTATATCATGACGTTTATTTCAGTTAAGCCGGAATCTTCCAAGAAAGACAAAGGCAAGGGCAAAGTCCAAGAATAGTGAAATTGTTTAACTATTTTATTATCATTATGTAAATTGATATTATAAACCTTTTGTGTTAATAAGACTAACTTAAGGTATGTATTAAGTTAAGGTTAATAAGACATTGAGATGATGTTGTAGATCTTATTGTAATGAACAATGTATGTTTATTATTTTCACTGTAGTTATAGAATATGTATGTTGATGATGGATCGTGAGCACTGAATCCGGGGTTAGAGAACTTGGATTTGGGGGCGTCACAGGTTGGTATCATAGCTGTAGGTTATAAACATTAGGAATGCGAAACCTAGGTTATAACCTTAGAAGAAAACTCGTATAGAGTATGCTAGGAGATGGATTATGGAAATTCATCGAGTTTTAGTTGTACATATTAAAATATCATTTCATTTCATTAATAAATATATTTTATTGTGATACTAATGTTGTTTCTTGTTTGTGTTTAGTGTTGTGATTATAGTATGTCTGAAGAACAGTAAAGTAGCCACACCGTGGACCAAGAACAGGTAGATCCGGTGGAAGAACCGGTAGAGCAGGAAGTGATAGTAGATACCCCTAAGGATGAATTGATCGGCGACTTATTGTCCAGGAACTATGAGTTAGAGGAGAGAGTTACCCATTTAGAGGAACAAAACCAGACCCACCAGCTCATGGAGCAACAATATAGAGATGTAGCCTATCAAGCTTAGGATCAGTCAGTTGAGTTGAGAGGGAGGCTGGACCTAGCAGAGTTACAGCTGGGAGAAGCGATGATAGAGAATCAAGCTCTGACGTTCGAGTTTGATTTGGAAATAGCCGATAAGATAAGGGTGGAGGATGCGTGGGTCGACGCAGCTAGAAGAGTGGATCAGCTGAGGGATGAATTAGAGGCCAGCGAGGTTAAGATTGCGTCTTTGGGTCGGGCTTTAGATGCAGCATATACGAGTCCCAGGATTGGAAAGAGGAGACATCATTTTGAGATCGATGAGTCGAGCCATTCTGTTCGACACTGAGTGGATGGAGATGCACTTCAGGAGCAGGAGCATGCCCATGCTAAGGTGGCTCCGCCTGACAGTCAGTGATGTGTTGGTTTGGTTGTTATGTATATAGATGCATTAGTACCCTTTTGTGTATTAGGATTATGTTATGTATGATATAAACCTCAGATTGTGAGAGGTAGTATGTAAATATGATGTATCCCCACCTTATGTGATTAGGGGAGTATAGCTTTTGGTAAATCTCATCTTTTGATGTTTAAGTGGGATAGATGACATTTATAGTAATATGGTAAAATATTATAAGTGTGTAACACTATGTTTGGTATATGAATATAAATGCAGTATTATGATTACATGTTTGACTAATTAAGTTTAAATTATGTGTTAACTTTTAAATGCTAATACTAGTAAGATGTGGCATAAAATGTAAAACACAAAGAATAATTTAAGGTTTTGTTTAAATAGACAATGCCGCCAAGAAGAGAAAGACCACGATATCAAAGGATGGAAGAATTTGATAATAATGAATAAGGTCAAGCAAACCCAATGCAGGACTTTGTGAATATGTTAGCAGAAACGATGCAAAATCGAGCCCCAGCCGCAAGGAATCAGCCAGAAAATCGTTTAACAAACTTTAAGAATTTTAAAGCAGTAGGTCTGCCAGAGTTTAAGGGAACAATAGAACCAATCGAAGCTCAGACTTGGGTGAAGGAGATGAAAAAGGCTTTTGTTATCGCTAGAGTAGCAGAGGAGCAAAAGACAGCTTTTGCTACCTATTTGATGAAAGGTGAGGCTAATTACTGGTGGGAGTCAAACCAGGCAAGAGCCGGGACAACAGTAATAACCTGGATAAGGTTTAAGGAATTGTTTTTCGAGAATTATTTCTCACCAAGTATGCAAGCCAGGATAGAAATTAAGTTTCTAGAGTTGAAGCAAGAGAACATGTCAGTTTCCGAATATGTCGCCAAATTTAACGAGCTAGCAAGGTTCGCACCACATCAGGTGGACACGGAAGCAAGAAAGGCGCGTAGATTTGAGAACAGGTTGAAACCATGGATTTTCAGCAAGGTAGCAGTGTTACAAATTGATTCATTTTCGACTTTTTTAGAAAAGGCAATCATTACAGAAGAGGGAAGCGAAGCAGTATCCAAATATAATCGAGAGAAGAACAAGAAGAAGATTAAAGGTGGGAATCAGAATGTTAGTAGTGGTGGTAGCAACAGCAAGAAACATAAATGGAACAACAGTGGCAACAACTCAAAGAGTCAGCCAGGGAGTTTACAACAGAAGAAGCAGGCATGCAACAAGTGTGGGAAGAATTACTCTTGGGAGTGTATGAAGGGGGAGAATGTTTGTTATAATTGTGGTCAGGAAGGACATATTTCACCAAATTGTCCTAAGCCAAAGAAAGGCAGTTGTTTGTCATGTGGAGGAACGGGACATCGATTCAACGACTGTCCGTTGAAGAAGAATATTGAAGGAGGGAGCGACAATAGGGGTAGTAACAACAAATTAACCATTGGAGGACTAGCTCAGCCCAACAAGTCGACAACCCGAACATTTAATTAACATGACTGTGCAAGACGCAGTTGCATTAAAGGAGGTGGTGTCAGGTATAATTCTGATCAATAATATAAATGCATATGTATTATTTAATTCGGGAGCTACCTGTTCATTTGTATCTGATGAATTTGCTAGAAGACTAGATTTATCTCGTGAAAAGTTAAAAAACCCAATGAATATAGAAGTTGCAAATAAGGAAGTGATCCATGTAGAGTTTATCCAAAGAAACTATTGTGTGGAAATAAGGGGACATAAATTAAGCGTGAACTTGATTCCGATACGCTTAGGAAAATTTGATGTTATCCTATGAATGGATTGGTTGTTTAACCATGATGCAATTATTGACTGTCAAAAAAAGAGCATACGCCTTAAGACATCCAATAAGTCTAAAATTGTATTTTATAGTAGTAAGTCGCCAAGAGAAACGAGTTATCTGACGATGATGCAGGCCAGGAAGATGTTAAAGAAATGATGTGAGGGTTATTTGGCTCATGTAGTGGATACACGGATGATGAATTCTAACATGGGGCAAATACCTATAGTGAATGAGTTCGTGTATGTCTTTTCAGAGGAATTGCCAGGACTTCCACCAGACCGAGAGATAGAGTTTGTAATTGATTTAGTACCGGGGACAATGCCAATATCGAAAGCACCGTATAGGATGGCTCCGGTAGAAATGAAAGAGTTAATGATCTAGCTACAAGAGTTATTGGACAAGAAGTACATTCAACCTAGTGTATTACTGTGGGGAGCACTGGTGTTGTTCGTAAAGTAGAAGGACAGATCGATGAAGTTATGTATGGATTATAGAGAATTGAATAAGGTAACAATCAAGAACAAGTATCCGTTACCGAGAATAGACGATCTGTTTGATCAACTTAAATAAGCGAAGTATTTTTCGAAGATTAATTTGAGAACTGGTTATCATCAATTGAAGGTGAGGATGGAGGATGTACCAATAATAACATTTAGAACTCGTTACGACCATTATGAGTTTTTAGTGATGTCGTTTGGACTGACGAATGCGCCAGCTGTATTTATGGACTTAATGAACAGAGTGTTTAAGCAATATTTGGATAAGTTTGAAGTTGTGTTCATTGACGATATTCTGGTGTATTCGAAAACTGAAGTGGAGCATGCTGAGCATCTACGGACAGTACTGGAGACATTGGAGAAAGGAGAAATTATATGCAAAATTTTCGAAGGGTGAATTCTGGTTGAAAAAAGTTCAGTTTTTGGGACATATTATCGATGATGAGGGAATTTCTGTCAATCCAGCAAAGGTAGAAGCGGTGAAAAATTGGGGACAACCAAAAACACCGAGATAGGTCAGAAGTTTATTGGGATTGGCAGGATATTATCGGAGGTTTATTCAAGATTTTTCGAAGATAGCGACACCGTTGACTAATTTGACAAGGAAGACAGTTAAGTATGTGTGGACGGATAAATGTGAGTAGAGTTTTCAGGAGTTGAAGAAGCGATTAAGTGAAGTACCTGTGTTATCCTTACCAGATAGTACGAGAGGTTTTACAGTGTACAGTGATGTGTCTCACAAGGGACTAGATTATGTGTTGATGCAGAATGGTAAAGTTATTGCGTACGCGTTACGTCAGTTGAAGGATTATGAAAAGGAATACCCTACCCATGACTTGGAATTGGCTGCAGTAGTGTTTGCCCTTAAGATTTAGAGACATTATATCTATGAAGAAAAGTGTAAAATATACACAGATCACAAGAGTCTGAAGTATATCTTTACACAAAGGAGCTGAACATGAGGCAGAAGAGGTGGTTAGAATTGATCAAGGACTATAATTATGATATTTTATTCCATCCACGAAAGGCCAATGTAGTGGCAGATGCATTCCATCCCTCGATATCGTGGTCTTTCTCTTCTTGGCGGCATTGTCTGTTGAAACAAAACCTTAAATTATTCTTTGTGTTTTACATTTTATGCCACATCTTACTAGTATTAGCATTTAAAATTTAACACATAATTTAAACTTAATTAGTCAAACATATAATCATAATACTGCATTTATATTCATATACCAAACATAGTGTTACACACTTATAATATTTTGGCATATTACTATAAATGCCATCTATCCTACTTAAACAGCAAAAGATGGGATTTACCAAAAGCTATACTCCCCTAATCATATAAGGTGGGGATACATCATATTTACATACTACCTCTCACAGTCTGAGGTTTATATCATATATAACATAACCCTAATACACAAAAGGGTACTAATGCATCTATATATATAACAACCAAACCAACACATCACTAACTGTCATGCTGAGCCACCTCAGCATGGACATGCTCCTACTCCTGAAGTGCATCTCCATCCACTCGGCGTCGAACAAAACAGCTCGACTCACTAATCTCAAAATGATGCCTCCTATCTCCAATCCTGGGACTCGTATATGCTGCATCTAAAGCCCGACCCAAGGACTCAATCCTAACCTCTCTAGCCTCTAATTCATCCCTCAACTGATCCACTCTTCTAGCCGCGTCGACCCATGCATCCTCCACCCTTATCTTATCGGCTATTTCAAAATTAAACTCGAACTTCAGAGCTTAATTCTCTATCATCGCTTCTCCCAGCTGTAACTCTGCTAGCTCCAGCCTCTCTCTCAACTCAACTGATTGACCCTGAGCCTGATAGGCTGCATCTCTATATTGTTGCTCAATGAGCTGGTGGGTCGGGTTTTGTTCCTCTGAATGGGTACATCTCTCCTCTAACTCATAGTTCCTGACCAATAAGTCGTTGATCAATTCATCCTTAGGGGTATCTACCATCACTTCCTGCTCTACCGGTTCTTCCACCGGATCTACCTGTTATTGGTCCACAGTGTGGCTACTTTGCTATTCTTCAGACATCCTATAATCATAACACCAAACACAAACAAGGAACAACATCAATATCATAATAAAATATATTCATTGATGAAATGAAATGATATTTTATTATGTACAACTAAAACTCGATGAATTTCCACAATCCATCTCCTAGTATACTCTATACGAGTTTTCTTCTAATTAAGGTTATAACCTAGGTTTTACATTCGTAATGTTTATAACCTACAACTCTGATACCAACCTGTGACGCTCCCAAATCCAGGTTCTCTAACCCCGGATTCAGTGCTCACGATCGATCATCAACATACACATTCTATAACTACAGGGAAAATAATAAACATACATTATTCATTACAATAAGATCTACAACATCATCCCAAAGTCTTTTTAACCTTAACTTAATACATACCTTAAGTTAGTCTTAGTAACACAAAAGGTTTACAATATCAATTTACATAATGATAATAAAATAGTTAAACAATTTCACTATTCTGACCTTGCCATTGCCTTTGTCTTTCTTGGAAGATTCCGGCTAAACTGAAATAAACGTCATGATATAACAAGGGTAAGCAACTAATTTGCTTAACAAGTTTAAATACAAAGGAGATATATCATGATTAGAATTCGATTGTAATAGAATTCAACAATAGAATTCGAATGTTCAACAATAGTTTCAATAATTGAATATTCAAATAATTGAATAACAGATACTTAGTAGTCTGGAGTGACCATGAATGTATGCTAAGGTTGTCAGTATTTAAACTGGTCCTTTTAGTAAGTTTTGGTAAGCGAGGGGATCAACCTCTCATACCCGGTGAATTATGCATAAACACTTAATAATCGAGCAACAATTATTTTTCAATATAATGCTTTAATAAAATTGTTCTTTGTCTTAGTCTAGAATCCTTACCACATAAATTGGTTAGGAACATCTTTTAAAACGTATTTGATTTAACAAATTTAAACCTGTTTGATCTAGCTGATACAACTAGCATAGATCTATCTCATAAATAGTTCATGAATGAAAGAACTTCAACTAATTCACAGTTCAATAATAACAGAACATGAATTCAATTGTAACAAGTGCGTTTAACAATAATCATTAAGGATGTGGAATAATTAACAATAATTATCTACTATCATGCTTTGAAAGTAATAACTCAAGTTTGAGTTAGAGAAGTTGCCTCGTCTGTAGTCTACTGCTACACGATTTAATTTATCCGCTTAAGCAATTTAACTTAACTTTCCTTTGAAAAACCTATCATTGATCTTCCAATTACTATATCATATATTTACTCATAATATCATTACTCTATATTAAATTATCTAACATTTAGTCGCATAGTTAAATATTAGACATTACATTAATTTCTTAGTAATATTATCATCCCTTGATAATATTGCTACCACATAAACATTATCTTAAACTCATCTAGTATTATTATTCTTAATAATATTTTATTTATTTCTTAGTATTATTAGTCAACTAATAATACTTTACTCACTTACTAATATTATTAATCACTTAATAATATTTTAATCATTTAATAATACTTTTCTCTTTTACTAATATTATTAATCACTTAATAATATTTTAATCATCTTCTAATATTATTAACTTTTTAATAATACTTTAATCATTATATAGCACTTTATTCTTTTACTAATATTATTAACCATTTAATAATATTTTAATCATTATCTAATATTATTAATCATTTAATAATATTTATTTAATTTTGAATATTATTAATCATTTAATAATATTTTATCATCTAATAATATTTTGATCTAATATTATTAATCCTTTAATAATATTTTAATCTAATATTATTAATTATATTAATAATATTTTAATCTAATATTATTAATCTTTTAATAATATTTTAATCCAATTTTAATCTAAATATTATTAATTACTTAATAATATCTTAATCTAATATTATTAACTTCTTAATAATATTTTAATCATTTATTAAACCAATAAAAAAATTATTTTAATTGTTTACCCTTTACAAATTCATTTATTTAATAAACCTAAAATACCATAAATATAATATTTTATCAAGAATAACCAAAATACCCTCCAAAAATCTGCACATATCATGTTTAGGGTTTCTAAGCCATAAAATTATATTTTTACTATTTATGACATCACGTAACCTATTATTCTCATTTATTCATAGCTCAAACATTTACATGAAAAATACCAAAACAGTTCTGAAAATTTTTCTTTTCTGGAAATCATCAGAATATGGTTATCTTATGAACATATAATTTTTCTCAAATTTTCAATTTAATTTACTATTTTTAAATGGTCCAAAACTGCCAGATCTGGTAACATTTTTCATAAATTGAGATTTTGTCCACAAATTACGAACTTTTCAGGGTATGCTCCCCTCATGATCCTATACCTCCAGTAAAAATTTTACAATTTTTTGAGTTGCACAGAAAAAATTGTTTCGGTTTACTTTTAAAAACACACTTTCTTATAAAAGTCATAACTCTCATTCTGTACATCAAACAAATACCATCTTTGGACATGATCTTCATAACTTAGCATATTATCATACCAAATTTGTTCAGAATTTTTAGAGCAAGAAAATCGGACGAAATTACGCCTGCAATAAACTGACCCAAAACAGTTTTCTTTCTTTTTTCTTTAAACTGGACTGTTTTGACTAAGACAGCCCCCCATGGCTTGAAAATCAACATTTTTGAGTGCTACCACTTGGGTTTGAAATTTAACTTACATATCTAACACCCTTCTTTGACGGATCGCAAAAAGAAAGTGTGATTTTAAATAGTAGATTTTCAAAGTAGTTAAAAGTTAGGGTTTTCTCAAACTTTTGAAAACTAGTTTTCTTTCTTTTCTTTTGATCAACTTTCTAACACCCAAAATGGTTAGATCCACACATGAAACACTAGAAAATATGTAGATCAATAGTTTTGGGGTTCAAGAACATAAGCTTTATATTTCATCAAAAAAATCAATAAAAGAAATGAAACTAAAGCTTAGGATTTAAGGGTTATACTGTTGACTTTGTCATATTCTAAACCTAATATTTTGATGATGATTTGTTCATTGGTACTAATTTTTTATTGTGAATTTCAGGAAATTGTCTCAAAGATTGTTTGATGGATTGGTCCAAAAGATTGAAGATTATTTGAGTCTTAAGAATTATTAATGTAAGGTCATTGCAAATATTTGATTTTTCAATTCAAGGCTCTAGGACATTTACATGCATATTTTATCATGCACAGGTTAATTAATTTGAGCATCTCGATTTGATTAATTTATTTTATTTAATTATGCATGATTGTCTTCATATTAAATATATTTAAAGATATATATGTAGGATATGGGCCATAGTTATTAGTTGTAAAGCGTGTGGCAGTGGAATCCTTGGAAATCTATTATAATATATCTTGACTATAGCTTTGGAAAAAGAGATAAACTTGACAGGATATTTTTTGTAGTGTAATCATTATCTTTTTGACTCGGTATGGCTATATACTTATTAAGCCAGATATTGTGATCAGTTGGCAAGTTTTTTTTAATTCCAGATATCTTGCTAACAAACTATAACTTGATAAGGTTTGTTTGTTTGTAACGATAGTATGGAAAACTGAGATAACCTTTCAACGATAGGATGATCATGAACTACAACGGATATAATTTATCAAAGCTATAAATTGCGCGATTATAATCTCAGCTACACACAATTCCTACAGTGCACTAATTATATACTGGAAAAGATATTTGCTAAGTTTGGTGCAATTGAAATTTGCTGCTGTGGTAATATAATTCTAATTATAATATCAGCATACTTCAGTGGGCTTTAAATCGGTAATATCCTTCTATTATTAATTGATCATTGCATACATTAGTTGAGCCTTGCATTGTTAAATTATTTATTTGCTTTGATCATTAGACCTCTATATTTGTAATTCTTTGTTCATTGTATATTTAGACTAAGGAATTGTCTAAAGGAATTTAATCCAAGTGTGGATTGAGAATTGTTTACAAACAGGTTTAAGGAAGCATAGGTGCTTAAGGAGTGCATAGGTGCATAGGGAGCCCACGTGCTCAAGGGAATTTAAAGATACTATTAACCTGCTTTGTAAAAGGTGTCACTTTGTAATTGAAAGATATATATAAAGTGAGTCTCCAATACTAGTTGGTATTGGACGTGGAGTAGGCTATTATTATAGAGGGTAATAGTTGAACCACGTAAAAAATCCTAGTGTTCATTTATTGCTTGCATTATTCTGTCATTATTTCATAAGAAATTTATTTCTTTGAATTGATAACTAAAATTGGATATTTTATAAAATCTATTAATTCTTTGAATTCATTCAGGAAAATTATTTTATAAAATATTGCATAGTTTGTTTAAGTGTGATATTTTATCTAATAAGCTGAGTACATTAAACCAGTAAGCTGAATACGTTAATCTGGTAAGCTGAATTAGTTTGTTTAACATAAAATAGAAAAATTGGTCATAGTTTGTTCTCACACTTATTCAAGCCCCCCTTCTAAGTGTGCCTATTTAACTTTCAATTGGTATCAGAGCTTGGCTCTACTTATCTTGGTCTTAAAGGTGACTTGTAGGGAAAGATTCTAATATGGCACAGCTCAGAAACAACAATCAAGAAGGCCAATCAACCAATAGACCTCCATTGCTGTATGGAACATAAAATTATAACTTTTGGAAATTTCGAATGAGGATCTACTTAAAAAGGGATCCTTGGGAATGGTGGGTCGTGGAGAACGGACCGGTTATACCAAGAAAAAATGATGGTATTCCAAAAACCTTGCTAGAGATGGACTCAACTGAAACTTTCATGGTTTCCTATGATTCAAAGGCTATGAATACATTACTTAGCGACATGGTACAATCAGAGATAGATAAAGTCTCCTCATGCAATACAACTAAAGAAATTTGGGACACACTAGTAGTGAGCCATGAAGGGACATCCAAGGTGCGAGAAGTCAAACTTAGCATGCTCATGCATGACTATGAAATGTTTAAACTCGAGAAAGATGAAACCATAAAGATGGCACAAGCAAGGTTTCTAGTTCTTCTAAATTCATTGAAGCTACTCGACAAATGTATTCCACAAAGTGAGATTAACCGTAAGTTATTTCGGGCAATGCCCAAAAGGTTTGCTTCTAAGATTACTACTCTTCAAGACTCTTCTACTATTTCTACTATGGACACTCTAACACTTTTTGGTGAACTTGAGGAATATGAACATCAGTTAAAAAGATATGATGATGAGGAGGAAACCCCTCGAAGAAAGGTTTTAGCTCTTAATGCAGGAAATGAAGAAGAACTTGATGATGACTCGGATGAAGAAATAACAATGATGTCAAGAAGACTCAAAGGACTATTACAAAGAAAGAACAAGAGAAAGAACAATTTCAATCCTAGTAAGATCAAAGGAAAGCAAACCGATGAGAATTGTTTTGAATGTGGACGTCCAGGTCACTTCAAGAAGGACTGTTTTGAACTAAAGAACAAGGGATAAACAAGCTACAAAGATAACAAAAGAAACAAAGCCCTTGTTACATGGAGTGATAATGAAGAATCCGAAGTCGAGATAGACGCCAATGATGAAATAGCTCAAGTATGCTTCATGGGAATAGAAGTTGAATCAAATGAGGTATCTATTTCTGAGTTTAATTTCTTGAAATAAGAAAATTTGAGATTAAAAGAAAAGAATGCATGTTTGAAGGATTTGGTAAATAATTTAATGTGTGAAGTTAATTCTTTAATAGATGAAAAGAAGAAAATTGAAAAGGAGTCATCTTGTAAAGAAGAAAACGTTTTGATTGTAAAAAAATGATTATCTTGAAAATTACAACAAGATTCTTTTTAACAAGGTGACTTACTTGAACAATGAAGTTGGGAAATTGACTAATGAACTAAAAATGCGAGATGTATGTATTGATGCATTTAGTGATACACCTTTGAGTAAATCTGTTCCTACTGATGAACTTCAAAAGGAAGTAGATTCATTAAAACTATCTCTTGCTAAATTTGTCTAAGGTGAAGAAAACCTAACTGTTATGTTGGGAAAGCAAAGACCTAGTTTTGATAGACAAGGGATAGGTTATAATCCCACTCAAAAAACCGGGAATGTGCATATGCTTAAATCCAAGTCACGTTTCAAATTAAATTATTGTTCTCCTTTCACAACATATAAAAGTTGTGGTATTAAAGGTCACTTGGATATAAATTGTTCTAAGAAAAAGAAGATTAAAAAGGTGTGGATTAAGAAGGGAGATTTATGTGCAACTAACACAAATGGACCCAAAAAGATGTGGGTACCAAAAGGATGAATTATTTTTTCTTGACAGGTATGCTTCAAGGCAAAAGTTCCATCTTAAAAGTGGAGTCTTGATAGTGGATGCTCTCGTCACATGACTGGTGATAAATCAAAGTTCGTGGAATTAAAAATCAAGAATAAAAATAGAACGGTCACTTTTGGAGATAATCGAACCTGTGAGATTATCGGAAAAGGTAAAATCGGTAATGGTAAGGTTAATATTGATAATGTTCATCTTGTTAGTGGACTAGAATTCAATCTTATAAGTGGTAGTCAATTAATGGATAATGGTCATCGAGTTAGTTTTGAAAAAGATAAATGTACAATTTTCTCATGGTACTAACAACACTGTTCTAGTTGCCCAAAGGGAAGGAAATATATATACTCTTGATTTTCAGCAACAGGAAGAAGAACTATGTCTTGCCTCGATGCAAGATGAGGCTAATCTATGGCATAAACGGTTGGGACATGTTCACATGTACTTAATCAAGAAGTTGTCTTCCAAACACCTCGTTAAGGGTTTGCCAAAAATAAAATTCGAAAAGAAAGGAGTATGCGTTCCTTGCCAGCTTGGAAAACAAGTAAGAACATCATTCATTGCAAAGAACGTGGTATCAACTTCTTCTCCCTTACAATTACTTCATCTTGATTTATTTGGCCCAGAAAGACATGCTAGTATTAATGGTAAATTCTATGCATTTGTAATAGTGGACGATTTTTCTAGATATACTTGGGTGTTGTTCTTAAGAACCAAAAATGAAACATTTAAAGAGTTTGAGAAATTGATAAGAAATTTAGAGACTAAGTATAGTCTCAAACTTATAAAAATTCGTAGTGATCATGGTACCGAATTTCAAAAGGACTTTATTATATTCTGTGATCAAAAAGGCATAAGGCCTGAGTTTTCAGCTCCAAGAACTCCTCAGCAAAATGGAGTAGTAGAAAGAAAGAATAGAACACTTCAAGAAACAGCTAGAACACTTTTACAAGAAAGCAAACTTCCAAAGAAGTTTTGGGTATAGGCTGTTAATACTTCTTGTTATGTGTTAAATAGAGTTCTTATTCGTCCTATTATTTTGAAAACTCCTTATGAACTCTTGAATAACAAAATTCCTAATATAAGTTATTTCAAAGTATTTGGGTCTAGATGTTATATATTGAATACTAGTGATAACTTGGAAAAATTTGATGCTAAATCTTATGAAGGTATTTTCATTGGTTACTCACATAATAGCAAGGCATATCGTGTATTTAATATATATAAGTTATGTGTTGAAGAATCTATTCATATAACTTTTAATGAGACTAACAATGATCTTCCAAAAGAAAGAGAAGAGGATGCAGGAAATTTGGAGATTTTCACAAATCTAGTAAACCGAGAGGAACCAGTCAGCAGACCGAATGAACAAATTCAACAGGCTGAATTGAACAGTATGCATGAAAATGAACAAGAAGCAACACAAAATCTTGAAGAAAATTTTCCTCAACAAAAAGAAGTGATACATGATGTCTAAATGCCAAAGACTGCAAGATTTCTAAAGAATCATCCACCGGAGAATATCATCGGAGATATAAACAAAGGAATCACCACACGAAGAGGTTTACAAAATCAATATGCATTTTCTGCATTTTTATCACAAGTTGAGCCAAAGAATGCTAAGGAAGCTATTCTTGATGAAAGTTGGCTAATGGCAATGCAAGAGGAACTTCAACAATTTGAACGATGTCAAGTTTGGGAATTAATGCCTCCTCCTAAAGATGTTTCAGTCATTGGAATAAAATGGGTGTTTAAAAACAAGCTTGATGAGCATGGGACAATCACTCGTAACAAAGCAAGGCTAGTGCCTCTTGGATATAATCAACAAAAAGGGATCGACTATGAAGAGACTTATGCCCCAGTTGCAAGACTAGAATCTATCCGAATCTTATTAGCATTTGCATGTTACAAGAAATTTAAGCTTTATCAAATGGATGTAAAAATCGCGTTTTTAAATGGATACATTAATGAAGAAGTTTATGTCAAACAACCTCCAAGATTCGAACATGAGAAGTACCCAAATCATGTTTTTAAGCTAAAGAAAGCTCTCTATGGTCTCAAACAAGCTCCAAGAGCTTGGTACGAGAGGTTGAGTAAGTATCTTCTTTCAAGTGGTTTCACTAGAGGTAAAATTGATTCCATATTATTTATTATGCATGATAAAAAGGATATAATTGTTGTTCAAATATATATGGATGGCATAATATTTGGTGCTACTAATGATTTTCTTTGTGAGTGGTTTTCAAAATGTATGCATAAGGAATTTGATATGAACCTAATGGGAGAGCTAAATTACTTTTTGGGACTTCAAATCAAGCAAACTAAGGAAGGGATCTATATTCATCAAACTAAGTACACAAAAGAGCTCCATATTCATCAAACTAAGTACACAAAAGAGCTCCTCAAAAGATTTGGTTTTGAAGGATCCAACCCAAAGGCTACACCAATGAGTACATCAATAAAACTTACATCAGATGATAAAGGTGTAGATGTAGAGTTAACCAAATATCGAGGTATGATTGGGTCTTTATTATATTTAACTGCATCTAGACCTGATATAATGTATAGTGTATGTCTTTGTGCTCGATTTCAAGCAAAACCCAAAGAATCCCACTTACAAGCGGTTAAAAGAATTTTTAAATATTTAAGTGGTACTATAAATTTAGGGTTATTTTATCCAATAAGTAATCATTTTGAATTAATGGGTTATTCAGATGCTGACTATGCAGGGTTTCAAATTGATAGAATAAGTACAAGTGGTGCTTGTACATTTTTGGGACAAAGTCTTATTTCATGGCATAGTAAAAAGCAAACTTCAGTTGCTTTATCAACCACTGAGGGTGAATATTTAGCTGCAGGGAGTTGTTGTTCTCAAATATTATGGATGAGACAAACTTTATGTGATTTTGATATAATATGCAATAATGTGCCTATATATTGCGATAATTCTAGTGCTATTGATATATCAAAAAATCCTGTTTTGCATTCACGTACAAAACATATAGAGGTAAGGCATCATTTCTTAAGGGATAATGTTTCAAAAGGGTTAGTTAAATTAGTTTTTATTCTTACAGAAAGACAATTAGCTGATATTTTTACTAAACCTTTGAGTGAGGAAAGATTTTGTATGTTGAGGAGAGAACTTGGAATGTGCATGGTATAAGTGTGGATAACGTTAACATTCAATTATACATTTTATGCATGATATCTGTTAAAATATATCTGTTTGATATTCCTTATCTGTTTAAACTATTTTCTAGATACATGTATCTATTAATGACCAAGGATTAATTGCCGGTTATCAGATTAATTGGGAAACGTAAAGTTACCATTTTGAAATCCGAAAAAGTAGCCGAATAGTCTTTGAATTTGAAAAGACACACGTCTTTCAGTATCAGAATCCTTCTTGATTTCTAATTTTTTTTTATATATCTTCAGCCTTCTCTTTCCATAAATCAGATCAAAACCCTTCGTTATCTCTTCACAAACCCTTAAAGCCATGAAAACCAGGGCTAGCAAGCGATCGTCCGGTAAATCTACTGATGAAGGATCTTCGTTGAAGAACGTTACTGGACTAAAAATGAAATCCAAGCGAGTGCAAAAGAAATCTTCTGTGCATGTGTCGTCTGATGCCACCATATTATCCGACGACTCGGATTCTAGCTTTTCTTTCTTAAAAGCTTCAGAAGGAGAACCATCTCAACGGGGCAAGTTGAAACAACCAATGTATGAAGAACATCTCTCTTCACAGCCAGAATCCCCTTTAAATCTGGTAAATCCGTTTTCATCTTCCCTTGATATGCCAGAAAATTTCTTCCGAGGTTATAGCTTTGAAACTCGTTTTAAAAATTCAATTGCTACAAAGCAATTTGTTTATAAAAAATCTCTAGATTTATTTTATTTCAAAAACTCTATTTTGAAAAAACTTTTCAACTCTTGTGAAATATCATCTATGTTGTTTCCTCCTACTATTGCTTATCCTAGATTAGTTCAACAGTTTTACACTAATCTTGAATGCAATGGAGATTGCTATACAACATATGTTCAGGGCAAATCGTTATTTTTCACTAGTATTGATTTTGGAAGCATTCTTGGTATATCTTCTGCTGGACCTTGTCCTTTTACTCTTAAGGGTGCTGCTAATATTCCTTATCAACCATTGGAACAACTTCATATTGTCATGAATGATTTTTCTCTTACAACTCTGTTTCTTCCAAAAACTGTGAATGTGTGTCCAACTGCTTGTGTGTAACATAAAGTAGTTAGGTAGAATTTGTTTCCACGACTTGGTGGTGGAGCAGATTTTACCTATCAAGATTTAGTGGTTGTGGCTATGATTCTTAAGGGAAAATCTTTCAATCTCTCCCAAATGATGTTGTCTCATATGCTTAGTTGTATTCGTCAAACCAAAAAATGTCTTCCTTATAGCAAGTTTTTGACAAAATTTTTCAAACATTTCAAAATATCTCTTGATGATGAAATCTCTGTTTCAAATAATGAGTTTATAGACACTGCTAATTTGACACAATCTCATATTACTTTTCTTGCTGGTGAGTTTGTTCGTCTTCACTCTAATCCTCCTCCTATTCCTCCTACTCAAGACTCATCTTCATCCTCTTTGCCAAATTCTCATGGGCCTGATATTATGAATGTTCTAAATGAGATTTTGCAAAATCAGAATTCTTTGAAAACTGACTTGGCCGATATCAGAAATTGAGTTGTGATTCTTGAGAAAGGAAAGTTGCCGATGGATGCTCTAGAAATTAATAAGCTGTATCATCGTATTGAAGATGAATTCATTGATCTTCAAGCAGGTTTTGAGATACAAACGATGGCTATGGTTGAGGCACTTCAATGAAAATTCAATAGGAACACCTGCCAACTGAGTCAAGAAATTAAGTTTATAAGCTATCAACTTGGAGAACTTGCAGATTTTATGGCAATAAGATTTAATGATGTGGGCAAGAACATTTTCAGACAATGTACTCTACAATCCCAGAATGGCCAATGTGCAATTGGACTACAGAGTACAAGGATGATTTTCTTAACATGGGGGTTCCTCCTTCAACTTTTATTCCCAGACCACCTCGTTTTGCGAAAGATTTCACTCTGTAAGAACGTCTTCATCGTCTTCGTCACCATTCTTACTTTACTACCCGTGCTGAACAGAAAGTTAATCTTGAGAACATTGACTAATTCTGTATTTTTTTTTTGCCTGATGACAAAGGGGGAGACATTAGTTTAAAAATTTTAATTTTATGGTTTCAAGACTGTGGTTTCTTGTGATGGTTTCAAGACTATGGTTTCTGTGTTTATGTTTTGAATGCTTGCATGTTAAGACTGATGGTTAATTTGCTTATGGTATTTAGTTTTAAACATGTTGTTATGTGTTGAATAGTATTATTTGAATATGATATGATACTAACACATGCAGGTCATACGAATTTTTTTCTGAAATTAACTATGCATGAATTTAGGGGGAGCTTCAATTATTTATGTTGTCATCATCAAAAAGGGGGAGAATGTTGACTTTGTCATATTCTAAACCTAATGTTTTGATGATGATTTGTTTATTGGTACTAATTTTTAATTGGGAATTTTAGGAAATTGTCTCAAAGATTGTTTGATGGATTGGTCCAAAAGATTGAAGATTATTTGAGTCTTAAGAATTATTAATGTAAGGTCATTGTAAATATTTAATTTTTTAATTCAAGACTCTAGGACATTTACATGCATATTTTATCATGCACGAGTTAATTAATTTGAGCATCTCGATTTGATTAATTCATTTTATTTAATTATGCATGATTGTCTTCATATTAAATATATTTAAAGATATATATGTTGGATATGGGCCATAGTTATTAATTGTAAAATATGTGGCAGTGGAATCCTTAGAAATCTATTGTAATATATCTTGACTATAGCTTTGGAAAAAGAGATGAACTTGACAGGATATTCTTTGTAGTGTAATCATTATCTTTTTGACTCGGTATGGCTATATACTTATTAAGCCGAATATTGTGATCAGTTGGAAAGTTTTTTTTAATTCCGGATATCTTGCTAACAAACTATAACTTGATAAAGTTTGTTTGTTTGTAACGATAGTATGGAAAACTGAGATAACCTTGCAACGATAGGATGATCATGAACTGCAATGGATATAATTTATCAAAGCTATAAATTGCGCGATTATAATCTCAACTACACACAATTCCTACAGTGCACTAATTATATATTGGAAAAGATATTTGCTAAGTTTGGTGCAATTGAAATTTGCTGCTGTGGTAATATAATTCTAATTATAATATCAGCATACTTCAGTGGGCTTTAAATCGGTAATATCCTTCTATTATTAATTGATCATTGCATACATTAGTTGAACCTTGCATTGTTAAATTATTTATTTGCTTTGATCATTAGACCTCTATATTTGTAATTCTTTGTTCATTGTATATTTAGACTAAGGAATTGTCTAAAGGAATTTAATCCAAGTGTGGATTGAGAATTGTTTACAAACAGGTTTAAGAAAGCATATGTGCTTAAGGAGTGCATAGGTGCACAGGGAGCAAAAGTGCTCAAGGGAATTTTAAGATACTATTAACCTGCTTTGTAAAAGGTGTCACTTTGTAATTGAAAGATATATATAAAGTGAGTCTCCAATACTAATTGGTATTGGACGTGGAGTAGGCTATTATTATAGAGGGTAATAGCTGAATTACGTAAAAAATCCTGGTGTTCATTTATTGCTTGCATTATTCTGTCATTATTTCATAAGAAATTTATTTCTTTGAATTGATAACTAAAATTGGATATTTTATAAAATCTATTAATTCTTTGAATTCATTCAGGGAAATTATTTTATAAAATATTGCATAGTTCGTTTAAGTGTGATATTTTATCTAGTAAGCTGAGTACATTAAACCAGTAAGCTGAATACGTTAATCTGGTAAGCTGAATTAGTCTGTTTAACATAAAATAAAAAAATTGGTCATAGTTTGTTCTCACACTTATTCAACTCCCCCTTCTAAGTGTGCCTATTTAACTTTCATATACCTTGTTCTTTGAGCACACTTTCTTACTCTCCCAAAATATTGGATAAACTTCGATGGCATGGAAGAAAATTATCTCCTCTCCCCCTCCTTGAATAGCCGACCACTTCTCTCTCTCTCTCTATTTCTATTTTTTTTTTCTCTCTTTTAGAACTTAAGGAAATAAACAAACTTTTGATAAAATGGAATGGGGATATTTATAGAACTTAAAATATATATGTATATCATGTGTATGTATATGAATATCTCCCATGTCTTGCTAAGTCTTAAGCTAGATCATTTAGGGACAAAGGCTAGGTGTAGTTGTTGAACTAGTCTTGAAAAAATTGAGAGAAGGAAATAATTACATCACATGCTCTCCCTCCCTCTTATCATCCGGACATCCCCCTTAATTTGTCCCTGTGACGCCCCCAAACCCATGTACTAGCTACAATGGACTGGTGCTCACTATTCAACCTAAACTTCTTCGGAGTATATAAAGTTTAGACTCACACTATTGACAACCAGGCAGTTCCCAGGAAAGAGGGGGCCTTCCGCATAAACGGCGCGCAATTAAATAACCCCTTTCCTTGACAGAACATTCTAGACATTGTCAATAATGTTAAATCTAAATTAAGAATTCACACATTTAACTAAACATAACTTAGATAGTTTATTTCAAACATCTCCGTCTAGTCCCAAGGTTCTTATAACCTTTACAAATACACACATATATAAAATCCTTCAAATTCAATACAAATATTATAAATATTTAATTATTGCATAACATGCTTCCTATTCATCCATCTGTCCTTTCCCTTTATCCTTACCCGATCCTTCAGCTTTTTCATGCTTAGCTGCAAATATTAGATAAGAATGAGCACAAATTGCCCAGCAAGTAATATGAGAGTTTAATCATCGAACATCAAGAAAAGGGATCATCTACATCTGAGCTTCAATAATTAGAATAAACTTGAGAAGTATTTGATAACAAGAAATAATGAGATTTCAAGTTGTTACCATCGTACTGAGCGGTAATAAATACCTTGAACAAATAAAACCATCAGGACGAATATCAACCACAAAGACCGACAAACATCCTCCGCAGGTACTTTAGGGGATCAACCTATCGTACCATATATTGTGCACATATATAAATTTTTAACGCCTAAGCGCAAATGGGACTATATGCCCGACATCTGTTATCCCTTTTTCAGGGTTGTTCATCTCAGTTTTATACCACGAGTCCGCACCAAAGCAATTTGGATTGGTTTGACTTTAAATAACATCTATGATTTGAACGAATTCAATATATCATCGCACATCAATATTGTCTAGCCGGAACAATTGGCTTCGACGCATCTATTCAACAGTTCATAAATATTAAGGATTTTAATAACATAAGAAATTCGATAACGAAACAACGCTTTTAATGTACATAAGTACCATCAATTGAATAGTTTCTAGTTCAACAATAAAGGAGACTTGCACAAAATATAAACTTGTGTAAGTTATAACATCATCATCATAAGAACTTGTACGGAATAATAATTGCACAAGTTAGGAAACTTACATTCAATGTAGAAATCGAATGAAGTTAGGATACTTGTCTGATATGTCGTCTAAATATAACGTTATTAATTTGTCCTTCAAAAGACCTACACATATTATTAAGGTCATCACACCAATTAGTCACATACGTCATATGCCGTCATATTTTAGCCGATAAAACTTTACTCGAATTAATTGTTTTACCTTTACATAAATCAATTTTCTTTATTAAACGTAGTTAACCATTTTATTATTTTTCTTCCTCCTGGCCACACATACTTAGAAATATTCCCCATGTAAAAATAATTTTATTATAATTTTTTAACTTTATTAAGTATTTTTAAAAGGTGTCATTTCGGTTGAAAATTTAGCAATTTAGCTATAACGAACTTAATTCCAAAAATTCCCAAATTTGGTCAGTATCTTAATCATATTAAAGTATACTTTCAGTTAAAATTTCATAACCATCTGAGTTATAGAACTAAAGTTATAGCAGTTTTCGTCGAGAAAACCCTAATATTAAATTGGTCATATCTCACTCATCCGAAGTCGGATTACGTTCATCTTTGGACAGGAGATTTTTTATACCATATAGTTTCATTACCCAAAAGAGCTTAATTTTTCTCATGAGTTAAGTGGACAAAACTGTCCACGAAAAAAATGGGCAGCAAGCTTTTACCGATTTTCTAGTTTTTCCTGTTTTAGTAGAAATTCCATCATAAATAACTTACAATGTATTTTCTGGAAATTCCAGTTGGAGGGGTTAGGGAACTCATATATCTATCACCACAAGTTGACCACACTCAAAAATTCGAAATATAATGAGAGTTATGGTTGTTCAAATTTCAGTTTCTGTTTTTAGGAAAAACTGATTTTATCTTCTTTGTTGCAACTTTGGTTCTTCAACTATTTTTCATCATCTAAATTATTTAACATCAATATCTAACATATTTACATATATATGAGTATGATACATGTTTATATACATATATCCAAAACTTTTACAAGAAAATTGAATATAGAAAGGTTTTAGGTACTACCTTCACTTAGTTGGTAGAACTTCCTCCTCTTGCTCCTAACCTTTCCCCCCAAGTTCTTAAACTCTCTCTTTCTCTTATCTCTAACTTAGTTTTCTGAAAATGAAGTAATGTAATACAAGTATTCTTGGTGTTGGCTATTTATAGACCCAAATGAAAGAATTGCAAGTAGCTCCTCCATTCTTGGTTTTCATTTACGGTTTACTCCCTCATCTTTTCATCTTCTCTCATTTGTCCTAACTATTTACTCTAGTCATTCAATCAATTAAGCTAGGATTTAGGGTAGTCAAACTAGGAAATCATGATCTCCATTTTCCTCCTTTTCTTCCCACTATGTCTCCCGCTATGTCTCCCACCATCTCTTTTTCTTTTCTTTTCTTTTTTAACTTATTTCTTACATCATTAATGCATCACCACTTCTAGAAGTTGGATCAAGGACTTGGGCTTGGCTTTTTGGGCTCCTTGCAAGATTTATTAGGGCTTGTATTGGACTCATGCTTGGGTTATTTTAATTCTTTCTTGGACTCTCTCAATTAACATTTAACTTGGGCTTGTCAACTAGGTTTAATTCCTTAACTATTTTGCCCCATTAGTAACTTACTTGCATAATTAATTTGGGCTCTCTCTTATATTGCCATACAAGGCTAGTAACCAAGCTTTGTTAGTTAATAACCTAAGCTTTAATTCTCTTAACACTTAATCAACTTGATTAAATTATTATTTTCTTATTCCTTAGTTAGTTCAAACTAATTAAATTAATTAGTCTTGTCTAACTATTAACTTGCATCTCTCATCACTTAAATAAATATATTACACATATATTTATTCATTTATAATATTTGCATAAAAATTTAAACAAACTTCATTTCATTAATAACTATACATAACCTTATTTACAATATTACATGATTTTCTCGGTTATTACAGTCCCTAAGCTTTTATACATTTTTTTAATTTCATTTAATTACTTATTCAATTATCTAGAAGACCCATATAAATTGGGCCAAAACTTGGGCCAATTAAATAATTGTTTGGGCTTCCTAATTTAATTGTTTGGGCCATATAAAAAAAAATAGCATAGTCCAACACACTAATTTTGTCTTACCCTAATTATTTAATTAGGGTTTTTAATCCACTCATTTTGAATTTTAAATTATTACTCATGTGTATTTAATTTTTTAACCCAATTAGACTTGCTTTAATTAAGTTATAAAAATTAATTAGTTGAGATATATAAAATAAATCTCTTAGGGTTAGTTTACTAGTATATATTTTAAAGACTAGAAATCTCCAATAAATATAATCCTTAGGTTATTTAATTCTCATACCTAATATATAATATTAGGTTACAAGGATTTCTTTATAATTCTCTTTATATAATAAATAAATATATATACATATTTATAATATATAATATATATATATATATATATTTATTTAATCATATACATATTTCACATAAGTCACAAAATATTTATCATCATTGATAAATATTTAATACATTTATACAATCACATATTCATTCACTATATGTCACAAAATTTTCAATATCATTAATATTTAATTAATATATTTATTTACAATGCGACTTAAAATTTCTGGATATTACGGTATATCTTTATGTTTTTCATTACCCGGTGGTGTAGGTAAAAATACCTTGGATGGCCACGCATCATGCAATGTATTGTCTTCATTTTCATTGTAATACAAAATACAATCATTTTGCATGCATATATCTTTTGGTAACCAAGACCCAACATCTTCACCTCTTGCTTCGACTTGTAATATATAGTTATCAAGCAACTTGTTATCTTTGGGCAATGTGCTCTTCATTATAGAGATCATACAATCAAAGTGAGCTTGACTTATGTTTAACTCATCTTTGAGGTTTAACAGTTGAGCAACGGCAGACAGTTTTGTTGACGTCTCATAACTTGGCCGTAAAGGATCGTCCGCATCTTTCAAAAGCTGAAAAAACTTGGCTGCATCGAAATTGGGCTCTTTTAAATCAAATCTTTCATCACTCCAATCAAATTTTTGCCCAGCAACATCATGTACTAGGTCTATATACGATTTCAATTTACATGTTGAGCATGGACACTTAATTTTTTGCTCACTCACACTCTCAGGGATGGAATAAGCAAAGTTAAGAAATTACTTCACTCCCTCTCTGAATTCTTCATTAATAGTACGACTTATTATTATCGATTCGTCGATCCATCCAACTTCAATCGACGGGCATCGTTTCTAAAGAGAACAAATATCTATCCAAATGAGATGAATTTAAGAAGGACCTTATATAACATAACTGCAATCAGCAATCTATACTGAAAAAAATAGCATTTGTATATAATCATTTTTCAGTCATATATCCTCTTTCTGTAAAGTAACGTTTCATGGGAAGTTGATTGGGTATATATCAAATAATAAACACCATGACTCGTGAATAAATTATTCCTAGTAGTATGCACTGATGTTATATGAATACTGAATAGGCTATTTTATTTACCCCGTTTTGATATAGAAGAAGCATTTGACTCATTCTTGAAATAATTGTTTTAAATGAATTTATTTCCTCGCGGTCTTATTATTCTTCAGTCAATTCAAGTCTTAAATTATTAAAGACAACATATTTTGACTATAACACAACTTTGATATTTTGATATTAACATGAAGCCGTTCATGTTGTAAGAAACAAAGATGCTTAGTGGTTTAATATCTACCGTAGTGCATAAGATAATAATAATTTTAAAGTTCCAGCAACATAATAAACATCATCTTAAGTAAAGTAGGACAACCAAAATTTAATTGTATTTTTCAGCAAAGACCCCAAAAAGGGAACATAAACTTCAAATGCAGATTTCATATTCCAGACTAAAAGAGGACCACAAAAAGGCAACATAAAATTTAAATGCTAGTATACAAATTGATAAACCAAATGATTCACTTAATTTAGATAATCAAATGTCTGAACATTTAAAACAATCAAATTAACTAGGCCTAATAATATCTACCAACATATAATGAGCAACACAAATTAAGACATTACAATTAATAAAGAAACCTAGGAACATATAACTAAAAGAGAGTTGAAGCAAAAAAACAGAAAAAAGAAGCCAAGTATTTACAACCAAAATACTAGTGAAAATTAAGCAAAACCCAAACAATAGACCTAGTAATTACCCACCGCATATGTTTAAACAAATATATTCTTGTTATAATATTTACAAACAAAACACAAAATCATAATGTTTTAACTAACCGAACTCTCACTTAGACCTTTCCACAAATAGTTAGATGTCTACGCATATATATGTGCCCCTAGATACCATTTTCAGGTGAATTAAATTAATAGGAAATAGAGCTTCGAAACTACCTTGATGGGAGCTTTGAGCTCCAACAAATTAGGTTAAGAGAAAACCTTCAACACCAGTTAAATACTATTAGATATGGTATAAATTAGTTACTTGACAAATACCTCAAAGAATGTCTCTATAGCTATAGAAGGAGCTAGAAAATAAAAGCTCTCTCGGTAAGAGTTTCTTTGAAATTTTATGGTTGAGGCATTAGGGTGACAAAATAAAGTGAATACCTTCAACATGAGTAGTAACCAACGGCCACGGACTTTGATTTGCTCAGTTGAAGAAACAACAGTCACCGAGTGGGGGCGGGAGGGAGAAGTCGACGGACATGGTTCTTATGCTGCTGTGGTGAACGGAGGGAGGGAGGGTGGTAGCGAACAGAGAATTAGTGGTTGAAATTGACGAAAATAATTAAGACCTAAATCAAAGAGGAAAAATGGAGAATAATTAAGAGAGAATACTAAAATTTTTAATATGTCTCAAATCCGTTTCGATCTTAAAATTGTTTGAGTCGGCTAACATTGGTCTCTAAATCAAAATATTTTTTTAAAAAAATAAATTTGGTTAAATATTTGAGACGGCGAGTTTTGTTTCCAAATTGGTTTCTAATATTTGATATGAAATATATCTCGTCACAAATTCGGTCTCTATGGTTTGAAACAGAATTGTTGGTTTCAAAATTCGTCTCTACTTTTACAGACTCAATATCCTCAATACGCAAAAAAATTCGGTTACAAACTTCGTCTCAAAATTAAATAATTTGAGACGAAATATCGTCCGTCTCTAAATTTTCATTTTAGATACTCGGTTTTTTGGTAGTTACATTTCATTTAGATACCCCAACCTAAAAGGCTTGTTAAGCTTACTCAAACCAAGCCCCTTTCACAAATTAATATAGATTGAATTACATTTGTATCCTATAAACTTGGATCGCTGAAGTTGTCAAATTTTCTAGTTTTTTTATTGTATTAGTTATGGCAAAAATTATATTTTTAACTCTAGTGTTTTGTTTGTGAACCAACACAAATACAATATTTACTCTAAGTCTATAATTAATACAACAAAAATATATAATTTCAGTGCCATATTTGCGCTTACAAAGTTGTTATGTTTGTCCCTTATACTTGCACTTTCTGTTAATCTTGAGCTTGAGTAAGACAAGTTATTCTCATATAGTGCAGGTCGTGTTTGTTTGGAATCAAAAAATTTATAACTAGATACTAATGTGCAAGTACAAATGACAAATGTATCAATTTTATAAGTATGACATTGAAATGATATTCAACCACTTAATATATGTATAATTAAAGGGTAAATGGAATTTAAGTCATTACTTAACCAAGAAAGAAGACGAATGAAACAAGCGAAGAAGATAATAGAAAGTTTTGTAGCTATGTTCGTATTTTAGAGTTTTTTTTAGTTTATATATGTAGTTAATTTATTTTCAGAAATAAATTACCCTGGAATGAAGGGATTTTAGAAATAAATTCTTATTTTGCTGTTTGGTAAAGTAAAACAAATCTTGAAATGAGCTTCTTATGAATACTTAAATATCTTTTCTTCTTCTTTTATTTTTTATTTTTTTTATCAAAGACTTAAATATATTAAAACTGTAATCTGTTACGAAAGATGAAAGAATTACAATAAAAGAATTGTCCTTCAAACAAAATGAAAAAAGATCAATCATAGCAACAATGTTAGATGCCATATAAACTCATGAAATACAATCATATCTCCAAAACAATAATAATAAAGTACGTAGATCTAGACCATTCTTCAATACCGACAACAAAAGAACAAGCCGTCATGATAACACTATATACAAATATGAACACTCTATATTCAACAATTCATATACCGAAAAAAGTCTCACAATCGAAAAAAATCTCCCAAATAAGGAAAACAAAATATCTTAAACGGAGAAAACAAAATCTCCTAAACAAAAAAAACAAAATCTCTTAAGACATGATAACATTTCACAAATAAAAGAAAATTTGAAGAAAATAAGCTTCATAAAAAAAATATACTCTACAAATAAGAAAAATAATTATTGAGATTGGCTCATATTGTTTGTGATCCTTTGGAAGAAGAAAGGATAGTAAAATTTTATGGCGATGTTTGATATTCTTTTGGTATTTGGACAACGAGAAATGAAGGCTTGTCATGTGCATATCTCATAATGCTGTCTTTTTTGGCATCTCTCTTTGGGCGTTGCGAAGAAACTATTTCTGATATCCATAACCATTGGCATTAAGACATGTGTTTTCCATTTTATTTTATTATTTTGGTTACTTTTGGTGGAATGCTTGTATACCTCTAATGTTTATTGGTTCTTTCTAATAAATATCTTCTCGTATTTATAAGATAAAAGTAAATTATAACTATGAAGTTGGGGATATTTATTGATGCTTCTGAACACTTGTCTTAATCTTCTTTGACCTAACCATAATTTAATATGAAATAATACATTATATGAGTTTGTATGAAGTACTTTGATATAAACGTAATTGTAAAGCTAGTCGAAATGTCAGGGGTTGTTTTGTACTTTTTAGTTGAATTATGATTTCTAATAATGTGTTACGTAGAGGGAATTTTGCAGTGTATTATGTACAAAATTTTAAAGATAGTGAAACTGATTTGTCGTTGACTATGAACTAGTCCAACTTTTAAGTGAACTATATAAATTTTGTAACTTGTTTTTTTTATGATATTTTTTTATTATTATTTTTCGCTGTGTTGTTATTTTTTTAACATGTATCCGTTACTTTGATGATTAAATGTTGCTGTTTGGGGAGTTAGGGGACAATTGCGTTGGACAATGACATCGACAATGACACCGACAATGCATATATTAAGTCTTCAACTTTACATTCAGATCAAATCGGATTGTATTATCAACACAACATTTGTAAATTACTGAAAGTTTGATCCATGCCCTATCATAAACGAAATCTGTGCGCTGGCTTCTAGTTCAGGTTTAGCTTACAGAAGATTTCTTGAACTAACTGCACGTACCTAAAAAATTTGAACTACTTATCTTTGAAGACTTAGACGTAAAAATAAAAGGCGTACTTCTAATACAATAAGGGTCTATCAGTTCAAACAGATCATGTATCATTAGGTTGTGAGTTGGGTTCAAATCCCAAAGCCCCTCTATTTTGTATGTTACACACATTCAATTCTTTTCCTTAGCGGAGGCTCTCATACACTCCTAGAGTCAGTCAATCAAGATTCGCCATTAAGAGAGAGAAGAGTGTTTATTTTAGGTTAGGCCGGTCTCGTCATTCACGCAATTCCCCCTTCCACTGATTGATCTTAAATAATACAATTCAAGTGTACAGATCTTTCTCATTTCGAGGGGGCAACAACACCTCTAACGCCCCACAGTACTATTGCGAGAGGAGTTGTATACTCAATTTAATTAGTATTATATTATTTAATAATTAAATTCTTCACATACTTTTAGAATTGGAAGTAGCAATGGGGATCAGGTGCGGGATCCCACATTTTAACAAAATGCGGGACTGTTTTTTTTTTTTTTGCTTTTTTTTTTTAAAACAACTAAAAATAAATAAATAAATAATTATGGAATTGAAATTTTTACATAATACAATGTTTTGAGCATGATTTGGATACATATAACAAAACATGTATGTACAGTTTTGTTATATAATACAATGTTTTGTTATATGTATCCAAATCACGCTCAAAACATTGTATTATGTAAAAATTTCAATTCCATAATTATTTATTTATTTATTTTTAGTTGTTTTAAAAAAAAGCAAAAAAAAAAAAAAAAAAAGTCCCGCATTTTGTTAAAATGCGGGATCCCGGACTGGAACCTTATCCTTGGAAGTAGTTCATTAATTGTTTTAAGAGTGATAATATTATCTCATTAATTTTTTTTACAAGGCTCTATCTAATTTGAAGTATTCAAATTTTAATTATTTCAACTACTTTGCTGAGTTAATTTATATACTTATCATAATATAAATGATCTAGTTTTAATTCGTGTATGTCTCAAATGCTCGCGAGTAGTTTGATTAAAAAACGAGTCGAGTCGAGTCGAACTCGAGTATAATAAAATGAGTCGAATATGAGCAAATATTACAAAATTTTATTCGAATCCAAATACAAATCCGAGTATCTTAAAAAAGTTTCGAATATAATCTGAGTAAGGTACTGCTCGAGTCAACTCGGGATCATTTTCATCCCTGATCATAATTTGACTTCTAAGAAGGTTGCCTTGGTATAATATTGATTTCAACTTGATGTGTGTTAATTATGTCTATTATCTTTTAAACTCATTATTCTATAATCTTCTTATTTAGGGTTTTGTTCTTTATACAGCTGCCACAAATTAGAAGAATGGTGTAGGAGAATTTATGCAATGCTCATGTACCATGGGCTTGCGGCAAAGACAACTGGTTCAATTCAGGTTTGGCACCGAGTACGTTTATAATTTTCCCATGCTAATTTTATATATGATGTAATCTACCGCAGTCAGTCTATTTCTACCCTAATCTTAAGGACACTTACTGCAATATACAATTTGTGATGTATTTAAGAGCAGGATCCGAGTTCTCATTACTCATAAGATGTTTATTTTCACTAAAATTTTGTGTAAATATTGACTAGCATTTGATATCAAACTCGCAGCATTTGACTACAAAATTTTAAATTCTTTGAAAACCCATGTAAGAAAACTTAGAGGTGACAACTATTGCTAGGGCCATGCTGATAAACGGAGACATTATCCTTTGAAGCAGGTACTATTGAACTAGATGATTTGTGCATTCCACCCCACAGGTAGCATTCCGTGTACTTCTTTCTTTCTGCGTGCCCAGTCTAACCAAGCTTTGAAGCCTTAAAATATTCAGAATCCTGTAGTTTCAAAATCCTCAAAGATAAATGGGTTTCTAAGGTAGGAAAGTCCCCCTCTGCAAGTTGGATATTGACCCCATGAGTAGTGGCATCGAACCTTCCATACATGATTTGATATATCTATAGCTGACATGCACTAGAGAATTAGGCACCCCTTTTTTTTCAAGTACGAAACCGTGTGAGAGAAACAATACAAATGAAGTCCAACCAGTATGGCCTTACTCTTTGTTAAATCATATATGGAAACCAGGCTGCAAAAGCTGCGGCAACAACGTGACAAGTGGCTGCGTTTTCTTAATAGTTCTGTTACACTTCTTCCATCCCAAAATATAATATCATTTTTTGAAGTGAATGCAAGACATTTTTAAATTTAAAATTAATATATATTCTTTTAAATTTAGCCAATACAATAATAAATATTGCAAACGATCTAAAAAATATTATTGATTATAAGATTTATTATGTCATAATTTAAAAAAAAACATCTTATTTTTGAGTTAAAAATATCTCAAATTTACTTTGAAAAATCAATAATGATATTATAATTTAGAAAATGGAGTTTATAACAAATAAATAAATCATGAGTAGACATAATAGTACGGTCTGGAATTGCACTTTGAGGGCATTTAGCCATTTTGTTTATTTAGTATATAGATCGACATGTTTTATTGTAATATCATTGTTTTTCTTTTCATAATGCAATGGATTGCTCTATCATTTTCTTCCCTCGACCAATATAAAACAAATTTTGAGTAATGACTTTATATTAAGAAGTTGAATTATTGGTTGGAATGGCTGCCTATTTTATTACACGAGGACAATTTGCACGTACAAGTTCAAAATTCCCAATATAACAAATCATACATATCACTAACATGCAAGGAAATTTGATTTCGACTTAATATTCCTCCTTGTATTAATTAAGCCTTAATTTGATTAATTAACAACCTTAAGCGTGGTTGATTATATGACTTCTTTATGCATGTTTACTTAAACAAAATGAAGCTTTTTGTGCTCGAAAAATAAAAGAAAAAAAATGTAGTGAAGATTTATTTTAAATAACGTGAAGATCTTATTAGAGATCAAGCTGATCATATTGCAAAGATCTTATTAGTTCGCAATTTAAAAATAAGATTTGACCCTTCTCGATTACACCTTCTTTCCAATATACCAGTTATTTGATCTAAATAATTTTGTTAATAATGATCAAAATATGTTAATAGATAATTAATGATATTAAGATCAATAATATTAAATTTTGAATCGTTAAAATTATTTTTACCGTTAAAAAATTAAAAGAAAAAAAGAAAAAGGAGAAATAAAATAACTAAAAAGAGATGCCGTTAGGGACTTGATTCATTTAAGACAGGAGAGGAGGGTCTCAATCTCGTTACACACGAGCTCAGCGGTTTTTTACCAACCTAGTGCCGGCCACCATTTATATATTACTCAATGAGATATTTTTGTCTTATGTACTTACCATATATACAAATGATAAGTTATTAATTTTGTAATTACGGGCATTATAAAAAAGTTATAATGATAAATAAAATATACATATATATATATGTGTGTGTGTGTGTGTGTTATTTTGTGCTACTTAGATAAATCATACGATTTGTAAAACACTCGCACACTATAATAGGTTGTATTATCTTATATTTATATAAGAATGATTACACTGATATTGTTATAACTGATAAGTACAAAATACAAAGTGATAGCGTAGTTATAAAAGGATAAGAATACAAGCTATACAAGGCGGAGTCACGTTTGGGTTGGGTAGGCTATAGTCTGGGTGATTTTTTTTTATAGGTATAAGGTAGGAAAAAATATGTAATTTAATAAACTTAAGGGGACAGATTAATAGATGAGCTATACTTGTAGGGAGCAAAAAAAAATTTCATAAACCATTTCTAATAGATGAGTTTTTTTTAATGATTTTTTGTTGTACAAATTTATTTAATATGTCATATGTAATTTAGATTATTTTCATAACATAAGAAATTTAAATATTTATTAACAAATTTGTGATTATAAAGGAATATTAAGGGTCAATAAGGAGTGTATACATATATATATATATAATGTTATTACTTGTAATATTAACAATATTGTAATTAAATACATATTTTACATATATAATCTGTCGAAAAATATAAAATTATCTAAACAAATTGACTTGGACCTCTAAACTCCGGTTAAATTATTTATAAGTTCACAAGGTTTTTTACCGCGCGCGTAGCTATCCTAACTCCGCCATTGAAGCTATATCCGCATGAGATAATGTATGGCCTACTATACTTTGAATAAGAAGACTATATTTATAAATAAAAAAATGGCAGATAAAACTCTATTCTTTAAACATACGGAATACTTGTGTAGCATAATATTGATACCGCCACACACACACACACTTATATATATATATATATATATATATATATATATATATATATATAATTAATCAACATAATAATTTTTATAATGCTATAATTACAAAACTAATAACTTATCATTTGTATGGTAAGTACATAAAACAAAAAAAAAATCTCCTTGAGTAATAGTACTATATAAATGGTGTAGCATAATATTGATACCACTATACATATATATATATATATATATATATATATATATATATATATATTCAAGATATTGCCAAATCACTACTCCCTCCGTCCCAAATTAATTAATTTTCTGAGACTTTTTTAAGTCAAATTGACTATTTTTAAAATTAATAATTAAGTATATATAAATATATTTCTAAAATTATAAAAATTGAAATTAGTAATAAATTGTATATACTTTCTTTTGGTTAATTATAATATCTTCACTTATATGTTAGCAAAAATAGTAAAAAAATTAGTTTTAAAAATAGTCAATTTGACTTTAAAAAGTCTTAGAAATGCAATTAATTTGGGACGGAGGGAATAATATGTAACTGCCAAATGGTGGTCGGAAGACTATTATGGTGATGCTACAATAGTGAGACTAGCTAGTGTACTAATAAGTCATACCCCTTGGTAAACAGTCGGCACCAGAATGAGTTTATTTCTCGGTGGCGAGATTTCCAGGAGACATTATTCCGGGACGGAAAGATACTGCTTCTCCGGCGGCTCATGAGAGAGATAGGTCCAGCAAGTTTGGTTGGACGGAAACTGGTTGACTGGTTGTAAAATACTAAGATTAATTTGACCAGAAGAAAATGGGCGCATAATTATATCAATAGTATGCAATTTTCTACCTATAGCATTATTACACGTCTATATTATAGCATCATTTTATTAATGGAAAAAATAGACGAAGCCAAATAAGAAACGCTACACCTACACCCTCTAAAGTCTTGCCCCATCGTGTCGAAGAGTCGTGATGTACGAGAATGATTTTTCCCGTGCTTCACCTTGTTTTAACTATTTTATAAAAAAAGAAAAATTGGGTATTATTATGATATTTTAAGTCTTAAAATAGAAATATATTTTTAATTTTGAAACAAAAAAAATATATATATATTTTTTTGAAACGGAAAGAGTATTTCTTTTATTGTGACAGGATGGGTAGATGTCACATATACTTTCTATTTTTATAATATTTTTAAAAATTTATTTTTCAATATTGAGAAGTGAGGAACACACCATTCTTTTTAACTCTGTTGAGAAGTGAGAAGCACACCATTCTTTTTAACTCTATTGAGAAGCGAGATCTTGCTGTCCTAGCTCTTTGTAGTACACTATTTTCTATTCAATTTTCAACATTAAATTTTTTTTATATATAAAAACTCTATTGGAAAATGTGATCTTGCTGATCTCCTATAATACATTTTCTATTCAATTTTCCACGATAAACAATTAGATATTCACAAATAGTTTAATTTGGATGGTTCTGGCTGAGCCCGAGTCTCGTGGATTTATAAAGTATTTTTTTTATATGATTTCTCTTTTGTTTCAGCTTGAATTAATATAACAAGTGATTCTGGCTTAACACGAGTCTTGCAGGTTTATAAATACTAGTATTATTGCATGCACACTATGTATATAGATTTTAAAATATCTAAGATTTGTAAATGAGAAGTAAAAAAAAGAAGTTAAGACGTAGAATTTTATTTTATTTATACTGTGATAATACTACACCAACAAAAATTATTATCTCTTCCTATTTTATAATATAAATAGACATGTATAAATTTATACTGATCGAAACAAACTTGTATAGGACTAATATTTAAAAAAGTGTTTCTCGTTTTTTTTTCATCCAACTACCATACAATTATAAATAAATTGGAATTGTCCGCTAATTACCAGACCAAAAGTACACCCAAAAATTTAATATAATCTAAACTTGACTTTGCAACAAAAATGAAAAATGTGAAGTTGCTTAATTGTACTACACCAAAATCTAGCAAGAAAAAGGTAGCCGCAGCCACGTCATCAAATATTTTCATAGTGATGACGTCATCTAGTGTGTGTATTACGCAGATTTTCCATATAACCATCCAATTTCCGGCCTCTCCCTCTCTATATATATTCTCTCCTTTCGTGCCTAACTAAACCAACTCCATATGAATTCTCTCTATACATATATATTCTCTCTCTAGCTCTCTCTTTCTCTCTCTCTATAGTTTATATATATATATGGAATGCTGTGACACGATGAATACAGTAACTACAAATAATTATTTATCATATTCATCATCTTCAACAATATTATATTCATCATCACCACCACCAATGAAGTCTCATGTTAATAATCCACCAGTAGTAATTATGAGTCCTTGTGCTGCATGCAAAATCCTACGGCGGAGATGCGTTGAGAAATGCGTGTTAGCGCCCTATTTTCCGCCCTCAGAACCACTCAAGTTCACCATTGCACATAGAGTCTTCGGAGCTAGCAATATCATCAAATTGTTGCTGGTACTAATTGATTAATTAACCATATTAATGTGCTGCTTAATTGGTTTCACAGCTGTTGGGTTTATCTTTAGAACCCTAGTACTTAATTATTTGAAATATATATATATATATATATATATATATATATATATATATATATATATAACATTCTCTCACAATTCTTTTATTAATGATAGTTTTGTTATTTGATACAGTGATAATTAATTTTTTTTTCATTCATAAATAATATTTGTATATATATGAGAGTTATGCTATCCCTTAAAAACCTTTTTTGAGAAATCATTATATTTATCTTAATATAATTTAAATGTATATGCCAATTCTAATAAATGAAGTGTTTTATAACTATTATTTAAGAAATAATCACTATAGATATTGTCTAAAAAAATTTCTTCAAGCACCGGTGTAGCTCCTATTTTCTCTTACACACATATACATAAGTAGTATGTATGTGTACATGTATGGCAGTTGGGATTTCCTGGTAACTTATTCCTATTATTAATGAATATAAGTTATTCAACTATGATGAAAATTAATGTGTATACTGCTAATTAATCTACATAGTTTCTTTGATGGTGGTCCATAATTGACTTGAGCACGATTGTGACAAGCTAGTAGCCAGTAAATAGGGGTCCATCTAATGAAAATATATACTAACTAGAAGAGTTGACACTGCCCTTCACTAGCATTGAAAATAGATTATACCTGGCAGATTTAGTCAATACCAGTAGGTACAAAGAAAAGGTCCAGGTTTGATTCACATCTTATCACTTTTTATTATTACTCAATTACAATTAAGTCATTCTTTTCTGCTGATCAAAACTCTAAAAAAAAAAATTAAAGAAAAAAAGAAGTCATTCTTGTATTTATTATGATTAAGAATATGGGGCATATGTATAGGAATACTGTGCATAAGTGCAATCATGCTTTTGCACTTAACGTAGGGTAGTGCAATCATTACACCCGCTTCATTAAGAGCAATAGTAGAAACTGCGTTCATACACAATCTCGTATCTCCTATTTTTTCTTAGAATAATAATTTCAAATTTGCTATATATATTTATGTGAACTCATCATAACTAGAGGAATAATAAAGTTTATTTTAGCCAAATTTTAATTTATAAATAATTTTGTTGACTAATTAATATATACATATATTATCAGGAACTCCCGGAGTCTCAAAGGGCAGATGCAGTAAGTAGCATGGTTTATGAAGCAAATGCAAGACTAAAAGACCCTGTTTATGGATGTACTGGTACAATTTGTCACCTTCAAAATCAAATTAGTGTGCTGCAAGCAGAATTGGCTAAGGCACAAGCTGAGATTGTAAACATGCAAAGCAAACAAGCCAATTTACTAACACTAATTTGCATGGACTTGCCACAACCTCATCGAGATCAATCCTCCTTAATCGCACAACAACCCTATGAAAACCTAAATTTCTTTCCAGATGATGTCAATCTAAGCACGATTTTTTAGCCACTTTGGACATGATAATCAAGAAATTAATTTTAATTTAGTTTCACATGAATAATCTAAAGTTTAATTAATTACGCATATCCGCATTAATGTTTATTTGGTTGTAACAATAACAATGGGATTTAAAACCTAATCAATGTATCTATATTAAAGAAGAGATTAATTTTAATAAAGTTAATTAGTTGTAAGTTCATATGAATGATGATTTTCTCCAAGTTGCTTATTATTCTCTTAACATTAAGTAGTGACAAAAAAGGAGATTAGTGCTATCTTTATACTGGTTTTTTTCTTTTTTTAATTTTTTTTATTCCAATATTCTTGCAGTAAAAACAACTTTTGGGTGACCATAAATTTTAATCTTGTCATGTGGTTTAGCTTTACATGGTTTGCTAGTCAAACCTGGTGATTACCAAATTCTATGTTTGTTGAGATATTATAGTCTAAACTATGTGGCAAGTGTGTCCTTTAGCGGTGAATAAATGCTTTCTGGTTCTTCGTTTTCAAACATGAGGAGCTTCCTTGGGGAAATAAAATCCCTTACTAAGTCACATCATGACTAAGGCCTAAACTTACTGTAAAAATGATTAGCCTGTACTTTTTCCAGGAAGATTTGAGTATTTGTGCAGATACAAAATTACAAATGACAAAGAAAGACATAAGTATATTGCACCTGCATAAAAGATTTCCATATTAAATTGTTACTTAAAATCAATGGCATTTTAGAATAACTTTAGACCAAAGCTATAGATGATATTCTAACTAGTGGCATATAAAGTTTTTCTGTTTACCTATATGATCACAAATTCGATTATAGTCGTTGACAGATTCAGTACAGACGTTTAATAGCAATGAAAAGGTTTTGAATCTCTTTCTCAAATTTTCTTAAATCCCTAGAATTGAGATGTAATAGTACAAATTTTTTTCCATCGAAAAATGCAAAAAGTAGCTTAACCTTAACAAAGCCTCGAGGATAGTAAATGATATACTTTGACATAACTTTTTGATAATAAAAATTGGAACTTTTTTAACAATAGAAAAAAAAGTTATCTAAAACAAAATTAGGTATAACCATGTCTTTTGGGAAAACTTATTTATATGAGTAAGAAACTACTATTAAAAATCCCAAGAAATATAAAGAAGCCAGCATGAAAACGCGCTTTGTATTTTACTCATATGATCAGTCCATGCACATGCAACCCACGATCCATCCATGTCAATTTACTCTCCAAGGGGTGAAAACATGTCGGCAAACCATTAGACCTCTTAATTCCTCTATTTATTTATTTTTTTAAAAAAAATATATCACAAAAAACAATCATAGTATAAACTTTAATTTTTTATACACTTTTGTGAGTTTTATCCATCTCAATATACATGTTGATACAAGTAATATTTGCATATAAGAGTTCTTTGATTGCAGCATCAATTATAAAAAGAAATGTAATATATGTTTATATATATACAGAGAAGATGATTTGATTGTGGCAAACTAATTGGTTGTGAGTTGAGACAATCGCGTAAAGATGGAATTTTAGATATTTTATTTCTTTCATATTAAGTTTGTTATTTTATTCTTTGATAAAAATTTAGCATTTCACTATTCTATTATTTAAAATTATGTCGCTTTGAGTTGTTGGTATAATTAACTTACTAGTGTGTGTGTGTGTATATATATATGTATGTATGTATATGTAAGTATATAAATGTAAAATATTTTGTCTGGCGCAAAATATAAAAAATATATACTTACTAAAAGCTTAAAAACTAAGGAGATATCTTAGTCTTTTGAGAAAAAATTAGTCATATAATTAATATATACTTTTTTTTATTATTACTATTATTTTAAAAAAATTTAAAAATTTTATTTTCTTGTATTTTAGAATGTAAAATGGTGAGATTACATGCATGAGAATATGCATGTAGACAATGAAAGTGAGTGTCGATGCTTGGATTTTTCCTCTCATTTTCAAAAAAAGATTGGGGGTGGATGATTTTGGAATAACTGATTTATGCCGACAGATTTTTTAAAGTTTGATTTTAAATTGGGCCAATTAGATAGAATTGTCGGTTAGGAAAGATTTAAATGAATAGACCAATTCATCCGAATTTTTAAATTTAATAATCGAAATGATGCATTATGTGACTTCGTAAAATTAGTTCGCAACCGAAGTTTATAGAGGTAGGAGGCTTACCTAAGTGAGCGAAGGTGTTAGGCATCCCCCGACTTTTGTAAAAACATGATTACCACTTTCCTAATATTTTTTCTTGAAAGTTTAAACAAATTGTCTAGAGAAGCGTGAGGTGTGTGCTTGTATTTTGTGCCTAGGTAATTAATTGTGTCGATCGTCGAAAAAATTTAAGGTATCGTCTTCTAGAGTCAAGTTGAATCGTAAACTAGAGAACATAAGATATCATCTCCTATGCCGTTTAAGTCATGGTCAAAAGGAAAGATCTAGGGCATCGTCTCCTAGAATCCAATCGAAGGGATAGTCTAGGATATCTTTTCCTAAAAATCTAAGTCATCTAGAATCGTCAAAGTTTTTGTGAGTGCATTATCTTAAAAGTAACTTTCAAGCCTCTTTAGGCCTATGTATGAAGGATTTAATTTTAAAATCTTAAGACTTGGATTTTTGTGAAAAATTCTTTGAAAAATTCGTTTTAAGTGTCATATGCATGTATTTATAGGAAATTAATGACATTTTATAGCAATGTTCTTTTTAGTCTAGAAAACCCCATTGGTTGCATAATAGTATGATAAAAATTAGAGTTTCACTAAAAAAATATATTTTTTTGCAAACCCTTCGTCAAATAGGAATTAAGTCTCCAATTGCTTCTAATTTTAGCCTAAAATTAATATAACAACTTAGTTTGGTTCAATTTTAAAAGATCTTTGTAACTTTTATATGAAAACCATTTTTTCATGTGTAGAGAAATGAAACCAAGCATTAAAGTAGGGTTGGAGCTATCCATGGGCATGTAAGCCATTAAAGTAATAATAATCTACTATCAAGGGGCCTAAAACCTAATTTTTGGGCATGAAATCCACCTGAATCGTTTTAAGATCTGAATTATATTTACAATCATCGTCTACGCCTATCATGAGAATATCCTTCAATTCTTGTTAAACATGAAGTTTAGGGGTCTTGAATTCATTCATAGGCTCACATAATTTGTAATTATACCCAACAAAATTTTCAAGATCTATAAACGAAGTCTAGAGTTTAGGAAATGGTGTCCATAATCCCTAAATCCATAGATTGAACAAAATACCAACAAGATCACAATTATAGTACTAAACCCATATTGAGAATCTAATGACATGGACAAAATTCTAATTACATAGTAGGGATCTAACCATCGAAAGAGATCTAATAAAGGAATATAGAATCTAGGGATGAGACTCCTAGACCTAAAACCCGTTAAATCTATTACATCAACAATAATAAACTTCACAATATAACATTTAATCGAAATCGAATAGCTATTGAAAAGATTTCAAGGAGGGAAATTTCTATTCATGAGAAACCTTCTCTAACAACTCATAACGTAGGATCCAAACACTACTAGATATAATCTAAGATGTTAGGAGAGCCTAAAAATGAAGAAACGAACACGAATAAACAAAGTCCAAGCACGCAAAAAGATATTTTTAGGTTAGTTAGGAGGAATTTATATTCATGAGAAATCATCTTTAACAACCCATAATCCAAAATAAGATCCAAATACCACTAGAATCAATCTATAAGAGAGCCTAAAAATAAAGAAATGAACACGAATAAACATATGCCAAACAAAATAATCAACGAAATAAGTTAAATCGAAATCGATCAAGTAACTACTAAGAGGATTTTCTAGATTGATTAGGAAGGTTTCTATTTATGAGAAATTCTTTTTAACAACCCATAATCCAAAATAAGATTCAAACATCACTAAATATAATCTAGGATGCTTGGAGAACCTAGAAATGAAGAAACAAACACAAACAAACAAAGTTAGTCCAAGCAAAATAATTGATAAAATAAGCTTAATCGAATGTAGAGATGAGAAATGGACCTTGAGAGTTTCTTCCTCCTTAAGATTGCTAAAGGCTCCTTGAGTAGATATTGATAGAGGGTTTGCTGAGAAACCAATGATTTGATTCAAGTTTGGGAGAGTTTCTCTTCATTTTTTGGTTTTTTCCTGTGTGCACCGGCTAATTCCTTATCCATTCTTTTGCGTTTTAGTACCATAATGCTATATTTTGATTAAGAGAATGAAATAGAGGAAGGAATAACATAAAAATAATGTATTTGATAATTATTTTAGAGGATAAACTATTTCAATGGAATGAAATTCATTTAATCCCTTTGTTTTTTTATTCCATGTAAAGAAGGTAGAATAAAATCTATTCTAATAGAATGGAAATATGTGATAATTTTGTCATTATATGACAACACTCACCACCAATAACTAAATATACATTTAAAATACTTTAAAATCATTCCATTATATTATTCATTTCATTTCTTCAATCTAAACGTAACATAAGGGTTCGTGTATTTCTTCCAGGTAATCGTTCTGGGTTCAATGATCTTGGGTTTGATACCATTGCCTCGTTGTACATTGACATTTTTGTCTACCTGCCACATAATTAAAGAATACATGTAAATTTTAAATGTCTATATTGAGCAAACTAAAAAATTCTTTAAAATAAATTAAATTAATAAGACATCTCAAAAATTGAGTAAGTTGTATCTCTATCAGGTATGGCCCATTGGGGCATTTGGTCTCAAAATGAACATCCAATCCCAAAGTCAAATGTGCTCTCTCTTTCTATCTCACTTTTTAATTTGTAGTGACAAACTTCTCAATTTATTCGGAATATTGATATGGACTTGTGGAGTATCTAAATCAATGGATATACGACTAGCTAGTTGGTCCTCACATATGGCATGTCTAATTATGATTTCTTTTTCTTTTTTTAAAAAATAAAAAATAAATAAATTATCAAAACCGATTATTTTATGTAAGTAATAATTAGTGAGTATCCCATTGGTTTCAAATGTGAAAAGTCTCAAAGTCTTGATCATATTTGCCGAACCTTATTTCAATATATAGGCCATTAAGTCATACTCTCCTCTCTCTCCAAATTACAAGCTATAGCGAATGACATAGTTCTCAAGGTTATTTGAAAATGAGTACAACTATTTATTACGATAAATTTATATTACAAAATTTATTAATAAATGAGATTGATAGAAATTATAAAAAAAATTTACTTATTACATCTCTCTTTAAAAAAATTATCATTAATATTTATTCACATAACTGACAATTAAAAAATCGACGTAAAAATTCACAATATATATCATTTTCCTTTGGGAATTAAATTAACATAAAGTTGAAAATTTGTTGAAGCTTTATCGATCTTTCATTGCTGTTAATTTACACTAAACGTGATTTTATTTTTGAAAAATAATAAATAATTAAATTTATAGTCATTAAGATATTAATTATTATTTTATACTATTTAGTATTTATTATGAATTTGTTTATATTCTATCTAATTTTTCAAGTTACAAATAAGAAAAGTGTTGACTTTAAAATGCATAACCAGTTGTCAAGATTGTAACTTTAAATATAATAAATTTGGAGCATGATTTGTGAGTTTAATATCTCACTGTGGAACAAGGTAAAACATTTACATCCAAGATGAATTTGATTGAAAAGTCTAATTATATGTGATATGAGTTTTAAATTAAAACGTGGTATCAGACTCTCTTACATGAGATAATAATCAGGTTATCGAGCTAATTACACAATCTTTAATTTAGCTAGCTTCTCTGAGTCAAATATCATATGATAAATTAAAGGCGATAATTTAGTGACCTCTTCTTTTATTGTACATAATTATACGTTTGAATTTATATGATAACAATTTCAGTAAAGACATTTCATAATAAGTTTTTCCTAGATTCCTAAAAACATCTTGTAGATGCAATGAGCTTAGTCCTTTCTAGGTTTTAAACTTAAGAGAATTATGCATTTGTAAGATCATCAAAAGTAAAAATAAATCCATAAGTCTTTTATCGTAAGTCTAGTAATATTCATCCTACTATAGTAAGTTATGTACTATATGATACGGTAAAAAATATCAATGAAAATTAAGATTTTATATGTTTTATAACTTATGGAGTTTTAGTTTATTTTATGTATTTTTATTTTAAATTTAAGAAAATTCAATAGTTTAATTTAGAGTTAGTATTATTTTTAATTTAGTAGTTTTCTTTTTCAAATAATTTAGTCAGGAAAGTTTCTAACTAGTCGTAAAAAAGTTAATTAATAGTTTTAATGTTATTCTTTTCAGAATATATGTAAGAAAGTATCTAGAACTATAAATATAGGTTATCTTAAAATTATTATTAATACAATTCAAATTCAACTCAATTCTAATAATATTACTACTTGTTTTTTTTTAGAAATTCTCTATTTTCCTTGTTAATTAAAGGTTTTATTAAGGTTTATTCTTTTATCAGCATTAAATTTGTATATAATCCTCATATTTGTCTTAATACGTTAAATTAATCAAGTTTCCACCGTGTTAATTAATTGCTGCACCATCAACGTCAAAAACCACCACTAGTACCGCCATCTGTTGAAGAAGGAATCTAACCACACTTTAATTAATTTGAAAATCCAAAATTAGTTGGATCTTCTGTTATTGTCATAAGTGGGCACCAGTACTTCATCTTATACACCAAGGCTTTTGAGCCAAGCACTAACAGAGGTATACAATATATACAAGATTTGGGTCTTGAACCAATTTGACAAAATTACAATTTCAGCCCCTTGTTTTGTTATAAGTTATAATTTCGCACTCAAAATTTTTGTTTGCTTGAATTATTTGTTCTTGATGTGGATACAAGGATTCGTAATCCCGATTATATGTTTTATTTTCCTGATACTTGTACATATGACGAGATGAATTTATTCATTAATTATTTGATATTGAAAAATATTTTTATTATTTTGAAATCCTTGATAAAGATGAAGTTGAGATGGTATATCTTATTTACTTCTTGGAACCGTTGCAAGATGGTTTAAAAATATTCAGTATGAAAGGATGTGTCAACAATGGAGTAAAATTTCTCATTGGTCAAAGATAAAAAATTTGTTGATTCATAGATTTATCCAAAGAGTTATTAGTACATTAATTATATGTTGTGTCGACGCCGGTTTTTTTTGCTTCGCGATATTCTTTTTAGCCTTTTCCAATTTTAGCTTTCTTGATTAAATGATTTTTGGAAAGGGTCGGCATTAATGTCGACGGGATTTTGAAAAGATCGTTTTTTATGATGAGCCAATTTAACCAGAGTCGCCAGTTGGTATATTTGAAATGGATGTACCAACTCATCCGAGTTTTCGTTTTTTAAATCGCTGGCTCATATGTGACTCCGAATTAATTGGTCTGCGAATCGAGATTCATAGAGTTCGGGGGCTTGCTTAAGTGAGGGGAAGGTGTTAGGCACCCCTCGACTTCCGTGAAATACGGTTACCGCAATCTTGATGCTGTCCTATCCTTTAATTCATGAAATGTGTATATGTGCGGGTGTATGTGGGTGTGTGTGTGGTTATGTGAATGTTGTGGTGAGTTTGTATGAAAGAATCATTTGGATTTTTAGGGAAAGTTGTGCTTTAATTTGAGAATGTTTCAGAACGTCGTTTCTATTAATACGAGAAAGCTCCCTCTTTTCATGCAAAAGGTTTGATTTTCATTGTCAAAAACTATGAGGTTTTTTATTAGGTGTCGTTTTGACAAAAACAAGAATTTTAAACCTTCGTCAAAATAGGAATCGAGATCTATACGTTGCCTTCGTAAAATGATGGGCAATTTCTAGGATGTCTTTAACCCTATGCACAAAGGTTTACTAAAATATTTCATTTCATTCATAAAAGCCATTTTTGATGATGTTTGAAAATGATTTTCTTTGGCCTTCTCGTTTAATAGGAATCGACATTTATTAGCATTTTCAAATTTTTAGCCTCGTGATGCTAATATCCTACTTTGATTGATTTTAGGAAAGATCTTTATCGTTTAATCCTTTGGAATCATTTTGGTGTCACGAAATCTAATCAAACATAAACACGCGTCGGGGCTATTCACGGGCATGTAAGCCATCAAAATATCCCCGAACGCCAACAATCACATATTCCAGTAATACGAGGCCTTAAACCCGATTCTCGCCTTAGCGTCGTTTTAAGGCCCGACAGTTACACGTTACAAAATAAGTATCTTGAATCTATTACATACACCAAAACGTCCATCATCGGATTTGAACCACGGGGTCGCTTTCCTAGGCTCACAACCACGATTACTACACGCTCACAAAATGAATACTACAATAATAACAACGTGGATTGCCTAATACATCCTAAAAATACAATCAATTAAACTACGCCTAATATATATCCATAAACAAGCTAGAAATTTCACCAATTGGATATCATCGGGTTATTAGGAAGAATTTTGTTCCAATGGAACCCTCACCAATAATCCCTAATCCATGATCGTTCAACAATATTCTTGAAAATTACAATTTAATTTAATCAAATGTCATGATAGAAGTTGCAAAAATAAGGAGATTTTCACCTTGCAAATGATGCCAAAATTTTGTAGAAACTTGTGTATTGAGTGAAATATGAGATGTATTGATAGAATCCAACAACAAGGGAAAATTCCTCTCTTTTTCTCTCAATTGTTGCAAGAATTTTTGCTATTTCTCTCTATTTTCGAGCTAAAACTGCTGTTGTTTTTCTTCTTCTTCCGCCAAAACTGCTACTGTCTCTCTTCTGCAGGAGGAAATGAGCTGAAATAGGCTGGCTGGCCCACCTCCCATCGCACTCAGCTGATAGTGCTGATTTCCTGGTTTCCGTGCTGGCGCACTCACTTGGCCGCAGATCAATCCGCGACTGGCTGGCTTGACTTTCTCGATTTTCGTGCTACGCCTCGATTCTCGTGCCATGACGCTGGTTTTCGCTGACAGGCTCGTATTTTACAGTCCGGGAATCATTGGGAGGCGTACCACACCTTCCGGGAATGCCAAATTTGGATAGCCTTGCTGTCACGTCGATTTCGGTTGCAAATTGTCATGGTGGCGTCGAGCGTCTGTACTTTTTCCATCTTTTGCTCTCGCAGGCCGGTCCATTTGACGAATTTGCCCTCCTGTCAAGGTTAGTATACGAAGTGCAAAATTTGGGTGTCTACAGCTGCCCCTCTTTATCATGTTTATGAAATGTTAAATGAAATGAACAGGATAAAGAAACAGACACCCGATGTATGAATGACAGTGCACAGATATGATAATACACACACGATGCAACACATGTAGTTTATGGTACAACACAAGATGTAGCGCATGCAAAACATTCGAAAGAGTGTCAATACATTAACCCTCTGACCGTATTTGTTAGTCGTTGGGTTCACTCTTCCAATCTATCATCTCGTTCGGGGCCGGGTATCGTCGCCGGTCACCCATCTCGTAACCCCCGGTTATCGTCGCCGGTTGGTTGTCTCGTCAGGGCCGGGTTTCGTCGCCGGTCACCCATCGCGTAACCCCCGGTTATCGTCGCCGGTTGGTTATCTTGTCGGAGCCGGTTTTCGTCGCCGGACATCCATCTCGTGATCGTTGGTTATCGTCGCCGGTCGATCGTCTTGTCGGGGCCGGGTATCGTCGCTGGTCATCCATCCTGTGATCGCCGGTTATCGTCGCCGGTCGATCGTCCTGTCGGGGCCGGGTATCGTCGCCGGTCACCCATCTCGTAACCCCCGGTTATCGTCGCCGGTTGGTTATCTTGTCGGAGCCGGTTTTCGTCGCCGGATATCCGTCTCGCGATCGCCGATTATCGTCGCCGGTCGATCGTCTTGTCGGGGCCGGGTATCGTCGCCGGTCACCCATCGCGTAACCCCTGGTTATCGTCGCCGGTTGGTTATCCTGTCGGAGCCGGTTTTCGTCGCCGGACATCCATCTCGTGATCGCCGGTTATCGTCGCCGGTTGATCGTCTTGTCGGGGCCGGATATCGTCGCCGGTCACCCATCGCGTAACCCCCGGTTATCGTCGCCGGTTGGTTATTCTGTCGGAGCTAGTTTTCGTCGCCGGACATCCATCTCGTGATCGCCGGTTATCGTCGCCGGTCGATCGTCTTGTCGGGGCCGGATATTGTCGCCGGTCACCCATCGCGTAACCCCCGGTTATCGTCGCCGGTTGGTTATCCTGTCGGAGCCGGTTTTCGTCGCCGGATATCCATCTCGTGATCGCCGGTTATCGTCGCCGGTCGATCGTCTTGTCGGGGCCGGATATCGTCGCCGGTCACCCATCGCGTAACCCCCGGTTATCGTCGCCGGTTGGTTATCCTGTCGGAGTCGGTTTTCGTCGTCGGACATCCATCTCGTAACCACTAGGTATCGTCGCCGGTTGGTTGTCTTGTCGGGGCCGAGTATCGTCGTCGGTCACCCATCTCGTAACCGCCGGGTATCGTCGCCGGTCGATTGTCTTGGATCTCAACCCTTCCCAGGGTGTTAGTGTTTGGATCTCAGCCCTTCCCAGGGTGTTAGTGTTTGGATCTCAGCCCTTCCCAGGGTGTTAGTTGTTTGGATCTCAGCCCTTCCCAGGGTGTTAGTGTTTGGATCTCAGCCCTTCCTGGGGTTTATTGTTTTTTGTCTTTTTTCCTTTTTGTGGATATCAGCCCTTCCCAGGGTTGCTCACCATCTTGTTGTGGTTCGCGTGGATCTCAGCCCTTCCAAGGGTTTGTTGTTTTTTGTCTTTTTTCTTTTTGTGGATATTAGCCCTTCCCAGGGTTGCTCACCATCTTGTTGTGGTTCGCGTGGATCTCAGCCCTTCCCAGGGTTTGTTGTTTTTTGTCTTTTTACCTTTTTGTGGATATCAGCCCTTCCCAGGGTTGCTCACCATCTTGTTGTGGTTCACGTGGATCTCAGCCCTTCCTAGGGTTTGTTGTTTTTTGTCTTTTTTCCTTTTTGTGGATATCAGCCCTTCCCAGGGTTGCTTACCATCTTGTTGTGGTCCGCGTGGATCTCAGCCCTTTCCAGGGTTTGTTGTTTTTTGTCTTTTTTCTTTTTGTGGATATCAGCCCTTCCCAGGGTTGCTCACCATCTTGTTGTGGTTTGCTTGGATGCCTTCCCAGGTTCACTTCTTGTTTGGATACCAGCCCTTCCCAGGGGTCGTTGATTGGTTGGATACCAGCCCTTCCCAGGGGTCGTTGATTGGTTTCTGTCCTGGATCTCCCACCAACATCGTCCATGTACCATGCCGCAAAAGCCATCACAGTTTGATCATTCGTGAGGTTGAAAGCGACGTGCTTGTACTTTCCCCTGAAGATTTTCATTTTGATCGTACCTGCATGCATGAGAAAGATGTTATGCATGATCTGGCAGATATGTTATGGACAGATGCATGTGCACAACATATGTTTAGATAGAAATGACCCCTGTTCAGTCAAATGATACGATTCGACCGTCGTCATTGTTTGCCAACATTTGATCGGATCACGCCTCGTCGTGAAACGTAGTTTCTAGACTTCAACATTGGTTTGGTACTGTGCCTGTTCTTGGTCGTCTTCATTTCATCGAGTTGAGGCAGTCTGTTTTGCTCTCTGCAATGATCGACAACTATGTTGGGCTCTTTGGCCTTTTGATCATTTCTGACGGCCGATATACTGTTGTCCAGCATTATATCATCCTTGTCTATGCTCATGCACGTGGATCATTTGGATGTCGAGGCAGTGATAGTCAGGATTGGGAGAGGCCTAATGACGAGGAGTTCTGTGCAGCCTCAGCTTCCTTCCATTTCACGATTCTTAACTGCCCCTGCCTTGGTGCGTGTCGCTACCAAGAATTTCTATCGAGAACTCGCGATGTTGATCGTGCTGAGTTATCCACAGCTCTGCAAGATCCTGCATATCAGATGACTAACGAATGCCAAAACTTGAAGGCTCGGGCCGTTAGTGTTAGTTCAACACAAAGATATTATAATCTTGACAAAAATGCAGTTAAAGCACATGAAATCGAATATCTATTGATCGCACAATCTAGCAAGTTGTGAACCGTGAATGTACTAGATTGGAAGTTTTTTCGATCCTTCGTGAATTGATGATTTTCTATTTAACGGGTTAGGAAATCGTAAGAACACCTTCAAGCATTCATGGTCATTGTACGTGAGTAAGGTCAAATTCAAAAGAACTACCTTCCCTCGTCAAAGGTATTCTGTCTCCATTCTCGACAACGTCCTTAGCAGGATTGACGTCATATGACAAATGCACTGTGCGATGCAGCATTCAGTAGGGGTTTCTCTTCCATGACCTCTTGTTTAAGGCTGAGAGTTTTTTTTCGTATTATCTTTTCTCTTTATTAGCCCACTTCACTTGTCTCGTTTTCTTAGGCTATTCAAAGTTACCCATTTAACGAGTTTTGGACCAATGACTCCCGAACCAGACGGTTTTGGGGCATTAGGTGTACAGACACCCCTTCGGGTTTATTTACTCGAGTAACAAAGGCCACGGTTCGAGACAAACTGGTGGTTTGCACCATTCATTCTTTGCTTGACCTTGCGTAAGATTCATTTTCTTAGGCTTGAGTTACCCATGTAGCGAGTGTTAGGCCGGTGACTCCCGAACCAGACGGCTTTAGGGCACCAGATGTAGAGACACCCCTTAGGCTTAATTACTCGAGTAGCCCATGCCACGATTCGAATCTGCTCGGGCCTCCTCGACTGTAATGCTCGTTTTCTTAGGCTCTGAGTTACCCATGTAACGAGTGTTGGGCCAGCGACTCCCAAACCAGATGGCTTTAGGGCACCAGGTGTAGAGACACCCCTCGGGCTTAATTACTCAAATAACCCAGGCCACGATTCGAGACATTAGCTTGATAATCATTTATCGTCTGACTTCTTGATATTAGCTTGATAATTATCGACTGTCTGACTACGTGTTAACTGCCATCAACATCGTCATAGTTTTATACCCCACAACTGAAAGTTTGTGCAAAGGCAAAGTGAAGGCTGTCACATGAGGTCGATTCTGTCGCAAACGTTGCTTTGAATTAAGGCTCTGTACCTGATCAAAAGGTTGGATATCCTTCTTCGTCTAATCATACTCACGATCGTGCTCCACGGCTGCTTGTCAGAATTAATCGGACTCCTATCAAGTCAAATAAAATCCCCTTTCACGCGGGTCATCGTATCCCGGGAAAACTATGCTTGACAAATGCCAGATGATCGTACCGTTGGAGATTGAATTGACATGAGGTAGCATTTGATGATGGTCCATGTTGATGGGATTGTTGCATGGGTGCCAATTTGCACGTCATCATTTCCTGGGTAGTTGACAAATGCCCAGTGTTAAGTTGCCTTTCTTGTGATCTCCCTCGTACTGGTTGCATCGGTATCTCGCTGGGCTGATAAAAGATCCGGTCCTTTGACTTGTTGAAAGGTTTGGGGGATCTTTGATTTTTGAGATTTTTTTTTTCGTGACGGCTCCTTTTTAATTTAAAGCGAAATTCCCCATAGCTTCGTCTTGGCAGGGCGCGATCCTTTTGAAGACTAAATCGTTTATTTTGAATTTCCGGGATCGTACCCTCTTGTCGTATGCCCGGGAGATGCATAAGAGGCTGCCCCTACAACTGTGCGAACTCAGGTTCGATAGGCAAACAGGGTGAGCGACCATAAATCCGGCCATCCCCGCTGATTGGCGGACATTCTTCCCATGATCGTCTTTGTGTTTTATTTGCAGCCCCCACTGTCCCATTCATTTTGGGCCGGTAAATGACTGAATCAAAATGTTTGATCTTGCATTTGTCGTATATCTCCTCCTTGAGGGCATCGTTCAGATTTCTATAGTCGATGCGGCCCCTTACTTCTCCTCCAGGCTGTAGTACTGGGATTCTGTCGGAAAACCACTCAGGGTAAATAGACACCGTGATGATTCCTGCTTTAAATCGCTTGATAATCTCGTCCTTTACTTTCAACCTCCATTCAGGCTTCAACGTTCTCAACTTTTGCTTAATTGGTCGGAACCCTCCCTGATGGGCAGTCGATGTCCTATAACGTCTGTGGACAATCCAATCACGTCGGCATGGGACCAAGCGAACATATCTCCATACAGGCTCAACAACTCGGCTATTTGTTTTATTTTTATTTTTTTGGGTCGAATTTGCCCCTACTCCGGGTTCTTTATGATCCTTAGGGGTTCTGATGTTTGATGGCGATGGTTTGGCCTAAGTCGGGTTTGGGTTTATCTTCGACCCATCCTTTGATCTCGTCAGGCGTTTTGTCGATATCTGTCTCGTCCTGCTCGATCCCCATCAGATCGAAATCTAGCTTTATACCAAAATCGTGATCCTCCTTCAAATTTGGCATATTGCTTGTCAGGCTAGAATGCCTCAAATCGGGGTACTCAGAATTTCAAAACCCATTGATCTTCTACTGGTTGGGATTCACTGTCATACTCCTGGATTTACCCCTTCCTGGATATCACCTGTTGCACGGTCCAATTGGCCACAGTGAGGTCAAGCAATGGAACTCATTAGGAGGTGCATGGATCGTATTGGCATTGATGGCATTTCCTGACATAAGCATCGCAGTCAGTTTTCATGGTCAGCCAGTAGTGATCCGTTCACATGATTTTCTTTGCCAAAAATGTTCTGCTCATATGGGCTCCGCACACATCGCCATGTACTTCGTTCATTTGTCTGTGGGCTTCTTCGGCTTCCAGATATCTCAGCAGTCCCGTAGCTAGGTCCCATTTATGCCCTTTGGTGCTGTATCCCCATGGCCTGCCGGATGACCAATTCGAGTCTCCAACTACTATCATCTTTTTAAATCCCACTCCCACGGCTAATCTCAGTCCTAGGATGCATCCCTCGTATTCGACCGTATTGTTGGAGTGGCAGAACTGTAATTTCAGGGTCACCGGCCTCTGCCATTTGGATGGATGGAGTATGGACTTTACGGCTTCTTAGTACTGTGCCAGTTACAAGTTGGCAGATGCATGTCAACACTGATGCATGATTATTATTTTTTCTCTTTCTTTTTCTTCTTTTTCTTTTTCTTTTTCCCTTTTTTTTGTTTTTTTTTGTTTTTTTTTTGTGGTCGAATATGCCCCTACTCCGGGTTCTTTGTGATCGTTATGCCACGCTTTCACGGTTCTCTTAATCTTATCCTGCAAAACAAGGTCAGTGTTTAATGACAGGATAGTATTTAGAAGTTTTAGAAAACCTTGGTACGTGGCACGGATTGCCTTCCTGTAAAACCATGTCAGTATTCTCTCTATAGGTGCAGGTGATGTAATCACATGATACAGGACATATTTATTACGATGATGCCGGTATGACAGTTGTATGCCATTTACATGACATTTATTTATTCGACTGAATGATAAAATGGCATGAAGAAGCTTCCCTTTCGTTAGGTTTATCAGAGGCTGACCTACCCTAGGGTTACTCTCGCGGGATTTTCGGCATGAAGGTCCCCAAATCTTCGCAATCTACTCGTCTGAGCCCTTTCGATTGGAGCGGATTTGGGTGGTGCGTTTCCTGAGCCATCTCCGGGAAGCAGCCCCTTCGAGTCCAGTAATAAGCAACCGACAGGTTCGCCTCAGGAGGAGGTACTCTCTCAACATACATTCACATTCATCGTCCTCACCGTATGCAAATGATTACTTAAAAGTAAAGCAATTCCATTCAATCATTCATTTATTAGGAAAAAGCACACATTCACACAACAAAAAGTAAAACATCAAAATATCGCACACACACACATTTTATGAATTTTAAAAGGATAAGATAGCATCAAGATTTAAAAGCGGCTTAAGCTCTCTAAAGTTCCCCAGCAGAGTCGCCAGCTGTCGACGCCAGTTTTTTTTGCTTCGCGATATTCTTTTTAGCCTTTTCCAATTTTAGCTTTCTTGATTAAATGATTTTTGGAAAGGGTCGGCATTAATGTCGACGGGATTTTGAAAAGATCGTTTTTTATGATGAGCCAATTTAACCAGAGTCGCCAGTTGGTATATTTGAAATGGATGTACCAACTCATCCGAGTTTTCGTTTTTTAAATCGCTGGCTCATATGTGACTCTGAATTAATTGGTCTGCGAATCGAGATTCATAGAGTTCGGGGGCTTGCTTAAGTGAGGGGAAGGTGTTAGGCACCCCTCGACTTCCGTGAAATACGGTTACCGCAATCTTGATGCTGTCCTATCCTTTAATTCATGAAATGTGTATATGTGCGGGTGTATGTGGGTGTGTGTGTGGTTATGTGAATGTTGTGGTGAGTTTGTATGAAAGAATCATTTGGATTTTTAGGGAAAGTTGTGCTTTAATTTGAGAATGTTTCAGAACGTCGTTTCTATTAATACGAGAAAGCTCCCTCTTTTCATGCAAAAGGTTTGATTTTCATTGTCAAAAACTATGAGGTTTTTTATTAGGTGTCGTCTTGGCAAAAACAAGAATTTTAAACCTTCGTTAAAATAGGAATCGAGATCTATACGTTGCCTTCGTAAAATGATGGGCAATTTCTAGGATGTCTTTAACCCTATGCACAAAGGTTTACTAAAATATTTCATTTCATTCATAAAAGCCATTTTTGATGATGTTTGAAAATGATTTTCTTTGGCCTACTCGTTTAATAGGAATCGACATTCATTAGCATTTTCAAATTTTTAGCCTCGTGATGCTAATATCCTACTTTGATTGATTTTAGGAAAGATCTTTATCGTTTAATCCTTTGGAATCATTTTGGTGTCACGAAATCTAATCAAACATAAACACGCGTCGGGGCTATTCACGGGCATGTAAGCCATCAAAATATCCCCGAACGCCAACAATCACATATTCCAGTAATACGAGGCCTTAAACCCGATTCTCGCCTTAGCGTCGTTTTAAGGCCCGACAGTTACACGTTACAAAACAAGTATCTTGAATTTATTACATACACCAAAACGTCCATCATCGGATTTGAACCACGGGGTCGCTTTCCTAGGCTCACAACCACGATTACTACACGCTCACAAAATGAATACTACAATAATAACAACGTGGATTTCCTAACACATCCTAAAAATACAATTAATTAAACTACGCCTAATATATATCCATAAACAAGCTAGAAATTTCACCAATTGGATATCATCGGGTTATTAGGAAGAATTTTGTTCCAATGGAACCCTCACCAATAATCCCTAATCCATGATCGTTCAACAATATTCTTGAAAATTACAATTTAATTTAATCAAATGTCATGATAGAAGTTGCAAAAATAAGGAGATTTTCACCTTGCAAATGATGCCAAAATTGTGTAGAAACTTGTGTATTGAGTGAAATATGAGATGTATTGATAGAATCCAACAACAAGGGAAAATTCCTCTCTTTTTCTCTCAATTGTTGCAAGAATTTTTGCTATTTCTCTCTATTTTCGAGCTAAAACTGCTGCTGTTTTTCTTCTTCTTCCGCCAAAACTGCTACTGTCTCTCTTCTGCAGGAGGAAATGAGCTGAAATAGGCTGGCTGGCCCACCTCCCATCGCACTCAGCTGATAGTGCTGATTTCCTGGTTTCCGTGCTGGCGCACTCACTTGGCCGCAGATCAATCCGCGGCTGGCTGGCTTGACTTTCTCGATTCTCGTGCCATGACGCTGGTTTTCGCTGACAGGCTCGTATTTTACAGTCCGGGAATCATTGGGAGGCGTACCACACCTTCCGGGAATGCCAAATTCGGATAGCCTTGCTGTCACGTCGATTTCGGTTGCAAATTGTCATGGTGGCGTCGAGCGTTTGTACTTTTTCCATCTTTTGCTCTCGCAGGCCGGTCCATTTGACGAATTTGCCCTCCTGTCAAGGTTAGTATACGAAGTGCAAAATTTGGGTGTCTACATGTTGGATTAAAATATTGCATATCTTTTTACTCACTATGAGGAGCTTTATGTTCAGTCATATAGTGGTTATAGATGTTATTTAGTTGACATGATACATACATCACAACCTTCAACCATCTTATTAGCTTGTAAATTGAAAGTTATTGATATTTTTTAATTATTTTCATAATTATCTTTTAAGAAGAAAAGACATGGAGTTTTGATCTCACGCAAATTAAAGATTCGTTCTTAGTGTTCGATACTTGCTTAATTTAAAATTTGAGCACAAATTCTTTTTAAGAAGGAAAAATGATGTGGTGGAAGATTAGGAGTTTCATATATTTTATAAATTATGGAGTTTTAATTTATTTGATATATTTTTATTTCATATTTAGGAAAATTATGTAGTTTTATAGTTTTTGGTTTAGTAGTTTCTTTTTTAAAATAAATCTAGTTAGGAAAGCTTCCAAGTAGTCGTAGGAAAGTTAATTAATAATTTTTATCTTTTTCAGAATATATATATATATATATATATATATATATATATATATATAGGAAAGTACTTAAACCTAGCTCAGCTACAAGTATAAGTTGTCTTGAAACTTCTTATTAATATAATTCAAATTCAATTCAACTCCTAACAATATTACTACTTGTTTTCTCTTAAAGAATATTTTATTAAAGTTTATTCCATCGTCAACATTACAACGTTATCTAATTCCCACGATTGTGTTAATAAATTAAATTAACAAAGTTCCCGCCGCATCAATTTAAAGAATATTCAAAAAATATCATCGGGCAGTTTCAATACAATGATCTTAGTCGTCTCTAGAATTTAAAATTGAGAGCATTATGCATTTATACCATCATAAAAAAAATAAAGTAAAAAAATACAAGTTTTTTATCGATCACAAGTCTGTGTAATATTCATCTTGGGACAACATATGATGGGGCTATAGCCTATAGGTCTTCGGGTACGGATGATCAAACTAGACCCACTATATCATACACTAACAAGAATCTTCGTGGGAAACTAGGAAAAATAGAAGTTGGCAGAATAATGAATGTTCTAAATGCATCATATATACGATTGATATTTCAAGAGACCGGAATTGAACTTTTCAACACAAATTTGGCAATTCAAAACTAGACTATTTCTGATCATGTTCCTAGCTAGCTAGGGTACTAATTGAATCATGACATAGACTAATTAAAATGACCAGGAGGAGAGAATTAAAGAAGCTAGTCAGGTTTCCAAAAGATGATTTGTGCCTTCTTCACTGACTTATGGAGACCTCCATCTACTTGCCTATTAATTTTCCAAAAGATAATTTTGCAGTGTCCATAGGCCCATAGCTTAATAAGTACCCCAACCTGAAAGACTTGTTAAACTTACTCAAACCAAACCCCTTTCACAAATTAATGTAGGTTGGATTACATTTGTATCCCTTTAACTTAGATCGTTGAAGTTGTCAAATTTTATAGCTTTTTATTGTATTGTTTATAGCAAAAATTACATTTTAACTCTAACGTTCTGTTTGTGGATCAACACAAATACAATATTTGCTTTAATTCTATAACCAAAATAACAAAAAAGATATAGAACTTCATAGTGTATGTGGTGTGATAATTTTACCACAACCTAATCTCTTAAACTTGATGTTATATATATTAATAATAATAATAATAGTAACAAATTAATATTAGGTAAGATGATCATATTGTTTCCTTGTCAAACTATACTAAGTTGAATGAATGTAAAAAAGTTGAATTAATGTAGGAATAATAAAAGCTGACTTAATTTAGGAAAAGTAAAGGGCCTAATTAGACCAAAAAAAAGGAGGACGAACCAAATTGTCAATTTAATTAAATCAACATCCCGTGCAAAGTACGAGGTCTTATTCTAAAATTATAATATTATTATTTTTGTTATTTTTTATAAAAATATTACTACATAAAGTAATTAATTTTTTTTATTTGTTATTTAATAATTAAGTCATATGGTTACACCTCATGCAAAACACGTGGTCTTAATTTAGAGTTAGGATATTATTAAATTTTTATCGTACTTTTTTTATAAATATGCTACTAGATAAACGGAATAATTTTTAATTTTTTTATTTAATAATTAAATCATATTATTAGTCAAAGTATTGTATTTATACATCTATGTATTTTAATAATAGTAGAGTTTAATTAATATTTGATAAGATGATTTTCATCGGAAAATAGGTTGCTTCTAAAATTATATAATCTAAATAATAATAAAATTTTACTTATACTCAAAATTATAAATATAATAATATTTGATTAGTAACCAATTGAAGTTATGTAGATGAATTTTGTTTTCTTTTAAAATTATATTATTTAAGTAGTAGTATAACTTTACTTAAAGTTATATTATTGTACATATATATATATTTCAACAAAATTATTAAATTAATATTATGTAAGATGATCTTACTAATTTTATTTTCTAATTTCAATAGATAAATAATAAAACTTGATTTCATATATATAGGAAAAGTCAAATGTCGAAAACCAAACAAAAAAAAGGAGAATGAGCCAAATTATCTATTTAATTATAATATAGATAAATAGATAAATAGATAGATAGATAGATAGATAGATAGATAGGATATTGTGGGAGTGTTTGTTACAAATCACGATGGATGTCCACCTAACACAGATTACCGGGTATTTGATTACCGATAATAGAAAATAGTCATATTTTGTCATTTTTGATTATCGATAATTGATTTCTCATATTGATCTTTTAGTGAAATATCTTTATACTAATTTTACTTGAATAACTCATTCATATGGTTATTGTCAAATGTAATCAACAATCATAAAAGTACTATAAAACTAATTAATTATGCATTACTTAGTAAATCGTATTAAAATTTTTAATATGTTTATAAAATAATAATTCATGACTAATTCAATTATTAAGCACAAAATTTTTAACTATGTCGTTAATAATAAATTAAACTTATAATAATAAATACCACCACATACTTTGTATGGACAATTAAACTAAGCATGTCGACAAACAAAAAGAAACTAAAGAATTGAAAAATAAATGTAAATTATATGACTAACAAGGATATTTGTGTCCCAATTATTAAATATAAAGCATATTTTTGTCTAAATAAAATTTCAATATTGTCACTATGTGGTTATCTCAGATAACCACCTATTTTCTGGTCATCTGCTTACCGAGAATCTTGATACTTTACTGGGTATCTGATTATCGGGAATGTAAGATTACCACTGTAACAAGCACGATTTATAAAGATGATTAGCTTACATTACCGGGTAAGTAGGACGACCACTTTAGATGAACTGTAACAAATATCCCCTAAAATGATATTCAACCACTTAATATATGTTTAAAAGGTAAATGAAATTTAAGTCATTATTTAACCAAGAAAAAAGATGAATGAAACAAATGAAGAAGATGATATAAAGTTTTGTAGCTACGTTTGTATTTTAGAGTTTTTTTAGTTTATATATGTAATAAATATATTTTTAGAAATAAATTACTCTAGAATTAAGGATTTTTAGAAATAGATTCTTATTTTGTTGTTTGGTAAAGTAAAACAAATCTTGAAACGAGCTTCTTATGAATACTTAAATTTCTTTTCTTTTCTTTTTTTTATCAAAGACTTAAGTATAATTTATTACAAAAGATAAAAGAATTACAATAAATGAATTAAAATAGTAATTATTTTAAACAAGAGGAAAAATAATCGATCGTAACAATAACGCTAATGTACCCCATATAAACTCTTGAAATACAATTTGTTCTCTAAAATAATAATATAATACGTAGATCTAGACCATTCTTCAATATTTACAACAGAAGAACAAGTTGTCATGATAACACCATATTCAAATCTGAACAATACATCTTCAACAATTCATATGCCGAAAAAAGTTTCAAAACTAAAAACAAATCTCCCAAATAGAGAAAACAATGTCTCCCAAAAGATGATAATAAAATTTTCTCACAAAAGAAAAAAAAAATAATTATCTCTTGAAACAAATAAGTCTCACAAAAGAGAAAAACATACCTTACAAAAAGAGTGAATAATTATTGGGATTGACTCATACGATTTAATGAACCTTTGGGAGAAGAAAGGATAATAAAATTTTATGGCGGTGTTTGAAATTCTTTTGATATTTCACTACAAGAAAAGCTCTCAATTCCGACGGAAACTTTTCCATCAATATTACTTTATTTTCGAGGGAATTTTTCGTCGTAATTAATTCCCTCATACATAAGTCAATATCGAAGGAATTTTGTCGGATATAAGAGATCTCATTTGGCGCCAACATTCCCGCCAGCGCCAAACTTAATTACGACGGAATGATTCATATTGTCGACGGAATATCCGTCGAAAATAATGTTATGTCGACGGACTTATTTACGACGGATATTCTGTTGAAAATAACTTTAAAACCTAAAACTTATCAGTTCCCCCAACCACCGTAGTAACTTATTTTCTTTTCTCTCTCTCAACTCTCTCTCTCTCTCTGCGCGCTCGTTCTCTCAGCCTCCCCTCTCTTTCCCTCCCTCGTTAGTCCTCCTCCTCTTCCGCCCTCCCGTATGTTGGTAATCCTTTTCACTTTTTCTATGGGACCTCAGCGGCGCGATGGTGGGAGAACTTAGTTAAATCAGTGGCGGGGCGGTTGTGGGAGAGCTGAGGCTTGGATGTGCTCCTTTAATTCTTCATTAGCTAGGTAAGTAGGGATTTACAATATTAATTTTCATTTGGGATTGAATTTTCATTTACAGTATATATTTAGATTATATATTTAAGTTAATTAGTTGACTGAAAATGTGACGCCCCAAAAATCGGGTCCACACAATCCAATTTTGAGTCGCCAAAATACATACTACAAATACAAATTTTCTCACCAAAATTAATTGTTAAAAATGCCGAATAATACTTTACATAAAGGAACAGTCAATAACTGTTTTAGGAATAAAAACCTTTAGAAAATGATCCAGAAAACTTTCGTACATTGGAGGTCATGCCTCTAAGTTATAATAAATATCATAGGACTTGAAAATTAGCCTTAGTTGACCCATGAGACCCCAACAAAAAATGAGAAGATTACTATTCTGTTTATTCCAATAGTGAGTATTTTCTTGCAATATAATTATTTTCATTGAGTCAAACTTATGATTATTATCCAACCATACTCCAAGATTATATAGATAGTGTTCATAGATATAGTCAGCAAGTGGATGCGCACAACCATATCTTATGGCAACAGGATTTTGTATGTTGTTGGATATCTTGTATGATAGGTACTCTGTAAGACCCCGAAAATTTTAATAAAGAGATTTTTTTTCTTCTTATTATTTTTTTAAATAGAAAAATGTTAAATCGATAATGATAAAGTTACTAGTGAAATATGAAAATTTAGAAGTCTAGTAATAACGTTAAATCACTATTCACGCGATCACTATTCACGCGATCACTATTCACGAGAGACTATTCACGCTAAAAACGCTTTTACACTTTCTTCGATCTTTGAATTACGTCATAACGTTTATATGAGCTGGATACAAAAATTATACGGTATAAATACGAAAGTACTATTCATACGAATATACTATTCATTTATACAATAAAGTCAAACATGTATGTCGGGGAATATTTCTTCTGTCGGATAATATTCGTTCTGTCGGAGAATATTATATTCGGTAAAGTACGACGGCGCCGTCGAAATAACCACTTTTATATTCGGTAATGTACGGCGCCGAAATAACAAAATATTAGTGGGCCTCACAATGGCAATATTATCAATAATAGTGGGCCCCATTGTCGGATACTGAAAATGACAGTATGTTGTCAACAGTATTATCACCGGCAACTGTTGAAATACCCGGTAATAAAAAGAACAGTAAAACGCGTTATTCCACAGTAGTATGCGGTATTTTACAAGCACACGGTATTGCACAATATTTTAAATTATTGATTCAATAATTGATAAAGTAGCAATTACACAGTATTTTGATTCAATAATTACAATAGCATCCGCATGGTACTTTTTATTATTTATCATGGCACTATAACTCATATTATTTGTTATGATATTTTAGCATTATTGACGGATTAAAAGTAGAGTCTAACTTAGGGGTACCTAATTGAAAATTTGAAATTCACATGCTGTGAACTATTAGTTCACATGATGGAACTATTGGTTCACATGTGGGAACTATTAGGGGATGTTATGCAAGATTGATAATACTTGAGGGATTATATTAAAAAATAGAGGCAAAGATGGAGGTACTAAAGTGTAATAAGTCGAGCCCTTATTGTGCAATTAATGAAACTTGGTTTTCCTATAAATAGGGGAGATTATCTTAAGAAATCTTCACACATTCCTTACTTATACTCCCTCTCTCTCTCTCTCTCAATTTCTTGAGTTCTCTAAGTGTGCTAGGCTATTGTGAGTATTTGTGAGAATACTAGTATTGTCCAAGTTAGTAAGCTTTATAGAAAGCAACATCCAGTCACTTGTTAATGAAGTTAGGGAATATCATTTCTTTCATACTCTTATATAATATCATTTGCTTTCATGTTCGTAAGTGATATTATACTCATAAAGGTTATTATTCATTATGTATTAATTTGTGGGGAAAACCTGTCTGTGCGGTATGACGCATGCCTGATGAATATCCTTTTGTATTCATTCCTTATTATTCTGTGGGAATAACCTGTATGTACGAGTGTCGTACCTGGTGAATATCCTTTTGTATTCATTCCTTATTATTCTGTGGGAATAACCTGTATGTACGAGTGTCGTACCTGGTGAATATCCTTTTGTATTCATTTCTTATTATTCTGTGGGAATAACCTGTATGTACGAGTGTCGTACCTGGTGAATAACCCTTTGTATTCATTCCTTATTAATCTGTGGGTATAACCTGTCCGTGCGGATTACCGCATGCCTGGTGAATAACCCTTTGTATTCATTACTTATTGATCTGTTATGGAAATAATCTGTCTACGCGTATTATCGCATGAGGGGTGAAAATTCATTTGTAGTTTCATATATTCTGTTATACTCGTATAACGTATCATTTCTTTTGTACTCTTTAAGGGATATCTTTTTCTTTCACATTTCTCTATTTATGATAATAAATCTTTGTTTGTTTCCAAAACCTTATTTTTAAATGGAGAAAATCCCTGAAATTAGTAGAATATCCATAATAGTTTATGCTTAATCTAATATCTTTTCACTTGAATCTTTCTATTTCATTTTATACGTTATAGTTGAGCATGAAATAATTTCTTGAATATCATTCTTGAATTTGACTCCACAATTTGGTCATCGTGTTGGCAATTTGGTCAATCTTTGATACTGATTAAATTATAAAGCTTTTCTTATCCTTAATCTCACTGTATCATTGTCATCATCCTCATCCTCATACTTAAATTGTGGTGATAGTTCTCTTTGGCCCGTAATGCAAAGATGAACAAGCGTGACATGATTTTGACCAAACTGTGTATTGGTATAATCATGACTTTTGGTGTTACAAACAAAGGCGTATGGTGAAAGTTCTCTTTGGCCCGTAGTGCAAAGATGAACTGACGTTTGGCATGATCATGACCGGTGATGTTACAAATAAATATCTTTGTCACATAGTGCAAAGACAGGCTGTTGAATATAAATTGTTGATTTGGGTGTTCATAAACAGGAACTGTTGATTGGTGTTACAAGGATAAAATATTGGTGGTGATCCTTTAACTTATAGAAGATGGTAGATATTATAATCTGCTTGACTCTTCTAATGGATTATTCGTCCCGCTGCAGTTGTTATTATTGAACAATTATAATATCTTTAGATCTCTGAGTTATTTTGGTTGAAGGCTAAAGATAATTTTTATTCTTCATTATCTTAGTCATGATATTTCCTACTGGGCTATTTGTGCTCACCCTTTTTCCTTTTTGTTCCATTGTTCTCCTCAGGAAAAGAGAGTGTAGTGGGGACTAGTCGGGGAATGGAGTGATGGTCCGAGACAATAGAAATATCTCAATACAATATTATTAGTGTGGCAATAAGTGTATTGGGAATTTAAGATGTATTTGTATTGTGTTGTCGTATTTTACACAACACTTATTAGTTGTAAATGGGAAAATTCGTATTTGTATTTATATTTTGTAGAATGTTATTGGCGACTCAAAATGGGTTGTGTGGATCTATTTTGGGGGCGTCACATACTCCAAATTCGAGTTCACCATCCTATTTGGTTTACCAAAATCAATTATTAAAATGTCGTATAACATATGACACCCACTTTAAGTTCTCAGTACAATTTATAACTTGATGAGGACAACAACTAACTCTGACCATCACTCCATTCCTCGGCTAGTCTCAGCTACACTCTCATTTTTTGAGAAGAATAATGGAATAAAACTGAAAAGGGTGAGCACAAATAGCCCAGTAAATAATATCATAATGAAGACAATTTAATGTTAGTCTTCCACAGTGATAAATCTGATAGAATATCATAGACAACAAGTTTTAGATCAACAAATGCAGTGAAACAAGCAATCCATTAGTAGAGTCAGATAGAGCATAATGTCTACTATCTTCTCCCATTTAAAAAATTCTATATCAATATCTTATCCCTGTAACACTAATCAATATTTCCTTAAGCCAAAATTAACTTTCACCATCTGCCTTTGCCTGTAACACCAAAGACCGTGAGTTTATCAATACACAATTCCTGTTCATAATCATGCAAATTAACTGTTTATCTTTGCATTACGGGTCAAAGATATTCAATTGTAACATCAATGGTCATGCCAATCAACAGTCTATCTTTGCACTACGGGCCAAAGATATTCAACTGTAACACCAATGGTAATGCAATCAACAGTCCATCTTTGCACTGCGAGCCAAAGATATTCAACTGTATCACCAATGGTTATGATCATACCAGTCTACAACCTTTGGTCATAATCATACCAGTCAACACCTCTCTTTGCACTCAGGGCAAAGAAAAAATTCACTACAATGATTATAACAATGATATAATGAATGGACAGAATAATCATAATAATAAAATAAAGAATAAACATTAGAGATTTGCAATTTAATTTTACCCAGAGTCCAATAATGTCAAAATTGTCAACACGATATCCAGAAAATCGAGTTAAGTTCTTGATTGAATATAAAATTCAAGAAAATATAAGCTTCACATTTCTAAAATCATAATTAAAATTTAATAACAAGATTCAGGTAGAAATATTAGATGAAACACAAACTATTAAAGATATTTTAATCATTTTTAAGGATTTTCACCATTTAATGATAAGGCTGAAAATGACTAATAACGTCTTACCATAAATTGAGGAGTATGAAAAAAAAATATCCCTTACGCGTATAAAACAAATGATATTCCATACGAGTATGAAAGGAAATAATATCACTTACGAGTATCAAAGAATGATCACCCCTTACCTCAATATTATGAAATACAGAATTAATAGCCGAACAATTCACTCGTTAATCGTCTTTGCAGCAGTAAAGAATCTGACTTTTAGTTCTTCTAGAGTTTTTAAAATCTCTTTATGTGTCAAAAATTGTACGCTGGATGATATTTACTAATACTTGAGGTAGCCTAGCATACTTAAAGAGAAACTTACAATTAATAAGAAATTTTTAGAGAGTGAAAGAAAATGTAAGTAAGGAAGTTGTGTATTTACTTATTGTTAAACCTTCCTATTTATAGCCAAAATCTACCACACATCAATTATCACACTTTTTCTATATCATTCATCAATTGTTTCTTCAATATATATCATCCATCTATTTTTTCTTCAATCTATATCATCCATTCATTTTTTCAAAAAAAATAATCCATTATAAAAAAATAAATTCATTATCAAAAAGATAACTCGATTATTAAAAAGAAGAATCCATTATAAAAAAGATAAGTTCATTATCAAAAATTATTATTATTAATATATCCATTTTCTGTATTATTGTATTAATGTATTACTATCACAGATATTATAGAGTAACAATTCTAGCAACCAAATCCTTCCCAAGAAAGAGGGGGCCTTCCGTATAAACGGCGCACAATTAAATAACCCATTTCTCGACCGAACTTCTAAATATTGCCAACAATGCTAACTAATCTAATAATATCATTTCAAATAATTCGAGTTATTGTGTTGTGACAGTTATTGATGAAATACTGGATAGATGCTATTGTAATAATTTTTTTTGGTAAAATATTATTCATGTTATAAATGTATGAGAACAAAAAAAAATTTGGAGGCCTCAGTGGTATCTTCATCGGCACAACTCAGCTTACTCCCCGAATAAATCCAGGGTGTGAGACCACTTGAGTATTGAAGAGTTTACTAGGACTCGAACCCACGTTTATGGGGACTTATATCTGGGTTCCCATCACTAAGCCAACACTCTAAGCGATGATAAAATACAACAACATAAATATATAAACATTACTAGCATATCCCTTTAGTCATAATGTATGCAATTGTCGTCGTACTTTACCGAATATAATATTCCCTGACAGAACGAATATTTTCCGACAAAAGGAACATTACCCGACAAAACGAATATTTTTTCGACATACCTTTTTATAATATAATTTGCACATCTCTCACTCATAACTTTATCATTTTATCAATTTAACACCTTACTGTTTAGAATAATAATTATAAGAAAATTAAATTCTCTTTATTAAAATTCGGGGTCTTACAATCTCCCCTCCTTATGAAATTTTGTCCCCGAAATTTATGTACGTACCTGACATTTCGAAGAGATATATAAGGATACTTAGCTTTCATTTCAGATTCTAGTTATGTCATTTCCTCTGTATCATAATTTCTCCATTGCTTATCTCCTGGTTTTCAGATATCATTCTTAAATGCGGTCACAAAACAAAAAGTTAGTTAAAGAAATTGACATGCCACATCTTGTCCTTACATCTTGATTGACTAATTAAATAACGAAGTTATAACTTAGGTAGGACACGCTAGCGAAAGATTTTATTCGTATTTCCCTTCTTAGTACTAATCCCAAATCTCTGCCAGAGATCATATCCCTAAGCTCTAATACCAACTGTGACGCCCCCAAAATCGGGTCCACATAATCTAATTCTGAGTCGCCAAAATACATACTACAAATACAAATTTTCTCACCAAAATCAATTATTAAAAATGTTGAATAACACTATACATAAAGGTACAGACAATAACTGTTTTAGGAATCAAAACCTTTGGGAAATGATCAAGAAAACCTTCGTACATTGGAGGCCATGCCTCTAAGTTATAATAAATATCATAGGACTTAAGAATTAGCCTTGGTTGACCCATGAGACCCAAAAAAAAATGAGAAGATTACTATTCTGTTTATTCCAATGGTAGGTATCTTCTTACCATATAATTATTTTCATTGAGTCAAAATTATGATTATTATCCAACCATACTCCAAGATTATATAGATAGTGCTCATAGATATAGTCAGCAAGTGGATGCGCACAACCATATCTTATGACAACAGAATTTTGTATGTTGTTGGACATCTTGTATGATAGGTACTTGTGACGTTCCCAAATTCGAGTTCATACCACCCTATTTGGTTTACCAAAATCAATTAGTAAAATATCGTATAACATACGACACACACTTTAAGTTCTCAGTACAATTTATAACTTGATGAGGACAACCACTAACTCGGACTATCACTCCATTTCCCGACTAGTCCCAGCTATACTCTCATTTCCTGAGAAGAACAATGGAACAAAACTGAAAAGGGTGAGCACAAATAGCCCCGTAAAGAATATCATAATGAAAATAATTTATTATTAGTCTTCCACAATAATAAATCTGATAGAATATCATAGACAACAAGTTTTAGATCAACAACTGCAACGGAACAAGCAATCTATTAGAAGAGTTAGATAGAGCATAATGTCTACTATCTTTTTCCATTTGAAAAATTCACTATCAATATTTTATCCCTGTAATACCAATCAAAATTTTCTCAAGCCAAAACTAACTTTCACCACCTGCCTTTGTCTGTAACACCAAAGATCGTGAGTTTATCAATACACAGTTCCTGTTCATAATCATACAAATCAACTTTTATCTTTGCATTACAGGCCAAAGATATTCAATTGTAACACCAATGGTTATGCCAATCAACAGTCCATCTTTGCACTACGAGCCAAAGATATTCAACTGTAACATCAATGGTCATGCCAATCAACAGTCCATCTTTGTACTGCGAGCTAAAGATATTCAACTGTATCATTAATGGTTATGTGAATCAACAATCTATCTTTGCACTACGGGCCAAAGACATTCAACTGTAACACCAATGGTCATGCCAATCAACAGTCCATATTTGCACTATGGGCCAAGGATATTCAACTGTAACACCAATGGTAATGCCAATCAACAGTCCATCTTTGCACTACGAGTCAAAGATATTAACTGTATCACCAATGGTTATGATCATACCAGTCTACAGCCTTTGGTCATAATTATACCAGTCAACACCTCTCTTTGCACTCAGGTCAAAGAGAAAATTCACCACAATGATTATAACAATGATATAATGAATGGGCAGAATAATCATAATAATAAAATAAAGAATAAATATTAGAGATTTATAATTTAATTTTACCTAGAGTCCAATAATGTCCAAATTGTCTACACGATATTCAAAAAATCGAGTTGAGTTCTTGATTGAATATAAAATACAAGAAAATATAAGCTTCACATTTCTAAAATCACAATTAAAATTTAATAATAAGATTCAAGTAGAAATATTAGATGAAACACAAATTATTAAAGATATTTTAATCATTTTCAGGATTTTTTACCATTTGATGATAAGGCTAGAAACGACTAATAACGTCTTATCATAAATTGAGGAGTATGAAAGAAAATGATATCCTTTACGAGTATGAAAGAAATGATATTTAATACGAGCATGAAAGAAAATAATATCACTTACGAGTATCAAAGAATGATCACCCCTTACCTCAATATTATGAAATACAGAATTAATAGCCGAACAATTCCTTCCTTGTTCATCTTTGCAGCAGTAAAGAATCTGACTTTTAGTTCCTCTAGAGGTTTTAAAATCTCTTTATGTGTCAAAAGTTATAGCTCTCGAAAAGATACACAAAATAGACTCAAGAATCACTCCATTCGGACTTAATATGACTAAGTTATGAATTTTCAAAATTATGGCTGAAAATAGTGACGAAAATCAAGGCAGGTTACGGTTTTTAGCATTTTAAGAAACGAAGATGACATCAGATGATTTTCTGATAGATGCATAATATTTGATTACTTTTATTTTTTTATACTTAGTTTAACCGCATGTTATTTGTTATATGAACTGAATTAAGGTGTTTATGGATCTTTGTAAGGATTAGAGTGATTTAGTGAATTATGGAGTATAATGCTAAATTTTATGTTATTTTGCAGAAATATTCTACGATCAGTATTTGTACTCTACGATCGCAGGAAGGATAAGGCAGAGTCACTCGATTTGTTTAGTACTCTACGTTCGTAGAGTGGTAGCTTTACGACTTGGTGGTTGTGAACTCTACGATGGTACTGTTTACTCAACGATCATCTCAAGATCACTCTACGACTGACGAGGTTTACTCTAAGATTCCGAGAAGAGAGTTTCACTCTACATTTCTTTACACTATGATTGCTGAAGAGTGTTACTCTACGATTTGGTCGACTTTGCAGATTTCCTATTCTGAGTGGGATTTGAATTGCTAGAGTGCTAGAGTTTGATTCGTATGAGAATTTGGAGATTGGATTATAATTTTGCATGGAAAGTATCTCTGATTATGGGAAATAGAGCCTAATATGGAATTTAAGTTGAAGTCTGATATGGAAACTGTTGCCAAACTGAAAAAGGAAACTGAAGAAGATTTGGTATTGGAAACTAAGTTCTAATTTGATGAGGAAACTACTTAAAACTGGATTTCAGAGATTGACAAGGATTTAGAATCCTACCATATCTGCAGCGTGAATACTTCTGAAGCAGCATTGGATTAGAATTCTTCTAGGGTTTATCTATAAATACTTTCACTTGTAATTATTAGAGATCATCATGATCATAGAGAGTTTTTATTATATTCAGAGTATTCATAGAAGCATGTCAGGCTAAGTTTTATTTTATTCAATTTGAAGGGGACGTGGATCCTTAGTAACAACTTATAGTTTGATTGAATATGCATGATTTACCCTTTCTTATATGACGCTTATTCTGATAATCTGTTCGAATTGTTAAATATTATTTGATTAACTGATTTAGTTTCTGCAGAATTAAATTGGTTAGTTGATAATAATTTAATAATGTCATTGTTTACATGATCACGTAAAAAATGATGTCTAACATCTATCTGTTTTGATCTAGCATGCAATAGAGTATTTTTACTTAAATTAATAGCATTTGTATTATCACATAATATTGACACACAATTAAATTTTATATTATAATCAGCAGGAGTTTGCTTCATCCACAATATCTATGCACAACAATGTGCAACAACTATATATTCTGCTTCGGTGGTTCAAATAGATACTGAATTTTGTTTCTTAGAAAACAAAAAAACTAGACATCTACTTAGAAACAGACAAGTGCTGCTTGTGATGCCCCCAAATTCGGGTCTCCAACTATCCGGATCTGGTCATCACGATCCAATACAACCATTCACCTCTAACAACATATGGTATCTAAAATGCGGAATATAATAAACATATGTTGTTCATTACAAAGGTGTTACTAGTCCCAAGATACAATAACCTTAAATACTTAACACAAATCCGTACCCCAAATAAATATCAGGGTTTAAATTACATTTATAATAATTAACTAAACATAAAGTAAAATCAGCTACGTGAAGCCTATCACTTCATCTTTTCTTTACCCTTGCCCTTTCCGGATGTCTCGGGTTTAGCTGCAATGAAAGTCATGATATAGCAAGGATGAGCAACGAGTTTGCTCAGCAAGTTTTAAGTACAACAATAAAGGATTTATCATGATGAAGGGAATATAGAAAGAGAACTCAACAATATAATTATCAGAAGCAAGAACAATTATTGCTTTTAGAACAATTGATAGTCAAGTAGACTCTGAACAATAACTTCCAAAGGAGTCAATAGCTAGTTGACCCTCTGGTTACAGGCTACAGAATAAGTACTTGAGGGGATCAGCCTCACGTACACTATGTATATGCATAACATTTAACTCTGCTGTTTGTACCTTATATACGGTACATGGGGTACTGCCCTATAATAAAAGGGGTGTTCATTCAGTCTAAGAATCCTTACCATTGATTGGTTCGGGTAGCTTTTATAAATTCTCACATACTTGTCTGACCGAACAATGGTTCAGACTTAATCATGAATAGTTCGTGAATTTCGGAACTTTAATAAATGTACGAATTTAAATGCATCGAATGCAAGTGTCAAAAATATCATAGATGTGGAATAACTATAAATTAATTAAACCACTTAAGCATTCTTATAATAAGATTTCAAGCTACAGTACGATAGTAGCCTACTCGAATGAAAAGAAACTTACAACAATTAAAGTTTCGATATAAAGAACTTGCTCTATGTCAAAGTTGAGTAAGATGAACTTGCCTGTTCGCTCAGCTACAATTTATCTTAGCTTTAACTAATTGATCTTGAGTGACCTATCATTGGATAAAGTCGACTTATCAATTAATTTGGCATAGTTGTATATTGACACACCTTACTATACCATTTACTTAGCAAATAAACAATTCATCATCTATATTTAATTACTATGTAACATTAACTAAACAGAAATTAATTAATGACCTTTAGCCATTAAAAATAGATAATAGCTAATCATGATTACTTATTATTTAAATACTCAAATTATTACCCTTATTTGTCTCTAAGTATGGGTTAATAATTCTTATTTATTATTTATGAAAATAAATAATAAATTTATTATGGTTTAATAGCAACTAGATAATAATTGATCACTAATTTAATTTTTATTTACACTTAATTACTATTCACCCTTAAGGGTACTTGAGTAATTATTATTCCCTGTTTCTTATTCAACATTAATTAAATACTTAATGTATTAATTCTCCACACAATTAACCATTATTTATTATTAGTAAAATAATCATTAAGTATTTATTATCTTTATCTATAAATGATAATTAACTTACTCGTACTTAATTATTATTTAAGGTTAGTCAAATAATAATTAAATATTTATTATCTTTATTTATTATTTATTGCTAAATAATAAATAATTATTTGTTAACCTTATTCATACTTAAGTATTATTAATTAAACAATAATAAAATATTTATTGCTTGAGTGTTAAATAATAAATGGTTAATTAGACTTTATTTCTAGTTATCATTACTAAATAAAAACTAATTAGCTTAAGCAACCCATTTGGATAATGCTTTAAATGTTGTTAGGTGACTTAATCACCCGATAATATTATTAAAATACTTTAATAATATGTTAAGTTTTAAATATTATTATTAAACATTTTTAATAGTAATATAATCATCTCCTAACACTATGAATTAATCATATTTTACTCCTTAAGTATCATTATAAATTAATTAAAAATGATTTAATCAAAAATTAGAACTACCAACTCATTTTAATAATACATACGTATTATAATATTGCTAATACGCAAAATAATAGGCTACCCATTTAATAACATTTTAGTTAATAGAAAATATCATTCAGTTGATTTACTTAACCCGTGGTACTATTAGAATAAGGCTACTGATAACACAATGACAGGATAATGTTACATAACCAAAAGAAATGAAATGTTATGCATTAAATTTAACAAGGCCAAAATAAGACCAATACACACCCCAACGACTAGCTGCCGCTCGGTTTCAACAGCACCGAGATGCCTATGGTATTATTACTTCCCACAACTTGTATACAGACACAAGACCCACATGTTTGCACCCTGACTCGCCAACCCAACCATAGACCCACACCAAGCTTCGGCTAGCAACACAATATCCAACCATGCTTGATCCTAGCCAGCGGACAACCAAACATTTAACCCATATACAAGCTTTGATCTAATAAACTATTTTGTGACACACTTGTTATAAATCTGCAGCAACCAACATCAACACTTTACATAAAAGAAAGTTTGAATTTTATACAGTCGCTGCACATGACACTTAACAAAAAGAAAACTGGTTTGCTTAGGCATTACAACAAACACCTTGTGCACACTAAGAATCGACGCTGTTTTAATCCACATACACAAGAACACTGTCCGAACCTTAAGGTTCTTCCTTACACAGACTTCCCCCAAGCAATTTAGCAACAAAATCAATTAAAACCAACAAGGATTTTCCATACACAGATTTCCCAAAAATACTAACGGAGTCAATTACAATAAACAGAGGAAGATTTCAATTCAATACCATACAACACAGTCGACAACACAATTCGAGTATGGAGGAAAGAAAATTTATACAAAATGAAATAAGAACCATCACAGTGGCTCGGTAAACCCATGGCTATACCTTGATTCTGTTCGATTTGCAGTCCTCCTTCTCTTCCCAAAATAGTTGACGAATCCGGACATTCAGTGACGCTCCTCTCAGCGATTTCTCTCTCTATTTGACTTGCTCCCAATTTTTGTTTGGACTCACCAAAATTGAAATTCGGTTTAGGGTTTGGGGGGCTCTAATTTATAGAAGAAATTTTACCCGCTTATTGGGTAATATCCTGTTCGACCGAGTCCATGACCAGCGGTAGGAACGAGGCAGCGACCGGTCGTCCCCATCAAGCCTCGTCAATCACCCAGCTAGCACCGGCCAGCACCCTCGAGTTGCGTAACCCTCACCGGTCAAATCGCCGGATTTCTGGAACCCTTGGTCCGAACGTCGATTGCTCGGTCGTTCACTTCAGCCCTTGATTCGTCTGCTGGTTGCTCACGCCATCGCCGGCGCACGCCTGGCGACTCTCCCTCCCGTCACTCGCTCTTGTCCCGTCCGATTTGATCGAAGGTTTGGTTTCGTTTGGCTTGGTCTTAGTTGGTTGGAGGATTTGGGATTGCTCGGTCTCTGTAAATTCCTAAATCAATTTCACCGATTGTCCCAATTCCCTTGCTCGGTTGCAACTCAAATCAAATAACCGGTCTCCCAATTTAATTGGATCGACCCGGTGAAATTAGTCCAACCCGACTGGAAATTAAATTGGGCTCAACCCAATAGTTGGGCCGGCTGAAATAATTAAAAAAAAGGTGGCCCGAAAAGGAGAATAACAAGGAATTTGGGCTCAGTCCAAAGAAAAATGGCCCAATTAAATTAACCACCTTGTACTTCTAATATTTTAAATTAGATAACTAAACCAATTACTTAATTGTTTAAAATATTTATTTTAACCATAATTCTTTATTCGAATTATTTAATCCGCTAATGATAAGATTATTTATTTAACTTCCCCAACTTTCTTGCCAATCAAATGTTAGGGTTAACTCATTAATTTATTCAAACTAGTAGTGAGTCCCTTTAAGGCAAAGAAAATTATTGGACCATGTATTTATATAATTAAATAATAATACCTACATGGATCCAATTAAATCTGGAAAATTAAATAAAATGATTTTCATATATCAAAATAAATTGTTACAATGTTTTAAAATTTCCTGGACATTACATCCTCTCCCCCTTATGAAAATTCCGTCCTTGGAATTTCAACCTAAGGTTACTCGAATAACTGGGGGTAATTTGCTCTCATCTTCTCTTCGAGCTCCCACGTGGCCTCTTCCACCGCGTGATTCCTCTAGAGAACTTTAACCGAATGAATGACTTTATTTCTCAGCTTCTGTTCCTTCCTATCAAGTATTTGGACAGGAATCTCCTCGTACGATAAGTCCTTCTCGACTTGAATTGGCTCATAGGAAATAACATGCTTGTAATCTGGCTTATACGGACGCAACACTGATACATGAAACACGTTGTGAATGTGCTCAAGTTCAGGAGGTAATGCTACCTCGTACGCCATTTCGCCTATTCTCCTTAATATTTCAAAAGGTCCTATGAACCTAGGGCTCAATTTGCCCTTCTTCCCAAAACGGATCTTCCCTTTCCAGGGAGATACCTTCAGAAACACAAAGCTACCAACTTCAAATTCTCGTTTGTGACGATGTAAGTCGACATACTTCTTCTGACGATCCTGGGCTGCTACTAACCGCTATCTTATTACTTTAATGATTTCCACGGTTTGTTGTACCAATTCTGGTCCCAGTAATCTCCGTTCACCCACTTCATCCCAACATAACGGCGTTCGACACTTTCTTCCATATAACGCTTCGTACGGTGGCATACCAATGCTACCGTGATAACTGTTGTTGTAAGAGAACTCTACCAAGGGCAAGTGATCGTCTCAACTGCCACCTAAGTCCATCACGACTGCTCGAAGCATATCTTCCAGGGTCTGAATCGTTCGCTCGCTCTGGCCATCAGTCTGAGGATGATACGCCGTACTCATTCTCAACTATGTTCCCATTCTTTCCTGTAGACTTCTCCAAAAATTTGACGTGAAACGCGGATCTCTGTCAGACACAATAGATACCGCACCCCATGTCGCGATACTATCTCTTTTACGTAGAGTTTTGCTAACTGCTCCAATTTGTACCTGATCTTGATCGGTAGAAAATGGGCAGACTTGGTCAAACGATCTATGATCACCCAGATGTCGTCTAGACCCTTTTGTGTTGTCGGAAGTCCTACCACAAAATCCATTGTGATGTGCTCTCATTTCCACTCGGGAATCTCTAAAGGTTGCAACAATCCGCTCGGCCGCTGGTGCTCTGCCTTGATTCTCTGACAAGTTAAACACCGGCTAACGAATTCTGCAACTTCTCCTTTCAAGTGCGGCCACCAATAATGTTGACGAAGATCTTGGTACATTTTGGTGCTACCCGGATGTACCGAAAATCTTGTATTATGGGCCTCCTGAAATATCTCTTCTCTTAGGTCTGGTACGTACGGTACCCAGATCCTTCCCTCAAATCTCAGCACCCTGTGCTGTCAACCTTGAACTTCAACGTTTTTCCCTCCGATAGTTATTTCTTAATGCCAATGTATTCTTCATCAAATTCTTGAGCCTCCTTTATCTTATCCAGTAAAGTCGGACCTACTGTCACGGTGAACAATTTTTCGTCCGTCTACATCGGATACTTGACCTCCAATTCCAGACATTCAAAGTCCTTTATCAACTCCTCTTGAATTCTCAGTTGCATCAATTTCGCCTTGCCTTTTCTGCTTAAGGCATCAGCCACTACATTTGCTTTGCCCGGATGGTACAGAATCTCACAGTCGTAATTCTTGATCAATTCTAACCATTGGCGTTGCCTCATGTTCAGCTCTTTCTGAGTGAAGATATATTTCAGACTTTTGTGATATGTATATATCTCGCACTTCTCCCCGTATAGGTAGTGCCTCCAAATCTTTAAGGCGAAAACTACCGCGGCTAACTCCAGGTCATGAGTCGGGTAACCCTTCTCATAGTCCTTCAGCTGACGTGATGCGTACGCAACAACCTTGCCGTGCTGCATCAATACACAGCCAAGACCTTTGTGTGACGCATCGCTATATACTACGAAACCCCCAGTGTTGTCGGGTAAGGTCAACACCGATGCTTGGCTAAGTCTCTTCTTCAGCTCCATAAAACTTTTCTCGCAATTCTCCGACCAAACGAACTTAACGGTTTTTCTGGTGAGATTGGTCAACGGCGATGCTATCTTTGAAAAATCCTGGATGAATCTCCGATAGTATCCTGCTAATCCCAAGAAACTCCGGATCTCCGTTGGCGTCTTCGGTTGTTCCCAATTAATAACTGCTTCTACTTTAGCTGGGTCCACCGAAACACCATTCTTGTCGATGACGTGACCTAGATATTGCATCCTCTGTAACCAAAACTCACACTTAGAAAAGTTTGCGTACAACTTCTCCCTCCGGAGAGCTTCCAATACAATTTTTAAATGTTCTGCATGTTCCTCCTCTGTTTCTGAATACACCAAGATGTCATCAATGAATACAACTACGAACTTGTCCAAGTACTGCTTGAACACTCTGTTCATCATATCCATAAATGCCGCTGGCGCATTCGTTAATCCAAATGACATTACCAGAAACTCGAAGTGCCCGTAACGAGTTCTGAATGCAGTCTTCGGGATATCTTCCTGCCTCACCTTCAGCTGATGGTAACCTGTCCTTAGGTCAATTTTCGAAAAGTATTTCGCTCCCTTAAGTTGATCAAATAAATCGTCAATCCTAGGAAGCGGATACCTATTCTTAATCGTAACTTTGTTCAACTCCCGATAGTCGATACAAAGCCTCATCGAACCATCCTTCTTCTTTACAAACAGAATTGGCGCTCCCCATGGGGACACACTCGGTCTGATATAACCCTTGTCTAACAGTTCTTGTAGTTGAACCATCAACTCTTTCATTTCTACAGGTGCCATCCGATACGGCTGCTTCGATATTGGTGCGGTTCCAGGTACCAAATCGATTATGAACTCAATCTCCTTGTCCGACGGCAGTCCCGGAAGCTCATCTGGGAAGACATTGGCGAAATCCCTCACGACTGGTATTTGACTCATCTCACCTCCGACCTGACGAGTATCAACCACATGGGCCAAATAACATACGCAACCTTTCTTAAGCAATTTCTTGGTCTGCATCATAGTAAGACAACAAGATTGTCTTGGTGATTTATTACCATAGAATACCACCTTCGACTTGTTAGGAGTCTTCAGGTGTACACATTTCTTCTTACAGTCAATAACTGCCCCGTGAATTGATAGTCAATCCATTCCTAGGATTACATCAAACTCTCCCAGCCGAATTGGTATTAGATCCACATTGAGCTTAACTCCTCGCAATTCAGCACAACAGTTCCTATGAATGTATTTTACGGGAATAATTTCCTTGTTTGCTACTTCTACATTTATAGGGTGTTCTAACTTTTCACGAGGTGAGTTTAACTAACTAGCAAATTCTTCGGAAACAAAAGAGCAAGTAGCACCCGAATCAAATAACACATATGCATTTATATCATTGATTGGGATGATACCTAACACCACGTCCCTCGATTCCATTGCATCCTGCACGGTCATGTTGAATGTGCGTGCTATTGGCCTGTTGGCTTAACTGGATGGTGCCCCGTAGCTCGGTCGATTGCTGTTTTCGTTGTTGTTGTTGCTCCTGTTGCCACTCCCGATATCGCCCTTCCTCTTCGGGCAGTCCTTAATCTGGTGGTCGGGGGATCCACAAGAGAAACAACTTCCTTTCGATTTATTAGGGCACTGAGGAGCCATGTGCCCTGGTTGCCCACAACGGTAACAGATGCTTCTTCCTTTCATGCATTCCCCCGTGTGGTTCTTGCCATAATTGTTGCACCTGCCTGGTTTCTTCACCTCCCCTCCAGATTTGTTTCCCCCGGATGACTGACTCTCGAGCCACTTGCATTTGTTGGGGTTACTACCTCCGCTGCTCCCTGCCTTGGTTACCTCTTGATTCTTCTTTCTTTCTTGGTTGAATCGGGCCACTGCTTCATTGCCCCCTTCCGCAATGATAGCTCTCTCCATCAGTTCCGAGAAGTTTTTAATCTTCAAGATTGCGACTGACTTCTGTACCCACGGTTTCAGTCCCAACTCAAACCTTCTTTCCTTCCTGGCCTCAGTATCTACCTGATGTGGGGCAAATCGGGCCAACTCATTAAACTTTGCCGCGTACTCGGCGACAGTCATATTCCCCTGTTTCAGTTCCAGGAACTTTACTTCCATGTCCTGCTGCGTATTCTCCGGAAAGTAATTTTCGAAGAATAGCTCTTTGAATCTATCCCATGGAATGACTCCCTCACCTGCTCGACCCTTATTGGCCTTCCACCAATAGTTAGCCTCGCCCTTCAGCATGAAAGTGGTAAATCCTATTTTTTGTTCCTCGGCCACCCGTGCGACCTCAAAGACCTTTTCTATCTCTTCGATCCAGGTCTGTGCTTCTATTGGGTTAAGAGTTCCCTTGAACTCGGGTGGTCCGACCAGTTTGAAATCCTTAAAATTGGCCAGATGATGCGCTGGCCCGGGTGCTGGTTGGGTTCCTCCAGGTGGCGGTCTCGATTGCATGGCTTCCGCTAGCATCTCTGCGAACATTCTCATAGGTTTGGGCTGATCCCCAACCTCGCTTTCGGACTCCTCGACTCGCTGGTTACGTGGTCTTCCTCTCGGCGGCATGATCTGGTGAAAGAAAACCGCTAACTTTTACTTATAGTTTTACACAATACATCATTGAGGTCGACAATTAAAAGTAAAGGCATTAATCAACACACTTGATTTAAATGAACAACCGCATTTATATTTATATACCACTGTTTTGTTACAAAGACTAAACCTGTGGCATACTTCTATAAATGCGCCACTGCGTGACCTACCAATCATTAACCATTCCCCTGAGACAAAAGTGGGGAATTATAACTGTCCATCCCTCATAATAGACAAGAGTTGGGGTTTAACTGCTACCCCAAACATGTAAACAAACATAAAGCTTCACAAGACAAACATGAATATGTCCCTAATATAACAAAAGTGAGACCGACTGCACCTAAGACAAACAAGACAATCATCCTAACACGTCATTATATGTCGTGACGGATCCGTGCCTGCTGACCAGAAGAAAATGCTCCACCCACGACTCGGCGACGAACCGAGCGGCTAGACTCTCCCATCTCAGTCCGAGGCCTCCTATAGGCTGCATCCAAGGAAAATCCCAAGGTCTCGATCCTCACCGCCCCGGCCTCCAACTGGTCTTCCAACTGATCAGCCCTTCTGGCTTCCCTGACCCAAGCATCTCTAACTTGCATCCTCTCAGCAGTCTCCAGCCCAAACTCGAACTTCATGGCCTCCTGCTTGGCCTTTAGATGGGCGATCTCCATATCCTTCTGTTCCAATCTCTATCTCAGCTCAGCATTCCGGGCCACCATCTGATGTAGCAGTGGTCCAATCGGCTGCGCTGAGATCTCATAACCCTGCAGCTGTGCCTTCACCACCCCCAACTCATGCTCCAGCTGATAAGCTAGCTCCCTATACTGATCCTCCGTGATCTGGTAGGTCTGGTTCTGCTCCTCCAGATGAGCTACCCGGTCCTCCAGCTCCTCGTTCCTACTGGTCAGTCCCTCTATGATATCATCTGCAGTAGAGCCCATGCCATCAACATAAGCAGGTGGCTCATCACCGTCAGTCTCATCATCCGGGTCCTGACTGCCGGACCTCATTACCCTACCTATAACAGGCTCTACTAGGTCCTCCAGGTAATCCTCCTCTGGTTCGGGCCCATCCAGTGGTACTCCTAGGGCAACAGGTGCATAGCCCACTAACTGCTCAGTAACCACAGGTATATCTGTGAATACCTCCTCCTGGACTCCACTGGTCCCTCCTATGTCGGCCATCCTACAAACACAGACAGAGACAACAATATCAGTATCATAACAAAATACATTCATTGATAAAATGAAAGGATATTTTATCATGTATAACTCGGCTTGGCAGATTTCCACAATCCACCCCCAGACAAGGCCATTATCTCAATCTCCTTGACTCATATCCTAGCGTACTCAATGCGAGTTTAAATCTAAGGTCAAAACCTAGGTTTAGTGATTCTAAAGTTTATAACCTATAGCTCTAATACCAACCTGTGACGCCCCCAAATTCGGGTCTCCAATTACCCGGATCTGGTCAACACGATCCAATACAACCATTCACCTCTAACAACATATGGTATCTAAAATGCGGAATATAATAAACATATGCTGTTCATTACAAAGGTGTTACTAGTCCCAAGATACAATAACCTTAAATACTTAACACAAATCCGTACCCCAAATAAATATCAGGGTTTAAATTATATTTATAATAATTAACTAAACATAAAGTAAAATCAGCTATGTGAAGCCTATCACTTCATCTTTTCTTTACCCTTGCCCTTTCCGGATGTCTCGGGTTTAGCTGCAATGAAAGTTATGATATAGCAAGGATGAGCAACGAGTTTGCTCAGCAAGTTTTAAGTACAACAATAAAGGATTTATCATGATGAAGGGAATATAGAAAGAGAACTCAACAATATAATTATCAGAAGCAAGAACAATTATTGCTTTTAGAACAATTGATAGTCAAGTAGACTCTGAACAATAACTTCCAAAGGAGTCAATAGCTAGTTGACCCTCTGGTTACTGGCTACAGAATAAGTACTTGAGGGGATCAGCCTCGCGTACACTATGTATATGCATAACATTTAACTCTGCTGTTTGTACCTTATATACGGTACATGGGGTACTCCCCTATAATAAAAGGGGTGTTCATTCAGTCTAAGAATCCTTACCATTGATTGGTTCGGGTAGCTTTTATAAATTCTCACATACTTGCCTGACCGAACAAGGGTTCAGACTTAATCATGAATAGTTCGTGAATTTCGGAACTTTAATAAATGTATGAATTTAAATGCATCGAATGCGAGTGTCAAAAATATCATAGATGTGGAATAACTGTAAATTAATTAAACCACTTAAGCATTCTTAGAATAAGATTTCAAGCTACAGTACGATAGTAGCCTACTCGAATGAAAAGAAACTTGCAACAATTAAAGTTTCGATATAAAGAACTTGTTCTATGTCAAAGTTGAGTAAGATGAACTTGCATGTTCGCTCAGCTACAATTTATCTTAGCTTTAACTAATTGATCTTGAGTGACCTATCATTGGATAAAGTCGACTTATCAATTAATATGGCATAGTTGTATATTGACACACCTTACTATACCATTTACTTAGCAAATAAACAATTCATCATCTATATTTAATTACTATGTAATATTAACTAAACAGAAATTAATTAATGACCTTTAGCCATTAAAAATAGATAATAGCTAATCATGATTACTTATTATTTAAATACTCAAATTATTACCCTTATTTGTCTCTAAGTATGGGTTAATAATTCTTATTTATTATTTATGAAAATAAATAATAAATTTATTATGGTTTAATAGCAACTAGATAATAATTGATCACTAATTTAATTTTTATTACACTTAATTACTATTCACCCTTAAGGATACTTGAGTAATTATTATTCCCTGTTTTTTATTCAACATTAATTAAATACTTAATGTATTAATTCTCCACACAATTAACCATTATTTATTATTAGTAAAATAATCATTAAGTATTTATTATCTTTATCTATAAATGATAATTAACTTACTCGTACTTAATTATTATTTAAGGTTAGTCAAATAATAATTAAATATTTATTATCTTTATTTATTATTTATTGCTAAATAATAAATAATTATTTGTTAACCTTATTCATACTTAAGTATTATTAATTAAACAATAATTAAATATTTATTGCTTGAGTGTTAAATAATAAATGGTTAATTAGACTTTATTTCTAGCTATCATTACTAAAGAAAAACTAATTAGCTTAAGCAACCCATTTGGATAATACTTTAAATGTTGTTAGGTGACTTAATCACCCGATAATATTATTAAAATCCTTTAATAATATTTTAAGTGTTAAATATTATTATTAAACATTTTTAATAGTAATCTAATCATCTCCTAACACTATGAATTAATCATATTTTACTCCTTAAGTATCATTATAAATTAATTAAAAATGATTTAATCAAAAATTAGAACTACCAACTCATTTTAATAATACATACGTATTATAATATTGCTAATACGCAAAATAATAGGCTACCCATTTAATAACATTTTAGTTAATAGAAAATATCATTCAGTTGATTTACTTAACCCGTGGTACTATTAGAATAAGACTACTGATAACACAATGACAGGATAATGTTACATAACCAAAAGAAATGAAATGTTAAGCATTAAATTTAACAAGGCCAAAACAAGACCAATACACACCCCAGCGACTAGCTGCCGCTCGGTTTCAACAGCACCGAGATGCCTATGGTATTATTACTTCCCACAACTTGTATACAGACACAAGACCCACATGTTTGCACCCTGACTCGCCAACCCAACCATAGACCCACACCAAGCTTCGGCTAGCAACATAATATCCAACCATGCTTGATCCTAGCCAGCGGACAACCAAACATTTAACCCATATACAAGCTTTGATCTAATAAACTATTTTTTGACACACTTGTTATAAATCTGCAGCAACCAACATCAACACTTTAAATAAAAGAAATTTTGAATTTTATACAGTCGTTGCACATGACACTTAACAAAAAGAAAACTGGTTTGCTTAGGCATTACAACAAACACCTTGTGCACACTAAGAATCGACGCTGTTTTAATCCACATACACAAGAACACTGTCCGAACCTTAAGGTTCTTCCTTACACAGACTTCCCCCAAGCAATTTAGCAACAAAATCAATTAAAACCAACAAGGATTTTCCATACACAGATTTCCCAAAAATACTAACGGAGTCAATTACAATAAACAGAGGAAGATTTCAATTCAATACCATACAACACAGTCGACAACACAATTCGAGTATGGAGGAAAGAAAATTTATACAAAATGAAATAAGAACCATCACAGTGGCTCGGTAAACCCATGGCTATACCTTGATTCTGTTCGATTTGCAGTCCTCCTTCTCTTCCCAAAATAGTTGACGAATCCGGACATTCAGTGACGCTCCTCTCAGCGATTTCTCTCTCTATTTGACTTGCTCCCAATTTTTGTTTGGACTCACCAAAACTGAAATTCGGTTTAGGGTTTGGGGGGCTCTAATTTATAAAAGAAATTTTACCCGCTTATTGGGTAATACCCTGTTCGACCGAGTCCATGACCAGCGGTAGGAACGAGGCAGCGACCGGTCGTCCCCATCAAGCCACGTCAATCACCCAGCTAGCACCGGCCAGCACCCTCAAGTTGCATAACCCTCACCGGTCAAATTGCCGGATTTCTGGAACCCTTGGTCCGAACGTCGATTGCTCGGTCGTTCACTTCAGCCCTCGATTCGTCTGTTGGTTGCTCACGCCATCGCCGGCGCACGCCTGACGACTCTCCCTCCCGTCACTCGCTCTTGTCTCGTCCGATTTGATCGAAGGTTTGGTTTCGTTTGGCTTGGTCTTAGTTGGTTGGAGGATTTGGGATTGCTCGGTCTCTGTAAATCCCCAAATCAATTTCATCGATTGTCCCAATTCCCTTGCTCGGTTGCAACTCAAATCATATAACCGGTCTCCCAATTTTATTGGATCGACCCGATGACATTAGTCCAACCCGACTGGAAATTAAATTGGGCTCAACCCAATAGTTGGGCCGGCTGAAATAATTAAAAAAAAGGTGGCCCAAAAAGGAGAATAACAAGGAATTTGGGCTCAGTCCAAAGAAAAATGGCCCAATTAAATTAACCACCTTGTACTTCTAATATTTTAAATTAGATAACTAAACCAATTACTTAATTGTTTAAAATATTTATTTTAACCATAATTCTTTATTCGAATTATTTAATCCGCTAATGATAAGATTATTTATTTAACTTCCCCAACTTTCTTGCCAATCAAATGTTAGGGTTAACTCATTAATTTATTCAAACTAGTAGTGAGTCTCTTTAAGGCAAAGAAAATTATTGGGCCATGTATTTATATAATTAAATAATAATACCTACATGGATCCAATTAAATCTGAAAAATTAAATAAAACAATTTTCATATATCAAAATAAATTGTTACAATGTTTTAAAATTTCCTGGACATTACACCGCTTGTACTTTTTCGATCAATATGATGATCGACATAGTTAGAATCTGAGAAACAAACAAGATTAAATGGTTGACCTTTAGGATACCATAGACCTAAGTCTGTGGTTCCTTTAAGATATTGAAATATTCTTTTAACCGCAACCAAATATGATTCTTTAGGATTTGATTGAAATCTGACACATTTACAAACACTGAACATAATGTCAGGTCTGCTAGCTGTGATATATAGTAGACTTCCAATCATTCCTCTATACTTCTTTGTGTCAGTACTCTTTTTATTTTTATCAGCAGTTAATTTATCAGTAGTTGACATAGGAGTATTAAGAGATTTCACAGACTCTAAGCCAAATTTCTTAATCGTTTCTTTACAGTATTTTGATTAAGAAATATGAATACCTTTTTCACCTCGTTTGATTTGCAATCCTAAGAAGAAGTTTAATTCTCCCATCATGCTCATTTCAAATTCTTTGCTCATCCTTTCAGAAAAATCATTGCACATAGTAATATCAGTAGAATCAAAAATGATGTCATCAACATAAATTTGAATAATGAGAATATCATCATTTTTATGTTTGGTAAACAAGGTAATATCGACAATACCCCTTTTAAAACTATTTTTTAGCAAAAATTTACTTAAATGTTCATACTATGCTCTAGGGGCCTGTTTTAAACCATAGAAAGCTTTATGTAGTTTGTAAACATATTCAGGATGATCAGAATCTTCAAAGCCAAGAGGTTGTTTACCATAAACACCATTTAAAGAAACAGATTTGACATCCCTTTGAAACAGTTTAAAATCTTTATGGCATGCAAAAGCTACTAACATATGAATAGACTTAATTTTAGCTATAAGAGTATATGTTTTATTATAATCAATACCTTCAAGTTGATTATACCCTTGTGCAACTAGTCTTGCCTTGTTACGAATAATGATTCCACTCTCATCTAACTTATTACGAAAATCCATCGAGTTCTAATAATGGAAGTATCCTCAGGTTTTGGAACTAACTCTAAGACTTTGTTTCTGGTGAACTGTTCAAGTTCATCTTGCATGATTATTATCGAATCTTCGTCCAGTAAAGCATCTTTTATATTTTTAGGCTCAATTTAGGACAAGAAAGATAAATGACCACCCAAGTTATGTGCTTGTGATCTAGTAAGAATTCCTCTATCAATATCACCAATCACATTTTCTAAAGGATAATTTTTAATAACATGTGACTCTTTGGGTAAGTCATTCAACTGAGAATTGAGATTTTCAATAGGATTAACATTGACAGGTGGAGATGCATTTTCTAGTTTTGGTTCCTCCATATTTCTGAGAATGTCTTCAATGACCACGTCACTGTCAACTAACTCTTTATATTTGGGAGGTGACTGAGACTCATCAAAAGTTACATTCATTGATTCCTTAACAACTAGACTTCTTTTGTTAAAAACTCTATATGCTTTACTATTAAGTGAATATCCTAGAAAAATTCCCTCATCAGATTTGAGATCAAACTTTAGCAGATGTCCTTTTATATTTAGAATAAAACATTTACTCCCAAAACACGAAAATAATTTATTTTTGGAGTTCTCTTATAATAAAGCTCATAGGGTAAGCAAAATTGGTCCTAATAGAACTCAGTTTAAAATATAACAGGATGTTGCTACTACTTCAGCCCAAAAATATTTAGAAAGACGATATTCATTTAACATAGTATTAGCCATTTCCTATAGGGTTCGATTTTTCCTTTCAACCACACCATTTCATTGTGGTGTGTAAGGAGCAGAGAAGTTGTGACTTATACCATGCTCATCACAAAACATAATAAAATTAGAACTGTCAAATTCTCTTCCGTGATCAGACTAAATATAAATAATAGAGCTTCCTTGTTGATTCTGAATTTTCTTGCACAAAGCAGAAAAAGAATTTATAGCTTCATTTTTAAATTTTAAAAAATTAACCCATGTAAATCAAGAGCAGTCATCAACTAAAATTAGAATATATACAGCACCACCCATGCTATGTTTAGGAATAGGTCTTACTAGGTCCATAAGCAAGAGTTCTAAAGGTCGGGAGGTTGACACAGTGAGTTTGGGTTTATGAGGTGCATGTATTTGTTTTCCTAATTCACAGGTTTCACAAATATGATCTTTTAAAAATTTCAGTTTTGGAAGACCGCGAACATGTTCTTTAGAAGAAATGTTATTAATCAATTTCATGTTATTGTGTCCTAATCTGCGATGCCAAAGCCATAGATCAACATTTGTAGACACAAGACAAACATTGTCTAGGTGAGAATATGCATCTAGGTCACACATGTATACATTCTGATTTCTAGGACATAACAAAACTAATTTAACAGAATGATCATATATAAAACAGTTATGAGAACTAAAAGATATTTTAAAACCACTATCACATAGTTGGCTATTACATAAAAGATTATACCTGAATCTTGTGACTAATTGTACATTGGAAATTGTTATGTGCTTATTACCAACACTTCCAATTCTAATTACTTTACCTTTGTTGTTATCTCTAAAGGTTACCTCACTACAGTTTGTAGCTTGTAAATTGATCAATTTTGACTTGTCTCTAATCATATGTCTTGAACAACCGCTATTAAGATACCATTTACTTTTACTAGAATCAGCTACTAGATATATCTGCAAGATATACTATTTTCACGTATTGGTAAAAAAGGGTCTGATAAGCACATAATTCATACATTTTAGTATCCCTAATTTTGTCCTTTTAATTATATTAGTTTATTTAATTAATATATTTTATTTTATTTTGTAGGATTTAATATTTTGTTGCGATAAAGTCAAAATCTTGGTGATCAAGCAATATTTAATGCTCTTTTTCATGTAAGAAAATATCCAAGAAAAATCGTATAAGGAAAAGGAATGAGGTGGAACAATCTTGGTGTGCAAGTCAAATCCAATAAAGAAAAAGAAAGTTTATCTAGAAGATCTCTTTGTGAAGTTGATTGCCACTAGGAAGTTGAAACCTATATGGAAAAGGACTTTTAGGAGATTACCATGTAGATATTGAAATCAAAAAGGAAGGAGAGGAAAAAAAGGGAATGAAAGAGGCCAAGTTCAATGAATGTAAATTAGGGCACAAATTTATTTTTTCTATAAATATGTCTCTTGTTTTAGAGAGAAGGAGGTATTAGTTTAGGTTAGAAGTAGAAGTAGGATTAAATTATTTCTTCATTGTACGTTCGTTGGATGATCGTTAATTAAAGGGAGTTTTCTTATTTTATTTTTAATTTTCTACTTCTTATTTATTTTAGTTTGCTTATTTATTTTCATGTCTAGTTAATTTCTTTAATCTAGGATGAAGATGAAATTAAATAATTATTCATGATAATATTTTTTATCTCTTCTATTATTTATGCTTTTATGTTTAATTGATTTCACCTTCATGTTTCATTATTGAAATACCTTCGTTTTATAATTCTTATGTGATTTTAAATTAATTAAGAGGTTTTGATAGATTATTTTTAAGATATGAGTTTTTCATAATTCATGCTTGCTCAAAGAAGTTTTGATGGGTTATAGTTAATCCTTAAATTTTCATAGTCTATGCTTGCCCACGTTAATTATAAAATTACTAAATTAAAGGTAAGGGAGATCAAAATCATGATTAAGTTATAAAAATAGAAGAGATTAAATTACTTATTATGTTTATTATTTAATGGATTCGGATACCTAGATTGTTTCCTTATTATTAATTAGTTAAATTTTAGTTAATTGAATCTCAATCTTTATTTCTAATTCGCCTAAAATAGATATTAAGGATACATTAAAATTAATCTAGTCTCTGTGGGTTCGACCTGTACTTGTCAGTTCTTCAATTTGACACTGTGCACTTGTAGTTACATATTTTTATCACATCAAGTTTTTGGCGCCGTTGTCGGGGACTAGAATTAATTTTTTTATCCTTTACTATTTATTTATTCGAATTAGTTTTTCAACTCTAATTTTTTATTTTTTTTATTATTTTATTTTTTTCTTTCTAGGATTATCGAAGCGGATCGAAGGAGCGTAAAGATAGAGATTTTATTGTTGCGATATTCCTGGTATTTTGTATCTTAACTAAAAAAATAGTAGCTTAGTTTTATTTTTTTATTTTTTATTTTTTATTTTTTTTAGTTTTTATTGTTAGTTAGAAAACTAATTGCCGCATACATGCATTCACTCACGTAGAGCATATCCTGTTTAGGTTTTTACTTTTATTTTTATTTTTGTCAATTATAAACTGTGGTGATTGCTGGAGGATCGAGTTACGTCAAATTTCTCCTTCTTTTGTAAGTAACATAGTTTTAGGACACTTTATTTGTTTATAATTTTTTTTATTTGTGCATTCTCATTTGTAATTCAATTTAAGGGCACATCCCATAATAATATAAGGTGGGGATTTCATCACCCTTCCTTGGCCCATAAATAACCCAACCTGCATTTTGCATGACTTTGACCTAATAAAATCAAGTAGACGTTGGCCCTAGGACTCTCGAGCTCAATTAGGACAAGAAACTCCAAGAGGAGACTGAATTTTTAATTAATCAAACTACTGGTGTCTAGGAAAGTGGTTCAAAAGGCAAACGCCTAAAGAACATGTGGTTATTTAATTAGTCACCGTACCCACGGAGAGACTCCCACCGTTCTTACACTTATCTGGCTAGTGGCTTGATTAATTTTGAATTTTGTGGACCTTAAGGTGTAACTTGGAACAGTTAGGAGCTTTCTATATTTTATTTAGGTTAACCGTAGAATTAGGATATTTATTTATTTTTAATTTTTTTTTCCTTTTGTGTGATTTTCGTGGCTAGTTGTTTATTTGTCTTGTGATTTGTGGAAAGATTGACTCCTATTATAGTTAGAATAATAATTTTACTTGGAATCAAGAACCCTATGAAAATTTTAATGCACACCAAGTAAATCATTTTTTTCCAACTTATGAAAATCCTTATCTAAGTTCATATCCATATCCATATCCATATTCGAATCCAGAGCCTCAATATCCACAAGAATTTTCAAAAGAAGAAGAGCAAAAATTAAATACCTTAGAGAAAATTATGGAAGCTTTAATGGAAAATTAATTTAACACGAATCAAACTATATCTCGTCTAGAAATTCAAATGAGTCGGTTAGCCACCATAATAAATGAACAAGAGGTGGATGAAATTTCTAGTGACTCTGAGGTTAATTTTGAAAATCATGATTATTGTGGAAATGATGAGGAAAATAAAAATTTTGGATTTAATTCTACACACTTTGAGTCAAGCCAATTTGAGGAGTTTGAAAATTATGAGTCTATGCCTAAAATTGATCATGTCACATTTAATGAGTCAATTGAAAAAGTCTATACGCCTAAAGTTCCATATCCTGAAAGACTTATTCCTAGAAAACAATTGAGTGATTTAGTAGATCAACCCATAAAAGTAAACATAATCCAAGAGTTGTCCATGGCCCAAAAGGTAATTGAAAATAGACTCATGATTGAAGATGATCCAATTAATTTTTTCTTAAATCATCTTGACCAAAATTGGAATGAATCTAAATATTTAGATAAGGTTAATGAGATGTTAAGATCCACTTCACATAAGTCAACAAAATGGAAACATGCATGCGAGCCAAATCGTCCACACTTTGAGCATATTCGTAAATATTTTCTCGAGGTAAACTTTAAGCATAACTGTGATGGAAATTCTGACTATTTTCAATTTCTTAGACCTTCGAAAAATCTTGAAAAGTTCACACTCACTTATCCATTTGTATCATTCATTTGTAGTCATATACTTTTTAGGTTATATGAAATTCGTAGGTATGTACATTTGTTTTCTTTCTCACCACATTTTCTTGCAGCACAATACCCCCCACATTTTGTTTGACTTTTTATGAGTTGGATTAATTCTAATAAGTATTTGTGGAGCAAAACTCATGAGTAAGATTAAAAGATTTAGAACTCTTGAGCCTTTGATTAGATACAAAATCTTAGTTTGAAACACCATCTTAAGTAAAATAAAGTTCCTATGCATTTTTGGCACTTCACGTTCGCACTAACTCTTAGTTGTAGGGTATAAACTATGATTTGAACAATTTCAAGAAAAAAAGAGAGAAAAAATTTGAAGAAAAAAGAAACAGAAAAGTTGAAAAAAAGAGTTGAAAATGAAATAAATAATTGTTTCAATGTCCATCGAACGAAATAACTGGGTATCCAAGCCTCAGGAAACATCGATATTCACGCTGAAAAGTGTGATGGATATAAGCAGTTTGACTAGTTTATTTTTGTGGCCTTTGTTACTCGAGTTAGTAAGCCCTACACCTAGTGCCCTAAAGCCAATTGGTTTGGGAGTCATTGGTCCAACGCTCGCTACATGGATAACTCTGAAAAGCCTAAAAAAATGAGACATTGCACAAGTCAAGGGAAGAATTCAAAAAAAGAAAGGAATAAAAAAAGAATGGGAAAAAAGAAAAAAAAAGAAAAAAATGAATTTGCTTGATTTTCATGGTAAAAATCCCTACTAAGAGTTACATCACATACACAATGCATTCATCACATGGAATAAATTTTATGAAGGATGATGTCTTGAATGAAAATAGAGTATTTTTGATAAGGTGAAAGTGTAATTTTGAATTTAATTTTGCTTATGTATAATGCTCATGTATACTTAGAAGTTTTCTTTCGATTTCATAATTGGTTAAACTCAAAAATATTTTAAATTTTGAATTTTGTGGGTATATTCACTGCAAACCCTCACGAGACACAACTCGTCCACTTGGGGTAACCTTGGGGTTTAAAGGCTTGTTGGACATGCTAAGTTCAATCGTGTTTCCTACGAAAATGGGGTATTTTTATTTTTTATTTTATTTTCTTTTTATTTTACTCAAGGACGAGCAAAAGCTAGGTATGAGGGTATTTGATAAGCACATAATTCATACATTTTATTATCCCTAATTTTGTCCTTTTAATTATATTAGTTTATTTAATTAATATATTTTATTTTATTTTGTAGGATTTAATATTTTGTTGCGATAAAGTCAAAATCTTAGTGATCAATCAATATTTAATGCTCTTTTTCATGTAAGAAAATATCCAAGAAGAATCCTATAAGGAAAAGGAAGGAGGTGGAACAATCTTGGTGTGCAAGTCAAATCCAATGAAGAAAAAGAAAGTTTATCTAGAAGATCTCTTTGTGAAGGTGATTGCCACTAGGAAGTTGAAACCTACATGAAAAAGGACTTTTAGAAGATTACCATGTAGATATTGAAATCAAAAAGGAAGGAGAGGAAAAAAAGGGAATGAAAGAGGCCAAGTTCAATGAATGTAAATTATGGCACAAATTTATTTTTTCCCTATAAATAGGTCTCTTGTTTTAGAGAGAAGGAGGTATTAGTTTAGGTTAGAAGTAGAAGTAGGATTAAATTATTTCTTCATTATACGTTCGTTGGATGATCGTTAATTAAAGGGAGTTTTCTTATTTTATTTTTAATTTTCTACTTCTTCTTTATTTTAGTTTGCTTATTTATTTTCATGTCTAGTTAATTTCTTTAATCTAGGATAAAGATGAAATTTAATAATTATTCATGATAATATTTTTTATCTCTTCTATTATTTATGCTTTTATGTTTAATTGATTTCGCCTTCATGTTTCATTATTGAAATACCTTCGTTTTATAGTTCTTATATGATTTTAAATTAATTAAAGGTTTTGATAGATTATTTTTAAGATATGAGTTTTTCATAATTCATGCTTGCTCAAAGAAGTTTTGATGGGTTATAGTTAATCCTTAAATTTTCATAGTCTATGTTTGCCCACGTTAATTATAAAATTACTAAATTAAAGGGAAGGGAGATCAAAATCATAATTAAGTTATAAAACTAGAAGAGATTAAATTACTTATTATGTTTATTATTTAATGGATTCGGATTCCTAGATTGCTTCCTTATTATTAATTAGTTAAATTTTAGTTAATTGAATCTCAATCTTTATTTCTAATCCGCCTAAAATAGATATTAAGGATACATTAAAATTAATCTAGTCTCTGTGGGTTCGTCCTGTACTTGCCAGTTCTTCAATTTGACACCGTGCACTTGCAGTTAGGGTCCTTTGGGTAAATTTTCCATTTTGTATAAGTAACATTTGTGTTTTTCTTTACAAAACTGGGTACAGGATAATTTGTCTTACTAGACACAAGCATTCTATGACTAACAGATCTATAAAATTCATGATTTACTTTGTTTTTTATATCCAAAATTTTTTTGATGATAATTTATATAAGATCTTTCATTTTTCTGATAATTATAGAATTCTTTTCTTGTATTTTTCACAATAATAGGTGTAGTGTAAGTTCCTTTTTGAACCCAAATCATTTTTCCTTTATAGTTTTCATTTCGAGCATTGCACATGTGAATGGAATGACCATTTCGATTACAATACGAGAATTTAGTTAAGGGAGATGCATGAATTTCTTTCTCTTTACTCTTAACATGATAAAGTCCTTTATCTTTTATTCTGCTAGATTCTCCAATATATCATAATCCTTCTTTGTTAAATTCACATCTTTGTTGATTAAGCATAACATTAAGGTTTTCTTTCCCTTTTGTGAATTTAATAACAATAGTGCTTAAATAATCACATTCTTTAGTTAAAATTTTAATTTGATCTATCAAAGAAGAGTCTTCACTTTGTTTTTCTAATTCTATCTTTAGAGATGAATTCTTAAGCTTGAGATTTTTAATATCTTAATTTAACACTTGATTTTGTATCTGAGTATCTTCATTAATTTTAACAAGTGTTGAATTTTTAACTTCAAGATTTTCAATAGAAATAATAAGTGTTGAATTTTCTATCTCAAGATCTTTGTTTATTTTTCTTAATTTTTCTAGTTCTTCCTTTAGTAATAAATTTTCTGAATAATTATTTTCTAGTTTCTCTTTTTCTTCTTTTAAACTTTCATTAACTACAATTAAATTTGAGTTTTCAATTTCAAGATTTCTGTTAGTCTTAATTAATTTTTCTAATGAAATATTTATGTTGGTTCCCAGAGGCACAAAGGGATCTAGAAGGGGGAGTTGAATAGATCCTTTAAATCCTTTCCTTTTAAACGATAATATTAGATAATGAACAAATATAGCACAGGGGAAAATTATCTTTTAAAATCCCTCTTAAAGATCTACTAAAAACACAGTTCTTATTTTGATTCATGGGAAAGAGTCACAAATAGATATAGCAATTATAGCAGTTAATGACATAATGAAAATACTTAAAGTAAATGACAATAGATGTTTTTAAGTGGTTCGGAGACTAAACAATTCCTACTCCACTCTTCCACTCCTCTGAGCAGGATATTCACTATAGATAAGGTCGCAACGACCATTTACAATTGCACCACTTACGTTCCTTTAAGCCTAACAGACTTGGATTTTAGTCACTAAGACAAAGACATTAAGACCTCTTCAAGTTTCTTTAACTTGGAAATTTAGACCCTCAGCCTAGGACTCCTAGCCCTCTTCAAGTTTCTTCAACTTGGCATAGTGGACACAACGTCCCAGATCGCTAAGATCTCTTCAAGTTCCTTAAACTTGGTACAATGGTCACTTAGACTAGGTGAATCACAAGTTGATGTTGATTGCGTTTGAGATGCTACAAAGCTTTGCAATGATTCTTGAATTTTTCTAGTACTTAGCAGTTTTGAATTTGTTCTGAGTCGTAGAATATAGCTTTTATAATTTTACAGAAGTTCAACTCTTTTTTGTTCTTGGTGATTTGTACTCGGATTTGAATCCTTGTACACCTTTTATAGGCCTTTAGAAATTATCCCGTTGGAGAGTTCCCATTGGTGCATTTAATGATCTGCTTTTTGCCATTCTCTGTCAACTGATATGAGCGTAGGTAAACATCTTACTTTCGGCTCTGCAAACGTCCCATCAGACTAAAGACTCTTCTATCCCACATCAGAGATGTCACATCTTCATTCTAGCCATTTTGACTCAGCTTCATGTTGATCCTCTTCTCTGAATTTGAAGATGGTGATAAATGTTCTTGATATCTTTTCTCTGCTTTATTCTGCTCTGGAAATGTCAGTCTTATGATAGTTCTGACATGTTCTTCATACTTGACTTGAGCACTGAGTTTGTTGAAGAACGTAGAGTCCTGATTAGCTTTGTTCGATATTCTACACTATGATTGATGATGCAGTTCTTCGATCATCTCTTTGATTGCCTTGTTAGCTTAACGATCTTTAGTGTTAGTAGAGTTATGAGAATCGTATAGCTGATCTTTACATTTTGCTATACGATTAGGACTTCATCACCGCTCTATTGTCTGCTTTACGAATGAGTATTCTTTGATGCTTTGAGAAAACTCTTACGGACTTCTCTTTACTCTCTAAACATTCTTGCAGCTCTACGATGCCGAAGACAGCTCTATGATCTAGCTATCTCTTTGTTACTTTACAGTATCAACTGCTGCTCTACAAAATCTTATTTACTCTGCGAACTGACTTATTCATTTATGAACAGGCAGAGTACTATAGCAATTTATCCTTTGTAGAGATATTCTAGAGATTCCTTATGATTAGGACTATACTCATTCTTAGAGTATATCCTTCTGTGATCAGCTTCTTCTTTGTTTGATCATTAACTCATCTTGATGGCTCGTAGATGAGCTCTACTATATTTATTTTGTGCGCTTTAGTAGATGACCTGACTCTACTGTTTGTGATCACACTTCGATCTGGTAAAGTGACTCTATGATCGATTTGTCCTATCGGTTATACATAGAAAGTTTTATTAAGATCAACCTAAAATCTTTGATCTTTCTATTTTAAGTCCTTGTACAATATTTCTCTTTAAGGAATTTACAAAAACTTATATTACAAATATAAATTATTCATTTGTTTATCAAGTAATGATATTGTTGGTTGACTTAGCAATCAATAAATACGTACAAGTATACACGGTCAACAAGTAATAAAGTGATAAGAGAGTTGTCGATCCCACGATGAATTAATTCTAATATTTTTCTAAGTACCAATTTTATATCAACTCAATCTTATTTAAGTAGATGAATTAACTAAAATTAACAATTAAACTAAATATTAAAAATAAATAACTAAATAATAAAACATAACTAAATAAATAAATAAATCTAAGAATTCAACTTCACCCCATGCTTCATTTAAATCTCATAACTCTCAATTTAATTATACGGTCGCGATGAATTATTAACCGAGAATTCATTAATATTTATACGCATCTTCCGATGGTCATATAAACTTATCCTTTCTAAATCCACCACAATAGGAATAGAATCAGAAAGGAACATCATAGCTAAATAACTCACTATATTCCTATGTGAATTAAATTAACAAAAAATTTAAGTACAGATTATTTTTAGGTTACACATGGCATATAGGAATATCCCTATCCTATACACGAATCATAAATGTCATCCCATGCAGAAAACACAAATATATGTTATCATATTCAGATCTAACTCTAGATTTTATCTCCCGAATTTATCTAAAGTATTTCGCTAATTGTTGGCTAGACAGTTAATCAATATGCATAAAGTATGATAAGTCAATTTATATGGTACCAATCAAATAGAAAGAAATTAAATTTAAACTACATAAGGGATTGCATTAAAAACTTAAATTAAAAACACGTTCATAGCAGATAAAATTATAATCTACAAAATATTTAACATCAATAAAAGATAAGAATAAATAAAGGTTTAGAGAAGAAAAATTGTCTACTACATGTCTTCTATCTCCAAGCTTCATCAATCCATAGCCTTCATCGTTGGTGATATCTTGCTTGCTCTTGAACTTGGAAGAGAATTAGTCTCACATGGTGTTCATTGACTTTTTTCCAACATTTTTACAATCTCAAAATAAGACTATTTATAGGAGTTTATTTTTGCTAACCCTAATAGAATTACAAATCTAATTAAAATTACATACATAACATCCTAATTTTAATAAACTACTATAATACAATTCTTTTTTCAAATTTACTATTAATTCCCATGCAAAAATTAGGCTTTAGAGCATCCAAATTTTACTAGGAAACCAAAATCCGTGCAATAACTGAAACAGAACCCGACACCTACTAATTTGAGCGCCCGACGCTGCATGTCCTCAAAATTACCAAAATGCCGCTACTTCCTTAAAAATTCCAAATTTGCCCCTCCTTTGCATTTTCCTACAAAATAACATAAAAACAAATAAAATACACTCAAATTACTTAAAGATAGCAAAATACTAAATCCAAAAGTATCCAAATAATAAGTATAAAACTCACTCATCAGATAGTTAAGATCAACCTAACAGTTTTGATCTTTTCAGTTCTAAGTCCTTGTACATTTGTTATATAAGGACTTTACAAAGCTTACTAGAACAGATATATATTAATCATTTTTGTATCATCAAATTAGAGAATCTATCAATTTAATTTAATAAAATCTTCTTTAATAATTTTATTATCTTCATACAAACAATTATAAGCTTTTTGTAGTTCATGATGTTCTTCATTTATATTATCTAAAGTATGTGTGACAAATGAAGTACTAGGTAATTGGTGTTCAGAATTTACCTCAGATCTTGGTGATGAGTCATTGTCTTCCATTAAATATAGATTTATAATTTCCTCAGTTTTGCTTAACAATTTCTTCTTCATCACTTAGATCCCAGCCTTCACCAGCTATTAGTACTTTATTGTTGACTAGTTTTGGACAGTCCTTTTTGAAATGTCCAGGCTAGTTGCATTCAAAACATATATTTGAATTTTCATTGGAGCTGACATTTCTAAAGTTGTTGTTATTATTTGCTTTGAAATTTTCTCTTTGTGCTTTTAGCTTAAAGACTTGTTTGCCTTTGAAGTTATTGAAGTTGTTGTTTGTCTTCAGAAAACCTTTACTATATTTTATGGCTTTGCTTTGGATGACTCTCCTGGGTTGTCTTGATAACAAGGCAACTTCATTATTATCTAAACTCAGGAGTTCTTCATTTAGCTCTTCATCATTGCTTGCTTGATCTACAAGTAGAGCTTTGAATACAATTTCTTTCTTCTTGAGGTCTATATCTGATCCTACTTTTTCAACTAGTATGTCGACTTCGTGGGCACGAAGATTTCCAATAAGACTATCAAGAGTATAGGCAGTTAGATCTTGTATTTTCTTAATGGATGTAACTTTTATTTTCCATACAGATAGAAGGGCTTTGAGAATTCTTCTATTTTTCTCATTAGTTGTATATGTTTTCCCTAGTTATTCCAGCTCATCAATGATTCTAGAAAAATGTATTTTCATATCAATAATATTTTTACCTTTTTCCAGCTTGAAACTTTCATACTCTTGGATTAGAGCATATTTTATGGTTTCTTTGATATGATTGGTTCCTTCATAGGTTACAATCAATTTTTTCCAAATTTCTTTAGCATTCTTGTAATTGCTAACTCTTTTGTACTCTTTTTCAATGAGAGCACTAGTTCGCACTTGTTTAGCACTGGATGTTATATTCATAGCCTCTTCATATTTAATGGTACTGAACTCATCAACATCTTTCTCAACGATCTTTTCTCCTTCAATTTTTGTGGAAACTTTTACACCTCGTTCTATTGCAAGCCAAACTTTAATTTATTGTGATTTAGCATAGATTTTGAATCTATTCTTCCAGGTGACAAAATTTGTGACATCAAATAGTTCTGGACATTGATAGTTCTTCTCCGCAACTAGTAGCCTTTGTGTAAGCTAAAGATGGATCTACTTTTAGATATGCATGTATTCACTCAACAAACAAGTTAAAGAGCACTGCTCTGATACCAATTGAAAGTTCAATAATAATCTAGAGAGGGGGTTGAATAGATTATTACCAATTAAAAATTTATCTTAGGTCTTTTTGAATTTTTTAGTTAATAATTTGCAGTGTTAAATTTTAATATGCAAGACAGTAAGAATTCAATCACACAATGTACAGAGATTTGCTTAGTTCAAAACATACATCCCGGGTATGTTGCTACGTCCAATCTCAAGTTCCTCTCCAGGATTTGAGATCCTATTACTTTCAATAATAAATACTCATTCAATAGGCGAAGAAGCCTTTTACAAAGTTTTAAAGATAAACTTCCAACTATATATAACTAACTATCTTGGACATCAACCTCCCAGCTCCCTTTTCAAGCTTAGTTGCACCTTTCCTTTAAGTTCAGTTCTACTTTATGATCTAGTTTTGAAACGACAGCCTCTTCCTCACCTCACAAGTACACTAGAGACCTAACTCCTAGCTGACCTCTCTAAGACTCTAGTCTTGGTCAAATAATTATTCGGCTTTCTCACAGGTACATAAAATAAACTAACTCTACCCTTTTCCTTTTTACAAATAATTGAGAGAAATATGCTTCTAAAGTAAGCAAATAAAATTCAGTACATATATATAAAATGTTGAGAATTTACATGCGTCTCTTAAGTCCACTCTCATAGGGGGAGATTGTTAAAAGATCTGCATGAGATTCTATAATTCTTTATGTTAGATTTGATTGATGATAAAATGATTAAAAGAACATTCAAAACATTGTAAAGTCCTTCAATGTAATATATGTACAAGGATTTATATTAGAAAAATCAAATATGTTAGGATGATCTGAGCTAAACTGTCATTTATCTTATCAAAGCATATTTGTAATGTTAAGTATTGTAAAGTCCTTAAATGGATCTGATGTACAAGGACTTAGAATAAAAAAAGATCAAACTTGTTAGGTTGATCTTGTGAGCTGAAATGTTATATGTAAAAAGATTGCTAGAGCTATTGTTGAGCAACTCAGTCAGAGAACAAACTCCGTCTTAACAAAAGAATGATCGTAGAGCAGTCAGCTAACTTGGGATTCAGCCGACAAAGCATCGCAGAGCCTGCCAGGCAAACATAAGGTAAGGCTCATCCATTCGCAAAGTACAGTCTCGGCATCTTAGAGCAACTCTGGCATGACCAAAGAACAGACGTAGAGTTAAGTATGTCATCGCAGAGTTTGCCAGGCAAACGGAGAGTAAGGCTCGACGGATCAAAAAGCTCACTCGGCATCGTTGAGTTTGATAGGCAAACGTAGAGTGAAGTTCGGCTAGTCGCATCGTAGAGTTGGGTTAGGCAAACACAGAGTGACTCGGCAGACCGTAGAGTCAGTTCAAAAGTTAAGGCAGCAGTCCTCATAATGGTTATCAAGTAAGCTGTTTATGAGCTATCAGACAAGCCAACCGAAGATCTTAGAGTGCATCCGAAGTATCAAGTCCTAACAGAGATCATAGTGCAACTCAAATATACACTCTACGATTCCATTAAGACTCTACGACTTGCACCTTAGACAAGATCGTAGAGTGGAAAAACATCAGCCTGATTAAGTAATCGTAGAGTTAAGCCAAAGATAACAAAGATACTCAAGCAGCCTAAATGAAGCACGACAGAGATAATATCTGAAGATAGTAGAGCAGTCCTCTACAATGAAAGTGCTAAAGCATCAAAAGATCATAGAGCAGTCCTCTATGACATAACAACAGAGACAATACCTGAAGAACGTAGAGCATTCCTCTACAAGAATGAAGCTAGCATCTGAAGATCATAGAGCAGTCCTCTATAATAAGAAAGAGTCTGCAGAACTAACACCTGAAGAACACAGAGCAGTCATTTATGATAAGCAAGTTGCAGCAAAAGCTCAACAAAATCATGAACCCATGATTTGAGAACGTAAAACTCAATGGAGATCACAGATCATAAATGGCACAACTGTAGAATAGTAAGAAACACATTAAAGCGTAGAGTAAGTGCAGTCAGCCACTCTACGAGCTCCAAGGCAGTGCACATCACGCATGATCATAGGGCCATTGGTTTCTTTTCTTAAAAATTGACAAATTAGAAATGAAGAAAAGCTTTCCTATTTATAGAAAGTTTTGAGCCAAAGGTATACATGTAATTTGAAAATTCATTTTGAAACTAACGGCTCGGATTGCTTTGATTTGAAAAGGAAGGCTCAGATGAAGTGGAAGAAAAAGTCCACACGGATTGCCTAGCAGAAACATTCTTACTGACATTTGGCCCATGAAAAAATGTTACCAACATTTTCTTTAGCATGTGTCTATTTCAATTTTCAAAAAATTTTATAGCTCCGACACATGCTTTCCAAGATTCCACATTCATTTTCAATTTTGCAAGCCAACGGTGAGACAAGGCTTTAAGCCTTTGTAAGCTCATTTCTTTAATTAATGGACCCCACATATATATCAATTACATTCCCTAAGCTTCCAATTAGACTCCTCTTTTTCCGATAAACAAAGAAGACTTAGGCCTTTTGTTTATTTTTGGTTTTTATACAAAAATAACATATATATCTTATATTATTTTGAAAATCTTTAGTAAAGAAAAAATATTTTTGAAATAATAGAAATTCTCCTTGCCTTAGGAAATGTTACTTTGTGAATTAATCTCTTTAACACTTGATATTAAATTATTAAGGTCAAGAAAAATATTAATTCAATTAGGATGAGAAAACATTTTGGTCAAAGTAAATAATATAATTAAAAATAGTTATATATAAATCATATAGTGAGGATTCTACCATTTTAATTAACTTATTTACTAATTATTATTATCATCAAAATATTCCTAAAAGTTGGAGACCTATTAGAGTTTATTGCCTTAGAGAAGGTAGGTTCTGAAGCACAATGACTTTAGAATTTTTTGGGAAATATCCCTTTATGTTCAAGACTAGTTTCATTTGTTTCTTTACATTGTGATTGTAAGAGCTATAGGCAGAGCTAGGAATAAAATTTACAGTGACAAGAGTAAGCGTATACGTCTAAGACATAATATTGTGAGACAGTTGTTATCTGGTGGGGTTATATATATATATATATATATAGTCATTATCAAAAAATCGCCGAATCACTAGTATGTAGTTGCCAAATGGTGGGTTGGAACTTCGGAAGAATATTAAGGTGATGCTACAATAACAATAGTAAGACTAGCTAGTGTGCTAATAAGTCATACCCCTTGGTAAACAGTCGGCACCAGAATGAGTTTATTTCTTGGTGGCGAAATATCCAGGTGGCATTCTTCCGGAACGGAAAGATACATCTCCGGCGGCTCATGAGAGAGATTGGTCCAGCACGTTTGGTTGGACGGAAACTGGTTGACTGGTTGTAAAATTCTAACATTAATTTGACCAGAAGAAAAATGGGCGGATAATTATATCAATAGTATGGCAATGAGTTCTACTTCTGGTATACAATCTTGTTTTACACTCCCTTTATTTCAAAGTAAGAAAGTTTTCTAAAATAACAAGTAGGTATCAGAGTGGTCAGGGTTTCGTGTCTACTAAGCTCAATTTAAACATTAGAGAAAGAAATATGGTATCATCGGTTGAATTTCAAATTATGTCACAAGGTAAAATGACAAAAAAAATTTATCAGTCTTTAGCTGCCTAACTTTTTTTTTTTCTTTCTTTTTTTTTTTTTTATAATAATTATGTATTTTTTTTATGAGGAACCAGTTCGTTCGTACATAATTATTTATTGCAAACTACAAATCTTGAACACTAAAAACTAATTGTCAAAAAAAAATACTCAAAACTATTTTTAATGTCACGTATACTTTCTATTTCTATAATGTTTCCAAAAATTTATTTTTCAATATTTCAAGACATCCATAATCTCAACTCCACAACCTTTTTTATTTAAATATTTTTTTATGGAGTAATAAATTAAATTAACTGGTTATGGTAGAATTAGATAACATGGATCAACAAATTTATTTCTTCTTCAATTTTTGACAAAAAATGTGTCCACCTTTTTGACTGGCCAGTATTGCTTTGCTGGTACATTGATGGGTACATATTGATGGGTATATTAATGTGTATATTTAATATAGTTGGGATTTCTTAGTAACTTATTCCTATTATTAATGAGTATAAGTTATTCAACTATTATGAAAATTAATGTGTATACTGCTAATTAATCTACATAGTTTCTTTGATAGTGGTCCATAATTTACATATATATTAAATAGGGGTCCATCTAATGAAAATATATATTAACTAGAATAGTTGACACTGCCCTTCACTAGCATAGAAAATAGATTATACTTGGACGATTTAGTCAATACCAGTAGGTACAAAGAAAAGGTCCAAGTTTGATTCACATCTTATCACTTTTTATTGTTACTCAATTACAATTAAGTCTTTCTTTTCTGCTGATTCAAACTTCAAAAGAAAATGTCATTCTTCCATTGATTAGGATAAGGGCTCAAGGGACATCTAAGAGCATGAGCGCAATCATGCTTTTGCCCTTAACGTGGGGTAGTACAGTCATTACACCCACTTCATTAAGAGTAATAACAGGGACAGAGTTCATGCACAATCTCGCATCTCCTTTTTAATTTTTCTAAGGACAATAATTTCAGATTTGTTACATATATTTATGCGAACTCGTCATGCTTATAGAAATAATAAAGTTTATTTTAGCCAAATTTTAATTTAAAAATAATTTTGCTGACTAATTATTACATATATATTATCAGGAACTCCCGGAGTCTCAAAAACAGATGTAGTGAGCAACATGATTTATGAAACAAATACAAGACTTAGGTCTTAGAAACCCTGTCTATGGATGTGCTAGTACAATTTGTCACCTTCAAAACCAAATTAGTGATCTGCAAGCAGAATTGGCTAAGGCACAAGCAGAGATTGTAAACATGCAAAGCCAACAAACCAATTTACTAACCCTAATTTGCATGGACTTCTCACAACCTCATCGAGATCAATCCCTAATCTCACAACCACCGTATGAAAACCTAAATTTCTTTCCATATGATGTCAACCCAAATGCGGTTTTTGAGCCACTTTGGACATGATAAATCAAGAAATTAATTTTAATTAGTTTCACAAAATTAATCTAAAGTTTAATTAATTACATGTATCTGCATTAATGTTTATTTGGTTGTAACAATAACAATGGGATTTAAACCCTCAATCACTGTAATTATATTAAAGAAGCGATTAGTTTTAATAAGGTTAGTTGTAAGTTCATATGAATGATATGATGATTAAGTTGCTTATTATTCTCTTTAACATAAAGTAGTGACAAAAAAGGAGATTAATTAGTGCTATCTTTATACTGTTTTTTTGTTCGAATATTCTTGCGGTAAAAACAACTTTTGGGTGACCAAAAATTTTGATCTTCTCATGTGGTTTCACTTTACATGGTTTGCTTGTCAAACTTGGTGATTACCAAATTCTATGTTTGTTGAGATATTATATTCTAAACTTCGTGGCAAGTGTGTCCTTTAGTAGTGAATAAATGCTTTCATGCTTTTCTTTTTCAAACATGAGGAGCTTCTTTGGGGAAAATAAAAACCTTGAGCGCTGAGTCACATGACTAAGGCCTTAACTTACTGTAAAAAAGATTAGCCTGCAATTAATTTTACAAATTTCCCTAAACTTCTGGGATTGAGATATAATAGTACAAATTTCTTAAGATCAAAAACTACAAAAAGTGTAGTAAATGATATACTTTGACATAATTAACTTTTTGATAATAAATTAATTTGAATTTTTTTAACAATAGAAAAAAAAAGTTAATCTAAAACAAAATTAGGTATAAGCATGTCTTTTGGGAAAACTTATTTATATGTGTAAGAAATAATTAAAAAGTCCAGTAACTTAATAAGACACTCAGTTTGGGAAAAGAGTATTAAACCGTGCTCTTCTTTTAATTTACTCCATTAATTAATTAATTAATGTGAAGATTAATAAAGTATTTGGTTAAAATTAAAGGGGTAGAAGAAATATAAAATAAAAAAAACGCGCTTTGAATGTTACTCGTCTGATCAGTCCATGCACGTGCAACCCACGATCCATCCATGTCAATTTACTCGAAAATTTGTCGGCAAACCATTACACCTCTTAATTTCTCAATTTATTTTTTTAAAAGAAAATATATCACAAAATACAATCATATATAGTATAAACTTTTTCTACACTTTTGTGAGTTTTATCCATCTCAATATATACAAGTAATGTTTGCATATAAGAGTTCTTTGATTGCAACATTAATTACAACAGCATGGAGGCCCCTGCAAGGCAGGGCTAATTCTTATAATCTAATAAATAAATTTTTAAAAAAAATATTGTGATAGATAATTTTATTAAAATGTTGAGATAGCTTTGTTGAATTTTTTTTTATTTTTTTATTTGCAAAAAAACAATCATTGCAAATAACCACAAATTCTTAGTATGTTTTATTTTTTAAAATATTTTCTAAAACTAAATCATATTATTTCATATCCTAATCATAAACATACTCAAAAAGTTTATCCTGACGTGCTGCACGTACATGCTCTTAAAGATGAAAACTTAATCCTAATTTTTCACATGTTAATTATTTGTGGAACATACTTATTAGATATATCTTTTTCTTATATATACTATTAAATTTTACTATTAAAAACAGTTCTTAATTTATTTTTTGTTAATACACATCGTATGCAACATTTAATATTAAAAAAAATAAGTTAAATCAAAAATAATCTTTTTTTTAGGGAAGAAGTATGAAAAAGTTCAATAAAATAAAGTTAAAATCGGAAAACCAAAAATCTATAAATGTTAAAAAATTGAGTAATCATACAAATTAAATTTGGCAAAGTAATCATGGAAAGAGATAATATTGCAAAAGTAGTATTCTAAATAGAAAACAAAAGGTAAAAAACGGTAAAATTAGCAGCAGTATAAAATAAAAATATAAAAAAGGAGAAACATAAAGAGCTAATACTGAAAGTTAAAAACTAAAGACATAATTTCAGTGCAAAATATAGATATAACAAAAAAAAATTCAAAATTATGTAATGAACTTACATGTGTACATGTATTAAGAGACACTACAGCATAATTCAAATTGTTGAACCAAAATCTAAAGAAGAAAAGAATTACTACTACAATTCAATTCGAGCTAATAATACTATATATAACAAAAAGAACATAATTTAGAAAATAGGAAATCCCAAGTTCAAAAATCCTCAACCTAATGATAAGGGAATTGATGGCGGGATTGCCATTCACCTGACATCTCACTCTATACACAACCTAATGAGATATTGAATGAATATGACATATATATATAGGTGTCCAAAAAAAAAAAAAAGAGAGAAGGAAGCTTGGCGTCAAGAATTATATTTTGGATTGGACTCTAACATTTGAATGATTAAAAATAAGAGTTTGTTTTGGAATATTTTGTTCTATTTTATTTGTGATTTTTAATTATTTTTTTTGCAATTAAATGATACAAAAGTGTAATATTTGATGATATCTATTTTAATAAAATTATTGCTCAAAAACAGATAAATATTCAATAGTTAGTAATATATATGTGATAGGTAGTAGGTAGTATGTAACTAATACATATATGAATTCCTATTTTGGATTAGATAGTATATATGAATTTAGACCTCGTAAATGGGTTGGGCCAGCCCAAATAAGCTGGGCCATGACTGGGTTGGGCTAAAATTGGGCTGAACTAAAAATGTATGATTTTTATTGCGCTACAAAAGTGAGGCTCATAACCCAAAGTACAATGAGTTGAGCCGGCCCATGGGCTTTTCATATTTTTTTAAATTTTCCTTTAATTTAAAAATTAAACTTATTTAATATAAATGAATTAGTAATTTTAAGTAATAATGATTTGAAAAAAATGGTGAACAAGAGCCTTAACAACTTTTTAGGTACTAGTTAGTGTTTTTTTTAAGAGAAAACGAGCAAGAAGTTTCAATTGATTAGTATGATATCGACAATATAAAATCAATTTTAAATAATTCACTAATTGTTATTCACTTTTTTGTTTCTTTCTTGTTACATATTATGTTTACTTATACACAATTTATATTTTTTTATTTTATATACAAAATAATACTAAAGGACCCGATATCATCGTTCACAAATAGTTCACTACAGAGTTAAAACACTATAAATTAATGATAAAAGATAATAATTTTTTCGATTTAATTATCATAAGAATGTATGATTAAGGCAGATGTATCACAAAAACTTCAATTTGATCATATAGATAAATAAAAGCGGTCTTAAGATAACAAAAATTGAATTAAAATAATAGAAGCAATCGATTTGAGACAAAGGAAGTGAGATTGGAAGTCTAAACAAACAAAACTAAAAGCGATATTTTTTTTTGTTTACTATTAAATTCTTAAAAAATTGAATTTGATACTTAACTTTTAGTATTATAGTGGAATGAATAAATTGACTAATTTAATTTTAGATTTGGATGGGTTGGGTCACTGGTGGCCTAGGATGATTTGGGTTGGGCTAAAACTAGGTTAGGTCAAAAAGGTCCAAATTTTTTAAAGCTTAAAAATGTAAACCCATAGTCCACTTTTTTATGGGTGGGCTGGCTCATGGACTTGGACCACTTTTGTCAGGCCTATAATTGACTGTGGGTTGCTTATCAAACTAATTGGTTGTAACAAACGCGTAAAGATATAATTTAGGGTCCTTTACAGAAATATACAATAATTAGTAAAATATTACAAAAATAGTGCACTAACAAAATAATTACAAAAAAAATAGTGTACTAACAAAATAATTACAAAGAGAGTGCAACAAGATAAACTCATTAAATCATTTCAGTTTCTTAAAAATAAAGAATTCCTTAAATCAAAGAGAAGTAACTGTCATAATTAATAATTCAAATTCAAATATTTTTCAAAATTCAAATTTTAAAAGGCTAACCATCACTGACCGTGACTCCATATTTTCCGGTCAACCATCACCGACCGTCACCAACCATCACCTACCATCACCATATTTTCCGGTCAAGCATCACCGACCGAAAACTCCATATTTTTCGGCCAAAATCAACAACACAAGGCTGCTATGTTTCACAATAGATCCAACAAACAAGAGCAATAAACATAACATGTCTGGGCAACAAACATTACAGGTTGGATTCTGCTGTCCGACGAGATTTGGTTACCCACAAAAATTAAAATGGTTACCTTTATATGAAAGTTTGGCTACCAACTGCACTGAAATTTCTCTTCTTCTCTTTTTGATTTATGGACTAAATCAACCTTTGCCACCCCTTATCTGGGCTTCACCTACTACCTCCAAGGTGTCACAGGCAACAATAGTCGCATCTACAAACTCGCTCTCTCTCTAATGTCGCTCTAAGAGGATGCAGGTTTGGTTACCTTGGTATGAAAGTTTGGTTACATTGGTATGAATGTTTGGTTACTAACTACACTATGAAAAAACTACAGGTGTTGAGGCAGATTAGTTACCTTGGTATGAAGATTTGGTTACCTTGGTATGAATATTTGGTTATCTTGATATGAAGATTTGGTTACTAACTGCACTATGAAGGTAACCTGATAAAACTGAATTGGTTACATTGGTATGAAAGTTTGGCTACCAACTGCATCACATTCAAAATAAATTGGTAACCTAATAAAAGTGAATTGGTTACCTTAGTATGAGGTTTGGCTACCAACTGTACTATGAAAAAACTACAGGTGTAGAGGTGGATTGGTTACCTTGGTATGAATGTTTGGTTACCTTGATATGAAGACAAAGAAGGCAGGAGGGATGAGGTGGGGCAGGAGGGAGGGGGAAGAAGAAGGTGGGAGGTGAGAGGGGATGGGCGGAGGGAGGGCGGGGGAAGAAGAAGATGGGAGGGGGGAGGGTTGCGGGAGGAAGGAGGGCGGGAGTAGGGGGAAGAAGAAGGTGGAAGGGGATGGGAGGGAGGAGGGTAGCGGGAGGGAGGGGATGGGCGGAGGGAGGGCGGGGAGAGGGAGGGAGGCGGGAGTAGGGGTTGGGGCGGTAGGAGGGAGGGGTGAGAGAGAGTGATGAATTAAAGGGATAGAAGGGAGGAGAGAGAAAGTAATTAATTGTAACCTATTAAAACACTCCCCTAAATTAAAGGGATAAGAATGCACTAATTTTGTAAATAAAATATTGCATATGCACTAATTTGTAAATATTTTATTTTTGCACTTTTGTTGTAATTTTTTATAAAATTGTACTAATAAATGTAATTGTCCCTTTATTTTAAGATATTTTATTTCATTCATATTAAGTTTGTTATTGTATTCTTTGATAAAAGTGTAGCATTTCACTATTCTATTATTTAAAATTACATCGCTTTGAGTTGTTGGTATAACTTACTAATTTTGACAACCCTATTTATATTTTTCCTCATATAATAAATGTAAAATATCCTCCTTGTGGCAAAATATAAAAGATACTTACTAAAAGCTCAAAATTAAGGAGATAGCTTATTCTTTTGAGAAAAAATTTAGTCACTTATATATTAATATATACTTTTTTTATTAGTATTATTCTAAAAAAATTTAAAAAAAATTATTTTCTCATATTTTAGAATTTAAAATGGTGAGATTACATGCATGAGAATAAGACTACAAACGAATCGAAGCGAAGCGAACAGAGAGCTGTTCGAATTCGACTCGAAACGTTACATTTTTACTCGAGTTCGACTCGAATTCGAATTGTATTTGAAAAATTCTACTCAGACTCGAATATTTATTACTTGAATTCGATCCGACTCAGATCGAATTATATTCAAACTACTCGTGAGCTTCAAATTCAAGCTCGAGTTCGAATCTCCACATAATAACTAGCTTTATAATAAATATAATTATAAATTGAATTTGTTGTTTTATTTAGAAATGAGAAAATATATTTACTATTACACTTTACAAATATAAAATCACAATTAAAATTAAATAATAATAATAATTAATTATCGTAATTTGATTTAATTTTGTATATATTATAAGAGAATGTATCGAGTATCTAGCCGAATCTGTATCAATCGAGTATGTATCGAATCACAATCGAGCATTTGAGTAGTTTGAATTTTCAACGAGCCGAGTATAATCTTGCTCAGATTCTACTCATATTTTTATTTGAACTATTTTTTATGCTCGGATTTGGATCATATTATTAACGAATTCGAGTCTCGCTCGTATTTTTTCGAGTCGAGTCCGAACTATTTGATTCGTTTACAGCCTCACATGAGAATATGCACGTAGACAAGGTAAGTGAGCAAAATCAAACGTTCTTTAAAATAAATTAAATTAATGAGCCATAAATTGAGTAAGGGGGTGTTTGATAAAAACTGAATGAATTTGAATCTGAATATGAATGAACTGAATCTAAATGAGTTGAATTTGAATCTGAATGAAAAATGTTGTTTGATAATTGACATATCTGAAACATCTGAATAACATAATTTTATTATTTTACCCATCTAAAAAAAATTCAAAATTGTTGTAAATTTATTTAATATTACTTAATATAATAGTTAATATTTTTTTAAAATGTTTAATTTTTTTTTTACTTCATTCAGCTGCTCATTCAACCATTCAGCTAAAAAATCTGACTTAGCCATTCAGCTCAATCATTTGACCGATTCAGCCATTCAGACCAAAACAAATGCACTAACCGATTCAGCCATTCAATCATTCAGTTCTAAACAAACACTCCCTAAATTGTATCTCTATCACGTATGGCCCATTGGGGACATTTGGTCTCAAAATGAACATGCAATCTCCAAGTCAATTGTCCACTCTCTTTCTATCTCACTTTTTAATTTGTAGTGACAAACTCCTCAATTTATGCGGAATATTGATATGGACTTATGGAGTATCTCAATAAGAAGTCGTAAATCAAAGAATACGACTAGTTAGTTGGTCCTTACATATTTTTTAATCATCTTCACATTTTATCAGATATCTGATTATCAGTTCACATTATTAAATATTTAAGATGACCATTTTAAATGACCTCTACCAAACTCCCCCACAAGATAATATGTTAATATCAAGTTAAAAATTTGTTGAAGCTTTATTAATTTACACTAAACTTGATATTATTTTTGAAAAAGAATAAATAATTAAATTTATATTCATTAAAATATTATTATTTTTTCCTATTTAGCATTTATTATGAATTTGTTTATATTCTAAGTTTTCAAGTTACATACAAATAAGAAAAGTGTTGACTTTAAGATGCATAACCAGTTGTCAAGATTGTAAGTTTTAAATATAATAAGTTTGGAGCATGACTTCTGCGTTTAAAATCTCACTATGGAACAAGGAAAAACATTTACATCCAAGATGAATTTGATTGAAAAGTCTAATTATATGTGATATGAGTTTTAAATTAAAATGTGGTATCAGACTTTCTCTGACATTAGAGAAAAATCAGGTTATCGAGCTAAATACACAATCTATAATCAGAGCCGACCCTGAGTTTTTAGGGGCTTAAAGCCACAACGAAAAAAATGGGCCCTTTTCGAGTCAGTGCCGGAATCAGGACAAAATTTGAGGGGGGTCAAAATTTGAGGGCGGTTAAACTCACTTTGATTCACCCAATCCACTTGGGTCATATCCTATACATGTATAAATGTTTCTTAGCTCACCATATTAGCTATTTATGAGTTTTTAGCAAATCTTCTCATTCAACCATTTTATCAAACAACTTGTCTACAATGTAAAAATTTCCAGATTTTATAAAAGTTTAGGCATGGTTTAGCCCAGATTTCTTCATAGAAATCCTTCCTTATACTTACGTATAGTACATATTCTCATTACCCAACCAATTCCACAACTAATTCACATAAATATATACCAATTTTACATATAGATTTACCCAATTTATAAAAATATAGCAAAAATAGATGGATTACCTCTTGAAGCTTCGCAGAATTGGAGGCCCTAAAAATAACAATTTTTTGATGGGCCTAAAGCTCCCGCACCTCTTGCTTTAGGCCAGGGCCGGTGCTGTCTATAATTTAGCTAGCTTCTTAGAGTCGGATATCATCTTATAAATTAAAGGTGATAATTTAATGATCTCTTCTTTTAATGTGTACGGTTATATATTTTGCTTCTAATTTTTTGTTTTTACTTCTATTTTGTTTTGAAATCAAAAGCATAATACTTTTAAAAAAGTGGAAGCAAAATCCATGTTGGCAACAAAAAAGTAAAAATACAAAAAAAAATATTTTTTTAATTTTGGCAACACAAGGAGCCATTTAACTTTTAATAAAGTTCAAGAATCAGACCTTGTTAACAACAAAATTTTAAACTATACTTCCTTATAAAAATAAATAAAATTAACATTGAAATAAAATTATCCAACAACATTGTTTGATTTTTGTTTTCACAAGAGAAAGTAAATAAAAGCATAAACATATAAAAACAAAAATAAGAAGCAAAAACATAAAAGTAGAAACAGTTACCAAATGAACCCTAAATTTTTCCTAAATTCCTAAAAATATCATTTAGTTGCAATGATCTTAGTCCATTCTAGGTTTTAATCTTGAGAGAATATTGCACTTGTACTATCATCAAATGTAAAAAATAAATTCACAAGTCTTTTTATCCTAGTACAGTAAGTTATGTACTAATATGATGCGGTGAAACTATCAATGAATATTAGAATTTTCATATATTTTATAAATTACGGAGTTTTAGTTTATTTGATATATTTTTATTTATTATTTACAAAAATTCAATAGTTCTAGAGTTAGTATTATTTTTAATTTAACAATTTCCTTTTTCAAATAAATTTAGGTAGAAAAGTTTTCAACTGGTCGTAGAAAAGTTAATTAATAGCTTTTATCCTTTTCAAAGTATATATAAAAAAGTACCTAGCTGTAAATATAGGTTATCTTGAATTAATACAATCTAAATTCAATTCAATTCCTAATTATAATATTACTATTTGTTTTCTTTTGAAGAATTTTCTATCTTCCATATTAATTCAAGGTTTTATCAATGTTTATTCTTTTGTCTAATTCTTACATTTGTGTTAATACGATAAATTAACCAAGTTTCGATTACGTCAATTAGTATCAGAGCCCGAATTTATATTTCTTAATTAAATTTGTGTTAATACGATAAATTAACCAAGTTTCGATTACGTCAATTAGTATCAGAGCCCGAATTTATATTCTTAAAAGGTATGACTGATCAGAAAGTATAAACCACCACTACGCCACCTGTTGAAGAGGGAAGCTAGCCACACTTTAATTAATTTCAAAATCCAAAAATATTTGGATTTTCTATCATTGTCATCAGTGGGCACCAATACTTCGTCTTATACACCAAGGCTTTTGAGCCAAGCACTAATAGAGGTATACAATATACACACGATTTGGGTCTTGAACCAATTTGACAAAATTATTATTTCAGTCCCTTGCTTTGTTAGAAATTATACTTTCGCACTTTAAAATTTTGTTTGGTTGAATCAATTGTTTGTTCTTGTATGGGTATAAGGATGCGTAGCCATAATGATATGTTATATGTTTTATTTTGCTGATACTCATACATATGACAAAGATGGTTTATTCATTGGCTATTTGATGTTGAAAAATGTTTTTATTATTTTGAAATCCTTGATAAAGATTGTTAGTCTCCATCTTTCTATTAAATATTTTGATGATAACACTTAGTAAATAATAAAAAATAAAAAATATTAAATTAGTATCCTCTCCATAGGTTTTCTGTGGACATACTTTTTATATATTTAATCACTTATTTTGTAATTACTATGGACCAAAAATCTTTTTTCAAAACTCATTGAATTAAATTTATACTTAATCTTGATAAATTAATATCAATTGTTATAATTAATTTAATTCATATATATAGTAACATTTCCCAAAGTAAGGAGAGTATTTAAAATTCCAAAATGATTTTTCAAACCAAGTATTTTATCTATACATTTATATCTATATATATAAAAGAGCATTTTTGCCATCCTAATAGCCAAATTCGGCTAGTGATGAGAATTGTGCAAACCAAATTATAAAAACCTTTTATGCCAATTTCTCTTTCTGCAAAGCTTCAAAAGTAAAATTTCTTCTTGTAGCGCCTTTAAGGCAAAATCTCTTCTTCTTGCAATGCCTACAAATTCAATTTCTCTTTTTGCAGCAAAAGTAAAAACTCTTTTATATCAAAATCTCTTTTGTGTAAAAAAATGAATTTTGATTTATTTTAATGGCAAAATTCAGTTACATCTTGGCCATTGATTTCAAAATCAAACTGATCTCATCCATTGATAAATCAGTGGACCAAAGTACCCCAAGTCTAGCTTTTCTTTTAACAAAACTTTCTTCATTTCTCATTACCAATTCATAAATTAATAAACTTACTAGTTAAAATTCTCTCATTGCCTACATTTTATAAAAGCTTAGAAATTCTCTTCTACTCTCTCAATTTTTGAATTCTACATTTTGAGATAAATGCTTAAGTTTATATAAACTATGTATCTCTTTAACTGTTATAAACTATGATATAGATATTACTTTTCAAATTGTTATATTTTATATCTATTTCATCTACAGAATTCTTGTTGAGATCATCTAAAGAGAACTGTAATCGTTTATATATAAATACTATTCACAAAGTATTTTGAAGTGCAAAGTGGTTATCTTAGAAATTTGATTAGCTCTCTAATCAATATAACACCGAGTGCCTACACCTAGTAGTTCCTCTGATTTTATTTGTATATAAATCGGTTGTGAGCTCTGCTTTGGTAAACTTAAAAGTATAGTTATCTTAGGAATTTGATTAGCTCTTGTGATTAATCTTAGCACCAAGTGCCAAGGCTGTACTAATCAAAGTTTATCTCACGTGTAGTTTTAATAAATAATCAAATATAACTTTAATGTATATTAAGGGAAATAAATTAAACTTATCTGGTACATAAATCAAATTTAGTGAGCAGAGACTGCAATACACTGTTCTTGAGTAGAAATTTCGTCTCTTAGAGAAATCTTTCTCAGTGTTAAGGTCACTGATGAAAATCTACTTCAAAATTCAACGACTCTTTACCCCAACTAACCAGTATTGAAAATAGTAGGATGACCCATGAGCAACTTCGAATTTTCCTTACTCGAAATCAAAATTGCACCACATATATATAGGGAACATGTATTTGCTATGGATCAAAAATTGGCATATACCATCTCTACCTTCCATTACAATTATGAATGGATGAGATTAAAAAACTGCACTCGTCGTCCACTAGAATTTCTAGCAGACTGGACTAAACAAATTTTTGGACTAATATACCCCTAATCAGGCTAAGTTAGCGAAGCAAAAAATTCACTGCGTCCGCTAGAATTTCTAGCAGACTGTAATCAGTCTACTATTATCCCATTGTTAAAGAATTTTCCTAAGGTAAAAGCATCCAGGTGATCAGCGATTCTAGGCAATTCCGTGCAAACCCTTCAATTGGTAACAAAACTTCAAATTTTGCATATAAGCGTGTTCGATTTACGTTTAATCGGCGAGTTTTTCGAATTAGAAGGTTAAGGGGCATTGGTTGAAAGCTGTGACCTTCCTTACTATGTAGTGTTAGAAATATCCATTTGTGTAAAACTCGTGTGGTTCATGATCTTCCTTGCTCTGTAATGTCTGAACCTTTTAGCTTTTGTTTGAGGTCCTTGATTAGGCATAATCCTAGTATTAAGATTCTTTAAAACTGCTCCCGACATTCTGCTGAAGGAACATTGACCAAGTCTTTCTTAATGCCTGCACGAAAAGAACCCAGTTTTGGCCAACTTTTCCTTTATGTTGCAGTTTAAACTTTAAAGGGCATATGGGTGATGAAAGTGGTAATTAATGTGGTTGGTGGATCACATGTGTGTTTAGTAGCAGAATAGTTTGCCTTTCAATTTATTAAAACTTGGTCTTATTGTGATGGTATAATTGATGTTATATATACATTTATCCTTCGTGTTTTTGAATTGAGTACTTCGATTGATTTGGATATGAATTTGTGTAATACTATATGTACTTTGGATGTTAGGTTTGTTGAAATTGAAAAGTTTAAAGCTTTAGGACATTATAGTTTCACTTTTATGATGTTAGTATGTTATAATTGGAGGGTTTTCACTGCTTATTTTGCTAAGGCTTCTCCATATAAATTGAAAGTTAGTCTTTAATAGATGAACTGAATTTTATGCCTTATTTGATTGGTGTGTGTATATACCCACATATTTTCATGCATACGTATAATATTCGACCTTTCCTAATTTTCGGAAAAAGATGTTGTATTTGAGATTATGTGTCCATGTGACTTCATAGCGCAAATGAAATTTTTGGTCTTTTATTGACTTGGTTTTGTGGTAGTGGTTAGTCAGACTGTTATAGTTTAGAATCTTTATGTTTTTAATATTACGATATTAGTGATCTTGTCGGTTTAGTTATTGTTAGTAGTTATGTGTCTCATAATCATAATGGCAGGCTCTAGCTCATATCCAAATTTGATGTAAATTTTTCTAAATTGTTTAATACTTGACATTGTGATGAATGTTTAGGTAAGCTATGGATATTAATCCCAGACCTTTTAATCCTAATGTCTTATGGGACCGAGAAAATCACGTATCCTCAGACTTATGACAAAATATTGTAAGTTTATTAATGTATAACAAATTTCACTTAAACTTTTGTTAGAAACATTCATGTTGTGATAATTTATATTCTTATATGTTATTTGACTTGTAGGATAGGGGTGTGTTAGAAATTTGTCAAATGTTTGTAAAATTAACTGAATGGAACTTGACTGAACAACAAGAATATCTACTGGAACAATTAGGTTTTGGTATATTTTGTCATCAAGCTGTAGTGTCAAAGATTGATGCATCTCTTGTATCTACTCTAGTTGAGCGTTGGAGAAGTGAAACAAATACTTTTTACTTAAATTATGGAGAGGTTAGCATAACTATAAAGGATGTGGGATTTTTATTCCAGTTGCCCATATTAGGAAAACCTTTGACTTGCGAAGAACTAGAACATCCCAAAAGCTATTTTATAAGGGTTTTAGGGCAATAAGCTGCAGTAGATGACTGGGAACAATGGTATAAAAGGGGGGCATAAGTTTGCCTTGGTTAAGACATAGATATGGACAAGTACCTGATGATGCTACTTCAGATGATGTGGTAAAACACACTAAGACATATATGTTGTACTTGTGTGGCGTTATTTTGTTTCCAACCAAGAGTAAAAATGTTGTGCATCCTAGATATTTGTTGTTATTAGAAAGATTAGAAGGCATAGTTACATATGCTTGGGGGCAGCAGTTTTAGGGCATTTGTATAGAGGTTTGCATGATGATACTCGCAAAACAGCGAAAAAATTCACAGGATGTGCAACCCTTATTATGATATGGGCTCATGAAAGGTTTAACATTGGTCGTCCTACCCCTAGGCCTAAGTCTCATAAGTTGATACCAAGGGCATTATCGTGGACATACTCTTCTTTTGATCCTAATTCAAAACATTATCAACATCAAAGAAATCCACATCACCATCTTGTGTTTTACCGAGGAGAGTTTGATAATATATATGTTGGAAATAGATCGGGTGTGGCGTCCATATCAGTTATTTGATAGACATTTGGCTTGGGACTTTTTTGAGGCAAGGTTAGGTGGAGCCACTCGTATACCTTTAATACATTATGACATTGTTGAGTTTTAAATGCTTGACAGATTTATGAGGCAATTTGGATATTTGCAGTCGTATCCATCTAATGCTGAAGACATGGTGGAATTGAGGGAGGAACATAAATTGTTTGAGAGAATAAATTATGAAAACCATAGGGCCAATTATATTCAATTGTGGGAGGCCTACATGGAGAGTTTAGAAGGGCAAATGTTAGAGGCTTTGCAACAGATATCTACCGAGGATTATAGGAAATGGTACAGAGAAATTACTCAGAGACGGATATACCATTCTTAACCTTTCAGGCGTCAAGGAAAAGATTATGAGCCACCGGCATTCATTGACCAATATGTGGCTATAAACACTGTAAGATATTCAATTTATAATATTTATTAATGTTTTTGTTTTTTAAATTGATGATCTTGTTTTACTAATATAAATTTTGTTTTTTTTAATTCTAGATTGAGACTTCAAAAGCTATATTTGAAAAGTTTTTGTTAAATGAACAACCACTTGAGTTAAGAACCATGTATGAGACATGGTTCAATACACTATACTAGTCATTCATGAATGATTATAGATGGGTTCTAATCAATCCAAATCCAACGCAACCTCAACTGGACAAATGGAGATTGACATGACGGGATCCCAGCCTACGATTAAAGAGACTCAGCCTAGTGTTGGCCCTTCTACTCAACATAGTAGGAAGTTACTGGTTAGAAGGAGAGAGGGAACAAAGCACACTCACTTTGTTAAGTACTTAAAGATTGAGAAAATCACTTGGTTAAATCACCATTAGTTTAGTATAATTTGCGACCCATCAGACTTTCCTCATATCCATCCAGGCGGTCTATACAAGTTAGAGTTTAAGGATGTGAACTGTCTGAGACCAAATGGTTGGTTATGGGCATATGTATTGGATAAATATTTGCTACTGTTGAGAGACAGAAAAGCTAAGATGTGGAATGAAGGTATCCAACGATGGGCTCTGTTTTATTTCATACTAACATACTTTGCAGAGTTGGGCACCCAAAACTTACCGAGTGTCGGAGTAAGCAATGCAACCACACTTAAATTTTTAAGGAGTTACATCAATCCTCCAGTTGGTGCCCCAGTACATGAGTGTCATTACATATTCATTCCAGTCTTCAACGAAAGCAACGATCATTTTTGCTTATTTATTTGGAGTGTCAACAAGTGGGAAGTAATGCTATTTGACCCACTTTATGATGATAAACCATCAATGCCATTATCACAATTATACCAAAGCTTCTTTGCGGTTGTGGTGAGTTCATTAATATATTACTTGTTTTTCATGTCATCACATAGACATATATTATATATTGGAAATTAAATGATTGTTTTGTGGTTTACAAGTGGAGTTAATTCCTTAGTTGCTTCGTCAGGAAAATCCTACAACAAAGTGGCCAAGATCGAAGCCGAAAGTTGAAGTCTGTGTGAATAGGTCGAGATAATGGAATTCAGACGATTGTAGTGTTTATGTTACAAAGTACGTAGATTTCTTTTTGCACTAAATAAACATTATGAAGGAACCAAGGTGGACTCCTAATGAGGCTTATAACTTTAGATTTAGAATAGCACATGAGCTTAGGATGTGCAAAGCTGGGGACATTCCTGAAAAATATCTTTGTAATGACCAAACTTTAGATTTGGATTCAAATGAAGACTAGTGAATGTATATTTAACTAACTTTCGTAATACATTGTTTTATTAACTCGGATGAATAGTTTCAAAATGATTCCATTTTTGTATTTACGTAAAAGTGGATGTCGTTCAAAGCATTGTGTATTTAAGTTTGTGCGGTTTCTATTGCTTTGTATTGCTATGGTTCAGTTTGTGTTGTATTGCTATATATACAGGGCATTCATCTTTGTATTGCTATGACTTGTTGGTAACAGCTACAAGGATACTTGGTTCAAATTGTTTTGCACATTTGTGTTGTAGCACTTTGTATTGCTATGGCTTCATTGGTTTCAGTTTGTGTTACACTTTTCAAGTCTATGATGCTTTCAGCCTATAGTTTGTGTTGCAGACTATTTATAGTTTGCGTGGCACCATTGGTTTTTGATAGGTCTCCAAATCATTTTAGTTTATTTTGATGATAACAAAGTTAGGATTAAAAGGTTAGAATCCTCTCCATAGGATTTTTATAATTGATTTTAAATGTATTATTTATTTTGACCAAAAATATTTTTCATCCTAAAATTGAATTTATTTTTCTTGACCTTGATAATTTAAATATCAAGTGTTAATGAAATTAATTCATATAGTAACATTTCCTAAGGCAAGGAGATTCCTATTTCTTTTCAAAATGATTTTTTAAATCTTTTTTGGGCAAAAAAGAAAAAGGAGATTCCTATTTCTATATACATGTGTGAGTGCCGTGTATACATATATATATATATATATATATATATATATATATATATATATCATATATGTGCATGTGTGTGTCGTGTGTATGCTGCCCATGTTCAAATATAAAGGCTAAGCCTTTAAATGTTATTAAAAAGTCAAAACAAAAGGAAATTGACTTTGGCATGTGCTTGGATTAAATGAGTTAGCAGGTTATCCTTTTATGAGCTTAACTTGGTTAAAGTCTTTGAAAAAATAACTTGGGCTGAAATCTGTATTCCTCAATCCGTGTACTCCACATTAATCCGAACCATTCCTTCTGTTTCAGAACCATCTAGGCCGGTGATTTCAAAAATGTATTTCCAAATTACCTTTTTGCCCTAACTTCAAAAATTCTATAAATAGGAAGCTTTTCTTCATTTTCAACTCACCAATTCCAAAAGAATAGAAAAGCTTATACTCTCCTTGCCTACATTCTCTCTACAAAAAGCTTTCAGTCTCTTTTATATCAAAGATATTATTTTCTAAAGAAGAGAAAATTGGTCACAAGTATTTTGTTATAAGTTATCAAATTGTTGTATTTACATTATTTCTTACTCGATAGAAATTATAGATATATCAAATATAAACTTTTATACACATTTATATATATCTATATTTCATCTATTCTTATCAGTTTAAGGATCAACTGTAGATACCGATATTTATAAATATTCCTCAAACAAGAATATTATCTAAACGGTGTTTGAAGTTCTAAGTGATCCTTATTGATATAATTTATTTATATAAATATCGTAAAGTAGATCATCTGTAGATACCGATATTTGGAAGTATTCTTCAAACAAGAATATTTTCTGAACGGTGTTTGAAGTTCTAAGTGATCTATCGAAAATATTTATATAAATATAAGTTGTGAACCTTTAAATTCGGTCAGTTGTAGATACCGATATTTGGAAATATTCCTTAAACAAAAATATTATATGTACGGTGTTTGAAGTTCTAAGTGACCCTATTTAATATTCACATAATAGATAAAATATATTATTATATATATTTTCTAGTTAAACAGATTAATTGTTTTTCTCAAATATTGTTTGATTGATTAAACTGTCATTTTTGATATTTGTTAGCACAAGTATTTGATCTAAAATTCATTTATTTTAAGATACTTGTTGATGTGATAAAAATATGTAACTGCAAGTGCACAGTGTCAAATTGAAGAACTGGCAAGTACAGGTCGAACCCACAGAGACTAGATTAATTTTAATGTATCCTTAATATCTATTTTAGGCGAATTAGAAATAAAGATTGAGAATCAATTAACTAAAATTAAACTAACTAATAATAAGAAAGCAATCTAGGAATCCGAATCCATTAAATAATAAACATAACAAGTAATTCAATCTATTCTATTTTTATAACTTAATTATGATTTTGATCTCCCTTCCCTTTAATTTAGTAATTTTATAATTAACGTGGGCAAGCATAGACTATGAAAATTTAAGGATTAACTATAACCCATCAAAACTTCTTTGAGCAAGCATGGATTATGAAAAACTCATATCTTAACAATAATCTATCAAAACCTCTTAATTAATTTAAAATCACATAAGAACTATAAAACGAAGGTATTTCAATAACGAAACATGAGGGCGAAATCAATTAAACATAAAAGCATAAATAATAGAAGAGATAAAATATGTTATCATGAATAATTATTTAATTTCATCTTCATCCTAGATTAAAGAAATTAACTAGACATTAACGAATAAATAAACTAAATAAGATAAAGAAGAAGAAGAAGAAAATTAAAATAAAAATAAGAAAACTCCCTTTGATTAACGATCCTCCAACAAACGTACAATGAAAAATAATTTAATTTACTCCTACTCCTAACCTAAACTGATACATCCTTCTCTCTAAAACAAGAGACCTATTTATAGGGAAAATAAATTTATGCCCTAATTTACATTCATTGAACTTGGCCTCTTTTATTCACTTTTTGATTTCAATCTCTATATGGTAATCTCTCAAGAGTCCCTTTTCCATGTAGGTTTCAACTTCCTAGTGGCAATCAACTTCTCAAACATATCTTCTAGATTGTCTTTCCTTTCTCTCGCTGGATTTGACTTGCACACCAAGATTGTTCCACCTCCTTCCTTTTCCTTGTATAATTCTTCTTGGATATTTCTTTACATGAATAAGAGCATTAAATATTGCTTGATCACCAAGATTTTGACTTTATCACAACAAAATATAAAATCCTACAAAACAAAATAAAACATATTAATTAAATAAACTAATATAATAAAAGGACAAAATTAGGGATAATAAAATGTATGAATTATGTGCTTATCAAATACCCCCATACCTAACTTTTGCTCGTCCTCGAGTAAAATAAAAAATAAAAACAAAAATTATACTACCCCATTTTCGTAGGAAACACGATTGCACTTAGCATGTGCAACAAGCCTTTAAACCCCAAGGTTACCCCAGGTGGACGAGTTGTGTCTCGTGAGGGTTTGCAGTGAATATACCCACAAAATTCAAAATTCAAAATAAAATATTTTTGGGTTCAACAAATTATGAAATCGAAAAAAAACTTCTAAGTATACATGGGCAATATACATAAGCAAGATTAAATTCAAAATCACACTTTCACCTTATCAAAAATACTCTATTTTCATTCTAGACACCATCCTTCATAAAATTAATTCCATGTGATGCATGCATTGTGTATGTGATGTAACTCTTAGTAGGGATTATTACCATGAAAATCAAGAAAATTCATTTTTTTTCCTCTTTTTTCATTCCTTTTTTCTCCTTTTTTTTTCTTGACTTGTGCAATGTCTCATTTTCTTAGGCTTTTCAGAGTTACCCATTTAGCGAGCGTTGGACCAATGACTCCCAAACCAATTGGCTTTAGGGCACTAGGTGTAAGGACACCCCTAAGGGTTTACTAACTCGAGTAACAAAGGCCACAAAACTAGACTAGTCAAGCTGCTTTTATCCATCATACTTTTCAGCGTGAATATCGATGCTTCCTGAGGCTTGGATACCCAGTTATTTCGTTCAATGGACATTGAAGCAATTATTTATTTCTTTTCAACTTTTTTTCCAACTTTTTTTTGTTTCTTTTTTCTTCAAATTTTTTCCTTCTTTTTTTTCTTGAAATTGCTCAAATCATAGTTTATACCCCACAACTAAGAGTTAATGCGAACGTGAAGTGCAAAAATGCTTAGAAATTTTATTTTACTCCAGATGGTGTTTCGAACTAAGATTTTGTATCTTATCAAAGGTTCAAGAGTTCTAAATCTTTTAATCTTACTCATGAGTTCTGCTCCACAGATACTTATTAGAATTAATTCAATCCATAAAAAGTCAAACAAAATTTTTATTTTTATTTTTAAAACAAAAAAAAAATCTTAAAATTTTTTCCTAAAAAAAAAATAAAAAAAATAAAACAAAAGGAAAATAAAAAATAAAATAAAACATATCTAATACTATAAATTTTTTAATTTTTCCTAAATTCCTAAAAAAACAAAAAAAAATAAAATAAATCTAATACTATAATACAAACAAACTCCCCCATACCTAAATCATGTGTTGTCCTCAATGTATGCAAATGAAAAATAGAGAACAAAGATTTGAAAGAATTGTACCTTGTATGCGGGGTAGTTGTTCTGCAAGAAAATGTGGTGAGAAGGAAAACATATGTACATATCTACGAATTTCATAAATCCTAAAACATATGTAATGATAAAAGAGTGATACAAATGAGTATGTGAGTGTGGTCTCCTCATGATTTTCCGGAGGTCTAGGAACATGAAAATAACCATAATTTTCATCACAGTTATGCTTAAAGTCAACATCAGGAAAACATTCACTAATATGCTCAAAGTGTGGACGAATTGGTTCAAATGTATTGGGCGACTTATGTGAAGTGGATCTCAACATCTCATTAACCTTATCTAAATATTTAGATTCATTCCACTTTTGATCAAGGTGATTTAAGAAAAAGTCAATTGGATCATCTTTAATCACGAGTCTATTTTCATTCATTTCTTGAGTCATAGACAACTCTTGGATCATGTTTACTTTTATGGGCTGGTCTACAAAATCACTTGGTTGTTTTCTAGGAATAAGTCTTTCAGGATATGGAACTTTAGGCTTATAGACTTTTTCAACCGACTCATTAAATGTGACATGATCAATTTTAGGCATAGACTCATAATTTTTAGACTCCTCAAATTGGTTTGACTCAAAGTGTGTAGAATTAAATCCAAAATTTTCATTTTCCTCATCATTTCCACAATCATCATGATTTTCAACATTAACCTCAAAGTCACTAGAAAATTCATCCACCTCTTGTTCATTTATTATGGTGGCTAACCGACTCATTTGAATTATTAAATTATTTTGAGATTTCATTAAAGTTTCTATGCTCTTCTCTAAGGTGTTCAATCTTTGCTCTTCTTCATTTGAAAATTCTTGTGGATATTGAGGCTCTGGATCCGAATATGGATATGGATATGAATTTAGATAAGGATTTTCATAAGTTGAAAAAAATTAATTTACTTGGTGTGCATTAAAATTTTCATAGGGTTCTTGATTCCAAGTAAAATTATTATTCCAACTATAATAGGAGTCCATCTTTCCACAAATCACAAGACAAATAAACAACTAGCCACGAAAGTCACACAAAAGGAAAAAAAAATTAAAAATAAATAAATATCCTAATTCTACGGTTAACCTAAATAAAATCTAGACAGCTCCTAACTGTTCCAAGTTACACCTTAAGGTCCACAAAATTTGAAATTAATCACACCACTAGCCAGGTAAGTGTAAGAACGGTGGGAGTCTCTCTGATAGACTCCACGGCACGCTTGCGTGAGGTGGTCGTCGCCCGGATCGTTTATAACAAGTTGATAGGATGGATAGCTTGCAACACCTTAACCCCTCGCCTATATGTAGACGGTAATCTTGGTACAATTGCTTGCAAATGAAGTATGCGTAGGGTGAACACCAACGACACCTCGACCCCTCGCTTATATGGAAGCGGTAATCTCGGTACAATCGACGATTGATGCGGTAGAAGACGCCACACACAACTATGATTGGTTGTATGATAAGTCGGATATGAATCTCAAAGAAGACTAAGGAATACTTAGGAATTCTCAAGAACCACAAGAAGAGAACAATCTCACAATAATGATGATAATCTGAATATTGATGAATGAATTTAAGTTTACAATAGCACCTATTTATACTAGTTTTAGAAACAAACTAGAAGCTTCTAGAAGCACACATTCTTTGAAATACAAGCACACAAATATGGAAATTTTGCAATCAGAACACATGTAATTGATCCTAAATACTGATATCATGTTTTGGATGAAAGAAGGTTCGAAAATCAAGAAAGTCAAAAAATGACAAACTGCATCCAGGAGGTTCTCGCCGGGACGAGAAAATTGCATTGAAAATTCTCGCCGGGGCGAGAGTTTTGTATTGTAAAAACCTCGCCGGGGCGAGAAAAGTTGCCTGTAAAAGCTCGCCGGGGCGAGCTATCCTGCTTCATGCAAACGGTTTTCTTTCATCGTTTTGATTGCTACGTCCATTCGTAACATGTTTACAGGTTTCATACGCTTGGACTCCACCTTCATAACTTCTATACTTGATCCAACCTCGTTCCATAGTTCACGGATCATCCCGTTAAGTCCGTCTTTGAAGGTTTTAGCTCGAGCTCTAGTAATGGGTCCAAGTGGCAATTGCAATGGGTCTTCTCGGGTTGTGTCACGGGTTTCTGGATCATGGATGTCCTCATCATACCTCTCCTCTTGAAAAGGATTTGTCCTCAAATCTTCACCTACATCAAACGGGCTTAGATCAGACACATTGAAAGTTGCACTAACAGTATACTCACCGGGTAAATCCAATTTGTAAGCATTGTTGTTAATGCGCTCAAGCACTTGAAATGGTCCATCTCCTCTCGGGAGTAGTTTCGAACGCCTTTGAGCAGGAAATCTTTCCTTACGCATGTGTAGCCATACCCAATCCCCGGGTTCGAAGATTACTTGACGCCGACCCTTATTGGCCTGTCGAGCATATTGATCCGTCTTCTTCTCAATGTTAAGCCTTGTCTTCTCATGTATCTGCTTAACAAAATCAACCTTGTTTTTGCCATCCATGTTAGTATACTCAGAAATAGGTAAAGGTGCTAAATCCAATGGTGTTAAAGGATTAAAACCATACACAATTTTAAAAGGTGAGAATTTAGTAGCCGAGTGGACGGACCTATTATAAGCAAACTCAACATGGGGTAAACATTCTTTCCAAAGCTTAATATTCTTATTAATGATAGCCCTTAATAATGCAGATAGAGTCCTATTTACTACTTCCGTTTGACCGTCAGTTTGTGGATGACAAGTAGTAGAAAACAACAGTTTAGTTTCTAGTTTACACCACAAAGTTTTCCAAAAGTAGCTCAAGAACTTAGCATCTCTATCCGAAACAATTGTTCGGGGCATGCCATGCAGACGCACAATATCTCTAAAGAATAAATCAGCAATATGGGATGCATCATCAGTTTTATGACATGGAATGAAGTGTGCCATTTTTGAAAATCTATCTACGACCACAAATATGGAATCATGACCATACTTAGATCTAGGTAATCCCAATACAAAATCCATAGACAAATCAATCCAAGGTTCACTTGAAATAGGTAATGGTGTGTATAACCCATGGGGTTGAACACGAGATTTAGCTTGACGACAGGTAATGCACCTATCACAAATTCGTTCCACATCTCGTTTCATATGGGGCCAATAGAAATGTTCTTTTAATACAGATAAGGTCTTATCAACACCAAAATGTCCCATCAAACCACCTCCATGTGATTCACGAACCAATAGTACACGTAAAGAACTTGCAGGTATACACAATCGATTCTCACGAAACAAGAACCCATCCATCTTGAAGTACTTACCTACAACATTCTTTTCACACATTTTAAACTCTTCACAGAAATCATGGTCATTAACATACAATTCTTTGATTTGTTCAAAACCAAGTAATTTTGTGTCGAGAGTATTTAACAACACATACCTTCTTGAGAGAGCGTCGGCAACGACATTCTCCTTACCTTGCTTATATCGAATGACATACGGGAATGTCTCGATGAACTCCATCCATCGTGCATGTCTCTTGTTCAACTTGTGTTGGCCTTTCAAATATTTCAATGATTCATGATCCGTGTGAATCACAAATTCCTTAGGCCACAGGTAATGTTGCCAAGTTTCCAAAGATCGGACCAAGGCATATAACTCCTTGTCATAGGTAGGATAGTTCAAAGCTGCTCCACTCAATTTTTCACTGAAATATGCAACGGGTTTTCCTTCTTGCATCAACACAGCTCCAATGCCTAAACCTGAAGCATCACATTCAATTTCAAAGGTTTTAGTGAAATTTGGCAATACAAGTAAAGGAGCGTTAGTTAATTTTTCTTTAATCAAATTAAACGCCTTTTCCTGTGCATCACCCCACTTGAATCCTACACTCTTTTTGATTACTTCGGTGAGTGGTGCTGTGACTTCGCTGAAATTCCTTACAAACCGTCTATAGAAACTCGCGAGTCCATGAAAGCTACGAACTTGACTGACATTAGTAGGAGTTGGCCATTCTTGGATTGCACGTACCTTTTCTTCGTCAACCTGTACTCCCTGTGTACTAACAATGCAACAAAACCAAGAAACACAACTCGATCCGTACAAAATGTGCATTTGTCCATATTAGCATACAATTTTTCTTTTCGAAGCACATCTAGGACAGATTTTATATGCAATGCATGCTCAACTAAATCTTTGCTATAGATTAAGATATCATCAAAGTAGACAACTACAAACTTTCCAATGAAGGAACGCAAAACATGGTTCATTAGTCTCATGAACGTGCTAGGAGCATTAGTTAAACCAAAAGGTAAGACTAACCACTCATATAACCCATATTTTGTTTTAAAAGCAGTTTTCCATTCATCCCCTTCATGCATTCTAATCTGATGATAGCCACTCTTTAAGTCAATTTTGGAAAACACACAAGATCCATGCAATTCATCTAACATGTCATCTAACCTAGGAATGGGATGCCGATATTTTACCGTGATGTTATTTACCGCTCGACAATCAATGCACATACACCACTTCCCATCTTTCTTAGGTACTAAAATAACTGGAACCGCACATGGACTCATGCTTTCCCTTACAAAACCTTTGTCCATTAGCTCGTCAACTTGCCTTTGCAATTCCTTTGTTTCCTCGGGATTGCTCCGGTATGCCGGGCGATTTGGAATGGTCGCGCCTGGCACAAAGTCAATTTGATGCTCAATTCCTCGAATTGGTGGTAATCCCTGTGGAAGTTCCTTGGGAAATACATCCTGATAATCCTGTAAAAGAGCAGAAACAATACTAGGCAAAGAAGGATTATTAGCGTTAGTATTTAAAAGTGCCTCCTTATACCGAAGTATAATCATTGGCTTTTTCGAATCCAAAGCTCGCCTTACATCACTCCTTTTTGCAAAAATGTTTGTTTTTCTCTCTTCTTTCTTTTTTTCTCTCTCTTTTGTTTTCTTTTCATGATCTCTCTGTAAGTGTATTTGATCCTCATGCACTTGTTTTGGTGACATAGGACACAAGGTAACTTTTCTTTGATTGTGAACAAAAGAGTACTCATTAGTAAAACCGTCGTGTTTTACTCGCCGATCGAACTACCAAGGTCTCCCAAGTAGTAAATGACCTGCCTGCATAGGAACTACATCACAAAGGATCTCATCAACATACTTTCCAATTGTAAACGGCACTGATACTTGCTTGGTAACTTTAATGTCGCCGCTGTCATTGAGCCACTGCAATCGGTATGGGTGAGGATGTTTGGATGTTGTAAGTCCCAATTTCTCCACCATGGTGATGTTTGCCACATTTGTACAACTCCCACCATCAATTACAACACAACAGATCTTACCATTTACTATGCACCTAGTATGAAATAGATTCTCTCTTTGCTCACTGCTTTCTTCTTTTACCTGTGTACTAAGCATTCTCCGTGTAACCAATACTTCGCCATGCATAGCAACCTCTCTATCTTCCTCCAATGGTGGCATAGAGTCATTGTCACTATCTTCTTCCTCGGTCTCCAAATCCCCATTATCAAGCAATAACATAGTTCTTTGATTTGGGCACTGATTTGCAATATGTCCCCTGCCTTGACATTTAAAGCATACAATATCTCGATTACGACTAGTAGAAGGTGTATTAGTGTTACCTTGCACTACTTGGGTAGCCGCTCCTTGCTTGATTTCTGGCTTTGGTTTGAAAACAGTTGGCTTTTCCTCACGCTTTACATTATTGGCTTTCCATGATGAACCTGTGGTAGGATTTGTTCGTTGGCCACCTCTCCTCTTAAGTTGTTTCTCTATTTTGATAGCCATGTGCACCATGTCTTCTAATACCACATAATGTTGACGTTCCACCAAATCTGCAATATCCCAATTTAAACCTGCTGAAAATCGGGCCATGGTTGCCTCATTATCTTCATCGATGTCAGCTCTAGACATTAGCATCTCCATCTCCTTGAAGTAGTCCTCCACACTCTTGCTTCCCCTGTCTCAAATTTTGTAAGTTTCGAAACAGATCTCGATAGTAATGGCTTGGGACAAACCTTTTTTTCATTACAGCTTTCATTTCTGCCCAAGTCTCTATTGGACGTTCTCTGCACCTCCTTCGGCTGGTCATTAATTGATCCCACCAAGTAACTGCATAGTCTGAAAATTCGGTAGCTGCAATTCTAACTTTCTTGAGATCCGAGTAGTTGTGACAATCAAAGATCCACTCCATTTTCTTCTCCCAATCTAAGTAAGCCTCGGGGTCACTTCTGCCTTGGAATGTTGGAATTTTCATTTTGATGCTATCAAGATTGTTGTCCTCTCGATTTCGTCCGCCTCTATCCTTTGCAAAATGTCTCCTAGGGATAAAGTCAGTTTCTCGATCCTCTTCCTCACTAAACCTTTCATCATAGTAATTTGTCTCCTCTAGCCTTGCTTCCTTTTGTTGGGTCTTTCCTTTTGGGCGCCCACCCGGAGGGATTTGAGTTCGTTCCCCTCGAGTGTCACTCAATTGATCGATGCGACCATGCACTTGCTCCATAGCCATTCCCAATTGTCTAGAAAATTCTTTCATCAGAGCCTCCATCATGAGTTTTGAGTCAAAATTCGATGTAGAAGGTTCATTTTCAATTGTCTTATCTCTTGTGTTAGACATGTTTCCTGTAAAACAAAGATTAGTAGAAAACAAGTTCCTCACCACTCCCTTACGTGTTTCACTCAATCAATATATCACACAAATAGGAAACGCTCGTGTATCACACAATTAGGCTTTTACCCTCAATCAAACTTACTACTCTTGCCTTTTTCCGCTCGTAGTTCTCTCTAATAGGTTCTTTTTGAATTCTCACAAATATTACCTCAATTCTCTAATTACAATTCAATAGTAGCTTATCAAGAACACAATATAGAAAGTACGACTCTCCACAAGACTTCCAATCGTCAAATATGATTCTTGCAAATGAAAATCCCAATGGTAAGAATTCACAATACAAATTTTCTGCTATATATATTTTATGTAGTTTTTTTTTTTACTATAATTCAACAATAGAAGTAAAGATAAGTAACTTGATAGGAAACTTATCTTTGATACCAAATGATAGACTCCACGGCACGCTTGCGTGAGGTGGTCGTCGCCCGGATCGTTTCTAACAAGTTGATAGGATGGATAGCTTGCAACACCTTAACCCCTCGCCTATATGTAGACGGTAATCTTGGTATAATTGCTTGCAAATGAAGTATGCGTAGGGTGAACACCAACGACACCTCGACCCCTCGCTTATATGGAAGCGGTAATCTCGGTACAATCGACGATTGATGCGGTAGAAGACGCTACACACAACTATGATTGGTTGTATGATAAGTCGGATATGAATCTCAAAGAAGACTAAGGAATACTTAGGAATTCTCAAGAACCACAAGAAGAGAACAATCTCACAATAATGATGATAATCTGAATATTGATGAATGAATTTAAGTTTACAATAGCACCTATTTATACTAGTTTTAGAAACAAACTAGAAGCTTCTAGAAGCACACATTCTTTGAAATACAAGTACACAAATATGGAAATATTGCAATCAGAACACATGTAATTGATCCTAAATACTGATATCATGTTTTGGATGAAAGAAGGTTCGAAAATCAAGAAAGTCAAAAAATGACAAACTGCATCTAGGAGGTTCTCGCCGGGACGAGAAAATTGCATTGAAAATTCTCGCCGGGGAGAGCTTCTCGCCGAGGCGAGAGTTTTGTATTGTAAAAACCTCGCTGGGGCGAGCCTCTCGCCGGGGCGAGAAAAGTTGCCTGTAAAAGCTCGCCGGGGCGAGCTATCCTGCTTCATGCAAACGGTTTTCTTTCATTGTTTTGATTGCTACGTCCATTGGTAACATGTTTACAGCTTGGACTCCACCTTCATAACTTCTATACTTGATCCAACCTCGTTCCATAGTTCACGGATCATCCCGTTAAGTCTGTCTTTGAAGGTTTTAGCTCGAGCTCTAGTAATGGGTCCAAGTGGCAATTGCAATGGGTCTTCTCGGGTTGTGTCACGGGTTTCTGGATCATGGATGTCCTCATCACTCTCCGTGGGTACGGTGACTAATTAAATAACCACACGTTCTTTAGGTGTTTGCCTTTTGAACCACTTGCCTAGACACCAGTAGTTTGATTAATTAAAAATTCAGCTTCCTCTTGGAGTTTCTTGTCCTAATTGAGCTCGAAAGTCCTAGGGGCTAACGTCTACTTGATTTTATTAGGTCAAGGTTATGCAAAATGCAAGTTGGGTTGTTTGTGGGCCAAGGAAGGGTGATGAAATCCCCACCTTATCTTGTTATGGGTTGTGCCCTCAAGTTAAATTACAAATGAGAATGCACAAATAAAAAAAAACCGTAAACAAATAAAATGTCCTAAAACTATGTGAATTACGAAGTGAGAGAAATTTGACGTACCTCAATCCTCCAGCAATCACCACAGTTTATATTTGACAAAAAAAAAACTAAATATAAAAATAAAAAATAAAAATAAAAACCTAAACAAGATGTGCTTTATGTGAGTGAATGCATGAATGCGACAATTAGTTTTCTAACTAACAATAAAAACTAAAAAAAATAAAAATAAAAAAAATAAATCTAAGCTACTATTTTTTTTTGAGTTAAGATAGAAAATACCAGGAAACTTTAGCACAAGTATTTGATCTAAAATTCATTTATTTTAAGATACTTGTTGATGTGATAAAAATATGTAACTGCAAGTGCACAGTGTCAAATTGAAGAACTGGCAAGTACAGGTCGAACCCACAGAGACTAGATTAATTTTAATGTATCCTTAATATCTATTTTAGGCGAATTAGAAATAAAGATTGAGAATCAATTAACTAAAATTAAACTAACTAATAATAAGAAAGCAATCTAGGAATCCGAATCCATTAAATAATAAACATAACAAGTAATTCAATCTATTCTATTTTTATAACTTAATTATGATTTTGATCTCCCTTCCCTTTAATTTAGTAATTTTATAATTAACGTGGGCAAGCATAGACTATGAAAATTTAAGGATTAACTATAACCCATCAAAACTTCTTTGAGCAAGCATGGATTATGAAAAACTCATATCTTAACAATAATCTATCAAAACCTCTTAATTAATTTAAAATCACATAAGAACTATAAAACGAAGGTATTTCAATAACGAAACATGAAGGCGAAATCAATTAAACATAAAAGCATAAATAATAGAAGAGATAAAATATGTTATCATGAATAATTATTTAATTTCATCTTCATCCTAGATTAAAGAAATTAACTAGACATTAAAGAATAAATAAACTAACTAAGATAAAGAAGAAGAAGTAGAAAATTAAAATAAAAATAAGAAAACTCCCTTTGATTAACGATTCTCCAACAAACGTACAATGAAAAATAATTTAATTTACTCCTACTCCTAACCTAAACTGATACATCCTTCTCTCTAAAACAAGAGACCTATTTATAGGGAAAATAAATTTGTGCCCTAATTTACATTCATTGAACTTGGCCTCTTTTATTCCCTTTTTGATTTCAATCTCTATATGGTAATCTCTCAAGAGTCCCTTTTCCATGTAGGTTTCAACTTCCTAGTGGCAATCAACTTCTCAAAGATATCTTCTAGATTGTCTTTCCTTTCTCTCGCTGGATTTGACTTGCACACCAAGATTGTTCCACCTCCTTCCTTTCCCTTGTATAATTCTTCTTGGATATTTCTTTACATGAATAAGAGCATTAAATATTGCTTGATCACCAAGATTTTGACTTTATCACAACAAAATATAAAATTCTACAAAACAAAATAAAACATATTAATTAAATAAACTAATATAATAAAAGGACAAAATTAGGGATAATAAAATGTATGAATTATGTGCTTATCAAATACCCCTATACCTAACTTTTGCTCGTCCTCGAGTAAAATAAAAAATAAAAACAAAAATTATACTACCCCATTTTCGTAGGAAACACGATTGCACTTAGCATGTGCAACAAGCCTTTAAACCCCAAGGTTACCCCAGGTGGACGAGTTGTGTCTCGTGAGGGTTTGCAGTGAATATACCCACAAAATTCAAAATTCAAAATAAAATATTTTTGGGTTCAACAAATTATGAAATCGAAAAAAAACTTCTAAGTATACATGGGCAATATACATAAGCAAGATTAAATTAAAAATCACACTTTCACCTTATCAAAAATACTCTATTTTCATTCTACACACCATCCTTCATAAAATTAATTCCATGTGATGCATGCATTGTGTATGTGATGTAACTCTTAGTAGGGATTATTACCATGAAAATCAAGTAAATTCATTTTTTTTCCTCTTTTTTCATTCCTTTTTTCTCCTTTTTTTTTCTTGACTTGTGCAATGTCTCATTTTCTTAGGCTTTTCAGAGTTACCCATTTAGCGAGCGTTGGACCAATGACTCCCAAACCAATTGGCTTTAGGGCACTAGGTGTACTAAATTCTATCTGCTTATTCAAGAAGCTTATTACTCTAAATCATTTATAAAAAGAAAAGGTTGAGTTAATTTATTTTATGTACCTGTGAGAAAGACGAGTAATTCTTTAACTAAGACCAGAGTCATAGAGAGGTCAGCTGGGAGCTGGGTTTCTAGTGTACTTGTGAGGTGAGGAAGAGGCTGTTGGTTCAAGACCAGATCATAGAATAGAACTGAACTCAAAAAAAGGTGTAACTAAGCTTGAGGAGGGAGCTGAAAGCTTGCTGTCCAATAGAATTAGTTGTGGATAGTTGTAAGTTTATCTTTAAAAACTTTGTAAAGGCTTCTCCGCCTATTGAAGGAGTATTTATTACTGGGAGTAATAGGATCTCAAGTCCTGGAGAGGAACTTGAGACTGGATGTAGCAACATACCCGGGATGTATGTTGTGAACCAGACAAATCTTTGTGCATTGTGTGATTGAATTTTTTACTGTCTTTCATATTAATTTGTTACACTACAAAGTAATTTACTAAAAATTCAAAAAGGCCTGAGACATTTTTTTAAACGGTAATAATCTATTCAACCCCCCTTCTAGATTATTATTGGACTTTCAATTGGTATCAAAGTGGTGCTTTTTAACTTGTTTATTAAGTGATTATAGACATATCTAAAAGTAGATCCATCTATGGCCTACAATGCTACTTGTTGCAGAGAAGGACTATCAATGTCCAGACCTCCACTATTTGATGGCACAAACTTTGCCACATGGAAGAACAGATTCAAACTCTATGCCAAATCACAAGGAATCAAAGTATGGATGACAATAGAACGAGGTGTCAAAGTTTCCACAAAAATTGAAGGTGAAAAGATCGTTGAGAAAGATATTAAAGAATTCACCACTGAAGATGAAGAGGCTATGAATATAGCTTCCAGAGCCGAACAAGTGCTAACTAGTGCTCTTATTGAAAAAGAGTACAAAAGAGTTAACAATTGCAAGAATGCAAAAAAAATCTGGGAAAAACTGATTGTAACTTATGAAGGAACCAATCATATCAAAGAAACCGAAAAAGATGCTCTAATTCAAGAGTATGAAAGCTTCAAGCTGGAAGAAGGTGAAAAGATCATTGATATGGAAACACGTTTTTCCAGAATCATTGATGAGCTAGAACAACTCGGAAAGGCATACACAACAAATGAGAGAAACAAAAGAATTCTCAAAGCCCTTCCATCTATATGGAAAATGAAGGTTACTGCCATCAAAGAAATGTAAGATCTAACTGTCTATCCTCTTAACAGTCTCATTGGCAATCTTCATGCTCACAAAGTCGACATGATAGTCGAAAAGGCAGGATCAGACATAGATCTTAAGAAGAAAGGAATCGCTTTCAAAGCTCTTCTTGTAGATCAGGAAAGTGATGATGAGGAGTTAAATGAAGAACTCTTGAGTTTAGATAATAATGAAGTTACTTTATTATCAAGACAACTCAGGAAAGTGATCCAGAGTAAAGCTAGAAAATATGGCAAAGACTTTATGAAAACAAATAACAACTTCAACAACTTCAAAGGGAAACAAGCTTTTAAGCCAAGAACGCAAGGAGGGAACTTCAAGTCAAACAACAACTTCAAAGGTGTCAGTTCTAATGAAAATTCAAATACATGCTTTGAATGTAACCAGCCTGGACATTTCAAAAAGGACTGTCCAAAACTAACGAATAACAAAGTATTAATAACGGAGGAAGGTTGGGATCTAAGTGACGAAGAAGCAACTGCTGAGCAAACTAAAGAAATCGCAAATCTTTGTTTAATGGCAGATAATGACTCATCACCAAGGTCCGAGGTAAATTCTGAACATCAATTACCTAGTACTTCATTTGTCACACATTCATTAGATAATATAAATGAAGAACATCATGAACTACAAGAAGCATATAATTGTTTATATGAAGATAATGAAATAATTAAGGAAGATTTTATTAAACTTAAAATTTCATTTGAAAAATTAATTAAAACCAATAGAAATCTTGAAATAGAAAACTCAAGTTTGATTATTGTTAATGAAAGTTTAAAAGAAGAAAAAGAAAAACTAGAAAATGATTCTTCAGAAAATCTATCTCTAAAAGAAGAATTAGAAAAATTAAGAAAAATGAATAGAGATCTTGAGATAGAAAATTCAACACTTATTATCTCTATTGAAAATCTTGAAGTTGAGAATTCAACACTTGTTGTAGTAAATGAAGACACTCAAATTCAAAATCAAATGTTAAATGAGGATATTAAAAATCTCATGCTCGAAAACTCATCTCTAAAGATAAAATTAAAAAAACAAAATGAAGATTCTTCTTTATTAGATCAAATCAAGATACTAACTGAAGAACGTGATGATTTAAATACTACAATTCTTAAATTCACAAAAGGAAAGGAAAATCTTGATGTCATGCTTAATCAACAAAAATGTGGATTTAACAAAGAAGGACTGGGATATATTGGAGAATCCAGTAAAATAAAAGATAAAGGACTCTATCACGTTAAAAGTACAGAAAAAGATCATATATCTCCCTTTATTAAATGTTCTTACTGTAATAGAAATGGTCATTCTATTTATACATGTAATGCTAAAAATGGAAACTATAAAGGAAAAATGATTTGGGTACCAAAAGGAACTTACATTGCACCTATTGTTGTAAAGAATACAAGAAAAGAGCTTTATAATGAAAGATCCTACAAAAACTATCATCAAAGTTTTTCAGGTAAAGTAAATTATACATCCTATAGACCTGTCATTCATAGAATGCATGTATCTAATAAAAATGATTATCTTGTACCCAGTTTTGTAAGGGAAAACTCAAATGTTCCTTACACAAAATGGAGAGCTCACCCGAAGGACCCTTCTTATTAAAGGGTACCAAATCGTGAAAATAATGTGTGTTGCAGGCATGCCTAGTAGCTGATTCTAGTAAAAGTAAGTGGTACCTTGATAGTGGTTGTTCAAGACACATGACCGGAGACAAATCAAAATTGATCAACATACAGGCTACAGACTATAGTGAGGTGACCTTTGGAGACAATAACAAAGGTAATGTAATTGGAATTGGAATTGTTGGTAATAAACACATAACAATTTCTAACGTACAATTAGTCACAAAACTCAGGTACAATCTTCTATCCATTAGTCAACTATGTGATAATGGTTTTAAAATATCTTTTAGTCCTCAACTCCTCATAATTGCTCAATATTTGATCAATCCAGTAAACTGATTTTATCATGTCCTAGAAGTCAAAATGTGTACACATGTGACCTAGATGCATATTCTCACCTAGATAATGTGTGTCTTATATCTGCAAATGATGATCCATGGCTTTGGCATCGCAGGCTAGGACATATTAACATGAAGCTGATAAATAACATCTCGTCTAAAGAACATGTCTGTGGTCTTCCAAAACTCAAGTTTCTAAAAGATTATATTTGTGAAGCTTGTGAATTAGGAAAACAAATACATGCATCTCATAAACCAAAATTCACTGTGTCAACTTCTAGACCCTTAGAAATCTTGCATATGGACTTAGTAGGACCTATTCCTAAACATAGCATGGGTGGTGTTGTCTATATTCTAGTTTTGGTTGATGATTATTCTCGATTCACATGGGTTGATTTTCTGAAATTTAAAAATGAAGCTATAAGCTCTTTCACTGCTTTATGTAAGAAACAGGGAAGCTTTATTGTCTATATTCGACCTGATCACGGAAGAGAATTTGACAATTCTGATTTTATTATGTTCTGTGATGAGCACAGTATAAGCCATAATTTTTCTGCTCCTTACACACCACAGTCAAATGGTGTAGTTGAAAGGAAAAATCGTACTTTACAAAAAATGGCTAATACCATGTTAAATGAATATCGTCTTCCTAAATATTTTTGGGCTGAAGCAGTGGCAATATCCTGTTACATTTTAAACAGAGTTTTATTAAGACCTATTTTGCTCAAAACTCCCTATGAGCTGTATTACAAAAGAACTCTAAAAATAAATTATTTTCGTGTCTTTGGGAGTAAATGTTTTATTCTAAATACTAAAGGACATCACGTAAAATTTGATCCAAAATCTGATGAAGGAATATTTTTGGGATACTCACTTAACAGTAAAGCTTACAGGGTTTTCAACAAGAAGAGTCTAGTTATTAAGGAATCAATGAATGTAACTTTTGATGAATCTAAACCTCCTCCCAAATATAAAGAGTTAGTTGACAGTGATGTTGTCATTGAAGATATTCTCAGAAATATGGAGAAACTAAAAATAGATAATGAGTCTCCACCTATCAATGTTAATCCTCTTGAAAATCCCAATCCTCAATTAAAAGACTTACCTAAAGACTCACTTGTCATTAAAAACCATCCTTTAGATAATGTCATTGGTGATCTCGATAAAGGAGTTCTTACTAGATCACAAGCACACAACATGGTTAGTCACTCATCTTTCTTATCTCAAATAGAACCTAAGAATATAAAAGATGCTTTGGTAGATGAAGATTGGATAATTGTCATGCAAGAAGAACTTGAACAATTCACCAGAAACAAAGTCTGGGAATTAGTTCCAAAACCTAAAGATACTTCCATTATTAGAACTCGATGGGTTTTTCGTAACAAGTTAGATGAAAATGGAACCATTTTATGTAACAAGGTCAGACTAGTTGCATAAGGGTATAATCAACTGGAATATATCGATTTTGATGAAACATATGCTCCTGTTGCTTGTTGTCCAAAATTGGTATTGACAATTTACACGCAAGTATACGTGGTCAACAAGTAATAAAGAGTAAGTAGAGTATCGTTCTCACGAGGAAATATGTTAATATTTATCAATTACTAATTCTAACTCAATTAATCCTATTTAAACTACGAATGATATTTGAGAATTAAAATTAAAATTAACTAAAATTAACTACTAAAATAATTAATCACAAGAAAAATGCATTTAAAAGCTTAAGATTACAACTTCCCTTAGTGTTTCATTTGAACTAACACACTCCCTATTCAATTAATTAATTACAATGAATCGCTAACCAAGAATTCTTTATATTATTCATGCACTTCTTTCGATAGACACATGAACAAATCCTTGTAAATCCAACAATTAAGCAACAGAATTTCAAGGAACACCCTAATTAATTAATTCACGATATTCCTATGTGAATTATGTTAATTAGGATTTCAAGCACAAATTCTTTTAATGGCTGCAAAAGACATATAGGTATATTCCTATCCTACATGCTAAACATATTAACCTTATTCAGATTATATGAACTAATGTTATCATACCCAGATCTAAATCTATACTCCATCTTCCAATTTTGTATAAATTATCCCGGTAATTGTTGATCAGACAATTAATCAATAAACACAAAATATGATAAACGATTTAAGAGTAATCAATTTAAATTAAATAGAAAGCATCAATCTAAATTATATACTAAGTTCCGTTGCAATCTTAATTGAAAGTTTAGTTCATAACAATAAAGGAAAACATCATCCAGATAATAAATAAAAGCATCCTAAAGATTACAAAATTAAAGATAAAAGAAATGGATAGAAGAAACTATAAAGCCGCTCCCAATCTCTGATGTAAATCTCCTTCGTGTTCTCCTCGTTGTTTTCTCTGCAAAATCTTGTTATGTTATGCAAAATCTTGTTATGTTATGTTTTGAAGTCTTCTCCTTTGCATATTAATAAAACTCTCATTCAGATTCCTAATTGGCTTCAATTTTTTCTCACAGCCGCACAAAACCTTCACATTCTGCATTAGAGCGCTCTAGGCGCTCACCTAGTTCAAATCCAAGCGCTCTAGGCGCTTGACCAGGACCACGTATTTATAAAAATGCCACTCAGCTCAATTTTTAATCCTTTTTAATTCTTTTCTTCACCAAATGACTTCTATGCCCTTCCTCCATCCTACAATAAATAAAAACAAAAACAAATAAAATGATACTAAAAACACTTAAGAATAATAATAATTAAGCTCAACAATACCTAATTCATAGGTATAAAACCCATTCATCATTGTTAGAATTGAGTCTATACGTATGTTATTAGCCTTTGCATATAATAAAGATTTTAAATTATTTCAAATGGATGTCAATCTGCTTTTTTAAATGGTGTTATTGAAGAGGAAGTTTATGTTAAACAACCTCCTTGCTTTGAAGATTTTGATCATCCTGAACATGTTTTTAAAATGCATAAAGCTTTATACGGATTAAAACAAGCCCCGAGAGCATGGTATGAACGATTGAGTAAATTTTTACTTGAAAATAGTTTTAAAAGAGGTACTCTCGATACTACTTTATTTACTAAGTATAAAAATGATGATATTCTTATTATTCAAATTTATGTTGATGATATCATTTTTTGTTCTACTAATATTGTTATGTGTAATGAAATTTCTGAAAGTATGAGTAAAGAATTTGAAATGAGCATGATGGGAGAATTAAACTTCTTCCTAGGATTATAAATCAAACAAGGTGAAAAAGGTATTCATATCTCTCAATCCAAGTATTGTAAAGAAATGATTAAGAAATTTGGTTTAGAGTCTGTGAAACCTCTTAATACTCCTATGTCAACCATTGATAAATTAACTGCTGATGAAAGTGGTAAGAGTGTTGACACAAAAAAGTATAGAGGAATGATTGGAAGTTTGCTTTATATCACAGCCAGTAGACCTGACATTATGTTCAGTGTCTGTAAATGTACAAGGTTTCAATCAAACCTTAAGGAATCACATTTAATTGCGGTAAAACGAATATTTCGATATCTTAAGGGAACTACCAACTTAGGTCTATGGTATCCGAAAGGTCAACCATTTGATCTTGTCTGCTTTTCAGATTCTGACTATGCCAGACATTATGTTGATCGAAAAAGTACAAGTGGCACATGTCAGTTTCTAGGTGGATGTCTTGTTTCTTGGTTTTCTAAGAAACAAAATTCAGTATCTATTTCAACCACTGAAGCAGAATATATAGCTGCAGCACGTTGTTGTGCACAAATACTGTGGATGAAACAGACTCTTGTTGATTACAATATAAAATTTAAATGTGTGTCAATACTATGTGATAATACAAGTGCTATTAATTTGAGTAAAAATATTGTTTTACATTCTAGATCAAAACATATAGATATTAGACATCATTTCTTACGTGATCATATAAACAGTGGCATTATTAAGTTAGAGCACATTGATACTGAACTAAATATTGCTGATATATTTACCAAACTTCTAAGCGCTGATAGATTTTGTAAACTTCGTATGGATTTAAGAATGCTAGATTTTTCTTCGTAATTATCTTTGCATCTAAAAATACTAGAGTGCTTATCATTTTTTAACTATGTAAATTATTACTATATTTAACATAATTTTTTTTTAAAAAAAATTATTCTATTTTTTAATAGTTTATTTTACTTCATCTTATTTAAAAAAAAAATTAACAAATTTGTTTTATTACCCTATATAGTTTATTTTATTTCGTAATTTTAAAATATATATATATATAATATGTAAAAATATATATATCTTTATATATATAAGTTTTATGAATTTTTTGTATTTTTAATTCCAGAATATATATATATATATAATTATATCAGATTCAATCTGAGCCGTTGATCTAACTGGTTTATCTAATGGTAAAGGCTATTTATCCGCGTCTCTTGGTTTGGACCAATCGGAAGCCATTTAAAGGAGTCACTTAGATCACGCTTCAAAATTGTCCAATCATCAGCAGAAAGCACAAATCCATCTCTACCGTTATATCAAAGGTCAAACGGTCAGCTGAATAGTTTTTCAAACTCAGAACTCATCTCAACCATTCAGCCATTTGGAGATCTGATTTCAGCCTTAGGATTAATCTGGTAACATTAAATATAAATATTAACAATTCTTTTTTAATTCATTTTATTTTCTTCTTTCTCTCTCTTCTGCCGAACCATTTCTCTTTCTCCCCAAAATCTCTCAAACCCTAATTTCCTCTCTGCAAAAATCTATGATCTTCAGGTTGTCTTTGACAAATCTGATCCGATCATATGATTCCTCACCCTCTAGATCATACTTCTACTGATTAATTTTTCAAAAATATATTTCATTTGGGTTCCAATAAACTACTTGAGAAACTATCAATCAAAAATGGCAATGGAACAACTCTATAAAAACACTTGTTATGACGTTGCTCAAGTAAGTTTTTTTTTTCTGTCAATTTTTTTTATTTCTTTCTCTCATCTCCCCTATGAATAAATGTGTTGGGTTTGACTACTGATGGTCAAGAAATGTACGTGTTGATTATCCTTCTATGTGCTAGAACTACATTTTTTTTCACTATGCATGTATTAAGACTGAATATTTTTTTGTTCGTTGTAATGAGTATTTCTTATATATAAAAAAAATATTTTTTTAAACTCTACATCTATTCTTAACTATTGTACAATAAATTTTTTAGAGTAACTCTCTCTGTTTGACTCTCTAAGTTGGGATGCCATATTTTTCCTTATACTACTGTGATGTTCCTTTTCAAATCTTTAGCCATGTGTATTTGGATATTGTCATGAGTATCTGCTACTCCATTTTCGTCCATATCAAAAATCACTTGCAGCATTTGTGGGCTATTAAATTTCTTTTGATTAGACAAGCTCAATTTTTCTCTGCCTTAAAAAAAACTATCTTCTTAAAATATTTGGGCTAATTGTTTTTACACTTATTCATTTTTTTTGTCTCTCTAACTGGCTGTGTTGCAATAAATGTTTGTTGGTCGTGGTTATGACCAATTTTCTGCTATCTGTTTTGGGATATAGTCATGAGTATTTGATATATTTTGCCTTATTTATGGGTTATTTGCTTCATATGATAAGACTTGTGTCGCTGAGACTCTGTGTTTGCCAAACTGATTCTTTTTCTCTCTCTATTGACATTGACTCACACATAAAATAAAGTATAGGCTTTAGTTTGTCTACCTAGCACCTCATTTTTTATAAAAAAAAAAACCTTTTTTAGAGCATTTAATAGAAGGGACAGTATTTCGGCTACAAATTTTTTTCTCCTCTATCTCTATTAGCATATATTGCACTCACACTTATGACTTGTTTGCTCTATATACACTTAGTCTGTATGTTCAATAAGTACCTACATATCTTATTTATTGAATTGATACACATCTACCTCTATAAATTAATAATTTTCTTACTAGGTTGCATACATGCTAAACCCACTTCTAAATTGCACAATTCACAGTCTCATTGGTCTATTTTTTTTGTTTGCATTGTATTCTTCTATCATGGACCTAGTTTTCTCATCTAAAAGAAAGAAAACATCACTAAGTTCTGAGGTACATCCTGATACTTATAAACCTATGTTAGTTACTCAATCTGCTCAAGTCAAGTATAAGCAAATGAGACATAATCTCACCCCAGGTATAGGAACCTCTTTCAATAGCTTTTCTGAGGTACCTGAACTTTTTAAACAGATAGGATGGGAGTGTCTTGTCATTTTTCCTGAGAAACATATATTTTCTGCACTTGTTACAGAATTTTACTCTCATATGAGCTTTCTTAGAGACTCAAACAATCTGTTAACTGGTATATGCACTATTATACAAGGTCAAGAGTATATGAATTACTCATTTTACATGCATTAAACTTGCGAACATGTATGTTAGATTTACCAAGAATCAATGAGTATACTTATCCCATAAGCATGACTATAAGTAATTGCATCACTTTCAAGCATAACTTGTCCACTGTCACTGATCAACTTGTACCTGCACAAGTATTTGATTTTTCTTCTAAGATTGGTCTGGAATTTCTGACACCACTTTGTCAATTCATGGGAAAACTTTTTCGTCAAAATGTTATGCCTGTTCGAGAAGATAAACTTTTGCATCCTTTTGACCTCGAACTCATGAAATGTCTTTTGAATAAATGCATGCCCTATAATCTTCCGTACTTCTTATTGACATCCTTTGAGTTTTGTTATCATAACAACTATTTGGGCTATGGTCTTCTTCTGACTTCTGTGTTTAAACACCTTGGGATCAACCTTCTCGATCAAAAAGGCCAAATTGTGCAAAACAGTAATATAGTCTCTCATCTAACTCTACCACCTAAACCACTCATCATTTTCAAACCCAATGACAATGAGTCCATTGAGGCTCATCTAAATCTTTTTTCACAAATAGAAATTCTACAAAGCATGCACCAACTTTCATTACAAAATCACAGTAACATGCTCAGTTAAATTGAAGTCTTACACCAGTCAATACACCATCTAAAAAATATGATATATGTCTTGATGGAACATCAGAAGGTTTCAATTCCCCCTTATCAATTCTCTGCCAGCACGAGCTCAGCTCCAGATAACATCCTTCCAATTCTGGGATTACACTTCTCTCCTATTGATCTAGGCGAGAACTAACTATTTGGGAGGACTGTACTCATAATATATATCTATACATATACTAACTATTTGGGATCACTGTACTTAAATACAGGGGCGGATCCAGCCGTTGAAGTCAGTGGGGGCAAAAAAAATTTTTTTCTAAATAGTGGTGTCAAATTTGAAATAAATAAATTTCCATAAAAAACAAAAAATATAGCAAAATAAATTACAAAACTAAATAATGCCCAAATATTATTTATATTAACATTTTTCGAGACTTCTGTTAATTTATATTATTTTAGTTTTAATAATAACTTATTGGTGGTCTTTTACCGAGATTCTCCTCAATATTAAGGATAGAAGATATTACGTATGTTCATGCCTGATAATTAATAAATATTTAAAAATTAATTCGATATCAAAACAAGACCAATATACAATATGAATAGTCAAGTGTAATTAGCAACAATAATAAACAACATCAATTAAACCACTAACAAATAACATTATAAAATAAATTACAAATTTTAAAGAAAGTAAAAATATAATAGAACACATACACGAAATTTTTTTATTTGATGAAATTTTCTTTATTGTTTCAGTGTTATTTTAGAAGTAAAAAACCCTAATTTTATAAAAGTACAAAAAAAATCCATAAATAATTACGAAAATTCATAAAACAATTGTTAAATTTATGAAATTAAAAAACTAAAATTAAAATATACATGTATTAGTTGCAGATCTGGGAATTGAGAAATTTAAAAAGAGATAATCAAACTAAATTAAGAATATGGAACCCGTGTTGATTGTTGCCCAAGAATTTTTTGACATCTAGTTCTTTTATGCCCAACTATCTACTCCAAAACACAAACAAAATGTTCAACGATGAAACTGAATCGAAAAAATAAAGAAACTCTGCAATTTTTGAAATTGGGATAATTTGTAATTCGGAAGTTTTTGAACGAGAAAGGAGAGACTTAATGAGTTTTTGCTCTATTAAATTTAGACAATATTAAATAAATTCTAAGACCAAGAACCAAGATAGTGGGAATTTTAGAATTTTAAGACAATATTAAATATATACCAGTGGCGTGAATGTGGCCAGTGGGATTAATAGAATTAATTTTTTAAGCTCCATTAATTTTTTAAGTTCCTCAAATAATTTTTTTGTAGTTTAAGTGCATGTCTTTTTGGCCCATTCTAGCTTTGCTCAGCTCTATTCTCTAGTCTCCTGAAAACTCAGTGGGGGCAGAAGCCCCCCCTGCCCCTAACATGGATCCGCCGCTGCTTAAATACTAACCTAGTTACTACGCTAATTCTGCAGGTTCATTTTTTCTGACACTTTATTTTTCCTTGCAAGTTATTCTAGAATATTTTGTTACTAACAATTTCTGCAGGTTCTGAATAGCTTTCTTTTTCCCATTTTTTATAATGACAACGGGGGAGCAGAAATATATATATATATATATATATATATATATATATATATATATATATAAACTGCCTATGATGAATGAATTATAAACTGCTATGCATGTGATGATAATATACATTGCTATTTACTGATATAAACTGCCATGATTATTATATTTTAAAATTCATTCAACAAAAAGTTTTTATGCATATACTAAGGGGGAGCAGTTATATACAAAAATATTTTTAGTAAGTTGTCATCATCAAAAAGGGGGAGATTGATAGGTCTCCAAATTATTTTAGTTTATTTTGATGATAACAAAGTTAGGATTAAAAGGTTAGAATCCTCTCCATAGGATTTTTATAATTTATTTTAAATGTATTATTTATTTTGACCAAAAATATTTTTCATCCTAAAATTGAATTTATTTTTCTTGACCTTGATAATTTAAATATCAAGTGTTAATGAAATTAATTCATATAGTAACATTTTCTAAGGCAAGGAGATTCCTATTTCTTTTCAAAATTATTTTTAAATCTTTTTTGGACAAAAAGAAAAAAGAAAAAATATATCTATATATATAATCTATATACATTATATATGTATATCTATATACATGTGTGAGTGTCGTGTATACGTGTGTGTGTGTGTGTATATATATATATATATATATATATATATATATCATATATGTCCATGTGTCTGCCGTGTGTATGCTGTCCATGTTCAAATATAAAGGCTAAGCCTTTAAATGCTATTAAAAAGTCAAAACAAAAGGAAATTGACTTTGGCATGTGCTTGGATTAAATGAGTTGGCAGGTTATCCTTTTGTGAGCTTAACTTGGTTAAAGTATTTGAAAAAATAACTTGGGCTGAAATCTGTATTCCTCAATCCGTGTACTCCACATTAATCCGAACCATTCCTTCTGTTTCAGAACCATCTAGGCAAGTGATTTCAAAAATGTATTTCCAAATTACCTTTTTGCCCTAACTTCAAAAATTCTATAAATAGGAAGCTTTTCTTCATTTACAACTCACCAATTCCAAAAGAATAGAAAAGCTTATACTCTCCTTGCCTACATTCTCTCTACAAAAAGCTTTCAGTCTCTCTTATATCAAAGATATTATTTTCTAAAGAAGAGAAAATTGGTCACAAGTATTTTGTTATAAGTTATCAAATTAATTGTTGTATTTACATTATTTCTTACTTGATAGAAATTATAGATATATCAAATATAAACTGTTATACACATTTATATATATATATATATATATATATATATATATATATATATATATATATATTTCATCTATTCTTATCAGTTTAAGGACCAACTGTAGATACCGATATTTAGAAATATTCCTCAAACAAGAATATTATCTAAACGATGTTTGAAGTTCTAAGTGATCCTTATTGATATAATTTATTTATATAAATATCATAAAGTAGATCATCTGTAGATACCGATATTTGGAAGTATTCTTCAAACAAGAATATTTTCTGAACGGTGTTTGAAGTTCTAAGTGATCTATCGAAAATATTTATATAAATATAAGTTGTGAACCTTTAAATTCGGTCAGTTGTAGATACCGATATTTGGAAATATTCCTTAAACAAGAATATTATCTGAACGGTGTTTGAAGTTCTAAGTGACCCTATTTAATATTCAGATAATAGATAAAATATATTATTATATATATTTTCAAGTTAAACAGATTAATTATTTTTATCAAATATTGTTTGACTGATTAAACTGTCATTTTTGATATTCGTTATCACAAGTATCTGATCTAAAATTCATTTATTTTAAGATACTTGTTGAATAATATAAAAAGTTATTCAAACGTTTATATCTTAAGTGAAAGGTATATCTGTACCACACAGAAACACATTCTTTATTATATACCTTTATAAATCTACGTTTATAAGTTATATATCTGCTTATTAAGAAGCATTTTTAATTACTGAGCATAAATCAATATTTGCTTATTTGTGAAGCATCAAATATAAAAAAAGTTAATTAAACTTTTATATATATATCTGTACTAAATTCTATCTGCTTATTCAAGAAGTTTATTACTCTAAATCTTTGTAAAAAGAAAAGGTAGAGTTAGTTTATTTTATGTACCTGTGAGAAAGACGAGTAATTCTTTAACCAAGAACAGAGTCATAGAGAGGTCAGCTGGGAGCTGGGTCTAGTAAGGTGAGAAAGAGACTGTTGGTTCAAGACCAGATCATAGAATAGAACTGAACTCAAAGAAAGGTGTAACTAAGCTTGAGGAGGGAGCTGAGAGCTTGTTGTCCAATAGAGTTAGTTGTGGATAGTTGTAAGTTTATCTTTAAAAACTTTGTAAAGGCTTCTCCGCCTATTGAATGAGTATTTATTACTGGGAGTAATAGGATCTCAAGTCCTGGAGAGGAACTTGAGACTGGACGTAGCAACATACCTCAGATGTATGTTGTGAACTGGACAAATCTTTCTGTATTGTGTGATTGAATTTTTTACTGTCTTTCATATTAATTTGTTACACTACAAAGTAATTTACTAAAAATTCAAAAAGGCCTGAGACATTTTTTTAAACGGTAATAATCTATTCAATCCCCTTCTAAATTATTATTGGACTTTCAGTTTTAGTTTGTGCTTGAGTCTATTTCAGTCTATGGTTTCAGTTTGTATGCTATGCTTTTGTGAATTCCTGAGGTGAAAAGTAATAAATTTTATTAATTGTCTTCACTTCATGTCAGTTAGCGGCAAGCATTCGTTGAACAATACTGATATTGCTATCATGATGCAAAGTGTAGCTCGGTTTAGTAGAGGCCACATTAGTTTTAAAAAATGTGTTATAATTCCAATAAAGAACACCTTTACTGAAAGTCATGCATATGACATTTATAAAACTTGATTGATTCTTCATACAAGCTTTTCTACTAAATTTTCTATTTTCTTTTTGAAGTATAATGATTATGGATACCTTAGATGGAACAAAACTATTTCAAATAAATGAAGTGTTTAGTAGAAGTAAAACAATTTGTGTGCATTGCTCTGCTTCATTATGCAGTATTGGTACTAAAGGATAAAGACTTGGTTCGAGTTTCTAGTTTCACTAAGTTCGAATGCAAATTATGATATCTTTGGGACTAAAGGATAGTTTGCAGCATGGTACAATAGATTATTTTTTGGAGAGTTTATACATTGTTTTGTTTTTGCTATGAACAAGTAAATATATAGTAAGAAAATAATAAAGTATATAGTGTGCTTTTATAGTTTAATAGTTTAAGCATGATATATTGTGTAACGATGCATGGACAAAACCAAGCTTCTGCTGCTATTGTTCAAAGCTGATTATTATTGGACATTTAGTGTAAACCTTAAGCCTTCATCAGGTATACTACTGCTATAGACCTGTGCAAGAATTTTGGCAATATATTCGAAATTGTATTTAAATGTTATGCCTCTTATTTCTGGAAGTTTTTTTCAAAGTGAAATGATTAGTTATGAAACAAAATAAATAATAGAAAAATGTGTAATATACCATTGAGAATTTAAAGTTGTGATGTATGCATTTATGAAATTTGGGATGGATTACTTTCCTGTAGTTGGATATTCAGTTTCTTTTCTCATTTATAAATGGGCACTGTCTACATTCTTATGGTGATATATTGTTCTCCTTAGGCAAACAAACTTTCTTTCTTTGCTTCTGTGTTCTAGTTGTATTACAATATAAATTTTGTCTCTTTCTTAATCATATACATGTTTGAACTCTACAGGGGACAATCTCCTGATTATATGCTTAAAGAGGCCAAGAACACCAACAAGTTCTTCAAATGTACTGGGAACGTCAACCATGAAGACAATGGTCAGGTTTTCATGAATAGGCAGAGTCAAGAGTGCTTATCAAGCTTTGACAAAAGAAGAATATGAAGTTGTAAGCATTCCTCTCAAAGTCTTTACACTAATATTTTAGTAATGGATTATTTATAAAAAAAATTATAAATAATATTTTAGTAATGGATTATTTAGTTTATTTACCATATAACTGAAAAATTAAAATATTATACAACCAAAAATAAATAAACCATTGTGATAAATCAAATTATATGACCAAAATTCAAATAGTTTCGCAATTAAATAATCATACAACCACATATAAAGATAACTTCAAACACCCGGCTTATCTTGACCCAAAGCTTTATAGTGGTTCCGCTTATCATGATTGGTCATCATATTGTATATTGCACACTTTTTGTAATATCCGAGGATATTTCATGGCACATATTTGTAAATAAAATAGTATTTTATTATAAAATATGTTATATTAATGAGTTGTGATTAAATATCACTATATATGATATGTGGTATCATTCATATTGTAGAGTTATTTGAGAAATAGGGATAAGATTAACTTATATTAGTTAAATCAATAAATGAGTAAATGTAGTTAAACATTAAGTTGTTAAATAACTTAATTGTTAGAGCAATAATTAAATAAGAAATTACTTATTTACAAGTAATTTATATTACGAAATGTTGTTAATTGCAACATATGTATAAACATGCCACTTAAATGCAAATCGAACTAAATATTTGATTAATGTGTATAAATATATTATATATGTTAAATAAATTGTTTAAATTGTTTATATATATTATTTATGGGGAAAAGTAAGAGAATTAAATTATAATGCTTAAATAAGCTATTTAAATAAGCTTTAGCATTATAATATGTTAAGCAAATATAAATCAAGTAAAGTACTTGATTAAGAATTATATCTAATACATATATACATTAAATGAATTGTTTAAAAACAATTTATGGGATGAAGTAAGTAAAGTTGATTTTAGAATTTAGATAAGCTAATTAACTAATTAAAGGAATAGCATCATTAATATTGAATATTCGAATAATGTAGTTGTTATATTATGAGAATTATGTTAATTATGAAATTTGACTTCATAATTAGTAAAATAGTTTATATTACACTTCAAATTAATAATTTATTCTAAATATGATATATGAAATATTGGAAGTATTGCAATTATAATGCAAATTATGTTTATATATATATGTAATGAGTTGATATTATAATGTGTTTGAGCAAGTATATACATAATAAGAATATATGCTAGGCTAAAGCTGGGACTTAAGAAACATTAAGAAAGTTAAATGAGTAAGTGGGATATATTGACTCAATAAACAAGCAGGAGGTGGCGTTGTTAGGAAGCACTAGCAAGACACTAAGCTAACATATTAAGTATGAGTTGTGAACATATCATGGAACATTAGTACTCAGCTGAAAACTTAGAGAAATCAAATTGAGAGTTGATATTCCTGCCACTCTCATTCCTTAAGCTTACCCGTTCCATTCCATATTATTCCTGTCTAAGTTATCTCCCATTCGGACCAAACTAATTTCATGACTCCCTAAAACTTCCTTAGTTCGGCTAAAAGAGAGAAAAGGCTCTAAGGAATTGAAGTTGCAGTTGAATTAAAGGCTATTATTGGCATCAAAGTTATATAAACGCATCATCAATTGTAAAATTTCAGCAAACGAAAGGTATGATACAAGATAATACTATTTTGAGAGCACAACAACGAGTTGAATCGATAACATTTCGATGCGAAGGCAAGTATACCAACTTTCTTTTTGAATTGAAGGTTTATTTCAAGTATTATATTCCATTTTTTTTTTGTTGAATTAAAATCTTATAGCAAGCTATTACAGTGAATTGTGAATTGGTTGAATATATGATAATGTGGTATTGAAACTGTTGATATGTGCTAGATAATGGAATTTGATGCTATGTGTGAACTTGGTGATATGTTATTTGTAATTCATATATTAAATGTTAGAAATTGAATGCAAGATATGTAAACTGAAAATGTGTAGTTGTACAATACAACATGAGATATAAATTGCATATTTATATAAATGCATTACATGAACATAATGTTGCATTACGAAATACATAAAAGGAAATGTATGTCATTGAATAGAATACATAACATAATTGTTACGTGAAGCATGAAATATATAAACTGTTGGACTTGCTGAGCCGTTGTGCTCACTCTTGTAAATAAATCTTATTTGCAGTTAAAGAAAGACATATCAAGTGAATGCAGCCGTATGGAATCAGAGTTCGTGTGCCAAACAAGCGTTTAACATTATTATGATGTGTTGTATATTAGATCATAATAGATTATTGAAAAGGAACGATTTGAGCTGTACTAGACTTAGAAACATTAAAACAAAAAAAGTTTGTTTTGATGTTGAGTTATGTACTTATATTATGATATTAAAGGATTGAATTGTATAATACAGATACTATACAGGCAATAATGTAAGTTATGGATGTTATAAAACTATTCATATTAAATATGATATGTAATTTTACCATTACTTTGTACAATAGATTATTGTAATGGCAATAGTATATAAAAGGTGATGGTTTGTGTGTGTGTGTGTGTGTGTATATATATATATATATATATATATATATATATATATGTGTGTGTGTGTGTGTGTGTTGAATTACGTTGCGAATATCCAGGGAATGATTAAAGACAGAAATTTAACTTTATATTCACATATAACATTTCAAAATGGATCTTTGTGTGTGTGTGTGTGTGTGTGTGTATATATATATATATATATATACACACACATACAATCCTGAACATAAGTATAGATGTTAAGGTTGCGAATTTTGGAACTAAGAAAAGACCAAAATAGCTCAGTTTTAAGATCTATTTTGTTATCGACTGTTATGTACAGTAAGAATAAAGTTAGATTAATTGTAATAAAAATTCAGGATATGAATACAAATTATAAAAGTTTTAAATTTATCCGCATTTCGTTATATATTATAGTATTGATTATTGATGACAAATAGAATGAAGCTTTATGTTAACGAACAAAATTAGGAGCGTGAAATAGTCCTGATTTTGGGGTCGTTACACTTTCTTAGTTGTTTACGACTCCCAGCCTCTTCGATCCCACTCTTTAAGTAGCTTTTTTGCGCCCCTTTGTTTGTGAACAAACAGGATCCAATAACAGCTCATCTTCAACGGGCTCACCATCTTCTACTCGAATTTTTGGAACCTCTTTTACATTAATTTTATCAGGGTCAAAATTCTCAACGATGGGTTGATTGTCAATGCACAACTGCATGACATGCTTAAAATCATTAATTGAGCATGATCTTATAGAAGCTAATCGTAAGAGCAGCGTCACCAAATAATTGTAACACATTGTCTGAGATTCCTCATAATTGGACAAATTTTTGGTAATTCAACACTCACTTTATTACCATCTCTACACCATCGGCTTAAAATATATTTATCAGGTATCTTTTTAGTACGTTTGCCAATTATATGTCTCAGAATGTATCTGCAAAACATTCCAGAATGTTCAAATTTTTGACAATTACAATTTATATCTCCATTTAGAACATTACTGATAACAGTAAAGTACCTATCTGAATCTTCGATGGTGTTTGCCTTGTACCCTACCAATCACATTGCTCATAGCTTTGTCCTGATCAGTTATAATGGTAACCGGTGCCTTGTTGTTCATCGCTTAAAGCCAAGTTTCAAAAACCCATACAAAAGTATCCTCTTTTTCATCCTTAATCAATGCAAAACCAAACAAGATGGAATGATAATGATGATTTACCCCCGTGAACGGAACAAACGGCATGGAATACTTGCATTTCGTCCGATAAGTTGTATTAAAGGACACTACATCCCCAAAATTTTTGTAAGCTATCATTGAACGGTAATCTATTCACAAAATACATGTGATGCAATTATCTTCATCTCGTTTAATATCAAAAAGAAATAGAGGATTTTTTGCCGAAAGTTTTTTCAGGTACTGCAATGCTGCTTGGGCATCGTTTGAATCTATTGTGTCACGTCTTATGTCTCGCACAACATTCCGAATATCCTTATCACTGAAACCTACATTTTCCATTCATCCTCCTATTTTACTAAAAACATTCATCATTTTACTTGGCCCAACTCCAGCTCTGTTTAAAGTTTCGATTAAAGTTCGAGCAACAGGAGTTATATTTTTCCGTGTTTGAATGAAATTTTTCTTGCTCGGAGTCACCAAATCATGATTGTGAGTTAACTCAATTTTTGAAACTTTCCACGTATCTTCTTTCTTTAGATGAATAACAAACATTCTAGCTTTGCACGTCGTGCGACCTATAGAATCCTTTTTTCTTTTAACCTTACTACCCTCAACTTCATCAACATCTTGTTTCTTTTTTTCAATTGGTTTTCTAGCTTTGTTACATGTAAAAGGTCTGTTTTAGAGGGATCGTCATAAATGATTGAAGTGTGTCGTTCACGGTACATAAAATATTCCTCCAGAGCGGCTCCCGTATAAGGAGCGAGGTATTGTAATGTAACAGGGGAATCCGCCATTTCAGCTACCACAATAGTGTATTCCATCGCCTCCCTTTCCTGAAAATAGTCACTACCTGAGCCACAGAAGATGCTTTTTGACTAATAGCGACATAAACACATATTACATTTTGGCCTTGTTGATTGAGAATCGCATCTGTTGTTACTACTGTTTTACTGGTTTGTCTGTCCCCAATTATTAATTCTCGCTGACCACGTCCTATAGGGATCATAGAATCAATAGCAATAAGCCCCGTTTGAAGAGTCTCATATACTGAACGTCGTGAAATAATATCCGAAGCGGGAGATTCAATTAACCGATATTCAGAAGCTGAAATTTCACCTCTACCATCAATAGGTTTAGCCAGAGCATTTACAACATGACCCAAATAGGCCTCACTCACGGGTACCCTCCACCCCCCCTAGGTCTTACCGCGGTTGCAGGTGTGATATCCCAAAATTTTTAGAAATTATTTTAATAAAAGTGAAATAAGAAATTATTAAATAAATTCTTATTATGGGATGTGTCGGTTCAAATGTGTGTATATATATATACATATATATATATATATATGAGTTATATATATTTATGTGATTTACGAGATGAATTTAATATTTAATAGTTAATTTAATTATTAAGTTAATGGTTTAAATTAACGATGAAATGAAATAAGGAAATTAAGAAACTTAATTAATTTATACTAATTAATTAAGGATGAGATAAAATTATATTATAAGTTAATATAATTTTATGCCTTGTGTGACAACCGATTAAATTATTATGAATTAAATTGCATGCACGAGTTCATTAATTCACTCAATTAAAATTAGTGAATTAATGTATGCTTTTTGTTTAATAAAAATGAGGGAGTTAATTAAGCTCATTATAATAATATCTTACATATAAATGTAGTATATTATTGTGATTTCTTAATATATAATATTATGCCAAATTGATATAATTAAAATATCAAATGAGGTTCAATATATAAAATATATAAATGTTGGAACTAAATTAGTAAATTAAATTCATATTTGAACAATGAATTTATATATTAAATAAAAGTATTTAATGTATAAATAAATTATTTGAAAACAATTTACGGAAAGAAGGAACCAAATTAATTATGTCAAACAAACTGACAAAATTATAATAAGCACCCATATGCGAAAATAGGACCATCAAGCAATTGTACTAAAGTGCATGCATGTGGGGAGCACATTAGCACTAAATTCCATCTGCCCAAGTGCATTAGAGCAGCCCGTGAGTCCAATAAAATCAAATAAAAAGGCCCCACATGTTTGCACCCATGTGAGACCAACACACATGCCAATAAGAAATAAATTTGCACCAGTCATGAAGTAAAAATAAATAATTATAAAAATATATAATTATATTTTTATATATTTATAAAATATATTTAGCAAGTTAACATTAGTGGATTCGTTTTCAAGATGACGTTGTTCTTAATTAATTAATTTAGCCACTTGAATAAGCCACCCGTGAGCATGAATAAGAAAAGCTCATTACTCTTCGTGATGAAGTCTCCAAGTATTTGATTGAAGGAGATTAGCAATTCATAATCCCATATGCCAGTGGAGAAGATGGTAAGAGTTTTTATTAAAAGAAGTGATTAAAATAGTCATTGTGGGCGAAATGTTATTATCGTACCTTCCCAGGCTTAAGCATTATGGCAATTAAAAAAAAACAAAAGAAGGAAGGAAATGATTTACGTGGGATAAGAGAGTGTCGGCTGAGACTAGAATAATGAATAGTTGGTGAGGGAATTGAGGGAATCCTTGGGAGTGTATAAGGGCTGCTGAAACCTCTCAGCTCAAATCCCGGACTGCTCCCTCCTTTTGTCTGAAATTATTAACATCAGAGACTAAAACCGTGGTTGTAAACCAAGAAGAGGAAAAAGAGACACTGGTTGAAAGTGATCAAGAGATGTATAAGTGGAGAGAGGTGATTTTAAATCCTCCTTATATACTTCCACAAGTGCAACACCAAAGCAGGGGGATTAACTGATAAATCTCTTTCCTAGTGCACACTCTAATCTCCATCTCATTCTCCTCCAACCTCTAGTCCCTTCCAGGCAAAACATACGAAAGTAAGAGGTTTTTCCTCTAGAAAAGTTGAAGAAAAACCCACAGCAAACCCGTGAGCACCCTAAACCACTCTCCACTTTTATCTCAAGAAAGATTTATAGTTTAATAGTATAACATATTTTAATATTTAGGGGACAAGAATGCTTCAAAACACACATAATCAATGACGAAAGAGAATTGTTATAGTTATATATATATATATATATATATATATATATATATATATTCATATGTATACAAACATGGGAATGACAAATGGCGATAGCACCGGTTATCCGGCGAAGAGGTTTTCGGCGGTTTCGACCCCCGTACTAGCTCCCCGTTTTTGGGTAAGTAGCTGCCGGTCTTATCATGACAAAGCTACAGATGGGTTTTACTTGATCCATGGGCTGGATCTATATGTGTGGACCGTAAGCATTAATCTCCAAGATGGTGGTGCTGGTAAGACTAAAAGTGGACTTCATTTGAATACAATCGGCGGCATCAGAACGTACGCAACTCTGCCACTCAGGAAGTAGCCTTTCAATGCCAGCCATGATTATTCTCCTTTCCTGGAAACCTCCTTACCCTCTTACGCAAAAGGATATACGGGAGAGCAGCGGTTGTTGTCCGATTTTGTTATGTGCTGAGGATGTCCTCCCTAGTTTAGAAAAGTGGATATTGATGTGATTTTGTGTAAGTGGAAGGAGGAGTTGAAAGAGAGGAAACCAGTAATTCTTGTGCAACTTTTTGGAATATTCCAAGTATTCAGTGGAGCAAAATTTCTCACGCTATCAGTCAAAAGCGTTATAGTTTTTTCCAGTGTCATGAAGTTTTTAAAATACAAACTTCTCTGTTTGGTAACTTGAAGTATCTGAAGATAAAAAAATACAAGTCGGGATCTGCCAACTCAACCATTCCTAGTCAAGTTAGAAACTACTTAATCAGTAGTTTTCCAAATGCCAAAATCATGATAGAGATGACTTGAGAAGAAAATCCTAAGAAGTTTTACCGTCAGTTTGTGAATAAATACATTATTATATTTATTAACAATAATACATTATTACATATATTAATATTATTTGATCATAATATTAATATATAAAGTATTGTTAATATACGAACATGATGATGATTATTATATTTAATTATTATGATGTAGGTCATCATTTTAAGAAATAAATATTATATGTGAATGAGGTACAGATAAAAGATTTACATATAAGCATGGATGAAATATTTGAAAAATGTCAAGAACCTATCTGTTCATTTTAGAAGAAAAAGAAATATTGGATGCGAATAAAATAGACGATGAATTACGGACTGAGGCAAATTTTTCGAAACTTGCTCCTATATGTGAAATGTTTATAACATGTTATGAACTGTTATTGTTAACTGTTATATTCAGTTGAACTGTTGTTATGTTATCACATGCTATGAACTATTGTTATTAAAGATGACGATGAAATTTTAATATTGCTTTTGATGGCATGTATAACTGTAATACATGGATATGTTGCTATGCATGCTATATGAATTATGTGTTATGTGATAACTGTTAAACTTGCTGGGTAACGTGGTTACTTAACCTTGCCCCAAACAAATTTTTGCGGCTAGCGTCGAAGGACCTAAAAGGTTAGAAGATGATGGTAGAAAGAAAATGTTAACGAAGAAGAATTAAAGCCTATGATTCGTTATAATATTATTTTAATGTTGTAATATTATTTACAATGGTCGATGTATTACATACTCTGAATTAGAATGTTTTGTACGATTAAATGTTAGAAAACCTAGGGTTAGACTGAGATGTGTTGTTTTAATATAGAAATTACATTTATGTTGTACGAATGGTATTGTATAAGCAGTAACATGACGCACCGGATTCGAGGTCAAGGTGACCCGGATTCGGGGTCGTTACAGTTGGTATCAGAGCAGTAAGTTATAGCTCTAGAGTAAGAGTACCTTAGGATATAATCTAGAGAGATTAAGACGTATGTTAAAAAACCTAGAGGCCAAGTTAGGCCAATAGGGGGCATGATGTAGGAGCCAACTATAGGCCAAATATAGGAGGCAAGAACTTTAGTAGCCTCGTTGGAAATGATTTCTCAAAAAGCGAATCATGTTCTCTTATTTTATCTAGTAAATCATTGCTTTAACCTTATTAATTGAATAATTGAGGTTAGTGAGGATAAGTCTGAGAACTTTGGTGGGACCGACTAGGGAAGGTGAAAAGAACAGAGGAAACTAATTGCGAGTCTGAGAAGTGGCCTATAAATATGCCTTCATAGAATTGTGTATTCTACCAAGTTAGAAGTAAGAGAAAGCAAGAGTAAGCCAAAGAGAAAGAATAAGCTCTACTCACAGATTTAAGAAGAAGGAAGATGTCAGGAAAGGAAGTACTTAGAGATGTTTTAGTAGTTTGGGAGGAGCCGATACTAGCAGAACCTGTAACCACGGTAGCTCCTAATCTCAGAGAGGAGCCGGTGGAGGATCCTGAGGAGAATCTATTATCAGAACTGATAAACAGGAATGCCGAGTTACAAGATAGGGTGCGAGAATTAGAGGAGAAAGTAGAAGAACTTCAGTTGGACAAGCAGGCTATAGAAGCCTACTTGGAAGACGAGATTTTAGAAAAATTGAGAGCGCAGGATCAGGTGTAGGATTTGTAAGAAGAAGTAAGAAGTAAGAAGTAAGAAGATGGAGATGGATAAGATGAACTACGCCTTTAACAAGTTGGTTATGCGCGTTCAGGATATGGTATCCAATTACCCTGAGGAGGAAGATTAGACTCTACTCACCATCAGTAGGGAACGAGTAATAACCATTACAAAAGAGGAGCACAAAGAAGCCATTGAGCGTGGTCTGGGAGGTTGAGATGTGGAGGGCGTATATACATACGCTTACTTATATATATATATATAATGCTATAAATATGTAATCCCAACTTGTGTAAGATATGGGATAGGTTTTGTAAATCCCTACTTGTGTGGTATTAAAGGGATATGTTATGCCATAGGATGTAAAATATTACGTATTACGAGACGTATATTAATACAAGTATATTATATGCTTTGTGATGATTATATATATATTTAGCATTATTTTCTTTATTATTAATAAAGAAAAATTGTTCAGAGTTAGATGAAAAGAGATAGTAACAAGATATCTTATGTTAATATTTTTGAGAAGTAGAATTTTTTTTTTGAGAGAAATTGAAGATGATTAAGGAGTGGATATTTCAAATCTTCTAGCTATGCTAGAACCTAAAGTTGTGCTTTATTCGCACTCATGTGCCTTTGAAAAGATTCGTTCAATTATTGAACTATTAAACTTTTAAAGTTCTGTTATCCATATGTCTATGCTACTTGTCTCAGCTAGACAAAAATGATTTGAAAATATCAAAATATATTTTAATCATAGGCATCATTGAACATGGTGCAAATATGATAAACGATAGAGTCATCAATGCAATCTAACCTAGTGTTGGATGTGATCATAGAATCGAAAACCCCAATGTTCTAAAAATCGGCCTAGGCGGGGGCCTGGCGCCGCGTCTAAGGCCAAATCGGTGAAAAAAGTGCTCCAGGCTATTAGGCAGATCCCAGGTGGCCTAGGAAACACTAGGCGGGCTAGGCAGAACGGCGGGAAAGGCGGGGCCTAGCGGAGATTTTTTTTTTTAAAAAAAAAAATTACTACCAAAATCAGATCTTGATATATTTATTTTTCTAATGATTTACCATATTCTTAATGCAGGTTGTAGCATATCAAATCACAACAAGAAGTGAACAAGATCAAGTCGATCAAAATGGATAATTTTATTATAGTTGTAATTTTTTGAACTTGTACCAACTTCAAATTATATAAATGATGATACATTTGTAATATTTAGTTTAATTCAATATAATTCTTAAATTTATGTCCTCAATTTTGAAGATTACTCAAATAAAATTAATTTCATAATTATTAATAATATCAAATGTCTCATTCAATAAACTTCACACTAATTTTTAAAAATAACATTTACTAAATTTTTGAGAGAGAAGAAGTATGTATATATATATATATGAAGATACTAGTAAAGTAGTAAGTAGTAACACTAATTCTATAATTTAATTATTTCATGTAATGGATATATCATATTAATTATTACACACACACATATATATATATACACACATTAATTCTTAAATTTATGTTTAGTTTCTTAAGTTTTAATATTGAATTGAATTCTTGAAATTTTAAATTTTATTATTTAATAGCAATCTTGTTTATTAATAAAAGTATAAAACTAATAGCCTAATACATTAAAGATATGTTAGTCATACTTAGCATATGGTATTTGTCATTTCCTTTTTGTCCTCAATTTTAAAGATTACACACATAAAAATAATTTCATTATTAATAATATCAAATACTTAGCATATGGTATTTGTCATTTCCTTTTTGTCCTCAATTTTGAAGATTACTCAAATGAACCATCTGGAGGCGCACGAACATATGCAAAGGGGTAAAGAGAGAAGTCCATGGAGAAAAATAATTTCATAATTAATAATATCAAATGTCTCATTCAATAAATTATTAAACTTCACACTAATTTTTAAAAATAACATTTATTTAAGAAGTAACACTAATTCTATAATTTAATTCTTTCATGTAATGGATATATATATATATATATATATATATATATATTCTTAAATTTATGTTTTGTGTCTTAAGTTATAATATTGAATTGAATTCTTGAAATTTTAAATTTTATTATTTAATAACAATCTTGTTTAGGAATAAAACTAATACGTTAAAGATATGTTAGTCATACACTCATACTTAGCATATGGTATTTTATATTTGTCATTTTCTTTAAATCATCAATTTTGAAGCTTACACAAATAAAAATAATTTCATAATTAATAATATCAAATGTCTCATTCAATAAACTTCACTAATTCTGTGAAGATACTATTAAGTAGTAACACTAATTCTATAATTTAATTATTTCATGTAATACTAATGGATATATATATATATATATATATATAATTGTGTATATATATATAGTAATTCTTAAATTTATGTTTTGTTTCTTAAGTTTTAATATTAAATTGAATTTTCGAAATTTTAAATTTTATTATTTAATAACAATCTTGTTTATGAATAAAACTAATACGTTAAAGATATGTTAGCACTTAGCAGTTAGCCATACACCATACTTACTACTTAGCATATGTTATTTGTCATTTTCTTTAACTCCTCAATTTTAATTTTGAAGATTACACAAATAAAACTAATTTCGTAATTAATAATATCAAATTTATCATTCAATAAACTTCACACTAATTTTTAAAAATAACATTTATTTACATAACATTTATTTACATTTTTTAAGAAGAAGTACTTGATGGCATCGCTCAACACGTGGCAAGATCATCCTGTTTCCAATACATAGCTGATAGTTTACACAGTACTGTGGTAAGGGTATAATGGTGTATACATGAGAACTTTACTCAAATCCAAGGATAAGGTTTAATACCCATCAGCCATCCCTCTCCTTCCCTTCTCTTGGTAACGCAACACCATTACTGAAGAAGAAAAGGCAGCAGAAGAAGAAGAAGAGGCAGCGACCGCTAGCCCACCACAACGCCACTCCATCGCAGTCGCATACTCGCAGGTAATTTCTTCTTCTTAATTTTTTAGTTTGATATCTTGATTCTTGATGCATCACTCCATACCTGTGACTTGTGAGGCTGTGACACATTTGCCTCTGTTTTCCTTTGCCTCTGTTTTGCACAAAGAAATATAAACAAAGAATAAGATTGAAATTTTACCTCTGCCTTCAGCCTTCTATATATAAACCCACTTTACAAAAGTTGTAACCTATAAATGTTTTTCCTTAAAAATAAAAATATTAATTGTCATACAATAATAAAATTATGATGCTAAATTTAAGAGTATCAGACTATCATATTTTCATTTATTTTGTTATGCATTCAGTAACAAAATGAGAATATCTTACTTATTTTGCCTCTGTTTGTTGCTTCTGCCTTTTATAGTGAAATTTGTAGGTTTGTTTCAAACTTTCAAATTTCAATGGCACAAATTCTTTCTTTGGGAGCATCTAATTCCACCGATGTACCTGAATCACAATTAAAACGTGCATCAAATGACATTAGATGGGAGTATAGGATGTTGATTAATCCTAAAAATATGGATAAGGTGAAATGCAAGTTATGTGGACATTGTGTTAGCGGAGGGGTTTATAGAATTAAACAACACATTGCGCAAATTATGGAAAATACTAGACCGTGCCCAAAGGCTACTGATGAAGATAAAGTAAAGTGTAAAGCCGCAATAGAAGAAGCAAAAAGGAAGAAGCAAGAGAAAAAGAAAGAGAATGAAGAAAATAGAAAAGAGGTTAATATAATTGATGAAGAGGGAGAAGAAGAAATTAAAGTGACAGGGTCAAGAAAAAGACCACAATTTATTGGGGCTATGGATAAATTTGCATCGGCCATAAATCCCGATTCTTCAATGAGTGCAAGTAAGAGGCTACGACAACAAAATATCAATGATGCACTTTGGAAAGAAAGAACGCATAGTGTGCATCAATACTTGGCTCGATGGGTGTATGAAACCGGTATTCCTTTTAATGCTATCGACTGTGATAGCTTCAAGAGGTTTTGTGAGGCGGTTGGTCAATATGGCCCGGCTTACCAACCTCTAAGCCAATACCAACTAAGGGAGCCATTATTGAAAGAGGAGGTAAAGAGGACTAAGAAGTCACTCAAGAAGCAAGAAGAAGAATGGTCTTTCAATGGTTGTTCTATCATGACCGATGCTTGGACCGATAGAAAAAGAAGAAGTATCATGAATTTGTGTGTGAATTGCAAAGAGGGCACAACTTTTCTTTCTTCTAAAGAAGATTCTGAGGAAGCACACACTGGAGAATATATTTTCAAATATGTTGATGATTGCATTGAACAAGTTGGGCCACAAAATGTAGTGCAAGTTGTTACTGATAATGCTTCCAACAACATGGTCGCGGCGGACTTGTTAATGATAAAGAGGCCACATATGTTTTGGACTTCTTGTGCCACTCACACTTTGAACCTCATGCTTGAAGGAATTGGTAAGCTACCAAAGTTTAAGGGAGTGATTGAGAAAGCAAAGACATTTACTATCTTTATTTATGCACATCATAAGACATTGGCATTGATGAGGAAGCATACAAAAAAGAGAGACATAGTGAGGTCGGGCGCTACTAGATTAACAACTTCTTTCTTGACTTTGCAAAGTTTGATGGAAAAGAAAGAGAAGTTGAGGTATATGTTTACTAGTAGTGAATGGGATCAATGCAAATGGTCAAAAAATACTAAGGGAAAAACGGCGTATGCTACCGTCTTAAGTTTGAGTTTTTGGAATGGAGTAACACTGTGCTTGAAAGTGTTTGCTCCATTGGTAAAGGTGTTTCGCCTTGTTGATGGAGACCGAAAGCCATCAATGGGTTTTTTATATGGAGAACTCAAAAAAGCAAAGGAAGAGATCAAAGAGGCATTCAAAAATAATGAGACTAACTATCGTCCCATTCTCGTGATTATCGATGCTAAAGCCAAAGACCGGCTTGATAGTCCATTGCATTTGGCGGCCTACGTATTGAACCCTTATTACTTCTTTAAAGATCCTAGCATAAAGTGATCCACTTGTCATGGATGCGATGTTTACTTGTGTTGAGAAGTTCTTTCCCGATGACTTTGATATGCAAAGTCTTGTCATAAATACGGAGTTGTTGAAGTATAAGAAAAAAGAGGGTGGGTTTGGAAGACCTTTAGCGGCGGTGGGATGTGCAACAAATGATGATAATTATGATCCGGGTATAAATATTTATTGTTTAATCTTTCTTTACTATTTAATACTTGTTAAAAACTTAAAATATTTGTTACTAATTTTGATTCTTTAATGACTAGTTGGATGGTGGTCTAATTATGGCAATTGTACACCCAACTTGCAAAGGATGGCAACAAGGATTCTTTTATTGACTACTAGTTCATCCGGGTGTGAGAGAAATTGGAGTACTTTTGAGGGGGTAAGTATCAACTATCAAGTATATAGTAACTAGTAAGTGGTTGTGGTTTATTAAGTAAAATCTAAAATAAATAATTAAATATAGAATTTATTGATTTTTTTTTAATTTTTTTTTGTAGATTCATACAAAGAAAAGGAATAGACTAGACGCAACAAGGTTGAATAATCTAGTCTATGTCCAATTTAATGCAAGGCTTAACAACAAAAAGCAATGGGAGAAAGAGAGGAAAATAGATGTGCTACTAGCAAGTGATGCTTCAAAAGCGCAAGGATGGATTGTTGAAGGTGGTGATGATGAAGTTAAGGGTTATTCGGGCCTTACTTGGGAAGCAATTGGTGAAGCATCCGAAGCAGATAGCGTGCTAGAGCCTAGGAGAAGTAGTAGAAATGTTGGAGTAAGAGAACTCCATGAAGAAGATTTTTTGTCTGATGATGACACGGAGGAAGAGGGAGATGAGGAGTATGAGTGTGAGTCCGATGGAGACATTATCTTGGAGGGATAGGGAGAAGAAGAGTTAGAGATATAGAGGGCTATGGAGCAATTCAGCAATATAAGTATGTGTTTGAACTTTAAGCAAATGCCTTTATTATCTTTATTATAGATTATTTTGCTTTATATTATTGTTTTGTTTGGAAAGATGTAAGATAAAATATTAACATTGACTTAAAATAAAAAATTCCCCTAGGCGCTAGGCCTCCCGTGGCCGCCTGCCTCCCGCCTAGCGCCTTTTAGAACATTGGTCAACCCACTATGGTATGATGTAGTATGACAAAGTCATAAAATGACGGAATTCTCAACGTACTGTCAAGACGGTACGGTATTATGATGTCATAAAATGATTTTTGGTTTTCTTTAAACCTATAAAAAAATATGTCAGATGAGTTGGCTAAATATTTTGATTGATGTCTGAATTATTGAGTATGTCTATGCCATTTGTTTCGGCTAGACACCTTTGATGAGAAATGATGAACTTTGAAAAATGTTTAAAATTTTCCAATCCAAAATGTTGGTGTGGACTTTGATGATAAGACTGAGGATGAGCAATAACTGATGATGGGCATATAGTTCCAATTTATGCTAAGGCATCAAATTAAAAATTTATATGTTATGCACGACATAGGGTGCGATAGGTTGATCACCTAAAGTACTTGTAGAGATTGTTTTTCAGTCTTGGTGATTGATAAATATTCTGATGGTTTTCGATGAATAAACATTGTTCACGATCTTTATGGCCACTCAGCGGATGCAAAAAGTTTTTAAAGGAATTTTTACTTCCTAGTTATTCATACTACTTCACAATTATTGAACAATTGTTGAAGACTCCTGAAAGATATTCCATTATTCTAGAAACTAATTATTTAGATGGTATGAAGAATAGTGATCATGAAATGTGATGATTGATAAGGGATCCTCAAAGGAGAAAAGAGCTGAGTAATTATTAAAGTGAAAATATAAAGGTTAATTTGAAAACCTAGTTTTGATGAACAGAATGAACAGAATTAGTATGTTGTAATTTCGAGTAAGAAATTCTTAGAAGTAGGGGTGAATGTGATATCTTGAAGTTTTCAAAAATTATTTTAATAAAAGTGAAATAAAAAATTATTAAATAAATTCTTATTATGGGATGTGTTAGTTCAGATGTGTGTGTGTGTGTGTTGTCGACGCCGGGAAATGTCGCTTTTTGGTGATTGTTACCCTTTCCAATTTTAGCCTTTTCATTTAGATGATTTTTGGAAAAGGTCGGCATTAATGTCGACGGGGTTTTGAAAGATCGTTTTTTATGATGAGCCAATTGATCAGAGTCGCCAGTTGGTATATTTGAAATGGATGTACCAACTCATCCGAGTTTCGTTCTTTCGTAAATTGCTGGCTCATGTGTGACTCCGAATTATTTGGTCTGCGAACCGAGATTCATAGAGTTCGAGGGCTTGCTTAAGTGAGGGGAAGGTGTTAGGCACCCCTCGACTTCCGTGAAACACGGTTACCGCAATCTTGATACTTTCCTATCCTTTAATTCATGAAATGTGTATGTGTGTGTGTGTGTGTGTGCCTATGTGAATGTGGTGGTGAGTTTGCATGAAGCTGAAACCAATTGGGTTTTTTGGAAAAGTCGTGTTTTTCTTTTGGGAATGCTTTAGAATGTCCTTCGGTTTATACGAGAAAGCTTTATGAGAAAATGTTTGATTTAAATTGTCAAAACTGTGAGATTGCATTAGGTGTCGTTTTGGCAAAACAAGAGTTTTCTAAACCTTTGTCAAAATAGGAATCGAGATCTATACGTTGCTTTCATAACTCAAATGATGGGCAACCTCTAGGATCTCTTTAACCCTATGCACAAGGATTTAATAAAACATTATTTATTTTTATAAAACCATTTTGGTGATGTTTGAAAACGATTTCTTTCTTTTGCCTTCTCGTTAAGATAGAAATCAACATTCCTTAGCACCCCCAATTTCTTATCCTCGTGATGCTACTAACCTAGTTTGATTGATTTTATGAAAATCTTTATCGCTTAGCTTTGAAATCCTTTTTGGTGTTGCAATTCAAATCCAACATTATAATGCGTAGGGGATTATTCACGGGCATGTAAGCCATCAAAATAACCCCGAACGCCCACAATCACATGTTTTCACTATGACGGGGCCTTAAACACGATTCTCGCCTTGGCGTCGCTTTAAGGCCCGACGATTACATACTTACAAATGAAAACTACATCGCTCCTAATACTTATATCAAAAGATGTCCATCATCGGATTTGGACCACGGGGTCGCGTTCCTAGGCTCACATCCAAAATGGCCAAACAAACACAATATCCTAAAATGGCAATCTAAACAAACTAGGCACAATAAATCATCATAACAAGCTAAATTAATTCGCTAAATGGACATCATCGGGTCATTAGGAAGCATTTCGTTCCCTGGGAACCTTCACTAATGGTCCCTAATCCATGTATCCCCAACAATATACAAGAAAAACTACATTTCACATAACCCAATTGACAAGAAGATTAACAAAATGATACACAAAAATTGCTATAGAAATGGTCTTTTCACCTTGCAAATAATCCTCACAATGTGTATGAACTTGTATATTGAGTAGAGTAGAAAATATATGATATATAATCTTACACAAAAGATATAATTCTTCACTTTTTTCTCTCTTTTCTCTCTATTTTCTTATAAATTTCTTCTGTTTTTTCCCTCTTTTTCGAGCTGCTGCTGGTTTTCTTTCTTCCTCTCTCGAACCTCATGTATGCTGAATGAGGGATGAGCTAAAATAGGCTGGCCAGAGCCAGCCGCCACCCCTCCACTCAGCTGATTTTCGGTTTCCGTGTTTTGAGTTCCGTGTTTTCAAAAGGCGCACTCATTGGCCGCAGATCAATCCGCAGCTAGCTGGCTTGACTTTCTCGATTTTTGTGCTACGCCTCGATTCTCGTGTCGTGACGTCGGTTCTCGCCGACAAGCTCGTATTTTGCTGTCCAGGAATTACTGCGAGACGTGCCACATCATTCGGGAATGCTCATTTCGGACAGCCTTGTTGTCACGTCGGTTTCGGTTGTAAATCGTCGCGGTGGCGTCGAGTGTTCGTACTTGTCCATCCTTTGCTCTCGCAGGCCGGTTCATTTGCCGAATTTGCCCTCCTATTAGGGTTAGTATACAAAGTGCAAAATTTGGGTGTCTACAGCTGCCCCTCTTTATCATTTTTATGAAATATTAAATGAAATGAACAGGATAAAGAAATAGACACACGATGCATGAATGACAGTGCACAAGAATGATAATACATAGATGATGCAGCATATACAACTTATGATGCGACGCCAGATATAAAGCATGCAAAACATTTGTAAATGTGTTAATGCATCAATCCCTGACCGCATTTTTAGTCGTCAGGTTTCGTCTTCCAATCCATTGTCCTGCGAGTGCCGGGTCTGGTATTCTGTCGCTAGTCGCGTAACCGCCGGGTCTCGTCTCCGGTCGATAGTCTCGTCGGGGCCGGGTCTCGTATCCGGTCACCCATCTCGTAATCGCCGGATCTCATATCCGGTCGATCGTCTTATCGGGGCCGGGTCTCGTATCCGATCACCCATCTCGTAATCACCGGGTCTCGTATCCGGTTGATTGTCTTGTCGGGGCCGGGTCTCATATCCGGTCACCCATCTCGTAATCGCCGGGTCTCGTATCCGGTCGATCGTCTTGTCGGGGCCGGGTCTCGTATCCAGTCACCCATATCGTAATCGTCGGGTCTCGTATCCGGTCGATTGTCCTGTGAGTGTCGGGTCTCGTATCCGGTCGCTCGTCGCGTAACCGCCGAGTCTCGTCTCCGGTCGATCGTCTCGTCGGGGCCGGGTCTCGTATCCGGTCATCCATCTCGTAATCGCCGGGTCTCGTATCCGGTCGATTGTCCTGTGAGTGCCGGGTCTCGTATCCGGTCGCTCGTCACGTAACCGCCAGGTCTCGTCTTCAGTCGATCGTCTCGTCGGGGCCGGGTCTCGTATCCGGTTGATTGTCTTGTCGGGGCCGGAACTCGTATCCGGTCACCCATCTCGTAATCGCCGGGTCTCGTATTCGGTCGATCGACTTATCGGGGCCGGGTCTCGTATCCGGTCACCCATCTCGTAATCCCCGGGTCTCGTATTCGGTGGATTGTTTGTCGGGGCCGGGTCTCGTATCCGGTCACCCATCTCGTAATCGTCGGGTCTCGTATCCGGTCGATTGTCTTGTCGAGCCGGGTCTCGTATCCGGTCACCCATCTCGTAATCGCCGGATCTCATATCCGGTCGATCGTCTTATCGGGGCCGGGTCTCGTCTCCAGTTGATTGTCTTGTCGGGGCCGGGTCTCGTATCCGGTCACCAATCTCGTAATCGTCGGGTCTCGTATCCGGTCGATTGTCCTGTGAGTGTCGGGTCTCGTATCCGGTCGCTCGTCGCGTAACCGCCGAGTCTCGTCTCCGGTCGATCGTCTCGTCGGGGTCGGGTCTCGTATCCGGTCACCCATCTCGTAATCACCGGGTCTCGTATCCGGTCGATTGTCCTGTGAGTGCCGGGTCTCGTATCCGGTCGCTCGTCACGTAACTGCCGGGTCTCGTCTCCAGTCGATCGTCTCGTCGGGGCTGGGTCTCGTATCCGGTTGATTGTCTTGTTGGGGCCGGGTCTCGTATCCGGTCACCCATCTCGTAATCGCCGGGTCTCATATCCGGTCGATTGTCTTGTCGGGGCCGGGTCTCGTATCCGGTCACCCATCTCGTAATCACCGGGTCTCGTATCCGGTTGATTGTTTTGTCGGGGCCGGGTCTCATATCCGGTCACCCATCTCGTAATCGTCGGGTCTCGTATCCGGTCGATCGTTTTGTCGGGGCCGAGTCTCGTATCCGGTCACCCTTCTCGTAATTGCCGGGTCTCGTATCCGGTCGATTGTCCTGTGAGTGCCGGGTCTCGTATCCGGTCACTCGTCGCGTAACCGCCGGGTCTCGTCTCCGATCGATCGTCTCGTCGGGGCCGGGTCTCGTATCCGGTCACCCATCTCGTAATCGCCGGGTCTCGTATCAGGTCGATTGTCTTGTAAGTGCCGGGCCTCGTATCCAGTCGATCGTCGCGTAACCGCCGAGTCTCGTCTCCGGTCGATCGTCTCGTCGGGGCCGGGTCTCGTATCCGGTTGATTGTCTTGTCCGGGCCGGGTCTCGTATCCGGTCACCCATTTCGTAATCGCCGAGTCTCGTATCTGGTCGATCGATTTGTCGGGGCCGGGTCTCATATCCGGTCACCCATCTCGTAATCACCGGGTCTCATATCCAGTGGATTGTCTTGTCGGGGCCAGGTCTCGTATCCGGTCACCCATCTCGTAATCACCGGGTCTCGTATTCGGTCGATTATTTTGTCGGGGCCGGGTCTCGTATCCGGTCACCCATCTCGTAATCGCCGGGTCTCGTATCCGGTCGATTGTCTTATCGGGGCCGGGTCTCGTATCCGGTCACCCATCTCGTAATCGGCGGATCTCGTATCCGGTCGATTGTCTTGTCGGGGCCGGGTCTCGTATCCGGTCACCCATCTCGTAATCGCCGGGTCTCGTACCTGGTCGATTGTCTTGTCGGGGTCGGGGGCCGGGTCTCGTATCCGGTCACCCATCTCGTAATCGCCGGGTCTCGTATCCGGTCGATTGTCTTGTCGGGGCCGGGTCTCGTATCCGGTCACCCATCTCGTAATCAACTTATTCCATCGCATTGTCATCAAAGGAAGTTATTCTCCTGACTAGCTTGAAAGACATCCTTGGAGTTCGTCCTCGTACATCGTTCTTGGCAGCCATCGATTTTGACTCTGATAGGCTAGGACCTTGACACCTAACCTGCATGGATCACGTACAGAATTATCATCTATTCAATGCATGTGACACAACATTTAAAATGTAAATTTGATGAAAAATGACCCCTATACAGTCTTTTGATACTGTTCTACAGATGTCATCATTTATCGGGGTTTGCTTGGATCTCAGCCCTTTCCAGGGATCGCTCACTTTTTGGATATCGGCCCTTCCCAAGAGTTGTTCACCACCTTGTTGTGGTTCGTTTGGATGCCTTCCCAGGTTCCCACACCACCTTATTGTGATTTGCTTGGATGCCTTCCCAGGTTCACTCACCACCTTGTTGTGGTTTGCTTGGATGCCTTCCCAGGGTGCTCACCACGTTGTTGTGGTTTGCTTGGATGCCTTCCCAGGGTGCTCCCCACCTTGTTGTGGTTTGCTTGGATGCCTTCCCAGGTTCACTTTAGGTTTGGATACCAGCCCTTCCCAGGGTCATTGATTGTTTAGATACCAGCCCTTCCTAGGGGTCATTGATTGCTTGGATACCAGCCTTCCCAGGGTCACTTCTTGCTTGGATACCAGCCCTTCCCATGGATCATTGATTGTTTGGATACCAGCCCTTCCTAGGGGTCATTGATTGCTTGGATACCAACCCTTCCCAGGGGTCACTTCTTGCTTGGATACCAGCCCTTCCCAGGGTCATTGATTGTTTGGATACCAGCCCTTCCCAGGGGTTGCTTGATTTGATTTGAGTGATTTTCTTGAAGTGGGATGTGCGATCGGCTTCTGTCCTGGATCTCCCACCAACAACGTCCACGTACCATGCCGCAAAAGCCACCACGGTCTGATCATTTGTGAGGTTGAAAGCGACGTGCTTGTACTTTCCCCTGAAGATTTTTATTTTGATCGTACATGTATGCATGCAAAAGTTGTTATGCATGATCTAGCAGATATGTTATGGACAGATGCATATGCACAACATATGTTTAGATAGAAATGACCCCTGTTCAGTCAAATGATACGATTCGACAGTCGTCGTTGTTTGCCAACATTTGATTGGATCACGCTTCATCGTGAAGTGTAGTTTCTAGACTTCAGCATTGGTTTGGTACTCTGCCTATTCTTGGTCGTCTTCATTTCATCAAGTTGAGGCAGTTTGTTTGGCTCTTTGTGATGATCGATGGCTATGTTGGGCTCCTTGGCCTTTTGATCATTTCTGCTGGCTGATATGCTGTTGTCCCGCATTATATCATCCTTGTATATGCTCATGCATGTGGATCATTTGGATGTCGAGGCAGTGATAGTCAGGATTGGGGAGAGGCCCAATGACGAGAAGTTCTGTGCAGCCTCAGCTTCCTTCCATTTCACGATTCTTAACTGTCCCTGCCTTGGCGCGTGTTGTTACCAAGAATTTCTATCGAAAACTCGCGATGTTGACCGTGCTGAGTTATCCACGGCTCTGTTAGATCCTGCATATCAAACGACTAACAAATGCCAAAACTTAAAGGCTCGAGTCGTTGGTGTTAGTTCAACACAAAGATATTATAATCTCGACAAAAGAGTAAATGCAGTTAAAACACATGAAATCGAATATCTGTTGATCGCATAATCTAGCGAGTGGTGAACCGTGAATGTACTAGATTGGAAGTTATTTTCAATCCTTCGTAATTTAACGAGTTATGAAATCGTAAGAACACCTTCAAGCATCCGTGGTCATTGTACGTGAGTAAGGTCGAATTCAAAAGAACTACCTTCCCTCGTCAAAGGTATTCTGTCTCCATTCTCGACAACGTTCTTAGCAGGATTGACGTTATATGACAAATGCACTATGCGATGCAGCATTCAGTAGGGGTTTTTCTTCCATGACTTCTGTTTAAGGCCGAGAGTTTTTCGTATTATCTTTTCTCTTTATTAGCCCACTTCACTTGTCTCGTTTTCTTAGGCTATTCAAAGTTACCCATTTAACGAGTTTTGGACCAATGACTCCCAAACCAGACGGTTTTGGGGCATTAGGTGTACAGACACCCCTTCGGGTTTATTTACTCGAGTAACAAAGGCCACGGTTCGAGACAAGCTGGTGGTCTGCACCATTCATTCTTTGCTTGACCTTGCGCAAGATTCATTTTCTTAGGCTTGAGTTACCCATGTAGCGAGTGTTAGGCCGATGACTCCCAAACCAGACGGCTTTAGGGCACCAGATGCAGAGACACCCCTTAGGCTTAATTTCTCGAGTAGCCCATGCCACGATTCGAATCTGCTCGGTCTCCTCTACTGTAATGCTCATTTTCTTAGGCTCTGAGTTACCCATGTAACGAGTGTTGGGCCAGCGACTCCCAAACCAGACGGCTTTAGGGCACCAGGTGTAGAGACACCCCTCGGGCTTAATTACTCGAATAGCCCAGGCCACGATTCGAAACATTAGTTTGATAATCATTTATCGTCTGACTTCTTGATATTAGCTTGATAATTACTGACTGTCTGACTACGTGTTAATTTCCATCAACGTCGTCATAGTTTTATACCCCATAACTGAAAGTTCGTGCAAATGCAAAGTGAAGACTGGCACATAAGGTCGATTCTGTCGCAAACGTTGCTTTGAATTAAGGCTTTGTACCCGATCAAAAGGTTGAATAGCTTTGTTCGTCTAATCATACTCACGATCGTGCTCCACGGTTGCTTGTCAGAATTGATCCGATTCCTATCAAGTCAAATAAAAATCCCCTTTCACGCGGGTCATCGTATCCCGGGAAAACTATGCTTGACAAATGCCAGATGTTGAATATTGAATTGACATGAGGTAGCATTTGATGATGATGGTGCATGTTGATGGGATTGTTGCATGGGTGCCAATTTGCACGTCATCATTTCCTGGGTAGTTGATAAATGCCCCAGTGTTAAGTTGCTTTTCTTGTGATCTCCCTCGTACTGGTTACATCGGTATCTCACTGGACTGACAAAAGATCCGGTCCTTTGACTTGTTGAAAGGTTTGGGGGATTTTTGATTTTTGAGATTTTTTTTTGTGTGGTCGAATTTGCCCCTACTCCGGGTTCTTTGTGATCGTTAGGGGTTCTGATGTCGGGTTTGAGTTTATCTTCGACCCATCCTTTGATCTCGTCAGGCGTATTGTCGATATCTGTCTCGTCCTGCTCAATCCCCATCAGATCGAAATCTAGCTCTACACCAAAAATCGTGATCCTCCTTCAAATTTGGCCTATTGTTTGTCAGGCTAGAATGCCTCAAATCATGGTACTTGACATAAAACAAAAATGCTTGTCATATATATAAAACATTTCAGCACATGGTCTTCTTTTTGGATAACATGACAAAATGACATGAGCGTGCAGGGATTTGAAATAAAACTCAGAATTTAAAAACCCATCGATCTTCTACTGGCCGGGATTCACTGCCATACTCCTGGATTTACCCCTTCCTGTGTATCACCTGTTGCACGGTCCAACTGGCCACGGTGAGGTCAAGCAATGGAGCTTATTAGGAGGTGCATGGATCGCATTTGGCATGGATCTGGCATTGATGGCATTTCCTGACATGAATATCGCAGTCAGTTTTCATGGTTAGCCAGTAGTGACCCGTTCACATGATTTTCTTTGCCAAAAATGTTCTGCTCATATGGGCTCCGCACACATCGCCATGTACTTCGTTCATTAATCTGTGGGCTTCTTCGGCTTCCAAGTATCTCAGCAGTCCCGTAGTTAGGTCCCATTTATGCAAATCGTCTCCGCTCAGGAAGAATTTCACTGCCCATCTTTGGATTCTTTTTCCTCGGTCAGATCTGCATTTTCGGGAGAGGAGCTGTCTCGAAGGAACTATTTAATATTTTGATACCAAGCCCATTTAGGAGGGGCGTCACTATGGGAGATCTCTCCGATCTGATCCTCATAGGGCGGACAAGTCTGTACCGCAATTTCCCCCTTAAACCTCGTCTCGTACCATGATGTGTGAATCAGGGAAGCCAGTGTATTTCATGGCTGCCGGCTTCTGCCATTTGGATGGATGGAGTATGGACTTTACGGCCTCCTAGTTGGGTCTTAGGGGCAATCTCGCAAAACAAACAAGGGTCGTAGTTTAGTACTGTGCCAGTTACAAGTTGGCAGATGCATGTCAACACTGATGCATGATTATTATTATATTTTTATTTATTTTTTTTATTGGTTCTCTAATCTTATCCTGCAAAACAAGGTCAGTGTTTGATGACAAGATAGTATTTAGAAGTTTTTAGAAAACCTTGGTACGTGGTATAGATTGCCCTCCTGCAAAACCATGTTAGTATTCTCTTTATATGTCCAGGTGATGTAATCACATGATACAGGACATATTTATTACGATGATGACGGTATGACAGTTGTATGCCATTTACATGACATTTATTTATTTGACTGAACGATAAAAAGGGCATGAAGAAACTTCCCTTTCGTTAGGTTTATCAGAGGCTGACCTACCCTAGGGTTACTCTCGCGGACTTTTCGGTATGAAGGTCCCCAAATCTTCGCAATCTACTTGTCTGAAATCCTTTCGATTGGAGCGGATCTGGGTGGTGCGTTTCCTGAGCCATCTCCGGGGAGCAGCCCCTTCGAGTCCAGTAATAAACAACCGACGGGTTTGCCTCAAGAGGAGGTACACTCTCAACATACATTCACATTCATCGTCCTCACCGTATGCATATGATTACTTTGAAGTAAAGCAATTTCATTCAATCATTTATTCATTGGACAAAAAACACACATTTACACAACAACAAGTAAAACAAGTCAAAATGTCACAAGCACATACACATTCATAAATTTTAAAGGATAGGACAGCATCAAGATTTGAAAGCGGCTTCAACCCTCTAATGTCCCCAGCAGAGTCGCCAGCTGTCAACGCCGGAAAATGTCGCTTTTTGGTGATTGTTACCCTTTCCAATTTTAGCCTTTTCATTTAGATGATTTTTGGAAAAGGTCGGTATTAATGTCGACGGGGTTTTGAAAGATCGTTTTTTATGATAAGCCAATTGATCAGAGTCGCCAGTTGGTATATTTGAAATGGATGTACCAACTCATCCGAGTTTCGTTCTTTCGTAAATCGCTGGCTCATGTGTGACTCCGAATTATTTGGTCTGCGAACCGAGATTCATAGAGTTCAGGAGCTTGCTTAAGTGAGGGGAAGGTGTTAGGCACCCCTCGACTTCCGTGAAACACGATTACCGCAATCTTGATACTTTCCTATCCTTTAATTCATGAAATGTGTATGTGTGCGTTTGTGTGTGCCTATGTGAATGTGGTGGTGAGTTTGCATGAAGAAACCAATTGGGTTTTTCGGAAAAGTCGTGTTTTTCTTTTGGGAATGCTTTAGAATGTCCTTCGGTTTATACGAGAAAGTTTTATGAGAAAATGTTTGATTTAAATTGTCAAAACTGTGAGATTGCATTAGGTGTCGTTTTGGCAAAACAAGAGTTTTCTAAACCTTTGTCAAAATAGGAATCGAGATCTATACGTTGCTTTCATAACTCAAATGATGGGCAACCTCTAGGATCTCTTTAACCCTATGCACAAGGATTTAATAAAACATTATTTATTTTTATAAAACCATTTTGGTGATGTTTGAAAACGATTTCTTTCTTTTGCCTTCTCGTTAAGATAGAAATCAACATTCCTTAGCACCCCCAATTTCTTATCCTCGTGATGCTACTAACCTAGTTTGATTGATTTTATGAAAATCTTTATCGCTTAGCTTTGAAATCCTTTTTGGTGTTGCAATTCAAATCTAACATTATAATGCGTAGGGGATTATTCACGGGCATGTAAGCCATCAAAATAACCCCGAACGCCCACAATCACATGTTTTCACTATGACGGGGCCTTAAACACGATTCTCGCCTTGGCGTCGCTTTAAGGCCCGACGATTACATACTTACAAATGAAAACTACATCGCTCCTAATACTTATATCAAAAGATGTCCATCATCGGATTTGGACCACGGGGTCGCGTTCCTAGGCTCACATCCAAAATGGCCAAACAAACACAATATCCTAAAATGGCAATCTAAACAAACTAGGCACAATAAATCATCATAACAAGCTAAATTAATTCGCTAAATGGACATCATCGGGTCATTAGGAAGCATTTCGTTCCCTGGGAACCTTCACTAATGGTCCCTAATCCATGTATCCCCAACAATATACAAGAAAAACTACATTTCACATAACCCAATTGACAAGAAGATTAACAAAATGATACACAAAAATTGCTATAGAAATGGTCTTTTCACCTTGTAAATAATCCTCACAATGTGTATGAACTTGTATATTGAGTAGAGTAGAAAATATATGATATATAATCTTACACAAAAGATATAATTCTTCACTTTTTTCTCTCTTTTCTCTCTATTTTCTTACAAATTTTTGCTGTTTTTCCCTCTTTTCCGAGCTGCTGCTGGTTTTCTTTCTTCCTCTCTTGAACCTCCTGTATGCTGAATAAGGGATGAGCTGAAATAGGCTGGCCAGAGCCAGCCGCAGATGGATCTGTGGCTGGCCGCAGATGGATCTGCGGCTGGCTGGCCGCCACCTCTCCACTCAGCTGATTTTCGGTTTCCATGTTTCGAGTTCCGTGTTTTCAAAAGGCGCACTCATTGGCCGCAGATCAATCCGCGGCTGACTGGCTTGACTTTCTTGATTTTCGTGCTACGCCTCGATTCTCGTGTCGTGACGTCGATTCTCGCCGACAGGCTCGTATTTTGCAGTCCGGGAATTACTGGGAGACGTGCCACATCATTCGGGAATGCTCATTTCGGACAGCCTTGTTGTCACGTCGGTTTCGATTGTAAATCGTCGCGATGGCGTCGAGTGTTCGTACTTTTCCATCCTTTGCTCTCGCAGGCCGGTTCATTTGCCGAATTTGCCCTCTTGTCAGGGTTAGTATACGACGTGCAAAATTTGGGTGTCTACATGTGTGTGTATGTATATATATATATATATATATATATATATATGAGTTATATATATTTATGTGATTTACGAGATGAATTTAATATTTAATAGTTAATTTAATTATTAAGTTAATGGTTTAAATTAACTATGAAATGAAATAAGGAAATTAAGAAACTTAATTAATTTATACTGATTAATTAAGGATGAGATAAAATTATATTATAAGTTAATATAATTTTATGCCTTATGTGGCAACCGATTAAATTATGATGAATTAAATTTCATGCACGAGTTCATTAATTCACTCAATTAAAATTAGTGAATTAATGTATGCATTTTGTTTAATAAAAATGAGGGAATTAATTAAGCTCATTACAATAATATCTTACATATAAATGTAATATATTATTGTGATTGCTTAATATATAATATTATGCCAAATTGATATAATTAAAATATCAAATGAGGTTCAATATATAAAATATATAAATGTTGGAACTAAATTAGTAAATTAAATTCATATTTGAATAATGAATTTATATATTAAATAAAAATATTTAATGTATAAATAAATTGTTTGAAAACAATATACGGAAAGAAGGAACCAAATTAATTATGTCAAGCAAACTGACAAAATTATAATAAGCACCCATGTGCGAAAATAGGACCATCAAGAAATTGTACTAAAGTGCATGCATGTGGGGAGCACATTAGCACTAAATTCCATCTGCCCAAGTGCATTAGAGCAGCCCGTGAGTCCAATAAAATCAAATAAATAGGCCCCACATGTTTGCACCCATGTAAGACCAGCACACATGCCAATAGGAAATAAATTTGCACCACCATGAAGTAAAAACAAATAATTATAAAAATATATAATTATATTTTTATATATTTATAAAATATATTTAGCAAGTTAACATTAGTGGATTCGTTTTCAAGATGATGGTGTTCTTAATTAATTAATTTAGCCACTTGAATAAGCCACCCGTGAGCATGAATAAGAAAAGCTCATTACTCTTCGTGATGAAGTCTCCAAGTATTTGATTGAAGGAGATTAGCAATTCATAATCCCATATGCCGGTGGAGAAGATGGTAAGAGTTTTTATTAAAAGAAGTGATTAAAATAGTCATTGTGGGCGAAATGTTATTATCGTACCTCCCAGGTTTAAGCATTATGGCAATTAAAAAAACAAAAGAAGGAAGGAAATGATTTACGTGGGATAAGAGAGTGTCGGCTGAGACTAGAATAATGAATAGTTGGTGAGGGAATTGAGGGAATCCTTGGGAGTGTAAAAGGGCTGCTGAAACCTCTCAGCTCAAATCCCGGATTCCCTCAATTTCCTCACCAACTATGATTATAATATTTTTGTGAGACATGGAGGAAGGGGGGAGATAAAATCTAATGAATACATGCGAGACTAAAACCGTGGTTGCAAACCAAGAAAAGGAAAAAGAGAGACTGATTGAAAGTGATCAAGAGATGTATAAGAGGAGAGAGGTGATTTTAAATCCTCCTTATATACTTCCACAAGTGCAACACCAAAACAGGGGGATTAACTGATAAATCACTTTCCTAGTGCACACTCTATTCTCCATCTCATTCTCCTCCAACCTCTAGTCGCTTCCAGGCAAAGCATACGAAAGTAATAGGTTTTTCCTATAGAAAAGTTGAAGAAAAACCCACAGCAAACCCGCGAGCACCCTAAACCACTCTCCACTTTTATCTCAAGAAAGATTTACAATTGAATAGTATAACATATTTGGGGGACAAGAATGCTTCAAAACACACATAAGCAATGACGAACATATATATATATATATATATATATATATATATATATATATATATATATATATATACAAACATGGGAACGACAAATGGCGATAGCACCGGTGATCCGGCGAAGAGGTTTTCGGCGGTTTCGACCCCCGTACTAGCTCCCCGTTTGTGGGTAAGTAGCTGCCGGTCTTATTATGACAAAGCTCCAGATGGGTTTTACTTGATCCATGGGCTGGATCTGTATGTATGGACCGTAAGATTTAATCTCCAAGATGGTGGTGCTGGTAAGCCTGAAAGTCGACTTCATTTGAATGCAATCGGCGGCATTAGAACATACGCAACTCTGCTGCTCAGGAAGTAGCCTTTGAATGCCAGCCATGATTATTCTCCTTTCCTGGAAACCTCCTTACCCTCTTACACAAAAGGATATACGGGAGAGCAGCGATTGTTGTCCTATTTTGTTATGTGCTGAAGATGTCCTCCCTAGTTTAGAAAAGTGGATATTGATGTGATTTTGTGTAATTGGAAGGAGTTGAAAGAGAGGAAACCAGTAATTCTTGTGTAACTTTTTAGAATGTTCCAAGTATTCAGTGGAGCAAAATTTCTCACGCTATCAGTCAAAAGCGTTATAGTTCTTTCCAGTGTCATGAAGTTTTTAAAATACAAACCTTCTCCGTTTGGTAACTTGAAGTGTCTGAAGAAAAAAATACAAGTCGGGATCTGCCAACTCAACCATTCCTAGTCAAGTTAGAAACTACTTAATCAGTAGTTTTCCAAATGCCAAAATCATGATAAGAGATGACTTGAGAAGAAAACCCTAAGAAGTTTTACCGTCAGTTTGTGAATAAATTGCGATATGCAAAAGAGGGTGTCGAAGGTGATCTAAAGCATGCTGTGGGGATTGTTCATCCAGTACTGATAAGGATTATTATATTTATTAACAATAATACATTACATATATTAATATTATTTGATCATAATATTAATATATAAATTATTGTTAATATACGAAGATGATGATTATTATTATATTTAATTATTATGATGTAGGTCATCATTTGAAGAAATAAATATTATATGTGAATGAGGTACAGATAAAAGATTCACATATAAGCATGGATGAAATATTTGAAAATTGTCAAGAACCTATTCGTTCATTCTGGAAGAAAAAGAAATATTGGATGCGAATAAAATAGACGCTGAATTACGGACTGAGGCAAGTTTTTCGAAACTTGCTCCTATGTGTGAAATGGGTTCGGTTAGTATGAAGTTTTAAAGCCAAGACCATCAGTCAGTTAGCATGCTACCGTGCCAACACGTCAACATAGAGCAAATTAATGGCCTAGATTCAATTGGGCAACACGGCGTCGTTTGACAAAACTTATTAGAATAAATCGGGTGCAATAATCAAATAAGAAATAATCGGCTCAGGGCTTCTGATACCGATTTAAATTTGGCCGCCCCAATTTTCTGGAGAAATCGATTGATGTCTGACCGCTGTTATACAGAGGCGACGAGCGAAGATTGAGATGTGGCGGGATAGTCTAATAGGAGATTTGGCGTCAATTGCTCCTTCTCCTCCTTATTTATAGCATCTATGTAATGTTTCTTTCATCTCCAACCAACTGGTTCTTCTCCTTCTTAGTAATAGCAGATTTTTATTGCTTCAATATGTCTCAGCAACCTTGTTTTAATCAAAGCTATTCCACCTCTAATTGCACCTTACACTCAACTCAACGTACTCAACCTGCACGTTCCACCCAATCCAGTGCTTCCGATCATCCCAAATACTGCTATTGTGGTAAATTGGCTCAATTGAAGACAGCTTGGACTATACGAAATTTGGGACGCCAATTCTATGGATGTGCATATTGGAGCCCGCTATCTGTATGAATTTTTTTTTCCTAATTAGCTTTATGAATACTTGATCGTTTATGTGTATACGAACATAATTACTAATCTATTTATTACTAAATATAAATCTGATTTTGTAGATGGGACTTACCTGTGGTTTTTTTGAGTGGATTGATCCTTCTCTCTATAAAAAGGGAAAGGAAATTATTCTCAAAATTTGGAACAAACTCAATGAAACAGAGAATGAAAATAAGACCCTTATTGTTGATTTGAAAGCTTCCCGTGCGCATGAAAAATATTTGGTGGAGCAGCTCACTGAAGCTGTTCAATATGAAGGTAACTTACAGAGTCAGGTAATTGACATTTCAAAATTATTGTCCAGCTATAAGGAGAGGCATGTGCTCTATGGGTTGCTTGGAGCTTTGTTTTTCCTTGTGGTTGTCCATATTATCTCCACATGATGAAGATGGTTCTTGGTGGCTGGTGTTTGGATTATTTAGTAGTCAGTTTTGGAGTTAACCTTGGGCTTAAAAATGTATACTTTTGTTGATAATATTTGAAGGTTACTTATGCGTATTTGTGTAAGCTAATGACTCTGTCAAAATATAAGGAAAAGTTTCAAATTAATGTTATTATGTTTAGTTATTTGTGACTTGGCTTGGATAAAATTAATGTTAGTAATGTTATTATGTTTGATTTGGCATTAGTGTCATATAACTTTCCTTATCAAAATGGGGCAACTGTTGTATGGTTTTTTTTCCTGATGGCTTAAGCATATTATTAAGGATATGAAATTCTTACCCAAGTTTCCCAAACATTATAAAAAAACATCATTTTCTAACAGCCTGATGGCTTAAGCATATTATTGTACTTTTTTGATTCATTCCTGCTTTGTTTGTGTTCAATAGTTGATAATATAAACTTGTTTGGTTGAGTTGCTTTCTGTTCTTGGGTTGTTTATGCAGTGGGTTTTGCCCCAAATGGTTGAGGTTGGGCTGCTGAACTCTTCATTTGGTTTATGTATGGTGGCTGGGCTATGTTATTGCTTGTGCTGCTGGATGGCTGCTAGCTGCACTGTGTTGCGTGGCTCTCCAACACATTGTAGTGGCTGTGCTGCTAGTCAGCGTCTACTGTTGGGTCCTTGTCAGCCAGTCTCTCAATCATAGTTATGGGCTGTTGGTTTCATCTATTCTATAGCTAATGGGTCTGTCTAGTTTTTCAATATGGTTGGGTTTAAAATTCTTAGCCTGATGTTCTCCTTTTGAGTTTTGTGTCTTTGTCTTGAGCTTCATTGTAACATCCTAAATATTTAGCCATCTGTTAATCTGTTAAAATGCTTCTGTTATACTTTTGACATCATAGGGTCTGTCCTATGATGGTCATAGTATATTTGGTATGGGGTATGCCCAATGAAATTTGTACATTTCTTTTTTTTCTTAATACATTTTAAATTTAGCAAAAATATATATATATAAAAAATCATTGTTTTCTTATCATCAGTATCATTGCCAACCAAGAATTATATTAAATAATAATCATTCCCTATAGGTGCTATTACATAAAAATAGAACCCAAAATACATTGCTAGCCATAGTACACCTTAAATACATTGTTAGTTCCCAAAAATATTTTCTAGTCCACTTGCTAGCAAAGACATATAACAACAAAATCACAAAAATCAATTAACACACAACATAAAAGGGAGAAAAAACTTGTATGCACATAGAAAAGTTAGATAATAACAAAATTATAAAAAGTCAATTAACAGAAGAACATCATAAGGAAAATAATAAAATTAAAAAGAATAAAGATAGCTAGATCATAATGTAGATGAGCAGTCCAATACAACTAAAAATCTATGACAATACCAGTACAAATCAATGACGGTACACATATGAACTCATAACAAGGTGCATTTTCTGCATAACCAAACAACAGAGAGGCAAAAAGAAAAACAGAGATAAAGAAAAAAATAAATAATAGAGATGTACAGAAAGAATCACCTAACTAAGAAAAAAAAACAAAAAGAGACCCGATGTTTCATTTGTAAGAAGCCTCTAGTCACTAGTCATGGTTTAAGGGATATATATCACTGAGGTTTGGTGACTAATGAGATAAAGCAACTTGATTTGACAATAAATATAAATCTTTTCCCAAAACTCAGAAGCACCTCAACATAAAGAGGATTAACAGTTCATATGCAAAGGAAAATAATGTCAACTTCCTAAATTTTATCAAAATATAACTGTATTATTGTTTTAATATTGCCAATGTGACAACCCAGATTTTCTGAGATTATTAAATAAGAATTTAATAAATAAAATTCTTGTTACGAGATGTTTTGGGTTGGAATATATGTATATATGTGTTATATATATATTGTGAAATATATGATTTAATGTAAAGAGAATTATATATTCGTGTATTTGGGAAACGAGGTTTAATAGTTAATTAAACTATTGAATGAAGTGATGAAAATTGCTACGAAAAAGATATTTACTGAATATTAGAAAGTTGAAATTATATTGAGAAATAATATAATTTGATTGTTATGTCTTGTGAACAATGGAAATTATTGTGAATTAAATTTCATAATAATGTGAGTGGTTTATCTAATTAAAATAAGGAATTAATGAGAATATAATTGTTTTAATAAAATGAGAAGATAATGTGTTACATAGAAATGTAACATGTTAATGTAATAAGATTGTGAGTTTTGTTTATAGCTAAAAATATTTATGGATTTGAATAAATATTTTACTTGGAATATTTATGGAATAAGTATTTGATGGAAATTATTATAGAATAATTTGTTTAAGTATGATGTTATTAAATAAATTGATGATGGATAAATTTATAATTTGTGCGTATTTTAGTACGCTAAAGTGATGTTAAGATACTAATTTAATTAAATAATTAAATTAGAAATACAATGATTTGTTAAATAAAATTGAAGTTGTATTTGTTAATAATTTAATTAAATATGATTTAATTAAATTAGATGTGACAATTGTGAACTATATAATAAGTGAATGATTAAAATAAATTAAGATGGAGATTAATTGGGTGTGGCCAAACATGGCCTAAACTCTTGATTTTCCTAACTGCTGAGAAACTGATATACGTATTTGTCAGTTTGGTTTTGATATGGCTGAGAGAAGAGAGAAAGAGAGAGTGGGAGAATTCTCTGTGAATTGAGAGTGAAGGTTTGGAAATCAAAGAAGGAAGAAGGAGGATAATCAAACCCTCCTAATTGTGTAACTAAGCTTAGAAGAATCAAAGGTAAATTTTATATTTTTAGTTTTAGTTTTGAGTTCTCTGTAATTGAATTTATAGGGTCAAATTGTTGAGGAATTGGATTCATGTGTTATTGAGTTTATTTAATTCGATATATGATGTTTGTAGATGATGTTTGTGGTATCAAATTCATGAAAACATGAATTAGAAGAAGAATTTGAGTTTTGGTATAATATATACATTTTGGCTTACTTTGGAGTCAAAATTGATATTTAATTTGAGTAATAATCTGTAAATTGATGGTGGATTGTTGTTATGCATTGAAAAACGAAAACAACGGAAGTTGAATGGACCAATTTGGTTCAGAAACGAATCCGTAGTGATCGATTACGCTAAATTATAAAAGTTTGTAAAAACTAGAATGAATTGTGATTTTTAAGACTTTAAATTGGTTGTTTAAAATGTTTAAGATGTTAGAATTGTTATCAACATGTTGGGTATTGATTCTGTAGAGATTATAATATTTGGGTATGTCTAAACTGTTGTTAAAATGAAGAAATTAGGAAATTTTGGTTTGAAAATTCTGCAGTTTGCAAACTGCAGAATCTGGAATTCATGAGGCTCGCCCCGACGAGCTCAACAAGCCAAATTTCTCGCCCCGGCGAGAGTTTTGTGTTATAATTTTCTCGCCCCGGTGAGAATTGCAGAAATGGAAAATTTCCTTATTTTTAATTCTTCTCTTTTGGTCGTGCTATGTTACCCTATACAAGGTTTACTTATAAACATTATATATTTAATGTAAAGTGAAGTTTAAGACTTAACTAAGGGTTAAGTGTCGATTAAAGTGGAACGAAATAAAATGAAAGATTATGAAATGTTAAGTAGGATTAATACTAAGTGTTGTTACGTGGATAATAAATGATGTACATGATATATATATCGTGTAGGATACATGAAGTGCAGATAAATATAAGCTGGTTATGGTAATTGATAATCTACAAACCAGGCAAGTCTTTCAGTTCCTATTTGTTATGTGAACTAAATGTTAAACTGTTTAAATCTATGATATATACAGCATGATGTATTTTATATATGTTGCAAGTATGAAATGACAAAGTCAAAATATGACTACGTTCGTTGAATAAAGAATGCTGATTGAGTTATGGAACTCAATCTCTAATTGTTAAGTGTTGAACGTTATGCATGATATGTTTAGTCAAATAATTATGATTTAGATGTTGAGCATGTTATCTATGTGCTATGTGATGCATGCAAACTGTTAGATTTTGCCGAGCTGTCGAGCTCATTCTTGCAAATAACCATTTTTGCAGGTTAAACATACAAGGTAAAGATTAAATGCTGCTTGTATGACATGATTCAGATGTAATGCATGCAGAATAGTTGTTTTAGTTTAAATTATGTTTTTGAACCATGATAAAGGTTCTGAATGATGTATTTGAGATTGTATTAAATGTAGCAGATGTAGAGTTATTAAATTTGTATTGAGTTATAATTTAATATTATCCGATGTATAAAGGGTATTGAAATTAGAAGTTTTAATTTTATTATAACTCTGGTGAAGCGAATCATTAAGTAAATATGATTCTAGAATATGTAAATGATTAAAGGTTATGATTCAGGGAAATCAAAGAAACAAAACTGAAAAGTTTTTATTTATTCCGTATTTTATTAAGTTTATGATCGATTAATGATGTAAATTTAGAATATAGATGTATTGTTAACGACCGAAATCGAGAGTTGAAATTGTATGAATTATGGGGTCGTTACAGTTGGTATCAGAGCTGATAGGTTAGAAACCTTAGGTGCGAGTACCTTAGGCTATAACCTTGAAGAAGAGAGGTGAAGATGATAGAGTTTAAAGAATAATAAGTTAAGTATAATTATGGTATAGTCGTACTCTTTAATGGTTGATGTATGGTATCTGGGCTAAACAATTCCTTCAGAGAGCGGAGGTTGATACGAACTAGCAACCGATCTAACGCGCTGTGCAAGGCAGTGTAGACGAGACGGGAACTAGTTTGTGGGAAACCACTCAGGTGCTATACTGAACACTGTTAGAGACTCGATGTGTACCGAGTATAGAATTATGGATGCGTATGATTAAGACGTGATTCTTTTCATATAGGTGAATGCATGAGATTGGTTAAGTCCTAGAAATGCTATGGGAAGAAGATGCGAATAATGCGAAGTAAACTCGAATAAAATAGTGAATGATATGAATGAAGTTAGAAATTCTTAAAGGAAGATTTGAGATATAAATAGAAGATTCAAAGAAGAATCTTGAAGAATTATGAAAGATGAGAATCAGGAGTTACCTGACTCCAGTAATAAAGATGGTGTTAATAAATAGACGATATCTATAAGATGAGAATGATACTAATGATAAGGATGAGAATGATACTATTGATAAGGATGAACTCAAATAGAGTTTAGAGAATTCATGTGAGACATGATTATGATAAAATGATTAGGTCCAAAGAAGAACCTGAAGAGCTAAAAGAACAGAGAACACTTGAGTTGATTAATCATAAGATAATGTGATTAAAGAGAAGAATAAAGAAGATCGTATGATGAGACGATCATGAGATAAGAAAGAATCGTAAGAAGAGTTGATGATAGAATGAGATCACGACGTGATCTGCTAAAGTTGTAAAATGTCAGGAGATCTTAAATGATCGAATAGTTGTAGCATGGCGCTATAAAGAGATGGTACTATGAAATAGTACGAGATAAACTCACGAGGAGTTATGGATGATGAAATACGAGAAATTCCTATCAAGCAAAGAGTTTAGTTAAGAGCAAGATGAAATTAGGTGGGATTTCAATTGAGGACTCATGTTAGTGGCTGAGTTGTACGATTCCTGGTATGGGACGGGAATTTGTGCTTGGTTTGAAAACTACTTGACTTCCTATATTAATATGGTGGTTGAGTTGAACAAGTCCTGGTATGGGACGGGATTTGTCCATGGTTTAACAACCGCTCAACTTCCTATATTGATTAGTGGCCGAGTTGGTTCGACAACCACTTAGCTTCCTATATTGATAATCATCGAAATATTGGTGTCGCACTATCGATATACATATGACGAGAAGGTGATTCTTTTCTCATATTTATATTTGATAGTTAGAGAATATTTAAGATTAGGTACGGTTCCTAAAAACTCATACTTATGGTAGGTTCGTGACTCATAATCGTATGGTGGAACCCCTCAGCGAATGGACGATTATGGTCTGACTAGGATAAGTTTCTAAAACCATATGATTGTGGTAAGTTCCTGAATTTCTAAAGTGTGGTAAGTTTCATGAACTATATCGGGTATAATAGATAGCATGGATGATATTGAATAATGATAGAATGATGGAGTAATGAAGCAATGAAGTAAGGATTGAAGTTGATATATGGAGGAGAATTGGATATTCCGAATCTTCCAGCTATGCTAGATTTTCAAAATTTATTGACATCGTGCCGAAATTCGCAAATTTTGTGTTCTCAAAAATATATTGTGTCAACATTTGAACCAATAAGTTTTTAAAAAGGTGCCATTATTTGTACGTCTATGCTAATTGTTTCAGCTAGACAAAAATGATTTGAAATTATCAAAATGTATTTTGAACGATGGAGTCATCAATGCAATTGAACCTAGTGTTGGATGTGATCGAAGGATCGTCAGCCCACTATGGTATGATGTAGTATGACAAAGTCCTACTATGACGGCATCCTCAACGTACTATTAAGACGGTACGGTATCATGACGTCATAAAAGAAATTTTATTTTTCTTTTAAGTTATGAAAAGATATGCCAATTGAGTTGGCTAAAAATATTTTGACTAATATCCGAATTGTTGTTCAAGGTCTATGCTAATTGATTCGGCTAGACGACTATTGAAAGATGTTTATGAAGTTCAAGAATTCTTTGAGATTTTATGCCAAACCAGTTTATTCTGGTGCAGAATTTGTATTAAGTCTGAGGTGAACCAACCCTGTAATGGGGGATACGCAATAGCGTTAATATGTATGTGCACAATACATAGTACAAAAGGCTGATCACCTGGAGTACGAGAAGAGATGGTCCATAGTCTTTTGACTGTTAAAGGTTACAGTAGAAATATCTGTTAACCTAGGACAAGGTTCAAGTCTTTACGACTCCTCAGCAGAATGTTGAAAGTTTTTGAATGTATCTTTAAATTCTTCAGTTATTTATACTACTTCCCAATTATTGAACAATTGTGGAAGATTCTTATTCTTCTGAAAGGTGGAAGTGGAAAGAAAATATTCCTTAAGAAGGGATAGGTTATAAAATGTGGCATGTGATAATGAATAAGTTAAACAAACTATAATAAATCCAAGAACGGAATGAAATTCCAGAAGAGGAAGAGATAATTTTAGCTGATGATGAGAAATTTTTAGAAGAGGAAGATGTGAAGAAGGCAATGACCTTAGAAAGGTCCCTAGAGAAAGAATTTGGTTGTAGAACCCAATGAATAAGTAGAGATTAATGTAAAGTTCATTTTAATAGCTGAAAGGAACGAATATTAGTAAATCAAAATTTCGAGGATGAAATTCTTAGAAGAAGGGGTGAATGTGATATCCCGAGTATTCCTGCGATGCTAAATCAAGATATTTTATGATTTCAATAAGTATGTTATGCAATGATCCTTGGAGAAAGGAAGTGAATGTGTTAAATGATTAAAGAATGTATAACACTCGAAGTGTTTCAAGTTTAAGTGAAGGTGATGAAATAAAACTTACACTAAGGTAATGCGTTGGAGTTATTCAGTGATAATTGTGAGAGAGATTTAGTGAAAACCGAGTAAGGGAGGTTTCGTTGATTCCGAGGATGGAATCCTTATAAGGAGTGAAGGATGTGACAACCCAGATTTTCTGAGATTATTAAATAAGAATTTAATAAATAAAATTCTTGTTACGAGATGTTTTGGGTTGGAATATATGTATATATGTGTTATATATATTGTGAAATATATGATTTAATGTAAAGAGAATTATATATTCGTGTATTTGGGAAACGAGGTTTAATAGTTAATTAAACTATTGAATGAAGTGATGGAAATTGCTACGAAAAAGATATTTACTGAATATTAGAAAGTTGAAATTATATTGAGAAATAATATAATTTGATTGTTTTGTCTTGTGAACAATGAAAATTATTGTGAATTAAATTTCATAATAATGTGAGTGGTTTATCTAATTAAAATAAGGAATTAATGAGAATATAATTGTTTTAATAAAATGAGAAGATAATGTGTTACATAGAAATGTAACATGTTAATGTAATAAGATTGTGAGTTTTGTTTATAGCTAAAAATATTTATGGATTTGAATAAATATTTTATTTGAAATATTTATGGAATAAATATTTGATGGAAATTATTATAGAATAATTTGTTTAAGTATGATGTTATTAAATAAATTGATGATGCATAAATTTATAATTTGTGCGTATTTTAGTACGCTAAAGTGATGTTAAGATACTAATTTAATTAAATAATTAAATTAGAAATACGATGATTTGTTAAATAAAATTGAAGTTGTATTTGTTAATAATTTAATTAAATATGATTTAATTAAATTAGATGTGACAATTGTGAACTATATAATAAGTGAATGATTAAAATAAATTAAGATGGAGATTAATTGGGTGTGGCCAAACATGGCCTAAACTCTTGATTTTCCTAACTGCTGAGAAACTGATATACGTATTTGTCAGTTTGGTTTTGATATGGCTGAGAGAAGAGAGAAAGAGAGAGTGGGAGAATTCTCTGTGAATTGAGAGTGAAGGTTTGGAAATCAAAGAAGGAAGAAGGAGGATAATCAAACCCTCCTAATTGTGTAACTAAGCTTAGAAGAATCAAAGGTAAATTTTATATTTTTAGTTTTAGTTTTGAGTTCTCTGTAATTGAATTTATAGGGTCAAATTATTGAGGAATTGGATTCATGTGTTATTGAGTTTATTTAATTCGATATATGATGTTAGTAGATGATGTTTGTGGTATCAAATTCATGAAAACATGAATTAGAAGAAGAATTTGAGTTTTGGTATAATATATACATTTTGGATTACTTTGGAGTCAAAATTGATATTTAATTTGAGTAATAATCTGTAAATTGATGGTGGATTGTTGTTATGCGTTGAAAAACGAAAACAACGGAAGTTGAATGGACCAATTTGGTTCAGAAACGAATCCGTAGTGATCGATTACGCTAAATTGTAAAAGTTTGTAAAAACTAGAATGAATTGTGATTTTTAAGACTTTAAATTGGTTGTTTAAGATGTTAGAATTGTTATCAACATGTTGGGTATTGATTATGTAGAGATTATAATATTTGGGTATGTCTAAACTGTTGTTAAAATGAAGAAATTGGGAAATTTTGGTCTGAAAATTCTGCAGTTCGCGAACTACAGAATCTGGAATTCATGAGGCTCGCCCCGACGAGCTCAACAAGCCAAATTTCTCGCCCCGGCGAGAGTTTTGTACTAAGTTTTCTCGCCCCGACGAGAGTTTTGTGTTATAATTTTCTCGCCCCGGCGAGAATTGCAGAAATGGAAAATTTCCTTTTTTTTAATTCTTCTCTTTTGGTCGTGCTATGTTACCCTATACAAGGTTTACTTATAAACATTATATATTTAATGTAAAGTGAAGTTTAAGACTTAACTAAGGGTTAAGTGTCGATTAAAGTGGAACGAAATAAAATGAAAGATTATGAAATGTTAAGTAGGATTAATACTAAATGTTGCTACGTGGATAATAAATGATGTACATGATATATATATCGTGTAGGATACATGAAGTGCAGATAAATATAAGCTGGTTATAGTAATTGATAATCTACAAACCAGGCAAGTCTTTCAGTTCCTATTTGTTATGTGAACTAAATGTTAAACTGTTTAAATCTATGATATATACAGCATGATGTATTTTATATATGTTGCAAGTATGAAATGACAAAGTTAAAATATGATTACGTTCGTTGAATAAAGAATGCTGATTGAGTTATGGAACTCAATCTCTAATTGTTAAGTGTTGAACGTTATGCATGATATGTTTAGTCAAATAATTATGATTTAGATGTTGAGCATGTTATCTATGTGCTATGTGATGCATGCAAACTGTTAGATTTTGCCGAGCTGTCGAGCTCATTCTTGCAAATAACCATTTTTGCAGGTTAAACATACAAGGTAAAGATTAAATGCTGCTTGTATGACATGATTCAGATGTAATGCATGCAGAATAGTTGTTTTAGTTTAAATTATGTTTTTGAACCATGATAAAGGTTCTGAATGATGTATTTGAGATTGTATTAAATGTAGCAGATGTAGAGTTATTAAATTTGTATTGAGTTGTAATTTAATATTATCCGATATATAAAGGGTATTGAAATTAGAAGTTTTAATTTTATTATAACTCTGGTGAAGCGAATCATTAAGTAAATATGATTCTAGAATATGTAAATGATTAAAGGTTATGATTTAGGGAAATCAAAGAAAGAAAACTGAAAAGTTTTTATTTATTCCGTATTTTATTAAGTTTATTATCGATTAATGATGTAAAGTTAGAATATAGATGTATTGTTAACGACCGAAGTCGAGAGTTGAAATTGTATGAATTATGGGGTCGTTACAGCCTAGTTAGCAAAGACATTGCTAACCACATCATCCCATCCGATGAAACTACTAAAAGAGCAAATTAAAATAAAATGCAAATTTGAAATAAGTCATACAACTATACTTCAATTGCTACTAAAATTCCAGAATACTGAAGCTTACACAAGAAAATGCATAAAGCTGTTCATTAAAGCTTCAAAGGCCTAATCTTACACAACCTACTATCAAGTCCACAAAATTAAGTAGTACTTGGAAACTATGTCCACAAAAACCAATAGAGCTACAACTCAGATGGTTACACCACCAGTTTGGTGCAACATAGCATCAATCTCGTCGCCATCTTCCATCTCAAGCTGAAAATGCAGAAAATAAAGATGTTAAAAGATGCACAGCCAACAAAAAAAATATGTAAATGAACACAGGAGTGGGAGGGGAGGGGAGAGAGAGAGAGAGAGAATTGGAGAGAGGACCTCATTGAAGTCTACTCCCCTCGGAGACAACGACCATCAAACAAGAGTAACATTAACTACAAAAGTTCGTTATTAAACTGAGACATTAACAGTTCAGTAAATGATGAGCCACTTCCTTGTTCATCACCATGCCTTCCAAATGACGAGTGTTCACTTCCTTCTTCATCACCATGCCTTCCATTTGATCGGAGCTCCATCTCGTCATCTGTCCATGCTTTAAAATTATATACATTTGTATACAGATGCAACAAGTATGCATATTTATATTAGCACTGTAACGACCGAGAATTCTGAAATTTCCTTGTAATTCGAATTTTTGAATATGAATGAATATGTTATATTTTATTAATATTATATTTGTGTTACGTGTTTAAAGGTTGTGTGACAATCTAGATTAGGTGAATGTATGAAATTTTACATGTTATAGTTTTGTTCAAGTGAATAATTGATTTCACGTAGCGTCGCTAAATCACTATTCACGGGACACGTTTCCCAAGGCACTATTCATGCCAGATATTTTTGTGTCTTTTTTGATGTTAATAAATTTCATAAATACGTGTATGCGTGCGAATAATTTTTCCAAGTGTTGGAAATTTTATTTGAGCTGATACGTGATTTTATCCGTATCCGAAATGTGTTATATGGGTGTTCCGAATAAATAGACAAATCCCGTAATAATTATTTTTTTATACATCCCAATATTTATGGGAGTACCCATTTTAATTTTGGGTAGAGTTATTTACCAGTTTTGGTACAAAAGTGGGAGTTTTCGGATATATTTTTGGTGTTTTCTGGTATTTATTTTGGCTTGTTATACTAGTGGGAACCAACCAAACCATTTTACACCAATCAAATTGCTAGGAATGAGTGAGTGGGGGGAGTATTGCCGGCAAGTTAAAAAATTGGCCACCTTTCCCATTTTTCTTCCACTTCTCCCTAATTCACTCCACTTCTCCCAAATAATTCAACCATTTCATTTCTCTCTTGCAATCCATCAGTTCCTCCTTCAAACCCATTTCAGATTCTATAGAGAGAGAGAGAGAGAACTCGCCGGAAAAAGGAGAATGAGGAAGAAGTCGCCGGAAAAAGAGAAGGAACTCGTTGGAAAATAAAGGAGGAAGAAGAAGAAGGCACGGGTGGAGGAACCAAGCAAGGAGAACCCCCAAAATAAAGCCTAGCCGAACTCCTTAACATCTAGAAAGGATTTACAGAGGTAAACAATCAATCAAATCTATTCCATTTGATTTCTTGTAAAGATTTTCATGTTTTTCTTAGTTTTGAGCTCTTAAGCTTGTGGGTCGAATTTTTGACGATTCTTGGTATTTTTGTTTGGTGTGATTATTTGTAAATGTTGTTAAGAGACTATATAAGCCATTAATAACATCAAAATGGAAAAAAACGCAAGAAAACCTTACCTTGGCTTAATGGAGCAAGAACAATGGACTTTGGACATGAACTTAGACATTCGGACTTTTTAGAGGACTATAAAGCCATGATTTCGTGCTTGTTAATTTCGTTTGTTGTTATGGTATTGTAGTTCCATGGGTTACGAAGCTAACCCAGTTGGAATGGACCAAAAAGGAGTTAAAACGAGTTCGTATTAATGATTTTTGTAAAACTTGTCAAGAACTCGAAGAACAGAGTATAAACTTTGTACTTTGGCTTAAGATTTGGCCATGTTATTATTAATGGGTAGCTCTGCATTTTTGATATGTTGTAGCCCCATGAGTTAGGAGTTCATAGAGTCCGAAATGGACTAATTTGCTTGTGTATTGAAGGAGTTATGGAGGTTGGAGTGGCCGGAGGTCGGAGTCGCGAACTTGGAACAAACCTAGAATCCGGCTACTGCAGAATGGCGCTGTAGCACCACTCATAAGCCCTACAGCTCACGTTGCAGTGAGGGGCAAGTTGGTACAAGACCAGGACTCACGCCGCAGCGTGAGGCCCAAGCTTTAAGGCTCACGCCGCAGCGTGAGGCCTTGTCATGGAGAAAACACGGGACTCACACCGCAGCGTGAGGCCCAATGCTTTGGATCGGCGCTGCAGCGCCAGTTCCATGTCTGGAGCGAGTCGGGCAATCAGGCCGGGTCAGGTTGGGTCGGACCTAATGAATCCTTTTCAACGGGTCCAACACTTATATTTTTCCTTGTATTAAATGATTAGACAGATTAACTAAGCATATTTTGTTAAGCCCTAAATGCTTAATTATTTCCCAAATGTCAACCAAATTGGTATTGTCTTAAGGCGGAAATTGAATAATCTAATTGCAATTTAGGCTTGGTTTATAGGGGGCGCAATCAATGTGTTTTGATGATGCAGCGTCCGTTTTGAACCATTATTTGGAATTTGACTAATTGTTATGTAAAAATGTACTTAATTGTGTAGGATATTAAGGAGCATGTGTTGTATTATTGTAGCAGCGCTTCAGGCAAGTTTCCTAACGCTTGTCTAACCCTTGTGTTGGGCAAGTTTCCTAACCCGTACAACTTTTATTATTGTGCGAGTTGTTTATTAATTGAGCAATCATTCTATATTATTGCAAGTTCCTTACTCAATTGTTTTTATTGAGCAAGTTTCCTATTTTATACAAATGTTGTATATTGTTTCAAGTTTCATGACTCAAATCGAGTTATTTCTTTCAAGTTATGTTAGTGGATTGATTATTGTTAATTATTCCACATCAAGGATAAATTATTGATATTCGCAGCTTATGCATTTGAATTCATTATCTGTTGTTGGATTGTGAAACGTTTAAGTTCTTCATTCATGAACTGTCTAAGGAAATAGTCTACGCCACTCGTTTCGGCTAGACACGTACAGGTTATTATTTTAAAAGCTATCCAAACCGATTGTTGGTGCGGATTCTTGGACTGAGAGAGCAACCCTTATGTAGGGGATTTTAATGTGTCGATTATTCGATGCAGTCAGAGCTAAATGTTATGCATATACATAGGGTACGAGAGGCTGATCCCCTCGAGTACTACTGACGGGCCAGACGTTTAAAAGGGTAGTTGAATAACTGATCCGTTGGCCAAATAGTTCATGGTCTATTGGACCACTCAGCAGTAAATAATCAATATTCATTATTTCTTTTGAACTTTGATTATATTGTTAGCTATTTCTTCAATGTTCTTAAATTATTGAACCATGCGATTATTATTCTAATTCATTCATAATATATCCTCTTTATTCCTTTTAAACTTATTGAGCAAAGTAGTTGCTCACTCTTGCTATATCATGAACCTATTGCAGCTAAGCCGAGTAGTTCCAAAGCGGACAAAGGCAAGGGAAAGCTTAAAGAATAGTTATATGTACTATCCTGTTATGTAATTCGTGGAATCATTTTGTATTATTATGGTATTCTGCGATGTATTTTATTTAAGGTTATAGACCTTGGGACCGTAGTAAACCTTTTGTAATGAACAACATATGTTTATTTATTCCGCATTAGTTGATTTATGTTGTTTAGAGGTGTATGGATGTATTTTAGCGTGAGCACCAGATTCGAGGTATTGGTACCTGAATTTGAGGGTGTCACAAGCACTCATTAACACTAATTCGTACTAATTCAATATGTATATTTATATAATATTCTCATCAATACCTCAGCCTTTTTATTTCCAACTTTTTGCCACTTTTTTCCTGCCAATTTTTCTAGCCAGCACTTCAGTCGTGACTGACCCTTATGTGATCTTGACCTTTTTTTGATTCCTCGTATTATTGCCCCTTGTGGAATTCCTACTCTTGGAGGTACATTAACTGTAATGGAATTAACAGCTATCTCATGACGGTCCACTTCATGAGAATCATTGTTTTTCTCACCATGGATGTTTGTTTGTCTATTACATATTTCTTCAACACATACAGATAGCTCACCAATTGCTTTATTAACCATTTTTGTTGCCTCTTCACATTCTGAAGCTCGATGAGCAATTTTAACTAGATTTGGCATTAACAGTCGATACCGACTGCCTAATTTCAACTTTGGATCCCCCTCTACCTCTCTCCCATAACCGTCTATTACTTGCCCATTCCTTGCAAACTTTGTCCATCTTTTCAAGATATATTTCTTTGGAACCAATTTGATATTCATAATGTCCAAAATTTTCAATGTATGAGAGCATAGAATACCTTTTGTCTCAAACATTTTACATGAACACACAACTTCTTGGCGAGTAGGGCTGCCTATAACAGTTCACATTTTATCGCTCTCAAAGTAACTTACTTCGTACTCGAATTGCCCTTCCTCCTTCTCCTCAACTGACTTTATAACAAGGCAAAGTGACTTATCAAATTGTTCTTTGAATTCAAAAAATATTGCAGGGGTATAGTGAATGAAAGCTTCATTCAACATTGGTGTCATCTTCACCTTGCCATATGGTACTCTCTCCCTTGCCTCATATTCGGCCTCCAACTCTTTATATCTCTTAGCCTCAAGCAACCGATTGAAATGTGTGAAGAATTGTACCAAATTAATTCCTGAGCTTAAGTAATCTTTGATATCTGCGTTCAAGCTCTCACTGAGTTGTGTACTCCTCATTCCCAAAGTACAAGTCTTGTTAGTATAACATCTTGCCCATTTTTCTTTCAATGAATATGTACATTGCATCCACTCATTTAACTCAATTTTATACTTAGCAATCATTTCAGTCCAAGCATTTTCAAATGATGACTCATCATCATATTCATAGACACAATTCATAAATGTTTGTAGAAATTATTGACTGTTTTCTTTCATCACGGGGGACATGCGCTACACACAATTTCGAGCAATATGCCAAGTACATAGCCCATGATATGTGTCAGGCATCGTTGATGATAATGCACTTGCTATTGCATGATCTTGATCAGTGAATATTGTAATGGGTTTCTTCTGGGACATGGCATCCAAAAAACTTCAAAACAACCACTCAAACGACGGCGTAGTCTCATCATACATTAATGTTGCACCAAATATGACAGCTTGCCTATGGTGACTAAAACCTGCAAAAACACCACAAGGTCTATATGAGCTATTTGTTTTGTAAGTGGTATCAAAAGTAACGACCTCCCCAAATGGAGCATAATCGATTATCATCTTTGCATCTGCCCAAAATATATTTGTTATCTGCTCATCATTATCTAATTGGACTGCATAAACGAATGACGGATTTTTAGACAACTGCTTCTGAAAGTACAATAAGAGACTAGCAGCTTCACCGTATTTCATATCTCCTTGCCTTTTTGTTTGTAAATGATTCTTCTGATCTGATCTTGTGTGACCAACACAATCCTTCCCGCCAGTTTGTCTAGACATCAACTCATGGTTTTGTTTGGATTTTATTCCAGAATTATATGCTAATTCAATCTCAATCGCTTGTGTTTTGGCTACATCCCATTGAGATCGCATCAAATGAACGCATTCAGGAATGTGCAATAAGTGATTGTGATTCTCATCAAAGCCGTTGACAACGTACTTTTGTATTGTTTTATCAAGTACTACATTCTTTTTTGCTTGACAATTGAATCTACTAGGTTGTCTAACTCTCTTTTTCTTGCCCTCTACTATTACTTCCATCTGCTCACCCTCCTTCGAGCATGAATATCTTCTTGAAGTAACTACACCAAGCTTGTTTTTGTTCACATATAGTTTCCTCACACTAAATGCTAACTTTCTTCCATAATTATTATAGAAATTAAACGCATCCTCCTCCGAATCAAATTATTGTCCTATGTAAGGACTTTCGATAAGTGGAACACCTTCTGAACTTATCTCCTCCATTTAGTTCTTTTTATGTTTCAACTGTCAAAACAAATTAGATAGTACAAACATCATAAACATAACAATATTAATTGATAGAAACAAATGGAACCCCAACTTTTTCTCTAATATATATATACACACACACACATATAAGTTGCATAGAATTACTAATATTCAATTATTAAACTTAAACTTTATTGTACTATTTGCATTAAAATAACTACTTCTCTAATTCTACTTCATTAATTTATTTTTGATCAACTCAAATTCTTTCTATATTTTATAACCACAAATCAGTCATACTGAACTTTTTTCCTATGCCCAAATATTGCATATGCATTCATGATTTATATAAACCAACAATGCAATAATAATCTTCATTTACTAAATATTCAAATTTATTGCATCAACATTTCTTTATAACTTCATTACTACTATATATTGGAGTTTATTGCATCAACTACTTCTTTTTAGATACTAACCTCAATATTATCACCTACAGCTGTTACTTTATTCTTCCTTGCAGCACCTGTTGATGAGGTGAATCAAAGGCCAAGAATGAAGAAGCTCTGTTTTTAGATGAATCTGTTCTCAATAATAAGAAGCTCTGTTTTAGATGATTACATGGTTGCGCCTTCCAATCTCAATCTTCGCTCACAGCGGTTTGACATCAAAAAGCTCTGTTTTACATATTTTCCTGTGGTGACAAATCTCCCGCCAGACATCAATCAATTTCTCCGGAAAATTGGAGCAGTCAAATTTAAATCGGTGTCAGAAGCCCTGAGCCGATTATTTCTTATTTGATCGTTGCACTCGATTTATTCTAATAAGTTTTGCCAAATGACGCCGTGTTGCCTAATTAAATCTAGGCCATTAATTTGCTCTATGCTGACGTGTCGGCACGGTAGCATGCTAACTGAACGATGGTCCTGGCTTTAAAACTTCATACTAACGGAGCCTGTATGAAATGTTTTATAACATGTTATGAACTGTTATTGTTAACTGTTATATTCAGTTGACCTATTGTTATGTTATCACATGCTATGAACTGTTGTTATGTTATCACATGCTATGAACTTTTGTTATTAAAGATGACGATGAAAGTTTAATTGCTTTTGATGACATGTATAACTGTAATACATGGATATGTTGCTATGCATGCTATATAAATTATGTGTTATGTGATAACTGTTAAACTTGCTGGGTAACGTGGTTACTCAACCTTGCTCCAAACAAATTTTTACAGCTAGCGTCGAAGGACCTAAAAGGTTAGAAGATGATGGTAGAAAGGAAATGTTAAGGAAGAAGAATTAAAGCCTATGATTCGTTATAATATTATTTTAATGTTGTAATATTATTTACAATGGTCGATTATTACATACTCTGAATTAGAATGTTTTGTACGATTAAAGGTTAGAAAACCTGGGGTTAGACTGAGATGTGTTGTTTTAATATAGAAATTACATTTATGTTGTAAGAATGGTATTGTCTAAGCAATAATGTGACGCACTGGATCTAAGGTCAAGGTGACCCGGATTCGGGGTCGTTACAGCTGGCACGGAGTTAGCTGGGGCTTCTTCCTCGAGTCCTGTCATGATCGCGCACTCGACGAAAGAGCTTTACAAGCGGCATTGCCCTTCTTCACTCACGCGATATTGTTGGTTCAGGCTTTCGCCCATTGTCCAAGATTCCCCACTGTTGCCCCCCGTGGGAGTCCAGGCCGTGTCTTAGTCTCAGTGTGGCTGATCATCCGAAAAGACCAACTAAGTATCATTGGCTTGGTCAGCCTTTACCTGACCAGCTACCTAATACTACGCAGGCTCATCAAACAGCGCTTTTTAGCTTTCTTCAGGATTTGGCCCAAACTATTCGACAGATTATCTAGATGCTTACGCTGGATGGAATGCCCTTAGCAGTTTTAGCTCTTATATATCCGTATTTGGGATTTGTCGTTTCTTCGTGGTCGTAACAATCACTTCAAGCAATGGAAACAACAAAAGATGCGCTCCAAGTCCTTGGGCTATTGAACAGAATCCAACAACACCGGAATGGATGGTACAAAGTCCTCCAGCTTTTCATACTTTTGGAGAACTTCCAGCTATCAAGGAGACGAAAAGCTATGTGAAGTAAAAGAAAAAAATACAAATGAAAGCAAAAAGAACCGGGCTTTTCTTTACTAAGATGAAGAAGATAAAGATGAAAGTGTCGGGGCTAAAAATAAGGATCGGGAAGCTCAAAATAAAAAAAAAGCCTTCTTATTTACGTCATCTTTCGTAGTAATTCGTAATTGCGGACCCATTGCTACTAAGAACCTAACAGAACTTTTCAATCTTAACCTGCTTCCTGGGCTTGTCTTGAAAGAGATCCTACATCGAGAGAGAGGCCAGTCTCTGCCTTATTAGTCAGTTGGTTGAAGATTCTATTTTCGCTTCGAGGAATCCTATATTATCTACTTTCTATGTACTCTTTGCCTTTGGAGAACAACACTGCTATGCTAGATTTGAAGATCGATCTCAGGGAGGGATCTAAGATCTAAGATTCTAGCATAACTTCATTTAATCGAATTGGGTTCAGACTGCTTAATAAAGTAAGGCCCCAGAGGGCAAGGGAGATGGTATCCTATCGATTTGAACTCTATGTACAACTCAAGCTCATCCCTAAGGGACATAAGTCGCCCTAGTTATTAAAGAAAAATTTTCAATGAGAGAGAGATTGTACAGAAGGAGTCCTTTTCACCCGATTCACCAAGGAATATTTTGGTTGCTTTTGGCGGATCGCTTACTACTAGGTTAGATTGGATGTCAACCTGTGGAGGTACCATTTGTTACTATTGAACAAATTTTTCCTTTTGTTTTCTTTTTGTTCTTTGCCATAATGTCGGGACGAGTTGGAAGAGGAATTCCTAATTCTTACACGGATGAGACTGATCACAGGCCTAATATGAACTTGAAGCTGCAAAATCCCAAACAAAAGTAGTTCTCCACTCATCCTTAATTCCACTTCTTCAGTACCTTTTAAAATATCCTTCTCCTGCCACTGACTTGAGCTCTCCTCCTGGTCATAGTGGCTCGGGTCCAACAGAACGGTATGAATATGAGAGAAAAGTATCGTATATATCTTACTGGACTTAAACCAAGAATTAGATTCCCACTTACCCAGTGGGGATAAAGACTATCAAGTTGACATTCCTCAGTTCTTCCCCGGAAGGGAGAATAAATATCTCTTTCCGATGCGATATCCGATATATGATGTGATTTGTTGACTTATCCCACAGCTTTGTTTTCGCTTTATTTAAAAATTAAGGCGAGTTTCCTAGTTTCATACTTACATTCGAGAAAAGAAAAGCCAATCAGGTACTCTAAAATCATTCTTCTACCTATTTTCTAGTCCAGCTGCTGATTGGATGCTTGACTGAATGCCCTCCCTTTATAGGTTCATTACTCCTCGGATGAAGAGCCACCATTGATACTAGTCCGGGAGGTCAATACTTGTGAGAGTCCCACAGCTACGCTAGTTCGTTAGGTATAAAAATCGGAGCTAGTTCGTTAGTGTAACGACCGAGAATTTTGAAAATTGCCTTGTAATTCGAATTTTTGAATATTAATGAATATATTATATTTTATTAATTTTATATTGGTGTTACGTGTTTAAAGGTTGCGTGACAACCTGGATTATGTGAATACATGAAATTTTATGTGTTATAGTTTTGTTTAAGTGAATAATTGATTTCGCGTAGCGTCGCTAAATCACTATTCGCGGGGCATGTTTCCCGAGGCACTATTCATGCCATAAAATTTTTGTGTCTTTTTCGACTTTCATAAATTTCGTAAATACGTGTATGCGTACGAATAATTTTTTCAAGTGTCGAAAAATTTTATTTGAGCTGATACGTGATTTTATCTGTATCCGAAATGTGTTATATGGGTGTTCCGAATGTTTGGACAAATTCCATAATAATTATTTTTATACATCCCAATAATTATGGGAGTACCCCTTTTTAATTTTGGGTAGAGTTATTTACCAGTTTTGGTACAAAAGTGGGAGTTTTCGGATATATTTTTGGTGTTTTCGGGTATTTATTTTGGTTTGTTACTCCAAGAGGGAACCAATCCCTCATTTTGGACCAATCAAATGAGAGCTTAGGGGAGTATTGCCGGCAAGCCTTTGAAAAATTTGGCCACCTTGAGCCTCACACCCATTTCTCCCACTTCTCCCTAATTCACTCCACTTCTCCCAAATCATTTTCCAATTCTCTCTTGCATCCCATTCAAACTACCATCAACTGATAGAGAGAGAGAGAGAAATCTGCTGCAAAGAAGGAAGAGGAAGAAGTCGCCAGAGGTCGCCGGAAAAAGTGAAGAAGGTCGCCGGAAAAAAGAAAGGAGGAAGAAGAAGAAGGCACGGGTGGAGGAACCAAGCAAGAAGAACCCTCAAAATCAAGCCTAGCCGAGCTTCTTAACCTCTAGGAAGGATTTACAGAGGTAAAACACCAACCAAATTCTTTCCATTCAATTTCTTGTTAAGTTTTTCTAGTTTTTCTTAGTTTTGAGCTCTTAAGTTTGTGGGTCAGATTTTTGGTGGTTCTTGGTATTTTTGTTTATTGTGATTGTTTGTAAATGTTGTTAAGAGACTATATAAGCCATTAATAACATCAAAGTGGAAAAAAACGCAAGAAATCCTTACCTTGGCTTAATGGAGCAAGAACAGTGGACTTTGGACATAAACTTGGACATTCAGACTTTTTAGAGGACTATAAAGCTATGATTTTGTGTTTGTTAATTTTTTTTGTTGTTATGGTATTGTAGTTCCATGGGTTACGAAGCTAACCCAGTTGGAATGGAGTAAAAAGGAGTTAAAACGAGTTCGTATGAATGATTTTTGTAAAACTTGTCAAGAACTCGAAGAACAGAGTATGAACTTTGTATTTTGGCCTAAATTTTGGCCATGTTAATGTTTATGGGTAATTCTAAATTTTTTATATGTTGTAACCCCATATGTTAGGAGTCCATAGAGTCCGGAATGGACCAATTTACTTGTGTATGGAAGGAGTTATGGAGGTTGGAGTGGCCGGAGGTCGAGTCGCGAACTGTGAACAAACCCAGAATCCGGCTACTGCAGAATGGCGCCGCAACGCCACTCATAAGCCCTGCAGCTCACGCTGCAGCGAGGGGCATTATGGGAAAAGACCGGGACTCACGCCGCAGCGTGAGGCCCAAGCTTTTAGGCTCATGCCGTAGCGTGAAGCCCTGTCAGGGAGAAAACACGGGACTCACGCCGCAGCGTGAGGCCTAGTGCTTTGGCTCGGCGATGCAGCGCCAGTTCCGTGTTTGGACTGGGTCAGGCAGTCAGACCGGGTCAGGTCGGGTCAGACCTAATGAGCTCATTTCAGTGGGTCCAAGACTTCTATATTTCTTTGTACTAAATGATTAGACAGGTTAACTAAGCATATTCTGTTAAGCCCTAAATACTTAATTATTTTCCAAATGTCAACCAGATTGGTATTGTCTAAAGGCGGAAATTGACTAATCTGAATGCAATTTAGGCTTGGTTTCCCGGGGGCGCTGCCCCCAGACCCCCGCCAGCTCACCTGCGAGCTGGGCAGCCGCTCGCTCACCAGGGAGCGAGACCTCGACTGGGTAGTCGTAGGGCAATCATTGTGTTTTAATGATGCAGCGTCCGTTTTGAACCATTATTTGGAATGTGACTAATTGTTATGTAAATATGTACTTAATTGTGTAGGATATTAAGGAGCGTGTGTTATAATATTGTAGCAGCGCATCAGGCAAGTTCTCTAACCCTTGTCTAACCCTTGTGTTGGGCAAGTTTCTTTACCCTAACTCAATTTAATATTGGGCAGGTTTTCTCAATCGCACAGCTTTCATTTAATGTGCGAGTTTATTTATTAATTGAGCAATCATTCTATATTATTGCAAGTTTCCTAACCCAACTCGAGTTATCATATTTCAATTATGGTTAGTGGTTTAATTATGGTTAATTACTCTACATCAAGGATAATTATTGATATTCGCACCTTGTGCATTTGAATCCATTATATGTTGTTGGACTGTGAAACGTTTAAGTTCTTCATTCATGAATTATTTAAGGGAATAGTCTACGCCACTTGTTTTGGCTAGACACGTACAGGTTATTATTTTAAAAGCTATCCAAACCGATTGTTGGTGCGGATTCTTGGACTGAGAGAGCAACCCTTATGTAGGGGATTTTAATGTGTCGATTACTCGATGCAGTCAGAGCTAAATGTTATGCATATACCTAGGGTACAAGAGGTTGATCCCCTCGAGTACTACTGACGGGCCAGGCGTTTAAAAGGGTTAGTTGAATAACTGATCCTTTGGCCAAAAAGTTCATGGTCTATTGGACCACTCAGCAGTAAATAATCAATATTCACTATTTCATTTGAACTTTGATTATATTGTCAGTTAATTCTTCAATGGTCTTAAATTGTTGAACCATGAGATTATTATTCTAATTCATTTATGATATATCTTCCTTATTCATTTAAACTTGTTGAGCAAAGTAGTTGCTCACCCTTGCTATATCATGAACCTATTGCAGTTAAGCCGGGGAGTTCCAAAGCAGACAAAGGCAAAGGAAAGCTTAAGGAATAGTTATATGTACTATCCCGTTATGTAATCATGGAATCGTTTTGTATTATTATTGTATTCTGCGATGTATTTTTACTTAAGGTTATAGACCTTGGGACCGTAGTAAACCTTTTGTAATGAACAACATATGTTTATTTATTCTGCATTAGTTGATTTATGTTGTTTAGAGGTGTATGGATATATTTTATCGTGAGCACCAGATTCGAGGTATTGGTACCTGAATTTGGGGGCGTCACAGTTAGTTCGTTACGCTAGTTCGTTAGTTCGTTAGTCAACTGTTCGGCAGATTCTGACCCAATCGATTGATTGGTATAACGACCTACGAGGAAGTTCTGTTTGTTCGTGTGGGGGGGGGGTGCTCTGTTCCTCTTCATTTGCTCCCGTTAACGACCACAAAGGCATACATAGAAGGCAGATGAGAGAAAGCGCTCGATGAACGATGATTGAAGATTGCAACATATTTTTTAGAAGACATCATTATACCACTACATTTTAAAAGCAGAATGCGGCCAGCGCATCGACCTGGTACAAAATGGCCATTTTACTAAATCCGAAAGGTCGACTAGGACAAAAACGTAGTTATTTCCCCTTTTAAGAGATAGGGCAATCGTCCTACGAAATCTATGATGATGCTTTTCCCATGGCCAAGAAGGTATTCGGCTAATAAAGCCCCAACTTCCTGTTGGACGGCTTAGGCGTGTTGCACAAAGCACACACAACCCATCACCGTTGGACATCTGCTTCTCGTATGTGTGGAAAGTTTAAGAGGGCTGTATTGAACATCTTACTATGGTACGAGACCACTCGGTCGTCTTGCCATAAAACGACTCCCAAAGTATGAACAAAAGCGTCCGTCTTAATTTTGAACGGCTTCTAAACGTCTGGTATGGCTAGAACCGGTCCTTCGCAGACTTTCTCCTTAAGTGCCTGGAACGCACGCTCTGGATCCTCTCCCCATCTCGAAAGGCCTGTTTCTTTTCCGGGCCTCGAGTAAGATCAACCGGGAAGACAAATTGTTGGAGCGAGCATATTTATGACTTACCCCAATTTTTATTTCAAATCCACTACTACGTGCATAGGTTCTATAAAATTCTTCTGCCTCTTGGATAGTAGAAAAAATTTGACCCTCATATGGAGTTTTTGAATCGTTAATATGCGATTGGTTCATGTTATGAACACCAATATTATCCATGTCAATATTATCATGAGAAGAATTTGTAGAACTAGAATTAAACATATCCTCAGCCATAAATGAAAACTTACCACGACAATTTTGAGGTCTGAAGACTTGCTTGATTAATTGTGTAGTTTTTTTCCTTGATGTCAATTGAACGCAACTATATATTGGTTAACTTGGTAGGGTAAAAAAATTATTAAGTATGATACACCAGTTATCTCCTATATAGTAGGTTTGTATAATATAATTTTGTTCTGTACTTAAATTAAATAATAATTATTATTGATGTTAACTCGGATTTGGAATTATGATGCACAATTTTCTTATTTTGACTCAAATTTGCAAGTGAATTATGATGATAAATTGACCATAAATTTTCTTATGTTTACTCGAAATATAATGTATTTGACTCGGAATAAGATGTATTTGATTTGAAATTATGTTGTTACTTATGCTTACACTTGCTGATGGAGGATGTATTTGGAATTATGTTGTTGCTTATGCTTGCACTTGTCGTTGTTGATGCAAGATGTATTTGATTTGGAATGTTTGATTTGGAATTGTGTTGTATTTGATTTGGAATTTGATACTGATGCAGGATGTATTTGATTTGTAATGTTTGATTTGGAATTATGTACAGGATGTATTTGATTTGGAATGTTTGATTTGGAATTATGTTGTATATGATTTGGAATTGGAATTATGCAGTATTTGATTTGGATTTTGATGCTTGTTGTTGCTGCTTTGATTTGGATTTTGATGCTTGCTGTTGCTAATTTGATTTGAATGATTTGGATTAAGTCGTCCGCTAGAATTTATTTAGTTCAAAAATTTATTTAGTCCAGTCCGCTAGAAATTCTAGCGGATGACGAGTGCAGCTTTTAAATCCCATCCGTTCATATTTGTAATGGAAGGTAGAGATGGTATTTGTCAATTTTTGGTCCATAGCAAATACATGCTATGGTTCATTTCTTGTATATATATATAGAGGCCGGTTCTCCGACGGACCGGTCCGTTAACGGACTGCTGTAGTGACGGTTTTTTCCGTCGTTATAGGTCTATAGCGACGGTTCACATATGTGGGCCGTCGCCATAGACATATAGCAACGGAAAAAACCGTCGTTATAGCCGGTCCGTTAACGGACCGGTCCGTCGGAGAACCGCTGTGTATATATATATAGCACGGGTACAAGTATTCGTATATATGTAACACCCCCTTTTCGAAATAGAAAGAGAGGTTACGCAAAAACACAACTTAATTAATGAATTTATAATAAAACTCTAAGCCACAAAAGAATAGTCTCATAACTATTAAATGTCATAATACAATCCATAATAAATGCCAAACTGGCTCAAACCACAAACTAAAATATTTAATACAACTCCAAATAAAACAATGTATCACAACCTAAACAAAACATCTAAACCATTGATCTCTCATCACACTTGCCCTTGATCCCCCTGATTACTTGTCGGAAGAAAAATACAGCATGATCCAAATGCCCAGTACGAATATAGAGTACAAGAATAATGAATTGAAATAACTAACTCAATTAAATGAACTGAAATGAACAAAACAAACACAATGAAATAATAGGCTGAATCAAATGGTTAGGTGTTATTTCATATCGAGCACAGAACAAAACAGAAATATACCTTGTCAAACAGGCAAGTCAAAATAATGTCACACAGGCAATCAAAATAATGTCACACATGCAAGTCGCACGCATTGGACCGCGAATCCAAATGCATGTAAAATCGGAAGGTGTGTTCGGCACAAACATTACCAATCCGCAGAACAGAACAAAACAGAAAACTAGGGTCGACCCATACGCCTCCCACAACAAAATCAGCAAATGGCCAACTCCCACTAGAGCACAAAACGGAGAAGCCGTAGACTGATCACACTGCCACGGAAGGTATCATGCCTCGGTGCCAAGAGGACATGCATGTGGTACCTCCACAGGTGGTTATAGCTCAGGTATACCCTACGGTATATTCTAACAAAATACCATGTCACAACACATGCGACACAATATTAACACAAATGGGGTTTAATATGTACATGTTAAACTGAAACTTATTATCAACACAAAGTCTCCAAACAAAATATATTAACATGTACATTAGTAACAAACATCAAATTAAATTCTAGACATGATGCACTAGTTTAAAGAGTACAAATATGAGTTCCAAATATCAATGCCAAAAGGAAACTATCATAATAAATTTGACAAAGAATAATCATGAGAGCGAATACCAAATTTCTAACCGAGTAGCAAAAGGAACGAATTAAGATTAAAATAGTCTCGCTGAAAGAGTACGGAATCCGTACCTGGAGTAAGTAATGTAATACCTGATAAGGGCATCCTTAGCTTAGAAGCCCATGACGAAACCCAAGTGGATCCATTGTATATACCACTTGGACCCATTACGAGGACTCGGGCTAAACGCTTCAAAGAAGGACTTAACGGGATGATTCATGAATTATAGAACGAAGTTAGAACAAGTACGGAGGTTATAGAGACGGAATACAAGTACGCGAAGATCATAAACACATTGATAGCAAGTGTACCCAAAGCACCGTAATAGACTTCACTGTTGCTGAAAACTGCAGCTCGCCCCAGCGAGCTTTCCAACCTGTTTTCCCCGCCCCAACGAGAACCCCCCTTGTATCAAATTGTGCGATTTTTGACTTTCTTGGATTGCGGGATTCTTTCCCAAAAACAGGGTTCCATGTTTTAGGTAATGATGTTTTCCACCAATTATTTCCTTCCCCAAAACAGGGTTCCTTGTGTTATGTAATGGTGTTTTTCAGTATTTGCTAGGGTTTGTTTGATTCTAGATTGTTCTCAAGCTTAGTATAAATAGGCTTCATGATGTAATGGTTTCAACAACCAATTTTTAGCATTATCAATATTATTGTGAGTTTGTTTACGTACTTGCGGTTCTTTGAAGAATTCCTAAGTATTCCTTAGTTTTCTTTGGAGATTCATAATTGACTTATCATACAACCATTCATAGTTATGTGTGGCGTCTTCTACCGCATCAATCGTCGACTGTACCAAGATTACCGCTTCAATATAAGCGAGGGGTCGAGGTGTCGTTGGTGTTCATCCTACGCAAAATTCATTTTGCAAGCAATTGTACCAAGATTACTGTCTACATATAGGCGAGGGGTTAAGGTGTTGCAAGCTATCAATCCTATCAGCTTGTTAGAAACGATCCGGGCGACGACCACCTCACGCAAGCGTGCCGTGGAGTCTATCATTTGGTATCAAAGCTAAGTTCCTATCTAGTTACTTATCTTTAATTTTGTTATTGGATTATAGTAAAAAAAAAAAAGAAAATTGCAGAAAATTATTATTATTGCTGCTATTATTGGGATTTCATTTGAAAAGTCATATTTGTGAATTATGAAATATTATTTGTATTCGTATTCATAACAACTATTGTGTCTTGATAAGTTCTTATTGGATTGAAATTAGAATACGAGCGGAAAAAGGCAAGAGTAATGAGATTATTATAGGGTAAAAGCCTATGTATGTGATACACGAGCGTTTTATACATTGTTTGAGCGAAACACGTAAGGGAGTGGTGAGGAACTTATTTTCTACTAACCTTTGTTTTGCAGAGAATATGTCTAACACAAGAGATAAGGCAATTGAAAATGAACCTTCTACATCGAATTTTGACCCAAAACTCATTATGGAAGAATTTTCCAGACAGTTAGGGATGGCTATGGAGCAGGTGCATGATCGCATCGATCAGTTGAGTGACACTCGAGGGGAACAAACTCAAATCCCTCCGGGTGGACGTCCGAAAGGAAAAGCCCAACAAAAAGGAAGCTAGGCTAGAGGAGAAAAATTACTATGATGAAAGGTTTAGCGAGGAAGAGGATCGAGAAACTGGTTTTATCCCTAGGAGACATGTTGCAAGGGATAGAGGCAGCCGAAATCGAGAGGACAACAACCTCAAAAGCATTAAAATGAAAATTCCCACATTCCAAGGCAGGAGTGATCCCGAGGCATACTTAGAGTGGGAGAAGAAAATGGAATGGATATTTGATTGTCACAACTACTCGAATCTTAAGAAAGTTAGAATTGCCCCTACAGAATTTTCAAATTATGCGGTTACTTGGTGGGATCAATTGATGACCAGCCGAAGGAGGTGTAGAGAGCGTCCAATAGAGACTTGGGCAGAAATAAAAGCTGTAATGAAAAAGAGGTTTGTACCAAGCCACTACTACCGAGATCTGTTTCGAAATTTGCAAAACTTGAAACAGAGAAGTAAGAGTGTGGAGGACTACTTCAAGGAGATGGAGATGTTAATGTTTAGGCTGACATCGACGAGGAAAATGAGGTAACTATGGCCCGATTTTTAGCAGGGTTAAATTGGGAAATTGCAGATTTGGTGGAGCGTTAACACTATGTGGTATTGGAAGATATGGTGCACATGGCTATCAAAATAGAGAAGCAACTTAAGAGGAGAGGTGGCCAGTGAGCAAATCTTACCACATGATCATCATGGAAGCCCAATAATGTGAAACGCGAGGAAAAGCCAACTGTTTTCAAACCAAAGACAGAAATCAAGCAGGGAGCGACTACTCAGGGATTGCAAGGTAAAACCAATCAACCTTTTACTAGTCGTAATCGAGATATTGTATGCTTTAAATGTCAAGGCAAGGGACATATTGCAAATCCATGTCCAAATCAAAGAACTATGTTGTTGCTTGATAATGGGGACGTGGAAACCGAGGAAGAAGATAGTGACAACGACTCTATGCTGCCATTGGAGGAATATAGAGATGTTGCTATGCATGGTGAGGTGTTAGTTACACAGGTAAAGGAAAAAAGTAGTGAGCAAAGAGAAAATATATTTCATACTAGATGCATGGTGAATGGTAAGATCTGCTGTGTCGTGATTGATGGTGGGAGTTGTACGAATGTGGCAAGTATCACTATGGTGGAGAAATTAGGACTTACAACCTCAAAACATCCTCATCCATACCGATTGCAATGGCTCAATGACAGCGGTGATATCAAAGTTACCAAGCAAGTATCAATCCTATTTACAATTGGGAAGTATGTCGATGAGATTCTATGTGATGTAGTTCCTATGCAGGCGGGTCACTTACTACTTGGGAGACCTTGGCAATTCGATCGGGGAGTAAAACACGATGGTTTTACTAATGAGTATTCTTTTGTTCACAATCAAAAGAGAGTTACCTTATGTCCTATATCACCAAAACAGGTGCATGAGGATCAAATGCATTTACAGAGAGACCATGAAAACAAAAAAATAAAAGAGAGAGAAAAAAAGAAAGGAGAAGAGAGAAAAACAAATATTTTTGCAAAAAGAGGTGATGTTAGGCGAGCATTGGATTCTAAAAAGCCAATGATTATACTTCGGTATAAGGAGGCACTTTTGAATACTAACGCTAATAATCTTTCTTTGCCAAGCGTTATTTTTACTCTTTTACAGGATTATCAAGATGTATTTCCTGAAGAACTTCCACAAGGATTACCACCAGTTCTGGGAATTGAACATCAAATTGACTTTGTCCCTGGTGCGACCATTCCAAACCGTCCGGCGTACCGAAGCAACCCCGAGGAGACAAAGGAATTGCAGAGGCAAGTTGACGAGCTAATGGATAAAAGGTTTGTGAGGGAAAGTATGAGTCCATGTGCAGTTCCAGTTATCTTAGTGCCCAAAAAGGATGGGAAGTGGCGTATGTGCATTGACTGTCGAGCGGTAAATAACATCACGGTAAAGTATCGACATCCCATTCGGAGGTTAGATGATATGCTAGATGAATTACATGGATCTTGTGTATTTTCTAAAATTGATTTAAAGAGTGGTTATCATCAGATTCGAATGCATGAGGGAGATGAATGGAAAACTGCTTTTAAAATAAAATATGGGTTATATAAGTGGTTAGTCTTACCTTTTGGTTTAACTAATGCTCCTAGCACGTTCATGAGATTAATGAACCATGTTTTACGTTCCTTCATTGGAAAATTTATAGTTGTCTACTTTGATGATATCCTGATCTACAGCAAGGATTTAGGTGAGCATGCATTGCATATAAAATCTGTCCTAGATGTGCATCGAAAAGAAAAATTGTATGCCAATATGGACAAATGCACATTTTGTACGGATCGAGTTGTGTTTCTTGGCTTTGTTGTTAATGTGCAGGGAGTATAGGTTGACGAAGAGAAGATACGTGCAATCCGAGAATGGCCAACTCCTACGAATGTCAGTCAAGTTCGTAGCTTTCATGGGCTCGCAAGTTTCTACAGACGGTTTGTAAGAAATTTTAGCGAAGTCACAACACCTCTCACCGAAGTAATCAAAAAGAGTGTGGGATTCAAGTGGGATGATGCACAGGAAAAGGTGTTTAATTTGATTAAAGAAAAATTAACTAACGCTCCTTTACTTGTATTGTCTAATTTTACTAAAACCTTTGAAATTGAATGTGATACTTCAGGTTTAGGAATTGGGGCTGTACTAATGCAAGAAGGAAAACCGGTAGCATATTTCAACAAGAAGGTAAGTGGAGCAGCTCTGAATTATCCCACTTATGACAAAGAGCTATACGCATTGGTTCGATCGATGGAGACGTGGCAACACTACCTGTGGCCTAAAGAGTTCGTGATTCATACGGATCATGAATTGTTGAAATATTTAAAAGGCCAGCACAAGTTGAACAAGAGACATGCACGATGGATGGAGTTCATCAAGACGTTTTCATATGTCATTCGATATAAGCAATGTAAGGAGAATGTCGTTGCAGATGCTCTCTCAAGAAGGTATGTGTTGTTAAATACTCTTGACACCAAATTACTTGGTTTTGAGCAAATCAAAGAGTTATATGCTAATGACCATGATTTTTGTGAGGAGTTTAAATCTTGTGAAAAGAATGTTGTAGGTAAATACCTCAAAATAGATGGATTCTTGTTTCGAGAGAATAAATTATGTATACCTGCATGTTCTTTACGTGAATTATTGGTTCGAGAATCACATGGGAGTGGTTTGATGGGACATTTTGGTGTTGCTAAGATTTTATCTGTTATAAAAGAACATTTTTATTGGCCCCATATGAAACGAGATGTGGAAAGAATTTGTGATAGATGCATTACCTGTTGTCAAGCTAAATCTCGTGTTCAACCCCATGGGTTATACACACAATTACCTATTTCAAGTGAACCCTGGATTTATTTGTCTATGGACTTTGTGTTGGGTTTACCTAGAACTAAACATGGTCATGATTCTATATTTGTGGTCGTGGATAGGTTTTCAAAAATGGCACATTTTATCCCATGTCACAAAACTGATGATACATCCCATATTACTGATTTATTCTTTAGAGATATTGTGCGTTTGCATGGCATGCCCCGAACATTGTTTCGGATAGAGATGCTAAGTTCTTGAGCTATTTTTGGAAGACCTTGTAGTGTAAATTAGGAACTAAACTACTGTTTTCAACTACTTGTCATCCACAAACTGAAGTAGTTAATAGGACTTTATCAGCATTATTGAGGGCTATCATTAAAAAGAATATTAAGCTTTGGGAAGAATGTCTACCACATGTTGAGTTTGCGTATAATATACCTGTCCACTCTGCTACTAAATTCTCACATTTTGAAATTGTGTATGGCTTTAATCCTTTAACACCATTGGATTTATCACCATTACCTGTTTCCGAGTATACTAACATGGATGGTAAAAACAAAGCTGACTTTGTTAAGCAGATACATGAGAAGACAAGACTCAACATTGAGAAGATGATGGATCAATATGCCAGACAGGCCAACAAAGGTCGGCGTTAAGTAATCTTTGAACCCGGAGATTGGGTATGGCTACACATGCGGAAAGAAAGATTTCCTATTCAAAGGCGGTAGAAGTTTCTTCCAAGAGGAGGTGGACCATTTCAAGTACTTGAGCGCATTAATAACAATGCTTACAAATTGGATTTACCCAGTGAGTATAACGTTAGAGCAAATTTCAATGTTTCTGATCTAAGCCCGTTTTATGTAGGTGAGGATTTGAGGACAAATCCTTTTCAAGAGGAGAGGTATGATGAGGTCATCCTTAGCTTAGAAGCCCATGACGAAACCCAAGCGGATCCATTGCATATACCACTTGGACCTATTACGAGGACTCTGGCTAAACGCTTCAAAGAAGGACTTAACGGGATAATTCATGAATTATGGAACGAGGTTGGAACAAGTATGGAGGTTGTAGAGACGGGATACAAGTACGCGAAGATCATAAACACATTGATAGCAAGTGTACCCAAAGCACCGCAATAGACTTCACTGTTGTTGAAAACTGCAGCTCGGCCCGGCGAGCTTTCCAACCTGTTTTCCCCGCCCCGGCGAGATTCCCCAGCTAAATTTGTGACAACCCGGATTTTCGAGAATAAAATTTAAATAAGAATTTGATAAATAAAATTCTTATTATGAGACGTATCGGGTTTGAATGTAAAAATATATATGTGTTATATATATATATATGTGTGTGTGTGATTTATGTGGTGAACTTAATATGTATATATAAGTATGAAATATATACATATATTTGGAACGAAAGAGTTAATAGTTAATTAATGTAACGATCGCGAATCATAGGTAGCTTGGTAACTCGAGCTTAAGAATATTATTGAATAAAATGGATATTTTTATTAATAATATTTTTTGTTAAGCGTTTACCGAAGTACTATGTGATAATTAAATTCCCAAGATTAGCCCAAAGTGAAGCCCAATTTAAATCCAATTTGGGAAGTCAAAATTAACCAAGTGGGTGGAAGAAATGTTTAAGTATTCATTAAAGAAGGAATGCATGGAAGTGGATAATAATGCCTAATAGACTAATGGAGGAATATGGAATGAAGTGGAACATTAAAGCTTAATAAACTAAGAAAGGGAATAAGAGTGCCACAATTGGGAAATGAAAAGCTACGGGAGAGACTATTAAATGGGACAAAAGAAATGGAAAATGAGTGCTCTAATAAATTAAGGAACAATTTGGAAGTGGAGAATTAATGTTTATTAATTAAAGAGTGAGAAAGCAACAATTGGGAGAAGAAAATCAGCATTTTTGGAAGGACTACGGAAGTGGCTTAGCAAGTGGGTACTAATTTCTTCAATAAATTATTTAAGGAATGCATGGAAGTGGAGAATTAATACTTATTAACTAAGAAAAAGAGTAGAATTCAGCAAATGGGGAATAAAAGGGAAGAGAAACCAACGGGTGAAGAAGAAGAAAAGGAAAAAGAAATTCAAGAAACTTTCCAAATTCTCCATCCTTTCACCTTCTTGCTCAATTCGTCAGAGAATGTGGAATATGAAGAGATTGGGAGATAAAAGGGCTAAGCTATCAATTTCTATAAATACACAATTCCTAAAAGCTTGCTTAATTTTGCAAACTTAAACTACCATATGAAAATTTAATGAGAGAAAGAGGAGCTCGGTGATGGTAAGAGGAATAGAAGAGAAATACTAAGCTACACAACTTCATCTTCTTCATTCCTACCATTAAAAGCTTCAAATATTCTAGAGAGAGAAAGAAATGGGTGGAGTGTTGAAGCTTGAATAAGGCTACGAGAAGACTCAAGGAAGAAGGGAAGAGGCTCCTAGCAAACTCTAGCAAGCCATCTAGCATCTAAGAGGAAGAAAATCAAAGGAGTATGTTCTAAAAACCCTAAGCTCTCATTTATCTCTTTAGCTTCATATCTTGTTAGATATTGTTGTTGTTCTAAGTTTTATGGATTGAGGAATATCCTAAGGATGATGTTAAGTGGTTATAATGACCATTAAAAGCATGAAAGTGGAATTAAAATGCACAAAACGCGAACCTATGCGTAATGGATGGAAATATGACTAGAGGACTGTTAATGGACTATTTTGGACCCATTTTGTATTGTGCTCCAAAACTAAAAAATACGTTATGGGATGATGTGTGGTACTCCTATGAGTTACAAACACAACCCAATTAGAACGAAGCAAAAAGAAGCTAAAATGAATTTATGGTGAATGTTCTAGTAAATCATGTTGAAAACAGAAACTAGTGGATTGCTGACCCTAAGGATAATTTCGTGGCTAGCAAAAGTTCCTATAAAAATTTGATTTTTTGGGGGATATAGTACACTAAATAAGGAATCCATAACCTCCGGAACAGACTCATTCCGAGTTCAGACGAGCGAGTTATGACGTTTCAAAATAAGCGCACCAAAACTGTCCAATCTGAAAAATCAGATTCGGACCTGACTGTTGTATGAATTTTCTGGACTTATGTGTTCAGAATTTGAAAATGAATAAAACATAAAAGTTGTAGCCCCAGAAGTTAGCTTCGCGTGAGCGTAAGAATTGCTCAAAAATGTTTTGAAACGAATTAGTTATGACTGTTTTAGCAAGAGAGGGTAAAGTTGGCCAAGTTTTTTGTAGCATTCTGACCTTGTTTGAAAAAGTGAAAATATGTTTTTATAGAAGAAGGGGCTGGAACCAGCGCCTAGCTAGTGTTAAAGTACACTGCATAAGCTTTAATTTGACATAAGAATGAACGAAAACGAATGAGTAACAAAGGAGTTATGATAAAAATAAGAATAATGTTTTGTTAAAGAAAAATTTGCGAAAATGAGTTTTATAACTCGAATTGAAATGAATTTTGAGCAATGAAATGAACATTATAAGATATGTAATGGGATTAATATAAACCAATAAGAATGAATGATAATGAGGGTCGTAACGTTCCCGAACGACGCGACGCCGAGAGATGTTTTGGACTTAATCGCATTTATTATATTATAAAACATGAACAACATGAAATGAGTTATTATTATATTTATGTAAACCAATATGAAGTCTATATTTGGCTAATTGGTATGTTATTATAAATGATATTTTGTAGGCTATTTGAAGAGCATTATAGTGTAAGTTGTAAGCAGCGCTCCAGGCAAGTTTCGTAACTTCATTCAACTTATGTTTTGGATGCGAGTTTCTTAACTTGTGCGAGTTTATTATTATGTACAAGTTTTCTATTCATATGTGCACTTCGTGCAATGACGTGTGTTTAAATTATTGAACTTCATTTGTTATATGAAGTTAATTCTACTATGTGAAATGATTTATGAAAAAGGAGTTATTACCATTTAATCCGGTTTAACTCGATTGTGAGCTATTCTAGTCAAAATTTTATTGTTAATAATATGAATTGTAATAATTTTTGAATTGTGATAGTTGATCGTGCCAAGTCAAATTATATTGGGCAATTATCAATATAGGTTGCACCCCGTGCAACGATGTGAATGTTGAACGTTAAGTCCAAGAACGTGCTAGGCCAATATTAGCACTTATGTGCCTAACTAAAGAAGAAAGGTTCTATAAATGAATTGTTGATGTGATTAAGACGATGTTTATTAATGAAAGATGTATAAAGTAAAGAAAAATGTTATTCCTGTTTGTTGAGCTGCTTCACAATTATTGTTTAATTGTTGAAGATTTCATAATCATGTTATTCTATTCTTGAGATTGTTGTTCATTCAACTGCTATGATTTGCAGAGCAATTAAATGCTCACTCTTGCAAACTCTAAAACTTTTGTAGCCAAAGTAGAAGATCACGAATGGCCAGATGTTGTTAAGTGAAAGATCTTCGTTAAAGATGAAGATTTAATTGTTTAGGTGAACACAGTATGTTCCATTTGTATTATTCAATGGTGTAATATTCATTGTAGTATGTATTGATGTTGTTAAGGTCTTAGAACCTGGGATTAGATCATGAGTTATGTTGTTATAATAAAGTATTTACACTCATGTAAAGATAGATGTATGGAATGAGTAGTACCGTGGAGCACCAAATCCAGGGCTGAAGGTAGACCCGGATTTGGGGGCGTCACAAAATTCCTCGCCCCGGCGAGAACCCCCTTGTATCACATTGTGCGATTTTTGACTTTCTTAGATTGCAGAATTCCTTCCCCAAAACAGGGTTCCATGTTTTAAGTAATGGTGTTTTCCACCAATTATTTTCTTTCCCAAAGCAGGGTTCCTTGTTTTATGTAATGGTGTTTTTCAGTATTTGCTAGGGTTTGTTTGATTCTAGATTGTTCTCAAGCTTAGTATATATAGGCTTCATGATGTAATGGTTTCAACAACCAATTTTCAGCATTATCAATATTATTGTGAGTTTGTTTCTGTACTTGTGGTTCTTTGAAGAATTCTTAAGTATTCCTTAGTTCTCTTTGGCGATTCATAATTGACTTATCATACAACCATTCATAGTTGTGTGTGACGTCTTCTACCGCATCAATCGTCGACTGTACCAAGATTACCGCTTTAATATAATCGATGGGTCGAGGTGTCGTTGGTGTTCATCCTACACAGAATTCATTTTGCAAGCAATTGTACCAAGATTACCGTCTACATATAGGCGAGAGGTTAAGGTATTGCAAGCTATCCATCCTATCAACTTGTTAGAAACGATCCAGGCGACGACCACCTCACAAAATATATTCCAATTATAGTTCGTTAAACTCCTTTCCGTTCGAGCTAATTAAACAAAATAATAATTAATATAAGTACATTTGCGAAAATATTCCTTCCATCTTTAACTTGTTAATAAACTTATTTTAATATTATTATTATTTTGTAAATTTCTAATTTTAAATTCTCTATTAGTCCTACATAATACCATATCAAATATTTTAACAGTTAATTACTGGATAAAGCCTTATTCAAAATCTTGATTGCAAAATTAATTCATGTACAATCGATATATATATATATATATATATATATATATATATATATATATATAATATATACATCATTTAGTGCTAACACAGTAGCTATTGTTCAAGTTAATGGATTCTTTATTTTATTATTAACAAATCAGCAACAAAGAAAAACCATACATATACATGTGACCTTTAATCTACTTTGACAATTCGCAACAGTGAGAAAATCATACATATACATATGTATTCCAGCCTATCTATTATGAATTAGAACGGTAAGACTCAATAACCAATTATATACATAAAACAAAAGGAAAGAAAATGCACCTGCTTTTGTTTCTTCAGTATGATCTCACAATCACACTCTCTTTCTCTCAGTTGAGCGGTGACTTCTTCTTCTCTTTTTTTATCTGACGAACAAAGGTAGGGTTCACTATATATAATTTATGTTTATTTATTTATTTATTAATATATTTTACCAGCTCTCCTAATTTTAAAAGAATTTATTATTACTCATATATAAATTAAACCCAATTATTTTTAAGGCCCAATTAATTTAATGGTTCAAATTAATGTAATCTTTTACTTATTTTAGTCCACATAAATTAAATGACTAGTTTGACCCAAACATAAGAAAAACCCAATTAAATATTTAAAATATAGATTTAAATGTTATTATTTTTTTCGGGTATTACAATACATGTGAGCAGCAACTTTATGATGGTGAGTATTATAATAAAATATCAACCCGAGAGCACTTGTAAGTTGAGATTGTGGGAATAGATATGTTACTGTAATTGTGAAAAAGTATTCTGCTAACTAAGAGAGATCTGCCTGATATATAGAAAAGGATTGCAACGGATACTCTTAATTTGCTCAACAAGTACCAATTTCCAGAAGAAATGGTCAAAAATTTTATTTGGAACGAAAATAATTATCCATGTGTAAATTAATTTTGGCTCAGTCAACTTACACGCCAAAACTCTTTTAACAGGTAAACCAAGTCGAAATAAATTAATAGGAACAAAATATCTTCAATATTTAACTTTGTAATATATTCACATAAAATACAACAATCCCCCCACTTATTACAAAGTTAAAGAAAATAAACAATATATATACACATTTGAGTAAGGAATACGAGAATGTAGCGCATAAACACCGGTGTCTTTTGACTTTAACTAATATTTAGAGTAAATATAAATGAACCACAGGAATTTAGTGAAATTAAATTTCTTGAACCTCCTCTCTTTGTTGTGGAACAGTGTCATATCATTTGCACTACAACCTCTAAACGAAGCTGTTCAACACGATTTGGCACGTTTTGGTCTTGCGGCATACTTGGATTTCATGAATGCTCTAGAGATACCTGCCTAGTTCTCATAGGGGCGGCCCCACCCCACAATCATATAGGTGCTTCCATCAAGTGAGCACTGTAGTTAAACACACCACCCAATAAGGCTATGAAATATATTAAGAGTAAAATTAACTTAACCTTAATCACTATACTTTATGCATTATCCTACACCATAGGGATGGACTCACATAAATAAGATGGATAGTACCTCACCAGATCACCCAATGACTTGTTATTACCCATTGAACATATTTCATGGGATCACCAATCACATAGGTTGGTTTACCATCTGTTGACCTCTGTAGTAGGCAGAAGTCTCATCCCCCTCAATGTACTGCACACTAGCATCCTACTAAGTGGCTTGGTCAGAGGAAACGCAAGATTTAATTCTGGCCTCACAAAATTAAGGGATATAACCCCATTGGATAACAACTGTCTCACAATATTATGTCTTAGGCGTATATGCCTACTCTTGCCATTTTAGGTTTTATTCCTAGCTTTGCCTATAACAGCCTGACAATCACAATGTAAAGACACAGATGGAACTGGTCTTGAACATAAAAGGATATTTCCCAAAAAATTTCGAAGTCACTCTACTTCAGAACCTACCTTCTTTAAGGCAATAAACTCAGACTCCATGGTGCAACAAGTTTTATAGGTCTGCTTGGAAGACTTTAAAGACACTGCTCCTCCTCTTAAGGTAAATATATAGCCACTCTTGGATTTGGTTTCATCTGAATTAGAAATTCAGTTGGCATTACTATAGCCCTCAAGTACTGCATGATTACCGCAGTAATATAAACCATAATCCATTGTACCTCACAGATACATGAGTACTCTACATAAAGCAGTCCAATGATCCTTGTTATGATTCTGAGTGTATCTACTAAGTCTATTAACTGTATAGGCAATGTCAGGTCTAGTACAGTTCATAAGATATATCAAACTACCAATAATTCGGGCATACTTAGGCTGAGATACACTCGGACCCTCATGTTTCTTTAGGTGCAAGCTAGAGTCATAAGGAGTAGACACAGGTTTAGATTCAAACTGATTAAACTTCTTAAGTATTTTCTCCATAAAGTGTTCTTGAGAAATCATATAATCATTTTTGACTTTATTTAGTTTAACTCCCAATATAACACTAGCTTCACCTAAATCCTTCATATCAAAGTTTGAAGATAACACATTTTTAGTCTCATTTATATCATCAATATTAGTCCCAAAGATCAACAAATCATCCACATAGAGACATAATAACACCAGAATTCTCATTATTAAATTTGGTATATATATATACATCTATCTCTATCATTTATTGAATATCCATTAGAGACCATCACACTATCAAATTTATCATTCTACTGTATAGGGGCTTGTTTAAGACCATATAAAAACTTTACCAATTTATAAACTTTATGCTCATTACCTAAGGAAACAAATCCCTCGGGTTGGTTCATGTAGATCTCCTCCTCTAAGTCCCCATTAAGAAACATAATCTTTACATCCGTTTGATGAATTATTAAGTTTTTGACAATAGCTAAAGCAATTAAAATTTTAATAGAAGAGGTCCTCGCGACCGAGGAATAAGTCTCAAAATAATCTAGGTCTTTCTTTTGCTTATAACATTTAACAACTAGTCTAGCTTTGTACTTATCAATTCACCCAGCAAGTTTTAATTTTTTTTCTTAAAAATTCATTTACAACCAATTGTTTTAGAACCAGGAGGATCAATTTCACTATTTATAGCTTCTCTTCAAAAAGGAACATCAGGAGAAGTGATTGTTTCGTACTAGAAAAAAAAGTGTGCCTAATTCTCTAGTGCATGTCAGCTATAGATATATCATGTATGGAAGGTTAGATGCCACTACTCATGGGGTCTATATCCAACTTGCAGAAGGGGACTTTCCTACCTTAGAAACCCATTTATCTTTGAGGATTTTGAAACTAGAGGATTCTGAATATTCGAAGGCTTTAAAGCTTGGTTAGCCACCGGTTAGGCACCCAGCAGAACGCTTATTGACTGGATACGCAGAAAGGAAGCAGGTACATGTAATGCTTCATATGGCGGAATACATAAATCATCTGGTTTAGTAGTACCCGGATCACGGAATGCAGAATAACCTGCTTCAAAGGATAATGTCTCCGTTTATCAGCATGGCCCTAGCAATAATTATCATCTAAGTTCTCTTATATGGGTTTTCAAAGAATTTAAAATTTTATAGTCAAATGCTGCGAGTTTGATATCAAATGCTAGTCAATATTTACACAAAATCTTAGTGAAAAATAAACATCTAATGAGTAATGAGAACTCGGATCCTGCTCTTAAATACATCACAAATTGTATATTGCAGTAAGTGTCCTTAAGATTAGGGTAGAAATAGACTGGCTTCGGTAGATTACATTATATATAAAATTAAAAAGAATAAATCTATACTAATGCTAACCAATTTAGCATGGAAAAATTATAAACGCACTTGGTGCCAAACCTTAATTGACGCCCAGTACCAGTTGGCTTTGCCGCAAGCCCATGGCACATGAGCATTGCATAAATTATCCTACACATTCTTCTAATTAATTTGTGGCAGCTGTATAAAGAACAAATCCCTAAATAAGAAGATTATAGAATAATTAGTTAAAAAGATAATAGGCATAATACATGATAATGCTTAGTTTCGGCAGGCTCAATCACCAGATCTGGGTGCTCTGAGATCCATGAAAAGAAACGAATGCGCGGAGGATTTGTCTTCAATGGTTAAAATAGTAACCACTTTTATGGAGGTTATTAATCTCATAAAATAAGGGTGTGTGTGAAAAATCTGAAATATTTGAAGATTTGATCTGTTTGTTGAGGTTTCTCTCCTTGTAGGGTAGGAACCGTTGCTAATAAGTCCAAAATCTGAAAGTCATTGAAATATTGGTACATTCTGATTGATCTCTACAACCTCCATATGGACCCTTATTACAATATGCATACCTTGACATCTCATGAGCTTAAAGTCTTCAAAGATAAGTAGTTCAAATTTTGTAGGTACGTGCGGTTAGTCCAAGAAATCTTCTGTAAGCTAAACCGGAACTAGAAACCTTGATAGGGCATGGATCAAAATTTTATTAATTTAAAAATGTTGTGTTGATAATACAATTCGATTTGATGTGAATGTAAAGTTGAAGACTTAATACATTGTCGGTGTCATTGAAGTGTCACTACAAGAAAAAGGTTTAAAGTCGACGGAATTATCCTCGACGGATTAGAGTCCGTCGAAGTTAACTTATTTCTGACGGAATAATTCGTCGAAGATACGTCCGTCGGAAGTAAAGTAATTTCGACGGAATTCCGTCGTAAGTACAAGGACCACTTTGGCGCCAAGTTTCCCACCAGCGCGAACTCTAATTTTGACGGAATGGAAGTTATTTTCGAGGGAAATTCCGTCGAGCATATTATAATTCCGACAGACATATTTCCGATGGAAATTCCGTCGGAAATAAGTTATAAAACCTAATCAGATTCATTTCTAGCAGCCGCCTCCTCCCATCTATCACTTTCATCTCAATACTTTCTCTCTCTCTCTCTCTCTCTCACTCGAGCTATCTCACTCTCATCACTCTCATCACATCTCACTCTCTCATCTCCATTCATCACCGCCGCTGGATAACCAACGTCGCCGGACCACCTCCATCACAGCTGCCTTGCCGCCGCTGGATAACTAACGTCGCCGGACCACCTCCATCGTAGCTGCCTTGCCGCCGCCGGTGCCGCTGCCTGCTTGAGGTAGTTTTAGGTAGATTGAGACGCTATTATTCAAGGTCAGTTCAATATTTATACATGAATTAGAATTATTGCTCTATATTCATGTTATTTTTGATTTGGGTATAAAATTCGGATTAGATAAATGTGCAAATTATTCTGGGACTGTTAATTTGTTAAAATTATGTCATATGAAATTGGGTTTGAAATTTGGATTTGGGTCTAAAATTATTGAAATTGGGATTGAAATTGTGATTTATGATTTGGTAGACCAATTACAGTGAGTTGCATTATGTCTTATAATCTGATTTGGTTCAATAATTTTATTTGGTTCCAATAATCGGATTTGGTTGGTTTAGTTGTACTGAACTTAGTTGAATTTGGTTCAACATATCCATTTTTTACCTTTCCCTGCCTTATCCCTATCAATTTGGTTGAATAATCTGTGCATGAATTGTATTGTGATTGGTACTTGCCTTTTTATTGCATTTTCTGCCTTTTTCTGCATTATGGATTTTAGTACTGTTATACCTATATTATTGTCATCAACTGTAGGCTTATGGATTACAGGTTAGATGTAGAATTATTTCCGACGAAATTTTCGTGGAAGTTATAGATGGTAATAAACAAATTAATAATTAATTATAAAAGGCAATTAGGACTTAGTTTGCCACTATAATAAAGTAAACTAAAAACTAAGTAGCATTTACTTAGTTGACTACCACTAAAAATAAATAAATAATTAACTATAACATAAATAAATATTATAGTAAATACATTGTAAGAAAAAAGGATAAAAGTAATATAATATAATACAATACAAAAAGAAAAAACAAAATAAAATAACTGAAATAAATAAATAAATAAATTTAAGTCATGTTATTGTCCTACACAATTGTCCCCTAACTCCCCAAACACCAACATTTAATCATCAAAGTAACTGATACACATTAGAGAATAAAAACGCAACAAAAAATAATAGTAAAAAGATATCATAAGAAAAAATAAATGCACATAAGACACAAAATTTAGGTAGTTCACCTAAAGGTTGGGTCGTCCATGATCGACGACAAATCAGTCTCACTATCTTTAGAATTTCGTACATAGTAAAATGCAAGATTCTCTCCCTACATATAACGCACTATTAGAAACCCTAATTCAACCGAAAAATATAAAACGACCCCGCACATTTTAGGTAACTTTATAGTCGCTTCTAAATCAAAATCGGATAAGACTTCATAATAAAAATTGATAGACTCATAATTCATGCATTTTAATATCCCTAATTTTGTCCTTTTATTATGTTAGTTTATTTAATTAATATATTTTATTTTATTTTGTAAGATTTAATATTTTGTTGCCATAAAGTCAAAATTTTGGTGATCAAGCAATATTTAAGACTCCTATTCATGGAAGGAAAGAGTCAAGAAGATTCCTACAAGGAAAAGGAAGGAGGTGGAACAATCTTGGTATGCAAGTCAAATCTAATGAAAGAAAAGAAAGTTCATGTAGAAGATATCTTTTAAAGAAGTTGATTGTTACTAGCAAGTTGATTCTTGCAAGGAATATAATTAAAGCTTTACTCCTATAAATAGAGGAGTAACACGAGAGATTTTATGTATTAAATTAATTTAGTATTAGTTTTAGGTTAGGAGTAGAAGTAGAACTAAAATACTTCTTGTACGATTGTTGAAGAATCGTAATAAAGAAAGTTTTCCTTACTTTTATTTTTATGTTGAATGTCTTCTTTAATTTTAATTCTTGTTATTTAATTTCATGCAATTAGTAGTAGTTATTTTATTTGTTATTATGTCTAGATAATTTGTTAGATCTAGGATGATGATGAAGCTAAATAATATCTCATGATTAATATTCTTTCTCTTTTAATATTTGTGCTTTAATGAATTAATAGTTTCGCCTTCAAGTTTCAATAGTGGAACACCTTCATGCTTATTTCTTATGTGATTTTTAAATTAATGAAAAAGTTTTAATAGATTATTGTTAAGATATGAGTTTTCATAATTCATACTTGCTCGAAAAAGTTTTGATGAGTTATAGCTAATCCTTAAATTTTTATAGTCCATGCTTGTCCAAGTTAATTATAAAATTACTAAATTAAAGAGAATTAAGAGAGATCAATGATATAGTTAATTTAATTTAGACTTAATTGATTTATTTTTTGAAATTTGTGAACCAGTTACATAGTTTGAGCTATAAAAAGAAGAGATAAGGTTATTTGTTATGAATGTTGATTAGTGGATTTGGATTCCTAGATTATTTTCTCCTTTATTAGTTATCTCTTTAATTAGTTTAATTAATTGTTTACTTTTTTTTTTAATTTTAGTTAATTATATTCTCCATCTTAATTTCTAGATTTCCTAAATTAATTCTAATGATCATAAAAAAAAAAAAACTAGTCTTTGTGGGTTCAACTTGTACTTGCCATTATTCAATTTGATATTGTGTACTTGTGTAGTATATATTTTTATCACATCAAAAATACAAACTCATATAATGTAGTATTTTATATTAAATTATGGTTACGTCAAAGAAGTTTAAGACAAGTGTTCAGAAGCATCAATAAAATCCCCACAACTTCATTTTATATTTTACTTTTATCTAGAGATGGCAATGGGACAGTGTGGTTTTGATTTTTTAGTGATTTGAAACTGCACCCAATTTTAAAAAATTTCGATTCGACAACGTTTTAAAAAAAAATTATGCCAAAACCTCAACGACTGATTTATATTTTGAACCGCATCGCATCGACTGCATCGGTCAAAAATTAAAAATATTTTTGACTTAATTTTTATTAAATTGGTTTAATATTTTTACAACATACTTTACAATAACATTCATTGAAATAACACTAAAACTATTTACAAGTAATGTAAGAATATATATGTTCAATTAAAAGTAAGACTTCAAAAAAAATTAAAATTAAAATAATATTGTTATAATTTTAACATTATTATTTAATATATATCAACTATATATTAAAATATCTATAAATTAACTTTTGATATGCAAAAGTAATTACGTTTGGGTAACTCTATGATTATATACTATATAAGAATAATAATACTATGAAATATAGAGATATAATTAAAATAAACAAGTATATATAGAGTGGTTCAAGAACTGGTGTACCGCCGGTTTACGCTGGTGGTTCAGAGACAAATACCAAAACCGCAATGCACCCCCGTCTTGGTTAAAAAAAATTTGCACCAAAATCGCACCGGCGAGACCAACGGTTCGGATAAAAGTTGGTCGATTCGATATGGCTCGACTGGTTTCGAATCGATTTAATTTAAATTATCATCCCTACGTTTATCTTATAAATACGAGAAAATATTTATTAGAACAAACCAATAAACATTAGAGGTATACAAGTAGTCCACCAAAAATAACCAAAATAATAAAATAAAGTGGAAAACACGTCCTTAATGCCCATGGTTATCATGGACGGAACTAGGGTAGTTAAGTGGGGGCCGCTGCCCCACTAGTTTTTTTTAGTATATTTAGATTTTTGTTCTATTGGCCTTTACCCAAATGAGAATGAAGTTTATCTACTTTATACAAAGAATTAGGCACAATCCCTACTTACAAATGATAAAAAAAAATTATTTCTTTTTCTGTGGTTAATGAATTCGAGGACAAATAAGAGAAAAAAAAAATACTCTTATATTTAGTGATTTGTAATATTTAGTGGTTAAATTTATATTAATTTTTTATTATTTATATTGTACAAATCGCCACTAGGCATAAATCATGTGTCCGTCCCTGATGGTTATGGATATCAAAAATAGTTCTCCTGGCAACGCCCAAAGAGATGCCAAAAAAGACAACATTATGGGATATGTACATGAGAAAATCCTTCATTCCTCTTTGTCCAAATACCAAAAGAATATCAAACACTGCCATAAAATTTTACTATCATTTCTTCTCCCAAAGGTTCATTGGATCGTATGAGCCAATTCTAACAATTATTCACTCTTTTTGTAGATTATGTTTTTTTTTGTGGGACTTATTTTTTTATGAGATACTTATTTTTTTTTCTTTTATGTGAGGGGATTTTAATATCATCTCTTGTGAGATTTTGTTTTCTCTGTTTGGGAGTGTGAGACTTTTTTCGGTATATGAATTGTTGAAGATATATTGTTCAAATTTGTATGTAGTGTTATCATGACGCCTTGTTCTTCCATTGTTAATATTGAAGAACGGTCTAGATTTAAGTATGCTATTATTATTTTGGGGAACATACTGTATTTTAGGAGTTTATATAGTGTACACTAGCGCGTTGTTGTTATGATTGATCATTTTTCCTTTTGTTTGAAGGAATTACTATTTCAATTCATTTATTATAATTCTTTCATCTATAAGTTGTAATAGATTATATTTAAGTCCTTGATTGAAAAAGTAAAGAACGAAAAGATATTTAAGTATTCATAAGAAGCTCGTTTCAAGATTTGTTTTACTTTACCAAACAGCGAAATAAGAATTTATTTCTAAAAATTCTTAATTACAGAGTAATTTATTTTTGAAAATATATTTATTACATATATAAACTAAAAAAACTCTAAAATACAATCATAGCTACAAAACTTTGAATCATCTTCTTCATTTGTTTCATTCATCTTCTTTCTTGGTTAAGTAATGACTTAATTATACATATATTAAGTGGTCGAATATCACTTTACACTACAAGAAAAAGGCTCAACAGCGACCAACACTATCTGCGACCGCAAGTATCGATCGCTAATACTTGTATCAGCGACCGGTATTAGCGACCGCATATTAATTTAGTCGCTATTGCTTTTAACGACCGCATGCGGTTGCTGATCGGTCGCTAAAAGAATTTTCCCCAAAAAAATTGGCGCAGAAAGTGAGGCGGGAAGCCTTATAGCGACCGGATCGAATCAGCGACCGCTTGCGGTCGCTAATACTTCCACGTAGTTAAAAATTAGCGACCGCATGCGGTCGCAGAAAGCGGTCACTGATCCTATTTAATCTATTAGTAACCAGACAGTCAGACAGAAACGAAAAGAAGAAGAATGAAAAGAGAAGAGGGAGAAGAGAGAGAAAAGAGGGAAGAGAGGAACGCCACCCACGCCGTTGCCGCCCATGCCGTCGCCGCTCACGCAGCCGTCGCCCGATTTCTCTCTATAGACTCCTAAAATCTGATTAATTGGTATTGTTTTTGTTTAATTGGTATTATATATATATATATATATATATATAATCATAATCTGATTAATTTAATTAGTATTATATATATGGGTGCATTACATATATATTTAGTATATATGTTTGTGTTTCTCTTCCTTCGTTTAATAATTTTCCTATATGTTTTTTATTTTAAAAAAAAAACAAAAAAGCCCATTTTGCTATATGTCACTATAATATTATCTGTGTTGGATGTTTATGTTTGACTTAGAAAGAGCTCAATTAGCTCAATTGGGGTTTATGTGAAGGACTTTATGATTATAGCAGCACTGCATATTATTGGAACCTGTCATATTGGAATTGGTAATAAACTGCAATTGCATTATGTGGATAGCTAATAGTATCTGGATATGACACAATTGAGGACGTTTTTAGGCACAAAGATCTGTAGTTTGTATCTCTTGTTGCAATAGTGATATAAACCAAAAATAGAAATGATAGTGTTAGAATGATGTTATTATTAGTCGAGTGGATGCTCCCCATTACCCAGACTCTGATGTTATTCAAAACTGGTCTTCTTATCTTCATGTGAAAAGGATGAATTTGAGAACTTAATCATTTGCTAAATGCTAGCTTAAGATTTGCCCATTGCAAATATATAAGCATGTATAAACCACTCGAACATTTGTAATAATCTGTCATTTAAGAAGTGTCTAAACATTACGACTGCACTTCTCGTGACGGAATACAATTTTACTTAATTTCTCAATACTAAATAAAATAAATAAATAAAATAAAATAATATAAAATTAGGAACTAGTTAGTATTTACTTAGTTTCTCTATACTAAATAAAATAATATAAAATAAAATACAATAAAATAATACAAAATCAAATAAACAAAATAAAATAAATGTGGATAAATAATATAATGAACTAAGTAGTATTTACTTAGTTTCTTATCACTAAAATAATACATAATAAAATAAAATAAAGCAAAGTAAAATAAAATAAAATAAAATAAAATAATGAACTAATTAGTATTTACTTAGTTTCTCAATACTAAATAAAATAAATAAATAAAATAAAATAATATAAAATTAGGAACTAGTTAGTATTTACTTAGTTTCTCAATACTAAATAAAATAATATAAAATAAAATACAATAAAATAATACAAAATAAAATAAAATAAGTGTGGATAAATAATATAATGAACTAAGTAGTATTTACTTAGTTTCTTATCACTAAAATAATATAAAATAATACAAAATAAAATAAAATAAAATAAAGCAAAGTAAAATATAATAAAATAAAATAATGAACTAATTAGTATTTACTTAGTTTCTCAATACTAAATAAAACAAATATAAAATAATAAAAATAAAATAAAATAAATATAATAAAATAAATATAATAAAATAAATATAATATAATATAATAAATAATTCAAAATAAAATAAAATTAAATAAAATAATGAACTAAGTAGTATTTACTTAAGTTTCTCGATACTAAATAAAATAATATAAAATAATAAAAGCAAACTGAGGGGTTGTGCAAGATAGACTGTGATATGACTGTTGAGTCTGCTTGGGGGGCTGAGTATGGGGGCATTGTAGAGGACAAGTAGGGGCCAAGAACTGACCTGCAGGGGGAGATCTAAGCCATATATGTACGTAGAGCTAGCTCTTCTACCCCCCAAAGCTGTTAATGCATTGTAATTGAACTAAGGAAGTAACAGTCCAATAGATAGAGAGGCAGAAAGGGCGACGATGTGTGAACTAGATGAGAGTGGTGCATCAAGGGGCCATCATTCTTCCAGCCATTCGAGATTAGAATTTGGCAACCTATCCCTTATAGTAAGTTGTTCATTCTTTTCATTATGGTTTGAACATGTATGGCTGGAGCTGTGTTGTTGTTTGAACACCCTTAAACAACAACAGATTACAAGTATGTTGAAATATTAATCATATACTTATAAGTATGCTCAAGTCATATGTTTACAAGTATACTTAAATGTTAATCATATGTTTACAAGTATGCTCAAGTCATATGCTTACAAGTATACTCAAGTCATATGCTTACATAAAGATACATCTATATGTATTTATATGCATCATATGATTGGGAAGAATTGTAAATCTCTAACAAGGGAAATATAATAATTCTTGTGTGCAGTAGGTACCATGGTATCATGGACCTCTATTCAGACCGTAGTTGGATGAGAAGACGAAAGTCAAGTGCCCAGATAGGTGCTACAACTGAATTTAGAACTGGTTGTCTAGTGTTTCTGGATTATGCGTATAATCACCCGGAATGTGTGAATGGTCAAAACAAGATCAGATGCCCTTGTTTGAAGTGTAAGAATGTAAATTATATGGACAGAGACATGGTAAACTATCATCTACTTGTTTCTAGGTTCATGAAAAATTACGAAGAATGCTGGTGGGCACATGGCTAAAGAAGAGATAGTGGCATCGCACAAGTACACAATTCGGGTAGCAGTACCCATCGTATGAATGAAATGGTTCATGATATTGCAGGGCCGAATTTTGATTGGGAACAAGGCAGAGAGCAACCTATGAATTCAGATGCCAAAGCGTTCTTTAAGTTATTGGACAAGGGTAGCGAGCCGTTATGGCATGGTTGGACCAAGCACACTACGTTGTCTGCAGTTGCGACATTACTTAACATCAAGGCTGATCACAACATGAGCCATAAGTGTTTTGAGTCGCTCTTGAAGGCCATTAAGAGTATGTTGCCTGATGGTGAAAAATTGCCTGATAACTACTACTATTGTAAGAAAATGGTGAAGAAGTTGGGTCTTGGATACCAAAAGATCGATGCATGTCCGAACAATTGCATGTTGTTTTATAAAGAAAATGAACATAAGACAAAGTGCACGTTTTGTGGTCATGATCAATTCAGGCCTATTAAAGAGGGTGTGACTACAAAAAAGTGCATTATACCTTTGAAGATTTTAAGGTATTTTCCAATTACACATTGGCTCAAAATATTGTACATGTCTTCAAGAACAACTGAACATATGACTTGGCTTGCGAAATCTCCAGCTAAAGATGGAGAACTTAACCATCCTGCAGATGGGCAGGCTTGGAAAGGTTTCAACTTAGCAAATCCTGGGTTTGCATTAGAACTTAGAAATGTGAGGCTTGGATTGTCCACTGATGGTTTCAACTCGTTCAGCCACTCAGCTGTTCCGTACTCCTGCTAGCCAGTGATTATAACTCCGTACAACTTGCCTCCTTGGATGTGTATGAAACAGCCATACTTGTTTCTTTCACTCGTAATTCCTAGTCCCAAGAGTCCTGGAAAGAACCTAGATGTTTACTTGAGACCTCTTATAGACGAGTTAAAGGTATTGTGGGAGGATGGAGTACAAACATGGGATGAACCTTGTAACGCCCCCGAAATCTGGGTCTTGCCATTAAACCCAATTCCGGTGCGTCACGGTACTACCCATACATATAATCTCACTACATAACTGTAATACAAAATTATTACAATATATCCTCATCTAATCCCAGGTACGAAAACCTTTACTAATACATCAATTAATAATCATTATAATTCAACTCTATCCATGTTGTACATAACAGTTTACAACAATAAGTATTAAAACTTAATATTACACTCTTTTTCTCAATTCTAGATTTCGTAACCTTTAAATTCTACACTTATGATCAAGGTTGAATAAATACCATGATCCATTTTAACACTTTATAAATAATCATAAGATTCAGTCTCTGACTGTAGTCATTTCTTGGGTATTCGTAAAGTTATTCAATACTATACGTTCGTTATATATAAAAAATGTCCTTAATACAATGTAGTCATCGTATTACTCTACCGTACAAAGTAACTTATATAGACATGTCCTGATCCGAAATGGATATCTTCTAATTCTGATTCAACATTTACAAACTCTCATTCACATACAATATTGCATACCGTTATCACGGCTAAATAATTACAATAAAGAAATATCTAGCAACTTTCCTGTTTCCATGCGTCTCTAATCCTTATTATCACGATATCAATATAATTTCATTACATCGTAAATCTGCAAAAGTTTTATGTTTGCAAGAATGAGCACAACGGCTCAACAAGAACTAACAGTTTACACCTTACATACTTCACATAACATATAATTTGCCTTCTATTCATGTATCATCATTCTCATATTATGCAGCTTAATTATGCATTATAAATCTTATACAATGTATCTACACATGCATCATATATCTCTTAACGTGCAAGTTTTATTTGCATCATATATCTCATAGCATACCTCATGTATTTCATATTCTATGTTTATAATAACTCAAGTTCCACATAGAATAATATAATCACATAGTTGTACAACGTGCACACTTTAATCATGCTCGCATATAATTCACATAATAGTGAAAGATTTAAATAATCAACTCATGTACATCAATACATTTAAACAAGTCAACAAGTTACTGAAAGAACTTGTCTTAAGTGTTCCTTGCCAAATTATGATGGCTCGTCCTTCAAATATCCTACATAATTTATTTACAATAACATACCAATTAGCCACTAAAAAGGCTTTATATAATAGTTTACATAATAAAAATTCTTATTTTATATTATTCGCGTATTATAGATTAATAAACGCGATTAACTCTAAAATATCTCTCGGCGTCGCGTCGTTCGAAAACATTACGACCCTCATCATCATCCATCCTCATTGGTTTATAAACCCCACTCCATATCTTATAATGTTCGTTTTATTTAAATCGAAACACTATTACAGTTCATTAACATTTTACACGACGTTTCGACGTATAGACGTTACACGCCTAATTCGCCTCTTTTGTATATGCTTAGCATACTCATACACTTATCATATTCATCATTGATTAATGCTAATTGCATAACATCTTCTCAAACTTCATCTCAATTCGAGTTATAAAACTCGTCTTCGCAGTTTTTCTTTAACAAAACACTATTTTTGTTTTTATCGTAACTCATTCGTTACTCATTCGTTTTCGTTCATTCTTACATCAAATTAAAGCTTATACAATCTACTTTAACACCATCCAGGCCATGGTTCCAGTCCCTTCTTCTAACAAAACAGATTTCTACTTTTTACAACCAAGGTTAGATGAGTACAAAAAGTTGGCCAGCTTTATCCTCTCTCGCTAAAACTGTCATAACTAATTTGTTTCTAAACTTTTTTGAGCGATTCTTGCGCCCACGCGAAGCTAACTTCCGGGGCTATAACTTTTATGCTTTAACCATTTTCAAATTCGGAACACACAAGTCCAAAAAATTCTTACAATAGGCAGGTCCAAATCTGGTTTTTCAGATTGGACAGTTTTGACGCGCTTACTTCGCACCCTCATAGCTCGGTCGTCCGAACTCGAAATTAGTTCGTTCTGGAAGCTATGGAAAGCTTGGAACATAAACTACAAATATTTAAAGCCCACAATTTTTTTGTAACTCTAACTATCCAAAACTGTGCCCCGAAACTCCCCTCCCGAACTAATTTTCTTCTATTTGACAGTTTGGACACTTCTTCTCCTAAACGCCATAACTCCCTCATCCGAGGTCGAAATGTATTTGTTCCAAAGCTCATGGATTACTAAATCAGTGTACTACAACTACACAAAAATTCAGAATTTTTCATCCAATCCAACAATACCAGAATTCGACACAATGGCCACTGTTCATCCAGTTTTCATGTTCTTGACATGGTTTACTAAAATCTTTACCATGGATTCGTTTTAAAAACTTTTTAGTCCATTCCAATTGGGTGATGATCCTAACTTACCAGAGTAAATCATAACACCCTCAAACATAACATCTAGCTTAAGAGATTTTGGCAGTTTTGGTTCAAAACAGTCCATACATTCAAAAATGTCCATGTTGTTCATTGTTCTTCATCCTTTACGCATGGGTTTGGATTTTTCATTCATTTTGTTCCACTTTAATGTTATTAGAAAGGTTTTTAAGGTCTTAATAACCTCCACAATAGTTTACAACCAACCATCAACAATAATACTCACCAAAAATTAAATCAAGCAAGCATAAAGCTTGAAAAACCATGAAAGTGAAAATATTGAAATAAGAATTTAGAGAGGGTGAAATACCTCTTTAATTCTTTTCCTTGAATGCTTTGATAGATTGTTTAGAGCTTGATGCTCTTCTTTTCTTCTTTCTTTGCTATCACATCCGCTTCTCTTGTTCTTCTTCACCAACTTCTTTTTCTCTCTCTCTCTCTTCTTTTTTCTTACTTCTTCTACCGTACTCTCTCTTCCTCTTCTTTCTTGTATTCTTACTGCAACTCCCTCTTCTTGCTAGCAAATTTGGAAATGGAAGCTAGACTTGGAAATGAAAAGGAAGAATGGAATGGCTCGAGAGAATGAATGCGTGGGGAGAGATGAAGTTGAGCCACCGAGTTGGTGGGTGTAATATTTAAAAGGAATGTTCCTCCTTTAGGAAATCCAATACATTTGGTTTTGTATTCTTGCAACACCTTGTCGGCACTAACACTTCCTCTTCACTAATTGGCTCATTCAAATAGATGGCTTAATCCCATTGGCCCATTGTTTTATTAAGTCTCTAATTTGCATGACATGCAAATTAATACACCAAATACTTCCTACTTATGCCCGAATATTCTCTCATTTGTACCAAATTTGCTCAATAACTCTACCCATAATTAAAATAGGTTATCCCATAAAATATTAGTTTGGGTAAAAATAATTAATATGGGATTTGTCCATTTATTTGGAACACTCATATTAAACACTTGGGGTACTAATTAATTCACCATCGAGCTCAAATACAAATTTCAACACTTGAAAATTTTATTTCTTCACGTACACGCTTTAACGGAATTTATCAACATCGAAAAAGACGTAAAAATATCTTGTCATGAATAGTGTCACGTGAATAGTGATTTAACGATATTATGTGAAATCAATTTATTCGCTTATGCGAAACTTATGACACATAAAATCTGTGTATTAACATAATCTAAGTTATAATATAACTTTTAAACACATCATGTAAAAATAAAAATTTAATACATTCCATAATCTTAATAAACTCAAATTACATGGGTGCTCACGATTCGCGATCGTTACATTAATTAACTATCAACTCATTTGTTCTGGATCTATATATATATATATATATATATATATATATATATATATATATATATATATTTCATACCTATATATACATATTAAATTCACTACATAAATCACATAAATATATAACACATATATATATTCTACATTCAACCTGCTACGTCTCATAATAAGAATTTTATTTATTAAATTCTTATTATAATTATTCTTCTTGAAAAATTTGGGTTGTTACAAACCTGATGAATTGAATCACGAGTCAGTACTTGTGCCAGATGACAGTGATACTGAGGAGGAAGAGTTATTGACTGACACCGACACTTCATCTGAAGAAGATGATGATTATGATTCTGACTCAAACAACGATTTTCATTAACATGTATGTTTAGTTTGTCCTGTATTACATATCCTGCTTATTTGGTGATTATAATAATTATAAAATAACTATAAAATCAAATTACCTGTCATTATTGTCATTTTATTTGTATATTTAATATCGTATAACTTGTAATAACATCCACTAATTTTTAGGCATACAGATATCTTCTGAAGCAGCGCAGAGAAAGTGCGGCTTGGGTCGGGGGCCTAATCATGTCCCGAAGGCCCCGGCTAACCCGGATGAGCGTATTCTGATTCAAATTAGACCTCTTCCGGATAACACGTACGTTATTTACCTATTATCTCAGCCATATTTTATGTTACCATTGTTTCGAAGAGAAAATACTAATGTAAATTGCTTTAAATATTAAATAAAAATTACTTATTTTTAATATAACTTGTTGTATATTTTAGTTACTTTCAAGATAGCAAGATTGTCAAGTGCATTTCACAGCAGTGTTTGCAGAACTGGCCTACGTCAGTGATTATGTGGGCGAGCACACCTCTCGCCCACAAGGATGCAGTTTGGGCTGAATTTCAGGTATATTTTTTTTTATTTCCGAGACATAATATAAGTAATTCACTAATATTGTTTATATAAGTCCATGTGTTATTATTAATATCACCGTTTTAATATTATTATTGTTGTTTTACTTGCAGAAGAGGTATAGGTGGGACGACGCGCATGCGTCAGTTATCCAGACACTTTTCTGGCAGAAATGCGTAGTCAGGACTAAAGATAATTTGAATAAAGAACGACAGAGAGTCCTGCATAATGCAGAGATAGACCATTTAGGACAGGGCGAGCAATTCATGCATGAGCATAGCCCCTGGTGGTGCACACAGTCCATATGGGCTGAGATGTGTAACCAGTGGAGAGCTAAGAGCTAGGTCAAGAAACGCAAAACTACTGCCTCGAACAGAGCCTCAGGTGCACCTGAAGGCGACAAGGCAAAAGGCACCTACAGGGGCGGCAGTATCTCGCAGCTGCAGCATATTGCTGTCAGGGTACGTATGAATAGCAAAGTTGTTGGTTTAATTATTTTTTTCTCTTGATATTATGGTTTGTAGAATATTACATGTTTACATATTAATATGAGAGCATGTTTTGTAGGAGGCTCAGTCTCGGGGTCAGTCTATCCATTGGCTGGAAGTGTATGTGGCCACCCGCGATGGTCTGCCTGAGGCTGTCCAGATAGCGGTAATAATTTTTTATAACTTCGATATGTAGCTTAAATTTTTACGTCATTCTTTATCATTTTATATTTATTTGTAACTTTAATTGTTAACATGCTGACAGGACACTTATAAGAGTTTAATGGATGACCGCTATCCTGAAGGCACCCCGCGTCTGACGATTGATCAGGAATTGTGGGAGAGGGTGTCGGTTGTGAAGAAGAACTATGTCAAAGGTCAAGGACAACGACGACGCCCGACCTTCAGTGGCTCAGGCAGCTCTGCTACCCAATCCACACAGTCATCGGGTCACCAAGCCTATCATACGCCTACTGACTGTGTGAGAGCGATCTGTCGAGATCGTAATCTTCTTCGCATACTGGGCGGGCATTTGCAGTCTCTGAGTCCTGATGAGCTTGCAGAGGTCATGGCAGCAGCAGCACGACACGAGAATGGCGACACGGGTGGCGACGCCGAGGGTGGCGACGTCGAGGGTGGCGACGAGGTAATCTTAGTACATATGCTCAAGTCAAAATAGTCTTACTTATGTTTAAATAATTTTTATTATTTAGCTTTCCCTCGCTTTACTTTGTATAAGTCATACCAGTATCAACATATATATTCTATATGTAACATGTTTTATTCGTTTGTTAATTACAGGATCGTACTAATCTGGGCGATATGCATGAAGAGCTAGGCTTTGTTTTCTAGATTTTTAAACCCTTGTACTTTAATATTCATTCTTTAGACAACTGTATGTTAGTTAAAGATTTTTAGACATTTGTATATATTTATTTAGTTCATATTGGTTTCTTACTGTTTATATAATTTATATTGTGTTAGTTTATGTGTTTGCATATCGATGGATGCTTATGTCCATGTGTTCGGATATAAAGTATGGATGGATGTTTATATGGATCATATATTGACTGTTGTGTGTTGGGATATAAAGCAAGTACCAAACAGGTATAGTTTTTTTGGAAAATTCATAAAATAAGAAAAATATATTTTTTTTGAAATAAGAATCAACGACTGTATGCGGTCGCTAATCTATTAGTGACCGCATGCGGTCGTTAATGGTAGTCGCTGCCACATGTTCACGTGGTCCACGTCACCCTTGAAACCTGACATGTTGTGACTCAGCTTCGCGACGACAACAGTCGCTAATGGTCGGTCGCTAATAGTAGTCGCTGATGTCCCCCCAACGACTAGATTATATGCGACCACTATTAGCGACCGCAGTCGGTTGCAGATAGATATTAGCGACCGGGATTAGTCGCAGATTAGTGGTCGCAGATAGACTTTTTTCTTGTAGTGTTACGGGGTGTTTATGGGGCGTTTGTTACATGTCATCTAAAGTGGTCGTCTTACGTATCCGGTAATGTGAGTTGGTAATCTTTATAGATCGTGTTTGTTACATTGGTAATTTTATATTCTCGATAATCAAATACCTGGTAAAGTGTCAAGATTCCCGGTAATCAGATGACCAAAAAATAGGTCGTAATCTGAGATTACCACATAGTGGTCATCTTAAAATTTTTATTTAGACAAAAATATACTTTATATTTAATAATTGGGACATAAATATCCTAATTAGTCATATAATTTACATTTATTATTTAGTTTTTATGTTTTTTTTTGTTTGTCAACATGTTTAGTTTAATTGTCTATACAAAATATGTGGTGATGTTTATTATTATAAGTTTAATTTATTAATAACGACATAGATGAAAATTTTGTTCTTAATAATTGAATTAATCATGAATTGTTATTTTTTAAACATATTAAAAATTTTAATACAATTTACTAAGTATTGCAGAATTAATTAGTTTGATAATACTTTGATGATTGTTGATTATATTCGACAATAATCATATGGGTGAATTATTCAAGTAAAATTAGTACAAGGATATTTCAGTAAAAGATCAATATGAGAAAACAATTACTGGTAATCACATATCTTCTACCAAACAGAAATGACACAATATGACCATTTTCTATTACCGGTAATCAGATACCCAGTAGAAATGACACGATATGACCATTTTCTATTACCGGTAATCAGATACCCAGTAATCTATATTTAAATGGGTATCCATCATGATAAACAAACACCCCCTCAATGTCATCAATCTATCTATCTATTTATACTATAATTAAATAGACAATTTGGTTAGTCCTCCTTTTTTTTTTTTGGTTTGGTTTAACTTTGACTTTTCCTATATGAGGTCAACTTTTATTATTTATCTATCTAAATCAGAAAATAAAATTAATAAGATCATCTTACCTAATATTAATTTGGTAGTTTTGTTGAAATATATATGTATAATAGTATAAATTTAAGTAAAATTATATTACTACTTAGATAATATAATTTTAGAAGAAAACGAAAGTAATCTACATAACTTCAATTTGTTACTAATCAAATGTTATTATATTTATAATTTTAAGTATAAGTAAGATTTTATTATTATTTAGATTATATAATTTTAGAAGCAACCTATTTTCTTATGAAAATCGTCCTATCAAATATTAGACTATACTACTATTAAAATACATAGATGTATAAATACAATACTTTGACTAATAATATGATTTAATTATCAAATAAAAAAATTAAAAATTATTCCGTTTATCTAGTAGCATATTTATAAAAAAATATACGATAAAAAGTTAATAATATCCTAACTCTAAATTAAGACCACGGGTTTTGCATGAGGTGTAACCATATGACTTAATTATTAAATAACAAATAAAAAATTAATTACTTTATGTAGTAATATTATTATAAAAAATAACAAAAAATTAATAATATTATAATTTTAGAATATGACTTCGTGCTTTGCACGGAGTGTTGATTTAATTAAATTGACAATTTGGTTCGTCCTCCTTTTTTTTGGTTTGATTAGACCTTTTATTTTTCCTAAATTAAGTCAACTTTTATTATTCCTACCGTAATTCAACTTTTCTACATTCATTCAACCTAATATAGTTTTACAAGGTAACAATATCATCTTACCTACTATTAATTTGTTACTATTATTAATATATATAACATCAAGTTTAAGAGATTCGGTTGTGGTGAAGTTGTCACACCACATACACTATGAAGTTCTATATCTTTTTTGTTGTTTTGGTTATAGAATTATAGTAAGTGTTGTATTTGTGTTGGTCCACAAATAGAACGTTAGAGTTAAAATGGAACTTTTGTTATAAACAGTACAATAAAAAGCTATAAAATTTGACAACTTCAACTATCCAAGTTAAAGGGATACAAGTGTAATTCAACCTATATTAATTTGTGAAAGGGGTACTTAATAAGCTATGGAACTATGGACACTGCAAAATTATCTTTTGGAAAATTAATAGGCAAGTAGATGGAGGTCTCCATAAGTCAGTGAAGAAGGCACAAATCATCTTTTGGAAATTTGACTAGCTTCTTTAATTCATTCTCTCTTCCTGGTCATGTTAATTAGTCTTTGTCATGATTCATTTACTACCCTAGCTAGCTAGGAACATGATCAGAAATAGTCAAGTTTGGAATTGCCAAATTTGTGTTGAAAAGTTCAATTCCGGTCTCCTGAAATACCAATCGTATATATGATGCATTTAGAAAATTCATTATTCTGCCAACTTTTATTTTTCCTAGTTTCCCACGAAGATTCTTGTTAGGGTATGATATAGTGGGTCGAGTTTGATCATCCATACCCGAAGACCTATTGCCCGCCCCATCATATATAGTCCCAATATGAATATTACAGAGACTTGTGATCGATAAAAAAACTTGTATTTTTTACTTTATTTTTTTTATGATGGTATAAATGCATAATGATCTCAATTTTAAAATCTAGAGAGGACTAAGATCATAATATTGTAACTGCCGGATTATATTTTTAGAATATTCTTTAAATTGACGCAGCGGGGATTTTGTTAATTTAATATATTAACATACTCGTGAGAATTAGATAACGTTGTAATGTCGACGAAGGAATAAACCTTAATAAAATCTTCTCTAAGAGAAAACAAGTAATAATATTATTAAGAATTGAATTGAATTTGAATTGTATTAATAAGAAGTTTAAAGACAACCTGTATTTATAGGTCTAGGTATTTTCCTACATATATTATGAAAAGGATAAAAATTATTAATTAACTTTCCTACGACTAATTAAAAACTTTCCTAACTAGATTTATTTGAAAAAAGAAACTACTAAATCAAAAATAATACTAACTCTAAAACTACAGAATTTCTTAAATAAAAAATAAAATACATCAAATAAATTAAAACTTCATAATTTATAAAATATATGGAACTTTTAATTTTCATTGATATTTTCCACCGCATCATTTTTTCCTTCTTAGAAAGAATTCGTCCTCAAATTTTAAATTAAGCAAGTATCAAGCACCAAGTACGAATCTCTAATCTGTGCGAGATGAAAACTCCATGTCTTTTCTTCTTAAAAGATAATTATGAAAATAATGAAAAAAATATCAATATCTTTCAATTTACCTGCATGACAAATAAATTTTCAGGATTAACAAACTCAATAATTTCAATGTCCTCGATCTCTGAAATAATCTCATGATCAATTTTGTTTGTTATAGTATATTCATCCTTACATGTCACAAAATTGCGCCTCGATAGTAGGTAACTATTCAGAAATTTAAAATTCTTAAACAATATTAGTTTCAATCTTAGGTTAACTTTGCTCCAAAATAAAACTCCCATCTACTTCTACAATTAGCTTTTCATCAATTATAACCTTTGGAGCTCCATGTGAGTACTCAAGAATTACTTGCGTATAGTATCAACGTACAATCTTCTCACATGCACTACTGAAACCTCGGGCTTTGATTTATTTATGGTACCTCAATGGATTTTTTTTGACCTACAACCTTATAAGATGGTTGAAGGTTGCGATGAATGTATCATGTCAACTATATAACATATATAACCACCATATGACTGACGTGCTCATAAATTTATTCATTCATACTTGTGATATAATATAATAAAAGTTAGTTTACTTTTTTAACTGATATATCTGCTTATTTCAAAAAGTTCATATCAAAATTATAAAAGCTTTTATACTTTTATAAACAATATTAAACTGATATATTTACTTAATAAGAAGCATATATCATATTAATAAAAGTTTTCATACTTTTATTAAAACTGCACAAAACTCATATCTACTTATATATTATAGAAGCACATTCTTTATTTATAGAAGTTTTTGAGCTTTTATAAATACTGCACTGATTCATATATATCTACTTATATAAGAAGCATTATGTTAAAAATAAATCTTTTTCTGAAAAGGTATTAAACTTTGTTTATTTTTGTATCTGTGAGAAAAAAAGTAATCTTAAGACCAAGACCAGAGTCGTAGAGAGGTCAATTGAGGTTGGGTCTCTAGCGTACTTGTGAGGTAAAGGGAGAGGCTTTTTGTTTCAAGACTGTAGGTAAGGAAATTACACCTTGCTAGGGTTAGGGTTTCGTGTTGGCTGGAGAGGAGAGAAATTCACGAAGAGCACGAAATTGATTGATTGATTGAAGAGGGAAGAAGAACATGTGAGCAATTACTCCAATGACACGTGGCAGAACTCCTAGAATCCGGAAACCGGGTTAGGGTAGCAGGGATTCCAAGAGCCTTCTTGAGTCTTCGAGTTGTGAGAGAGTTCCAAGTGTATTGAGCTTTCAAGAGTCTAAGTATAATGTCTTGAGAGCGATCCCCTTTTCTTAGAATAGAGGGACTATTTATAGAGCTTGCCTGGGAAATAGTCACATGTCAGACATATGTTTTAAGGAGAATTCCAGAAATACCCTTTAGTCATGTTTTATAGGGAAAATTTCAGAAATATCCTTTAATCATTAAAGTAATGCCCAAATTGCCATGTTCTTCTAGCCACCAATCCAATCCCTCAATCAATTCCCAAAAATGGGTCGCATCCACGAGTCTTCTGCCTTGGAACACGTGGAGACTTCCCCGGGTCTAGCGTATTTATTTTTGTCTAATCTGTACATTTAATTAGGTTACATGAACCCTAATTTGTACATTTAATTAGGTTTTTGTAAACCCTAATTTATACATTTAATTCAATTAGGTCATGTGAACCCTAATATGCACTTGGGCCCACATTTGTCCCCTGAGCGAGGGTCACGATTCCTTGAGAGACGCTCGTGCAAAATACTTCAAGTGTTCGAATGACTCCCCTTGTTCAAGTCTGGAACACAAGAGTTCTAGAAGAGGGAACCCCTAGGGGCCAAACCATTAGGGTTAAACCCTAAGGAGGCAAGACCTAGAAGGGCTCTTCCTTGAACCTATTAGTAGATCATCTGAAAGCTTCCTCATTTTTGCTTAATATTTATTTCCTTATTTTCTGAGAATTAAAACAAGGAAGACCATCAGATATCACTAAATAAAATCCAATAATCAAATCTTAATTTATTACTTGGAAACAAAATCTTCCTTTATTAGAATTTTGTAAAGCAAGATCTTTTTTTCTTAGGAAAACCAAATATTCAATATATATATACCAATTTCGAAAATTTTCTATTTGTTAGGAAATAAAATATCAGATATCAAATATATATATTTTTCGAAAATCCATTAAATTACCCAATTTAAACAAATTTCGAAAATATATGTGTTTATTTAAAAAATAAACCCAAATAAACTTATCTTTATATTGCGAAATCTTCCGTAAGAGGAAAAATAAAGATTGCTTCCTTTGCTATTGCAAGCTTGCGATCTGAATATATACATCTCCCAAGTCACTTAGGCTTTTCTTTTCATCGTGCAATTTTTTTTTGTCTTGGCATTTTCTCTCCTCATTCAAGTCTGAAGATCACCAAGAAGTCGTCAAGCCAACAGTCTTCATCTTGGGAAAGAGGTAAAAAAACAATTCCTTCTTCTTTTTCTTTCAATTTTTTTCAGTTTATTTGAGTATTTTTCTGCCGAACTTCTTCTTGACTTGCTTCTCCTACGTTTCTTCTCAGGTTATTGTAGCTTTTCTTTTGTCCTCCGAGCCCCGTTACTTGAATTATATCTCGGTAGGGTTCCCTCGGATAATAAAGAAAAAAACAATATTTATTAATAAAGAAGCCTCCGTTCCGAAAAATTAATTTGTGGGGCAACAAAATTTTCAAGGTACACAAAAGAAAATCCCCCTAAGGGGGCCGAACCCTATAGGGGAAATTAAGCTTCTTTTTTTTTTGCAGGAAGTCGATCCCTAGAGAGGCCGAACCCTAGGGAGCGAATCCTAGAAGAAAATGTACCAAAATTTAAACATTGGGAATCGTGATCGCTGTTTTGACCATAACTTTTGTTCCGTTTGGAGTCTCGGGGCCCATAATATATCAAAACGACCGTATCGACGAGATCTTCAAAAGTCATCGCCAATGGCCATGACACATATCAAAATAATCTAAAAAATGGCTCCGAAGGATGCCTTTTGGATGTCCGAAGTTTTTTGAAAAAATTTCAAATCTTATTTTTCTTTCATAATTGTGATTTTGATCCTTCGCTGACTTCGTTTCTTCTTCTTTTCAGGTATTCTCAAGTGAAAATCTCAGAATCTCCCCTTGTCATGGTAAGCCTACTCAAGCTCATATGCTTTACTTGACATCCTTAGTACTCTTATGTGGAGTCTTCCTTACTTGCAGGCCTCGTCTACCGGATGCTCTGAAGACTTGAAGACTTCTAGGGTAACTCATTTCGTCAATGATTAGGAAAAGGCTCCCTTTTTTGGGCCTCTTGACATCATTTGGGAACGAGTCCGGACTTACGATTGCACAACTTTTCCTTCACCAGATAAAGAAGGCTTGTTTCTTTTCAGTCCCTTTCGCTTCCTGTCTGACTCATCTAGCCGTCTTCAAGGATGGCAACATTGGACTGACGAAATCCTCGGGAATGTTGAGTATAAGGCTATACTAAAGAGCAAGGGTATCTATCGCTGCATTCAGCTATGTAGGACATTCAGCCATGTAAGGCATTCAGCCATGGAGGGCATTCAGCCATGTAGGGCATTCAACCATGTAGGGCATTCAGCCATGTAGGGATCTACGTATCATGACGCCCACATTCATTACTGTTTGGGGGAATTCACCCATACTCTAGAGTATGTATGCTTCCTGTTCTTTTTTCAAATTATGTTCTTATTCTTGATTATATATATCCTGCAGTCTTCTTGTTGGTGCTTCGGCTTCTTGTAGCCCATCCAGACTGTCTCCTAGGGATACTAAGTGTGTTGCATACTTGATAGAGGCTTTCAGGCGGGCTGACAAGTATACTTCATGATTTCATGGTGACCCAATCCTTTTAGACTTCGTCTCGGGTACCTCCTCGAGTTCATCTCCCATGATCCTCTGTTGTCGGGGAGATGAGAGTTACTTGCTCTAGAGTAAAGCCGAGGATCCTTGTTTTTGGATTGCCGAGAATGATGATAATAATGATAATGATGATGATGCTGATGATGATGTTCCCATTGGATGTCTTATGGGCACGGCAAGTGAGGTGGCGACCTCCACTACTTGTGAGCCTCCCTGACATAACATGATTGTTGTCGAGTCCTCCTCACCTCATGATGATTGTGTCAGCCTTAGTGTTGACGATTCCATGTCTGATGTAGGCTTAGGTCCTGCTGTGGTTAGTACAGTTCCATCTTCGCGCCCACATATAACATCTTCTAATGACAGCTTGGAGGGTACCGGTGACACCCATGTTGATGTTGATGCTATTATGGCAGTTAATCCTCCTCCCCCGAGGGGGAATCATTCGAAACCTATTGTTGATGTCCATCCCCCCTAGAAGGATTCTCCCGAGGCGTCACCTGAAAGGGAGGGTACAGTTGCTAGTTCTTTGGGTGGGGGCACCGATGTTTTACTTTCTTTGCCCGTTGAGGAGCTCGCCTTATTTGACTTTCTTCATCTTGATTCTGCCACCTCGCCTTTTACTGACCTCGGTTATCGACCCAACAACAAAGATGTCGTGGAGCTATAGGCATTCTCTAAGCCCGTGATTTGTGCAGCCCCTCTCCCGATGAATATCTTTTCGTGCTGGGCTGGATCTCCTTACTTCTAGGTATGACTTTTTTGTAGCTTTTTGTTATTTCCTGTATCAAAGAACTCATTTATATGTCATTTATCATAATAGAGTTTCTTTAGCATTATTGATTGCCTTTAACTTGAATTTTCCTTAAGACCCAATGTTTAGCATTGAATCATAAATTATTCAAATTAATACTCCAAGACAACAATATTCATAATAGTGATAGTAAACATGCAACATTTTTTTTATTATTATTTTTTAATTAACATGTTTTTTTCTGATTTCTCGCAAACTAACACTTGAATCCATACTTTTAAAATCGAAGAATATTCAAGTATAAGTGAAAGTTTGACATTTTTATTAATAATCATATTGCTTTTAACGAAAAGCACAACGTTTCAAAATTTTTCATAAAGATAATAATAATAGATTTTTCTTTTGTCGGATAAAGCATAACGTTCGCCACTTTTAGAGATAAAGTGTAACTTTCTCGAGTTTGAGTGCTTATAGTCAGGTGCCTCGCTTACTTTTAGAGTTGAAAGTATAACTTTGAGGACTTATAGTCAGGTGCCTCGATTACTTTTAAAGTTGAAAGTATAACTTTGAGGACTTATAATCAGGTATCTCGATTACTTTTAAAGTTGAAAGTATAACTTTGAGGACTTATAATCAGGTGTCTCGATTACTTTTAAAGTTAAAAGTATAACTTGTGCCTTATCCCTTGGTACGTCGTGCCAATTGTTTGGCCTATAGGGTTTCATAAGGGCTTAAGTTGCATGCCTCGTCACGTGGTCATCCAATTTCTTGGCAAGTGCAATCTACGAGGACTTGGCCACCATGTAGAGTGGACCACCATCTTGGGTGGATTTTTAATTCGTCAATTCTTGTGTCTTCTCCCTTGGTCATCCAATTTCTTGGCAAGGGATACTCTTGAGTACTTCAACCACCATTTTCTAGTGGACCACCATCTTGGGTGAAATTTTTTTTTTTTATCCTTTCGACTTCTTGGGCTACACCATGGGTAATAATGTTGCATGCTTCTTTTCTTTTGTGGTTTGGAAGTGGCTTTTCATACACGGTGCTTTTCTTTTCACAGTTCGATTTCTCCGGTTGCCAGCTTCTCATGGTATATCCTCCGCATACTGTAACAGTCCATAGTGGAATGTCCTGCGTACTGGTGGTACACACAGAAATCAGGTCTTCTTTTCATCTCTTCCGTAACCACAAATTTAGGTTTTGGAGGTTTTTCCACTCCGTGCTCAACCCATTGTTCGTACAGGCCCCTGAATGCCTTCTCACTGCATGTGATAGCCTCTGGTACTGGCATCCTGGTATACTTGCCCCCAAGTTTTCCTTTACTTCGTTCAAAAATTCGCTCGTTCTTCTCCCTCTTGCCCCCTTGTGGGTTTGACTGAGAGTCAGCCAAAGCCACAGTTGTTGTTCTCTTACCCTTCCATGTAACCATCGCATGGTTGATGGGCACTGTCACGATTCCTCCCAAATCTTGTGCGAATGATGAGAGAGTCGCAAATGAATCACATGCCTTTGTAGTGAGATGGGGCTTGAAGGAGTCTAGAGCGTCATTGTTGCATATGCTAACCAAGTTCTTCTCTTCAATTGGCTCAGCACACTTCTGTGCTTGGGCCCTGAATCTGTCCACATAATATGACAGCTCCTCATTCGGCTTCTGCTCGAATCGCATCAGTTCTACAATAGTTACCTGTTTTTGCACATAGAAAAATTTCTTAAAAAATTGCAATTTCAGATCATCCCAATCATGGACTGATCCCTTCTCCAAATTGTAGTACCAACTGAAGGCACTATCCGTCAAAGTCTTGTTAAATTCCCTCATCAACAGATTATGGTTATTCACTTCATCATAACCCAACCATGGAGACATCGACTCCATGAACCTGGCAATATGTTCCCTGGCATTCCCTTTCTCCCTGTTATACTTTGGAAACTGCGGGGGATGCTCAATATACCCTGCCGGGTAAGGTTGTCTCCGTATATGTGTCGAGTAGGGTGGAGTAAAGTCCAATTCTGAAGGTCGGGATGTCTGCTTGCGAAGTTGATTGATCACATCGATCATATCATCCTTCGTCACATACTGGCTCGTGGTATGGACTCTCTGAGGGGCTGTGATGTATTGATGCATAGGTGGTGTGTAGGGTAAGGAAACTGGCTGGTGTACACTTGCATCCTGCACAATTTGTATCGGTGGTGCTTGTTGGCTTGTTCGTTGGATGTGGCTCGGGATGGTCGGTATCTGCACTTGCGAAAATGCTGGGAGAGTGGGCGGGACGATGTTGGGCTGAGGCTGACTTGCTTCCAATCTGAGTTGTGGCACATCACCGCTGTTTTGGGGCTCCAAGTTGATGATCGAAATCGATTGACTCTCCTTTGTTGGAAGCACAGTCGGATTCTCTTTGTTGTTGCTGTCGTCTTCCACTTCTACTTAGGACTGTGCATCGGTAAAAAACCGGACTGAACCGGACCGAACCGTACCGAACCGGTTACCGAAACTGGCCAATTTGAAGTACCGGTACCGATTAAATCGGTGTCCCGAACCGGTTAGCCGGTTCGGTACCGGTCCGGTACCGGTTTGTTCCTATTTTTGTACCGGTTGTATGCAAGGCTAAGCAATTACAGTCTAAGCAATTAAGCATCACTGAATATTGGTTCACTGTTATCAAGTAAGCATCACTAATTTAAATATTTCATTTAACCCATTCAATCAACTACCTGTTTTCAAACTATATAAAAGATATTCAAAATAATCATGTGGATTGTCTCCAAAGTCCAAACCAGCAGCAACACTGGATATCATAATATCAATATAAAGTTCAATACAGCAATACATAATTACATAGGAATCCTAGGATCAAACATAACAGGAACAACAAACAAAATAGCAAGTAGCACTGCAGCAGGAACAACCAGCACTCAACAACAACAAGATGAAAATAATCAAGAAACAGCCAACACTCAGCAGCAACAACAGCCAGCAGGAACTTCAGATGTCAGCAACAAAACAGCCGCCGTGACAACGACAACAAAACAAAACAGTACTCCACCAAATTAATATTGTAGTAGGCTAGCTAGTAGCAATAAATTTCAGATGGAAGGAACTTCAGATGTCAAGGGAAGCATGATCCACCATTACTGCAAAGAAAAAATGAGCCCACAAGAAGACAGAACTCTATTGTCAAATGAATTTTACAAATATAAATTAACTAGCTATTATGCAGATGAATGGAAATAATATATCAAAGCTTAATATAAATTAGTGGTGTTCATGTGCTCCTGTAATGCAAGCTTTATTTTGGTATTAAATAGCATATCCAATATCAATAATCAGCAGGAAAAAAAATATGTTTACAAATTAGAAGTATAGACCAATATCAATAATTTTTTATAACCATGTAATATTATTAATAGACATTGACAACATACACATAGCTACTTAAAATTTTAATTAGAATCACATGAATAACTGTTATACTATTATACTGTTATCCATTCTTAGCAATTTTCATAATATTCTTTGAGAGGGAAGAAAGAAAGCGAAAGCTACCTTTCAATTTTATACATGTGCCAACTGCCATATGATCTCCATTAAATTCAGCCGTCCATAGCCAAAACTTCCGCAAATTCTAAGAAGATCAAAAGAAAATAAAACTAATTAAAAAAAATCATTAACATATAAACATTATAGAGAAAACTATATAATTTAAAATTAAGAATTACCTTTCTCAATTGTTTCAAGTGAATCTAAATTCTCTTCTACGGACATTGGTTGTTTGCTTGAACGAAGCCAATCTTGAGCACAAATAAGAGCTTGTACCATTCTAGGAGTTAAAGAACTCCTAAATGGATCGAGTACACGACCACCGGTACTAAATGCCGACTCGGAAGCAACGGTTGACATAGGAACCGCCAATACATCCCTAGCCATTTGAGAGAGAATGGGAAATCTAGGAGAATTATTTTTCCACCAACCCAAAATATTATAGCTTGAAGTCGCTTGATCAACATGCTCACTCAAATACTTATCTAATTCGGTATTATCCCCTCCTTGAACATCCGTAATGTGTTCTACAAATTTTTCCATCCTCCTCCTCCTTGTATTTCCTCGACCATGCACATCAAAACTTTCACTAGAGACATTAAATTGTGCACTTTGGGATGATTGTGCACTTTGGGATGATTGTGCACTTTGGGATGCATATTTGAGACTATAACATCTAAACAATTCCTCAATGGCATCGCGCACTGATTTTATCATTTTATTTGCTATTTCAGTCCCACTCCCATACATTGAATTAAAAATAAATTCCACAAATGCAAATTTATGTCTAGGATCTAGAACAACCGCAATGTACAACAATTTATTCATCTTCTCAATATTCCCCCAATATTTATCTAATTTTGCTCTCATCCTCAACGCCATTTCTCTCATGCCAATGTCACTCCCATATAACAATTCATTCAAAGCATCATCAAGATCAAGAAATTCATGAAAGAAAGTATTTGATGTCACATAAGATGTACCCGAAACCTTCACCGTAATGTCGAAGAAACACTTCAAGAATACCACCAATTGTCTCACAACTACCCAATCTTCTATGGTAGGCCACCCATCACCCGATTCCATTTCCAATTTGAATAAAGGGTCTTTGCTTGCAAGCCTATTAAAAGCACGTTCGAAGTCTATGGCCACATTCAACATAGAATAGGTGGAGTTCCATCTAGTGGACACATCTAGGATTAACGAAGTATTTTTTTCAATTTTCTCAATTTCAATACATTCTTTGAATTTTTTAATCCTAGAAGGAGATTGTCGCACCCACCTAACCAAAGATCGAACACGAGATATCGAAGGACTCGCATCTTTCAACCCATCACATACAACCAAATTAACAATATGAGCAACACACCTCACATGGAGAAATTTACTATCACAAATGCTATGACCCCAAACTTTCAATTGAGTTTTCAAATAGGAAATTGCAACATCATTGGAACTAGCATTATCAACTGTGATTGTGAAAATTTTATCAATGCCCCATTCCCTCAAACAATTTTCAACCGACATACCTATGTCTTCCCCTTTATGACTAGTAATTGGGACAAAATTAATAATTTTTTTTTGCAAATTCCACTTATCATCAACATAATGAGCAGTCAACACCATGTAATTAATTCGTTGTATGGAAGTCCATGTATCGGTAGTAAGACAAACCCTTTGTGATGAATTTTTGAAGTAAGCTTTCAATTTCAATTTCTCCTCTAAAAAGCGCTTCAAACAATCTCTAGTTATTGTGGTACGTGAGGGCACATTAAATTTTGGACATGCAACCGACATCAAGTATTTAAAGCCCACATTCTCCACATGGCTAAAAGGAAGTTCATCTACAATTATCATAAATGAAATTGCCCTCCTAATTAACTCTTGATCAAATTTCCATAAACAAGCACTATTTGTTGATTCCCCTTCCAACGCTTGACCTCCTTCATTAATACTTGGCGAAGGTGGAAAATTTAATAGTGATTGTTTTCTTTCCTTTAATTGAATATTAGGAGGGTACAATTTACATCTTGCATTATGATTTTTTAAACCACTTGTCCCATTCTTTCCCGAGTCGGCTTTTAAAACTTGACCACAATATTTGCACTTTGCCTTTATTTCATCATTTTGCTTAAATCTTATGTAATGTTCCCATATAGTAGCACGAGTCTTACCAATTATTTGCTCAATCTCTTCAACTTCATTTTGATTTTGCGATTCGCGGTTCTCGCCTCCTCTATTGTCTCCTTCATTATTTGGGACTTGGTCCACTTGGATTGGATTTGCATTAGATGACATATTTTCCATCAAACTGGACATAAAAACACAAACAAATTATTTTAGATACTAAATGAATCAAAAAACTGAATTATATGAACAAGTAAACGTATAATTTAGACAAGGAAAGTATTTCTGTTCAGATTATTTTGCAACTCTTGGTTGTTAGTTTAGTGACATTTATTCAATTTGCAAAACCATACATGTTATCCTAGTTAATATTCAATGACATGTTATCCTAGTTAGCCTACATGTGTTCTTCCCCTGACCCAAACGGTGAAAAGATAAGAAACCGCAACCTATAGACTATATATACATCCAATGATGAAAACTTGAACCATAAATTATATGAATCCAAAAAACCAACCAAAATTTTAGCATGAATCTGCAAAACTACAATTGAGTGATAAAATTTATGAAGAAATGATTCTAAATACAAAAAAAAATAATAATAAATAAATAAAAAGAAAAAGAAAAAAAAAAGGCAAATACATGACAATATCGAACTATTGATTCTTAAACCTATTGAGCTATCTAATCCACATTAAGGTAAAAGTTTGCACAATTCAAGTAGGCAACTAATCATAAAACTTAAAACAGGAAAATTTTCAAAGAGTGTAAGCAAGAGTTGCAACTGAAATACATGACAGTGTCTTATGATTCAAAATATGGTGTTTTAGCTTATCTTTTTTGCAAATTCTTGGTTTGACTTTGTAGTGCTTTGTAACCTTTTGCTTATATCATGAATAGTAGTATATCTCAACTTCTCTTTTTAAAAACAGAAGGATCTACTTTGAACTCACCTCATATATTTCTACATGTGAACTAGTTTAGACAAGCATGACAGGTGAATTTAATAGCAAAACTAATGAAATTAACCAAACATTACCAATGTCATAAACAGACATAACATAATCATCCCACTTCTATTGATTTTCCAAATCAAACAACCTGGCCAAACAGTTCACAGGAATGTACTTGCCAAAGTAAATAACTGCTTAAATAGGTAGAATGAGACTGTTTAACCCAAAAATACTGATATACATCCCACAAAAATACATGAGCTTCAAAAGAATAATACATCCATATACTGATATACACCCAGAATCATATATTGTAAACACCCATACCATATATATTATTCATATATAGACAAACCACCAGCAAATAAAAAAATTGCTTAAAAACCCTAAACAGTAAACACCCATATAGACAAATCGCCATATCACATAAGTAGAGAAATCTATTGACTAAATCTCAAAATAAACTCAGAAAATACCAGTATACCACCACCAAATCATCAATTAGAAAAATTACCTAATAAATTTTTAGAATCTGGAGTATCAAGTCTGGACTCTGGAGTTGGAGTTGAATACGAGGAATGAACTACTGAAGAAGTGAAGAGAAGATGGTCAGATAGATCGGACTGATCGGTGGCAGCCTCGCCGTCGCCGGTGGGAAAGGGGATCGCAGGTTTGGTTCAGAGAATTTGAGAAGAGATGGAGAGAAACTGAGGTCTGAAGTGAGAAGTGAGATTATCGAGTACTCACGTATTTGGGATTTGGCCATTTGGGAATAAAATTAATAAACTTAAATGTAACCGGTATAACCGGTTCGGTTCGGTTTATACCGAACATGTCAAACTCCTACCCGATACCGGTACCGATTATCCGGTATATACCGGTTTTTTATACCGATACCGAACCGACATCTATCTGTCCCGAACCGGCCGGTTCGGACCGGTCCGGTTCACCCATAAAACCGAAAAAACCGAAAATTTTGCCCACCCCTACTTCTACTCGTTCCCCCTGCGAACTTCCTGGGAACATAGCCCTGAAAGTGGGGATTTGCATTAACAGCTGGCGGAAATTCCCAATCTCTTCCTGCTTCCTTTGCATTTCCAACATCATGGTCACCATCATCCCTTGGCCTTCTCGTGCCTCCTGTAATGCTTTGAGCATCTCCATCTACACAACATTCGCAGTTGTCTGCGCTCTAGTGACTTCCTCACCTTGCCTTCCTGCGTTTGGCTGTCTAGCACTGGTTTGTTGTTGATCAGCCATTTGAGGTGATGTTGAACTTCCTTTTGAAACGTCTTCTAAGATGGGTTAATCAAAATCCAGATTCGCGCTTTGGAGCACTGGATTCACTTGCCTTGAAATCGGATCCGGTGAAGTGATGCTTGTTGTCGGTGAAACTCTTCCTGTAATTCTCCCACTTCGAGTTGTGGGCATACCCTTCACGAATTCTACACCTCCCCAGCAGAGTCGCCAAATAAATGTAGGTAAGGAAATTACACCTTACTAGGGTTAGGGTTTCGTATTGGCTGGAGAGGAGAGAAATCCACGAAGAGCACGGAATTGATTGATTGATTGAAGAAGGAAGAAGAACAGGTGAGCAATTACTCCAATGACACGTGGAAGAACTCCTAGAATCCGGAAACCGGGTTAGGGTAGCAGGGATTCCAAGAGCCTTCTTGAGTCTTCGAGTTGTGAGAGAGTTCCAAGTGTATTGAGCTTTCAAGAGTCTAAGTATAATGTCTTGAGAGCGATCCCCTTTTCTTAGAATAGAGGGACTATTTATAGAGCTTGCCTGGGAAATAGTCACATGTCAGGCACATGTTTTAAGGAGAATTCCAGAAATACCCTTTAGTCATGTTTTATAGGAAAAATTCCAGAAATGTCATTTAATCATTAAAGTAATGCCCAAATTGCCCTGTTCTTCTAGCCACCAATCCAATCCCTCAATCAATTCCCAAAAATGGGTCGCATCCACGAGTCTTCTGCCTTGGAACACGTGGAGACTTCCCCGGGTCTAGCGTATTTATTTGTGTCTAATCTGTACATTTAATTAGGTCACATGAACCCTAATTTGTACAGTTGGTTAGGTTTTTGTAAACCCTAATTTGTACATTTAATTCAATTAGGTCATGTGAACCCTAATATGCACTTGGGCCCACAAAGACCAGATCAAGAAATAGAACAGAACTCTGGGTTACAGATGCAACTAAGTTTGAGGAAGAAGCGGAGAACTTGTTATCCAAGATAATTAGTTGTGTTTAGTTTTAAAGTTAAGCTTGAAAACTTCGTAAAGGTTTCTTTGCCTATAGAAGGAATGGTTTATAACTGATATTAAAGAATCCCAAGTCCTAGGGACAAGTTTGGGACTGAACATAGCAACATACTAGGTGTATATTGTGAACCAGCTAAATCACTGTGCATTTGTATGATTGCTTTTATTTCTATTTATTTATCTTGTAAATCACCTAGTAATTAATTTATAATTAATATTTGAAAAAACCAAGAAACTTTTAGACAATAATAATATATTCAACCCTCTCTTCTAGATTATTATTACCCTTTCAAAGATAAAGTTGAGATGGTATCTTACTTGTTCTGCAAGGTGGTGGAAAAAATATTAATTTACTATATATGAAAGGATGTGTCAACAATGGAGAAAAATTTCCCGTTGGTCAATGATGCAAAATTTACTGATTCAGAGATTTTATCCAAAGAGTTATTGGTACATTAACTATATTCTGGATAAAAATGTTGCATATCTTTTAGTCACTATGAGGAGCTTTTATGTTTGTCATATGGTGCTTATAAATGTTATTTAGTTGATATGATACATGCATCGAAACCTTTAAAAAAATTTATCCTCTCTCCTCTACTTTTATTTTTTTTAATATGTGTACAAATGATACTTTGCTCATCTTTTTAAAGACGTATGGAGTAATTTTTATCATTTTCAAAATATATGTAGAAAAGTACCTAGACCTATAAATATAAGTTGTCTTGAAATTTCTTATTAATACAATTCAAATTCAATTCAATTCTTAATAATATTACTATTTTTTTCTCTTAGAGAATTATCTATCTTCCTTTTTAATTAAAGATTTTATTAAGGTTTATTTTTCATTCACATTAAAATGTTATCTAATTCCTATGCAAGTTTGTGTTAGTACATTAAATTAACCAAATTCCCACTACATCATTTTAGAGAATTCTAAAAATATCATCTGGCAGTTACAATACAATGATCTTAGTCCTCTCTAGATTTCAAAATTGGTTGCATTATGCAGTTACAATACCATATCCTAACAAGAATCTTCGTGGAACATGAGGAAAAATAGAAGTTGGTGGAATAATGAATTTTCTAAACGAATCATATATACAATTGATACTTCAAGAGACCGGAATTGAACTTTTCAACACAAATTTGGCAATTCCAAACTAAACTATTTCTGATCATGTTCCTAGCTAGCTAGGGTAGTAATTGAATCATGACAAAGACTAATTAACATGACCAGGAAGAGAGAATGAATTAAATAAGCTAGTCAAGTTTCCAAAAGATGATTTGTGCTTCTTGACTGACTTAGGGAAACCTCCATCCACTTGCCTATTAATTTTGTTCAATGTATTAAGACATTTCTTTGCAGTGTCCATAGGTCCATAGCTTAATAAGTAACCCAACCTGAAAGGCTTGTTAAACTTACTCAAACCAAACCCCTTTCACAAATACAACATTTGCTCTAAGTCTACATCGAATTCAAATCACATACCATTATGAAGTTCTATAATTTTCTATTGTATTGATTATAATAAACGTTACATTTTAACTCTAGAGTTCTATTTGTATACCAACACAAATACAACAACCGGATCTCTTAAACTATCATGTTAATTTCAATGTCATATTTGCACTTACAAAGGTGTAATGTTTGTCCCTTATACTTGCACTTCTGTTAATCATGAGCTCAGTTAGACAAGTTATTCTCATATTGTGCAAGTCGTGTTTGTTTGGAATCAAAAAATTTATAACTAGATACTAATGTTCTAGTACAAATGACAAATGTATCAATTTTATAAGTATGACATTGAAGTGATATTCAACCACTTAATATATGTACAAAGAGTAAAAGAAATCTAAGTCATTACTTAACCACGAAAAAGAAGATGAATGAAACAAATGAAGGAGATGATAGAAAGTTTTGTAGCTATGTTTGTATTTTAGAGTTTTCTTAGTTTATATATGTAATTAATTTATTTTCAGAAATAAATTACCCTGGAATTAAGGATTTTTAGAAATAAATTCTTATTTTATTGTTTGGTAACGTAAAACAAATCTTGAAACAATCTTCTTATGAATCCTTAAATATCTTTTCTTCTTTTGATCAAATACTTAACTATATTAAAACTGTAATCTATTACAAAAGATGAGAGAATTACGATAAAAGTATGAAATAGTAATTTCTTCAATCATAGCAATAGCGTTAGGGGACACCACATAAATTCCTAAAATATAGTCATATCTTCAAAATAAAAATAGAATACATAAATCTAGACCGTTCTTCAATATTGGCAACAGAAGAACAAGTCGTCATGATACAAATTTGAATAATCTATCTTCAACAATTCATGTATCCAAAAAAGTCTCACAATCGAAAAAAAAAATCTCACAAACAAAGAAAGCAAACTCTCCCAGGAGATGATAATAAAATCCCCTCACAAAAAAGAAAAAATTTAGTCATCTCATGAAAAAAATAAGTCCCACAAAAGAGAAAAACATACTCCACAAGAAGAGAGAATAATTGTTGGAATTGGCTCGTACTTATCTGATGAACCTTCAGGAGAAGAAAGGATAGTAAAATGTTATAGCAGGGTTTGATATTCTTTTGGTATCTGGACAAAGAGGAATGAAGGATCTTCTTATGTACTCCCTCTGTCCTCAAGATAATGGTCTAAGTGCATTTTTCATATAAATTAAGAAAAGAAAGATAGAGAAAAAAGAGTAAAAAAAATTCTAAATTTATTCTTTGTGACCCTACAAGATTACATAAACTAATGTGTCATTTTATTCTTTTATACTAATAGACTCCACTAAATAATTTACTAACCATTTACTTTTTGTACCTTAGGCCATTCTTTTGAGAACTATCTTATGGCACTTAAGTTATCATTTTGAGAACAGGGAGAGTACATATCTGATAATGTTGTCTTTTTTGGCATCTCTTTGGGCATTGCGAAGAGAATTATTTATGATATCCATAACCATTGGCGTTAAGGACATGTGTTTTTCATCATATTTTAGTCTCTCCGTCTTAGGATAAAAATCTTAGTTGATTTTTTACGTATTAAAAAAGAGAATAAAATGACAAAATTGTCCATATTCACTAATAAATGGGTTTCTAAGGTAGGAAAGTCCCCCTCTGCATGTAATAGAACTTGAAGAGATTTAACAAAGATATACCAGATAAACTCCCTAGTTAACTAAACTAACCACTGAAGTTATACTAACTGTAGTTACAATTGTATTACATCTAGTTGTCAACATCATCTGTCATTATCAGTTAACTAACTAATACTGTGATCAATTTGGTGCGGTATGCAAGTGGTGCTACATGTGCTGCTGCTTGTGTAGTTGGCACAATCACTTGTGCTGCTGCTGCTGATACTGGTGCTGGTGTTGTAACACATGCGTCAGTATTAGTATCCTCAATATATGTATTCACGAAAACTAATTATTCTATAATCTTTTTATTTATACGTTTGAATTGGAAGAATAGAATTGGTGAAACAATAAAATAGAGAATGGAATGAAATGGTGAGTGGAATGATTCATTCCATTCCTGGTTTGAATGAGTCATTCCATACCCTCCAACAAGGAATAAAATTCATAAATTTGGTAGGAATGGGAATGGTTCGATCATTCCATTGCAATGGAACAACCAAGCACAATTTTTTTTATGGAGCATAAGAATAAGTCATTTCATTCCTTAATTCCTACGATCCAAACCTAACATATCAGGGTTTTGTTCTTTATACAGCTGCCACAAATGAGAAGAATGGTGGAGGAGAATTTATGCAATGTTCTTTATACAGCTGCCACAAATGAGAAGAATGGTGGAGGAGAATTTATGCAATGCTCATGTCCCATTGGCTTGTTGCAAAGCCAACTGGTACTGGGCGTCAATTCAGGTTTGGCACCAAGTACATTTATAATTTAATTTTAATTCCATGCTAAATTGGTTAGCCTTAGTATAGATTTTTATTTATTTATTTTTTAGTTTTTTAAATATAATGTAATCTACTGAATCCAGTCTATTTCTACCCTAATCTTAAGGGTACTTAGTACAGTACTGTACAATTTGTGATTTTATTTAAGAGCAGGATTGGAGTTTTCTCGTTACTCATTAGATGTTTATTTCACTAAAATTTTGTGTAAATATTGACTAGCATTTGATATCAAACTCGCAGCATTTGACTACAAAATTTTAAATTCTTTGAAAACCCATGTAAGAGAACTTAGAGGTGACAACTATTGCTAGGGCCATGCTGATGAACGGAGACATTATCCTTTGAAGCAGGTACTATTGAACTAGATGATTTATGCATTTCACCACAGGTAGTATTCCGTTTACTTCTTTCTTTTTGCGTGCCCAGTCAATAAGCATTCTGCTAACCAAACTTTAAAGCCTACAAATACCCAGAATCCTCTCAGTTTCAAAATCCATAAAGATAAATGGGTTTCTAATTAAGTTAGGAAAGTCCCCCTCTGCAAGTTGGATATTTGACCCCCGAGTAGTGTCATCCAACCTTCCATGCATGGATATATCTATAGCTGACATGCACTGGAGAATTAGGCACCCCTTTTTTTAAGTACGAAACCGTGTGAGAGAAACCTTACAAATGAAGTCCAACCAGTCATATCATATGGCCTTACTCTTGTTAATTAAATCAAATATAGAAACAGGCTGCAAAAGCTGCGACATGACAAGTGGCTGCGTTTTCTTAATAGTTCTGTTACACTTCCTCTGTCCCAAAAATATAATATCATTCCCAATCTAACAAGTCATACATATCACTATCATGTCAGGAAATTTGATTTCGACTTGGTATTCCTCCTTGTATATAATTAAGCCTTAATTTGATTAATTAACAACCTTAACATGCGGCATGGTTGATTATATGACTTCTTTATGTTTACTTGAACAAAATGAAGCCTTTTGTGCTCGAAGAAGAAGAAACTGTAGTGAAGATTTATTTTAAATAACTTGAAGATCTTATTAGAGATCAAGCTGATCATATTGCAAAGATCTTATTAGTTCGCAATCTAAATGTAGGATTTTTCTCCCCTCTGTTACACATTCTCTCTAATAAATCAGTTCTCCAATACACCAGTTATTTAATCTATATAATTTTGTTAATAATATTGATCAAAATATGTTAATAGATAGTTAATGATATTAAGATCAATTATATTAAAATTCGAATTATTAAAAATATTTTTACCATTAAAAGTAAAAAAAAAAAAAAAGAGAAATATAAAGAGATGCAGTTAGGGACTTGATTCATTTAAGATACGAGGGTCTCAATCTCGTTACACACGAGCTCAGCGGTTTTTCACCAAACTAGTGCCGGCCACTATTTATATAATAGTATTATTTTTATTAAAGGAGATATTTTTGTTTTATGTGCTTACCATACAAATCATAAAATAATTAGATATGATATACATTCTTAGTGTCTCTTTTTAATAGTTTAAGTTTTTAGATGAGTTGATTACTTAACGTAGTATCAGAGTGAGCTTTCCTTGAGCCTAATTAAACAGTCTTTTTAGGCTTCATTCTTATCCACTTGCAATCTATTTCTTAAGGGTCAAAGTTACCTATTTCTTAACTGGGCCAATAGTTGTCCGTAGTTTACTAGATTTCTTATGGGCTTCTCTTGTGACTAACTTTATCAAGGCTTACTTATCTTGTGTGGGTCTTCATATTCATTAAGTCCACGTGCAACTCTCAATATACCGAGTTACACGTGAGGGGGAGTATTAGAGTATATATCTTGTCCCACATCGAATACATTAATAAAATATATCTGGTATATAATGAGTCGGGTCAACTCTTCTTATTGCCAATTGATTTTGAGTTAGAGAGTTTGATATCTGTCTATACTAGACTTTGTTGATATACATTGTTAATTCATTGAAATGATATATATTAGATATGATATACATTGTTGGTGCATCTTTCTAATAATTCAATGGTGCAAATACATTTGAGGGAGAGTATTAGATATGATATATATTGTTGGTGCCTCTTTCTAATAGCTTAAATTTTTAAATGAATTGTTTACTTAATAAGTTATTAGTTTTGTAATTATGGCATTATTAAAAAATTATGATGATACATTAATATATATATATATATATATATATATATATATATATATAGATAGATAGCTATTATTTTGTGCTACTTTCAATAAGAAAAAGACTATATTTATAAAAATAAAAAAAATGACATATAAAACTCTATCTTTAAACAGATGGAATAATTGTATAGCATAATATTGATACTTATTCTCACAACTGTTATGCGGATGGTGGACCTTATCCGCACAACAGTTGTGCGGATGGAATATCTCATCTGCACATGCATAATAGTTGTGCGGATGGTATATCTCATCTGCACAACTATTTTGCGGATAAGGTAAATCTTAGGTCATTCGATTTTTTTTTAAATAATCAGAGATGAGTTAGATAATAAGACTCCTATCTAACTTTGGATATATATTCGGTATCAAGAAATCGCCAAATCACTAGTATGTAGTTGCCAAATGGTGGTTGGAAGAATATTATGGTGATGCTACAATAGTGAGACTAGCTAGTGTGCTAATAAGTCATACCCCTTGGTAAACTGTCGGCGCCAGAATGAGTTTATAATTTCTCGGTGGCGAGATTTCCAGGAGGCATTATTCCGGGACGGAAAGATACTTCTCCGGCGGCTCATGAGGAAGATTGGTCCAGCAAGTTTGGTTGGACGGAAACTGGTTGACTAGTTGTAAAATGCTAACATTAATTTGACCAGAAGATGATGGGCGGAGATGATAATATCAATAGTATGGCAATGAGTTTCTAATTCTGGTATACAATCTTGTTTTATTCTCCCTTTATTTCAGAGTAGAGAAATTTTTCTAAAATGACAATTTATAAGGATAATTTTATATTTTAAGAATATTATATGAGTTTATAGTTATAAATTAGAATGTATTCCTAATTCTCTACCAACTGGATTAAAAAAAATATATCTCTAATCTTAAAATATTTTTATTTATTTTTTATTTTGAGAACATATATAAGCTATGGGGAAAGGGTTGAACATTTCAATCCTTAGGAACCTAAGTGGAATATGGGGAAAGGGTTAGGAGAACATATACTTTCAATATGTAGAGCATGTATTGATTTAGATTTGACTGAGAGGTATATTCGAAATTCACAGTAAAAAAGGAAAAAACTTTAACACTAAATTATAACATATGGTCTAAAATGGAGGGAGTATGTATAAAGGAGGTATGAAATGACTCTATTTTGTTTGATCATCATGTCATAAAATAAAAATATAAAAACTAATCATTACTACGTCCTCTGTTTAAAAATTAAAAATATATTTTAAAAATTTTTATAGATAATTTTTTACTTTCAACTTTACAATTAAAAAAATATTTTATATGAGTTTTACTGGTGTTGTTCGATCGTCTATTAAGGGTAATATAAAATTGTTTAATACCTGAGTGTTTGCTTCACATGCAATTTTCTACCTATAAAATTATTGCTCGTCTATACTATAGCATTATTTTATTAATAAAAAAAATAGACGAAGCCAAATAAGAAACGGTACGCCTACAGCCTCCAAAGTCAAGGGCGGAGCCATGTATGGGCTAGGGTGGGCTTTAATCCACCTGAATTTTTTTTTAAAAAAATAGTACTTATATATTTTTACCAATAAGTTTAGGGGGACATCTTTTATTGGACATCTCCCATTTCACTTTTTTTTTTGGTATTGACTCCAAACATATTTATATTAATTATTTTAACTCTAATTTTTAAAAAATTCAAAAATTTAGGTGTAATTTGGATTCATATCAAAAAATGGGTTACATCACTAGACTTTTTTAATATGTCATATGTAATTTAGATTATTTTCATAACATAAGGAATTTAAATATTTATTAACAAATTTGTGATTAGAAAGGAATATTAGGGGTCAATAAGGAGTGTATACATATATATATATATATATATATATAATGTTATTACTTGTAATAGTAACAATATTTTAATTAAATACATGTTTTTACATATATAACCAGCCGAAAAATATAAAATTATCTACAAAATTTGGCTCGGCCCCCGAACCCCCGACAAATTATTTATAAGATCACAATTTTTTAACCGTGTGATAGCCCCGCCAGAAAAAAAATCCTGGCTCCGCCCTTGTCCAAAGCCTCCCCATCGTGTAGAAGAGTTGTAATGCACGAGGATGTTTTATTCCCATGTTTCACCTTGTTTTAACTATTTTATAAATAAAAAAAAGAAGTAAATTAGGTATTATTATGGTATTTTCTGTCTCAAAATAAAAATATATTTTTAATTTTAAAACAAACAAAAAAACATATATTTTGGAATGGATGGAGTACTTCTTTTATTGTCGCAAGATGGATAGATGTCACATGTACTTTCTATTTTTATAATGTTTCCAAAAGTTTATTTTTCAATATTTCAAGAAATCAATAATCTCAAGTCCACAACCTTTTTTTATTTAAATATTTTTTTATGGGGTAATAAATTAAGTTAATTGGTTAATTATGGTAGAAGATAACATGGATCGACAAATTTACTTTTTCTTCAATTTTTGACAAAAATGTGTGCACCTTTTTTTGACTGGCCGGTATTGCTTTGCATTGTTGCGTGCATATTCACCAAGTTATTTCTATCAGATTATGGGCGTACGTGGTTTTAGAAAATCATAGGATTAAGTCTTGCTATCAGATTATGGGCGGGTACGTGGTTTTAGATCTAATGTAATAGTTAAACAGCATTAATTTATTAATTAACCAGTTCGGTAGCCGAAAAGTGGGATTTTTGGTACATAATTTTCAAGTGTATGCACTTGTACGTGTCTATTATCTAGAGATGAAAATTTGAACCGAAATTGATACAAAATCGTCCGAATCACAATGAACTGGTTGGTTTTTATTCGAACCATTGGCTTTGCTAGTGCGCTTTTGGTGCAAAAAATTTTAAATCGGAGATGGTGCAATGCGATTTTGGTATTTATCTCTAAACCACCGATGCACCGTACCGTTTTTTGAACTGGCGGTGCACCGTCCTTCGTTGCATGTAAGCTAGAAGATTAGATGAAAGTTGTACCATGTTGATGCCACACAAGATGATGGAATTGAAGTTTACAAACAATTATTGAAGATTGCATGTTTTTCTCTTATTGTGGCTTTTTCTCATGTAATGTGTAATTGTTTAAAAACACTATGAGTTGTGCCTTATTTCTTTCAATATTGTGTTGGATGTTGATGAAATTACAATTATGCTCTAATAACAACTAACTAGTCTACTATTAATACCATTATCCATGTTTAATTTTTATTTACTAATTTTTGACCAGTGAAAATGGTGCGGTACAATTCAAAATATAAACCGGTCGGTACGGTTTTGGTGTAAAAAAATTTTAAATCGGTGTCGATAAAATGCGATTCCGGTTCAAATTTTTTTAAGATTGGTGCAGTTCCAGATCACTGAATTTCCGGACCATTATCGTCCCTACTATTATCTATCTTGTTTGGGAGTTGTTCATTTCTATTTTTGCTGAACCAAAAATAATAATACGTAGTATGCTATATTGATTTTTAACTCGGATGCTTGAATTTTTTTCAACGAATGTGTCTTAAATATTATTTTTTATTATTATTAAATTAATTATTCAACATCATTTTCATTCTTAAGAAATTATTACATACTCCCCCCCATTCTTCAAAAAGAGTACAACTTACATGATTTACAAATACTAAGGATGTACATGATTTATAGTTGGGAAGATAAAGTTGAAGATAGAATGTCATTTTATACTAGTATTTGATGCAGGTAAAAATAATTCACCAATAGCGAGTTGCTATGTGTTATTTCTATATCTCTATTAATGAAGGGCAATATAATAATTTTGCTTGGAGAGTATTCTATAAGTATATTAAATCCAATAAATGATAGAATAATTCCCAAGAAGTTTAACCAACTAGAATTCTAATTCATAACTAAGGATTGGTAACCTGAAAGGTCTTGAAAGCTAATTAGAATTCTAAGGATTGGTAACCTGAAAGGTCTCTAAAACCAATTAGAATTCTAATTACTAACTTCTAAAGGAGATGACTCTCATACTATAAATAATGGATGTTCTAGCACATTCAAAGATACACAATTCTGGCTCCCATAATAATTCTCTCTCTTCATATCAGCGTTCTGACTTAAGTATCGGAGAGTTCTCCTAGAGCCCCTCAACTCTGTTGGACCTTTTGCAAGTTTTTCGGCGAAATTGAGGTGGTTACGTGGGTTGACCAAATCCCTAATTTGCAGGTTGCTGATTGACGCATCAGATTGGCGTCGTCTGTAAGAAACGAACAAAAAATCATCTCTTTTTCACAATTCAAAGAATCAACATGGTGAATACTCGCACTATCGCATGAGGTCACAACTCACTACCTTCACTATTCACTCAAGATATTATGAATGAGCCTCTCTCTAAAGGCTTCAAAATGCCCCAAATCTATAAGTATGATAGAATATGTGATCCCACAAATCATATACTCAATTTTGATGCAATTTTGTTACATAAATATTTTAGATATAGTAAAGTGTAAAGCTTTTCGCAAACCTTGAAGGGTCCAACCCAAACTTGGAATAGTGAATCCTTGAGGAACTATTTAAACCAATTTATAAATGAAGTATTAAAATTTCCTAACTTAGATGAAGTCATAGCAATGGTGGCCTTTACTAATGGAACAACGTACGAACGAACATCTGAAGGTGTCCCTAATTAAGAATCCACCAAAAATCATGGTGGAGCTTCAAAGGAAAAAAAGAAAAATACATGGTCATCGAGGACATTGTTCAACCCAAAAGTAGTGATGACAAAAAAAAAGAATGAATGATGAGTCTGTAAATAAGGACAACAATAATGAAAAAAGATCAAGAGGTTTTTTTACACTCCCATACTTAAGGTGCCTCATACCATCAGAAGTCAACTCGCACTCAAGGAGGTCCGTCAAGGTATTTGTGGTCAACAGTAGGGGACAGAGCTTTACCCCATAAGGCCATAGGAACCAAAAATCAAGGCCATGAAATCCAGAATTAAGGCCATGAAGGCCCATAATTAAGGTTATGAAGGCCAGAATCAAGGCCATTAAGCCCAGAATTAAAGCAATGAACCCTAGAAATAAGGGCATGGTGTCAAGAATCAAGGCTATGAAAGCCCAAAATTAAGGTCATGGAGCCCGTAATCAAGGCCATGAAGCTCATAATCAAGGTTGTGGAGGCTCAAAATCAAGGTCATGGAGGCCCTGAATCACAGTTATGGAGGCCTAGAATTAAGACTGTGTAGGCCATAATCAAGGCCATAGAGGCCTAGAATTAAGACCATAGAAGCTAAAATTAAAGTCATAGAGGCCATAATCAAGGCCACAGAGGTCTAGAATCAAAGTCATGGAGCCCATAATCAAGGACATGGAGGTTTAAAATCAAGGCCATGATAGCCAAGAATTAAAGCGATGAAAGCCCAAAATTAGCGCCATGGGCGCCAAGAATTAAAGTCATAGAGGGTAGAATCAAGGCCATGAAGGTTCAGAATCAAGGCCATGGCGGTCTAGAATTAAGGTAATGGAGGCCAAAAATGAGCGTCATGGAAGCCAAGAATTAAGGTCATGAAGCCCAGATTAAAGGTCATAAAGGGCACAAATTAGCATTATGGGCGCCAAAAATTAGCGAATAAAAAAAACTATTAGTATTAAATTTCTCCATTGAAAATATATTTTTAAAGGTGTAGGAGGCAAATGATGTTAGTAAAAATAAGCTACTAATGGCGAGTTACCACGTGTTATTTCTAGATAGTTTATGGAAGGCAATATAATAATTTTGCTCGCGGACCAATAAAGGATAAAATTCTCATGAAATCTAACCAACTAAGGATTGGTAACCTGAAAGGTCTCTAAAGCCAATTAGAATTATAATTCCTAACTCTTGAAGGAGATGACATGCTATAAATAAGGGATGTTTCAACACATTCAAGGTACACAATTCTGGCTTCCATAATAATTCTATCTTCATATCAACGTTCTGACTTAAGCATCAGAGAGTCTTCCTGGAGACCCCAACTCCGTTAGACCTTTTACAGGTTTTTCGGCGAGATCGAGGTGGTTACGTGGCTGTCAAAATCAAAGTTTATGGGTTGACTAAAATCCTAATTTACAGATTGCTGATTGACGCATCAGTATTTATGACACACACTATGTTTTTGCAATTACAAAAGTATATTTTTTTATAAAATATGATTGAGAAAATATGAGAGATTTTAGGGGGGGGGAATGGAAGAGATAAAAGTAGTTTAATTAAATGTGACACAGCTTTAAGAGAGCAGTTATTTTTACTGTTGTCTTTTAATAATATAAATAGCATTATTAAAAAGATTTTTTTTTGTGTGTAACAAAAAATTAATAAATAAATTTTTTTTGTAAAATAGGGCAAATAAAATGCACTGATAACTTGTGCATGTGAGACACTATTCTTTTTAACTCTATTTGAGATATGAGAGACACACTACTCTTTTGAACTCTATTGAAAAGTGACATCTTGCTGTCCTCTATGTAGTACACTACTTTCTATTCAATTTTCAACATTAAATTTCTTTATATATAAAAACTCTGTTGGGAAACGTGATCTTTCTGATCTCCTCTCATGCATTTTCTATTCAATTTTCCGCAATAAACGATTAGATATTAACAGTGAGGGTTAAAGTAAATTGTAATGTGTATATTATCACAAATAGGTTGATCAGGAGTCTCGGGAGTTTATAAATAGTAGTATTCCTGCACACACTATCTATATAGATTTTAAAATAGAAAAGAGAAATTAAGTCGTACAATATTATTATTTTATTCACATTGTAATAATATTATACCAACAAAAACTGTTATCTCCTCCTCCCATTTTATAATATAAATCAGATCTGATCAAAGCAAACTTGTATAGGACAGAGGTTGGACAGAAATTAAAAAAGGTTTTTTTTTTTTCATCCAACTACCATAAAATTATAAATAAACCGGAATTGTCGGCTAATTACCAGACCCAAATTTAATATAATCTCAACTTGAATTTGCAACAAAAATGAAAAATGTGAAGTTGGCTAAGGGACTGTTTGTTTATTTTTAAACGGGTCTGAATAAGTTTGAATTTGACCGAATAAATTATTCAGATCGTTTGTTTAAATTCAACCAAAAGTTTGTGACTGAATGACTAATATTTTTACTTACATACTCTCATAGACAATTAAAATTTATATTCAATATCCATCTTGTTTACTATTGTAAACAATTTTAATTTGTTATGTGCGAATTATTTTTGATTTTTGTTTAACAAATTGGATAACCAATTTAATGAATGTAATTGTAGTCTTTTGTTTTGATTTTATATATGTATTATAGAATGTTATTAATATTTTTTAGTGTTTTATTCATAAAATTATATTTTTAATAGTATACTGTATCAAAGATTGTTCAAAAGTTTATATTTATTTATTTTTTTAGATAATATTATTTATTTATAATTACATAATAAATTTGTTCATAACAACCTAAAAAGTTAAAATAGAATAATAATATACGTATTCAGATGTTTTAGACAAATAATTATTAAATACATAATTTCATTCTGTATTCAGATCTTCTACGTCATTCAACTCATTCAGATTTTTTTATATATTCAAAAATTTTCATTTAATTTTATCAAAAAGCTCCTAATTGTACTGCAACAAAATCCAGCAATAAAAAGTTGGCCGCAGCCACGTCATCCAAAATTTTCGTAGTGAGAACGTCATCTAGTGTGTGTATTACGCAGATATTGACGTCACACCCATATAACCATCCAATTTCTAGGCCTCTAAGTCTCTATATATATTCTCTCCTTTCGTGCCTAACTAAACCAACTCCAAACTAATTCTCTCTCTACATATATATATTCTCTCTCTAGCTCTCTCTCTCTCTATATATATATGGAATGCTGTGACAAGATGAACATCACCACAACTACTAATAGTACACCTAATAATTATTTATCATATTCTTCGTCTTCAACAATAATATCTTCACCATCCTCATCACCGCCAATGAAGTCTCATCTTAACAATAATCCAGTACTTTCAGCTCCACCGGCGGTAATTATGAGTCCTTGTGCTGCATGCAAAATCCTGCGCAGGAGATGTGTTGAGAAATGCGTGTTAGCGCCATATTTTCCGCCCACAGAACCACTCAAGTTCACTATTGCCCATAGAGTTTTCGGAGCAAGTAATATCATCAAGTTGCTGCAGGTACTAATTTCCGTTTCAGATACTAATTTTCTGGTAGTATAATAACCCCATTCTATGCTGCTAAACTGCTTTCGCATTTGTGTTTCTCTGTAGAACCCTAGAACTTATTTCTATGATTTATGGAAGATTTATGCATAATTCCTTTACGAATGATAGTTTTGTCATTTCACTAGTTTAATCAACCAAAACTAGGTTGTTATTTTTGATTGTTTGTGAGAGTCAACTAGCTTGACAATCACAATAATATTTTTTTCATGCATATACATATATATATATATATATATGTATATATATGAGACTTATATAGGCAATCCCTTAAAAATCCATTTTTAAGCAATCATTATATTTATCTTAATATAATTTAAATGTATATGCCAAGTCTAATTAATGAAATGTTTATAACTATTATTTAAGAAATATTAATCACTATAAATATTGTTTAAAAAAATTTCTTTAAACACCGGTGTAGCTCCTATTTTCACTTACAAACATATATATATATATATATATATATATATATATATGTATGTGTGCGCATATGATAGTTGGGATTTCTTAGTAACTTATTACTATTAGTGAATATAAGTTATTCCACTATTATGAAAATTAATGTGTATAGTGCTAATTAATCTACATAGTTTCTTTGATAGTGGTCCATAATTGACTTGAGCACGATTGTGACAAGCTAGTCGCCAGTAAATAGGGGTTCATCTAATGAAAATATATACTAACTAGAAGCGTTGACACTGCCCTTCACTAGCATTGAAAATAGATTATACTAGGAAGATTTAGTCAGTACAAAGAAAAGGTCCATGTTTGATTCACATCTTATCACTTTTTATTAATACTCAATTACAATTAAGTCATTCTTTTCCGGTGATCAAAACTTTCAAAAAAAAAATAGAAAAAGAAAAAAGAAGTCATTCTTATTTTTATTATGATAAGGGCTCATGGGGAGTATAGGAATATTGTGCATGACGCAATCATGCTTTTGCTCTTAACGTGGGGTAGTACAGTTATTACACCTGCTTCATTAAGAGCAATCGCATAAACTGAGCTCATGCACAATCTCGCAGCTCCCTTTTTCTCTTAGGATAATAATTTCAAATTTGGTAAATATATTTATGTGAACTCGTCATGATTATAGGAATAATAAAGTTTATTTTAGCCAAATTTAAATTTATAAATAATTTTGTTGACTAATTATTACATATATTATCAGGAACTCCCAGAGTCTCAAAGGGCAGATACAGTGAGCAGCATGGTTTATGAAGCAAATGCAAGACTGAGAGACCCTGTCTATGGATGTGCTGGTACAATTTGTCACCTTCAAAACCAAATTAGTGAGCTGCAAGCAGAATTGGCTAAGGCACAAGCTGAGATTGTAAATATGCAAAGTCAACAAGCCAATTTACTAACCCTAATTTGCATGGACTTGTCAATACCTCATCAAGATCAATCCTATGAAAACCTAAATTTCTTTCCAGATGATGTCAATCTAAGCACGGTTTTTGAGCCATTTTGGACATGATAATCAAGAAATTAATTTTAGTTTTGCAAAATTAATCTAAAGTTTAATTAATTAGGCGTATCCGCATTATTGTTTATTTGGTTGTAACAATAACAATGGAATTTAAACCCTAAATCACTTTACTTAAATTAAAGAAGAGATTAGTTTTAATAAAGTTAATTGTAAGTTAATTTATATATATGAATGATGATTTTTCTCCAAGTTGCTTATTCTCTTAACATAAAGAAGTGAAAAAACCTATCTTTCTACTGTTTTTTTGTACCAATATTCTTGCAGTAAAAACAACTTTTGGGTGACCAAAATTTTGATCTTGTCATGTACTGGTTTAGCTTTAAATGGGTTGCTTGTCAAACCTGGTGATTACTAAATTCTATGTTTGTTGAGATATATTCTAAACTTTGTGGTATGTGTGTCTTTTAGTGGTGGATAAATGCTTTCCTGTTTTTCTTTTTCAAACATGAGGAACTTCTTTGGGGAAATAAAAACCCTTAAGCACTGTATGTCACATCACTAATTAATAAAGGCCACAATCACTGTAAAAAAAATTAGCTTGTATTTCTCTTCAACACTTTTGTGTATGATTGCAGAGTCAATAATATAAAGAAATATAATGTTTAAATATATAAATTAAGGATGATTTGATTGGTTGTTTCAACTAATTACAAATTAATTGGTTGTGACAATCGATTAGTTACCAAACTAATTGGTTTATAATTTTAAGTATTTCATTAATAGTAATTTTACAAAATTATATTAATTTCTTAGAAGATTTTTTTCCTATTATTTTGTTTTTTTAAATTACGTGGTTTTAAGTTGTTGGTCCAACTTATTAATTTTGAGTTTGACAACCCTATTTACATGTTTCCTCATATAATACATGTTAAATATCATCTTTGTTTTAAAATATAAGATCAATTTACTAAAAGTGTAAAAATTAAGGAAATAACTTATTCTCAAGAATGATATATTTAGCCACTTGTATATTTATATACTTTTTATTTATTTTAGAGCAAACTTAAAATTTTAATTTTTGCTCATACTTTATAATGGTGAGATTAAATGAGAAAGTGTAACCAAGGAAAATGACCAAACTAAAATATTCTTTTAAACAAAATTAAATGTGACATCTCAAAAATTGAGTAACTTGTATCTCTATCACATATGGGGTCCATTGGGGCATTTGGTCTCAAAATGAACATGCAAATCCAAAAGTCAAATGCTCTTTCTCACTTGTTTGTAGTGACAAACTTCCCATATGACATGTCTGAATATATGGAGTATCTAAATAAAAAGTGGTAAATCAATGGATGCATGAATAATATACGACTAGTTAGTTGGTCCTGGCATATGACATGTCTAATTATGATTTCTTTTTCTTTTCTTCATTATAAAAAAATAAAAAATAAATACATTATCAAAACTGATTATTTTTAGAGTCTTGCTATGTATTGCGATAAATTTACATTGAATTATAATTGCGAATCTTATCAATATATGAGATTTGTGAAAATTATAAAAGGGCCCCACTTATTATATATCTCTCTAAAAAGGTTATCACTAATATTTATCTACATAACTGACAATCTAAAAATAAAAAATAAATATATTATCAAAGCTGATTATTTTTATAAGCAATCATTAGTGAGAATCTAATTAATGACATTTTCAATAACGGCTCACAAAAAATAAATAAAGTAAAATTAGTTAGGTATGAATTCATACTACGAAATGTTTATCCACAACTGATCCGTATTAATTGGTTTCAAAGGTGAAAAGTCTAAAAGTCTTAATCATGTATGCAAACCTTATTTCTCTTTCTCTCTCTATATATATATATATGTGTGGGGAAAATGAAGTTGCACAGCTATGCAAGTTGAAAATGTACATAGTCGTTGCCAAAACGTCGTCGATCTGGCACTTTTTATATATTAAAAAAATACACGGCTCAAAACAACGTCGTTTTGACCCTGTGTATGTATATTAAAAAAAATAATGCAACAACTTCTCTTCTCCTCGTTTTGAGCCTGTGTATATAAAAAAAATAACACAGTAACTCATTCTCTTCTCCCCCAAATCGATCTAGCAACCCTAAACCTTATTCTTCTCATCCTCCCATGGCGTTATTCAAGTCCCAAATGGAGAAAAAGAAGCCCCAACTTTCGAATTGAACCATCAATTCCCTCCCTATTTTGGATCTTCTCTCTCTCCTCCTTCAATTGCCATGAGTTCTTCTTCTCCGATTGCAACCAAGATCGATTCACAAAACTAAATTGTTCTTCTTCCACATCTGTCGTTCTCTTCCCGCCTAATTATCCCATTTGGCTAATCATTGAAAATATTATGGGCTTATTTTAATTTGAGTTTTGGTTTGGATTTAGGGTTACTGATATTCATGTTGCTCGAATTTGAGAGATTTTCAGTGTAAAGTATTGATAAGGATTTTTGTATTACTTTTTCTATCGATTCTAAAATTTCTGTTGTAATAATAGAAGAATTATTATTGAATTTTTTGGCTTTTTTGAATTAATTACAATGTCTCATGATTTTTATTAACTATTTTTTCATGTTTTTATTCCATATATATGTGTATATAGATATATTTCCATGCGTCTTGGGTGAACTTGTTCTACTGCAGGCAATTATCCTGTAATTTGTGCATGTTAGGTTCGAATATGTAATAATTTTAGAGGGGAGTTGAATAGATTAATTTGCTTTTTGACAAATCTTTGTCTTTTTAAAATTCAACTTTATTTCCCTAAGTGATTTTTGTTTAAAATATTTGAGATTGAGAGAGAAATGTGGGCAGAGTTTGGCTTTGGCTAGATTGAAGAGAAATGAATGAAATATGTCAGTATTTATAGGCCAAAAATATTGAGTGAAATTACTCTACTATCGTAAAGTAAAGAAGTGAATTGTTCAATAGAGAACTCTAAGATCGTTGAGTAAAATATCAGTTCGTAGAGTAGTGAAGCACTCAATAGAGAACTTTAAGATTGTTGAGTAAAGTATTAGTTCGTACAGTAGTGAAGTGAAGGCTGTAACGACCACGAATCGTGGGTAGCTTTGTAATTCGAGCTTATGAAATTTATTGAATAAATTGAGCTTTTATTAATATTATTCTGTGTTATGTGTTTGAATGTTTTATTACTACATATGACGTATATGTGATAATTTTTGAGTGTTATTATTTCATGGTATTGATTAAACCATTTAGAGGAATAACGCTAAAACACTATGTACGCAAAAGACGCCTTTTTCAATTTTACGACTTTTCATAATTTCGTCAAAGCGTTAATGAGAGGGGTTAATAATCCAAGTGTGGGATTTTATTTGAGCCCAATTGAATTGATAATTAGAAGCCCAAAGAATTATGAATAGTGGCCCAAAATGGGAGCCCAAGACCCACGGGTCGAATCCATGACCCGAACCCGCAACCCATGACCCATAATCCATGACCCATGGGAGAAATGGGTTATAGAAATCAGCTGAAATTAGAGGAAGAAGAAGAGTACGGGAGAAGGAGAGATTGAGAGGAGAAGGAGAGGAAGGAATCAAAGAAGGTGGGAGAGCATGGGGAGCATCAATTCTCTGCATTTGGGAGAGGAAAAGGGAGCATAAAGCAACTAGGGAGAAGGAAGGGGGATTAACCGAGCATGGAGAGGAGCAAAGCTCACTCTCCCATTCATGGGGAGCTGCTGCAGGTGAGCATGCTTAGCTCCTCCATCACCTCCTTGAAGCTCTGACCATTCCTCTATAAATACTCCCCCATTGCAAGCCTTCCATTCCTTTCATTTTGCTAAGTGTTGAATCTGAAAATTTAGAGAAAAGTGATAAGTGAGTTCACGGGTAGTTTGAGGAAGAAGAAGGAGCATTGTAGCAGCTGCTATTGAGTCCTCTTAGCATCTTAGAAGGAGCTCCAAGAGGTAGGCAATATAGAGCTTAGCTCATTTTCACATTATTTTCAAGTTTATAGTTTTGCTTTGATTGCTTTATTGGAGTTATGTGGCTGAAATTGCTTGGTTACTCATGAACATGTATAAATGTTGATTAGCTCTATTAAACCTTGTTAATGATATGTGAAAGTGGAACAATGAATGAGAATCGAACCTATGCATAAGGAATCAAGAAATGGACTGCGAAGGACATTATGGACTGTTATTCATGTTTTGTTAATAATGTAATCACTATGTATTGGTTGCGTTAGATGGTTGAGCATTGTTGTTATGTGCTCAGAGGTTTGTAGGAAATGATTTCAATTAAAAATCTGGACTAGAGTATAATGAAACTCTACTCCAATATGAGTTTCTAACTCATGCCCACAAACCGTTTGGTTTAATGTCCAAGAGAAGAATTTCTCTAAGAACTTGAGAACTAGGTGTTGATTAATTAATGAAATGATGTTATATTGCTTAGCTTAGTAATAGAAGCATGTGTTAAGTCATATTGACTTGTTGTATAATAGCTAAGACACAAAGAGGAAGAATGACTAGGCCTAACTCTGAGTTTCGCTGAAAACTAGTTGGACTAGGCTCTTTGGAGCCACTATTTCGATTTATTAAAGAGTATATAAGATTATGAATCTATGAGGGTTTTGTAGTTCATGTTATAAGCTTTCTATAGCCTCCGGAAATGGCCTAATTCTGACTTAAAATGAAGAAGTTATAAGCTTTGGAGTATATTAGCAAAAACAGAGCATGCTGGATGATGAACAACTAAAACTCTGTCGGTTGGGCGCGCCCCGCGCCCACCGTAAGGTTAAATGGGCGCGCCCCGCGCTAGAGCAACAGTTGGCTAGACAGCTTCGACATGCTTTAGTAAAATGGGCGTAACTTTCTCATACGAACTCCGTTTTGGATAATTCAAGATGATCCGGAAAGTTAAGGAGTAGACCTACAATTTCATTATTTAGAATTGATAATTTCAGACTTGATCAATTTTTAAATTGACCATTTTTAGGACTATTGTGCATTAGAAGGCAAACAGAGGGCGTCGTACATGCGTGTATGTAACGTGTAATGCTTCCGACGCTAAAAGATGTTGTTCTAAGTCCTAAAACTTGTACATTATGATTTATAATGACTCTTAGCATTAATCAATGATGAATTAGACAAGTGTATGAGCATGCTAAACTTATGCATAAGAGGCGAATCGGACGTGCGTTGTGCAAACGTCGTAACATCGTATCAAGTGTGTGTAACCTTGTTTGATATTATATTTCTAATTAGAATGAAACATTATAGAGTAATGTAAACCAACCTTTGGCATTAATTGTGTGTCTAATTGGTATGTAGCTATGTACTTAAATGTGTAGGATATTTGAAGGACGATTAACGTCAAATAGTAGCAAGCGCTTAAGGCAAGTTTTCTAACGCTTGTCTGACCCTTATGTTGGGCAAGTTTATTTGATTCATTTGATTTTATATTCTCATGACTCTCATGCGATATTTGAAGTTCCGATTTACGCAATACATATATGGTTGTGTGAATTCCTTATGTAAATCTTTAAGTATTTGCACAAGTATTCGAGCTATGTTATTACATAAATTGTTGAAGCTTTCAAGTTCACATATATATGAACTGTTATAGAGAACGTCGATGCCATTTGTTTCGACTAGACATATATTGAAATATTTTATTGATTTGATAATAAATCCTTGAAATGTTATTGATGATTAAGTAGAGCTATCCAACCGAATTGTTTTGGTTAGGATTCTGAGGCATGAATTAGATGAACAACCCTAATATTAGGGGCAGTTTTTAGTCAGTTATTCTGACAAGGCATCGAGCGCCTAAACAAACGCATATAGTCGTTTCCAGCTAGAGTGTTGATCAACATAGAGTACAATAGGCTGATCACCTAGAAGTGCTCGTAAGTAAGACGGTTTATAGTTATATTGTTGTGTACCTTTTCAAGAAAGCAAAAGAAAGTTCAAGGTCTTGTGACCACTCAATGTCGTTTCAAAAATATATTTTTAAAACGAAAGCAAAGTATTATTCTTGTTATTCAGAATGGCTCGCAACTATTGTTACAGTTGTAGAGTAAAGAAGGGGTTAAATACATTTTTCCCCACTCTACTCGACCTCGGTTTACAAATGCATTACTGAACTAAAATTTTTTACGGTCAACTCATTGAACTATAATTTTTTTACAAAAATTTGAAAAACCGTCTACTCTGTTAAAATATTAACAGCAAATCTATGTGTCACATGCATTATATGCTGACGAGGAGAGAGAAACTGAGTTGGATAATTAATTAAATTATACTCAATTCTATAACAAATAGTTAAACAAAATATAAATCAAATTAATACACATAACAAATAATTAAATTAATTAAATAAATTAATAATAAATATTTTAAGTTCACTTTACAAATATAAAATTATGTAATATTTTGAAATGGGGGGATTATTATTATTATTATTATTATTATTATTATTATTATTATTATTATTATAATTATTATTATTATTGTTGTTGTTATTATTATTGTTGTTGTTATTATTATTATTGTTATTATTGTTGTTGTTGTTATTATTATTATTATTATACTGCATCTGTGAAGAAGAACACCAACCAGATTCGAGCAGAACCAACTTCCAAAACCCCACCCCAGCAAATCAACAAGATCCGAAACTCATGAAGTCATCCCAAGCTCCCCCATTTCAGATCATAGCTCCTAAGGCAACCCACTAAGATATTACCCCTTACTAATCTATACAAATAAGCCCCCACGATCTAAGCCCCGGACTTTGCAAAAAAGATCGGTGCCGGTATCTGAGTTCCGGTGGTTTTGTCGGCGCAGATGGGGTTTTATATCTTTGGTGGCTGCATTTTGGATCGATTCTTTTGACCCAGATTTGCGTTTATTGCTCATGTGTTTTGATATGATCGGTTGAAGGGTTCCATAAATTGATCTGTTTGGGTCCTCTGTTCAGACAATTTTGGTGTTTACTTGATATGGTTTTCTGCAGAATTCTGGGATTTCTTGCCAGAATTTGTGGTGTTGCCGGAATTCTGGGATGTTCTATGCCATCCAGATCTGGGTTCAGTTCCTGTTCAGTCAGCGACGGTATGCTTGGGTGTAGCGACTCTGTTTGCCGACTTGCGATTTTTGGAGTGGTTTGCCGGAGGCTGGTCGGTGGGTTTGATGCCCCTGCCCGTGGGTTGTGTGGCTGATGATGGTGATGAAGGAAGAAAACTAAATTTTTTATTTTGGTTTAACCCAAATTTAGTTAATTTTAGTATTAAAATATTATTAAGTTTTTCACCTTGGCAGATTATATAGACAAATGTGTAAAAAATTAATTTCTCTCTCACATGTGCAAGTCACACGCAAGGCTTCCGTTAAAAGTCAACCCATTTAACGAATTTTGTAATGATTTGATAAATATTTGTAGTTCACTGACTGGATTGTAAAAAAATTCAGTTCAGTGATATATTTGTAAACCGAGGTCGAGTAGAGTGGGAAAAATATATTTAACCCAGTAAAGAAGTGGTATAATTATTGATATTGTTGTTATTCAACTGTTATACTTGCTGGGCAATTGAATGTTCATTCTTGCTTTATATTAAACATTGCAGCTAAATCCGAGCGGGTTGAAGGTTTTGATAAGGACAAGGGAAAGGGCAAGATGAACGTCTAGATGGCGTCGTAGTTTATTTGTATTAGTAATGTTGTAATATTAAGACTTATTATGTATTTGGAATGATGTTATGGTAATAGAACCTGGGATTGAGAGTAAGACGTGTTGTAATAATATAGTAATTACATTCATGTCTATTATGTTGTATGGAATGGGATGTACCGTGTAGCACCGAACTCGGGTTTGAGGTACCCGAAATTGGTGTCATCACAAAGGCACTCTACTATCGCAGAGTTATGACAAATCATAAAACCTGTGATCGTAGAGTTGAGTCATTCTACGATCTAAAGATTCACTCTACGTTTCTATACTGAAAGCCAGAACGACCAAAATCATAGAGTTGAGTCATTCTACGTATGATCTGAGTATTCACACTACGTTTCTATACTGAAAGTCAGACCAACCACAATCGTAGAGTTGAGTCATTCTATGATATGAAGATTCACTTTACGTTTCTATACTGAAAGCCAGAACAACCAAAATCATAGAATTGAGTCATTCTACGATCTGAGGATTCACTCTACATTTTTATATTGAAAGTCAGAATGACCAAAATCGTAGAGTCGAGTCATTCTACGATCTGAGAATTTACTCTGCGTTTCTATACTGAAAGTCAGAACAACCAAAATCATATAGTTGAGTCATTATACGATTTGAGGATTCACCAAAATTGTAGTCATATCGTAGAGCATGTAAATTACTTGTATCACATTTCTAAATTAATACTCTGCCACAACACACCAATTTTCTGCTCTGTTACATATATCACCAACTCACTTTAAAATACATTAAAAAAATCTACTTAATAGATACACCATTACAAAATGATTTTTCTAAGACTATCATGCGCTTCAAAATTATGTTTACTTGATCCCATTTTGTTAAGCTTGTGATGTTTGCGACTATATATGTTGCAAACAAAATGAAGATTGACAAGTCAAAATGTAAGAAAAACAAAATGAAGATTAACAAGTCGAAATGTAAGAAAAACAAAATGATTGTTCATTCCATCAAAAATAGATTAATTTTAAATTGAAAAAGATAGTAGACATTATTGTCTATTTGACTCTTCTAACGGATTGTTCATTCCGCTGCAGTTATTTATTAAAAACTTATGTTGTTTAGCATTTTTTAATTATCTGATATATCACTATTGGAGACTAAAGATAACTTTATCTGTTTGTTATTCTAGTCATGGTATTCCTTACTGGACTATTTGAGCTCACCATTTTATTTTTCTTAATTCTTTTCACGAAATGAGAATGTAGCTAGGGATAGCGGGGAGAACATGGGAATGGAGTGATGGACCGATTTAGTAGTTGTAGTAGTCCTCACTAAGTTATAAAATAGTGTGCAAATAATTTTAGTGAGGACTTAGTATGTGTGTTGTCATACTATGCACGACATTATAATAATTATAATTAAAAGAAATTATGTATGTTGTTTTGTATTTTGGAAACTCAAATTGGGTTGTATAGGCCCGAATTTGGGGGCGTCATAGTTTTAGTAGTGCACGTGAAAAGGTCATTGATACGCAAGCAATTCTTGAGCACTCAAACGGAGAATCTAAAGCATATGTGACTATTGATGATCAAGAAGTGTTGAAAAGTTAAATTCTGAGTTGAAAATACATGTTACTACTCTAGATGTTATATTGATGAAAACCCAATTTTAGAAGTTGATGATTTGAGCAAAATCAACCTGAGATTGAAACTAGTACTATGAAAAATTCCAAATTCCTAAATAGTTACATATTATCGAGGTGAACATTGAGAATTTTATGACGTCTAAGGATGGGAATACTACAACAAATAAAATTGATCATGAGATTATTTCAGTGATCAAGGACATTGAAATTGTTGATTTTGTTATTACTGAAAATTTCTTTGTCATGCAAGTAAATTGAAAAATATTGGTATTTTTTTCACTTATTTTCAGAATTATCTTTTAAGAAGAAAATACATGGAGTTTTGATTCTGCACAGATTAAAGATTTGTTCTTGGTGCTTGATACTTGCTTACTTTAAAATTTTAGGATGAATTCTTTATAAAAAGGAAAGAATGATACGGTGAAAAATATCAATGAAGATTAAGATTTCTATATATTTTATAATTATGGAGTTTTAGTTTATTTGATGAATATTTATATCTTATTTAGGAAATTCAGTAGTTTTAGAGTTAGCATTATTTTTAATTTAGTAGTTTTTTTTTCAAATAAATCTAGTTAGGAAAGTTTTCACCTAGACGTAGGAAAGTTAATTAATAATTTTTATTTTTTTCAGATTATATGTAAGAAGTACCAAGACCTATAAATATAGGTTGTCTTGAAACTTCTCATTAATACAATTCAATTCAATTCGTAATATTACAACTTGTTTTCTTTTGGAGAATTATCTATCTTCTTTGTTAATTCAAGATTTTATCAAGATTTATTCTTTCGTCGACATTAGAACATTATCTAATTCTCACGTTTGTTTTAGTACATTAAATTAACCAAGTTCCTATTGCGTCAATTTAGAAAAGTTTAAAAATATCATATAGCAGTTGTAATACAATGATCTTAGTGCTCTCGAGATAAAGAAATATACAAGTCTTTTATCAATCACAAGTAGGGGTGGTAATTATTAACATAACACGGTAACCCGATATGAACACGACATAAAATAAGAGAGTTAGTGTTAAGTATAAACAGTTTTTGTATCATAAACAGGTCGACGCGGTCAACATGCATATTACTACTTGTTTTCTTTTGAAGAATTCTCTATTTTTCTTATTAATTCAAGATTTTATCAAGGTTTATTCTTTCATCGACATTAAAATGTTGTATAATTCTAGTGTTTGTGTTAGTATATTAAATTAATCAAGTTCCCATTGCGTCAATTTAGAAAATTCTAAAAATATCATATAGCAGTTGCAATATACAATGATCTTAGTCCTCTCTAGATAAATAAATATACAAGTGGATCTTTTATCAATCACAAGTAGGGGTGATAATTTTTAACACGACACAGTAATCCGACATGAATACGACATAAAATAAGAGGTTAGTGTTGAGTATAAATAATTTTCATGTCATAAACATGTCGACATGTTCAACATGAAATTTAAATGAGTCAAACACATATAATCAACAGTTTGACACATTTAACACGATTAGACACATCTATTTAAAATAATTTAAAAATAAAATATTGATATAACGTTATAATTTACCCTAAATATTGAGTTTTAGCTTTTTTAGGTACTTTGCTAAACATGTTATCTTGCATTTTGTTAAAATAAATTGTTGAGATAAATAAATTACATTATTATTCAATAAATAAGTGATTGATGTTTATTTTTTATTTAAATATTTTAATTTATGTACTAAATGGGTTAAAAGAGTCGAAATGTTTAACACAATTAATAAACACTGTTAAGAATCTTAACATGAATAATTAAACGGGTAGAGTTAGTGTTGACTTGTTTAATATAATATTAATACTTCTGACACGGTACAAATTTACCCAACATGACAAAATTGTTGCCCCTAATGAACATATTCATCGTGGGAGTATAAGTTATGTACTATATATGATAGGGCTATTGGTCTTCAGGCACGGATGGTCAAACTCGACCCATATCTTAACAAGAATTTTCGCATTTAAAAATTAATAATGATCTTAAAATTTGAAAGGGATGGAGTAGGTTATTAGTGTAGTACTAAAACGAATGATGATCACAATCTTAAGGTTAAGGACATTGTATATTTTTATAGTGTAATCATTCAAAAAGTGAACTCTTTTTTTGAAATTAAACAAATAAATAAATAAACGGTTTTTTTTTATAGAACGAAAAGAGCAATTATTAGGTGATATCTACCGGGCAATTTTTAATCTATCCTCGTGAACTTTATGTTCTATTTGGATCCACATGCAATTATTTTTTATTTTTGTTGCTAAATTACATGCATTATCGATTTATCATTGCCAAACTTTGGTAGGTATGTTAATGTTAAAGAAAGGAAAGAAAACACAGCATAGGATGGCCACATTGTGCAGGATAAATACAAAATGTAGAGGACTCCAAGAAGGACATGCACATACACGTGCTTAGCTGTGCAGCATGTATGCACATACACGTGCACAAAGAGAAGACATGTATGTGCATGAGATCTTGGAATTCATTCTTGTCAAATGTAAGAATGTTAAAATTTCAACTAAACTAGCAAACAAAAAAAAAGTGAAGTTAAAAATATAGAGAGTTGGTCTCAAAATTTTTTAAATGTCATCACTTTCTAATAACTTTATTGTATATGTCATCGACTGCTAGTAATATAATAATATAATACGAGTCACATAATTATGTAAGGTGACAACTTTCTGAATTTTCTAAACGCATCATGTCGTAGACAATTCTCAAAACAAGATTAAGGTGGAAATGGCCATACGTGGCTACTCTTACTACGTTATCACTATTGGTTGTGCATGCGCATTATGGACAGAACTGGTGGCATTGCTAATGTGGGACAAAACTTCATAGCTAAATAGACAAGACAACAATTATATTGATTGAAATTAGGTCCTTTTGGATTGTTTACCACAAGACAGTTATGAAAACAAGAAGTTGGTGGAATAATGAATTTTCTAAACGCATCATACATTCAAGAGACCGGAATTGAACTTTTCAACACAAATTTGGCAATTCCAAAGTAAACTATTTCTGATCATGACAAGAACTAACTAACATGACCATAGGAAGAGAGAATGAATTAAAGAAGCTACTCAAGTTTCCAAAAGATGATTTGTGCTTCTTGACTGACTTTATGGAGACATCCATCCACTTGACTATTAATTTTCTTAATTCAATGTATTAAGACATTTCTTTGCAGTGCCCATAGGTCCATAGCTTAATAAATAACCCAACCCGAAGGCATGTTAAGCTTAATCAAACCAAACCCCATTCACAAATTCATATAGGTTGAATTACATTTATATCCCTTAAACTTGGATCCAATTATGGTGAGATTATCACATCACATATATCATTATAAAATTTTATAGTTTTTTACTGCATTGATTATAAGAAAAGTTACATATAACTCTAACATCTTATTTGTGCGCCAACACAACACAACATTTGCTATAACGGATATAACAAAAAGGTATAGAACTCTATAATGATATGTGGTGTGATAACTTCATCATAACTGGATCCCTTAAACTTGCAGTAATTTCATATCATGTTTGCACTTATAAAGTTGTAATGTTTGTCCCTTGTACGTGCTTAGGGGCAGTTTTAATATGTAAATATATATATATATATATATATATATATATATATATATATAAAGTTAAGGGATTAGATTAAAAAAATTCAAGTGATTGGATAAGAAAAAAGAGGAGCTTTTACATTACATTTATGAGTTTTTGATAGAAAATAATAAAAATCTTAAATTAGAATGAAAAAAAGAAAAGAATAGAATACCTATAAATCTTCTTTTGCGTTACGTGTGAGTTTAAAAAAATCATAAAAAAAAACCCTTAACTTTTAAATAAAGATTACGACTAATTTACTCTTTTATTAAATTTTCTTGTGTTTGTATATAAAGTGTAATGTAAGGACTACAAAAATATTTATGAAGTTTTTTTCTTTGTAGTTCAAATCTATTCAATTTTTAGACTAACAATTTTGACAAAAAAGTGGTCAAGTCGTCTGTTTATTTTTTTTCTATTTTTGTCTCTTAAAAAAAACTTAAAACAAGAGAAATTAACATAAAATTAATTTTTTTCATACATTTTTTTTGTTCGTTTCAAAACTCAAAAATATAGTGTTATGGACAAAGTAATTTTCTATCATTTTCAGCAAATACCTCCACTTTTAGAAACGAATTATGAAAAGGAAGGAGTATATTGTATTTTAGTTTTATTTAATTTGTTCTAATGTTTATTTAATTGATATTTTTTTAATAAAAAATTATTATTAAAAATAATTTGCCTACACTGAAGTAAAATTCTGGATCCGCCCTGTACGTACTTGCACTTTGTGTTAATCATGTGCTCGAGTAAGACAAGTTATCCTCGTATTGTGAAGGTCGTGCCTGTTTAGATTTAAAAAAAATATAACTAGATACAAATATGCAAGTATAATAGGGTAAAGGAAATTTAATTAGTCATTCCTTAACCAAGAAAGAAAATGAAGATGGAGATGAAAATGAATTCGAAGAAAATGAAAGAAAGTTTTGTAGCTTTGTTTGTATTTTAGAGTTTTAATTTACATTTATATATACGTGAGTGTGTGTGTGTATATGTGTGTGTATATATATATATATATATATATATATATCACACTCCGGAACTAATGATTTTCAAAAATAAAATTAATTATATGTTGCTGTTTGCTAAAAAAAAATAATAATCTTAAACGGTCTTCTTATCATGAATACTTAAATATATGAAAGGACAGGGTACATAGGTGTCATGATTATCAAATAGTTATACAATTAACACAACTAGTCTTTCTACAAAAAGCACAAATTTAGTCGGCACATACCTACTTGTGTTTACCTTAGTATAATGGAGGAGAAATGTGGGATAATGAGGAAATAGAAATAGAAATATGTTATTGAAAACAACGTTGAGAAAATGGGAGAATAAAAATATTTATTAATTATTCCCTCGTTCCAAAATTAGAGATATAATTTAATTTTTGAAGTCAAATGACGGCGTGTTAAACTTTAAAATTGGTATGACTCATAAAAAATAAATTTTCTGATTAATAGATTTTGTTATACATTATACAATTATAATAATTGTATCAACTAAAATTAAATAAATTCACATCAATTTAAAATTTAATATGTCATCGTTTAATCTCAAAAATCAAATTGTATCTCTAATTTTAAAATTAAAACGGAAAGAATATTATTTTTATTATTTTACCTTATAGTCTGGCCAATGTCGCGAGGCTAAAGGTCAACCGGTCCTTTTTTATTAATACAGATGCATAAAAGCATAATTGTCCTTAGCTCGATGAGTAATATTCTTCAACTTGAATGTCGACAGATAAATTGTATATATTTAATTTGAATCGATCTCAATTAATCTTTAGTTACTGCTCTCGAGATTAGTTAAATTTCCACTAAAAATTGCACTAGGAGACGTACCAAATATTCCTTTTTGATAAGGTATGGTTTTCAACTAATTGAATAATATAAGATTGGACAATTGTCAAAACTTTCATTCAGTGTCTTCTTGTCATGAAATAACTTAATTAGTTAACTAATCACTCTTTTAAATTCAAAACTAAATTAAATATTCTTTTGGCCTATAATTCTCCCACCAATAAAGTTTATCTCTTTTTTTATTATCAACAATAATGTTGTATAATATGTATAGAATCATGTTGCTCACTTGCTTTCTACTTGCTTCAAAACAAAGAGGCATGCATTTAGTTAAGAAGGTTATTCGGGTTCTAGTGGAAAAGGCTAATAGAACCCATAGATGTATTGTTTTCCATGAGTAAAATACATGTTTTATTTTTATCAAAAAAAAAGAAGAAAAAAAGATAGATCTATTTATCTACTAACCTCCTTTGTCTTAAAATTAAAAATATAATTTGATTTTTGTGGTTAAATAATGGCATATTAAACTTTAAATTGATGTGAATTTATTTAATTTTAGTTGATATAATTATTATACTTGTATAGTATATAATAAAAACTGTTAATCACAAAATTTATTTTATTCTAAACTTTTATAAGTCATACCAATTTTGAAATTTAATATGTTGTCGTTTGATCTCAAAAGTTAAATTATATCTCTAATTTTGAAATGAAAGAAATAATATTTTTCTTCATTCTCAAAGGGTTCCTTTTTAAATCATTATCTATGCATAGTGTCAGCATTAATTTTCCTTTAACTAATATGAGATCATCAACTAGATTTAACAGAATAATCATAAAATAGAGGATTATAAATATAAAAAAATAAAAAAAAATTGTTGCATAATAGAGAAAAGATGAAGAATGATCAGAAGAAGAATATTACTCTAGCTAAAAGATTACTTAATTAGACGACAATTCTAAGAAGATTCTAGTAGTAATAAACAACGGTTTGCAGTGGGAACATAGAGAGATTTTTGAATCAAAAGTCTCCTATATCCCGATTAATGCTTTAATTAACATTAATAACAGAAAACATAATAAATATATATTTATTGATATTTTTATAATTGTTATAATGTCACTTGATATTTTAAGTGATATTTATTGCTCTACCAATATCATTTTTATTCTGTTAATTAGTCAATGTAGTTGTCTCAAACTATGATGATTTATGTATAAAGAGAGAATAACTTCTGACCTTACACAGCAAAAAGATAAACTTTACCATTACGCTATTACTTTTGTTCTAACTAAATTAATTAGGTTAGTTTAACTAGTAGTTGTCAAGTCTTTTGAATGGATCTTGATTTCAGGCAATTCAAAATGGAAAGTCTATTGGACAATTTATGAAAATAATTCTCATTTTATAGGCATAGAATTGCATTTCGGATGAATTTTGTATTACAGGTATTACAGAATTACACCTCTCCACTCTATAAAATACAAAGTTATTTTATAAATTACCAGAATATACTATCTATTTTAAATTATCTGAAATCAGTATCCCTTATTAATATTGACTTGTTTTTGCTTTTTTACTTCAACCATGTTCGATCAAGTATCTAATACTTATGTTGACATCTCAATCTTATATCGTAATATGTGGGATATTTTAGTATGTATATTATGCCCTAAAATAGTACTATAGTACCTTTAATTATATTTTAAGTAAGTCCGTGATAACTTAAAATGACTAATGAAGGTACTATTAAAATAGTGTACTGAATTTTAGTACGTTAAGATTTGATTTAAACTCGGAAATTTATCTAGATTGTTAGGCATGATATCAGATTAATTCAACGCGAAAACCATGAATATTATCACACATTGACCAGAAAAGCAAAGATCCAAACTGTGGGGTTGTTAGTATGAACACGTTCGTTCTGACTTTAAAAGTATTTACTCCAAAGCAGTCTTATTTATAAAAAGATTAATAACAAAGAGAATGGAGAAATTTTAGAAGTTTTAAGGTCAATGCTAAATTATATACCACTCGAGCCATGCGTTTCTGAAAAAGCTTCCATTGAATAGTAGGGCAATAAACCTTCCGTTAATAGTGGGGAATAATAGCAGGGCAATAAACCTAGCTACCATTAAATAGTAGGGTATATATCTGAAGTGAACTAGTCCTAGTTACCCTCCCACAATGGTATCTCTTGATTCGATGATTCACTTTTCATATTTAATGTAAACATTGTGATGTCAATGTCACTAGAAAGTTATGGTCTTGGACAAACTTTTCCTTTTATTAATTCAACCCCCATTTAGAGGTACAAGTATTATATACAAATGACTTCTACAATCATACTTATTTTCACAATTATAAAGAGTGGAAAGTCCTATGATAAACAGAAAATACAAATTTATATTCCCTAGCTCCATTCCATAATTATTGAAACACCTTTTTTTGTGTGTGTGGCAAGGAGTTTAAGATGAATCAAAAACATATTTTGATATTATATTTTTATGCATATTTATATATTTTGGTATATTTAGATATAATATATCATTTATATTATGAAAATTTTAATAATATAATATTTAAATATAATTTTTACATGTTTTAAAATCTATGCCACAAATACTAAAAAAAAATAGTTCAATAATTGTGGGGCGGAGGTAGTATAATTTTTTAGAATCAAACCTAATTAAAATTTAATGTTCAATGAGCCTTAATCTATATTAATTACTCTCTCTCTCTTATGCGAAAAGATTCTTATTTGCAAAAATTTTGAATATTAAAAATATATTTTAATTTGTTCCATAGTAATCCCTAATTAATAAGTTGTTGGTAAGTAATAATTTCATGATAATGAAAATTATAAGAGCAAACTTAATAATGACAAAAAGGGAGGTGAGAGCTACCTCACATACCCAAGTCCTCAAAATGACGTTGTTTTACATAATTAAATACACTCTCTCCTATGTTATACACAAAAGGGTATTTTTATAATTTCTCAAAATATTATTAGTATAAAGGGATATCTCATACAACAACGTTAGGTAGCTTTCATCTCCCGTACTCTCAACTTAATAACATAATATTGTTTTATACTATTATTAATAAAATAAAAAAATAATCTACTTTTTTATAAAATAAACTGTTTTAGCAAATGAAAACTGAAAGGGTATCAAACTAAGACCTCATTCACATATACATACTTTCATGTGTAAAATGTTGACAAAGAACATGAGTATTATTTATAAATGGAGAGGATTAATAATAAATGCATGGTTTCAACATTAAGAAGTCCTCATAGTACTAATCGTTGATGTGATCCATGCATGTGCCTAAACTCTAAATTTTCCACAACCCCAAGTATAGGTCAACTTATAAATATGACTATTTATAAATCTGACTATTCTGCAAAAGAACTTAATTCCTGCAAAAACTAATCATATTCCAATGGGAAAAATGGAATATATATTAGATTTTCTTCTACTTAATTCAATGTTTTTTTTGGAAGATTTCCAGTCTTCCAATTCTAGCTTAATTCCTCTTTAGGGCACATGGCTGAAACGTATACTCAGGGATATTTGTCTTCCAAGTCATCTCATATATTTGTGAATGTAAAGTGAAATAAAAATTGACATTTATTATAATTCCTAAATATAATTATATGCATGCAGAAGTAGCAACCCTAAATATTTTTAATTATATTATACACTTGCAATGAATGATAACCGTTTTACAAAAAGTCTCATTTATCAAATTTATAAATTTTAAGAATAAATTTTTTTGCATATATCAGATTAGTAGTAATAATATAACAGTGAAATTGTGTTGATAAATTTATGAATTTATACGACAAGAAGAAAAAAACGGAACTCTTTTTTATGGAATTAATGGAGTAGAATATAAAATCTAACCTTCCATTTCAGTTTCTAGATAAGAACCTACCTACTTAGCTTTTCTAGTGTATTATAATTGAAAAAACACAAACATCTTGAAAGAAAAAGACTAATCATAGAATAAATAAGGATAATAATATATATTGCGAATGTTTTATGTCGATTATTTGATTGTCAGTTATGTGTATAAGTATTAATAACAACTTTTGTAGAGAGATGTGTAATAAGTGAGGTTCTCCTATAATTCATACAAATGTCTTGTATTGATAAATTTCGGAATTATAAGTCGACATAAACTTATTGCAATGTATAGCATGACTTATAAAATAATTTCTAATTGTATTAAATTAGTACAAATATTCGTATTTCATCCTCTTTTTTTTCAAACAAACATACCCTTGAGTTTGCTACCCCCTTTAACTAAACTTTCCTTTGCACTTTCTGTTGGGCTCTCTAATGCTCCAAGCCCAAGAAGCTAACTGCAATTTACCCCAACAAAAATCTCCTCCATCCCATCAAAATGCATGAAAGGCCTACTTAATTGAATGTTTGTTCACTGATTAAAAGGAAAATGAAAGATCAAGTAAATAGGAAGGATCACACCATAACCAAAAGTTCTTGGCCTAATGGTTATTCCATCCTTAGTGTACTAAGAGGTGAGATTTCAAACCTTACAGCAACAAAGATTGAGTGTGTGTTAAATTATATCTTAAACTAACAAAATAACAAAATTAAAAATAAATAAAGGATCACACAATATTATGCAAAATACTACTCCTTTCATCTTCAAAAAGATGGCTAAATGTACAAATATTACATAAAGTGAAGGGTAATTAATATAAAAAAATAAAAGCACTTATCATTTTATATAATCTTGTGAGACTACTAAAGATAAATTTGAAATTTTTTTACTCTCTTTCATCTACTTTTACTCTTCTTAATATGTGTGCAAATTATATTTTGTTCATCCTTTTAAGGACGGGGGAAGCAATTTAATACTTTTTTGATTTCAAAATATAAGATCATTATTGATTTGTTGAACTCAACTTTATACGTTTTCAAATAGTAAAAGATAAACCTAAAACTAAGCTCAGCAGAATTCAAATGATTTCTAGTCCTGCAGATTCATAATATTACAGGATAGTTTTTAAAATTTTTGGTTGCTGAAGGTAAAAAAATACGATCACCATTTTAATCCATCACTACTGAGAAGGCTGCTTACAGCGGCTACTAATCGCAACACTTTATCATCATCAAAATTGAAATAAATTGCTCTTTTAATGTTACAAAATATGTTTGTATCAACCATAGAAGTTATCTGAGAAATAAAAAGATGCTGTTAACTGCACATAAATGCATAAAATGGATTACAAGGCAAAACAAACGCAAGTGAGCATGTCACGGCCACCAATGGCACTTCACAGAAGTTTAAGCAACAAAAATTCTACAAATGGATTACAGTATCCATGTCAAAAGGTAGAGACGTCGACAAATATATTTGAACCACGTGTTGCCACTTGATTCGGAAAAAGCTCAAAAACTTTCGGCAGCATTCTAATGCTATTAATCCGGATTTAAGATTTATTAACTAGGGTTTAGAATTTATCAATCAAGGTTTAGGGTTTATTAACCTCTAAACCCAGTTAAAAAAGAGTTAATAAACTCTAAACCCTAAACACTTGTTAATAAACTCTAAACTCTAGTTAATAAAGTCAAACCCTTATTCTGATTAGCATCCACCACTATTAATAGCGGATGATGTGCATTTTTTTTTTACCTTCCGCTACTAATAGTAGCGGACGTCGATTTTCAGTTTCTAATCCTGATCGTTTTTTTTTGTTTTCAATAATATAAATTGTGTATGTCCTATAAGGATTCATAACAAATACATGTTATAGATCATTCTCCATATATATATATATATATATATATATATATATATATATATATATATATATATATATATAAACATTATTCTAGCAAACAGATCTTATAACATTAATTCAGAGATCCAACGGCCCAAAGAGGAAAAAAAATTTGTTGGTCGTTACTCTTATTAGCGGCTAGAGAATATTTTTTTTCCTCGCCTCTGCTAAGAGTAGAGGTTAGGAGAAATGTCTAAAACACTCTCACCTTAGTTAGATTTAAGTAGTTTCAATGTATAAAATATTTGTATAAACAATTTCTATTTATTTTTATAAATAATTTCTTAAGTAATAAAATTTAAAATAGTCAATTATATTTAATGTATTTATTTGTATAAATAATTTCGTAAGTAATAAAATTTAACATTGTCGATTATATTTAATGTATTTATTATTTTAAAATATTTATATAAATAATTTCTTATGTAATATAATTTAACATTGTCAATTATTATGACAATTTAATTATTTAAAATTTAAATTTTATATTATAATATAACTTGAAATTACTTTATAAATTAATACATTAAAATTTAAACTCCATATTGTACTTCTTTTATTGCCGCAAGATGGATAGATGTCACATATACTTTCTATTTTTATAATGTTTTCAAAATTTTATTTTTCAATATTGAGAAGTGAGAAACACACCGCTCTTTTTAACTCTATTGAGAAGCGAGATCTTGATGTCCTAGCTCTATGTAGTACACTATTTCCTATTCAATTTTCAACATTAAATTTTTTATATATAAAAACTCTATTGAGAAATGTGATCTTGTTGATCTCCTCTAATGCATTTTCTTTTCAATCTTCCACAATAAACGATTAGATATTAACAACTAACAAGGGGGAAAAGTAAATTGTAATGTGTATATTATCACAAACAGTTTAATTTGGATGGTTCTGGCTGACTGAGCACTAGAGTCTCTTGGATTTATAAAATATTTCTTTATATAACTTCTCTTTTGTTATAAATATTAGTATTACTGCACACACACTATGTATGTATATAGATTTTAAAATATCTAAAATTTGTAAATGAGAAGTAAAAAAGAGAAGTTACAATTTTATTTTATTCACACTGTGATAATACTACACCAATAATAATTGTTATTTCCTCCTCCTGCTAATATATAAATAGACAGATATAAACTCAAATCTGATCTAGCAAACTTGTATAAGAAACATGTTAGACAAATATTAAAAAAAGGTGTTTCTTTTTTTTTCATCCAACTACCATAAAATTATAAATAAACAAGAATTGTCCGCTAATTACCAGACCCAAAGTACAACCAAAAATTTAATACTCCCTCCGTCCCAAATTAATTACTCAGTTTTGACTTTTTTAAGTCAAATTGACTATTTTTAGAATTAATAATTAAGCATATATAAATATATTTCTAAAATTATAAAAATTGGGGTTAGTAATAAATTGTATATACTTTTTTTTGGTTATAATCTCTTCACCTATATTTTAGCAAAAGTAATGAAAAAATTAATTTTAAAAATGGTCAATTTAACTTTAAAAAGTCAAAACTGAACAATTAATTTAGGACGGAGGGAGTATAATAAACTTGACTTTGCAACAAAGTTGCTTAATTGTACTACAACAAAATCTAGCAAGAAAAGTTGGCCGCAGCCACGTCATCAAAACTGTTCAGAGTGATGACGTCATCTAGTGTGTGCATTACGCAGATATTCCATATAACCATCCAATTTCCCGGCCTCTCCCTCTCTATATATATTATCTCCTTTCGTGCCTAACTAAACCAACTCCATACGAATTCTCTCTCTACATATATATTCTCTCTCTAGCTCTCCCTTTCTCTCTCTCTATAGTGTATATATATATATATATATATATATATTCAATATATATGGAATCCTGTGACACGATGAATACAACTACAAATAATTATTTATCATATTCATCATCTTCAACAATTATATATTCATCATCACCACCACCAATGAATTCTCATGTTAATAATCCACCTGTAGTAATTATGAGTCCTTGTGCTGCATGCAAAATCCTACGGCGGAGATGCGTTGAGAAATGCGTGTTAGCGCCCTATTTTCCGCCCACAGAACCACTCAAGTTCACCATTGCACATAGAGTCTTCGGAGCTAGCAATATCATCAAATTGTTGCTGGTACTAATTGATTTAACCCCATTAATGTGCTGCTTAATTGGTTTCACAGTTGGGTTTATCTTTAGAATCCTAGTACTTGATTATTTGTAATATATATATATATATATATATATATATATATAAAACATTCTCTCACAATTCTTTTATTAATGATAGTTTTGTTATTTTAATATAGTCAACTAGTTATGACAATCAATTTTTTCCATGCATATATAATATTTGTATATATATGAGAGTTATGCTATCCCTTAAAAATCTTTTTTGAGCAATCATTATATTTATCTTAATATAATTTAAATGTATATGCCAATTCTAATAAATGAAGTGTTTTATAACTATTATTTAAGAAATAATCACTATAAATATTGTCTAAAAAAATTTCTTCAAGCACCGGTGTAGCTCCTATTTTCTCTTACACACATATACATAAGTATGTATTTGTACATGTATGGCAGTTGGGATTTCCTAGTAACTTATTCCTATTATTAATGATTATAAGTTATTCAACTATTATGAAAATTAATGTGTATATTGCTAATTAATCTACATAGTTTCTTTGATGGTGGTCCATAATTGACTTGAGCACGATTGTGACAAGCTAGTCGCCAGTAAATAGGGCTCCATAGATCTAATGAATATATATATATATATATATATATATATATATATATATATATATATATATATATATGCCCTTCACTAGCATAGAAAATAGATTATACTTGGAAGATTTAGTCAATACCAGTAGGTACAAAGAAAAGCTCCAAGTTTGATTCACATCTTATCACTTTTTATTGTTACTCAATTACAATTAAGTCTTTCTTTTCTGCTGATTCAAACTTCAAAAAACAAAATGTCATTCTTCCATTGATTTAAGAACATTGTGCATGAGCGCAATTGTACTTTTGCTCTTAACGTGGGATAGTACAGTCATTACACCCGCTTCATTAAGAGCGATAGCAGAAACTGCACTCATACACAATCTCGCACCTCTTATTTTATCTTAGAATAATAATTTCAAATTTGCTACATTTATTTATGTGAACTCGTCATAATTATAGGAATAATAAAGGTTATTTTAGCCAAATTTAATTTAATTTATAAATAATTTTGTTGACTAATTAATACATATATTATCAGGAACTCCCGGAATTTCAAATGGCAGATGCAGTAAGTAGCATGGTTTATGAAGCAAATACAAGGCTAAGAGACCCTGTTTATGGATGTGCTGGTACAATTTGTCACCTTCAAAATCAAATTAGTGAGCTGCAAGCAGAATTGGCTAAGGCACAAGCTGAGATTGTAAACATGCAAAGCAAACAAGCCAATTTACTAACACTAATTTGCATGGACTTGCCACAACCTCATCGAGATCAATCCTTAATCTCACAACAACCCTATGAAAACTTAAATTTCTTTCCAGATGATGTCGATCTAAGCTCGGTTTTTGAGCCACTTTGGACATGATAATCAAGAAATTAATTTTAATTAGTTTCACAAGAATAATCTAAAGTTTAATTAATTACGCATATCCGCATTAATGTTTATTTGGTTGTAACAATAACAATGAGATTTAAACCCTAATCAATGTATTTATATTAAAGAAGAGATTAGTTTTAATAAAGTTAGTTGTAAGTTCATATGAATGATGATTTTTCTCCAAGTTGCTTATTATTCTCTTAACATTAAGTAGTGACAAAAAAGGAGATTAATTAGTGCTATCTTTATACTTTTTTAATTTTATTCCAATATTCTTGCAGTAAAAACAACTTTTGGGGGACCAAAAATTTTGATCTTGTCATGTGGTTTAGCTTTACATGGTTTGCTTGTCAAACCTGGTGATTACCAAAGTCTATGTTTGTTGAGATATTGTATTCTAAACTATGTGGTAAGTGTGTCCTTTAGTGGTGGATAAATTCTTTCTTGTTTTTCTTTTTCAAACATGAGGAGCTTCCTTGGGGAAATAAAATCCCTCGAGTGCTATGTCTCATCATGACTAAGGCCTAAACTTATTGTAAAAAAGATGGATTAGCCTGTACTTTTTCCTGGAAGATTTGAGTCCTCATTTGTGCAGATACAAAATTACAAATATTGACAAAGAAAGACATAAGTATATTGCACCTGCATATATAAAAGATTTCCAAATTAAATTGTTACTTAAAATCAATGGCATTTTAGAATAATTAATATAAAGTAGCTTAACTTTAGACCAAAGCTATAGATAATATTCTAACTAGTGGCATATAAAATTTTTCTGTTTACGTATATGATCACAAATTCGATTATAAACGTTGACAGAATCAATACAGACGCGCTTAATAGTAATAAAAGGGTTTTGGATCCCTTATTTCTTGATCTCTTTCTCAAATTTTCATAAACCCCTGAGATTGAAACGTAATAGTATAAATTTCTTAAGATCGAAACATACAAAAAGTAGCTTAACTTTAAAAAAGCCTCGAGGATAGTAAATGATATACTTTGGCACAGCTTTTTGATAATAAATTTAAACTTTTTTAACAATAGAAAAAAAAGTTATCTAAAACAAAATTAGGTATAACATGTCGGCAAACCATTAGACCTCTTAATTTCTCAATTTATTTTCTTTAAAAAAATATATATTTCAATTTAAATAAGAAAAGTGTTGACTTTAAAATGCATAACCAGTTGTCAAGATTGTAACTGTAAATATAATAAATTTGGAGCATGATTTGTGAGGTTAATATCTCACTGTGGAACAAGGTAAAACATTTACATCCAAGATGAATTTGAGTGAAAAGTCTAATTATATGTGATATGAGTTTTAAATTAAAACGTGGTATCAGACTTTCTTTTACATGAGAGAATAATCAGGTTATCGAGCTAATTACACAATCTTTAATTTAGCTAGCTTCTTTGAGTCAAATATCATATTATAAATTAAAGGCGATAATTTAGTGACATCTGCTTTTATTGTACATGATTACACGTTTGAATTTATATGATAACAATTTCAATAAAGACGTTTCATAGAAAAACTAAGTTTTTCTTAGACTCCTAAAAATATCATGTAGTTGCAATGATCTTAGTCCTTTCTAGGTTTTAAACTTGAGAGAATTAAGCATTTGTACGATCATCAAAAAAATAAATCCATTAGTCTTTTATTGCAAGTTTATGTAGTATTCATCTTAGTACAGCAAGTTATGTACTATATTATATGATGTGGTGAAAAATATCAATAAAAATTAGAATTTTCATATATTTTATAAATTACAGAGTTTTAATTTATTTGATGTATTTTTATTTCTAATTTAAAGAAAAAATTCAGTAGTTTTAGAGTTGGTATTATTTTTAATTTAGTAGTTTCCTTTTTCAAATAAATTTAGTTAGGAAAATTTCTAACTAGTCATAAAAAAGTTAATTAATAGCTTTAAAGTTATACTTTTCAAAGTATATGTAAGAAAATATCTAGACCTATAAATATATGTTATCTTGAAACTTTTTATTAATACAATCTAAATTCAATTCAATTCTAATAATATTACTACTTGTTTTCTCAAGGAAATTCTCTATCTTCTTTGTTAAGTGAAGGTTTTATCAATGTTTATTCTTTTTATCGGCATTAGATCTTTATATAATCTTCATATTTGTGTTAGTACGTTAAATTAACTGAGTTTCTGCCACGTTAATCGGTATCAGAGCCCAAATTTGTATCCTTAGAAGGCATGATCGATGGAGTAAATGGAACATAATCCATGACAATCATGGAGCTTCTGCATCATCAACATCATAAACCACCACTACCGCCACTTGTTGAAGAAGGAAGCTAGCCACACTTTAATTAATTTGAAAATCCAAAATTATTTGGATCTTCTGTCATTGTCATAAGTGGGCATGCCAATACTTCATCTTATACACCAAGGCTTTTTAGCCAAGCACTAACAGAGGTATCCAATATACGTACACAAGATTTGGGTCTTGAACCAATTTGACAAAATTACAATTTCAGCCCCTTGTTTTGTTAGAAGTTATAATTTTGCACTCAAAAATTTTATTTGCTTGAATTAGTTGTTCTTGATATGGATATAAGAATTCGTAATCACGATGATATGTTTTATTTTGCTAATACTAGTACATATGACGAGATAATTTTATTCATTGGTTATTTGATATTGAAAAATATTTTTATTATTTTGAAATCCTTGATAAAGATAAAGTTGAGACGGTATCTTATTTACTTCTTTGGAACTGTTGCAAAATTGTTTAAAAATATTAGGTATGAAAGGATGTGTCAACAATGGAGTAAAATTTCTCATTGGTCAAAGATGAAAAATTTATTAATTCGGAGATTTTATCCAAAGAATTATTGGTATATTAATTATATGTTGGATAAAAATATTGCATATCTGTTTACGTTCAGTCATATTGTGGTTATATATGTTATTTTGCTGACATGATATATACATCACAACCTTCAACCGTAATGACTTCTATAATCATACTTATTTTCACAATTATAAAGAGTGGAAAGTCCTCTGATAAATAGAAAATATAAATTTATATTCCTTAACTTCATTCCATAATTATTGAAACACTTTTTTTGTGTGGAAGACAGGGAATTTAAGATGAACTAAAAATATATTTTGATATTATATTTATATCAGACTAAGACGTGATTGACGTATACAAACTTTCATGTGTAAAATGTTGACAAAGAACAAGAGTCTTATTTATAAATGGAGAGAATTAATAATAAATGCAGGGTTTCAACATTAAGAAGACCTCATAGTATTAATTGTTGATGTGATCCATGCATGTGCCTAACCCTAAATATTCCACAATTCCAAGAATAGGTCAACTTATGAATATTACTATTTATAAATCTGACTATTCTGCAAAAGAACTTAATTCCTGCAAAAATTAATCATATTCCAGTGGGAAAAATGGAATATATATATATATATATATATATATATATAAAAGATTTTCTTCTACTTAAGTCAATGTTTTTCTGGAAGATTTCCAGTCTTCCAATTCTAGCTTAATTCCTCTTTAGGGCTCATGGCTGAAACGTATACTCACGGATATTTGTCTTCCAAATCATCTCATATATTTGGGCATGTAAAGGTGAAATAAAAATTGACATTTATTATAATTCCTAAATATAATTATATGCATGCAGAAGTAGCAACCCTAAATATTTTTAAATTATATTATACACTAGCAATGAATGGTAACCGTTTTACAAAAAGTCTCATTTATCAAATTTATAAATTTTAAGATTAAACTTGTATTCCATATATATCAGATTAGTAGTAATAATATAACAGTGAAATTGTGTTGATAAATTTATGAATTTATACAAGAAAAAAAAACGGCTCTTTTTTATGGAATGAAGTATAATATAAAATTCAACCTTTCATTTTCAACGTAAATTTATCACAATACATAACAGAACTTATAAAATAATTTTTAATTATATTAAATTAGTACAAATATTCATATCTCAACCATTAGTTTTTCAAACAAATTAACATACCCTGAGTTCGTTACCCCTTTTAAGTACTAAACTTTCCCTTCCACTTTCTGTTGGGCTCTCTAATGCTCCAAGCCCAAGAAGCTAACTGCAATTTACCCCAACAAAAATCTCCTCTTAATTGAATGTTTGTTCACTGATTAAAAGGAAAATGAAAGATCAAGTATATAGGAAGGATCACACAATAACCAAAGGTATTGGCTCAATGATTACTCCATCCTTGGTGTACCAAGAGGATGGGGGATCAAACCTTGCGATAGCAAAGATTGGGTGTGTGTTAAAATATATCTTAAACTAACAAAAAAATAACAAAATAACAAAATTTAAAATAAATAAAGGATCACATAATATTATGCAAAATACTACTTTTTCCGACCTCAAAAGGATGACTAATGATACAAATATTTGTCCCCAAAATGATGAGATAAAGTATATAAAGTGATCTTATCATTTTATATAATCTTGTGGGGTCACTAAGGATAAATTTGAAAAAAAATTACCCTCTTTCATCTACTTTTATTTTTCTTAATATATGTGCAAATTGTACTTTGCCTATCTTTTGAAGACAGAGGGAGTAATTTAATACTCTTTTGATTTCAAAATATAAGATCATTATTAATTTGTTGAAGTCAAGTTTATACCCTTTCAAACTAAAAATTGAGTTTCAAAAGTAAATAATTCGAATATAATAACAAACTAGGAATACTGTGAGCAAACATCCATCTCAAAGCTTTCTAGTAACCATCTTATAGAAGATCAACCATGAATAGTAAAAGATAAACCTAAAAATAAGCTCAGCAGAATTCAAATGATTTCTAGTCCTGCAGATTCATAATTTTCCAGGATAGTTTTTTAAATTTTTGGTTGCATAAGGTAAAAAATACGATCACCATTTTTATCCATCACAACTGAGAAGGCTGCTTATAGATACTATGCTTACTACTGCAAAGAAACTCACCCAGAGGTAGCGACCTTTTGCTCCTCAGATTAGTCCATAGCTTTCCTAATAAGCTCATACCCAGCAAAATTCATAGCACCGAGTGGAGCAATCCAGAAAAACCTGGGCACGGCTCCTTTAAATAATCCAAGGGGTCCCTCATGACGGAGAATAGATATGGCTGCAACTGACATTGAGACATGCTGTCCCCCGGGAGCAGTCATCATTCTAGTTTTTATCACATCGAAAGGAGTTGTAGTAACTGAAGCTAGCCCACCAGATATAGCCCCAACTAAAATTGTTTCCCAGGGCTCAAGTTCCCGCCCTAAAAGCTTCTGACAAACCTGAAAGAGAATACTTGGCATTTAATATACAGCATAGATATAAAAACAAACAGAATCCAAGATGCAATCAAACACTAAACCATCCATGGCAGATAGGCCTTTAGCTTCTCTATGGATTTAAAACAATCAGTTAAGTGTATTGTACAATCTAAATAGATACAAATCGAGTGTAACCACATAATACATATGTAGTGGTATCAGGTCAGTGTAAAAACCGAGGAAATTGCCTCACTCATAATTCAACTGGAACATGAAAAATGTGCATCATCAAACAAGTGTGATATCATGGGACACAAATCTCTAGAAATAAAAAGTTTTGCAAGGAGAATTTTATATATTAAAAACAGACAATTGGACCCCGTAAGTTGTGTCCACATTAGATTGGTTAACCAATTGTCACTGTTATTTAAAATAAAATAAAATAAAAATCTTCACGACAGTGTTGGCTGGTCTTACTCTGGAGTCCTGACTTGGCAAATCCAGGTGTGTATTTTTTTAGTACTCCTTTGCCAATCAGGTAGTCAGTATAACATCGGACTCAAAACAACTTTCGTTCTAGCAAATTGGAGACATTATCTTGCCTGTATGCAGCACACAGATAACTGTTTCATACATAATTGTTCATTGAAATTCCATTTGATATCTTTACCACAACAGTAGGATGTTCGGGTTTACTTAATTATCTCTGAAGCAGTTGAAACTAGACGGAATGACTCAGAAAGGTCGTGCTTAAATGGAAGACAGAAGTTCCTTCAGTTCACTGTCACTGCTCAACAACCTAACATTTTCTCACATTTGTCAATGTTTGGTTCTTGAGCTATTTACAGCAAGAGAAACAAATCTCCGAAGCACCCAACAACATTGCATTGTTGGACTATATACCTATCATTTATGTAGGAGACCCTATACGCTGAGACAGATTTATTTAACTGAGTGTGCATGTCGGAGAATAAAGATAAACCAATCATGTATGAACTAAATCCAATCAAGCAATAAAAATAAAATAAAGTGTGGGAAATCCTACATTTGACAACCCCTAAGAGAAGCAGTTAACAGATGATGAAGTCAAGGATGAATGCAAGATGGAAAGAGCTCTCTCTATATTTAAAGGCAAAAATTTCCATACCTTCTTGGATTCAGCATAAAGCCCCATGCCAGCAACATAGAAAGGAAGCTCACGGCATAGAGTGGCACCAGTCCCACGGAAAAAACCCTTTAGACCATCTTGTTGCCAAGTACCAACGAGTGCCTCCCCTACGTTGTCAAATATGCCAGCCTGCAACCTTTGCTTTAGTACCTCACACGGTACCCGAAACACTGTCCCCAGAACAGTGCTAGAGAATGATGCTATAGATTGAACCTAGTACAAAGAAACTTCCTCAGTCACACATAGTTCAAATTTAAAGAGCGTTTTAAAATTAAAATCACATAGCTGAATAGACCCTTGTGATAATCACAGATTACTGGATACATGTGCTGTGCAAGCAATATTTTCAGTTGAGTGCCATAGCCACAGCTCATACGCAACCAGTATTGTGTAAGTGGAATGCATGATTTTCACAATATATCCTATTCCAAAGCAAGAGTTTTTAAGAAAGTGAGAAAATCTATCAGAACCTTCACAAAAGTAGAGAAGTTCCTTCACTTAATACTTGGGATAGGTAATGAAAAGAACTTTCTGAATGAAGAAGTCATTTTTCGAGGAGAAACTAAGCGTTTTTAAAACAGAAAAGTTTGTAAGATATGCATCAGGTATCAACTTGACATATAGCTGTTTCTTATGCTGGTTCGGCGTTTTCATGCAAAAAGTTAAAAAAATGAGATTTTACTTTTTACTAATACAAAGGAAGGTAAGGTTAGATCAGAGTTAACAGATATTCTCATTGACCTAGCAAACCGCGTATTGGTACTTGCATACCCAAACAGGATACTTTTATGTACCAATACTCTAAATTTAGCGTAACAAAAAAAATCTTTGTTGTTTAACCTATTATTGCAGAAATATCAATATTATAACTTAGTATTGTATGCTCAAACATTAAAATTGTACTAAATTATTTGTTAAACAATCAACTTGTTGATTCAACTAAAAATCTTCCTTAAAACTTAAGTTTATTATGTTTAGATTTTAAGAAAATTCCTAACTATAAGAACTTATATAAAATACCCTAATATACCGCATTTTAGCCATGTAGCATACTGCTTTCCCATATTCGTATCACGTACCGATACGAACCACGTTTCAAGTGACACTGGGTTAAATATATCTTTGATAGGGTTGTATTACTGTTGGCAGATGATATTCAAACTTCAAACTCACAAATTGTTTCTACATGAATAGTTCTTTGATACATGGTGATAATTGTCTGGTACTTAAATTGTTAAGCCATGCCATTAGTTATCAGGCAATCTGAATTAAAAAAAAAAATTCCTTCTACATAAAGTACAAAAAATCTTCTAAAAAACAACTAAATTTAAAAATTATAACACATCAAAACAAATTAAGAAAATAAAAATAAGGGCTAGTTTGGAGTGATCATGCTAGAATGCATTGAAATTATTTGTTATTTAACTTTTATTTTATTTTATTTCAGAAGAGCCAGCTCTATCAACTTTCTCTTATAAGTTAAAGGAGGAGTTGGAACATAAAGACAACAATCATGGGTCTAGAGTATCCTCTAACCCTCTAACCTCTACGGCAAAGATCTTCTCATATATTATATGTCCCACAGATTTACCTCTTTCTCCTTGTTTCTCTCTCTCTTTTTTTTTACTTTCTTTTTTTTCTTTCTTTTCTGTTTTTTTTTTTTATGGTGATAAACCATTGGTGCACACAATACCCCATCAACCACACACACGGGTAATCCCATATTAAACTATGTATGGGTAGGTGGTACTAAGGGGATCATTATATATACATATGGGGGGTGTGGATATTCATGGTAAAGCAAAAACATATACATGGTTAAGCAACTTTTCCTAAAAGAAGTTTCTATGAACTTGTCCATACATTGCTGTTGTACAGCCATACCTGTATGTCTGGAAGTGTTGGAGCAACATTTACCAATACAAGCTTACTTGCTTCACATAGTCCAGTTCGCAACCCATGGCTGCAATGTAAATAAGCATGTAACTCACCAGAAAAATAATCATAAAGGAAAGACTTAATAAGAGAGAACATTAAATTAAATTAACCTTGTAAACTGTCCAAAAATTGCTGGAATGGAGCCTTTATATAATCCCCGTGCTCCAATTTGTGGAAGTTTTGCAATTATTTCTAGAAAAGTAAGTGTTGTTGATGCTTGTACTTGAGTCTGTTAAGCCAATAAAATATTGTCACTTGACCACACGGATTGATGGTTAAAAAGATTAGTAAGATCAATTTAATTACTCTTTTACCCTATATCCTACTGATCATTTACTTTATCTTTTATTATATCTTCATTTAAATACTTGACTATGACTATCCTATGGACAAGGGCACAAGGCTGAGCACAATCTAGACCAGGATTGAGATAAAATCACATCTGACCAAACCTAATGGATGACTAACTTAGGAGTGAAGTAGGCTTAAAATATTTGAAAAACAATGAAAACTCACTACCCCTAGGATCCTCAAACGCATAACTAAATAATTCAACGCAGTCAATGAATAGTAATCTCGATAGTCAATAATAATCAGTCATGAGGATCACATATCTGTTTAAAGAGAATCAAAACCTTTTACTTGGGGAAAGTACTAAATGACTAAAATAACCTAACTAAATATTAAAATTTCCTAGTAGTTTTAAAATATCCTAAATTCCCACTTTAATTATGTGTTCCCATCACATTCAAAAGTAGAAAGTACAACATCCATTTTGGGATGGAAGGAGTAGAGATTTGTAAAGCGTATACTAGTATCATATCATTTAATTGTATATGGAACCAATTAACGTAAAAATAAGAAGCCTAACATTGGAAATCTAACATGCAATTGCCTTTGAATATCAGAATGATTATTTTTCAAATCCCACTCAGAGTTCCATAATTTCAAATGATTAGCAGATAAGAAATGGGGCTTTATAACAACACACAACACATATTAAATGCTTTTTAAGTTATAAACAGTACCAGAACTACAGTCCCATCCAGCATTAAAGCAATAAGTCCGAGACAGCTAGTTCACACATGAGATCTACAAAAGATTCACACATTTCTTTACCAATGGTACGCTTAAAAATCAAGGGCAGATCCATATTGACCAGTTATGTAATCATCTGTTTCGCGTAGTTATCTAAGAAAATTGATTAAGCATTTTCACATTGATGGGCAGCTATGCCAAGTAAACTATCAAAATGAGCAAGTTAAACTATTTTGTAAGCACAAGAGTTTGCCTTTATCGTATCGATAGGGTGCATTATAGACGCAGATAATGCACAAGAAAGACCTCCTGCAAATGCAGATTTCAGAACACTTCCAACAGGTACTTCTGCAGCTGGTGCAACAGCAACAACGGTAGCAGCTTCATACCAGATATTCCTGTATGTATTACAAAAGTCAGTGTAAGTCTAGAGCCTGGCATATATTGTACCTATAAATCCTCTAAAAGGCCAAGCATTTTGCAAAGCTTAAGGTTCTAACCCCTGGTCCATGCAAATATATATTACCTATTACATGCAAGCACTTCTATGGCGTCCATGCATGCAGAAGACAGACCACATAATACAATCCAAACAAATAAATGACCCATCTTCTTTCAGAAATCTCTAAAAAGACTAATTTACTAATCACTGCACAAGAACATAAATTCTTTCAGATATCTTTAAAAACGATAAAAGTCAACAAGTATTAGCTGTAGATCCGACTGTATTCAATCCATCCAAACATCAATAACAACGTCGTTGTTAACTGTTAATTTCTATATCTCTCTATGTCTATTTCTTTCTGTATCTTCTACTGCTACTATGCTGCTAATACTTATTCTTCTAACATTTTTCTGCTACTTAATAATTAAAATGGAAAGTGTTCAATTGGAATATGAAAACCTTCTCCTACTGCTGCTGATTATCGACAATCCATTACACAAATCAACTAATAAAGTCATTATTAGCTGTTGTTACTTCTTTCGAATTAAATTTGGTTAAGCTCATTGGATTTAAAATTAACAGAACCCACATTCAATAACTTTATTACATTGATAAGTGTGCACCTGACATGCACCAATCACCAAAAAAACAGCTGTTGCTTATCTAACAGAAAATCCTGTTGACAACCTCACACTAATAAATTCAAAAACATACGGATGCATATAACATTCCAGATCTTCTCTGCTTGTATGAAAGTTCATGGAAATGAACCCTTACCAAATTATAATGCTAAACCCTTTTCATGCTTGCGCATGACCTAAAAACAATACTCAGAACAGTGAACTGTTGAATTTCTGCTGAAATATTATACAATACCATACAGAAATCCAAGCACGTATTACCGAGGATCTTCTTGAAGTCGATCTGATGGAAGCAATAGCAAAAAATCCCGGAAATGTCCATAAGAAATAGATTCTTCATCCTCTGCATTCAGAAATCGCATCATGGCGACAGCATTGTCTTCATTTGCCGGGAGTCCTGCATTTTTCAATGATGCTAAGATTTCACTTTTTTGTAGGGTGCCAGACTTACTCAAACAGAGACTAGTATAAGCTTGAAGAATAGTTGGTTCCTTCTGTTTCATCAATGACAGGAATTGTCTCCAACCAAATGACTTTGAAAACAAGTGACTCCTAGTATGACGCATGAGATCATGAGCATATCTCTGAGGCAGTTTTCTCGTTCTCATAGCCACTTCAAGATCTTCCAAATTGACTTTGCCATCACCATCCCTATCTAATTCATCAAAGAACCTCCTTCCTGTAAGAATGAAAGTTTTAAACAGAAAATAAATATGAAGAGGGAAAAGGAACAAGAAATACAAGAAGAAAGCGTATTGTTTATAACCAATTCAATGGTCAATCCAATTATTGTTCCCAATTTGGAGGCTGAAAATCAAATCACTGTCTATCAAACAAGGGTACAAGACATCCATGATGGGAAATAAATATATTTAGCAACTATAAGCAGAAATTAATAACTTTCTCGAAAAACTAAGTGAGACGGTCCCTATCTTTTCATGTCAAGTACATTTAAGAGAGGGATAGAATTGTATTCTACACTCCCCACTAAACACTTATTGTGTAAATTTGTCATCTTATAGATATAGCAACTATATGCATGAGGCGAAATAGATTATATATAGAGAGAAACTATATGCAGAAATTAATTACTACCTTCATCCCATTTTTTATGAAAAATTTTTGAATGGCACAATGTAAATGACATTTTAAGTTTTAAAAAAAAATTATCTTTCCAACTTTACCCTTATGGCCTTATTCAATTTGAAGTATTATACTCAAATTATACTAGGGAGTAGAGTATTTGAAGTGGGATATGTGCAAAAAGAGAATATGAATATCTTACTCTCGCTTCTGGAAAACTAAATGAGAAACTCGCTATCTTTTCATGTTAAGTGCATTTAAGAGAAAGTTACAATGGTATTCAAAGGGAACTGACAGCACTGACTACCAAAAATGAATTATTTTTTTAATATACAAGTAGTACCGGTAAAAGTTAAAAACAACTTCAGATAAAACCAGATTAAAAGACATAAGTAAATATAGATTAGTAAGATTATTCTGTAAGTAATATTACTTATCATCTGTGACTGCAATACCGCATAATCATATCCCTAAACTCAAATGTGAGTGGCCTGTTCAAAATGTAATTATCTACCATAAGGTACAACATGATGCTTCCGCATGAATAAGACAAATAGCACATAGTTTCACAGGAAGATAAGATAACTTTATTTAAAGGTTTACAATATCTAGCTAAAAAAAGAGCCTTGATTTGCATGGTCGATTAAATTGATGCAATGTTGAGGCAGTTCCTAACTACTGGAAAGACATACCTTCTGCCTCAGTGTATCTGAAAAAATCCTTGACTGAGAATAATTTATTCTTATCAGGATGGTCTTTAGATGATCGCCCTAGCTGAGGTACAAGTTCAGTTACTTCTGTCAATGAGACTGTAGACAGAGTGGATCTCAGACGCTCGACATTTGATAAGGGAATGCTTAGCAATCCATCAGCTACCTTTTGTGGTGAATTGCCTCCACTTTCTTCCCTGCTACCAGTATCAATGCCACCATCAATCTCTTCATTTTCAGGATCAGTTACTCCAACAATACTTGACGGAACACCTCCCAGCCTTGCAAACTTCAAATTCCTTAAAAATCCACTGAAATCTGCTCGTTTACCCTCCATAATACCAGTAATTTCCTTCAGACGATTGAACTGATTAGTTGAGGGAGGAACAGGAAATGAATCACAACTGCTACATTCAATTTCTTGGACTCCCAGATCAAACTTGTGAAGGTTTTTTCCTAACTGATCAAACAGAAAACCTAGACAACATTCAATTGGGAAATTCTTTTTTTCCTTATTTTCAAGACCCACATCATGAAATTCCACTGAAAACTGATCCATGGATTCTCTTTGCTTTATTCCACACGACATCCTAGATAGGAGCACATTCACAGATGAATGTGGCCAATTCATATTTTCATTACTTGATTTCTGAAATTGCCTTATACCAGTCTTAAACGGACTGGGAAAAGCCTGAACAAAACTGGTAAGAAACAATGACCAACTAACCACAAACTGCAAGCTATTTATGCAAGTCCCATCCTCCTTAACATTATCCCTCTCTTTCACTCCATTTTCCAATAAGTTAACTTTCATGTGTTCATTACTCCCACAATTTTGCAAAAACATTACCAAGAATGTCTTAACCGGGACATTTATAGATAAACCCTTCTTCCTCTCATCACTAACCACACTCTGACCAAACCTTTCCTTCCTATCACCAACCACACTCACATGTCTCACAGCAAGTTCAAGGTTGTTAGCCCCATTTTTCGAACCAGGCCAACAATGCTCAAAATCTTTGGCTACTTTCCGAATACCAGATTCAAGCGGGGCAAACGCATGTTTAACTATCTGAACAGAATTGAAAAAGGACTCCAAAGGGTCATTCCCAGACCCCATCATTAGAACCCGACTTCAATCACTCCTCTTTTCAATCCATCTCTATATTTATATTTCCAAATCTCAATTTCCAATCATAGCAAATCAAACAAAAACAACAATGAACCCAAATTAACACAGAAGATCCGATTCCCAAATTAAGAAAAACCCAAATCTAACTGAACGGACAAACAACCAAAACCAGGCAATCCGAACATTCAAAGTGAGTAAAACCCACGAATGGAAAAGTTGAATGATTGCGTATATACAGAATTGAAACCAGAGCTATACAGTGTTAGTTGACTGTGCTATATATATATTATACATGCACTTGTATATATATGTATACATATCATACATACACTTTTATATACTTGAAATGGGCATTGAGAGAACTTATATACCTGTAATTTTTAGACAAATCTGAGGAGGTTCCCAGATATAACGGTGTTGACTGAGACAAGCAGCATGAGAAGAAGATGTTTCTGTTGTTACTTTCTGGTAATTTACTACTACTGCTAGACGCTCGTACGAGAGCGGGAATGAAATGAATCATTTATGCGGAATGAAAAAAAAATTATGTTTTGTTGTTTCATTAAAATGGAATGAACTATTCTCATTTCTCTTAAATTTATAAATTTGGAATGATTCATTTCAGTTAGAATAGAATAGATTATTCTAGTCTCCATTCTATTCGTTCAATCCAAACGCAATACTAATATTTGTGTGGACATTTAAAAAAAAAAGACTAAATTATAACTTGAACCCTATAGCGTAGGCTTAAAATCAATTTGCGCTAAAATAATTTCCCCCCTCAGCTCTAATTTTCGGTCTTTTTATTATTAAAAAGAAGGGTAAAAGATTTAAAATATTAAATTTTTATTAATATAACTTATAAAAAGCACATGGAAGTATGATTTGCGCTCCAATTTTTTTTTTTAAAACATGATCCCGCACTAAACTATAGGAACTTCTATAAACTTTTAAAAATCCACAAACATTAAAAAAATATATATTTAAAAAGTAGAAAAAAAACAAAAAACAAAAATTAAACAAAAAAATAAAAAGAGGGGAAAATCAAAATACAAAATAAAATTATTAAAAAAAAAGATGAGAAAGAAAAACATCTCTAAATTCCATGAGCCGTAGGGTTATGCCGAAAACTTGCTATATCTTATTATAGCTGCAATAATTATTTGCGAATATTTTAAGTGATTTGGAGATAACTTATACATTGAGTGTGTGTATATATAGCTTAAATTATGATAGAAAATAAAAGAATAAAAAAAATTATAAGTTTTGTTAGAGTCTGCATGATTAAATTTGATGATGGTATGTTGAAATGATTAATGTGTAGTTGTACCAAGTAGTTTTTGTAAAGTCTTTAATGAGAATTTGATATACAAAGACTTGGAATAAAAAGATCAACTTATTAAGTTGATCTTATATGTTGAATTGATGTATAGATGATATGATTGAATCGATTGTTTAGTCATGTTGGGCGATCGCAAAGCTACTCTGTCAAATTATAGAGTGTATTGTAAATCGCAGAGTCAACCTCTCTATCGTAGAACATTCAATGTATGATCGCAGAGCCTGCCAGAAGTTCGCAGAGTTAAGACAAGATCACAGAGCCCGCAATCAAATCGTAGAGTTCACTCTAAGAACGTAAAATGAAATATGGATCACAAATTGAATAATCGTAGAGCAAGCATAACTAAGAGCAAATCGTAGAACAACTCTATATTCGTAGAGCAAGCTTCGTAGAGCAGAACGTAAAGTTCAGATCGTTGAGTGAATTAATCTCAATACTCTACGATCTTTATATAGTTCTACGATCAGTCAAAATCGTAGTACATGTCAGGTCTGACATATGACTGACAATAAGGAACGTTACAAATTAAAGGACCCAAGATAATTGCCAAACATCCTTAGTTAAAATTGAAGATCAGAATATATTATGTCTAACAACTAGCTTGGCGATGTGACAACACCCATATGGTTGGTGAAGCAGCAGAATGATGTGACAAGTGAAAATCGAAAAGCAAGCTGACACAACTCTCCTGAAGGTCAACATCAAAATCTTCTAGTATCTGAGCATTAAATGCACAACGGCACTTTGCAACGGGAAGCTCTCAAAGAGGACTATAAAAGGGGCAAGGAAATTCAAATCAAAGAAGAATCATATACTACAAGCTGAACCTCTGCCCAAGTCTAAAAAAAGATCTACTCTACGAAAGAAGAACAACTTGTTCTGCTACTAAGTCATTCAGTTGCTAAGCCTAAACGCAAATTAGTAGCACCTCAGAAATCACATTTCCTATTATGATTCATTGGTCTAAGTGACCATCTTGTTGCCGAGTCTAAGTGACTTGAAGAGGCCCGAATGACCTAGTCGGAATAACCCTTGTCGAGACTAAGTGACTCGAAAGAATCTTAGTGATTCAGTTGTAATAGATCTTAAGTGACCCTCCAAGCATCCTTAGTGGATTTCCTACTCGTGGAGTAGAAGAGTAGACTAGGAGTCATTTATACTCTGAACCACTTAAAAATCTCTTGTGTCGTTTACTTTTCAGCAATTAGTTTTCTGCAGTTTATTTCATTGTTATGTGTGACTTAATTCCATATTAAACTAAATTCAGAGCTGAGATTTCTGTTAATCTTTAAAGGGGTTTTCAAATAATATTCCGTTGTGCTTAAGTAAATAAAGTAGATTACTTAAATATCTAGTAATTCATTTAAAACCAAAAGTTTCAAAGAACTATTCAAACCCCCCCTTTAGATTTTAGTGTGCCTTTGGGAACCAACAAGTAGTATCAAAGCGGATTCTCTTAAACATAAGCTTACTCACTTGAATTGATCATATGGCACAAACCAAAACCAGTTTTGAGCTTGGTGGTGGAAATAAGTCACCTCTTTCTAATAGAGAAAAGTTTGCTAACTGGAAAGTTCGTATACAAGCCTATATGGATGCTATCGATGATGATCTGTTCGATGCTGCCATCAGTGGTCCTTACATTCCAACAAAACTTACCCCAACAGTAGATAATCCAAACAAGGTAGCTGTCAAGCAGATAACTGAATGGACAAAAAATGAGAAGAACTTGGTGCAGCTGGACAAGAGAGCCAAAAATATCTTGTTTATGGCTCTAGAAGACGAGTTGTTTGAAAACGTCGTCAACTGTATAACTACTAAGGAGGTGTGGGAAGCCCTACTAGTTATGCATAAAGGAACTGAAGAGGTCAAGGAGAACAAGCAGTCCCTACTCACTCAACAATATGAAATATTTTCTCACTTGCCTGAAAAGAACATCGCTGCTATATATGAGAGATTTAACGTACTACTCAACTCTCTTAGAGCATATGGGAAGGTCTATCCAAACAAGGAACTTAACATCAAATTCATGAGAGCTCTACTTAGCAAGTGGGATGACAAAACCACCATTATTCGTGAGTCAAAGAATCTACGTGAAATGATTATGTAAAAGCTCTACGGTAATCTCCTTACCTACAAGCTAGAACAGAACCAGTGAGCAGAAACCATCTTAGAGAATAAGAAAAAAGATAAAGGAGTTGCACTCAAGGTGTCAGAAGCAACATCTAAAGCTCCTGTAGTAGAGTCAGAAGATGATGATGATGATGATGATGATGATGATGAAGAAGATAATGATGAAGACATAACATTGTTGGCCAGAAGGTTGAGAAAGTTCATGTGCAAGGACAGAAGTAGCAGACTAAGAAAGTTCTTCAACAACAAAAGCAGCAACAGCAGCAGAGACCAAGAAAAGGGACATGCACTACAACTATAAAAAGCCAAGTCACTACATAGCAGAGTGCACCAAACCTCTGCAAGAAGAGCTAAAGAAAGACAAGAAGAAGTCAGCCCGAAGAAAGGAATTCAAGGGGTATAAGAAATTCCAGAAAAAGAAAGATAGAGGTCTAGTGGCTGAAGGATCGTGGAACGACTCAGAAAATGACTCAAGCTCTGAGTCAAGCGAGGATGAAGGAAATCATGTGACCAACCTCTGTTTGATGGCCATCGAAACTGATGCTGGCAACACCACTGATCGTCAAGAAATTGACATCAGTGAGGTATTTGATTTTAACTCTCCTGATGTAGATATAAATGATCTTAGAACTGCATTGCATGATATAACTGTAGATCTGCATCAATATATGAAGTAGTTCAAGGTTCTATCAAAAGACCATTCTCTTCTTCAAGAGGAGAAAAAGAAAGTTTAAGTAGAGTTGGAAACAGCTTTACGATGTGTTGCCTCTCTCTCCAACCTTGAAGCTGAGAATGCAAGGTTAAGGCAGATAACTGAACAAAATGCACAAAGAGAGTCGATTTAACCTCTAAGATAAAGGAGCTAGAAAAGACGATCTCTACGTGGAATCGATCTTTCTCGTCTATAGACTCCCTTTTCACAAGTTAGAGAGTTGTTCAGGTTTAGGATTTGGGGATTCTTTCTCAGATCCAAGTGTGAAAAAATATGTGGAAATTAACAATAACAATGTTTCTTTTTCCCATAGAGGTATTGTGTTTGTGAAATTCAAAGTAGTTGTTGAGCCTATTATTCCTAGTTGTTCAATTTCTGTGGATCAGATTGTTGTTTCTAAGAACAACATATCACATACTGGACTCGGCTTTGTGAAATTGCAGAGTAAGCCAAAGTCTACGATCAAGCCTCGAAGGATCATAAAGTCAAGTAAAATTAACTCTACGAACCAACAAAGCCCGAAACTTAGAGTTGACTTCTACTCTATGAGACAACAAAATCGTAGAACGGTATGGAAGTAGAAAGAGTTCCAACAAAGAAGAAAGGCTGGAAATGGTTATCATTCACACATGTCTCAGATGAGAAGTTATCCACGCACACACTCACACATGCATCATATCAAATGTTATACTTATCATGAATATGGTCATGTAGCTGCCATGTGTTATTATCATGATTATTATTTTGCATATGATAGACCCAAAATCAAGAAGATATGGGTCCCTAAGGGTACTGACAAGGCAGGACCCAAACAAGTTTGGGTACTAAAATAAACGATGATTATTGATGCATGTACAGAGCTCCACTAACTCTATCTAGTATCTAAATAGTGGATGCTCAAGTCACATGACTGGTAACAAGGATCTCCTATCAAACTTCGAGGAAAAAGATGGTCATGCAGTTGTTTTTGGAGACAATAACTCTGGAAGACTAGAGGATATGGTTTGATTAGAAATGATGTTGTTTCATTCCGCAAGGTAGCCTATGTTGATGGTTTGAAATACAATCTACTAACCATAAGTCAACTGTGTGACAAAAGACACCAAGTCATCTTCTTCAACAACCAGTGTTAAGTTTGAGACCTGGAAACTAACTTATTAAAGCTGATTGGAACTGGGAAGATAACGTGTATGTGGTAAATCTCACAGAGCTCAGCTCTTCAAAAACAGCTTGCTTTTTTGCCAAAGCTTCGGAAGATGTTAGATGGTTGTAGCATAGGAGATTATCCCACTTGAACTTCAAGAGCATATCAAAGCTTGCCTCCAAAGACCTAGTCTTAGGTTTGCCAAACTTAGTTTCATCAAAGAAAAACCGTGCAAAGTCTGTCAGCTTGGAAAGCAAACGAGAAACTCATTCAAAAGTAATGTAGTCAACTCCAATAATAAGCCTATGCAGTTGCTGCATATGGATCTTTTTGGACATATCCTAACTGCCAGTCTTGGAGGTAAAAGATACTCACTAGTGGTGGTGGATGACTACAATAGGTTCACATAGGTATTCTTTCTAAGCTCTAAGGATGAAACCAACTCTCAACTAATAAAATTCTTTAAGCTGGTTATGAATGAGAAGGGCAAGAAAATCAAAGCAATAAGGAGTGATCATGAAAGGGAGTTTGATTTCTCTAAGGTAGATCAGTTCTGCGCAGATCATGGAATCCATCATAACTTCTTAGCTCCAAAGACTCCACAGCAAAATGGAGTAACTAAGAGAAAGGACAGAACTCTAATTGAGGCAAGAAGGACTCTTCTAGCAGCAGCCCGTCTCCTTGAATACTTTTGGGCTGAAGCTGTCAACATTGCCTGCTATACTCAGAACAGATCCTTAATTCACTCTATGATCAAGAAGACGCCCTACGAGTTGTGGAAAGGAAGAACATCAAGCATCAGTTATTCCATGTGTTTGGTTGTACGTGTTACATCCTCAATAACGGCAAGAGATACCTGAGCAAGTTCCAACCCAAGTCAGACAAAGGGATATTCCTTGGATACTCTATGAAAAGCAAAGCCTATAAAGTGTTCAATAAGAATACACTGAGCGTTGAAGTCTTTATCCATGTTACCTTCAATGAAACTGACCTAGGAGAACCAAGCAAAGGTGTACAATTTGATGAGATCGCAAAGAAGGACCCATCGATCGCAAAGCAGGAGAACCCTACTATTGTAGAAGCTGAAACTGTAGAGCCAAACCTGACGATTGTAGTGCCAGACAAGGATATCGTAGAGTCATTGGTTCCTGAGATAGGAACTCTACAAATTGATGAAGTTGCATAAAGTGAACCAAATCTTGAAGAACTCAGACAAGAAGGCAGAAGGACAAATATTCCAACAGGAAGTAGATGGGCAAGGGATCACACTCGAGATCTAATCATTGGAGCTCCCAATGCAAGGGTTAGAACAAGGCCGACTACTCAAAATGAATGTTTTTTCCTAAGCTTTCTCTCTCAAATGGAGCCCGAGAAGATCGATGAAGCTATAGAAGATTCAAGCTGGATTGAGGCTATGCAAAAGGAGCTGAACTAGTTTGAAAGAAGTAAAGTTTGGAGGCTAGTTCCAAGACTAAAAGATCATCCAGTCGTAGGCACCAAATGGGTTTTCAGAAACAAGATGGATGAAGATGGTGTGATCATAAGGAATAAGGCAAGGCTGGTGGCCAAAGGTTATTTCTCAGGAAGAAGGGATCGACTATGATGAAACCTTTGCTCATGTTGTTAGATTGAAAGCCATCAGAATGTTCCTAGCCTATGCAGCCCATATGAAATTCAAAGTCTTTCAAATGGATGTCAAGAGTGCATTTCTCAATGGTGAACTTCAAGAAGAGGTTTATGTTGAACAACCTCTAGGTTTCGTCAATCCAACTCTCCCTAATTATGTCTATAGATTAAATAAAGCTCTTTATGGTTTAAAACAAGCACCTAGGGCATGGTATGAAACACTAACTAATTTTTTAATTAAAAAAGAATTCACTAGAGGTAGGGTAGACACAACATTGTTACTTAGGAAGCACAAGGATAAAACTCTATTAGTACAAATTTATGTAGATGATATTATTGTTGGTTCTACTGACGAAAAGTTGTGTGAGAGATTTACGAAGTTAATGCAGAGCAAATTTGAGATGAGTATGATGGGTGAGCTGAACTTCTTTCTTGAACTACAAGTAAAGCAGACTGATGAATGCATCTTCATCAACTAAGCCAAGTACATCAAATATTTACTCAAGAAGTATGGTATGGAATTAGCCACACCAATGAAAACTCTTATGGTCTCTGCAACCAAACTTGATAAGGATGAAAATGGTAAATGTATTGATATAACTCAATACAGAGGTATAATAAGATCTCTCATATACTTGACTGCTAGTAGGTCAGATAGCATGTTCTCTACTTGTATTTGTGCTAGATTTCAGGCTAACCCTAAAGAATCTCACTTAATTGTTGTGAAAATGATTTTTAGATATCTCAAGGGTACTCTATATTTGGGATTGTGGTATCCCAATGAGTCTTCCTTTGATCTAATTAGGTATTTAGATGCAAATTTTGTAGGATGCAAGATTGATAGGAAAAACACTAGTGGTACTTGTCAAATGTTAGGGAATGGGCTTGTCTTATGATTCAGCAAGAAGCAGAATTCAGTATTTACTTTAACTACAGAAGCTGAGTACATTGTTGTTGGTAGCTGTTGTGCTCAAATATTATGGATGAAGAATCAACTGGCTAACTATGACTTTGATCTAAAATTTATTCCTATATTATGTGATAATACTAGTGTTATAGCCATAAATCATAATCCTGTCATGCATTCTAGGACTAAGCATATAGACATCAGATACCATTTTATTAGAGATTATGTGCAAAATGAAAATATATCATTACATTTTATTCCAACTAAAAATCAACTTGTTGATGTGTTCACAAAACCATTAGATGAATTCAGATATAATAAATTAACTAGTGAGTTAGGAATGCTAAATATGCATCCTTAGTATTATGCCTTGGGAGTTACTAACTATGTAGGTGAATATCGTAGAATAGTTCAATCAAAGATCAGTTCGTAAAATACTTTATAGTTCGTAGATTGATGGACTATACGAATCAGCTTGTAGAATGGTTCGTAGAGCTAAAATATTCGCAGAGTGGATCATTGGGCAAAGAGATATCGCAGAGTCAAATGCTTCTCAAAAGTTTACTCTACGTTATCCATCCAGTCGCAGAACAAAAGGACAAAAATTAAAGCACGTAAAGATCACCTCCAAAAAGAGCGAGTGAGAAGAAAAAGTTACTACGCTACAGTTGTGAATAGCAGAAATGAAGTGACGTGAACCCAATCAGCACGCGAAACGTGCTCCACTCAGCTGATTTAGAGGGAAGTGAGATAAAATCTTGTCAAATTTTCATCTAACCTTTACTATTCAATCCATCAGCACAACCCCAAAATTTACCCGCTGCCCCATTACGGTGAGAAGAAAAAGTTATTGCGCTACAGTTGCAGTTAATTTTTTTTTAGATAAATTGATTAATTTTACATATTTACTAAATATTATATATAATATATAATAATTAATATATTTAATTATTTATTATATATTAATGACGTCACTAGGTTAATAACTGTTCGACCACTAGTTGGATCAGTGACCTATCCACTTGGTATCTTTTTCTGTTCGATGACCGGTCCGGGTTTGAAAACATTGCTTAAAATTGTTCAAAGACGCTAAGAGGAAGAAGAAAGAAGGAAAGCCTCTTCCCAAGATGTATTTTGGGATGCTTATCAATATTCTCCTAAAGAAGAGGCTGAAAAATCACCTTGAGGACCAGGAAGGAGACCTTTTCAATGTCAACAAGAAAATGACGAAGAAACTCTTCGACAACTGGAAGAAGAATCTAGTTGAGATCCTCCACTCCAAGCAGTCAGAGGGCAGTGAGAAGACCCTCAGTAAGGTGCAGAAACCCGTAACGACCAAGTTGAAGAGGAAGGTTGCTACAATCACAAAAGAAGATTCTTAAGGCTCTGCAACTCCACTTCTACCTGAGTCACTAAAGTCCAGTGTCGACCAACCCCCTTAAAAGGAGGTGCAAAAGACAAAGGCTAGTAAGTTAAGTGGGAAAACAAAAGAACAAAAGGCTAAATCTTTTGACTCATATGACTCAAAGGAGATTCCCATGGATTCTCAAGATATCTCATCTGATCCTTAGAAGAGGGAAAAGGAGATATCAGCACCATTCTCCCAACTAATCAAGAAGAAAGGGTGGAAGAGCAAGCACTCAAGGAAAACATCTTCCAAGCTTCCTCCCAAGCCCAAAATAGCTCAAGCTGAGGAAATGGCTGAAAATATTGAAGTGAGGGCTGAGATGGCCGAAGAGCCAGAGCCAACAGGTATTGAAGTAAGGGCTGAGAAGGTTCAAGTACCTTTGACAACTGTTGATCAAATGATAGCTGAGACGACTTCTGAGCCTGAACTAAATGATGATGATGAGATGGCTGTGATGGTGACTATGTCAGAGCCAACATAAGATGAAAGAGAAATGGTAGTGAAGGTATCTATGCCTGAGCCAAAGAAAAAGAAGAAAAAGAAGCTAATAAAGATGGTTAAAAAGAAGAAGGATGCAGAGAAGAAGAAGAAAAGCAAAAAGAAAATCCTAGAGGTTGCCCAATCACCCAAAGCTATCTCTAAGGGGGGGAGACAATCCAACGATCGTCGAGCTCTTCTGATGATTCTTTGCAGCTAACCAAAGTCATTGATATTGTTATCCGAGACATCAGTAGAGAGTTCAACCAGTGATCGTGAAGCTAGAAAATCTAGAATCTGAGGGGGAGCGACAATTGCTTACTCAAGTAGCCCCTTTAGAGCCATCAATATCAAGGACTGTCAGAATACGCATTGTGTTATAAGAGAAGAAGAAAATCTAAACGCCTACCTTCCTGAAAAGTTCGTAGGAACAAGGGTAGGACGAATGCGCTTAGTCTCTATGAGTGCTGATGAGCTCTTTGACTGCTTCTCTAACATCGAAGTAGACAAAAGAACCACTATCTTTGATCCTGATAGTGATCAACTACTCTACTTCCCGCCACTCATACTATTAATGAGAGTAGTAGCATCTGGAGATCAAAGTTTCATCAGATGGAACTATTCAAGGTTTTCAAATTTGAAGCTGATGGCTCAAAACTTCCCCAGGGTTCTTTCTTTTGCTACCAAGATGTTCTGCAATGAACCCTCTTCTTCTACCTGAACATAAAATAAGGTAACTTTTATTCCTAATTCTCTATTTGTTTTTCATTCTCCTCCTTCATTCATTTCTTACTATGACGAAGTCGTAGAGTCACACACTACGATTTCTTAAAATCCCACGATCGATGTACAAAATGCAAAATTTCTAGTCGTAGAGTCCCAACACTCTACAGCTGATGTACAAACACCTAACTACCTGATCGTAGAGTCCCAACACCCTACGATCGATATTGTAGATAATACTCCGTCTCCTATACACATTCCTTCTGCACATCCTGTTCATATTATGCAGTCGGACATACATTCCTCACCAATAAATATTATACATCTAGATATACCTCCAACCTCTCATACAAATATACCTTCTTCCTCTAACAGTGAGTATTTTGATCTTACTCTTATTATATCATCTCTCTCTCTTTCGGAGCGATAAGGTTGGAATAAACATTTTAATGGAGCAGATTCTTGAATGTGTCTTAATGATTTCCTCCAAAACTCAAATGACTGGACTGCTGGATGTCATTGCAAATGAACTTAATGAAGGTCTTGAAGAGACATCAACTGGGATACAAAAAAGCTTAACTAAAATAAATGAAACTGCATCCAAGGTTCCTGGAGAAATGGGCAAGGAGTTTAGAAAGAAAATGAAAGATATATTCAAGTCCATCTTCGAAAATCTCCAGAAGAGGGATGATATTTTCCTCAAGCAAATAGCTGATCACAAAGCCACCATCGTCACCCTTCAGCAAACTCAAGCAGAATCTATGAAAATCCTCTCTGACAAAGTGTTCGCCCTCAACTCTTCGCTTAATGATTTCAAAGGCATGGTGCTTGATGAGTAGGTTTCATACCTACAAATCGGGTATCAATTAATGCAGATTATTGTTGATTTCTATAGATTTTAGTTACTTTTCATGCATTTTATGTGTTTTTGTAGGATACATGCATTGGGAATTGAAGTGGCGACAATTGGATAAAAGTAGTAGCAAAAGGATCAAAAACTGCAGAGAATGGTACAGCGCGACCGCGCCCAATTTGAACTAGGGGGCAGCGCGGTCGCGTCAGTCTTCAGAGCTCAAGTTGTTCTTTCTGCCAGGGCAGCGCGACCACGCCCCATTCAAGCCTATTCCAAGCGCAGCCGCGCCGGTTTGGGGTTAACCAAAAAGTTAACTTTTCATTTAATTTTGTTAGACACTATAAATAGATGTTTTAAGTTAGTTTTTAGGGATCTTGAATTTTATTGAGCAAAAACCCTAGTTTGGAGACTTAGACGTGGAGACCAAAAGCAATTGCAAGAGCAAGGAGGATTCAACGTAGGAGCAGAAGGAGAGACTTAAGGCTTACGATGTAGATTCTATTCTTTCCTTTAAACTTCTATTTTGTATTTTGAATGCTTAATCAATTGTGGATGATGGATTTTAGTTTAATTATGAACTAAGTTTCTTTTTAAGATTACAATGGATCTTGTTGTGTAGTTTTGATTAATATGCTTCTTTGTTAATTATTTTTAATTAATATTGGATTGTCTATTATGGTTTGCACCTAATTGCTTAATTGCCTGGACAGTAATTACCGTGATAATCTATATGAACTCGAGAGATGGATTATAGGTTTAGATCTGATCATAATAGTATGTGATTATATTTTCTGTATGGTGATGGAATTCATGATTTGTGTCTAGGATAGAGATATACCTATACGTCGCATATAATCTGATAGGAAACCTGTGTGTTAAATCTTTTTTAATTGTAATTCACATAGAGATATAGTGAATTAGTTAATTAGGGTGTTCATCTTAATTCTATCATCTATGAATTTAAGTTGATTTGTTTATGGTACATCGAGAGATGGTCATAAATATTGATAAGTTCTCGATTAACAGTCCGAAATAATTAGCATAATTTGACAGGAAGTATATTGATCAAGGTGAAGCAACAAGTGAAGTTGTAATCTTAAATCTTTAAAATTTGTTCTCAAACTTGTGGTAGTTAGTTTTAGTTAAATTAATCAGTTAATTTCCAAAATTCATAAATCTTTAATTGATTGTTTAATAAAATTGGGTTAATATAAAATTTGGTAGTTGTTATTATAAATTACAGTTTTTTTTCGTGGGAACGATACTCTACTTACACTTTATTACTTGTGGACTGCGTATACTTACGTATTTGTGCTAGTATAGAATTAGGCAAATAAGTTTTTGGCACAATCCTGGTCAGGCTCGTATCAAGTGACAACGACTCAACTCAAGTCCAAAGAGTTCAACAAATGATCTTAATTAATTGGGCTAAAATCTATTCAAGAATGTTCGAAATGAGGCTCAATTTAAGAGGACTACAAGAGGAAAATTAATTCAAGCCAAGTCTACAAATTCGTGTTCATTTGTGTCATTTAATCCACATCAAAGCCGCATTTCATTTTATGAAGGAAATGGATTCAAGGAACATATCACGTTCGTTTGGGGATTTGATTCTAAGCTTAACTATTTGGTTTGAACAAAGGTTTGTGTTTGGTGGCGGAAACAAGAAAGGAGTAAAGAATCAAATTTGGGAATTAATGGCTTAAATCAGCATAACAGGACGGACAGGGTTTATGGGCAGCGGTGCACCCTTCTTAGGGCCGCGACGCACCTTCCTGAGTCGGGCCGCGGCGCACAAGTTCTGTTCCGCACGTCCCAGATTTCTTTAAGCGCGGATTTGCACAGAATTACTAGATTTTTAGCTATGTTTTTGTTTCCAATTCTAATTAGAAGATATATTATATAGGATTTTGTTTCCAAGTCAATTTGTTTATTCTTTATCAATTAGGGTTATTTTTTGGGTAGTATAAATAAGGATTCGCTGATGTAATTCATAAGAACAATTCAGATTAATAAACTTTGTGAGATTATTCTCCTTTTGGTTCTTTAAGAACTCCCAAATTATGCCTGGTTTGTCTATGAAGGTTCAATTGACTTATCATATACTAATTCATAGTTGTGTGTGACGTCTTCTACCGCATCAATTGTCGATTGTACCGAGGTTCATGTTTCAATATAAACACGGGGTTTAGGTGTCGTTGGTGTTCCATTCAACGCAGATTTCATTGCTTGATCGATTGTACTGAGGTTCCTGTTTCATTATAAACACGGGATTTAGGTGTCGTTGGTGTTCCATTCAACGTGTTCGCATTGCTTGATCGATTGTACCAAGGTTCTTGTCTCTTTATTGACGTTAGGTTGTAGTGTCGAGAGAGTTCCACCCAAATAGTTTGCTAGAAACGATCCGGGCAACGACCATCTCATGCAAGCGTGTCGTGGAGTCTATCATTTAGTATCAAAGCTACGTTTTCTAGCTAGTTACTTATCTTTAATTTTCTGTTGAATACAAAAAAAAATTCGTGAAAAAAAATTGTTAGTTTAAAAAAACGTGTTGGGAAAAATTGTATTCGTTTCGAATTATTTGGTAACGAAATCCGCAACGATAATTTATGCATACATCATCAATTCCAAAGGAGAAAAACCTTCAATTTTGCGTTGGTTATCATAAGTCATACCTTCTATGTTTGTTCTTGATAAGTTATTTTTGAATTGAATAGTAAAACTGTGAAATTATTTGGCAAATTCAAAAACAACCTATAAGAGGGAATATTAGAGAGGTAAAAGGCAAGAGTGGTGAGTTTAATAGAGAGTAAAAGCCAATTGAGCGATACACGAGTAATTTCATAATTGTGCGATACATTGTTGAGCGAAACACGTAAGGGAGTGTGTGAGGAAAATTTTATCTACTAACCTTTGTTTTGCAGCAAACATGTATGATTATAATTGTGAAAGTGCTTATGGGTTTCGAAGGAATCCTTTCCAAGGCAGGAATGATCCAGATGCTTATTTGAGATGGAAGGAAAAGATAGAGCGAGAGTTTGACTGTGACGCCCCCACAAATTAATACCGAATGAATAACAACCTTTATGAGTATAATATCACTTACGAACATGAAAGCAAATGATATTATATATGAGTATGAAAGAAATGATATTCTCTACCTTCGTTAACTGGATGTTACTTTCTATGAAGTTTACTAACTTCGGATAATACTAGTATTCTCACAAATACTCACAATAGCCTAATTAACACACTAAGAGAACTTCAGAAATTTAGAGAGAGGGAGGAAGTATAAGCAATGAAGGTGTGAAAATTTCTTAAGCAAACTCTCCCTATTTATAGGAAAATCAAGGTGAGGGCATTTTGGTCTTTTCCCCATATTCTTTTAATATCATCCATCCATTTTTTCTTCCATTAATATCATCCATCCATTTTTTCTTCCATTAATATCATCCATCCATTTTTTCTTCCATTAATATCATCCATCCATTTTTTCTTCCATTAATATCATCCATCCATTTATTCAAAAAGATTAATCCATTATCAAAAGATAATTCCATTATCAAAAGATAATTCCATTTTTCTGTATTATTGTGTTAAATGTATTAATATCACAGATAGCATATACTCGCAATACTGACAACCAGATTATTCCCAGGAAAGAGGGGGCCTTCCATAAAAATGGCGCGCAATTAAATAACCCCTTTCCTTGACAGAATTTCTAGACATTGTCGATAATGCTAAAATATCCTATCAAATGATATAAGTTACAGTGTCGTGACAAATAGTAAAATATATTATGCAGATGCTAATTAACAATTATTGAATCAATAATATAAAACACAGTGCAACATCGTGAGCTACTGTGGAATACCGTGTGCTACTGTGGAATAACGCGTTTTACTGTTCTTTTTATCACCGGGTATTTTAACAGTTATCGGTTAAAGTTTTGCCGCCAATTTCAATCACTTTCTATATCCGACAGTTAACCCGTTGTGGGGCCCACTATCATTGACAATATTGCCATTTCGGCGCCGTCGTACGGTACCGAATATAATATTCCCCGACAGAAAGAATATTTCTCGACAAAAGGAATATTCCCCGACATGCTATTTATCAGATAATTTGCATATAACACCCTTAACTATCATTTATAACAATTAAGCACTTCATTATTTAGAAAAAATAATCATAAAGAAAATAATAAATTTTTATTTCATAAATTCGGGGTCTTACAATCTCCCCTCCTTATGAAATTTCGTCCTCGAAATTGATGTACGTACCTGGCAATTCGAAAAGGTGAGGATACTTTGCTCTCATCTCGGATTCTAACTCCCAGGTCATTTCCTCAACATCATGGTTTCTCCATAAAACTTTAACTTGAGGTATAACCTATGAGCGTAGAATCTGCTCCTTCTTATCCAAGACCTTGACAGGTATCTCTTCGTACGTCAAATCCTCTGCTATCTCGTCTGGTTCTAACTCAATAATGTGGTTTGGATCTTTCACATATTTACGTAGCATGGATATGTGAAAAACATTATGAACACGAGACATGCTTGGCGGTAAGGCGAGTCTGTAGGCCACAGTTCCTACTCGATCGAGGATTTCAAATGGACCGATAAATCGAGGGTTAAGCTTTCCTCTCTTTCCGAATCGCGTAACACCTTTCCACGGAGCAACACGTAAAAATACATGATCTCCGACATTGAATTCCTCGTCTCTTCGATGAAGATCAGCATAACTCTTTTGTCGATCTTGAGCTGTTTGTATATGTTGCCGGATCATTTGGATCTTTTCCGTAGTCATACGTATCAACTCGGGACCCAACAATTTTGCCTCACCTACTTCATCCCAACATGCTGGAGATCGACACCTTCGTCCATACAACGCCTCGAAGGGAGCCATGCCTATACTTGCTTGATAACTGTTGTTGTAAGAGAATTCCACCAATGGCAAGTATTTGTCCCAACTTCCTTTGAAGTCTAGTACGCAGAGTCTTAATAGATCTTCGAGGGTTTGAATAGTCCTTTCCGATTGTCCGTCTGTCTGGGGATGGTATGCAGAACTGAATCGTAATTCAGTGCCCATAGCTTTTTGCAAGCTGACCCAAAATCGTGAAGTGAATCTAGGATCTCGATCAGAAACTATGGATACTGGCATGCCATGCAATCTCATAATCTCGCTAATATACAAATTAGCAAGACGCTCGAGTGAATAGTTTTCTCGTATAGGCAAGAAATGAGCAGACTTGGTCAATCTATCTATAATGACCCAAATTGCGTCTAAGCCTTGAGAAACTTTGGGAAGACCTGTCACAAAATCCATGTTAATGTGTTCCCACTTCCATTCTGGAATCTCAAGTGGTTGCAATGGACCCCTTGGTACTTGATGCTCCGCCTTGACACGTTGACAAGTTAAACATCTTGCGATAAACTCTGCAATTTCTCTCTTCATATTGTTCCACCAAAATGTATGTCGAAGATCACGATACATTTTGGTACTTCCAGGGTGGATTGCAAACGGTGTGTTGTGCGCCTCCATCATGATTTTGTATTTCAATTCAGGGTCGTTAGGAACACACAGTCTAGAGTTGATTCGCAATATTCCTTCTTCGTCGACTCTTGCTTCTGGAATAGCACCTTCTTCTACCTTCTTTTTCATATTCATCAACTCTGGGTCTGTAACTTGAGCAGCTTTAATTTTGTCGATTAAAGCCGGTTCTACTTGTATATTTGCGACCTTCACGTGGGTTCCTGGAGTCTTTAATTCTATCTCCATCGCTTGTAAATCATCCAAAATGGGCCTTTGAGATGTCAATAACGCACTCGTACTTGCATATGATCTTCTACTCAATGCATCAGCTACTACATTCGTCTTTCCAGGATGGTATTGGATGGTATGATCGTAATCTTTCAACAGCTCGAGCCAACGCCGTTGTCGCATGTTGAGTTCCTTATGGGTGAAGAAATATTTGAGACTTTTGTGGTCTGTATAGATCTCCACTTTCTCCCCATACAAGTAATGTCTCCAAATCTTCAACGCGAAAACAACTGCTGCCAACTCTAGATCATGAGTAGGATAATTCCTCTCATATTCCTTGAGTTGCCGAGACGCATAGGCTATAACCTTCCCATGTTGCATGAGAACACAACCTAGTCCTTTGTTTGAAGCGTCGCTGTAGATGACAAATCCTTCCGATCCTGAAGGTATTGCCAATACATGTGCTGAAATGAGCCTTCTTTTGAGTTCTTGAAAACTCTTCTCGCATTCTTCGCTCCATTTGAATGTTGTGCTTTTCCGAGTCAGTTGAGTTAATGGAACGGCTATTCGAGAAAATCCTTCTACGAATCTCCGATAATAACCAGCTAGACCCAGAAAGCTTCGTACTTCGGTTACTGACTTGGGTTGTTCCCAATTTGATACTCCTTCAATCTTCGCCGGGTCAACCGAGATTCCTTCTTTAGAAACCAAGTGACCAAGGAATGCAACTTCCTCAAGCCAGAATTCACATTTCTTCAACTTAGCATATAACTTGTTTTCACGAAGTTTTTGGAGTATCAGCCTCAAGTGTTGCTCATGATCTTCACGACATTTAGAATATATGAGAATGTCATCAATGAAGACAACCACGAAATGATCCAAATATTCCTTGAATATTCGGTTCATCATATCCATGAAAGCAGCAGGAGCATTAGTCAATCCAAAAGACATGACCAGAAATTCATAATGGTCGTACCGAGTTCTAAAGGCAGTCTTTGGAATGTCATCAGCTTTAACTTTCAACTGATGATATCCAGAACGAAGATCGATCTTTGAAAAGAATTGAGCACCTTGTAACTGGTCAAACAGGTCATCAATGCGAGGTAACGGGTACCTATTTTTAATGGTGACATGGTTTAACTCCCGATAGTCAATGCAAAGTCTCATACTCCCGTCTTTCTTCTTTACGAATAAAACAGGAGCACCCCAAGGCGATGTACTCGGACGTATGAAACCGCTGTCTAACAACTCCTGTAATTGGACCTTTAACTCTTGAAGTTCAATAGGGGCCATTCGATATGGGGTTTTGGAAATAGGTTTCGTACCGGGTTCAAGGTCGATACAAAATTCAATTTCACGGTCTGGGGGTAGGCCAGGAAGTTCTTCAGGAAATACGTCAGGGAACTCATTAACAACAGAAATATTTTTCAAATCTGACGTACTTTTATTTAAATCCGTTACATGGGCTAAGAAGGCTTGACATCCGTTTTTCAATAAACGAATGGCTTTGTGACTAGAAATGATGGTTATTGATTTCAATGGTTTGGTTGCTTGAATTCGCATAATAGGTTGATTAGGAATATGAAAACTAATAACCTTACGAAAGCAATCAATTTTAGCATGATGAACAGTTAACCAATCAATTCCTAATATCACATCAAATTCATGCATGTTCAAGGAGATAAGATCAACAGGTAATGTGATGGTGCCGATTTGAACAAAGCAAGATTTATAGACCGTAGATGTAACGAATGTTTGCGCTAATGGTGTTTCGACAGATAAGTCAAAATCTAATTTTTCAGGAGCCAAATTCAGGCGTTGAGCACATGTTGGTGAAATAAAAGAGTGGGTAGAACCAGTATCTAATAAGGTATAGACTTCATAAGAGTTAATAAGTAGTTTACCCGTTATAACCTCGTTCGAATTCTGCGCTTTTTGTGACGTCACAACAAAAGCTCTCCCCTGGACCACAGACTTTGACTTGTCCGTGACCGCCTTCGGTGTCATCATCGCAGCTGGACTTGACTTCGCTGCATGACAAAAGCGAGCTATATGGCCTTCCTTTCCACAATTATAACATACTTGGGATGGCGATTGTGTACAATTTGGACTGATGTGTCCTTCCTTCCCACACCTGAAACATCTAACAGGTGGTCGTTCTCCTTCCTTCGAAACTGGTACTGGTGCTGGTACTGACGTTGGTGCTTTTCCATGGTTGTTGTTGAATCTCCTCTTCTTGGAATTGTTGCCACTTGACTCACTCCTTCTGTTATCCGGGCCAGGATTACCACCGAAGTGGTTACCATTTCCGGTGTTGTGATTCCCTCCTCGCTGATTATCATTATTCCGATAATTGCTGCCACCATTACGATTATTACCGTGATTTTGCTCTCGTGGTTGGGTGTTGCTTCCTGGTTGTAGTAGTCCTCTTTCCTGCTCCACTACTTGAGCCCTATCCACAGCATCTGCGTATATACAAATTTTATGAGAAACGAGATATTGGCTAATCTCTGGTTTCAAACCTCGTAGGAACATTCGTGTCATTCGTTTTTTAGTATCCACTAAATGGGATGCAAAACGCGACAGCTCGGCGAACTTGGCTTCGTACTGTGACACCGTCATGTTGTTCTGTTCTAGTTTGATGAATTCTACCTCCTTCATATGACGAATACTTTCCGGGAAATACTTCTCGTTAAATAATTCCTGGAACTCGACCCAAGACATCTCGAGTGCCGAGCAATGGGTACGTTTCACTGATTCCCACCAATGATCTGCTTCTCCTCGCAACATGAAGGTGGCAAAAGGAACCTTTTGGTCGTCCGTGCAATGCAGTACATCAAATATCTTCATTAATTGTTTAAGCCATGACTCTGCCTTGAGTGGATCTGGCTTGCCAAAAAATTCAGGTGGTCCCAATTCTTTGAACTGCTTGGCAGTGACCATCTGTACATTATCAGCGTTTCTGCCAGTATTATAGACATGAGCTCTTCTCGTCTGGTTCTGCATGTATTGCATGAAGTTCCTAAAAATTTCATCATTCATCCGGTTGTTAGCATCATGATTAGCATCATGGTGTTCTGAGTTTGCACCCGTATTATTTGTGGCTTCCTGGTTTTCAGCCACAATAGTCTCATAGTGAATCTCTTGGTTTTCAGATGCCATTCTGAAATGTGATCACAAAACAAAGATTAGTTAAAGAAATAGACATGCAACATATTGTCCCTATAACCAAACCAATTACTTAAATAACCAAAAAATAGCTTAGGTAGGACACACTAGCAAAGGATTTTACTCGTCTCTCCCCTCCTAGTTCTGATCCCAGATCTCTACCAGAGATCATATCCCTAAGCTCTGATACCAACTGTGACGCCCCCACAAATTAATACCGAATGAATAACAACCTTTATGAGTATAATATCACTTACGAACATGAAAGCAAATGATATTATATATGAGTATGAAAGAAATGATATTCCCTACCTTCGTTAATTGGATGTTACTTTCTATGAAGTTTACTAACTTCGGATAATACTAGTATTCTCACAAATACTCACAATAGCCTAACACACTAAGAGAACTTCAGAAATTTAGAGAGAGGGAGGAAGTATAAGCAATGAAGGTGTGAAAATTTCTTAAGCAAACTCTCCCTATTTATAGGAAAATCAAGGTGAGGGCATTTTGGTCTTTTCCCCATATTCTTTTAATATCATCCATCCATTTTTTCTTCCATTAATATCATCCATCCATTTTTTCTTCCATTAATATCATCCATCCATTTTTTCTTCCATTAATATCATCCATCCATTTATTCAAAAAGATTAATCCATTATCAAAAGATAATTCCATTATCAAAAGATAATTCCATTATCAAAAGATAATTCCATTATCAAAAGATAATTCCATTTTTCTGTATTATTGTGTTAAATGTATTAATATCACAGATAGCATATACTCGCAATACTGACAACCAGATTATTCCTAGGAAAGAGGGGGTCTTCCATAAAAATGGCGTGCAATTAAATAACCCCTTTCCTTGACAGAATTTCTAGACATTGTCGATAATGCTAAAATATCCTATCAAATGATATAAGTTACAGTGTCGTGGCAAATAGTAAAATATATTATGCAGATGCTAATTAACAATTATTGAATCAATAATATAAAACACTGTGCAACATCGTGAGCTACTGTGGAATACCGTGTGCTACTGTGGAATAACGCGTTTTACTGTTCTTTTTATCACCGGGTATTTTAACAGTTATCGGTTAAAGTTTTGCCGCCAATTTCTATCACTTTCTATATCCGACAGTTAACCCGTTGTGGGGCCCACTATCATTGACAATATTGCCATTTCGGCGCCGTCGTACGGTACCGAATATAATATTCCCCGACAGAAAGAATATTTCTCGACAAAAGGAATATTCCCCGACATGCTATTTATCAGATAATTTGCATATAACACCCTTAACTATCATTTATAATAATTAAGCACTTCACTATTTAGAAAAAATAATCATAAAGAAAATAATAAATTTTTATTTCATAAATTCGGGGTCTTACATTGACTATCATGGCTATTTGGAGCGGAGAAAGTTCAAACTCGTGGTTCAAGATTTTTCTGGTCATGTAGCTATATGGTGGGATCAATTTGTGCTTAGCAGGCAAAGATGTGGAGAGCATCTGATCGAGACATAGGAGGAGTTAAAAACTGTGATGAGGAAGCGGTTTGTTCCAGTACAACTTAACAGGAGGAATGATTATGCATCTCCAAGACATGTAGAGCAACCTTCAAGGCGATCAACATGGGATGATGAAAGGAAGGATCATAGGCAGGGAGATTCGCATCGAAGATAGTCACGAGAAACTCCTAAGGTGACTAGGGAACAATTGTTTTCAAAGGAGGCAAGAGAGGACATCATGGATTCATTTCGTAAGGGGATAGAGGATTGTTGGATGCCAAGGAGCAAAAGGAGCAAGATTAGCTGAGAGAGTAAGAAAATGAAAAAGAATATGCGGTCCAAGGAGAATTGTTAGATTCCATTGTGTAAGATGAAGTCTATGAAGAATCAATGTTTGTACAAAAAGAAAGTGAACGACAAAAAGAAATTGTTCAAAAGATTGAAAAGTGTAAGATCCCGACTTTATGAAATAAAAGTTTATTATTTTCTTTATGATTATTTTTCTAAATAGTAAGGTGCTTAATTGTTATAAATGATAGTTAAGGGTGTTATATGCGAATTATCTGATAAATAGTGTATGTCGTGGAATATTCCTTTTGTCGGGGAATATTCTTTTTGTTGGAGAATATTATATTCGGTACCGTACGACGGCGCCGAAATATCAAAATATTAGTGGGCCCCATAAATGATAAAATTATCAGCGATAGTGGGCCCCATTATCGGATACTGAAAGCGACAGTATTTTGTCAACAGTATTATCACCGACAACTGTTGAAATACCCGGTAATAAAAAGAATAGTAAAATACGTTATTCCACAGTAGTACGCGGTATTTCACAAACACACGGTATTGCACAGTATTTTAAATTATTGATTCAATAATTGATAAAGTAGCAATTACACAGTATTTTGATTCAATAATTACAATAGCATCCGCATGGTACTTTTTATTATTTATCATGGCACTGTAACTCATATTATTTGTTATGATATTTTAGCATTATTGACGGAGTCTAATTTAGGGGTACCTAATTGAAATTTTGAAATTCACATGCTGTGAACTATTGGTTCACATGATGGAACTATTGGTTCACATGTGGGAACTATTGGTTCACATGTAGGAACTATTAGGGGATGTTATGCAAGATTGATAATACTTGAGGGATTATATTAAAAATAGAGGCAAAGATGGAGGTACTAAAGTGTAATAAGTCGAGCCCTTATTGTGCAATTAATAAAACTTGGTTTTCCTATAAATAGGAGGGGTTATCTTAAGAAATCTACACACCTTCCTTGCATATACTTCCTCTCTCTCTAAATTTCTCCAGTTCTCTTAGTGTGCTAGGCTATTGTGAGTATTTGTGAGAATACTAGTATTGTCCAAGTTAGTAAACTTCATAAAAAGCAACATCCAATCACTTATTAACGAAGGTAGGGGATATCATTTCTTTCATACTCTTATGTAATATCATTTGCTTCCTTGTTCGTAAGTGATATTATACTCAGAAAGGTTGTTATTCATTCCGTATTAATTTGTGGGGATAACCTGTCCGTGCGGATTGACGCATGTCTGGTGAATACCCTTCTGTATTCATTCTTTATTACACTGTGGGAATAACCTGTATGTACGGAGTGTCGTACCTGGTGAATACCCTTCTGTATTCATTCCTTATTATTCTGTGGGAATAACCTGTATGTACGGAGTGTCGTACCTGGTGAATATCCCTTTGTATTTGTTCCTTATTAATCTGTGGGTATAACCTGTCCGTGCGGATTGACGCATGCCTGGTGAATAACCCTTCGTATTCATTAGTTATTAATCTTTTGTGGAAATAATCTGTCTACACGGATTACCGCATGACGGGTGAAAACCCATTTGCAGTTTCATATATTCTGTTATACTTGTATAACGTATCATTTCTTTTGTACTCTTTAAGGAATATCTTTTCTTTCACATTTCTCCATTTATGATAAGAAATCTCTGTTTGTTTCCAAAACCTTATTTTAAATGGTGAAAATCCTTAAAAATTTGTTGAATATCCTTAATAGTTTGTGCTTCATCTAATATCTTTTCACCTGAATCTTTCTATTTCGTTTGATACGATATAGTTGAATCGTGAATTTTATTTTTGAATATCATTCTTGAATTTGACTCCACAATTTGGTCATCATGTTGGCAATTTGGTCAACCTTCGACACTGGATAAATTAAACATTTATTCTTATTCTTGATCTCACTGTATTCATTCTATATCATTGTCATCATCCTCATCCTTAAATTGTGGTGATAGTTCTCTTTGACCCGTAGTGCAAAGATGAACTGGCGTGACATGATTTTGACCAAGCTGTGTATTGGTATTATCATGACTTTTGGTGTTACAAACAAAGGCGTATGGTGAAAGTTCTCTTTGGCCTGTAGTGCAAAGATGAACTGGCGTTTGGCATGATCATGACCGGTGATGTTACAAATAAATATATTTGTCACATAATGCAAAGAGAGGCTGTTGAATATAAATTGTTGATTTAGATGTTCATAAACAGGAACTGTTGATTGGTGTTACAGGGATAAAATATTGGTGGTGATCCTTTAACTTATAGAAGATGGTAGATATTATAATCTGCTTGACTCTTCTAATGGATTATTCGTTCTGTTGCAGTTGTTGTTATTGAACAATTATAATATCTTTAAATCTCTGATTTATTTTGGTTGAAGGCTAAAGATAATTTTATTCTTCATTATCTTAGTCATGATATTTCCTACTGGGCTATTTGTGCTCACTCTTTTCCTTTTTGTTCCATTGTTCTCCTCAGGAAAAGAGAGTGTAGCGGGAACTAGCCGGAGAATGGAGTGATGGTCCGAGACAATAGAAATATCTCAATACAATATTATTAGTGTGGCAATAAGTGTATTGAGAATTTAAGATGTATTTGTATTGTGTTGTCGTATTTTGCACAACACTTATTAGTTGTAAATGAGAAAATTCATATTTGTATTTGTATTTTGTGAAATGTTATTGGCGACTCAAAATGGGTTGTATGGACCTATTTTGGGGGCATCACAGTTGGTATCAGAGCTTAGGGATATGATCTCTAGTAGAGATCTGGGATTAGAACTAGGAGGGGAGTGACGAGTAAAATCCTTCGCTAGTGTGTCCTACCTAAGCTATTTTTGTTATTTAAGTAATTGATTTAGTTATAGGGACAAGATGTTGCATGTCTATTTCTTTAACTAATCTTTGTTTTGTGATCACATTTCAGAATGGTATCTGAAAACCAAGAGATTCACTATGAGACCATTGTGGCTGAAAACCAGGAAGCCACAAATAATACGGGTGCAAACTCAGAACATCATGATGCTAATCATGATGCTAACAACAGAATGAATGATGAAATGTTTAGGAACTTCATGCAACACATGCAAAATCAGGCAAGAAGAGCTCCTGTCTACAATACTGGCAGAAACGCTGATAATGTACTGATGGTCACTGCCAAGCAGTTCAAAGAATTGGGACCACCTGAATTTTTTGGCAAGCCAGATCCACTCAAAGCAGAGTCATGGCTTAAACAATTAACAAGATATTTGATGTACTGCATTACACAGATGACCAAAAGGTTCCTTTTGCCACCTTTATGCTGCGAGGAGAAGCGGATCATTGGTGGAAATCTGTGAAACGTACCCATCATTCGGCACTCGAGATGTCTTGGGTCGAATTCCAGAAATTATTTAACGAGAAGTATTTCCCGAAAAATATTCGCCATATGAAGGAGGTGGAATTCATCAAACTGGAACAGAACAACATGACAGTGTCACAGTACGAAGCCAAGTTTGCCGAGCTGTCGCGTTTTGCATCCCATTTGGTGGACATTGAGAAACGGATGAGGACTACTACAACCAGGAAGCAACACCCAACAACGAGAGAAAAATTATGATAATAATCGTAATGGTGGCAATAATTATCGAAATAATGATAATCAGCGAGGAGGGAATCACAACACCGAAAATGGTAACCACTTTGGTGGTAATCCTGGCCCGGATAACAGAAGGAGTGAGTCAAGTGGCAACAATTCCAAGAAGAGGAGATTCAACAACAACCATGGAAAGGCACCAACGTCAGCACCAGTACCAGTTTCGAAGGAAGGAGAACGACCACCAGTTAGATGTTTCAGGTGTGGGAAAGGACACATCAGTCTAAATTGTACACAATCGCCATCCCAAGTATGTTATAATTGTGGAAAAGAAGGCCATATTGCTCGCTTTTGTCATGCAGCGAAGTCAAGTCCAGCTGCAATGATGACACTGAAGGCGGTCACGGACAAGTCAAAGTCTGTGGTTCAGGGAAGAGCTTTTGTCGTGACGTCACAAAAAGCGCAGAATCCGAACGAGGTTATTACGGGTAAACTACTTATTAACTCTTGTGAAGTCTATGCCTTATTAGATACCGGTTCTACCCACTCTTTTATTTCACCAACATGTGCTCAACGCCTGAATTTGACTCCTGGAAAATTAGATTTTGACTTATCTGTTGAAACACCATTAGCACAAACATTCGTTACATCTATAGTCTATAAATCTTGCTTTATTCAAATCGGCACCCTCACATTACCTGTTGATCTTATCTCCTTGAACATGCATGAATTTGATGTGATTTTAGGAATTGACTGGTTAACTGCTCATCATGCTAAAATTGATTGCTTTCGTAAGGTCATTAGTTTTCATATTCCTAATCAACCTATTATGCGAATTCAAGCAACCAAACCATTGAAAACAATAACCATCATTTCTAGTCACAAAGTCATTCGTTTATTGAAAAACGGATGCCAAGCTTTCTTAGCCCATGTAACGGATTTAAACAAAAGTACGTCAGATTTGAATTATATTTCTGTTGTTAATGAGTTCCCTGACGTATTTCCCGAAGAACTTCCTGGCCTACCCCCAGACCGTGAAATTGAATTTTGTATCAACCTTGAACCCGGTACAAAACCCATTTCTAAAACCCCATATCGAATGGCTCATATTGAACTTCAAAAGTTAAAAGTCCAACTACAAGAGTTGTTAGATAGTGGTTTCATACGTCTGAGTACATCGCCTTGGGGTGCTCCTGTTTTATTCGTAAAGAAGAAAGACAGGAGTATGAGACTTTGCATTGACTATCGGGAGTTAAACCATGTCACCATCAAAAATAGGTATCCGTTACCTCGCATTGATGACCTGTTCGACTAGTTACAAGGTGCTCAATTCTTTTCAAAGATCGACCTCCGTTCTGGGTATCATCAGTTGAAAGTTAAAGCTGATGACATCCCAAAGACTGCATTCAGAACTCGATACGGGCATTATGAATTCCTAGTCATGTCTTTTGGATTGACTAATGCTCCTGCTGCTTTCATGGATATGATGAACCGGATATTCAAGGATTATTTGGATCATTTCGTGGTTGTCTTCATTGATGACATTCTCATATATTCTAAAAGTCGTAAAGATCATGAGTAACACTTGAGGCTGATACTCTAAAAGCTTCGTGAAAACAAGTTATATGCTAAGTTGAAGAAATGTGAATTCTGGCTTGAGGAAGTTGCATTCCTTGGTCACTTGGTTTCTAAACAAGGAATCTCGGTGGACCTAACGAAGATTGAAGCAGTATCAAATTGGGAACAACCTAAGTCAGTAACCAAAGTACGGAGCTTTCTGGGTCTAGCTGGTTATTATCGGAGATTCGTAGAAGGATTTTCTCGAATAGCCATTCCATTAACTCAACTGACTTGGAAAAGCACAACATTCAAATGGAGCGATGAATGCGAGAAAAGTTTTCAAGAACTCAAAAGAAGGCTCATTTCAGCACCTGTATTAGCAATACCATCAGGATCAGAAGGATTTGTCATCTACAGCGACGCTTCAAGCAAAGGACTAGGTTGTGTTCTCATGCAACATGGGAAGGTTATAGCCTATGCGTCTTGACAACTCAAGGAATATGAGAGGAATTATTCGACTCATGATCTAGAGTTGGCAGCAGTCGTTTTCGCGTTAAAGATTTGGAGACATTACTTGTATGGAGAGAAAGTGGAGATCTATACAGACCACAAAAGTCTCAAATACTTCTTCACCTAGAAGGAACTCAACATGCGACAGCGGCGTTGGCTCGAGCTGTTGAAAGATTACGACCATACCATCCAATACCATCCTGGAAAGGCGAACGTAGTAGCCGACGCATTGAGTAGAAGATCGTATGCAAGTACGAGTGCATTACTGACATCGCAGAGGCCCATTTTGGATGATTTACAAAGGATGGAGATAGAGTTAAAGACTCCAGGAACCCACGTGAAGATCGCACATATACGGGTAGAACCGACTTTAATCGACAAAATTAAAGTTGCTCAAGTTATAGACCCGGAGTTGGTAAATATAAAGAAGAAGGTACAAGAAGGTGCTATTCTAGAAGCAAGAGTCGACGAAGACGGGATACTTCGAGTCAACTCTAGACTGTGTGTTCCTAACGACCCTGACTTGAAATACAAAATCATGATGGAGGCACACAACACACCGTTTGTAATCCACCCCGGAAGTACCAAAATGTATCGTGATCTTCGACATACATTTTGGTGGAACAATATGAAGAGGGAGATTGTAGAGTTTATCGCAAGATGTTTAACTTGTCAATGTGTCAAGGCGGAGGATCAAGTACCAAGGGGTCCATTGTAACCACTTGAGATTCCAGAATGGAAGTGGGAATACATCAACATGGATTTCGTGACAGGTCTTCCCAAAGTTTCTCAAGGCTTAGACGCAATTTCGATCATTATAGATAGATTGACCAAGTCTGCTCATTTCTTGCCTATACGAGAAAACTATTCGCTCGAGCGTCTTGCTAGTTTGTATATTAGCGAGATTATAAGATTGCATGGCATGCCAGTATCCATCGTTTCTGATCGAGATCTTAGGTTCACTTCACGATTTTGGGTCAGCTTACAAAAAGTTATGGGTACTGAATTATGATTCAGTTCTGCATACCATCCCCAAACAGATGGGCAATCGGAAAGGACTATTCAAACCCTTAAAGATCTATTAAGACTCTGCGTACTAGACTTCAAAGAAAGTTAGGACAAATACTTGCCATGGGTGGAATTCTCTTACAATAACAGTTATCAAGCAAGTATAGGCATGGCTCCCTTCGAGGCGTTGTATGGACGAAGGTGTCGATCTCCAGCATGTTGGGATGAAGTAGGTGAGGCAAAATTGTTGGGACCCGAGTTGATACGTATGACTACGAAAAAGATCCAAATGATCCGGCAACGTATACAAACAGCTCAAGATCGACAAAAGAGTTATGCCGATCTTCATCGAAGAGACGAGGAATTTAGTGTCGGAGATCATGTATTTTTACGTGTTGCCCCGTGGAAAGGAGTTATGAGATTCGGAAAGAAAGGAAAGCTTAACCCTCGATTTATCGGCCCAGTTTAAATCCTCGACCGAGTAGGAACTATGGCCTACAGACTCGCCTTACCGCCAAGCATGTCTCGTGTTCATAATGTTTTTCACATATCCATGCTACGTAAATATGTGAAAGATCCAAACCACATTATTGAGTTAGAACCAGACGAGATAGCAGAGGATTTGACGTACGAAGAGATACCTGTCAAGGTCTTAGATAAGAAGGAACAGATTCTACGATCAAAGGTTATACCTCAAGTCAAAGTTTTATGGAGAAACCATGATGTTGAGAAAATGACCTGGGAGTTAGAATCTGAAATGAGAGCAAGGTATCCTCACCTCTTCGAAATGCCAGGTACGTACGTCAATTTCGAGGACGAAATTTCATAAGGAGGGGAGATTGTAAGATCCCGACTTTATGAAATAAAAGTTTATTATTTTCTTTATGATTATTTTTCTAAATAGTAAGGTGCTTAATTGTTATAAATGATAGTTAAGGGTGTTATATGCGAATTATCTGATAAACAGTGTATGTCGGGGAATATTCCTTTTGTCGGGAAATATTCTTTTTGTCGGAGAATATTATATTCGATACCGTACGACGACGCCGAAATATCAAAATATTAGTGGGCCCCACAAATGATAAAATTGTCAACGATAATGGACCCCATTGTCGGATACTGAAAGCGACAGTATTATCACCGACAACTATTGAAATACCCGGTAATAAAAAGAACAGTAAAACGCGTTATTCCACAGTAGTACGCGGTATTTCACAAGCACACGGTATTGCACAGTATTTTAAATTATTGATTCAATAATTGATAAAGTAGCAATTACACAGTATTTTGATTCAATAATTACAATAGCATCCGCATGGTACTTTTTATTATTTATCATGGCACTGTAACTCATATTATTTGTTATGATATTTTAGCATTTTTGACGGATTAAAAGTGGAGTCTAATTTAGGGGTACCTAATTGAAATTTTGAAATTCACATGATGGAACTATTGGTTCACATGTGGAAACTATTGGTTCACATGTGGGAACTATTAGGGGATGTTATGCAAGATTGATAATACTTGAGGGATTACATTAAGAATAGAGGCAAAGATAGAGGTACTAAAGTGTAATAAGTCGAACCCTTATTGTGCAATTAATGAAACTTGGTTTTCCTATAAATAGGAGGGGTTATCTTAAGAAATCTACACACCTTCCTTGCATATACTTCCTCTCTCTCTAAATTTTTTCAGTTCTCTTAGTGTGCTAGGCTGTTGTGAGTATTTGTGAGAATACTAGTATTGTCCAAGTTAGTAAACTTCATAAAAAGCAACATCCAATCACTTATTAATGACGGTAGGGGATATCATTTCTTTCATACTCTTATGTAATATCATTTGCTTTCTTGTTCGTAAGTGATATTATACTCAGAAAGGTTGTTATTCATTCCGTATTAATTTGTGGGGATAACCTGTCGTGCGGATTGATGCATGTCTGGTGAATACCCTTTTATATTCATTTCTTATTACTCTATGGGAATAACCTGTATGTACGGAGTGTCGTACCTGGTGAATACCCTTCTGTATTCATTCCTTATTATTATGTGGGAATAACCTGTATGTACGGAGTGTCGTACCTGGTGAATATCCCTTTGTATTTGTTCCTTATTAATCTGTGGGTATAACCTGTCCATGCGAATTGACGCATACCTGGTGAATAACCCTTCGTATTCATTACTTATTAATCTTTTGTGGAAATAATCTGTTTACGCGGATTACCGCATGACGGGTGAAAACTCATTTGCAGTTTCATATATTCTGTTATACTCGTATAACGTATCATTTCTTTTGTACTCTTTAAGGAATATCTTTTCTTTCACATTTCTCCATTTATGATAAGAAATCTCTGTTTGTTTCCAAAACCTTATTTTAAATGGTGAAAATCCTTGAAAATTTGTTGAATATCCTTAATAGTTTGTGTTTCATCTAATATCTTTTTATCTGAATCTTTCTATTTCGTTTGATACGATATAGTTGAATCGTGAATTTTATTTTTGAATATCATTCTTGAATTTTACTCCATAATTTGGTCATCATGTTGGCAATTTGGTCAACCTTCGACACTGGATAAATTAAACATTTATTCTTATTCTTGATCTCACTGTATTCATTCTATATCATTGTCATCATCCTCATCCTTAAATTGTGGTGATAGTTCTCTTTGGCCCGTAGTGCAAAGATGAATTGGCGTGACATGATTTTGACCAAGCTGTGTATTGGTATTATCATGACTTTTGGTGTTACAAACAAAGGCGTATGGTGAAAGTTCTCTTTGGCCTGTAGTGCAAAGATGAACTGGCGTTTGGCATGATCATGACCGGTGATGTTACAAATAAATATCTTTGTCATATAGTGCAAAGAGAGGCTGTTGAATATAAATTGTTGATTTAGATGTTCATAAACAGGAACTGTTGATTGGTGTCACAGGGATAAAATATTGGTGGAGATCCTTTAACTTATAGAAGATGGTAGATATTATAATCTGCTTGACTCTTCTAATGGATTATTCGTTCTGTTGCAGTTGTTGTTATTGAACAATTATAATATCTTTAAATCTCTGATTTATTTTGGTTGAAGGCTAAAGATAATTTTATTCTTCATTATCTTAGTCATGATATTTCCTACTGGGCTATTTGTGCTCACCCTTTTCCTTTTTGTTTCATTGTTCTCCTCAAGAAAAGAGAGTGTAGCTGGAACTAGCCGAGGAATGGAGTGATGGTCCGAGACAATAGAAATATCTCAATACAATATTATTAGTGTGGCAATAAGTGTATTGAGAATTTAAGATATATTTATATTGTGTTGTCGTATTTTGCACAACACTTATTAGTTGTAAATGGGAAAATTCATATTTATATTTGTATTTTGTGAAATGTTATTGGCGACTCAAAATGGGTTGTATGGACTTATTTTGGGGGCGTCACAAAAAGAGTGAGGAAGAAAACAAAATAGAGTGAGAAAAATGAGAATGAAAAAAATAGAGAGATTGAAAAGAATGAAAATGAAAAAAAATAGAGAGATTGAAAATAAACGAGAGAAAGAAAAAGTTAAGAGAAAAAGTGAGCAAAAAGAAAAGAGAGAAATAAGTGACTATGAAAAAGAGAGTGAGTGTGAAAGAGAATTGTATTTTAAAAAGTCAATGACTGTACATTCGTACGAGACGACACTTTTGAGTACTAACCCGATTAACTCTATTTTATCTAGTTCTGTTGTTTCTCTTATACAGGCGAGTGAATGCATATCCAATGCTATCATTCCATATCCGTCAGCTTATGGTGTTCTTGAGGAGACGAAGGAATCACCGAGGTAGGTTAGAGAGTTGATAGAACCTCTCGTGGATGAAGTCATGAGTGCATGTGTCGTTCATGAGATCATAGTACCTAAGTGGGATAAGATGTCGAGCATGTTTGTCGATTTTAAATTGGTAAACAAGTATCATTGTTATTTTCTTTACTTACATAATATGTTTGATAAATTGCATAGTACTTATGTTTTATCTACAATTGTTGATGAACATCTGATGACAATGCTTAATCAAAGTAGTGTGAGAGATTGTGATGGATGGAAAATTGTGTTAACATGTGATTTGTATAGGTGGATAGTTATTTCTGTTAGATTAACTAATGTATCTAGTATTTTCATGAGTTTATTAAAACATGTTTTGCATGCTTCCATTGATAAATTTGTTAGTAATTATTTTGATGGTAGAATCGTCTTTGTCATAAACTATGGAGGTTATTTGATATTTGTTGAGTTAGTGTATGATCATGTTGCCTATTCTCGTTTTCAATGTTCTTACTATCATTTGGTATATTCTCATTTTCGTTACTTGCATGAAATTCATTCTAGGTTTTCTTATCCATATGTTGAGTTAGGTTTTCATGCTAGTCAATCTTTACATGAGTTGTCGTTAGTTGACAGTGGTAGTAATCATGAATTTTCGTTAGAGCAATCTTTATTGCATTTCTTGCTATCATTTGATATTGATTTGATAAGTGTTTATCGTCAGGTTGGAGTTAGATATGATTTACATGCTTGTTTAGTTAGATCAATTAGATTAACTAATGCATTAAATGTTTTCGTATTAAATCATATTTTGTATTCATTCATAGGAAAATTTGTTATTATTTGTTTTGATGATATTCCTATTTTTGTCAACGCTTAGGAAAATTCTTTAGCACTTGTTGAGTTTGTTTGTGATCATCGTTAATATGCTATTTAAGTTTTCATCTTGTAAAGTTGGAAGTGACCTTTTTCCATTGATGCGATTGCTTAATTTTGAATGTGTTAATGTCAATGGAAGGGGAAAGGTTGATTTTGTTTTGTAGATTCGGGATGGAATCTTACTCATCGAGGGGGAAAGTATGATTCATTGTGTAAATGCATTCGAACAATGCATTGAGAGTCTACAGAGAAGTGTTTTGAATATTGTTCTAGTAGACTATGCGTGTAAATTTAAATTATTTGATTTCTTTGTGATTAGACAAAAGATACTTGTTGATTGCGTTTGTTTTGTGTTTAATCCAGGAATTCAAGAGTATTTGCATCTGCGATGTGGGAAGTTTGAAAGATTGTTATTTGATCCAGGTGCAATGGAATGATTAGTGCGAATGATCGAGGTCACAAGATTCATTTTTGATCCGGGAATTCGTAAATAGGAGTTTATTCAATGTGAAGAGTTCTACATGTTGATGTTTAATCCAGAAGGATATAAAATTTTTCATAGTTTTATTTGCTTTTATTTTATTATTTTTGCGTTTATGTCGTTAGGTAGTAATTTTGATTGCATTTCTGCTTTAGCTGCTAATTTAGTTTATTTTGATGTAGTTAGTGCGTTGGAAGTATTTGAGCTACGCGTGGAAGAACATCGTGTTGGTGTGGACAAGATCTTGATTAAAGAAGATCAAAAGTTTAAGTTTCCAGGTGGTGGTATGAAGAGTTTGCAGTGTGTTATGATATGTCTAACATCGCTTGGAAGGAAACATTTAAGAGTTGTTCATGTCATTACAAAGGAAATGCCAGATGTTGTTGTGTTCTTTACAAGATTTTAATTTTTTGATGATTCTTATCATATTCTTACTTGCATTTTTGATATTGCTTATATACTATATATGCTAGGTGAGACTTGTGATTATGTTTTATTTGATGCTACTAACTTGGTTTGTTTTTATGTAGGGTCAGGTTTGTGGATAAATCATTTTCAAGAGGGGGGATGCCAGATTTGAGGACAAATCCTTTTTAAGAGGAGGGAAATGAGGCTCGTATCAAATGTCAATGACTCAACTCAAGTCCAAGGGGTTCAACAAATGATCTTAATTAATTGGGCTAAAATCTATTCAAGAATGTTCGAAATGAGACTCATTTCAAGAAGACTACAAGAGGAAAATCAATTCAAGCCAAATCTACAAATCCGTGTTCATTTGTGTCGTTTAATCCATGACAAAGCCGCATTTCATTTTATGAAGGAAATGGATTCAAGGAACATATCAACGCATTCGTTTGGGGATTTGATTCTAAGCTTAACTATTTGGTCCATACAAAGGTTTATGTTTGGTGGCGGAAACAAGAAAGGAGTAAAGAATCAAATTTGGGAATTGTCGACGCCGGGAGGGATCGCTTCCGTCGCGATGTTTATCCTTTCCAATTTTAGCCTTCTCATTAGATGATTTTTGGAAAAGGTCGGCATTAATGTCGACGGGGTTTTGAAATATCGTTTTTTTATGATGAGTCAATTAATCAGAGTCGCCAGTTGGTATATTTGAAATGGATGTACCAACTCATCCGAGTTTCGTTCTTTTGTAAATCGCTGGCTCATATGTGACTCCGAATTATTTGGTCTACGAACCGAGATTCATAGAGTTCGGGGGCTTGCTTAAGCGAGGAGAAGGTATTAGGCACCCCCCGACTTCCGTGAAACACGGTTACCGCAATCTTGATGATTTTTCTATCCTTTTAATTCTTAAAGTATGTATGTGTGCGCGCGTGTGTGTGTGCCTATATGAATGTTGTGGTGAGTTTGTATGAAAGAATCGTTTGGGGTTTTTTTTGTGGAAAATCGTGTTTTGAGAGTGCTTTAGAATGTCCCTCGGCTTCTACGAGAAAGCTTTATTCTTTATGAGAAAGGTTTGATTTTAATTGTCAAAAGCCATGGGATTAGGTGTCGTTTTGGCCAAATAAGAGTTTTCTTCGTCAAAATAGGAATCGAGATCTATACGTTGCTTTCGTAACTCAAATGATGGGCAACCTCTAGGATCTCTTTAACCCTATGCACAAAGATTTAATAAAACATTATTTATTTTTATAAAACCATTTTTTGTGATGTTGAAAACGATTTTTTCTTTTTTCTTGCCTTCTCGTTTAAGATAGAAATCGGCATTCCTTAGCACCTCCAATTTCTTATCCTCGTGATGCTAATAACCTAGTTTGATTGGTTTTATGAAAATCTTCACCGTTTAGCTTTGAAATCCTTTTTGGTGTTGCAATTCAAATCAAACATTATAATGCGTATGGGATTATTCACGGGCATGTAAGCCATCAAAATAACCCCGAACGCCCACAATCACATATTTTCACTATGACAGGGCCTTAAACACAATTCTCGCCTTGGCGTCATTTTAAGGCCCGACGATTACATACTTACAATGAAAACTATATCGCTCCTACTACCTACACCAAAAGACGTCCATCATCGGATTTGGACCACGGCGTCGCGTTCCTAGGCTCACATCCAAAATGGCCAAACAAACACAATATCCCAAAATGGAAATATAAACCAACTAGGCACAATAAATCATCATAACAAGATAAATTAATTCGCTAAATGGACATCCTCGGGTCATTAGGAAGCATTTCGTTCCGCGGGAACCCTCACTAATGGTCCTTAATCCATGTATCCACAACAATATACAAGAAAAAACTACATTTCACATAACCCAATTGACAAAAAGATTAACAAAATGATATACAAAAATTGCTATAGAAATGGTCTTTTCACCTTGCAAATAATCCTCACAATGTGTATGAACTTGTATATTGAGTAGAGTAGAAAATATATGATATAAAATCTTACACAAAAGATGTAATTCCTCACTTTTTTTCTCTCTTTTCTCTCTATTTTCTTGCAAATTTCTGCTGTTTTCATCCTATTTTCTGAGCTGCTCTCTCTCCCTTTTTTTCCGCTGCCAATTCTCTGTATGCTGAATGAAGGAATGAGATGAAATAGGCTGCCAAGGGCAGCCGCAGATGGATCTGCGGCTGGCTGGCCGCCCCCCATCCACTCAGCTGGTTTTCGGTTTCCATGTTTCGAGTTCCGTGTTTTCAAAAGGCGCACTTATTGGCCACAGATCAATCCGCGGCTGGCTGGTTTGACTTTCTCGATTTTTGTGCCATGCCTCGATTCTCGTGTCGTGACGTCGGTTTTCGCCGACTGGCTTGTATTTTGCAGTCCGTGAATTACTGGGAGATGTGCCACATCTTCGGGAATGCTCATCTCGGACAGCCTTGTTGTCATGTCGGTTTTGATTTGCAAATCGTCGCGGTGGCGTCGAGTGTTCGTACTTGCGCCTATCCTTCGCTCTCGTAGGCCGGCTCAATGGACGAATTTGCCCTCCTGTCAGGGTTAGTATACGAAGTGCAAAATTTGGGTGTCTACAGGAATTAATGACTCAAATCAGCATAACAGGATGGACAGGGCTTATGGGCCGCGACGCACCCTTCTTAGGGCCGCGACGCACCTTCCCGAGTCGCGATTCACAAGTTCTGTTCCGCACATCCCAGATTTCTTTAAGCGCGGATTTGCACAGAATTACTAGATTTTTAGTTATGTTTTTGTTTCCAATTCTAATTAGAAGATATATTAGATAGAATTTTGTTTCCAAGTCAATTTGTTTATTTCTTATCAATTAGGGTTACTTTTTTGGTAGTATAAATAAGGATTAGCTGATGTAATTCATAAGAACAATTCAGATTAATAAACTTTATGAGATTATTCTCCTTTTGGTTCTTTAAGAACTCCCGAATTATTCATGGTTTGTCTATGAAGGTTCAATTGACTTATCATACAACAATTCATAGTTCTGTGTGGCGTCTTCTACCGCATCAATCATCGATTGTACCGAGGTTCCTATTTCAATATAAACCCAGGATTTAGGTGTCATTAGTGTTCCATTCAACGCAGATTTCATTGCTTGATCGATTGTACCTAGGTTCCTGTTTCATTATAAACACGGGGTTTAGGTGTCGTTGGTGTTCCATTCAACGTGTTCGCATTGCTTGATCGATTGTACCAAGGTTCTCGTCTTTTTATAGACGTTGGGTTGCGGTATCGAGAGAGTTTCACCCAAATAGCTTGCTAGAAACGATATGGGCGACGACCACCTCACGCAAGCGTGCCGTGGAGTCTATCATTTGGTATCAAAGCTACGTTTTCTAGCTAGTTACTTATCTTTAATTTTCCCATGGAAAATACAGATAATGCTATCATCCGCTTCAAGGCCTGAGTCGTCGAGTGCAGTAACGTTAACCGGTACGCGACTCCCGTTGGGTGATCCAATGTAGATCAATAGACATCTTCATGGGATTCATATGGAAGGGGTAGAAAGAATTGACATGCCTTATCTTGGCCCAAGGGATTTTATGGAGGAGATTCAGAGAAAGGATGCTGAAGCAAGGGAGCAATACAGGCGGCGTGTAGAAGCTGAAAAAAGGAATCCTCCGAAGAGCAAGAGAGAGGGAAGATAAGTAAAAGTATAGGTATTCATTGTAAATTCATTTGTTATAATTTTTTTATACTTTGAATACATTAATAAAATCATTCTTTTGATATTCCAATACAGTTGCTCACTGTATTTTAAGTCATGTTTACTTTCAAAACAATTGCATTGTAGAATTGATGAATGCTCTGAAACTACTGGTTTGGTTATCATCAAATAAGGAGAGATTGTTAGAGTCTGCATGATTAAATTTGATGATGATATGTTGATATAATTAATGTATAGTTGTACCAAGTAGTTTTTATAAAGTCCTTAATGAGAATTTGATGTAAGGACTTAAAATAAAAAAATCAAACTTGTTAGGTTGATCTTATGTGCTAAATTGATATATAGATGATAGGATTTAATCGATCGTTTAGTCAAGTTGGGCGATCGCAAAGCTACTCTGTCAAATTGTAGAGTGTATTGTAAATCGTAGAGTCAGCCTCCCTATCGTAGAGCATTCTCTGTATGCTGAATGAAGGAATGAGCTGAAATAGGCTGCCAAGGGCAGCCGCAGATGGATCTGCGGCTGGCTGGCCGCCCCCCATTCACTCAGCTGGTTTTCGGTTTCCGTGTTTCGAGTTCCGTATTTTCAAAAGGCGCACTTATTGGCCGCAGATCAATCCGCGGCTGGCTGGTTTGACTTTCTCGATTTTCGTGCCATGCCTCGATTCTCATGTCGTGACGTCGGTTTTCGCCGACAGGCTTGTATTTTGTAGTCCGTGAATTACTGGGAGATGTGCCACATCTTCGGGAGTGCTCATCTCGGACGGCCTTGTTGTCATGTCGGTTTTGATTTGCAAATCGTCGCGGTGGCGTCGAGTGTTCGTACTTACGCCTATCCTTCGCTCTCGTAGGCCGGCTCAATGGACGAATTTGCCCTCCTGTCAGGGTTAGTATACGAAGTGCAAAATTTGGGTGTCTACAGCTGCCCCTCTTTATCATGTTTATGAAATGTTAAATGAAATGAACAGGATAAAGAAATAGACACCCGATGCACGAATGACAGTGCACAAGAATGACAATACATACATGATGCAACACATGCAACGTAAGATGTAAGGCATGCAAAACATTCGTAAAGGTGTCAATGCATCAATCCCTGACCGCATTGTTAGTCGTCGGGTTTCGTCTTCCAATCGATCGTCTCGTTTGCGCCGGGTCTCGTATCCGGTCGCCAGTCTCGTGATCACCGGGTCTCGTATCCGGTTGATCGTCTCGTCTGCGCCGGGTCTCGTATCCGGTTGCTCGTCTCGTAATCACCGGGTCTCGTATCCGGTTGATTGTCTTGTGAGTGCCGGGTCTCGTATTCGGTCGCTCGTCTCGTAATCGCCGGGTCTCGTATCCGGTCAATTGTCCTGTGAGTGTCGGGTCTCGTATCCGGTCGCTCGTCTCGTAATCACCGGGTCTCGTATCCGGTCGATTGTCTTGTGAGTGCCGGGTCTCGTATCCGATCGCTCGTCTCGTAATCGCCGGGTCTCGTATCTGGTCGATTGTCCTGTGAGTGTCGGGTCTCGTATCTGGTCGCCAGTCTCGTAATTCCAGGGTCTCGTATCCGGTTGATCGTCTCATCTGCGCCGGGTCTTATATCCGGTCGCTCGTCTCGTAATCGCCGGGTCTCGTATCCGGTCGATTGTCCTGTGAGTGCCGGGTCTCGTATCCGGTCGCTCGTCTCGTAATCGCCGGGTCTCGTATCTGGTCGATTGTCCTGTGAGTGCCGGGTCTCGTATCCGGTCGCTCGTCTCGTAATTCCCGGGTCTCGTATCCAGTCGATTGTCCTGTGAGTGCCGGGTCTCGTATCCGGTCGCTCGTCTGGTAATTGCCAGGTCTCGTATCCGGTCGATTGTCCTGTGAGTGCCGGGTCTCGTATCCGGTCGCTCGTCTCGTAATCGCCGGGTCTCGTATCCGGTCGATTATCCTGTGAGTGTCAGGTCTCTCCGGTTGATTGTCCTGTGAGTGCTGGGTCTCGTATCCGGTTGCTCGTCGAATTGAGAAGCCGTGTTCGACACCCGATTCATCAAAATCTCGCATTTTATCACCAAATTATGAGTCAAACGGGTTTTAAAATCGATTAAGCTTGCAATGGAGAAGGGGGGAGGCACTGGGCCCAGCCGCAGATTGATCTGCGGCCAAGATCGGGGTCTTAAGCGGCCAGCCGCTTCCCAGATCTGTCACTTTTATTCGTACCCCACACGATTTTCGCACCTTTGCACGTCCTTTTTGCCGAATTTTCCAATCTTCTTACAAAAACTGCTCAGTTAGATCGATCTACGCGCTACAGGTAACACTTTGACTGATTGTTTTCCAATTTCGTCAATGTTTTGCTATACATTTGCTATTTTGCATGTTTAGAGATATAAATGTATGCTTTGAAATGTTATGGCATGTATTATTGCATGTATATGCTATGTATCAACTGCGCGAGTCATATTTTATGCTCATGATGCGGTCCCACATATCTGTTGTTTCTTTTTGAAAGAAAATCATGCGTTATGGTTTTTTTTTCATGTTGCAATTATCCATATAAATACAATTTTGATCTGTTGTGGCTTGGATTAATTGAAAACATGCTTGGCTATGCATGGGATGCCATTTTATAGACGAAACTCTGCCGATTTTTTTTTCATGCATATATAGTAAACATGCATCATGCTGCATTAATTCTACGATGAGGATAGGGAATTGGAAAGTTTGTGACATAATTCAAAATAGAATTTACCTTCCTCTTCGCCTGTTTTATTCCAGCTATGGATCCTGACGCTCCTAGTAGCTCCATTGCATCTCGAACCTCGGGCGTTCGCCGTCGTAGGGTTGCACCCACCCCTGCTTTGCCTCGGACCCGCCAGGCTCGCCGACTGGCGGAGGCTGTCATCCGGCCTGATCATCCCGATGTTGAGGAGGCTGTTCTTCCGGACGTTGCGGTAGAGGGGCCATCCTTCAACACACCAGCTCCATCTCCTCATCGCGCCCTATCTGGCGCCTCTGTTCAGATACCCGATCTGTTGGGTCGGGATCTTAGTCGTCACCCCTCCGCATCTCTTGTTGCTAATGAGGTATGCTTAAATATTCCTCTGAACTCACTCCCAAATTCTGCTTAGATCTGGACTAATCCATTAATTTTTGTCACAGGTGCCCGAGTTTACTCAGCCGAGGGGTAACTGGTTTAACATTTACTCCTCTATACAGCTTTACACAGCGATTACCGGGCGGTGGTGGATTCCTGGGGCTTTCGTCATTTCTTCACTATCATTCCCCGTCAGTGCCCCTGGGGTTATATGAGGGCTCTGTCCGAGCGATGGTTCCACCAGACCTAGTCCCTTCATCTTTTGGACTGTGAGGTCGTGCTGACTCCCTGGGATTGGAGGTACATCACGGGTATCGAGTTCACCGGATCCCATATCCCTCTGGATCTTGATATTACTCCAGCGGAGGTCCGAGCTTTATTGGGCTTCGCTGCCGAGGACCGGGTCTTCAAGGCCCGCAGTATTCGGTCCGGCGCTTTGGCTGTGGACGCTGTTGGAGGCATATATGCGACGCCCTTCCCTGCAAATCGGGCCACTCGTGATATTCTGCTCCGGCGCTTGTTCCTGACCATTATGAGGGGTTGTTTCTTAGGGAACAACTCCTCTACCATTCATTTCAGTGTCATCGGTAGACCGGATCGGTGACTATGATTGGGGGTCCTTCACATTTGCCTACTTCCTCCACGGTGTTCGCCTTTGCTCAGAGGGACAGACAGACACTTGGCTCGGATTCTACCTATTCTTCCTATTTTCTTACTGTACTTCCCATCATTTCATTTCTCTTTCCTGTATTTGTCGGTTACTCATGCCTTTCCTTGTTTCTGTTCACAGTTCTGGGCGTATGAGCGACTCCCATGCTTGAGGCATGTCACGACCCTCGGTCTGGATACCTATCCCAGGGGTCGTCGGTGGCATCACAGCACTTTGGAGGAGGTCCCGGTGTCTGGCAGCTTTGCCCATTGCCGCATTCAGCTGGAGCTGATCACCGCTGCAGAGGTCGTCTGGACTCCTTATCTTTCTGAGCATCTGGCTGTGGGGTTCACAGATGGGTATCCTTCCGACCCGGAGTTCGCACTCTCCACCCGCCGCCTTACTTTGCAGAGTGTTGGGGGCTGGGTGATGTATCTGGGAGAGCGTGCATTCAGATGCGTTACTGGAGAGATCCGCATTTCGCACTCCCTCCCCTTCACCACATCCTGGCCATTGGACTCTCAGCCTTCAGAGATTATGCTCGCGGGGGAGGATGGCCAGACACTTTCTTCGGGCCCCAGCACGAGCGAGGCTTTTCGCATTTGGTGGGTGCCCCGCACTATCGGTCCTCAGACCCGGGCCACATTCTTTCTCGGAGATATGGTCCCCGACTTGGTGATGATGACTGATTGGGCCGCCTGCGTTCGGAGTCCCACTCATGCTGAGCAGATTGCCACTCTGACCCGCCAGGTGGAGCAGCTGTCGTATCTTCGGGTGCTAGGTCAGACCCCAGAGGATGCCTATGCATATGATCCTGACAGTGCGGGTTTCGACACAGGCCCGAGCTCGTCTGATGCCCCTGCGCAGCCATATATCCATGACATGAACTTTGGGCCTCCGACTTCGACGACTCCAGGGGATCAGTTTGAGGATCCGGCCTTCTTAGATGACCTCACCTTTGACTAGATCAGGCTAGGATAGGGCCTTTTGTACCTGAACCTATTAGATTTTATTTCATGCACTATGTATTAAACTCATTTGTTTATTTATGCACAGTTTTTTTATCATTATGACCGTTCAATTGCTTTATTATTAACTGTATGATGCATGCTTTTTCATGGATAGAGAATGACCCCAGCACAGTCTTTTTGATATTGTTTTTCACAGATGTCGTCACCAGATGTCGTGGTACGTTTGGATCCCATTCCTCCCACAAGGTTGGTCGACAGTCTTCTCCGTTGGTTGGACAGTTTATCGCCGGCCGACAGGGTTATCGCAGATGGTCTTTTGGGGCATTCTCGGTCCTTATTATCCATTCAGGTGCCAGGGGGCTTTGTGGAGGGTATTCTGAGCTATTGGGCCCCTGCCCGTCAGGTGTTCAGATTAGAGACAGTGGAGCTGACCCCCACTCTCGAGGAGTATGCTCGCTTTACCGGCTTGCCTTTGGATGGTCCTTGTGTCAGGGTCACAGCTGGTTCCATACGCCGTCAGTTCTTGACTTTCACCGGTTTGCGGAGGACAATTTTGTTATCGGTGATCACATCAGACCATCTAGTTCCCCTACATTTTCTGATTGACCGATTCGGCTCACCCGACAGTTTTCACCTATTTTCTGGTGATTTTTCCGTGTCCGAGGAGCGCTTGGGTGCTTTGAGAGTAGACGTTTTGATGGCCTGTGTCATCTCAGTTTTGTACTTACCAGCCGGACACGATCAGTTGGATATGCGAGTTGTCGCGGCCGTTAGAGCCCTTCAGGAGGATCACACCGTTCTTCCCATGATATTGGCAGATACCTACATGTCAGCCTCATATTGTCAGTCTTTCCGGGGCAGAGTATTCAGAGGGAGCTCTACTTTGTTGTACATGTGGTTTATGAGCCATCTCAGCCCCATCGGTCATTTCCGTCGCCATGGGTTTTGCTTCAGCCACGACATAGCCATGCAGTTTTTGTTTCGTCCCGTGAGCTGTACCGATGCGGCTTCCTGGGTAGAATTCTTGTCGGTTATTGAGGATCTTTTTCATCTCCTGATCTATTCGGGTTATTGCTTCTTTATGAGCTTCTTGACTCACGTGCCCAACCTGGATTTCATCCCTATTGCTGGCTTGAGAGGCGTGACGACTTATCATCCCTTGGCGGTTACAGGTCAGTTTGATCAGACACAGGATTTTCACCCTTTCACGGGCCCAGCCGCCTACCGGTTCCTCATATCATCCCAGACAGAGAGAGATCTACTGCGAATATATGATCTTTGGTCTTGCAGGATCCTTGCCGAGTATAGTGACGGTTGCCCCATCCAGACATTCGCTTATGTGCAATGGTTGCGCGGAGACTCGGATATGGTTGGTTTGAGTCAGACTGGGCTTTTGATGACTCTGGAGTGATTTTCCCAGATGATACCACAGATCATTCCATCTCAGCTGATTCTACCCGTAGTCGGGTCACTGAGGATACCCGACTCCGCCTGGCCTTGATTACTACTGAGGCTGAGAGGGATGCCGCTCTTGTTGAGAGAGATGATGCCATTCTGGCTAGAGATGATGCCCTTGCTGATAGAGACGCCATTGTATTTCAGACTAGAGCAGTTATAGATGCTCATTCTGAGACTGTCAGCCGAGCCACTGCTTTATTGGATCGTATCGACATGATGGGGCAGCAGATTGCAGGGGATGCTAATGCTTCAGATCTATCCACCACTTTATCCATCCTGCTTCAGCTAGTTTCAGATTTGTAGATTATTTTATTTCCTGCATAGACTATGTCAGTTTCATCGGTTATCGAAAGAGAAATCTTGTAACAAAATGACTTATATATACAGACATGCATTTAAATTTAGTCATTTTCCCTTTTTGTCGTATCGTTGCTTTTCATTGGATCCTCATTTTATCCAGCTGACCATGATTTTGACATTTCGCTTTCTTTCTCTTCTCCAGTCTTGATGGAGATTTGACAGATATTGCCGCACACCCTGTCGATTTCATCGGACTGGGTCTTAGATTTGGGCTAACTGTTTGGTTGGATCAGGGTTATGTCATTTGAGATGAAGCTGATTAGTCGGCTGGTTTCGGGAAGGTTTCGAGGGTATAGGAAGGTTTATCTGGCTGTTGGGAGTTGGTTTTGGTTAGAGAAAGTATTATTTTTAAGGAATCGGACCGTGCCATGATGGCTGCCTACGTACCCCCACAAGTTGGGAGATCAGGTCCTACATAGTTCGTTCCTCAAAGAAAAAGGAGAAACTGATGATTCAAGTGTAGAACCGCTTCACCGGGTCAGAATTAATGGGCTGTGGAAATACCTCGCCATCCATCTCCTGCAATATGAGGGCTCCTCCAGACAGTACTTTCTTAATCACAAAAGGTCCTTCCCAGTTCGGGGCGAACTTCCCTTTGGCTTCGTCTTGACAAGGCATGACTCTCTTTAGCACTAGGTCATTTTCCTTGAACTTCCGAGGCCTTATCTTTTTGTCGTATGATCGAGAGATCCTTTGCTGATATAACTGCCCGTGCAAAACAATAGCCACCCTCCTTTCATCAATTAGGGCCAATTGGTCGTATCGACTTTGCATCCAATCTTCCTCGCTTATCTGAGCATCGATCAATATTCTGAGGGACGCCATCTCAACCTCAACTGGCAGAACGACCTCCATTCCGTATACCAAAGCGTAAGGGGTCGCCCCTGTAGAAGTACGTACCGACGTTCTGTACGCCAGCAGGGTGAGAGGTAGCAGATCCGGCCATCCCTGATGATTGGCGGACATTCTCGCCATGATCTTCTTGATATTTTTATTTGCAGCCTCCACTGCCCCATTCATCTTAGGACGGTAAATGACAGAGTTGAGGTGTTTGATCTTAAACTGGTCACATAATTCTTTCATGAGGGCATTGTTCAAATTCTTGGCATTGTCGGAGACCAAGACCTCAGGTTGCCCGTATCGGCAAATGACATTATTCCTGATGAAACCAACGATGATCTCCTGAGTTACTTTAGGGAAAGAACCTGCCTCTACCCATTTAGTGAAGTAATCGATCATGACGAAGATAAATCGGTGTCCGTTGCTCGCTTTGGGCTCTATTGGTCCGATTACATCCATACCCCACATTGAGAATGGCCAAGGGGAGGTCATACAATGCAGTTCATTGGGGGGCGCATGAATTACGTTGTCGTGAGCCTGACATTGATAACATCGTTTGACATGATTGTCGCAATCGGCTTTTAGTGTTAACCAATAATGCCCCGTTCTCAAGATCTTTTTGGCCAGCATCGGTCCACTCATGTGTGGCCCACACACTCCACCATGTATTTCGTCCATAATCTTTTGGGCCTGCGTCTCATCTACGCATTGCAACAGTCCCAAACCAGCATCCCTCTTGTAGAGTGAATCCCCACTCAGGTAAAACTTCATTGCCATCTTTTGAATTCCCATCCTCTCAGCTCGGTTTGCTTGGTCGGGAATGGATCTATCCCTCAGATATTCCCCTATGTCGTGATACCAAGGCTGCTTTGGCAGAACCACCTCGTCCGATAATACTGCAACATGTTCCTCATATGCCGGGGCATTCTGTACTGCTATCTCAATCTGTGGAATGTCCCTGCTCTTGATTACGTGGATTAAGGAAGCCAGAGTTGCCAACGCATCGGTAAAATCATTCCGTCCCCGGGGGATATGCCGGAAAGCGATATCTTCGAACTCTCGCATCAATTGGATAACACAACGATGGTATGGAAGTAACCGGAGCTCTTTTGTGTTGTACACCCCGATCGCCTGTCTGATTACCAGTTCTGAATCCCCGAACACCGCTAGTCTTTTCACTCCCATATCGCGGGCAAAACGGAGTCCCAATATACATCCCTCGTACTCAGCTGTGTTGTTCGAATTACTGAACTGTAATTTAGTGGCCACAGGGTATTGCTCTCCGGTGATAGAGACCAGGACGGCTCCTGCCCCGGCCCCCTCAGCATTCATGGCACCATCAAAATACAGCTTCCAGAACTGTCCCTCGTCAAAACATTTCGTGTGTAATACCCAAAATACATCTTTGTCCGGCAAAGGAGTTTCTAAAGGCTCCATCCCCCCTGCTGGCGTTTCTGCCAACTGATCTGCAATTCCCTGCCCTTTCATGGCTTTCTGAGTTACGTATACCATGTCGAACTGCTGTAAGATTAACTGCCATCTTGATAGTCGACAGTTCAGCATGGGCCTTTCAAAGATATATTTCAGGAGATCCATTCTCGATATCAGGTACGTGGTATGCCCATGGAGATAGTGCTGTAATCTCCCCGCAGCCCATGCCAAAGCACAACAGGTCCTCTCGATGGGAGTGTAATTCTGTTCACATCGGCTAAATCTCTTGCTGAGATAATAGATGGCCTGCTCTTTACCTACTTTATTCTTCTGTCCCAGCATGCATCCTATCGCAATGGCATTGACCGATATATACATAAACAGAGGGATCCCATCCTTCGGGGGTACCAGCACTGGTGCCTTTGCCAGCTGCTTTTTAATAGTCTGAAAGGCTTTCTGACATTACTCATTCCACTTTTGGGAAGCATCCTTCCTTAATAGTTTAAAAATCGGCTCGCATGTAGTCGTCAAGTGGGATATGAAGCGGCTGATGAAGTTTATTCTTCCAAGGAATCCTCTTATCTCCTTCTCCGTGTGAGGTGCCGGCATATCCACAATGGCCTTAATCTTCGCCGGATCCAACTCAATGCCCCGATCACTAACCAGGAATCCCAAGAGCTTGCCCGACTGCACTCCGAAAGCACACTTTGCCGGATTGAGCTTCAAATTATATTTTCTGAGCCGATCGAATAGCTTTTTGAGATGGGTTATATGATCAGATTCTACCCTTGACTTCACGATAATGTCATCTACGTAGACCTCTATCTCCTTGTGCATCATGTCGTGGAACAGGGCCATCATGGCTCTCTGATAAGTAGCCCCCGCATTTGTGAGACCGAAAGTCAATCGTCTATAGCAGAAGGTGCCCCAAAGGGTGATGAAAGCGGTCTTTTCCCGATCTTCTTCCGCCACCATTATCTGATGATACCCCTCAAAGCAATCCACAAAAGAGTACATCTCGTACTGGGCTGTGTTATCCACCAGGATGTGTATGAAAGGCACCGGGAAGTTATCCTTGAGACTGGCCTTGTTTAGATCTCTATAGTCGACACATACCCTCACCTTCCCTCCAGGCTTAGCCACTGGGACTACATTGGACAGCCATTCTGGGTAAGTGGACACCATAATGATTCCAGCCCTGAACTATTTGATAATCTCTTCCTTCACCTTCAAGCTCCACTCCGGTTTCAACTTTCTTAGTTTCTGCTTGACAGGCCTGAAACCCTCCTTGATGGGCAACCGGTGCACCACAATGTCAGTGGACAATCCGATAATGTCCTCATGAGACCAGGCAAAGACATCCTCATACTGGCTTAGCAACTCAGTTATTTCTGCTTTCTGGCTAGGGGTAAGATCTGTCCCTATCTTGAGCTCTTTCGGCTTGTCAGGGGCTCCGATATCTATGGTGATGGTTTGGTCTAAATTGGGTTTGGGTTTATCCTCGACCCATCCTTTGATCTCGTCAGGCGCGTCGTCGTAATCTGTCTCGTCTTGCTCAATGCCCATTAAATCGAAATCCAGCTCAATATCAAAATCATAATCATCATTCAAATTTGAAAGACCGTTTGTTAGGCAAGGATTACTCAAATTGGTACACCTGACATGAAACAAAATATTTGTCATATATAAGTCATTTTCCACAACGATCACATTTTTAAGATAACATGACGAAACGACATAATTATGCAAAATACAAAACAAAAATGATATTTCTTCATCCTCCCATCCTCTGGGGTCTACCACCCTGATGCTATGTTTTACCCTTGTTTGGATATCACTGGTTCTATTGTCCAGTTGTCGATGGTCAGACCAGACGAAATGCGCTGGATGAAAGGTGACTTCACATTGGAAACTTCCCCGATGACTACGGCCACATTGCCTAAGTCCCTCTTCGTACCTTCTTCAGGAATAATTAGCCCTACCCAATCGATGACAGGCACACTTTGTTGTGCTCCCGATGGCGTGGCAACATCCCTCCCCTCTCCATTACTTGTTAACTGTCCGGGGGTATAACACCTGGTTTCGAATTTTTGCGCGACCTCCTGTAGGAAACTTTTCCTCTTGGTCGACTCGTTACTTGTGGGGGTCAAATCTTCATCCCCTGTCCCAATCACAGGCTTGCTAGTCCCTCGTTCATTGTTGACCTTGGTCACCGGATTTCCAGCCAGTCGAGTCGGGGTTGCGCCTTGACGGTGTCTCCGTGCTACGCCCTCATGATATCTCAACCCTGCTTTGCATATCTGCTGTGGTAGTTGAATGGGCTCGGTGATTCCTTGACTGCTCTTTCCTAACCCTTGTCCGGGTTGAAATTTCATTCTCATCATTTCTTTTGCAACAAAGGTAAGTTCTGGAGAGACCTTAGGTTTCACGGCTGGAGCCTCCAGGCATCTGTAGTGGGGAGTGCTGATTTCCAGTGCCTGAAAGCTGGCAGGTGCCGCCGACTCGTCCACATTAATCACCGGCAGGCCATTCCTGGAAGGAGAAGGGTCATCACACTCTACCGAGATCGTCACTAGATTCCCGTCGATGATAAGTTTGATTTGCTGGTGTAGCGTGGAAGGAACTGCCCCGGCCATGTGTATCCACGGCCTCCCCAATAACAGGTTATAACTTGCCGCAATATCTAAGACTTGGAAAGAGATATCAAAAGTACAAGGTCCTATTTCCACAGGCAATTCTATCTCCCCAATTGTATCCCTCCGGGATCCGTCGAAGGCTCGTACCACTACATGACTGGCCCGTAGGCGCTTAGGATTGATGTTCATCTTCTTCAATGTACTGAGGGGACATATATTCAACGCCGATCCCCCATCAATCAGTACCCCATTCATGATATAGCCTGAGGAGATTACCGCAATATGCAACGGTTTTTGATGCCCCCTTCCTTCTTTAGGGATATCATCATTTGTGAACGATATCACATTACTTTCCAACAGATGGTCCACCAGATGGCCGAAACCTTCTTTGCTAATCTCCTTGGGAATATATGCCTCCTCCAAGACTTTGGCCAGAATTTTGCAGTGATCACTGGATGATAACACCAAATCCATGATCGACGTCAGGGTCGACTCCTCGCTTAATATCTGGATCCCCCTTGCTTCCGGATGATCCATCTTCCTAAAGAATTCCATGGCTTTCTCCTCGGATATCTTTTCATTTTTCTTCGTTTTGCTTTCAAGGACTCGTCCAGGAAGATATAAGGGATTCCCCTTTGTTGTTACAGAAGCACAACTGGCCGCTTCCTCTGACACCCCCCCCCCATAATTCCATAGTACCGTTTTCAGATTGTGGACAGGGATTTACGGTCTCGCTGTAAGGGTGAGGAGTTTCGGAGCCGATAACTTGACAGGCCCCTCTATGATATTTCTGCTTACACCCGCCAACCTAATTGGCGCTCCCCGTATACTCTCGTGATCACTTATCATGCTGATCATTTCATCAATTTTCTTTACATAATTCAGCCTTGACGGCCCCTCGGCTTCACTGGCTTCCGCCACATTGACCCCCCCTCCATCATGCCTAGGTAGGGGATTGACTTTAACATTTGGGGAGTCTGGCTGTTCCACCACAATTTCCCCACTATCAATCAAGTTCTGAATTCTGTGCTTCAGTGTCCAACATTCCTGCGTATCATGACCAGGGGAACCTGAGTGGTATGCGCATCGCTTGCTTGGGTCAAATCTTCTTCCTTTCGGGTCACTTGGGGGCGCCAAATCGACTATTTTCTTCTGGGCTATCAATACCGCCAGAATCCATTCAAGAGGATCCCCGAGCGGGGTGAATACTCGATTTTTTGTGGTCTCAAATCTCCTTCGCCCGTCCGTTCTCTGATCAGTGAAGTTAGGCTGTCGGGATGGCCCTACTCTCTGTATCTGTGCTGGAGGATTGTTCTCCGCCTTTCTAGATGATCCCTGCAGGATGAGGGAAACATCTTCCTCCTTTTTCTTTTGGACCCTACGGGAAGTGCTGCCATAGTTTCCACTTTGGATTTATTCCGCAGCTGTTTCCAAAGCCGTGAAATCCCGAATCTTGCCAGACTTCAACCCCATGTCCACCATTTCTCCGTGTTTAATCATCTCGGCAAAAGGTCTTCCAATCCCCGATATAACCCGCTCATAATAAGGTGCCTCTTGAATATCCACGAAGGTTATCACCATCTCCGACTCGCTCATTGGGGGATTCACCTGTGCAGCCATACCCCTCCATCGCTGTGCATAATCCCTGAAAGATTCTTTTGGTTGCTTCTTGATTTTTGTCATTTGATATCTATCAGGGGCCATTTGTGCCTGGAAGCTATATTGTGTTAAGAAGGTGTGGGCCAACTCCTCCCAATTGTGGATCCGGGCATTATCAAGACGGGCATACCAGATTCTTGCTTCTCCCATCAGGCTCTTTTGGAATAATTGCATCCTTAGACCTTCGTCTTCTGCATAAGATCCAAGCTCCCCAATGTATATTTTCAGATGTGTATAAGGATCCCCCTTCCCATTGTATTTCTCAAATTCGGGGATTTTAAACTTCTCCGGATATTTGGTTCCGGGGAAGACACACAGATCTGAATAATTAACCCTGCTTAGGGAACCTATGCCTTTTAGAGATTGGATGGTCTCTTCCATCTGCTTCATTTTCCTTCGAAGGTCATCAGTATCTCCCTCCTCTGGAATCGTGATTACTGTCCTGTCAGGTGCAGGAACGGCCCTTGGGATGATTGGCTCGCCCTTAGGTTGGGGTGGATCCTCTTTAGGTGGATCCTGTCTAGGTAGCAGTTGATCCTTCAGCATCATGGCCATTTCCAACATCTGTTTCTTAAAATCATCAAATTCCTCACGAGATATGGAACCAGGATTAGTAGGTGGAAGATCAGCCATTTCAGATGTAGAGTCCTGAGCCCTTTTAGACTGCAAACGCGTTTGAGGAGCAATCCTGCAGAAACAACGGTTTGGAGTTTAATCTTTGGGAAATGAAAGACGTGGATGCATGCTAAAGCGGTAATTTTTGTGCTTTTGGGTTGTTTAATCTTTCTCTGCAAAACAACATGTTAGCGATCCCTTATTGCAATAATAAATGCTAGACTCGACTTTATTATGCTTCCCCAACTGTTCCCTGCAAAACATAGAGGTTAGTAATTTTTTTTTTTTTGACAAGAGGGGAGGCATATATGAATATTGAATAGGACTATGACATTTATACGCGCGAACGTAAAAGGGCATGAAGAGACTTTTCCTGCGCCGGGTTAATCTGAGGCTAACCTATCCTAAGGTTACTCTCGCGGGCTTTTCGGCATGAAGATCCCCAAATCTTCGCAATCTACTCGTCTGAATCCTTTTGATTGGAGCGGATTTGGGTGGTGCGTTTCCTGAGCCATCTCTGGGGAGCAGCCCCTTCGAGTCCAGTAATAAGCAACCGACAGGTTCGCCTCAGGAGGAGGTACACTCTCAACATACATTCACATTCATCGTCCTCACCGTATGCAAATGATTACTTTAAAGTAAAGCAATTCCATTCAATTATTCATTTATTGGACAAAACACACATTCACACAACAAAAAGTAAAAAAGATCAAAATATCGCATGCACACACATATTCATGAATTTTTTAAAGGATAGGATAGCATCAAGATTTGAATGCGGCTTAAGCCCTCTAATATTCCCCAGCAGAGTCGCCAGCTGTCGACGCCGGGAGGGATCGCTTCCGTCGCGATGTTTATTCTTTCCAATTTTAGCCTTGCCATTAGATGATTTTTGGAAAAGGTCGGCATTAATGTCGACGGGGTTTTGAAATATCATTTTTTTATGATGAGTCAATTAATCAAAGTCGCCAGTTGGTATATTTGAAATGGATGTACCAACTCATCCGAGTTTCGTTCTTTCGTAAATCGCTGGCTCATATGTGACTTCGAATTATTTGGTCTGCGAACCGAGATTCATAGAGTTCGGGGGCTTGCTTAAGCGAGGAGAAGGTATTAGGCACCCCCCGACTTCCGTGAAACACGGTTACCGCAATCTTGATGATTTTCCTATCCTTTTAATTCTTAAAGTATGTATGTGTGCGCGCGTGTGTGTGTGCCTATATGAATGTTGTGGTGAGTTTGTATGAAAGAATCATTTGGGGGTTTTTTTGTGGAAAATCGTGTTTTGAGAGTGCTTTAGAATGTCCCTCGGCTTCTACGAGAAAGCTTTATTCTTTATGAGAAAGGTTTGATTTTAATTGTCAAAAGCCATGGGATTAGGTGTCGTTTTGGCAAAATAAGAGTTTTTTAAACCTTCGTCAAAATAGGAATCGAGATCTATACGTTGCTTTCGTAACTCAAATGATGGGCAACCTCTAGGATCTCTTTAACCCTATGCACAAAGATTTAATAAAACATTATTTATTTTTATAAAACCATTTTTTGTGATGTTGAAAACGATTTTTTCTTTTTTCTTGCCTTCTCGTTTAAGATAGAAATCGGCATTCCTTAGCACCTCCAATTTCTTATCCTCGTGATGCTAATAACCTAGTTTGATTGGTTTTATGAAAATCTTCACCGTTTAGCTTTGAAATCCTTTTTGGTGTTGCAATTCAAATCAAACATTATAATGCGTAGGGGATTATTCACGGGCATGTAAGCCATCAAAATAACCCCGAACGCCCACAATTACATATTTTCACTATGACATGGCCTTAAACACGATTCTCGCCTTGGCGTCATTTTAAGGCCCGACGATTACATACTTACAATGAAAACTATATCGCTCCTACTACCTACACCAAAAGACGTCCATCATCGGATTTGGACCACGGGGTCGCGTTCCTAGGCTCACATCCAAAATGGCCAAACAAACACAATATCCCAAAATGGCAATCTAAACCAACTAGGCACAATAAATCATCATAACAAGCTAAATTAATTCGCTAAATGGACATCATTGGGTCATTAGGAAGCATTTCGTTCCGCGGGAACCCTCACTAATGGTCCCTAATCCATGTATCCACAACAATATACAAGAAAAAACTACATTTCACATAACCCAATTGACAAAAAGATTAACAAAATGATATACAAAAATTGCTATAGAAATGGTCTTTTCACCTTGCAAATAATCCTCACAATGTGTATGAACTTGTATATTGAGTAGAGTAGAAAATATATGATATAAAATCTTACACAAAAGATGTAATTCCTCACTTTTTTTTATCTCTTTTCTCTCTATTTTCTTGCAAATTTCTGCTGTTTTCTTCCTATTTTCCGAGCTGCTTTCTCTCCCTTTTTTTCCGCTGCCAATTCTCTGTATGCGGAATGAAGGAATGAGCTGAAATAGGCTGCCAAGGGCAGCCGCAGATGGATCTGCGGCTGGCCGCAGATGGATCTGCGGCTGGCCGCAGATGGATCTGCGGCTGGCTGGCCGCCCCCCATCCACTCAGCTGGTTTTCGGTTTCCGTGTTTTCAAAAGGCGCACTTATTGGCCGCAGATCAATCCGCGGCTGGCTGGTTTGACTTTCTCGATTTTTGTGCCATGCCTCGATTCTCGTGTCGTGACATCGGTTTTCGCCGACAGGCTTGTATTTTGCAGTCCGTGAATTACTGGGAGATGTGCCACATCTTCGGGAGTGCTCATCTCGGACGGCCTTGTTGTCATGTCGGTTTTGATTTGCAAATCGTCGCGGTGGCGTCGAGTGTTCGTACTTGCGCCTATCCTTCGCTCTCGTAGGCCGACTCAATGGACGAATTTGCCCTCCTGTCAGGGTTAGTATACGAAGTGCAAAATTTGGGTGTCTACAGGAATTAATGACTCAAATCAGCATAACAGGATGGACAGGGCTTATGGGCCGCGGCGCACCCTTCTTAGGGCCGCGACGCACCTTCCCGAGTCGCGATTCACAAGTTCTGTTCTGCACATCCCAGATTTCTTTAAGCGCGGATTTGCACAGAATTACTAGATTTTTAGTTCTGTTTTTGTTTCCAATTCTAATTAGAAGATATATTAGATAGAATTTTGTTTCCAAGTCAATTTGTTTATTCCTTATCAATTAGGGTTACTTTTTGGGTAGTATAAATAAGGATTGGCTGATGTAATTCATAAGAACAATTCAGATTAATAAACTTTGTGAGATTATTCTCCTTTTGGTTCTTTAAGAAATCTCGAATTATTCATGGTTTGTCTATAAAGGTTCAATTGACTTATCATACAACAATTCATAATTCTGTGTGGCATCTTCTACCGCATCAATTGTCGATTGTACCGAGGTTCCTGTTTCAATATAAACACAGGGTTTAGGTGTCATTGGTGTTCCATTTAACGCAGATTTCATTGCTTGATCGATTGTACCGAGGTTCCTGTTTCATTATAAACACGGGGTTTAGGTGTCGTTGGTGTTCCATTCAATGTGTTCACATTGCTTGATCGATTGTACCAAGGTTCTCGTCTCTTTATAGACGTTGGGTTGCGGTGTCGAGAGAGTTCCACCCAAATAGCTTGCTAGAAACGATCCGGACGACGACCACCTCACGCAAGCGTGCCATGGAGTCTATCATTTGGTATCAAAGCTACGTTTTCTAGCTAGTTACTTATCTTTAATTTTCCCATGGAACATACAGATAATGTTATCATCCGCTTCAAGGCCTGAGTCGTCGAGTGCAGTAACGCTAACCGATACGCGACTCCCGTTGGGTGATCCAATGTAGATCAATAGACATCTTCATGGGATTCATATGGAAGGGGTAGAAAGAATTGACATGCCTTATCTTTGCCAAAGGGATTCTATGGAGGAGATTCGGAGAAAGGATGTTAAAGCAAGGGAGCAATACAGGCGGCGTGTAGAAATTGAAAAGAGGAATCCTCCGAAGAGCAAGAGAGAGAGAGGAGATAAGTAAAAGTATAGGTATTCATTGTAAATTCATTTGTTATAATTTTTTTTATACTTTGAATACATTAATAAACTCATTCTTTTGATCTTCCAATACAGTTGCTCACTGTATTTTAAGTTATGTTTACTTTCAAAACAATTGCATCGTAGAATTGATGAATGCTCTGAAACTACTAGTTTGGTTATCATCAAATAGGGAGAGATTGTTAGAGTCTGCATGATTAAATTTGATGATGATGTGTTGATATAATTAATGTATAGTTGTACCAAGTAGTTTTTATAAAGTCCTTAATGAGAATTTGATGTAAGGACTTAAAATAAAAAAATCAAACTTGTTAGGTTGATCTTATGTGCTGAATTGATATATAGATGATAGGATTTAATCGATCGTTTAGTCAAGTTAGGCGATCGCAAAGCTACTCTGTCAAATTGTAGAGTGTATTGTAAATCGCAGAGTCAGCCTCCCTATCGTAGAACATTCAATGCATGATCGCAAAGCCTGCCAGAAGTTCGCAGAGTTAAGACAAGATCGCAGATCTCACAATCAAATCGTAGAGTTCACTCTAAGAACGTAAAGTGAAGTATGGATCACAAATTGAATAATCGTAGAGCAAGCATAACTGAGAGCAAATTATAGAATAACTCTATATTCGTAGGGCAAACTTCGTAGAGCAGAACATAGAGTTCAGATCGTTGAGTTAATTAATATCAATACTCTACGGTCTTTACATAGTTCTATGATTAGTCAAAATCGTAGAGCATGTCAGGTCTGACATACGTCCGACAATAAGAAACGTTGCAAATTGAAGAACTCAAGACAATTGCCAAACATCCTTAATTGAAATCGAAGATCGGAATATATTGTATCTAACAGCTAGCTTAGCGACGTGACAACACCCATGTGGTTGATGAAGCATTAGACTGATGTGACAGGTCAAAGCCGAAAAGCAAGCTGACACAGCTCTCCTGAAGGTCAACATCAAAATCTTCAAGTATCTAAGCATTTAAATGCACAACGATAATTTTGCAACGGAAAGCTCTCAAAGAGGACTATAAAAGGGGCAAGGAAATTCAAATCAAAAAAGAATCACATACTACAAGCTAAACTTCTGCCTAAGGCTCAAGAAAGCTCTACTCTACAAAAGAAGAATAACTTGTTCTACTATTAAGTCATTCAGTTGTTGAGCCTAAACTCAACTTAGTAGCACCTCAGAAATCACATTTCCTATTGTGATTCATTGGTCTAAATGACCATCTTGTTGTCGAATCTAAGTGACTTGAAGAGGTCTGAGTGACCCTTGCCGAGACTAAGTGACTCGAAGGAATCTTAGTGATTCAATTGTAATAGATCTTAGTGATCTGGTCTAAGTGACCCTCCATGCATCCTTAGTAGATTTCCTACTCGTGGAGTAAAAGAGTGGACTGAAAGTCATTTATACTCCGAACCACTTAAAAATCTCTCGTGTCGTTTACTTTTCAACATTTAGTTTTCTACAGTTCATTTCATTGATGTGTGTGACTTAATTCCATATTAAACTAAATTCGAGCTGAGAATTCCGTTAATCTTCAAAAGGATTTTCAAATAATATTCCACTGTACTTAAGTAAATAAAGTAGATTATTTAAATATCTAGTAATTCATTTAAAACCAAAAGTTTCAAAGATCAATTCAAACCCCCCCTCCCTTTCTAGATCTTTTTGTGCCTTTGGGAACCAACAAGTTTCCTATTGTATTGTCTGCGAGTTTAAAATAATATATATATATATAGCACGAATCAAGAACATATCCCCTTTAGCGACGGTCCGGGCAACGCTTTAGTCCGTCGTCATAGGTCCAGTCCGTCGCTAAATGAGGTATGCTTGATGCGTCAAATAAGGGGGTATGCTCTTAATTCGTTCTGTATGTGTATGTATGTGTGTGTGTATATATATATATGACTTTTTATCACTTTATCACTTTGTTTTTTCAAATTGAGAGTAATATAGAAATTATAAAATATTCACTTAAATAATAAACTTTTCACGTCAGTTTTGGACAAAAAATTTGACCCAAAAATGACCAAGCCTGCAGTCAATAATTTTTTCTTTACTCATCCTTTAAAAGCTCACACACATGATAATAAATATACGTAAAATTTAATCTGTTTCTGCATTTCTTTTCTTTTCAGTCTCTTTTAAAAATTGACAAACACTATGAGGTGACCCTACCTCCCCTAGCAAAACTTCATTAGAAAAATAACAAAAACCATCTAGCCAGAAATAAATACAACACATTACAAAGACCAAATGGAAAGTGCCCACACCATATAAACTACTTTCCATAAAGTTGTACCCTTGATGGAGGCCTTTGCCTAAACTAGAGAAACTGTCTAGCTACATCAATCAACTTATCCTAGTTAATTTGCAGCACAAATTCATTTTTTCAGAAATTTTCAACTTAAAGCATTTGAACTCGCATGCAGCTTCCTTAATTCCTGTCAGTTTTTTGCCGCAGAAATTATAGAACTTCAACATCACCACAAAAGCTTAGATGAAGGAGCAATGCCAAAAATCAAGGTGCGTTCAAGTGTTTCAGAAAGCGGATCCGCTGCCCTTCGTCTTCCCAAGCATCACATCTTTAGCTTCATTGATTTTAGAAGCAAGATAATGGCTACCGCCAGCATCAGGATGGTTTGCAACCATTACCTTTCTATGAGCTTCTTTAACCTTCTCTGGCGTTGCATGCTCTCTGTCAAACAGATTATAAAAACATAAAATGAATTAACTTTTAACATTAGAAAAGGAAGGAGGATCGGACAAGTTGGCCATGAAAAGGCATATGTAATACATGACAATAGAGACTACAATATCTCAGAATTTAAACAAAAAAGCCTAAAGAAGATATCAATTTGCATGACTCAAAAATCCTATGCACTTCTAGTATCCACTTAATTATGCATTGGGATTTTGTATATTTTGAAGTAAGAGATTTAGATAATCAAATGGTTATAGGGAAAAAACTTCATATATAAAAATAAAATCAAGGACATTCAAAATTCAATTTAAATTTTTAATCAAGGATATGTGACTACGTGTTGAAAGAAATCTTACTTAATCCTTTAAAAATACATTGCTCAAAGTATAAGATAGATAAAATTAGAAATATTCATAGTTAGACCAATTTCGTATATAATTTTTCACTTTCTAAAACTCGGCAAAACTATATTTGATTAATAGAGCTAGGGCGCACAATCGGTTTTGGCCTTTTTTGACGAGTATTTTGGGCCGAAGCCGAATTTGATCGATTTACAATCAGAATCTTTGTTTCTAGATAAGACAACTGATTAATATTGAGGCCAAACAGGAGGACATCTGTTGGGGTTGGAAAGTAGAAGATAGAGAGACTATTATTATCATCTTTCATTAATCAAGACTTCTATAAATTGAACATTTGGTCCAGTGTGATTAAAAAACGCTCACATATTAGTGAATTGCATTTTGGTATGAACGTTTCAAAATATCAAGTTTAGCGGTCCAAAAACTTCTTTTCCTATTCAATAACAAGAGAGTGTAAACTTCTATTGCACAAGAATAATTACACAATTATATGATTTTGCAAATGAGAGGCATCTTTATATAGTCACTTGGTCCAACAAACAATTGCTAGCATCAAATCTAATGGAGGGTTACGATCGTATATTTACAACATTCCTCCAAAATATCTAGGATATCTATAAGCTTAGTTATGTATTACATGGATAAATCTAGAACGCTCTATTAGAAACACTATTATTTATAATAAAACTCTAGAAAATGTCAATTAGAGTAGTGAGCATCCAGTGGGTGTCCAATTAGGACTGACATGGCATAACCTATTGAACATGTATATGTTGTGATACTAACTTAACTAGATTTAACTAAGGGTGTTCATTAGTACTAACAAACCGGCTCATACCATACCGTATCAAACTGGTTACAGAAATTTGCAAAAATCTCGTACCGATATTGGTACCGAAAATCCTATATCTCATACTGGCATGTGCTGGTTTGGTATAGTAACGGTACCGGTAAATGCCAGTTATGTACCGATTATTTTTTAAAATTTTCACAAGTACACCACTGGGCTGCATCACAAGTAAGCTCGAGTTTGAAGTGATATTAGTAATATTGGATAGAGAAAAAAGAACAGATTTGGGGAGATAGAGCATATAAGTCAACAAGCCCGAGTAGCTCAACAAGATCTTGCACTCTGCTCCATGTTTGGTTGTGGGACTATGGTTATGACTTCTCATTCAGAGCTATTATAACAAACATATTCTGACCTTAGAGAGTAGGGGTGGTCATTTTTTTCGGTTTTTTTCGGTTTTGGGCTAACCGAACCAGTTCGAACTGGCCTGTTCAAGACAAAACAAAGCCGGTTCGGCATCAGTACATGTAACCGGTATATACCGTTTATTCGGAACCTGGATCGGGAAATTATTTTGAATGTTCGGTACATACCGTACCGAACCGGTTGTACCGGTTGAATTGAATAAAGATTAAAGCCTTTATTCCCTAATTTTCTGCCTTTATCCATTTATTCCCAAATCAAAACTCAACCAGCATCTCTACTCTCTAGCTACTCTCTGTCTCTCTCCAGTCTCCACTGCTCAGTGTTCATCGTCGTCATCGACTCACTACATCATCATCGTCGCCATTATCATCATCGACTCTCTCCATCTCCATCTTTCTCAGTCTCCGACTCTCCATCGTCTCTAAATCATCTCCATCTTCTTCACAAATGGGAATCACCGAATCAATCTCTGCTCTGCTTCTTTTTTAGGTAATAAGATTAACACTTGATTATTTGATTAATTGATTCTTTCCTTCACTCTTCTTTAAATATTTCTTGAATTAAGTTTGTTTTTATTTCTAGGGTTTGTTATGAAATAATTTTGTTCTCAAAATTGGAAATCTTTTGGGGTTAATTAATTGTTTGTTTATTGTTTTTCCTAAAATGTAATGTTGGTTTCTTAACACCATTTGGATTTGATTTTGAATTGCATATGCTACAGGACGTCTGTATTTGTTATTCAGGTGTGTTTGTGTACTTTTTGTTTTGTTTTGTTTTTGTCCTCTGTATGTGTTTCTGTTTCAACAATTGATATTTACTCGGATTGATTAGAGGTTTATTAAACCTTTTCGGGGTGGCCATATGAGAAGGGTGTGGACATATTTTCACTATATCTGCTCTTCATCCAAGAACCATTATTTTAATCCCTGGTGGTATGGTAAACAACCACTCAAACTCTACACAGTTCCACAGTCACACACTGCCACTATCACATTCAACTTGAAACTCAGTCACATACAACTTACTTCAAACTTGAATTGCTTTCCTTGAAACTATATCTGGTGTATCATGTTAGAGTTTATGCCCTAGAGGCCAATTATTTGATGTAATTGCTTAACATTTCTTTTGATATTATATTTGATTGAATAAATGAATTATTTTATTATGATTTCATTTACTGTGTTATATAAATGTTAGCATAATAAAAGTCCTTAGAATAATGATACAAATTATATAACTTCAAGTATGTGACTTGAACATGAGATTATATAATTACAATTAGTATCATTACTCTTAAATGTCCCTAGTCGAGTATCATTGTTAATGGGACAACAATGATACATTGAGACTAGTATGTGGATTGACTGATGGCCAAATCTCATTGGTCATTAATATATGAGATATTGAGTCAATGCATAGGTACATGTTAGAGAACAATGTACTGGACAGACCCACCATGAGAATTCTACATGGAGCATTATGCAAAGTGTCATAAGCAATTCTCATAGTGACAATGATATAATGATCCTCTGACCTAAAATCACTATATTACTACACGGAAATTTATGTACTTTGATATCATCAAAGGTCACTTTTAATAGGGTGGACAATAAAGGTGATTATTGGGTACATCATGAATCGTGTGAGGAATATGAGTGATCTAGATGGAATTTAACCCTCCTATATATATCAGGGGTGATATCCATAGGCCTCTTGATTGAGTAGGACTATAAAATGCACGGTCATGCTCAAATAGTGATTTGTTTGATATAGTCTACTCATTGATCAAAAAAACTCAGATTAAATTATGAAGAGTATGACACATTCCATGGCTCGAGTTTAATCTAGGATGTCAAGGTTAAAAGGAGTAAATTACATTGAAACATTGGTCACGAAAAGGTTGCATCGAATCATCGATCTTATTATTATTTGGGTAGCAGTGATGCATTACTAGATGCCACTCATTGTTTATAATTTTATAATATGATTTTAAAATTATTGTCAATATAATAATAACCTATAGGGTCACACACTTAGAATGTAATTAAAAGGGAATTAATTTAAATTGTAAGGATTTAAATATGTCAATATGATTGATAGTATTTAAATTACGAATTTAAATTAATAGGATAATTTGTATATATGTATATTAATTAAGACTTAATTAAAATATAATATATATAAATTCGGATTTTACTTTTCCAATAGGATTAGGGTTTTGGTAATTCTTTTAGCTTGCTATATATATATATATGATATATCAGCTGTTTTAAATGCTGAGCAGAGAAGAAAAACCCTAGCCGTTTTTAGAAAAGAGAGTTGAGAGAAGAACTTCAGAAAATCTAGATCTTGGCAGCTAGTACCGGAGTTCTCTTTGCTGCAGATCGTGTGACGATTTGTTGGACGTTCGTGTGGATACTGTAGAGACGTAGTTCCGTTGGATTGCGTTAAAGATTCGAAGCCGTTCCAGAATTTCATCGTTCCATTCAAGCTCGGATAATCGGTAAAACAAATCTAAACCTCTGAATTAATTTGTTTTCGCATAGATCCTGTTTTAGGGTTTCGAAAATAGTTTTAAAAATTTTTAAATTCCGCTGCCTTTATGTGTCGAAAACCCTACATATCAAACTTGAATGGCTTTTCTAGTTTTCTTTCCTTTTGGATGATTGAATGGTTCAACAACCAAAAAAGGTGATCCATTATGATATAATAATCATTTTGGTTCACTGATTACGTCCACAAGAGAGGGTACTAAAACAGACTTGAATGTATCAAACAGTTGTGTATGTTTGTTCTATGACTTCTGTCTTTGCATAAACCAACTTGGTTCGCCAAGGCTTTGATAATATTAGTCATACTAAATGTCCTTTGCATAATATTGAATGATATTATATCGAGTACTGGAATGTTATTATGCTTGGTTTTATGCTTTTTCCTGTTGAAAGAAGACAGTAATTTGTGCCGATGTGTATGCTTGTCAAACTACTTTGTGGAGAAGTTTGAAACTGAAAACAAGTGCTATTATCCTCTTCCAAAGAGGTTTTCTTTTATTTCTACTATCCTTGATATGTTTTCTATATTGCATATTTTCATATAAATAATTGTACAATATAATCTATAGTGTATAGATAGTTTTACATTAAAATTTATATCAATATTGCGTACAAGTGAAAAAAATGACTCCTATTTGGTGCAAATAGTTATAACTTCTACATACAAGTAATTATTTTTTTTGATTCATTTAGTATCTAAAATAATTTGTTTGTGTTTTTATGTACAATTTGATGAAAAATATGGATAATGATATAACACTATTATCCGATGCAAATCCAATCCATGTCCCAAATAATGGAGGAGACAATGGAGGAGGCGAGAGTCGCGCAAAATCAAAATGAAGTTGAAGAGATCGAGCAAATAATCGGTAAGACTCGTGCTACTATATGAGAACATTATATAAGATTTAAGCAAAATGATGAAATAAAGGCAAAGTGCAAGTATTGTGGTTAAGTTTTAAAAGTCGACTCGGGAAAGAATAGGACAAGTGGTTTAAAAAATCATAATGCAAGATGTAAATTGTACCCTCCTAATATTCAATTAAAGGAAAAAAAAACAATCACTATTAAATTTTCCACCTTCACCAAATAATAATGAAGGGGGTCAAGAGTTGGAAGGGGAATCAACTAATAATGTTTGTTTATGAAAATTTGATCAAGAATTAATTAGGATGGCGGTTTTGTTTATGATAATTGTAGATGAACTTCCTTTTAGCCATGTGGAGAATGTGGGCTTTAAATACTTGATGTCGGTTACATGTCCAAAATTTAATGTGCCTTCACGTACCACCATAACTAGAGATTGTTTGAAACACTTTTTAGAGGAGAAATTGAAATTGAAAGATTACTTCAAAAATACATCACAAAGGGTTTTTCTTACTACCGATACATGGACTTCCATACAACGAATTAATTACATGGTGTGACTGCTCATTGTGTTGATGATAAGTGGAATTTGCAAAAGAAAATTATTAACTTTGTCCAAATTACTAGTCAAAAAGGGGAAGACATAAGTTTGTCGGTTGAAAATTGTTTGAGAGAATGGGGCATTGATAAAATTTCACAATCACAGTTGATAATGCTAGTTCCAATGATGTTGCAATTTCCTATTTGAAAACTCAATTGAAAGTTTTGGGTCATAGCATTTGTGACAATAAATTTCTCCATATGAGGTGTGTTGCTCATATTGTTAATTTGGTTGTATGTGATTGGTTGAAAGATGCGAGTCATTCGATGTCTCGTGTTTGATCTTTGGTTAGGTGGGTGCAACAATCTCCTTCTAGGATTAAAAAATTCAAAGAATGTGTTGAAATTGAGAAAATTGTAAAAAATACTTCTTTGATCCTAGATGTGTCCACTAGATGGAACTCCACTTATTCTATGTTGAATGTGGCCATAGACTTCGAACGTGCTTTTAATAGGCTTGCAAGCAAAGACCCTTTATTCAAATTGGAAATGGAATCGGGTGATGGGTGGCCTACCATAGAAGACTAGGGAGTTGTGAGATAATTTGTGGTATTCTTTAAGTACTTCTTCGACATTACGGTGAAGGTTTCAGGTACATCTTATGTGACATCAAATACTTTTTTTCATGAATTTCTTGATCTTGATGTGCTTTGAATGAATTGTTATATGAGAGTGACTCACTGTTGTTAAGTCGTCGCCTAGGCGTCCACTCGCTAGGTTAGGCAAAGCCGTCCGGACGACTTGCTAGAGCGGTAGAAAGGCGCACGCTCAGTTGGATATGTCGTCGCCTTGGACAACTCGGAGACACCTTGGACGACTTGGAAGTAAATCGACCGACTTGGTGATGTCGGGTATGGTTCGACCCAAAGTCCAATTGGGTTATAAAAAAAAAAGACGAAACCCAAATTTAGATCGATCAGATCAGCCGAGCGCCAGAACCACTTCGCGAACAGATAACATGAGGGTGAGGGAGAGAAGGCGACTCACTTCAGCAGTTTGGCGACATCGACGAGACGACTCCGACGAGGCGACGACCTCTAGCGACTCCGGCCACGGTGGCTTGAGGTAGTTTCTCTTCTTCTCGACTTTTCTTCTCTTCTTCCCTTCAGTTCTTCTCTTCTCGGCTTTTCTTCTCTTCTTCCCTTCAGTTCTTCTCTTCTTCTAGCCTTTATTCAGTTCTTCACCTCTGCTTATTCGGTTCTTCTTCTTCACTGGTTTATTGCTTGTGTTGTGCGACTTGTCTCGTGTATGCTGACTGCTTATTGTTCCAAAATGACTAGCTAGGGCTTAGGAGTATTATATATAATTGTGTTGTGTCTTGTGAGTTGAGTTGGAGGCATGTGTTGTTGCCTATACAATATGATATATAGTACATAACTTTATTACTTCTGTACTATATTATATTATAATTTGTACTATATATAATTGTGTTGTGTCTTGTGAGTTGGAGGCATGTGTTGCCGCCTATACTGCTATATTATATATATAGTACATAACTTTATTACTTGCCAGTACTATATTATATTATAATTTGTACTATATTATATATGGTACAAGTTCTGCTGCCTATACTGCTATATTATATATATAGTACATAACATAATTCTGTCCTTTTGTAAAATTAATGTAACATCTTAACGTAAAATTATAAATAGGATGCTTAATTATAAATTTATGGTATTCTATATATACAATATTAAAACTTAAGAAACTCAACATAAATTTAAGAATTATATTAAATTAAACTAAATATTGCAAATGTATCAACATTTATATAATTTGAAGTTGGTACAAGTTCAAAAAATTACTAGTTTACAACTATAATAAAATTATCCATTTTGACTTGATCTTGTTCACTTCTTGTTGTGATTTGATATGCTACAACATGCATTATGAATATGGTAAATCATTAGAAAAATAAATATATCAATATTCATATAAATATTAAATATATATAATTTTATTCGTGTAAAATTTACATTGTTAACGACTTGTCAACTTGTGGACGACTAGTCGGGCGCCTTGTCGCCTAAGCGCTTAAGCTCCCGGTTGTCGCCTCGCCTCGACTTGTCGCCTTGATAACTATGGAGTGACTATGGCATGAGAGAAATGGCGTTGAGGATAAGAGCAAAATTAGATAAATATTGGGAGAATGTTGAGAAGATGAATAAATTATTGTACATTGCGGTTGTTCTAGATCCTAGAAATAAATTTGCATTTGTGGAATTTGCTTTTAATTCAATGTATGGGAGTGGGAGTGAAATGGCAAATAAAATGATAAAATCGGTGTGTGATGCCATTGAAGAATTGTTTAAATGTTATAGTCTCAAATATGCATCCCAAAGTCACAATCATACCAAAGTGCACAATCATCCCAAAATGCACAATCTAATGTGTGTAGTGAAAATTTTGATGTACATCGTCGAGAAAGAACAAGGAGGAGGTTATGGAAAAATTTGTAGAACACATTGCGGATGTTCGAGGGGATAATACCGAATTGGATAAGTATTTGAGTGAGCATGTTGATCAAACGACCTCAAATTATAATATTTTGGGTTGGTGGAAAAATAATTCTCCTAGATTTCCCATTCTCTCTGAAATGGCTAGGGATGTATTGGCGGTTCCTAAGTCAACCGATGCTTCCGAGTCGACATTTAGCACTGGTGATCGTGTACTTGATCCATTTAGGAGTTCTTTAACTCCTAGAATGGTACAAGCTCTTATTTGTGCTTAAGATTGACTTCGTTCAAGCAAACAACCAATGTCCGTAGAGAAGAACTTAGATCCACTTGAAACAATTGAGAAAAGTGATCCTTAATTTTAAATTATATAATTTCCATCTATAATGTTTATATGTTAATGACGTTCTTTAACTAGTTTTATTTTCTTTTGATCTTCTTAGAATTTGCGGAAGTTTTGGATATGGGTGGCAGAATTTAGTGGGCTGTTGCTGTTGGCCTGTTGCTGCTGCTGGCTGGTGCTGCTGCTACCCTGTTGCTGCTGTTTTGTTATTCAGATAGATCATGGATTGTGTTTTGTTGTTGACACTGAAACTGCTTATGAGTTCCATTTTGTAGTATTGATTTATGTATTTCTTTTGTGTTTGGCTTTGAGGAAACTAGTATTACGCATGGTTTTCGTTATGGAATGTAATAAATATGTAATACCTTTGACCTAAATTTTAGGAATTAATTCTAATTGTGTTTCAGTATTCATGCATATGGGAATGTTTTGTTTTGGTTGTTAACATATTGGAATGTTCAGATACCAATTTTTTTAGGATCACGCTGTTGTAGGACAACTGAAGTAGACTTGGTATTATAATATGTTATCATTGACTTACCAGTTGCCACACAGACGTTGGCTCGTAGAGGATGCCAGGATGGTCCATTTGTTGGCTTGTCACCAGACAGTCACAGTTGTTCAATTTCTTTTCGGACAACTTTCAAGTTTCTCAGTCAACTAGTCATCTGTTGTTTACTTGTTTAAGTATGCAGTCCTATTGTTTCTATGAAAATTAGGATAGAGAATAGCAGGCTGCAGGGGGGGCACAAGCTTCATCAAGTGAATGACTGAGGTCCAAAGCAATGCCATGACTGAGGTAGTGAGGTCCAAAGCAATGCCAACAGTGGGAGCAATTGGAAGGCTATGGAGTATGGAGGCATACTATTTAGTTCTTTCACAAATTTTGGATCCTTCTCCCTTTTAACTTGACAGAATCAGAATTCAGAAGCAATAGTTTCAGTCTTTCAAATAATTGAAAACCATCTTTTTTTTTAGAAAAAATTACAACCAGTCCAGGTGTATGTAAAAACCGGTACGGTTCGGGCCGGTATGGTATAGTTATTTGCCGATGCACAGTCTAATAGAGTGAGAGACTATATATATATATATATATATATATATATATATATATATATATTACGGGACTATGGTTATGGCCAGCCTTCTCGTTCAGAGCTAATATAACAAACGTATTATGACCTTAGAGAGTGAGACGTTATATATGTGTGTGTGTGTGTGCGCGTGTGCGCGTGCACGTGTGCGTGTCTGTGAGTGTGTGCATGTCTGTGCACGCAATATATGTTTAGAGAGGGGGGTTTTATCTCTACATATGATGGTTTGTTAAAATTAGGGAAATAGCTAACATTACTGGTGATGCTTGTTGAAGATGGTCACTTAGATTCTGGAGGGAGAGAAAATTAGATACGGAAAGAAAGTTTTACTATACTAGATTTGAGCACTTGGAATAAAATTAAAGTAATAAAGTAATATTATCCTATACTGTATTTAGTAGTACAAAGAACAAATATATATACATAATGCATGACATACCGGTTCGGTTCGGTATTTACCGCATGTACCAAAGTAGGAATTGTTATCGGTATCATATAACTAGTACTTATCGAACCGTGCCTAATCGATAATTTAGTAAAGTTTTTCACGGCCCTAGATTTAATAATCTTTTAAGAAAGCTATCCTAGCGTACCACAAGGTTATCAAGTCGTCGCCTAGGCGTCTGAGCGGTAGCAAGCAGCAAGTCGAAGGGACAACTTGGGAGAAGTAGCTAAGTCGCGCGACTTGGTGAAGAAATCATCGCCTTGGGTCGCCTAGGCGACGCCTTGGCCGACTACCTTCCAAGGCACACGATCTGGAAAAGAGAAAAAAAAAGGAAACGAAAGAGAAAAAAAAAAGAGATCGAAGGAAACGAAAGAGAGAAGAAAAGAAGAGATCGCCACTGTCGGAAGCTTCCATCACCATCGTCGGAGTCATCTTCGTAGTCAACCGTCGCAGTTTGTGTCGATTGTTGAAGATGCCTCTCGATTTCATCTTACCGCTGCTTCTTGTGTAAGAAAACAAAAAGGAGACTGATTTCATCTTACCGCTGCTTCTTTTGTGCAAGAAAAGAAAAAGGAGACTGAGATTTAAAAATATCTTGGATGAAATACAATTTAGTACCTCATATTTTTCTTAAACTTTAGATCTAGTCCCTTAAGTTGCAGACTTTTCATTTAAGCCCTTATTTTTCTTTCATAATCACCCCTAAGTTTTTTGAGTTTACATTTTAACCCCTAGACCCCCATATTTTCAGTATTCCCTATTCATTAGTTTAGTTATCAGTTAGTGTAAATGAGATATAAATGTGAAATATTAATATGTTTTTGTTTTTAATGGTATTTAAGAGTATTGCTTGTGAAGTAGTAATATACGTATAAAATTTACATTTTTAACGACTTGTCGACTTGCGGACGACTAGTCAGGCGCCTTGTCGCCTAAGCGCTTAAGCTCCCAGCTATCGCCTCGCCTCGACTTGTCGCCTTGATAACTATGGTACCACATTTCGATAAACATATTTTGTACCAACTAAACGATCCGAATAAACCTATCCCGACCATACGTCGTACCATGGAATACGAATTTTCTGTTTTCATTTTCCTTTTGAGTACTTTATCATACTGTGATCTGGGTAACATTGATTTGGTCGGCGCGATTTCTAAACTGTGTTTCCTTTCAAGCCGACAACCGACTGAAAAATACACAGTTCTTAATTTCAAGAACTACAGCAGACCATTTAACATGAAAACGGACCAAAATTCTTCGGTTTCGTTCGGTTCAGCCAGCTTGAATAGCTTTTTCGGTTTTTAAAACGCCCCTAAATAGAGCTTTAGAAATTTGGAAATTGATTTGGGTCTTGTGGCGCACCATCTTGTGCACTTATTATGGCAACCCATGTCATACAACCCAGTTAGAATTTTAAAGTATTTGCACATACCAAACTAGCAAAAAGAAACTTGGAATTGTCGCGTTGTAATGATATCATCCCTCAGTTTCCTAATTATAAAACTCTACCCCCAAATTACATTCAGTTGTTATTCAAAATTCACCCTTGTTATTTCTGTTGTTAAAAACTTGGAACTTAACAGAAAATAGGAGTAAAAATGTAAAATTGGTATAACAAAATTTTCAAAACCTTTGTCTAACAAGTTACTTACATTAATAAAAAAAAGTCTAAATGATTATATATAGCCCTCAATTCACTCACTAAATCCCTCTCTAACTCTTTCTCCAAGCCACTTCTTTGCAGATCATCCATGGTTTTCGTTAAATTTCACTGGCTTATGTTAGGCATCTGATATTTTTGTCCTAAAAATTTCTCTTCATTCCTCCGAACCTCACAACTTAACCAAAAGCCAGTAGTCGAAGACTTGAACACCTAGTTCGAGTCCATGATAAAGCCCTAACTCATGTCTGCATCTCCATACAGTTTCTAATTTGGCCTCACAAATAACCAAACCAAAATTCCAGTCACTCTCGAAGCCCCTCTTGAAGGGGATGTTGCACGAGCAGTTCTACAATTTACACATCTTTTTGGCTTTATGCCTCGCAACATAGGGTTTGGGTTAGAATTATGTCAAGTTCAAGTTTTTTGGTGGGATTATTGAGGTAACTAAAGGATAAGAGACACCATAATGGTGTATTGGTCAAACTATGGTTGTGAGTATTAGCTTATTAGTATTGTTCCACAGCTGGATGAGATGTTGCCTAATTCAAAGATTGAGTCATTAGAATTCCTTGTAATGTTGTACTGAAAGATAGTTTCAAGTATTTCAAGTGTTTGAGCTAAAAAGGATTTCAAATTATTTGTAGGGTTTTTAAGTTTCAAGTATTCTGTGGGTTTTAGAATTTTGGTGAATATACAAGGCCGGTTATGTTTTTAAACACCTTTATACATGATTTTGGATCCAGCAACTTGTATATTATTTGCCTCTGCTCTTCCAGTCATTGCATTTGGAGAGCTATTTAGTGAAGACAATATTGCAATTTACCAATATGATGGTCTAAATTGCTAGGTATTGACAAAAACCACCTTAAAAGAAGCCAACCTATCAACAATACCAACAACAACATACACAAAACTCAGAAGAGAGAGAGAGAGATAATTGGATAAGAAGAAGAAAAGAGGAAAGAAGGTCAGCTGGGTTTGGCGAGCTTTTCAGATTTGCAAATAGATTAGACTATGTTTTGATGGCAATTGGAACTGTTGGGGACTTTGGTAAGCATATGGCAGGTGAGTTTACTTGTTTGGGACAGAAAAAGTGAGAATGAGAGGAGAGAAATTAATGAATTTTCATGTGTTCTACCAGTTCTACCCTTCGTTTGAGTTTTAATGTATTCTATAACTTTGCCCATCATTTATGTTAAGTCCGTTTGTATATTAGACGACAAAGTTAACGTGGGTAGCTTTTGCACTACTGAATGTATAATGGAAATTACTTAACCTCAAGGACTATATCATCACAAGGGTACAAACTAAGGGAACAATTTTGCATTTTAGTCACAAAAAGGAAAAAGAAGAATAGTAACAGCTATTCCTCTTTCTCCAAAAATTGCTTATGTAATTCTTAGGGTTCAAGAGAATCAACACATAAACATACAACTAATCCAGAAACATGTTATCATTACCTAATGCCAAGGATAAGAGCTGCTTCTCTTTTTGTCATTGTTGGCTGGAAACCACCATCATAAAATTTGCGCATCCTAGGTTTTGGCGGCCGTGTTTTAAATGTGTGCCAAGCCTGTACTCCATATCTACCAGCAAGCGCTGCAGCTGCTATTGCAATCCCAGCCAGAAATGGTGTAGCCTGATATATATCTAGAAAATCATAAATTAGTAATACTGATGATTTCAACACAGTCAAACCTCAATTTGGACAACATTTTTGTGAACTCATCTCTACACTGTAAAAATGTGTTTTTATTCAATTCCTTTTGGATGGCACCACTTGAGTTCATCTTAATGATCATCGACTGTGCCATAAGATATGATGAGTATTTTGTTCCACCACTCCAGTGAAAATAACATAAGTAACTAATTTTATGAGAAATGGCGGTAGGAACTTTTAAACCCTCTACACTTCCCAGTCCAATAATGTGCAACACAACTGGTAACTTGGCCAAAGAAGAGTCATGCCTAAACTAACAAGACATATGGGTAAGATAATATTTAAGATAGAGTACTAAATACATGTCAAGAAATAGGATGAAAGTGATGTCATAACAAGCAGCAATATAAGTTTTTTAATACCTATCGGAAAAAAATAGTGGTTAGCTACTATGCTGCAGAAATTCCAAGATACTATACTCTTGACCATGTGTGGCTTGTCAACCAGGTAATTATTATAATCACTTTGCTTTTTATTTTTGTGAGGGGGAAGTTCAACAATAAGAAACCATATAAAGGCAACACAAATGACAGTAAAACAAAATGCTGAACAGTCATGAGAAAGTTAATCTCTACAAACACCAGTTGACTTGACTGTGATTGTTGGAGTGAACCCAATCATTCCAACTCACTTCAGCTGTAGTACGGGTTTTAGTATTTCTGTTATCGGTCAAACACTCGCTTAGAATGTGTTTGTAAAATATTCAAATATATACTATACACACGCACATATACACGGATTTTATTTTATTATTATTTTTTTTTTTTTTTTTTGGGGGGGGCCCAAGGGCTAACCGGCTAAGGATAAGCTAGAAATAAAAAAGCATCATATCTCATAATATAGGCTGAAAGGTCATTCTGGATAAGCCCAAAGTTCATTTCTTTCCAATAACACCAACAATTTCTGAGAAGATCCATGAGGTTAGCACCTTGAGCCTCACCCTTCGATGAAACTTAAGGACAAGAAACTGCTGCATTAAGGAGCATCCTCAGAAACAAAAATCCTCCAAAATAAACTAGTCAAAGAATGACGTTTGACTTGTTTGTAAACACACTAATGTTCCCAAACAGACATAATTTTTTCCAGGAATATTTTTCAATAACTAAATTTTAAGACAAAAAATTGAGCCAAAGAAAAAACAATTAAAGAATATATGTTAAGAGGATACTTGACAATCTTAAGGAAACTTCAAAAGACTCTCATTTTGGGAAATGAGGCAATATATATGTACTCCCTCCAATCTAAAATTAAAGATACATTTTCCTTTTTAGTCTGTTCCAAAATTAGAGATACATTTATACTTATTATATTTTTAGACTGTAAAATGACATGAAGTTTCTAACATGGCATTTCTCATATTTAGTTCCACTACTACATTTTTATCAAATTTAGGGATAGGTTTCGAAAAATAAAGTTTTCCTTAAGTCATCCTTTTAGAGATGCATCTCTAATTTCTAAGATGCTCATATAACATTAAAATGATGTTCCGAATCAAATTCTTAGTATAAAAAAACTAACTTGTCAGAATTCAGCCATTAAAAAGCATTAATACTACAAATTACATGCATCATAATCCAAATTTCATCATGAATTTCACATGTTTCACCAAATTCCCCACATATCGTATCAAAATTAGTACAGATTCTTGTAAACAAAATGATAGATTATAGACTCCAATTGGACAAATTTATAGACTCCAATTAGACAAATTTAGTGCCAAACCAAACACGATCTTCATATTATCGAAGAGAAAGAGAGGGACAGAGCTCACCATTTTAGCAGAATCGACTTGGATGAGATAAACTGGATTTGCAATCAAAGAGCTTCTCGAATTTTCGGTTTCTTTCTTTTTCTTACTCTCTCTTTTTGGTTAAAGAGCTCAAAAAATAATTCTGTATGTATATATATAGTCTATACTATGAATGCACCCACATTTTCATATATTTCTGTTTTATGTGACTACCCACATTTTCATATATTTCTGTTTTATGTGACTTTAAATAAAGTTTTTCTTATTTGGTATTCCTTCCGCTCCAAAATATAGAATTAATATTGACTTCTTGATACTAAAGCGAGATATTTTTTAAATCAAAATTGATAAAAATTTATGTAATTATAAACAATACAATTATGAAAAATACAAATTACTTAAAAAGTACTACTAAATACAAAATTTATTGTACTAAAAAAATAAATGAATTTCATCAATTTTAATTTTTAAAATATTTAATATTGACTTTAAGAAATTAAATTTAATCTTTTATCTTAAAACAGAGAGAATATAAAGGTTTGTTAAAGACTAGCCCTTTAACCCGTTCAAGACACGGGTTTGGTGGGTGCCCTAAAATTAATATAGTTTTAATTTTATGTAATATTCAATATGTAATCTTTATTATTCAAGTGTGATAAATAGGTATATCAATTTTTATTTCATCATGTGTGCATATTTGATACTCTATGTAATAATTTTTGTCGGAGAAAAGTTATTGCGGCCAAAGAAAATATATTGCGGTCCTAAAAGGCCCACCAAACCAACGATTACCCTTATTTTGCCTCTTTATGTATTAGTATAGATAGGTAACCATTTATTATTTAAGTGTGATAAATAGGTATATCAATTTTTATTTCATCATGTGTTCATATTTAATACCATAATATATACTAATTGTAATAATCTATGTAATAATTTTTGCCGGAGGAACTCATTGTGGCCAAAGAAAAGAGCAATAAGGATAAGCTAGAAAAGAGCATCATATCTCCATAATATTGGCTGAAAGTTATTCTGGATAAGCCCAAATTTCATTTCTTTCCAATAACACTAACAATTTCCGAGAAGATCCATGAGGTTAGCACCTTGAGCATCGCCGTCAGATGAAACTTAAGGACAAGACACTGTTGCATTAAGGAGCATCCTCAGAAGCACGAATCCTCCGAGATAAACTCGGCAAACAATGACGTTTGACTTGTTTGTAAACACACTAATGTTCCCAAACAGACTTAATTTTTTCCAGGATTATTCTTCAATGATTAAATTTTAAGAAAAAAAAATTGAACTTGAGAAAAACAATTAAAGAATATATGTTAAGAGTATACTTGAAAATCTTAAGGAAAATCCAAAAGACTCTCATTTGGGAAATGAGGCAGTATAAATGAACTCCTCCAATCTAGAATTAGAGATACATTTTCCTTTTTCGTCCGTTCCAAAATTATAGATACATTTATACTTACTATATATTTAGACTATAAAATGACTTTAAGTTTCTAACATGGCATTTCTCTCTTCTTCTTTTCTTTTTTTTTGGCTTAGTGCATTTCTCATATTTAGTTCCACTACTACATTTTTATCAAATTTAGGGATACGTTTCGAACATATAACATTGAAGTGATGTTCCGAATCAAATTCTTAATATAAAAAACCTACCTTGTCAGAATTCAGCCATTAAAAAGCATCAAATTATACGAATCATAATCCAAATTTCATCATGAATTTCACATGTTTCACTAAATTCCCCACATATCGTGTCAAAATTGGTACAGATTCTTGTAAACAAAATGATAGATTATAGACTCCAATTGGACAAATTTTGTGCCAAACCAAACACGACAAATGATCGAGAGAAAGAGAGGGACAGAGCTCACCATTTTTAGCAGAATCGGGAAGACATGGATGAGATAAACTGGATTTGCAATCAAAGAGCTTCTCGAATTTTCGGTTTCTTTCTTTTTCTTTCTCTCTTTTTTGGTTAAGGAGTTTAAAAAATATTCTGTATATATTATAGTCTATACTAGTCTTAATGTATTTATCAAAATTACACACATTGTCCTTTTATAGATTTTGAATCTTACTAAAATGAAACTCTATGAATTTACCCACATTTTCATAATTTCTGTTTTATGTGACTTTAAATAAAGTTTTTCTTATTTGGTATTCTTCTTATTCCAAAATATATGATTAATATTCATTTTTTATAATTAAATTAAGCTATTTTTAAAATTAAAATTGATAAAAATTTATTTAGTTTTAGACAATACAATTGTGAAAATTATAAATTACTTATAAGTAATATTAAATAAAATATTTATTGTATTCAAAAGTTAAATAAATCTCATGAATTTTAATTTTAAAATATTTCATATTGACTTTTCAAAGTTAAATTTGATCTTTTTATTTTAAAATGAATAAAATATTAAGGTTTATCAAAGATACATCTAAATATAATTTATAGTATTAAAATTTCAAAATTTTATTTTTTAAAATAGTATGTCAAAAGAGTGTTTTATGTCAACATTAACATGTACTCACTTTGTTCAACACAAACAAAAACTCAGAGATAATTCTGATTTTACTAAAGTTGTGTTTGTGAGTTTTAAAAGAGGAGAGGAAGGCAAGGAAAAGAATGAAAATTTAGGAAAGATATTAAAATTTTCTTGTTTATAAGTTCTTTTATAAGAGAAAAGAAAAAGAGGAGGGAGATTTTTTTTTAAAAATTCTTCCCAAAGTTGAAAAATTTTGGAAGAAAATTGTATTAAAGACTTAGGTGGGATACTAAAATACAGAAACTATCCTTATAATAGTTTTCAAATTTAATCTCATAAAGATAATATAATAAAAAAAGGTTTTTAAGTAAAAATTTCCTGTCAAAACTCATAAACACACACCAAAAGAAAGTAAATATCATTTCTTTCGCTCTTTTTTTTCTCAAAAATTTTAAATTCCTTTATTATCTTCTCTCTCCAAACTCACAAATACATCCTCTAAAGGAAGGTATAAGGTATTTTTTTTTTTTTCAAAATAATGTCAATAAGTACATAAAATAAAAGGTAAATATGTTGCTTAGTGGGGTCCACTTATATTAAAGAAAGAATATTCATTATTTTATATAATTTTGTAAGGTCATTAAGGATAAACTTTAAACTTTTTTTTTCTGTATTTCCTTTACAATTTTAATGTGTGAAAATAAACTTAGGACATCTTTTAGAGGATTTGAACACATGAACTTGTAAGAAATTAAAAAAAAAATATATATATATATATATATATGAAATAAATAAATAAGTTTTTACACTAGACTATGAAACAAGAATTTAACAAGTTAAATACACTCTCAGGTTCAAAGTTCAAACGGGAGGGAATATAGAAAGCATTTACAAAGAAAGAAATAAGTAGAACTGTTTAGCAAATTGTTTTACATGAGTCACGTGCTGGTTCACGTGATACTCTAAATCAAAGTTACTTGTAATTTGTAAAGTTCAAAACTTTAGCTTGGTTGGGACTACCAGTTTTCAAGATCTAGTCAAAGTGAATCAACAAGAATGTAACAGAAGCCAACAAGAACAAAGCATCAGCAAGAATGTACCAATAAACAACAGAAACAAAGTAATAAAGAAGTACATCTTCAAATAAGAACAATTTCCATTGAGCAAAGAGAAGGGGAAAGAATACACTGACACAACACATGCAAATAGAAAATTTCAATATGGATAATTAAAAAAAAAAACGGGATAAGTAGAACTACTCCCACAACACAACATAATATTCCCTCCATCAACAATAAGGGTCACATTTGCCGAGTTGTTTTTTTTCTTTCCAAAGTAAGAGTTTCATTTATAGACGATAAAAAAAATAACACAATATACTTAAGTTTACAATCACAATTCAATTATCATGTCACTACTATGAATTAAATATTCGTTATATTTAATCATGAATATATATTAAAAAAATATCCTTAAAGTTCGTAAATCTTGCAAATCGAACTCTTATTGTGAAACAAAAAATGTAAATAACATTTCTAACGAAACCGTGGTTAAAACAGAAAAAGAAGAATAAGTTTACAAAGACAAAAATAATAACCCCTTTGTTTATTCACTCTTATCCATTTTGCACCTCAAACAAGACTAGTTTTGAACAAAAATGATCAAACAAGTAGCCTTATTTTGTTCACTCATTCTTCATTTGCAATGCTATACATACCATAAATCAAATTTCTTTGTACGTCTCCATTGCAAACTCTTACATTTCCACGGCGATATCCTTGGCAGAGCTAGTATCCACCCTTGGGGGACCTGAATGTCTCCTCAGTCCAACTGAAGAAGATGAAAAGGAGAACCGCTTCTTTGCAGAACCCGCTGATGATAGCTTCTCTGGTTTCCCATTTGAAATCATCCCCAATGGGCTTGGCAGCCGAGTCCTAGATTTGGCTGACTTCGTGGATGCCATGTAACTTGGAACTGCAGGTGATCTGGCAAGGCTTTCGTCATCTTTTACTGATGAACTCGCAATAGTATGCCTCCGATACAGCTCTGGCTGGACACCGCGCAAGCTCATTGAATTGTCTTCCGTGCCACAAGCGCTCCCCCTTGGGCTTGATGGCCTCATTTTCCCAAATGTTGGGGATTGTTCCTTGGAGGGAGGAGTGGATGGTGATTGGCGACGGGGAGAATGGCTCTGCTTTTGGGCTGCAGGCGAAAGCTTATTATCAGGAATGGCACGGCTTGTTGTGATCTTTAAAGGGGCGAGGTCACTGTTAAGTTCTCTGTCAGTTGTGCTTCTGCTTTCCCATGGCCGCTCTGCCATCCATCTTTCTAACCAACTCCATCCCCAGTGAGGATTATTTGAATCCATAAATGTTTGATTTGCAGGTTTGGAAGAGTTTCTCCACGTTTTCTGTTATAGAAATATCTTTCACAAGTTAGTTTTAAAAATCTTTTCGGTAGAAGATCAAATAAAGTTATGTGGAGGGAAGATACAAGATCTCGGAGCCCTTATTTGCTACTTGAAAAGGATAGTGATTAAAGAACAACTACATTTTCAAGCATTCAGTTTGGGTAAAGGCATAATTTGTTAAATCTCCTCATCGCTTAGATATATCATGGAAGTGAAATTTTTACTATTTTATTTTGGGAATTACTAAATTCATCCGTTTTTGATATTTCCACCCAAAAAGTGTCGCTGTAGATATATAGCGACGGTAAAAACCGTCGCTATAGGATCCAGAGCGGGTGAAAATATCAAAAAAGCGGGTGGATTTAGTAATTCTCTTTTATTTTTGTATTGGTAAAAACAAAAATATCCTATCAACACAAGAAGTTATTAATAGATACAGAAAAAAATCCTATTGATAGGAATTCTAAATGGCCTAAAATATAACAAGTATAAAAGTTAATAGTAGCCTTGTTTTCATTTAGTGCTCGAAAGAGAAAAAGAAAAACGTGCTGTAAAAATAGTAAAAGTTGATTGAATCAACCGAAATCAAAGTTTCAACAAATTAGCATATGCTTTTGCGTAGCTCTAGCATATGGGAAATAGAAATGTGGAACTGGTTCACAGTCAAAATACTCCATTCATCAAAGATGGCCTTATTATCATCATGCATGTTGATTAAGTCGTATATCATGTAAACTAGTTATCAGAATTAAAGAAAATAGAAAGAAGGTGAAAGGAGGGAAATCAAGATATAACAGGTTATTCAAAGATGTTAACTTACTTTTTATTTGTACTGTTTAAGCAGTTCATAATTACATGTACTCCTCAATGAACAAGCATGTTAAAGGGTCATCAACTTCTCCACTAGTAGCTACGCTTACACGATGAATGAAACAATTAGAAATAGCGGGATTATAATATACCTGATGGGAGTGTGCATAAGCCAAAGCCCTTTCCCTTCTCATAGCTGCCTCCTGCTTGTGCTGTAGTTTTGCTTCCACTTCTTCCTTGGATTGCGCGCTGTCATTCCAATTCTCTCCACTCTGTTGTCAGATTGATTAATATGTTAACCAAAAGACACCGAGTGTTCAAACAAGAAAACACACAGACTTTGTCTACTTGTATGCAATTTTCCGTTGGAGAAAAGCTAGAAACGTTCACTAAAATCTAAATAACCTTAGAAAGAAGCAGAAAAGAATATGAATCTTTCAAGTTTCATGTTTTTTATTCTAAGAACACAAAACAATAGACTAGTGATAGTCAGAGAGTTCGAGCAAAAGATATCATGGCAGAATAATGTTAGAGACACAAACTATTTTACAAACTATTTTACAAACTTGTTGATGTGACACTGTTGTATTGGTGATAGTGTTATAGTGAGGAGGTGTTTTTTTTAACTATCACCAATTCAACAGTGTCACATCAGTCAGTTTGTAAAATGTTTGTAAAATAGTTTGTATCTCTAGCATTACTCATCATGACATTACACGTATCTTTTTATTTGCAATAGTTTTTCAGTGTTTTTGAATAATTATAATAATATTACAAAATTCAATTTACTGGAACGCGATATGCGTTCGTTCAGTACACTAGTTTAAAATTAACAAACCAATTAAACTAAACAAATAGCTAGCAGAGTTGTTCCTTCTAGAATCCTTGGCCTCTTTATAAACTATATTATACGCAATGTGAGTTCAGTATAAAAAAAACATGAGCAGAACACATGGAAAGTCAAAAGTGAACTATATATTTTCAAACCTTTTCCTGATTCTGCCATATCTAAGTCCAAAATAATTCACTAGAAATAGAAACACTTCACATTGCAAATAAATAAATATAAATGAAGCATTAACTGGACAGCAGGAAAAAAGGAAGTAGGGAACAACGGGGTAAAATGAAGAAAAGGAAAGTGTGAAAAGGATATCTCACAGAAGCTCTTAATTTCTCAGCTTCCTTTTCGTGTTTCTGTAGGAGCTGTCTCTGGAGAGCCTGGTTCTCCTCTGACATTCTGAGCCTCCTTGTATGAATCTGAGACTGCACGCGAGCTAGAGTCTGCATGCATGTTAAGGTGTTATTTGCTTGGCGTTTGACAGATTGCCCTTGAATCAATGATTTCAACCTCGCTAGCCCTCTCAAAGCGCGCAATGCCCTCCTTGCCTGAGAGACAATAAACAACAAACAGGAAATCATGTCATATATAAGTTCGTTGTCATATAAATCCTTTTACATGGAGGTTTAAGGGTATATATCTTTATTTTAAGTGTTTCTATATTTAGCAAAACTACCATTTTATCTGCTACCAATAACAAAATATTAGTGAGACTAGAATCTTGATTTTAGATGCTAAGTTTAGACACAAAATAAGCAATGTTTGTATTACAAAAAATTGAACCACCTGTATAAATAAGTTATAGTTGGGAGCTCAAGACGAACTCAACATGACCAAGAAAATAACTACATTATCAAGAAAAAACGATTATCCACTAGTTCCCACCAATTAAACAAGTTCACAAACATCTCACAAGCCTAAGGTCTAATTAATATCCAAAATATTTGGCTTAATTATTCTACCATTTATACAGGCAAATGAATGCATTTACTATGAGCTGACCAATCATAAAAAGAGTAAATTGGGGGGGTGTAGTAGTGGAAAATGCGTTGGCAAGATTATTACCAAGTATCCTCGAAATGCTGTCTGAATCTGGGTAGCTGCAATCTCTTCCTTGGATTTACCCGAGTAAAGAGAAGCACTTGTGAGCCAGACAACCTCTGCAGCTGCCTGAACAGCCGCTTCTGCTGCTTCTGCAGCCACTGCAGTGGCAACGGCAACAGAATAAGCATGCTTGCTCTGCTCAGTCTCGGCTTCTGTCAATGTCGCCTCCTCTGCAGGAGGAGGAGGAGGATCAGGGATCGCCAATGCAGTTTCTACAGGTGGAAAGTCCACATCCAAGCTCTTCTGTTTCCCAAACCATCTTTTCTTCGAATGGCGGGGTTTCTGTCGAGTGAAATGCAAAATACTAAACTCAATTTCCATCATACAATGTGTACACACCAGGGAAAAAATGTTTACACCCAAACTGCAAATAAAATCTTCTTTTATTAAAAAAAATTAACAATAATAATACAAAAAAAGTAAAATCATTTAGACCTTGTCTTTCTTTTCCTTGGATTCGGGACTCAAAACCCTCTTCACTGTAGAGAGCCAACTCCCTTTCTTCCCCATTTCCTAATCAATTCATCTGGGAAGAAATTTTTTTTTTGTCACATACTCGAATCGAATCAAATAAGTAAATTTTGTCAGAAGCAGCAAACGATAAAAACATCGATATGACCAATAAATTTCATTAATAGATATGTAAACATTCCACAATTCACCTTCCTAATCTATTGTACAAATTTACTATGAAATTAACCTATTTATTTCATTTCAAAACATGTAAGGTGAACATATATGGCCAATCCATCAATAAAAGAGTGAAACTTTACACCAAATGTGAAAACCCCAGATAATGTAATCTCGAGATTTCACAAAAAAACATGTAGCTAAACTACAAAACTAATAATTCTTACAGAAAATATCATTTGAAGTCACAAATATAGAACAACATGGATAACATAACTCCAATTATCATCAATTTAAGTGAGAAAATCTGGAAAACATAATCGAAATGTCAAATGCATCCATTTATCAAAACAAAACAATTATATCATACAAAAAATAATAATAATAACCCAATTATTCAACTCAAAGAAAAATGCAAACTTGCATTACCCAAATGATGATAAGAGCCCAAATGAATTATCCCAATACATAGCAATGCAAATACCCACGAAACAAAAGGAAGAATGAGTGACAAAACAATGGGGGAAGAAAAGGACAGAATATGAAACAAAAGCACAAAACCAAGCTTCAATATTTTGTTGCAAATTATAAAAAAAAAAAAATGATGACAAAAAAATAGATACCTGCAATCAAAATTTAGCAGATCTCTGTAAAATTCCAATCTTTCTTTTCTCTATGGACAAACAAAAGAATATCAAAGGACATGAGGAAGAAAGAGAAGAGGGGCAGATCTTGCCAAAGAAAAGTTCAAAGTTAAGAGTTGTAAAGACAGGAAGAATAACAGAAGGTGAGGGATTCTTGGCTTGGTAACAGAATTTATGAGTAACAGTAACTTTTAGTGGGCCCACTTTTTCTTGTTGTTGTCCCATTTTATAAGCAGCCCAAAGGATAACCAACAAGTAACCACCCCTCTGTCTACTCGTTTGGGTTTTTCCATTGATACATTAATCTGTTGGTACTTGTTAACCTATAGTACTCCTCCCTTATGAATTATAAAATTAATAATCCCTTCGTCCTTAAAAAAAATGACCGTATTATAATTTATTTTATCTCCAAAAAAATGAGTTAAAGATACATAAATGATAAATATATTATTTAACAGAATCCATGTATAGAAAAATAAAAGTATTTATTATTTTATGTAATATAATAAAAACACCAAGTATAAATTTTAAAAAATTTTATTCTCATTATTTTACTTAATTTTTTTAATATATATGAAAATTATATTTTTAATATATGTGAAAATTGTACCGAGGGAGCTTTAACTTTTGAATGTTAACTTTCAAAATATTTAAACGGCCGCGGGAGGTGCGTGCACCTGCATGTGGGGTGAAAAATGGCAACGTTTTATAGTTTTTTTTTAATTTATAATTTTTCTTTTAACAAATGCACACCAACACCATAACCCATTAGTGCCACTATCACAGGGTCTACAAACTGAAACTAATTTTTTTTATGTCAAATGTCCTGTCTGTGATGCACTGGTTCGCACCAACCAGTCAGCAAAGTTCACACACAAGCGCACACATACACACACACACTTGTATGTAAATCACAACAGTCTATACACAAGCCACACACAATGCCACACAATTTACAGGACAATGTCTCAACATTTTATTGCTTCTCTCAATAACAAAGAATACAATCTGGCTAAGGGCTTGCAGACTCATACTTGATCAGTGATACCTGCCAAAACAAGCCCCAACAGTACATATAAATAATGCATACAAAACTAGGTTGCAGTTGACAACCCCAACTACCTAGGATTTTCAGCCAATAAGAAATCAGCATTCAAATGTGTAACTGTCCACTAGCAAAACTGCCTACAGATGTGCCATACCCATATTCTGCAATTCAAACTAAAGACATGCCAGCATGTGTGTGGAGGTTGGCTGAGTCAGCAACGGCCCATAACTACTCACCAGTTAAGTCCTTGTTCCAGTCAGTCCATCCTCCAACTAGCCCACGAAGTCAGCCCACATTATTGTCTCAGCCCATGAATTTGCCCAACATGTGTTGCAAGGCTTTATCCATCCAACCCACACGAAAATTCAACTACGCCACACACTTGCCCAAGGTACTGCCCATTATGAACATGCTACGTTCAGTAACATTCTTGCCCAATCATGCCCAACTCATGAAAGGGTCTTTGATCCAATCCAAGCTACCAATCCGTTGTTAACATTGTTGTTAGGGGAGCCCAACAATGCCCCAATGTCCCGCACGCATAGTGTTTAGCTAAATTTATACTAGCAATTTACGTGCAAGTATACACGTTCAATCAAGTAATAAAGTGATAAGGAGTGTCGATCCCACGAGGAGCGAATAATAACCTAAATAATCCTAAACACTAATTATACATCAATTAATTTAATCTAAATAATTTTAATAACAAATGAGTGAATTAACTAATTTACCAACTACTCAAATATTAAATTAATGAATAAAAAGGTTAAGGAATCAATTTCTCCCAATGAATCATTCAATTAATACTATCATTCTCTTATTAAATTGATTAATCAGAATTGTCAACGAAAAATCACTAACAATTAATATAACCATCTTTCGAATAATTATATAGCATACCTATTATTACCAATTTTCCTATATTCCTATGAGAAGCAATAATAATAAATTCATTAAGATTCATTTTTCGCCCGTTGCCTGGGGTATTCGGGTATATTCATATCTCGTCCACAAAATTAACATTCAATTAGCAATCAGTATTACTAAAAAGAATTACTAATCACAAGTTATTATAACCAGATCTTAACTTAGAATCTATCGTCACATTTAATCTAAATTCATCTTATAATTGTTGATCAGACAATTATGACAAAACTAAACAAGATATAATAAACAATTCAATTCATAATCAACTTAAATATAAGAATTAATAAATATTAAATAAAATCATCATCGGGTTCCATTAAATCCTTAACTAAGGAAATTAGTTCATAATGAAAGTGAAAAACATCAATGATTTATCAAAAGCCATTCTGGATTACAAAATAAAGAAATAAGAGAGAAGAAATAAATTCTGGCGAATCAAGTCTTCGCTCCTAAGCTCCAATTCTCCTCTGGAATAAAGCTCTGACGAAAATCCTTATTTTCTACGTACTAAGTGATAATGAATTCTCATTACAATTAAAAATAAATCCTATATTTATTACTCTATTACTAACTACTGATAAGCTTCAACCCATACAAGATAAGTGTAGACATCAACCCATACAAGATAAGTGTAGACACCCAAATTTTGCACTTCGTATACTAACCCTGACAGGAGGGCAGATTCGACAAATGAACCAGCCTGCGAGAGCGAAGGATGGACAAGGGCGAACGCTCAACACCACCGCGATGATTGGCGACCAAAGCTAACGTGACGATAAGACCATCCGAAACGGGCATTCCCGAATAAGGTGGCACGTCTCCCGGAAATTTCCGGACTGCAGAATACAAGCCTGTCAGCGAAAACCGACGTTACGGCACGAAAGTCGAGGCATGGCACGACAATCGAGAAAGTCAAGCCGGCCAGTCGCGGATTGATCTGCGGCCAATGAGTGCGCCTTTTGAAAACACGGAACTCGAAACACGGAACTCGAAACCAGGCTGAGTGGCTGGTGGGCCAGCCAGCCGCAGATCAATCTGCGACTGCCCTAGGCCAGCCTATTTCAGCTCGGTTTCTTCATTTCATCCAGGAGGTTGGCAGCAGCGGAAGAAGAGGGAAAAACAGCAACACTAGCAGCGAATTAGGGAGAGAAAAGAGAGAAAATAGTGAGGAATTATATCTCTTTTGTGAAATTGTATCACATATATTCTCTACTCTAATTAATATACGAGTTTATACGCATCGTGGTGTCATTTGCAAGGTGAAAAAGAATTCTTTTTATAACAGTTTTGTTATATCATTTTGTTAAATTTTTATCATTTTAGATTATACTAAATGTAGTTGTCTTGTATATTATTGAGAATACATGGATTAGAGATTATTAGTGAGGGTTCCAATGGAACAAAATTCTTCCTAATGACCCGATGATATCCATTTGGTGAATTTTAGCTTGTTAATTTTTTGTAATATCCATTTTAGGGGTGTGTAAGAATTGTGTATGTGAGCCTAGGAGCGCGACCCCGTGGTCCAAATCCGATGATGGACAATTTTGGTGTATGTAATAGGATCGATTATCCTTGATTGTAAATATGTAATCGTCGGGCTTAAAACGATACCAAGTTAAAAATTGGGTTTAAGGCCCCGTAATAGTGAAATATGTGATTGTTGGCATTCGGGGTATTTTGATGGCTTGCATGCCCGTGAATAGCCCCCTACGCGTTTTGATGCTCAATTTGATTTGTAACACCAAACAAAGGATCTTCAAAGCCAAAACAATAAAGATTTTTCTAAAATCAATCAAAGTAGGATATTAGCATCACGAGGCTCAAAATTGGAAATGCTAATGAAAGTCGATTCCTATTCTACGAGAAAGCTAAAGAGAAGTTGTTTTCAAATGCCACAAAAATGGTTTTTATAAAAAAGAAATAAATGTTTTACTAAACCTTGATATATAGGGCGAAAGAGATCCTAGAAATTGCCCATCATTTATGAAAGCAACGTATAAATCTCGATTCCTATTTTGGCTAAGGTTTACTAAATTCATGTTTTGCTAAAACAACACTTAATGAAAAATCTCATAGCTTTGACAATCAAAATCAAAATTTTCTCATAAAGAAATAAAGTTTTCTCGTGTATGCCGAAAAGACATTCCGAAGCATTCTCAAATTAAAGCACGACTTTCCCTAAAAATCCAAATGATTCTTTCATACAAACTCACCACAACATTCATATAGGCACACACACACACGCGCGCACATACACACACACATTCAAGAATTAAAAGGATAGGAAAAACATCAAGATTGCGGTAACCGTGTTTCACGGAAGTCGGAGGGTGCCTAACACCTTCCCCTCGCTTAAACAAGCCCCCGAACTCTATGAATCTCGGTTCGCAGACCAATTAATTCTGAGTCACACATGAGCCAGCGATTTACGAAAAAATGAAACTCGGATGAGTTGGTACATCCATCTCAAATATACCAACTGGCGACTCTGGTTAATTGGCTCATCATAAAAAACGATCTTTCAAAACCCCGTCGACATCAATGCCGACCTTTTCCAAAAATCATTCAATCAAAGGCTAAAATCGGAAAAGGACAAAGAGAGGAGAAACCCGGCGTCGACAGCTGGCGACTCTGCTGGGGACATTAGAGGGCTTAAGCCGCGTTTAAATCTTGATGCTATCCTATCCTTTAAAAAATGCATGAATGTGTATGTGCATGCGATATTTTGATTTTTACCTTTTATTGTGTGAATGTGTGTTTTGTCCAATAAATGAATGATTGAATGGAATTGCTTTACTTTAAAGTAATCATTTGCATACGGTGAGGACTATGAATGTGAATATATGTTGAGAGAGTACCTCCTCCTGAGGCAAACCTGTCGGTTGCTTATTACTGGACTCGAAGGGGCTGCTCCCCGGAGATGGCTCAGGAAACGCACCACCCAAATCCGCTCCAATCGAAAGGATTCAGACGAGTAGATTGCGAAGATTTGGGGACCTTCATGCCGAAAGCCCGTGAGAGTAACCCTAGGATATGTCAGCCTCAGATTAACCCAACGCAAGAAAAGTCTCTTCATGCCTTTTTACATTCACGCGTAAATGTCATGATTCCATTCATATATGCCTCCCTTTCTGTCAGAAGAAATTACTAACATCTATGTTTTACAGGGAACGGCTGGGGAAGCATAATAAAGTCATGTTAGCATTTGTTATTGCATTAAGGGACTACTAACTTTTTGTTTTACAGGGAAAGATTAAAAAGCCCAAAACTCAAAGTTACAGCTTTAGCATGCATCCATATCCTTTCATTTCCTCGGACTAAACTTCGAACCATTGTCTCTGTAGGATTGCTCTTCAAACACGTTCGCAATCTAAAAGAGCCCAGAACTCTACATCTGAAATGGTTGATATTCCATCCACTAATTCCGGTTCCATATCTAGGGAGGAATTTGACGACTTTAAGAAGCAGATGTTAGAAATGGCCATAATGCTAAAGGAGCAATTGATGCCCAGACAGGATCCCCCTAAGGAGGATCCACCTCAACTTAAGGGCAAACCAGTCGTCCCAAAAGCCATGCCCGTACCAAACAAGACAGTGATTACTATCCCGGAAGAGGGAGATACGGATGACCTGCGAAAGAAAATGAGACAAATGGAAGAAACCATCCAATCTATGAAGGGCATAGGGTCCCTAGGCAGGGTTAACTATTCAGATTTGTGTGTCTTCCCTGGAGCCAGATACCCGGAGAAATTTAAAATTCCTGAATTTGAGAAATACAATGGGAAGGGGGATCCTTATACACATCTGAAGATATACATCGGGGAGCTTAGATTTTATGCCGAAGACGAAGGTCTAAGAATGCAATTATTCCAAAAGAGCCTGACGGGGGAGGCAAGAATCTGGTATGCCCGCCTTGACAATACTCAAATCCACAACTGGGAGGAATTGACCCATACTTTCTTAACACAATACAGCTTCCAAGCACGGATGGCCCCTGACAGGTATCAAATGACAAAGGTCAAGAAACAACCGAAAGAATCTTTCAGAGACTATGCACAGCGGTGGAGGGGTATGGCTGCCCAAGTGAATCCCCCAATGAGCGAGACAGAGATGGTAATGACCTTTGTGGATATCCAGGAGGCACCCTATTATGAGCGAGTGATATCGGGGATTGGACGACCTTTTGTCGAGATGATAAAACACGGGGAAATGGTGGACATGGGGTTGAAGTCTGGCAGGATTCGGGATTTCACGGCCTTGGAAATAGCTGCAGAGCAAATCCAGAGTGGAAACTACGGCAGCACTTCCCGAAGGATCCAAAATAAAAAAGAGGGGGATGTTTCCCTCATCCTGCAGGGATCATCTAGAAAGGCAGGGAACAATCCTCCAGTACAGATACAGAGAGTGGGGCCGTCCCGACAACCTAACTTCACTGATCAGAGGGCGAATGGGCGAAGAAGATTCGAGACCTCGAAAAATCGAGTATTCACCCCACTCGGGGATCCTCTTGAGCAGGTGTTGGCCGTATTGATAGCCCAAAAGAAAATAGTCGATTTGGCACCCCCAAGTGACCCGAATGGAAGAAGATTTGACCCAAGCAAGCGATGCGCCTATCACTCAGGTTCCCCTGGTCATGATACGCAGGAATGTTGGACGCTGAAGCACAAAATTCAGGACTTGATTGATAGTGGGGAAATCGTGGTGGAACAGCCAGGGTCACCAAATGTTGAATCCTCTACCTAAGCATGATGGGGAAGGGGGTAAATCCAGAAGTGTGGCAGTGAATCCCGACCAGTAGAAGATCAATGGGTTTTAAAATTCTGAGTTTTATTTCAAATCCCTGCACGCTCATGTCATTTTGTCATGTTATCCAAAAGGAAGATCATGTGCTGAAATGTGTTATATATATGACAAGCATTTTTTGTTTTATGGCAGTACCCCGATTTGAGGCATTCTAGCCTGACAAGCAATATGGCCAAATTTGAAGGAGGATCACGATTTTGGTATAAAGTTAGAATTCGATCTGATGGCGATTGAGCAAAACGAGACAGATATCGACAATACGCCTGACGAGATCGAGGGATGGGTCGAAGATAAACCCAAACCCGACTTAGACCAAACCATCTCCATCAAACATCAGAACCCCCAAACGATCACGAAGAACCCGGAGTAGGGGCAAAAAAAAAAAAAGCAACTTAACACTGGATCAAAAATCCCCCAAACCTTTCAACAGGTCAAAGGACCGGATCTTTTGTCAGCCCAGTGAGATACCGATGCAACCAGTACGAGGGAGATCACAAGAAAAACAACTTAACGCTGGGGCATTTGTCAACTACCCAGGAAATGATGGCGTGCAAATTGGCACCCATGCAACAATCTCGTCAACATGCACCATCATCATCAAATGCTACGATCATCTGGCATTTGTCAAGCATAGTTTTCCCAGGATACGGTGATCCGCGTGAGAGGGGATTTTATTTGGCTTGATAGAAATCGGATTAATTCTGACAAGCAACCGTGGAGCACGATCGTGAGTATGATTAGACGAAGAAGGCTATTCAACCTTTTGATCGGGTACAAAGCCTTAATTCAAAGCAACGTTTGCAACAGAATCGACCTAATGTGACAGCCTTCACTTTGCATTTGCACAAACTTTCAGTCGTGGGGTATAAAACTATGACGACGCTGATGGCAATTATCACGTAGTCAGACAGTCAATAATTATCAAGCTAATATCGAGAAGTCAGACGGTAAATGATTATCAAACTAATGTATCGAATCGTGGCCTAGGTTATTCGAGTAATTAAGCCCGAGGGGTGTCTCTACACCTGGTGCCCTAAAGCTATCTGGTTTGGGAGTCGCTGGCCCAACACTCGTTACATGGGTAACTCAGAGCCTAAGAAAACGAGCATTACAGTAGAGGAGGCCCGAGCAGATTCGAATCGTGGCATGAGCTACTCGAGTAATTAAGCCTAAAGGGTGTCTCTGCATCTGGTGCCCTAAAGCCGTCTGGCTTGGGAGTCACCGGCCTAACACTCGCTACATGGGTAACTCAAGCCTAAGAAAACGAATCTTGCACAAGGTCAAGCAAATAATGAATGGTGCAAACCACCAGCTTGTCTCGAACCGTGGCCTTTGTTACTCGAGTAAATAAACCCGAAGGGGTGTCTGCACACCTAATGCCCCAAAACCGTCTGGTTCGGGAGTCATTGGTCCAAAACTCGTTAAATGGGTAACTTTGAGTAGCCTAAGAAAACGAGACAAGTGAAGTGGGCTAATAAAAAGAAAAGATAATACGAAAAAAAAAAAAAAACTCTCGGCCTTAAACAAAAAGTTAGGAAAGAGAAACCCCTACTGAATGCTGCATCGCACAGTGCATTTGTCGTATGACGTCAATCCTGCTAAGGACGTTGTCGAGAATGGAGACAGAGTGCCTTTGACGAGGGAGGGTAGTTCTTTTGAATTCGACCTTACTCACGTACAATGACCATGAATGCATGAAGGTGTTCTTACGATTTCATAACTCGTCAAATAGAAAATCATCAACTCACGAGGGATTGAAAAAAAAAAAAAAAAACTTCCAATATAGTGCATTCCCGGTTCACAACTTGCTAGATTGTGCGATCAATAGATATTCAATTTCATGTGCTTTAACTGCATTTTTGTCGAGATTATAATATCTTTGTGTTGAACTAGCACTAACGGCCCGAGCCTTCAAGTTTTGGCATTTGTTAGTCATCTGATATGCAGGATCTTGCGGAGTTGTGGATAACTCAGCACGATCAACATCGCGAGTTCTCGATAGAAATTCTTGGTAGCGACACGCACCAAGGCAGGGGCAGTTAAGAATCGTGAAATGGAAGGAAGCTGAGGCTGCACAGAACTCCTCGTCATTGGGCCTCTTTCCAATCCTGACTATCACTGCCTCGACATCCAAATGATCCACGTGCATGAGCATATAAAAGGATGATATAATGCGGGACAACAGCATATCGGCCAACAGAAATGATCAAAAGGCCGAGGAGCCCAACATAGCTGTCGATCATCACAAAGAGCGAAACAGACTGCCTCAACTCGATGAAATGAAGACGACCAAGAACAGGCAGAGTACCACATCAATGTTGAAGTCTAGAAACAACACTTTATGACGAGGCGTGATCCAATCAAATGTTGGCAAGCAACGACGACTGTCGAATCATATCATTTGACTGAACAGGGGTCATTTCTATCCCAAACATATATTGTGCACATGCACCTGTCCATAACATATCTGCCGGATTGTGCATAACATCTTTTGCATGCATACATGTACGATCAAAATGAAAATCTTCAGGGGAAAGTACAAGCACGTCGCTTTCAACCTCACAAATGATCAGATCGTGATGGCTTTTACGGCATGGTACGTGGACGATGTTGGTGGGAGATTCAGGACAGAAGCAGATCACACATCCCACTTCAAGAAATCACTTAAATCAAGTCAACGATCCCTGGGAAGGGCTGGTATCCAAAAAATCAACGATCTCTGGGAAGGGCTGGTATCCAAAAATCAGCAATCCCTGGGAAGGGCTGGTATCCAAAAAATCAACAATCCCTGGGAAGGGCTGTTATCCAAAAAATCAGCAATCCCTGGGAAGGGCTGGTATCCAAAAAATCAACGATCCCTGGGAAGGGCTGGTATCCAAAAAATCAACAATCCCTGGGAAGGGCTGGTATCCAAAAAATCAACGATCCCTAGGAAGGGCTGGTATCCAAAAATCAACAATCCCTGGGAAGGGCTGGTATCCAAAAAATCAACGATCCACGATCCCTGAGAAGGGCTGGTATCCAAAAAATCAACGATCCCTGGGAAGGGCTGGTATCCAAAAAATCAACGATCCCTGGGAAGGGCTGGTATCCAAAAATCAACAATCCCTGGGAAGGGCTGATATCCAAAAAATCAACGATCCCTGGGAAGGGCTGGTATCCAAAAAATCAACGATCCCTGGGAAGGGCTGGTATCCAAAAATCAACAATCCCTGGGAAGGGCTGGTATCCAAAAAATCAACGATCCCTGGGAAAGGCTGGTATCCAAAAAATCAACGATCCCTGGGAAGGGCTGGTATCCAAAAAAATCAACGACCCTTGGGAAGGGCTGGTATCCAAAAAATCAACAATCCCTGGGAAGGGCTGGTATCCAACCAATCAACTAACACCCTGGGAAGGGCTGGTATCCAACCAATCAACTAACACCCTGGGAAGGGCTGAGATCCAAACAACTAACACCCTGGGAAGGGCTGATATCCAAACAACTAACACCCTGGGAAGGGCTGAGATCCAAACAACTAACAACCTTGGGAAGGGCTGGTATCCAAACAATCAACGACCCCTGGGAAGGGCTGAGATCCAAACAATCAACAAACCCTGGGAAGGGCTGAGATCCAAACAAGGTGGTGAGTGAACCTGGGAAAGCATCCAAGCAAACCACAACAAGGTGGTGAACAACCCCTGGGAAGGGCCAATATCCAAAAAGTGAGCGATCCCTGGGAAGGGCTGAGATCCAAGCAAACCCCGACAAATGATGACATCTGTAGAACAGTATCAAGAGACTGTACAGGGGTCATTTTTCATCAAATTTGCATTTTAAATGTTGTTTCACATGCATTGAATAGATGATAACTCTGTACGTGATCCATGCAGGTTAGGTATCAAGGTCCTAGCCTATCTAAGCCAAAAGCGATGGCTGCCAAGAACGATGTGCGAGGACGAATTCCAAGGATGCCTTTCAAGCTAGTCAGGAGAATAACTTCCTCTTATGACAGTGCGAGGGAGCAAGGTGATTACGAGATGGGTGACCGAATACGAGACCCGGCCCCGATCAGACGAGCGACCGGATACGAGACCCGACACTCACAGGACAATCGATCGGAGACGAAACCCGGTGATTACGAGACGAGCGACCGGATACGACACCCGACACTCACAAGACGATCAACCGGATACGAGACCCGGTGATCACGAGACAATCGACCGGAGACGAGACCCGGCGGTTACGAGACGATCGATTGGAAGACAAAACCCGACGACTAACAGTGCGGTTGGGGATTGAGGCGTTGACACACTTACGAATGTTTTGCATGCCTTACATCTTGTGTTGCATCACAAGTTGCATGTGTTGCATCATGTATGTATTGTCATTCTTGTGAACTGTCATTCATGCATCGGGTGTCTATTTCTTTATCCTGTTCATTTCATTTAACATTTCATAAACATGATAAAGAGGGGCAGCTGTAGACACCCAAATTTTGCACTTCGTATACTAACCCTGACAGCAGGGCAGATTCGGCAAATGAACCGACCTGCGAGAGCGAAGGATGGACAAGGGCGAACGCTCAACACCACCGCGATGATTGGTGACCAAAGCTAACGTGACGATAAGACCATCCGAAACGGGCATTCCCGAATAAGGTGGCACGTCTCCCGGAAATTCCTGGACTGCAGAATACAAGCCTGTCAGCGAAAACCGACGTTACGGCACGAAAGTCGAGGCATGGCACGACAATCGAGAAAGTCAAGCCGGCCAGTCGCAGATTGATCTGCGGCCAATGAGTGCGCCTTTTGAAAACACGGAACTCGAAACCAGGCTGAGTGGCTGGTGGGCCAGCCAGCCGCAGATCAATCTGCGACTGCCCTAGGCCAGCCTATTTCAGCTCGGTTTCTTCATTTCATCCAGGAGGTTGGCAGCAGCGGAAGAAGAGGGAAAAACAGCAACAGCAGCAGCGAATTAGGGAGAGAAAAGAGAGAAAATAGTGAGAAATTATATCTCTTTTGTGAGATTGTATCACATATATTCTCTACTCTAATTAATATACGAGTTTATACGCATCGTGGTGTCATTTGCAAGGTGAAAAAGAATTCTTTTTATAACAGTTTTGTTATATCATTTTGTTAAATTTTTATCATTTTGGATTATACTAAATGTAGTTGTCTTGTATATTATTGAGAATACATGGATTAGAGATTATTAGTGAGGGTTCCAATGGAACAAAATTCTTCCTAATGACCCGATGATATCCATTTGGTGAATTTTAGCTTGTTAATTTTTTGTAATATCCATTTTAGGGGTGTGTAAGAATTGTGTATGTGAGCCTAGGAGCGCGACCCCGTGGTCCAAATCCGATGATGGACAATTTTGGTGTATGTAATAGGATCGATTATCCTTGATTGTAAATATGTAATCGTCGGGCTTAAAACGATACCAAGTTAAAAATTGGGTTTAAGGCCCCGTAATAGTGAAATATGTGATTGTTGGCATTCGGGGTATTTTGATGGCTTGCATGCCCGTGAATAGCCCCCTACGCGTTTTGATGCTCAATTTGATTTGTAACACCAAACAAAGGATCTTCAAAGCCAAAACAATAAAGATTTTTCTAAAATCAATCAAAGTAGGATATTAGCATCACGAGGCTCAAAATTGGAAATGCTAATGAAAGTCGATTCCTATTCTACGAGAAAGCTAAAGAGAAGTTGTTTTCAAATGCCACAAAAATGGTTTTTATAAAAAAGAAATAAATGTTTTACTAAACCTTGATATATAGGGCGAAAGAGATCCTAGAAATTGCCCATCATTTATGAAAGCAACGTATAAATCTCGATTCCTATTTTGGCTAAGGTTTACTAAATTCATGTTTTGCTAAAACAACACTTAATGAAAAATCTCATAGCTTTGACAATCAAAATCAAAATTTTCTCATAAAGAAATAAAGTTTTCTCGTGTATGCCGAAAAGACATTCCGAAGCATTCTCAAATTAAAGCACGACTTTCCCTAAAAATCCAAATGATTCTTTCATACAAACTCACCACAACATTCATATAGGCACACACACACACGCGCGCACATACACACACACATTCAAGAATTAAAAGGATAGGAAAAACATCAAGATTGCGGTAACCGTGTTTCACGGAAGTCGGAGGGTGCCTAACACCTTCCCCTCGCTTAAACAAGCCCCCGAACTCTATGAATCTCGGTTCGCAGACCAATTAATTCTGAGTCACACATGAGCCAGCGATTTACGAAAAAATGAAACTCGGATGAGTTGGTACATCCATCTCAAATATACCAACTGGCGACTCTGGTTAATTGGCTCATCATAAAAAACGATCTTTCAAAACCCCGTCGACATCAATGCCGACCTTTTCCAAAAATCATTCAATCAAAGGCTAAAATCGGAAAAGGACAAAGAGAGGAGAAACCCGGCGTCGACAATAAGTGTAAATATCATCAGATCCTTAGCCAAAAGAATGCAAATCCATCGGGGCGTGGCTGAACACGTGCGCCAGTTTTCGTGTTCAAACGTCGTGACTCTTGTATCCGTGCGCGACAGCTCATGCCTTTGTATTCTCCTGCACCGCGTCTCTTGTTCTTTAAACCACGCGCCTCGGCTTGTCTCTATGAAAGCCACGACTCTTGGTCCGTGACCATCCTTCAATCATTCCTTCGTGCTCCTACTTTGGCCAATCTTCCACATGAATCCCAGCTACATATATCTGTCCACTCGTTTAACTTTCGCCAAACAATCATTATTACCTGTAACAACAAATTAAGGCTAAACTTGTAATAAGTTTCTCTATTTACACCAACACAGGTTGAAATCAGTTATTCACAAAAACTACTAAAATGCAATAAAATACTACCAAAACTTCTCTAGAAAAGTAAAATAATCAAGTCAAACATACCCAATTAATAAATATAAAATCTACTCGTCACATAGGCTATGACAATCTACCCATGGCCTAGGTGGACTTCATGGACCACCCCTCCCCTATAGTAGTTATGAAAAATTTTAACGTGCCAGCAATAGACATCAGGTGTGCTTGAGGAGTCATAATGTAAATCCCCTAGATTTACAAGTGTTGGTCAGCGCCCCAATTTGCTGCACAGAGCCGCACAGTGCCCTGAGCTGCTGCACATTGTCGCACGCTGCCGCACATTGTTGCCTATTGTCGTACTCTGCTGGACACTGCCGCACAAATTGAGCATCAAGCTACTTTGCCCCACATCGACTGAGTGTGAAGGCCCAACCTTAGCACGCTGTCTGGCCATCCCGCATGCCAAGTGCGTGTCAACCTGCTAAGGGGCTAACATCCACCCGCTAGAACCGCCAGCAGAACCATCAAATTCATCCACTACCACTGCACCACCACCATCAAATTCACCCACTACCACCCCACCACCACCTAAAAAAATATCGCCAATAAAGCTGCAACCACCCAAAAATCACCACCACCATGAAAAATCATCGTCGAACCAACTCGTAACAACTCCAGAAACCTCCACCACCACTTTCACAAAAAGAAATCACCGTGAAATCAACCCGTAACTACCCCTAAAATACCACCACAAAAAAATATCGTCGAATCAACCCACAACCACCCCCAAAATAACTACCAAAACTCAGATCTTCCATGGCTACAAACCACTATAAAATCAACACCACTAAATCCACTATATTTATAACTATTACCAACATGCACCACCACTACCTCATTAAAACTTTCATTTGCACAAGTAAATGCTCTTGTGAAATTTAATTAATTCGTTTTGTTCTGCGTTTCGAATTCCGTTATTATTTTACATAATTGTTTCTTGTGAAATTTATTTAATAGTTTCATTTTGGAGTTGATACACATGACTTGTATTTGTACTCTTTGAGTTGGATTATCATGTCTAATATTTATTTTGATATTTGTAGAGCGGTAAATGTTACCTTCTTTTTGAGACATTATGATTATTATTTGATCTGGTTCAACATGTATGTATAGAATCCTTTTGTTGGTATTATGTCACATGTGTTGTGACATCATATTTTTGTTAGAATATACTGTAGGGTATACTTGAGCTATAACCACCTGTGGGGGTACCACAGGCATATCGTCTTGGCACGAGAGACATGACGCTTTCCGTAGCGGTGTGATTAGTCCACAGCGTCTCTAATTTGTGCTCCAATGGGAGTTGGTCATTTGGTGATTTGTTGTGAGAGGCGTATGGGTCGACCCTAGTTTTCTGTTCTGTTCTGCGGATTGGTGATGTTGTGCCAAACACCCCTTCCGATTTTGCATGCATTTGGATCTGCAGTCCAATGTGTGATTTGCCTATGTGGCATTATTTGATTTGTCTGTGTGGCAAGCTATATTTTTGAGCTTGGTATGAAATAACACCTTGCCATTTCTTCAGACTATTAAGTAATTGTGATATAACTCAGTTCAGTTTAGTTGATTTTGTTATTCATTTCAGTTCAGTTCATAATTATGTTCTCTATATCCGTACTGGGCATTTGGCTCATGTTGTGTTTTTCTTCCGGCAGGTACTCAAGGGGATCATGGGCAAGTGTGATGAGAGCTTCTCACCTAGATAGTTTAGATATTTTGGTTACGTTTCGATGTTTGAGTCTCTAGTATTGAACTTTTAAAATGTACTAATCAGTATGTATTTTGAGCCGGTTGGACAGTTTTTAATACCTCTTTAAGACTAATATTTTGCGGTTAATAAATTTTGATATTAGTTTATATTTCTGTTATATATGTGTGTGGTCTCCACTATATTTATAACTATTACCAACATGCTCTTAGGTGAACGAGAAGAGAGAAGAGAAAAGAGTGAAAATAGACAAAAGAGAGAGAAAGAAAAGACTTAAGAGTGGACAGAAAAGAGAAGAATGGGAAAGTGACTTGTTTTTTCCCCCTAAAACATAAGCCTTCCAAAACGACGTCATTTTGGAAGGTGCCGCACACAAGTAAATGCGGTAATCCGCATATCCCTTGATTACGTGTTCATTTAAAATTATAAAAATTATAAATTTTTATAATTAATAATATTATTTTTAAGATAATTTATAATATTTATTATTATATTAATAAAATTTAAAAATAAATTTTGAATTTAAAAATATCTAAAATTACCTAAAATTTTGAAACATATGAAGTATAATATAAAAGTCCTTAAAGCCTAAAATTTTAAGATACTAGACACTCCCAAATTAATTAAATAATTATTTTCCTATGCCTGAACAACAATTCTACCCCATTCCAAACAAAATAATCTACTCTAACAATATAAAAAGTCTAGACGTAAGAGTCTAATTAATTATATATTTAAATATCTAAAGAAATATAATAGTAATTAAATACTCTAATATAAAATTATTTGTTTAAAAATAATGAATTTTTGAAGTTAATTTAAAATATTTTTAAATTAAAAATTAATTTTATTTTATACAATATATCAATACTTATGAAGAAATTTATAAATTATCAAAAATATAAAATAAAATTGAGACCTCTTATCACCTCTTATTATAAAGGGAGATGAAAAATAATATGTATAAGAAAAGATAAAAGAGAAAATAGAGATAATAAATAAGAGAGAAAAATAAGATAGTTATTGATATATTGTGACAAAGCCTTAAGAAATAACAACCACCACTCTCCCTCTCTTTTTATAATATAGATAGATATAGATAGATATTTTAATTCTTTATTCCTATTTTTACTTTCTCACTCCATCATAACCTCTTATTCTTTAACTATTATTATTATAATTACTAGGCTTAAATATGAATTTATCTCAACCTATTAACCTTTTTTCACTTCGATGATCGTCTTTTTAATTATATGATTAAACTTTTAATTTTTCTCAATTTAGTTCAATTGAGTTGTCATGTCATAAATTGATGACATGACTTGTACACATGTCATGTTAATACTTATGTGTTAAAAATGAGTCATTTTACAAATTTTGTTTTATCAATTTATGTAAATAAAATGGCAAAATAGTAATAAAGCATAACAAATTATCACTAAAAGTACAATAATATTTCAAAAAATGAAAACAACAATTAAACAAAACATACATAATTTTTTTTAAAAAAAAACAGAAAAACTAAAGATAAACTTAACAAAACTTAAACTAAAGATAAACATAAAGTCCTTTCTAATATTCCCCCTCCCCCTCCCCCGTCCCCGTCCCCGTCCCCGTCCCCCGTCTCCGACTCTTTCCCTTTTTTCCCTTTTTGACAAAAATGAGAAATAAGAAAAATGAAAAGGTTATAGAAGAGAGTCCATTTTCTTCTTCTTTTTTTCTTTTTTCCCTTCATAATTTGGATATTGCTAATTGTTTGATGACAAGGTAGCGGTGACATGGTATTTTTTGGACTGATTCTTTTTTAGGTCATGTTTGTTTGTAAGGATTATAATCTCGGGACTATATTTCTATAAATTATAATCTCAAGATTATTAATCCTAAGATTAAATAGTCCTAGTCACATATTTATTTTTTATGGAATTATTCATGGGATAACTTATAATAATCTCATGTTATATTTGTTTTGTCCAAAATTATTTAAAAGATTAGATAAACCTTACCGTTTGGACTATCATACACTTACTACTAATAACACAGATATCATATTTTCATTAGTTTAAATATAGATAGGATAAGATATATCAATCTTTTTAAACAAAATTAAAGGTTGATTTTGTTCACAAATTTTTAGTCACAAATAGTAAGGATTATAATAGGTAATTGAACATGATATTAAATGGGAGCTGATATTTTCACAACTTTTTTTGATAGTTTTATATGTGGGGGCCACATTCTAACTCAAGTAGATATACATGCAGTAACTTAACCATGATGAAAAGCAAGTATTCCAAATTTACCCTCAATTAATACATCCAAGAATTTAATCAGTAGGTAAACATTTTGATCTCAAATTTTTGTCGCTTGCCCTTCTTCCAAACAGATCTAAACTGCTCATGGCGACCTGGTTTTTGGCTGCATCACCGATCAAACGCCAAGTGTCAATGAAGGCAACATAGGACGACGTCGTTTTGTTACCTTGGTCATTCACAATAATCTCAAAAATTTCTCTGCAAAAAGGTGAGAAGAACAAGATTGGTTCAATTTGGGGTAAAAAATTTATATATATCCCCTATGTAGCTCTTTAATTTTTAAACTTTATTCATGGCTTTTTGTATTTTATTATTATTTGTAATTGAGGTAATATTTTAGTTTAAAATAGATAAAATATTTCTCTCTGAAGAAAATGTTTTTCCTATAAACCCTAACGTTTTTTTGATAATATATATAAGGGATGTAAGCTTATTAAAATTCATATTGTGTCTTTTTAGTAGGATTTGAACTATAAACATGAAGAATTCTGGAGCAAACAAAAATTCTGAAAATGGTTCAGCTAATGATAATTGTTTACCCAGTGCAAATATAGAGTGTGAAGATAATATTGATATGTTAGATGGAGCGCTACAACTTCCAGAGATAGAATTTCAAAGTCGTGAAGATTTAATTGGTATGGTTCAAACATATGTCTTAATACAAGGGTTACACAACATCGATAAAAAAATCTGTCAAATCTAGTTTTGTGATTGTTGGTTGTGATAGAGGAGGTACTTATCGGAATAAACTAAAAATTCTGATGGAAAGTCATAAAAGAAAGACTTCATCCCGTCTAATAGATTGCCCTTTTAAAGTTTGTGGAAGGAAAAGGGTTGGGCGACCTTGGGTGCTTGAAATTATAAATGCATGGCATAACCATGATCCTACAGTAGATATGTCGGGTCATCCTTCTTGTCGTCGCTTTTCAAAAGAAGAGATGAACGTATTAAAGAAATGACCAAGTCTAGAATTGCTCCCCGTCAAATTCTTTCTTCACTAAGACAATGTAATCCGAATCTCAAAGCCATTTCTAGAACAGTGTATAATGCAAAAGCTAAAATGCGTAGAGATAATTTGGGTGGTCGTACAATGAGAAGACTACATCTACAAGACGTGATCCTTCTGCTTTTGAGTTTGTAGAAAAGATAAGGAAGTATAGTATATGCAAATATTCGAGCCACAACAAAAGATATTGTCCATTCAAAGATGACCCAAGCACTTCGCTTCGTACTCAATTCAGGTTTTAATTTTACAAACTTCATAAATTTGATTGATTAAGTAATACTAATATTAGTTTACATACAATAGTATTACTATAATATAATATTAGTTAAGTAGTACTAATATTATTTAGTTTGCTTTAACTCATTTTGATCTTTCAGTACTAACCAAGGTGATGGACTATCCGATGTATTTTTACTGTAGCTCATTCAAAAAGAAGAAAGGTGCTTCAAATGAATTTTGTTATATATAATTAGAATGTCTTAAAAATAAACATATTTTAAATTCTTTTATTTTCCTATTGTGTTCATCTATGTCTATAGTTTTGGTGCCAAATTGGACCGATGATGCACCTGTAGCAAGTTACATGATGCCAGTTTGGACTTTTAAAGAAAGTGAATTTGATTATCCAACAGTGATAGAATTTAAAGTTTATTAGAACATGTTATGTTTACTGTAATATTTATTTGAAGTCTCAGTAGAACATTGATGATGGTTTATCTTGTATTTTTTGTTATTTATCAAATTGATGGATATTTCTAAGTCCTTATGATTATTGTGTATCTTTAATTTTATTAATCTTACAGAATAATTATTTTCTAGTTGTACTGCTTTATTTTCTGACTTTTTCTAGTTTTAGTGGTTTGTTTTCTGACTTTATTTTTTCTATTGTTTAGATATATTTTAGTTAGATTACCACAAATTTGTCTAACCACTACTAGGAATACACTCCTTCCATTCCAAATATGGTGCTTTTAAATTCAAATATAATATAATTTGATTTAATTTTAGTCAATACAATTATGAACGAATCGTATAAAATATCTAAAAAATATTAAAATTCATTATTTTTAAAAATCAAATGAAACATATCATAATTTTAATTTTTTTTTTAAAATCTTTAAAAATTAAATGTTTTAGAACAAAGGCCATAAATTTTGTAATAAATTGTTATTAAATTTGTTATACTTATGATCCATATTTATTCTTTCTTATAGTACCAATGGCAAAGATGATTTTTCTCAAAGAGCTGATATGAGTCAGTGCAGATAAGAAACCACAACAAAGCAAATAGAATAAACTAATGGATATATTAGTTGGGCTAGTCAATGTATAAGTAGGGGTAAATTCGGAATACTTGCTTTTCATCATGGTTAAGTTACTGCAGGTGTATCTACATGAGTTAGAATGTCGCCCCCACATGTGGAACTATCAAAAAAAGCTGTGGAAATATCAACTCTCTATTAAATAGTTCTTCTTTTCAAGTCATTTTATTATCCCAAGACTAATAGTCCAAAGTTTATTTTTAAAAACAAACAAGAGACTTATAACTAATAGTCAAATTCCAAGTATAATTCTTGTAAATAAACATAACCTTAATTTTTAAATTTACTCATAGTAGAACAGTAGATTTGGCTTGTTATTTTAGGTATATGAATACATTTTTTTTAGATCGGATATGGTGGACTTTGTGAGTAGCGACGATTATTGAGCATAGTGATATAATATTTTTTTGGCTCTGAGGTAGTAGGATTTTGAATATGGGTGGCGGAGGAAGAGAATGATTTTCAAGTTAGCGAATCTAGGGTTTTGAAGACGGAGGTGGGTTTGCTTGTATTGGGTGTGCAATGGCGGGTGACCGAGGGTGGTGTGGTGGCGGGGAACATTTGATAGGTGATGGTTGGGGAGATGTTACAGGTGATCGGTGGCGGGTGATCTATGGCGGGTGATCGAGGTCATGAGTGATGGTCATTGCGGGTGAAGTCTTAATTTCATTTTGCAGTAGATTTTGATTTTGATTATCTATAACGTATCTATTTTTATGTTAGTTTAGGATTGTTTGTGTTATTTGATTGTTTATGTTTTTAATATGCTTATTATTATTATTTTAATTTTTTAATTCATTAAAATGACAACAAAAGGTAATTGAAAAATGAGTTTTTTAACACATCAACGCTAAAATGTCACATGTTGAAACCATGTCATCAATTTATGACATGACAACTCAATTGAATTAAATTGAAAAAAATTAAAAGTTTAATCATCTAATTGAAAAAATTAAAAAGATGATCACCGAAGTAGAAAAAGGAGAATAGTTTGAAGTAGTAATTTATATTTAAGTCTAATTACTATTATTAATTTTCTATTTTTTACACACACGTAATGTCTACATGTCATACGATTAGTAAATTTTAAAGAAACACCAATTATTTAATTTCTTATATTATTCTAAATATTAAATAATTTAAATTTAATACACTTACAGTATATACACGAAATGTGTTAGAATTATGAGTTTATGACACATTATTAATAATATAAATGGAGAGCAAAAGGGGTGAAGATTATTTCTTGAGGTTGTGATACAATAACTACTTTATTTTCTCTCTATTTAAATTTTCAATAATTTTTTTTCACTCATACTTTTTAAATTATACACGTAAATGTGCGTGCGATGAACCCTAATTATTAATAAAGTAGGGCTATGTTTGTGTTGCAAAAAAAATATGTTTGGACTTGAACTATTTTTTTTAATTTAACACTACTTCAGATTATTTTATCCTATGATGGGGATTAATGGTCCTTTAAATAGTCCTATGAATTATTTTTTGTCATTCTTAAGACTATTTATGAGGGATTATATAATCCCATGATGAATTTGAGATTAATAATCCCCCCATTTCAAGCTATTAAATGGCTTTATGAGACTAATAATCCCACATCAAGGGACTAATAGTTCATTGTCGAAGAATTAAATAGTCTGAGGTAATATTAAATTAAAATAAATAATCCAATTTTAAACTTATTTTTTTACAAACAAACATGACCTAAGTGTGTTAAGCAAAATTACCCTTGTACACTTAAATGAACTTTAAATTTGAAGTTAATTAAAAATCAAAAATGTTTTTGGGTCTGGCCTTTAACTCAATGACACGGGCCCAATCTAGAGTGAAGTTTGCACCAGCCCAGTTCATATGAATTCTCAAAATTACCTTTCGCTCAACAGTTTTCTCTGTCTGCGAGTTGGCGGTCCAAAATCACAATCTATACATACAACACTGCAATTCTGCAAATACCAATCATTAAGAAAACCCAAATAGAAATGGCTTTGATTTTGAGGAATCGCAAAGGATGGCAAAATAGTATGATGATGATGATTCTGGAAGAAGGTTTAAAGAGGTGTTCCCGATTGTACAGTAGTTCGAATTGGAAGGTGGATATGAAGAAGCTGAGGCCAATGATTCTGGAGAGGATAAAGAATCGAGCCAAAGATTACCCAGTAAAAGCCATGATTCCTGTGGCCGAAGATGTCCTCAAAGCCAGAACTCTTCTCCTCCGAGGCGTCTCCACCCTTCTTCAAATCACTCCCGTCTGGTCCTGCAAGTATTCTCTCTCCTCTTTCTCTCTCTCTATATATACGTATATGTATTATGTATATATACTTATTCGAGTATGAAATCATGGGTATCAACTAAAACAATGCTTTTCTTTAGAGCAATGTTTTAATGTTCATTTTTATGGGTTGTGAATAATTTACGTCTTTTCTTTTAATTGAGCTTCAGATTTGTATTCATGGAGTAATTTAATACAACATGTACTCCAACAATTATGTTTTGATTTTTGGAAACTACTATAAATTTGTCGAAGGTATGAGCTAGGCCAAGTAGTAGTGTGCTTCCTTATTAAATTAGTAGAAGGTTGAATGTTAGTAGCAATTGGCCTTACCATTTGTTTCCAAGAATTATCTGAGAAGAAGGGTGTTATTAATAAAGGGTAGGATATCAATGGAGCATCAGTCATGACCTGAACATATTTTAGGGACATGTCTTGTTTTTGTGAGCTTGTACATTATGTATATTGGTTTGGCTCGAGTGTCCATTTTGAAGGTCCGCTGCTTCAATATTTAAGTGTAGTGAACCTTATAGCAATATTAACTTTGTATCGAGATATCAATTTGCAGTATGTTTTGAGGATTTTTGGCTTCAACATCATTGACCTTTCCAATCAAATATTGATAAATGATAATCACCCATGATAAGTAGTATTAAACAGGGGCATATGACTATCCATGTTCTGTTATGAATAATGGATTTGCTGAAGAGTAAGGTTATGCAATTAATGTACCCTATATTATACACACCTTGCTTGCAAAAAATAAAAATTGCAAATGATGCATATATTAAGTACAAATCAAGAACTTGATCAATCTATGATTAGTCCAGAAGTCAAGATTTCCATTTAACATTACTAGATTGATGATTGATCTCAACTCAAGCAAACTGGATTTCAAATACCCAAAAATTCAGTCTTCTCCATAAAATATCAATTTTAACTCACATGAAGTTGCTCCAGAATTGAGATCTCAGGCTCCCGATTTATAACCTCAGTCTCAGAAGTAGCTCAGTTCCCTCTTTAACCTCCATAGCAAATAGTTAACGTCAATCCATTATCAGAAACATGAGGATCCCTTCAACTAAAGCTTATTGTTGAGTTTTCTCACACCTCAAACTTCATACAGCCAACATACCTTTTTAGTTATTATTTGCATAATTCAAAGTCTAACATGTGCTACCATCTTCTCCTTTAGGTCCTTTGTTATACTGCTTCCACTCCATATATTCGACCTTGCCGCTTTTTGTTTCCCTCGTAGCAGCACTCTTGCAAATTGAAGTACTATTCAATCTCTATACCTCTCTCTCTATATATATACATATATCCATTTACTTAATTTTTATATGTATAAATGTAATATATTATATATGGATATAAGGAAACATATAATATGGTGTATATACATTTGTATTTTTGTTATCTGAACTCTAGTTTATATTGGACATGGTACCAGGTACATATTTATAGATTAATAGGAGGAAAAAATGGAGAGAATCATAGTAACCTTTTCTTATTTAAGTTCGAGAGAGAAACAGAGAAAATTAGTTTCAGTAAATCCTGCCAAATCAGGCTAAGAACAAATTTTCAAATGGAAGCGATTTGGGAGACCTCAAAAGTATCCAGTTTGTATCAACAGCTTTCATAAAGTCTAGATTATGATTTGATATTTTCATGAGTTTGTTTCATCTCCAGCTTTCATAAAGTTTAGAGCATAAGTTTTGCTATGTTCATGAGTTTGTTTCATCTCACTTACAATCATGTTGGAGTTGTATTTTTTAAAGGAGCAGAGGAGTTAGTTTAGGAGCTTCCTTTTTATACTTTATTTGGGAGATATTGTCGTTGGTGCTGATGCTACTTCGGTTAGATGGGCACTCTTTGAGTTTTCAGTTAAGTTGCTTATGATAGGCCGTGGATGTGGGTTGGGGGTGTGTGTGTGTTTGTGTGTGTGTTGGGGGGCGGGGGTTGAGTGAATTTGTGGAGGGATCTGTCCATTCGACAACTCACAAGTCAGATAAGTCTTTTTGTGCTTCTGGATTGATCATCAGACTCACTGCATTCAGGATCTCTTTATCCATATCAAAGTGTCAATTTTACAATCTTTTCTTGGGAATGTTGTATTCTAGGAAATCTGTCATTGCACTGATTTGTTCCTGGATTCTGTATATTGGATTTTGTACGTAGTCTGAATACTGTTGGTGTGGACCTATTGTGGGACAAAGGTGGAACTCTCTCTTATATAACCTGTGGGTTGCAACACCCTATGGATCTCACTTATCCAGGACTTTTAGTTAAACTTCTATGAGTATTGCTCATTTACGTTTCTTATTTGAAGTTAATGAGGAAAATTGAATGAATTTGTCATCTTTGGGAAGACATTTGGTCTGACTTGCTCTTGTTTCTTGGCAGGTACTGTCCAGAAGTATATATTGGCGAGAAAGGTCATTTAATTCGAACTTGTGGTGGTTATAGGCACCGTGCCAAGAGTCACGAGCATGAATGGATCAAAGGGAGCTTGAATGATATTATTGTCCCTGTAAAATCATTTCATCTAGAGAATATGTTCCAAAGTGTAATTGAACACCAAGAAAGGTTTGATTTTGACCGTGTTCCTGCAGTTGTTGAACTTTGCTTACAGGCAGGGGCTTTCCAAAATGATGAAAGCCTATACTTAAACCACTTGAATTTTGACACAGATTTGAATTCGTTTGTTGGAGGTGCGTCTTTGTCTCCTCGTGATCAGAGGTTTATAGCACGAGGAACTTTGAGCGCATGGGAGACGCTTAGGGCGGGGGTCCAGAAGTTATTATCGGCTTATCCTGCAAAGGTCTGTAAACATTGTTCAGAAGTTCACGTGGGGCCATCTGGTCACAAAGCCCGACTTTGTGGTGTGTTTAAATATGAGAGCTGGCGCGGGGCTCACTTTTGGAAGAAAGCAGAGGTGGATGATTTGGTTCCTCCTAAGGTTGTGTGGTTCCGGCGACCTCAAGATCCCCCTCTACTTCGGAATGAAGGTCGGGAGTTCTATGGACATGCCCCAGCCGTGGTGGATCTGTGTACAAAGGCCGGTGCAATTCCACCTTCGAAGTACTTGTGCATGATGAAAATGCAAGGTTTATCAGCACCCACTTAAGTGAAAGATTGAAGCTTATTTCTAGTACCATTGCTAGTGGGGTTGGATTCAAGGTGGTCAGCTGTATTTCCTCCAGGATTGGAGTTGTTTTTACAGCCTTTCCTTTTTAAGTGTAAGCCTTGTCAACTAACTGGTCCGTATGGCAGAGTTTTTTGGTATGCGGGTGCTTCTCTTTTCCTCGCATTATAGAGATCTTTTGTTTTCTTTTGTTCTTCTGATTATATTTTGTTCATTTTGTTGTAAATATAGTATTTAAGGGATTAGTATTAGGTGACAGTGGTCTTCATTGTATATTTAGTCATTACATTGTGCAATCAAAAGCTATGTTTTAGTTATAACATTGATAAATTTGTACTGTTAGGCTCTCCTCTGTCGTCAATGCTGTCTAAAGCTTATTTGAGCTGAAGATTAAATTAGATCAGACAGATCTCTCTATATCCTGTGTGTGTGTGTGTGAGTGTGATGCTCCTGATATGCCAATACCAGAATTAAAGTTATTTTCATTTTAGCTCCAGTTGCTTTGACTCATGTCCTGTTTCACAATACTTTTACTGGCTTATTATTTATCTAGGTATTTTCTGGAATGCAAGCCAGTAAAAGTATTTGCAGTTGGCAGTACACTAACTGCATTGATCTCCGGGGTTTGTTCGCATCAGAAAATGTACTTGATTAATCTTCAGGCTATGCTGTATACGACCATTCAGCTAGTGGAGTGACGCAATTGTTTCCTGAGCCAAGACTTTCTTATTTAGGCTCAAGTGTTTTCAATGGTTACATAGACTTTACTGTACTAGTGGACTATTCATCCCCCCTGCATCATTTGTGTTGGATGTTCCTAAAAACGCGAAATGGCAATCAAGTTCTCATCATTCTTAAAGGTAAGATATGATTAATTTATGTTATCTTTTTAGTCTCAAGCTTGTATTTTTGTATTTGCACAAGCCCAGCCTTCTTTGATCAATTTTAATGAAAGTCAAATTTGATTTGTGCTACAGCTGCCAAAGCATTGGCTAAAATCCAAAAGTTTCAACAGGAATGTGTTTTCTCAGCTAAGAGCTGCTCGCATTGCACTTTTATCAGTGGAGCTACTAAATTTTCCTTCCCAGATCTAGCAACCATCCACTCATCTGACGAAGATGGTTTTATGAAATAACAACTGTCGAAACTATGAGTAAAGTGCCAAATTGATCAGGTGTGTCTGTTTTATATTTTGCACCTAAAATATCTTCCACATTTTGCGGCATGCAAGGCAGCCTGATTATATTGCAGGAATTTCTCCTATATTGTTCATGTAAATCACTTCCGAAGAATATTGTTTTGATTGGCCGTATAAATATGACAGTATGACACCTAAAATCCTTTTAAGTTTACAATAGCTTACTCATATCAGACTCTAGTTTAAAATAAACTTGTGGCCATGAAGTGTAATCTGATGTTGAACAATTAAATTTTGGTCAAGTTCATATTAGTTAGTTGAATGTGTTAATTTATTTAGTTTTTAATTTTCTTCTTATATGAAGTGACTGAGTGAATATACCAAGTCTCTCTTGATTTTTGTTGGATTGTTAGTTGTTTTTCTTTACTTTTATTTTTATAACTAGATTAGATGCACCGAGCTGTACAAGAGTTTTCATGCAAGGGGTGGATAGCTGGTTAAGTATGCAAGCTGTTAGCATCTGAACAGCAGAAAATTATCAATGCCACTTTCCAGGCCACAATGTTGTGGTAAACATATGCTACTTAAATTTCAACAATTATTTGCCGTCCTAAACTGTAACTTTGTGCATACCCAAATTTTCAGCTGGCCGGAGGATCATACTATTTTGTTTTTTAGGAAGTAGTAGTAGTGCGCTAGCTGTTGACAAGCAAACTGGGTGTGGCCCCGGATGCCCTTTAATACTCTAGATTTGCAGGCCCGAAGAGAGGAGGAGTGATGGCAAAGAATAGTTGAACGTAGGCAAGGGAAAAGAATATAAATCTCCTATTCCTTAGAGGGTGAAGGCAGTGGTTCATCGTTTTGATTTTTGAGTTAAGAATTCGTACTTAAATATCTACGGATAAAAATATTATTAAATGAGACTCTTTTGTAGTGCTCGTTTTTTGATTTTTAAGTTAAGAATTCGTACATAAGTATCTACGGGTAAAAATATTATTAAATGAGACTCTTTTATAGTATGGAAAGAAAACATATTATTATTTGGTGGATAGGGAAGCTTTCCCTTGAAGATAAGCATAAACTCTGTTCATCCAAAAATGAGTAATATTTGAACTATTAGTATTTGCCTAGGTTCCACTTGAACATAATATTTCCTTTTAAAAAAAATCATATTGTAAGATATTTCAATAGTTATATTCCAATATGTCATGCAGATTTTAATACCTGGAAACATCATAAAAAAAATCAAATGAAACTCGTTGCTAGAGGAAGGATTATTCTATTCCAGACCAAGCACCCTCGAACAGTAAAAATTCCTTCTACAAAACTGGAAACAACAGAATTTTGAAAAAACAACAACTAATTATAAGATTTATGATCATCTTAAAGAAAGAATAAACTAAATTACCCACCCTCTTGTCCAACATCGAAGTTCTTGTTCTTCCAGCCTAAAATTTCCCAACATTAGTACCCAGTCAATTTCTTTACGAAAATAAAACCAAGTGATTGTAGAGTGTTGAAATATGCAACTCAAAAAATTACTCTAGGAGTTAAGATTACATGGTGAATGCTTAAATTGTCTGAATTTAGACTTTGTATCTCAACACATCCCTTTGCGTGTAACATATTTTTGAGTGAACTGTTGGGCCTCACGTAGAAGTAAAATTGCGTACACTTATATTATGTTGAATCATTTAACCCAAAATCAAGTGACTATGAGTGAAATAACCTCCCAAATATATATAATGAGTCTTGATGCTTAAATTGTCCAACATGGGAGTAAGAGTATTTCTTTTCATATCAAAATACAGGGATAGTTAGATCAGAATATAAAAGATAAGCCATAAAAAATATGTTGGTGATAGAGTATAATAGCATTTCCTAAAACAAATATGTTGGTGTTACTACATAAAATTTGGCATAAACAAGCGGCTTAATTCGAGTACAACTATTCATGTACTAGTGGAGCACAAGCATACGAGGCCTTAATCATGGCATCTGCATGGTGGTGGCTGCTACAACCCAAAGCCCGAATTAGCTTCCACCACCCCTTTCCTCTAATCCTTCCGCCACCACTTGACCGGAGAGGCAAAATTTTCTTATTTTGCCTTTTCCTTATTTCTCTAATCTCCATCTCCGTTGAAACCCTAGTTGACCCAAAAAGGAACAAAAACCACCTTGACTTTGTAGGAGACTTCAAGATAGTGATCCTTTGATCCAACACATCATTCTTTTTCTCACATTTCCCAATATTATCGACACATTTTTTCAACACTGTGTTAAAGCTTGGAGCATGGCTTAAACTCGAGCTCACCTCGTTTATGCATTTAGGTTGTTTGTTGATCTCGAGTTTGTGTGGATTATTCGAGACTTTGTGTTCTTTGTATGGAATGAGTTTACCACAGAAGAGAATGTTATCGGCTGGAAAAGATGTAGAACTCCATTCTTCACTAAAGAACTCGAAGCCATCCGATGATGATGAAGAGCTTTGATCTTCTTTGGAGTAATCCGCTGATTCGCCATATATTGGAAGATCACAAAGGGAGAGAGTTTCATCATCTTCTTCATCAGAATCATCATGCATGATAATGTTAACCTTCTTCTCTTCCATTATGTCTTGTTAAGCTATTAAAATGCCCTATTATATATATATAGAAGGGGAGATCCTATACAAGGCTTTAACTAGTTGATGGGAATGGCTGCTAATTTATTTAAAAAGAGAAGGGTGTGAATATTTTGAGGAATCAGATTGAGTTATGGTAAAGTAAACTAAGGAAGAAAATAGTGTAAAGGGAATGATACTTTGGTTATTAATTTGGACATTCTAGAAGAGCATGCAGGCTACATAACAAGAAACTATACATTTGTTCATACTTGTTTTTCTATCTTATACAAACTTTGTCCCTAAAAAACTGGTTTATATTAACTTTTTCAGTCAAATTAACCATTTTTATAATCAAAATTTATACTATTTACTTATAAATATAAGTAAAAAAAACTATAACCATAAGAAATTATATCGAATTTACTAATACTTTCAATTTTCATGAGTTTGAAAATATAAACAAATATGTTTAACAAGAAACGGACATTTTTGGCTTAGTTTGACTAGAAAAGTCAAACTAAGCCAAAAAAAATTTAGGGACAGAGGGAGTATTATAATTTGGAGGTGTGCTTTTGTTCTTTTTGAAAATATAAACAAATATATTTAATTTTAAATTTTAAAATCGGTTAATTTGATCAGAAAAATCAAACAAAGTCAATTTTTCCAGGGACAGAGGGAGCATTATAATTTGGAGGTTTGCTTTTGTTCTTTTGTGTAGTTTACTAAAATTGGGCTCCATATGTTATGTTATGTTTGTGGAGTTGAGTTGGTTGTTGTGATGGTCAAAAACATTGAGCAGCCCGCAGCAAAGATATCTATAGATAAATAACCCAAATCCAAATGGAGGTGGACCTAATCAAGTTACAAACCGGCAGATTCCCTACTAACATCTCCTTTGTTTCCGGAAGGTTGAATGTACCAGACCAAATATTAGAGTAATGGAATATTTTTTATTTATATATATATTTTAAAGATAGTTCAAATGAATCAAATCAATCTTGGCAGAGCACTATTTAGTTCAACTCTATAGGTGTCCCACTAATTAATTAAGTCAAGATTCCTTCTAGGGTGGCAAATGAAACACATATGGTGACCCACTGAATGACCGCATTTGAGGACCGATAGTCCCTATCCTTCCTTCCTTGCCAAGTCTTGCCGTTTCCAAGTTTGCAAGCCTCGGTCGGGCCTTTAGTTTATGATTTAGATTTGATAAATTTAATTTATGATTTTAAATTTGATATATTTAAACATACTCGAACATAATTAAGATTCTGACACATTATTAAAATAAAAATAATTTATTTAATATTTTTTTATTTAATATCATGTCATAATCTTAATTTTATTCATATATACAGTCAGGTTATAGGACTTTAACTCTTAATTTATACCATAATTTCTTTATCTCTTTTAATTGAGTCAACACTTCTAGACAGGTGAGGAAATCTTGTTTAGGGTCTAATTTAATTTTTTTGATTTTCTCACTTACCTCTCTCAATTGCATTTAGGTTTGTTTTGAGTTGTTTGTGTATATATAAGATCGAGAAGAAAGGATATAGAAAGGGAAAAGATGATGTCGAAAAAACAGAAGAAAGAATTAATTAATCTAGTCAAACCTAAGTTAATTTGTCTTAGAGATTCAAGTTCAATTCTTCAATTGTATTTGTGACGATTTTGTCCTTGAAAACAAGTCATGTGACGCACACATGTATAACTATTAATTTGGAGTATGCGATTTATCAAATTGTTGAAAGTATGAGATGCAAAGTGTCTAACAGGAGAAACATGAGGAAGAGATAAAGATCGGAATTAGAAAATATTTATAAAAAAGTTTAATCTTTAGTATCTATCTCTTCTGATAACTTTGTGATATGTTGGCTAAAAATTTTGCGGAAGACTTGAAAATCAAATCGAATTAGGATTTTTTGTGTTTGAGCTGATATAGCTTTAGACTTGTTTTAAGATGCATATCGATGGTCAAACTTCGGAATATTTTTAATTTTATTCTCTTATTATTTAATTTTACTAAATAGGGATAGAAAGTGGTTAAACAATATAAATATATTTTCTTAGGGTTTTTATTGTTAATTAATTATTATTATGAACCAAAGAAAGTAATAGTTTTGGCAATATAGATTTGGCATAAAATTAATACGTCTGTCAATGACTTACAAGGATGAACGTTCTACAGCAACACATGCATCACGGACTAACCCTAACGCGACTTGGGTGACGTTCCATTAATCAAATACATCCATAGTATAGTATGTATAGTACCGTCTCAACAACAACCAGGAATATTCAGAAACATATTAACAATATAACAAACTAAATTATCACATATACAGTCCCATGAAAATACTGTTTTAAAGGGGAAGGGGAGACCTTCCCTGTAGGACCAGGTCCAGAACTACTGTTCTGATTTCTTCTTTAGTATCAGAAATATACTGTTCAGTTTCTAGTAATTTTTGATAATAGTACTAAGAAACAAAGTCGTTTATAGCATGCAAGTAGTTATGATAATATAAACGATAACTAGTTCTATGAAAATCTAATATAGTATTTAAATATATAAACTGATTGATAGAATCAATACTTACAGAGTTAGGAGTAGAGAGAATGAGAGAGAGCTGTAAAATAATCAAGCGAAATTTTATTAATAAGGGTCAGAATACAAAGATAGGTGCCTCAACAAAGGGTGAGCGCTCCCTTTTAAACACACGGAAAGTAAATAGTAGAATACAAGTGATGCATTCCTATTGGATTAAACGGATCGCACTAACTTTACTTTTACATTACTATTGATCCGACAAATTCCTGTAGACTTTACGAAAAGGTGAACAGTCTTTGGCTGCTTGTGTCGACAAGTCTATTTTCTGGTTGTCCACATGTGGTGCTGGAAAGCTGGATAAATACTGGTGGCAGACAAAGAGTTCTGTATTTCCTAAATAATTGAGGTGGTTAGGAAAAAGTTGGGTGAGTCATGCTTTTCCTTTTCCCTTTCCTTTACCTTTTTTCTGTTCGATCTTATCAGTGATGATAGTGGTCAAAGAATCCCAGAAATTTCCAATAGAGTCATCATCATCATCATCATCATCTGGATCTTGACTTTCTCCGGCTAAGACGTTGAAGGTGTTTTCATCGTCATCCATGGCGGAACTATGACTGTTAGATGATTTCATAGAGACATCATCACTAGCCATTGATTCAAGAAATTGATTTTTCATGTATTTCATGGCTTTGGTGATAAGCTCGAATTCAGTTATCTCAGGAAACTGTTGTTTCAACTTAGTTTGCATTTGAACAAACGGATTAGTTGAGGGGGACGGTAAAGCTTTCGGTAAAGTATCAAAGCAAGCTTGAGAATGGGCGATGGCCTTGACTAAGTCAGGTAAAGTCGGATTTAATCCTTTATCCTACCATTTGGTTAAAAACACTCTTTTAAGATGGGGGATTTTATTCTGATAATCACATTGAAGATCCCATTTCCAAATCCAAAGGATACTAAAATGGATAACAAAATGAATAAAGAGTTTAGTCATAGAAAAACCCTTATGTTGCGGAAGATGAGAATAGGCTATTTGCCATTCTCTAAATGTTGTTTGAACCGTTTGAGGTAAAGTTTCAGTTGTGATTCCGAATTTATCCACCAAACGAGGAACCAATTTGGGAGATCATTTTTAAGAACATCAGAATTAATACGGATAAACCAGGAATGGTTTCGAACGAGATTTTGATAATAAAAAATATAAGTAAAAGAATCAATGTAATCCCAATAACTGTATTTGACAACTTTGAAACCAGTGTCAAGAGTATGGGTAGAAACCGGATTGAGACATGGGCATGAGATGACGGATATGCACCTTACTGTATTGAATAGGACTGGTACTTTTATTCGGATCATAGAGAATATGTTTGATTTCCATCGATGCTGTTACAAGGGCTATACTTTCATAAATATAGCGATACTGGTCAAAGTGAGTGGGAGTTGAGTGGTAAGATATCTTTGCTTAATTTCCCAAGGATCTGACATCCATTTCTCATCAGCAGTTTCAATGAAGAGAATAGTCTCTTCACAAATACGGTTAACAACATACTGTTCGGGTTCTTGAAGAACCTTTTTTGCTGTTTTTGAAGATGATTCTCCAGTTGTACTGTTGGGAGTGCTTAAACTAGGGAATTCGGTATAATACTGTTGTTGGGGTATTCCCCTGCCACGGCCACGACCACGACCACGTCCGCGTCCTCTAGAGGACATGAATTCTGTTAAGTTTAACCCTGCAAAAATTCACGGGTTAGGAAAGCTGGTAAATAATTCTGGTTTCCTTTGATATATTCAATATCAAAATTAAATACGGATAAAATACTTTGCCAGTTAGCAAATATCTGTTTAGAAGCAAGATTTTGAACATCTTTTTCAAAAATCTGTTTTGCTGCAGAACAGTCAACACGGATAAGAAAATGTTGATTTAAAAGATCACTTTAGAATTTTAAAACACATTTAACAATACATAAACATTCTTGTTTAATAGTCGGATAGTTTAATGTTGGTCCTTTCCACATTCCAGAATGAAATTGGATAAGTTCTTCTTTTTTAATATTAGGATTATACTATTTTAGGATTCCACCAAATCCTTTATTGGATGCATCAGTTTCAACAATTTTCTTCCAGTTAGGATTGGGAAGAGATAGACAAGGTAACTGTTTTACTTTAGCTTTAATTCGTTGGACTGCTAAAGTATGAGCCGGACTCCAAGGTATTGGATTGTTTTTTAACCTGCCATACAAAATATCAGTATCTTGGGCTATTTGCGGATAATAATCACGGATGTAATTAACACATCCTAAAAATCATTGTAATTGGGTCTTGTCTTTGATAATATCAGGAAATTTAGATCCAAATTCAATACTGCGGTTTATAGGGATAATAGTACCATTGTGGATATTATGTCCTAAAAAACGGATGGTTACCTGAAAAAGTTTCATTTTAGTAGCAGAAACTACTAATCCACTTTTAATAATAACATGCTTAAAAATATTAAGATGTTTTATATGCTAGTCTATTGACGAGGAAAAAATAAGAACATCATCAATATAACAGATAATAAATTCAGTGTAAGGGTTAAAAATATCATTCATAATGTGTTGAAATTCAGATGGGCCATTTTTTACTCCAAAAGGTAAAACATTTCATTCATAATGGCCAAAAGGTAGAGTAAATGCAGTTTTATATCTATCCTGTTCGCAAATTTGAATTTGCCAAAATCCAGATTTCAAATCAAATTTAGAAAAGATGACTGCTTCCTGTAAGCGATCAAACAAATCTTTTTTATTCAGAATTGGATATCGAATCCATTGTAAACTTTATTTAACGGTTTATATTTAATAACAAGTCGAGGAGCACCTCGCTCGATCTCAGTATTTTTATTAATATAAAAGGTTGTACAGCTCTAGGGTAAATGACTGGGACGGATTAAGTTTTTCTGTTGTAAAGAAGCAATTTCGGCTTTACAAAGATTTAAATATTCCTTCTTCATTTGGCTAGGTCGGGATTTAGTATATTTCTTTCATTAAAATCTTTGACATACAGTAAAGAAATAATATGCTTTTTACGATCCCAAAAGGCATTGGGATTTTCACTACAAATATTTGCTTGAAAAGTTTTAGAAATTAATTTGATTTTTTCCTGAAAAGCAGGTTGCAAAATCCTTTGCTCAGTAGTAAGAAATCGAATCTGTTGTTGGATCAGATTAATCTGTTTTTGTTTATTGGAAATAAATTGTGGAATATAATTTATTTCTTTAGTATACGGTTCAGTAATGACTTCAAAAATAATTTCTTTACCATCAAGAGTGGTAGTGATTCCCATAGTATCAATTCTGGAGATTGGCAAGTAAACAAAGAAATGGGGTGCCAAGAATGATACTTTGGGACATATTTTTGATCAAAACAAAGGTAGTTGGTAGACATAAACCTTGTTTACAGATTAAAACTTCATGAAGTTTAAATTTAATATGCATACTGTTACCACTAGCACTGGTTAAAGATTGTGTAGTTTTTTGAAAGTACTTAGTCGAGACTAAGCCTTCTTGAATATAGTTCATATCAGCACCGCTATCTACTAAGGCGATAGCTTCTTTCATTATAAAATCAGGTTTGATAATGAAAGTAATACGGATGTACCATTTTCTGGTTGGTAACCTGGTGAAGGATCATAAGATACTTGTTAATATCTTCTTCTTCTGGAGGCGTAGAGGAAGTTCCTGGTTGGGTAACTAAATAATTATCCTTCAGTTGCTGTTTGATATTAGCAATGTCACTATAAATAGTTTGGTTAGCCAATTTTAACTGAGTTATTTCAGCTTTTAATATATTGACTTCTGCTTTTAAGTCATTTATAGTAAAAGATTTTTCAGGGGTTTTGTTTTGTATACGGTTAAAGACTTCTCTTAAAGAATAAGGATTGTCCGTGTCAACAGTTGGTTTAGGTTTCTGGTTTTCATAAAATATTTCAAGAATTTTAAATTTGATTTCAGAGTCTTGGATTTGATCGATGAGATCAAGGATGGACTGTTGGGTTTCGGTTAAGGCATTAATGTTTGGGCCTAAATTGAGACCATTCATCTCTACTATAGATTTCCAGTATTGGGCTTTAGAAAGAGCATTTATTTTCTCAGATGATGAAGCAGAATCAGATTCAGAACTAGAAGAATATATTTCAGCTATTTCGTCGTCTTCATCAGTATTAGATTGATCAGAACTGTCATTACAAAGACAATTTAGAAGCTCCTATTTAGTCTCGTCATCAAGAGATAATTCATTCAGTTTTTGAACAATTTTGGATTTATATTTATTGGCATGATGTCCTGTTTTGCCACACTTATAGCATTTAATAGACGATTTATCTTTTTTAGAAGATCGTCTTTTAGTGGTTTGTTTCTGTTTTCCTTTGTAAGCAGAAGGAACGATTTTATTAGTTCTTTTTCTTCTATAAGGTTTTTTAGAAGATTTATGCTATTTATGTCTTTTTCCTGTTTTAGAGGGATAAGTGACTTTAGTGTCATAAGCAAACGGTTCGCAGAATTCCCCTAATTCATGACGCTTAGTCAAATACTGTTTTTTCATTTGATTTTGAAGTTTTAAATCATTGCATAGGGCTAATCCCTCTTGAGTAATGGCGGAAATAAGATAACCATAGGACAAAGTATGGTATGGAATACTAATTTTGTCATCCTTATCACGTAGACTTTTTCGGACACGTTCAGCAAAAAGAGTATAAAGGCCATCTATAAATTTGGCTTTCCAATGTTCATTGTTAGCGTCAGCGCATTGCATAATTTTCAGGAGAAAGACTTATACCATCTAAAATGGGTTAAGGAAGGACATCTAAGATTTTATAAAAGTTCTCGGCCTCTATCGGCATTCATATTTCCTTGGCCTACGAAATGATGAATAATAGCTTGTACAAGGGTGTAGCAAGCATCTTCTTTTCTTGTTTCGGCTTTACTAAGCGAATTTATTTCAATTTTTTAAGACGTTAGGATTTCGGTTCTTTGTTGCTCGGTAAGAGCATTATCCCACCATCCTCGAAGAACACCAGAGAATCCTGTAATAAGAAATTTACAAATCTGATGATCTGTATTATCATTCTGTTTACAGACAGTAGAATACATCATCATATGATGTATGGTCTCAAAGATTTGATATTCAGTTTTGCCATCTATGTTCCATTCATAGATGGTTTTCACATGATAGGATTTTTGGGAGTGAAGAAAATCTTCTTCATACAGAATGTCCTGAGGAGTAAGTCTAGGATAGTAATATCTACCTGGTCCATGAAGAGCCATTCTATGGATAGGTTGTTTACTGTATGTATTATTTATGGAATCAGTATTAATAAAATTATTCTGAATTTCATTAATATGATCTAAATTAGGAAAATCATCGTCCTTATCACTAGGAATATTAGAAGTTGATGGTTGTTCGGATAAGACATGGATAGTAGAACTTGAAGGCTCTTGTATCCTGATATTTTCCATTCGGTTAACAAGATTTTCTATGAATTAATCATCTTGTTGAGAAGACTTCATCTTGAAATTAGTAATTTCAAGAGGTGGCTTAATAGTGGCTGGTTGGATGTCAATTTTAGGAGTGAGTTGACATTTTTCAGATATATGTTGTACTCCTTCTTCAATACGGGTTAACTATTTTCCAACAGTTTGAAAGAATAAGTTTGTATAATTATTCTGTTTTGTAACTTGTATAAGTTGCTTTACACTGGTAGTGGTATTTTCAGTAATTTTTCCAAAAGGACTGATTAATAAATGTGGGTTATCTTTATTATCAGGTGCTAAGGAAAGACTCTGAGAAGGTGGATGTATAGATTGAATAATCTAACCGTTAGTTGTTATCCAATCTTTACGAAAAGCGGTTAGTACATTCAGATGTTGGTCAGAATGACTTTTCAGATTAAGAAACCAATAAGGAAAAGAAATAAGGGATTATATTTCTTGGAGGTATTGGTAATACTGTTTTTTATAAACTTGCAGTTGTTTAGGAGTATGACTTTGAAATACCATTGACGGAAGTTTTGGTATTGTTCCTGTTGGAAATCACTGTTAAGAATTTTTCGATTTTCACTATTTGGTGTAAAATCCATTAAATATTAAAATTCATATCACTAGCAGTTGCACTTTGGGTCTACGGGTATAAATACCATGTGGTATTTGGTTTTCAGATATATGAATACCTTTTATTTGGTCTTCCAGGTGTAGGTCTTTATTAGAATCATTACTAGAGGTTTTAGTAATAAATTCTAAAGGATCAGCTAAAGAGTGTCTAGAAGATTCAGGTAACTCAATATTGTAAGGAATACTTGTTCGATAAGAAGAACTGGATATACTCCTACTCAGAGGGGGTTTTCGGAATTGTATGAAAACATTTCCATCACTGGTTTGGACAACCTCATCAAGGGATTGTCTGATGATTGGTCGGGTTGGTATGGCTTGAGGTATTTGCCATTTTTCTGGGAAAGTAATACTATCCCAATGAATCATACGGGGAACGACAACTTGACTGCTAAACAGATTGGTTTCAATTAAAACAGTCTGACCGTGTTTTGTTTGCTTACGGATGTAAGAATTTAAAATTGATAAGACTTTTTAATGAATACAATATATGATTGCAAAAGGAAGAGATCCTGATAAGTAGTTATATCCTTGTGACAGAACACGAAGTAGAAGGAACATTTATTGCCAAAACTATTAAATAGTAGAAAGAACATTTATTTAATCATTATAATTTGTTGACAAAGTAATAGTATTGTTACATTAAACTGTTCGTTTATAAAGTATTACTCCTTTCGTCCTCCTCAAAAGAATGACTAAGGATGAGATATAGTATATAAAGTGAAGAATAAATATGTCATTTAGTGCGGTTCATTAGTATAAAGTAGTCATCATTTTATATAATCTTGTGAGGTCAGTATAGATAAATTTGAAACATTTTTACTCTCTTTTCTCTAGTTTTATTCTTTTTAATGTGTGTAAATTATATTTTACTCATTCTTTTAGAAACGGAAGGAGTAGTAATTTGAGCGAAAAATTTATATTAATTGTAAAGTCCATATAAAACACCATTTGTAAAGTTTAACCCATTTACTCCCTCCGTCCCAAATTAATTGCTTTTCTAAGACTTTTTTAAGTCAAATTGACTATTTTTAAAATTAATAATTAAGCATATATAAATATATTTCTAAAATTATAAAAATTGAAATTAGTAATAAATTGTATATAATTTTTTTTTGTTATAATATCTTCACCTATATGTTAGCAAAAATAGTAAAAAGATTAATTTTAAAAATAGTCAATTTGACTTTAAAAAGTCCTAGAAATGCAATTAATTTGGGACGGAGGGAATATGATTTAACTATTGCTAAAAAACATTAATTTTTCATACACAGGTATAAACAAAGTTGTTGAGAGTGACTTAGTGTATTTTTTTCCCAAGACCAATGACATTTTATATTTAGGAAATTGATATTTTCACAAGTGAAAGTATTAATATCACAATATACTCTCTCATACGAGAATGATATTATTAATATAAAGAGAATCTTATGAAATTATTTAGTTGTAAAATATCAATATCCTATACTTAAATTATTTAGTTCAACTCTATAGGTGTCCCACTAATTAATTAAGTCAAGATTCCTTCTAGAGTGGCAAATGAAACACATATGGAGACCCACTGAATGACCGCATTTGAGGACCAATAGTCCCCATCCTTCCTTCCTTGCCAAGTCTTGCCGTTTCCAAGTTTGCAAGCCTCGGTCGGGCCTTTAGTTTATGATTTAGATTTGATAAATTTAATTTATGAGTTTAAATTTGATATACTTACAAACGTACTCGAGAATAATTAAGATTCTAACATGTTATTAAAATAAAAATAATTTATTTAATATATTTTTATTTAATATCATGTCATAATCTTAATTTTATTCGTATATACAGTCAGGTTATAGAACTTTAACTCTTAATTTATACCATAATTTCTTTATCTCTTTTAATTGAGTCAACACTTCTAGAAACAGGTGAGGAAATCTTGTTTAGGGTCTAATTTAATTTTTTTGATTTTCTCACTTATCTCTCTCAATTGCATTTAGGTTTGTTTTGAGTTTTTTTGTGTATATATAAGATCAAGAAGAAAGGATAGAGAAAGGGAAAAGATGATGTCGAAAAAACAGAAGAAAGAATTAATTAATCTGGTCAAACCTAAGTTAATTTGTCTTAGAAATTCAAGTTCAATTCTTCAATTGTATTTGTGACGATTTTGTCCTTGAAAATAAGTCATGTGACGCACACATGTATAACTATTAATTTGGAGTGTGCGATTTATCATATTGTTGAAAGTATAAGATGCAAAGTATCTAATAAGAAAAACACGAGGAAAAGATAAAGATCGAAATTGGGAAATACTCCCTCCGTCTCAAATTAATTGCTTTTCTAGGACTTTTTTAAGTCAAATTGACTATTTTTAAAATTAATAATTAAGCATATATAAATATATTTCTAAAATTATAAAAATTGAAATTAGTAATAAATTGTATGTACTTTCTTTTGGTTATAATATCTTCACCTATATGTTAGCAAAAATAGTAAAAAGATTAGTTTTAAAAATAGTCAATTTAACTTTTAAAAGTTCTAGAAATGCAATTAATTTGGGACGGAGGGAATATTTATAAAAAAGTTTAATCTTTAGTATCTATCTCTTCTGATAACTTTGTGATATGTTGGCTAAAAATTTTGCGGAAGACTTGAAAATCAAATCGAATTAGGAATTTTTGTGTTTGAGCTGATATAGCTTTAAACTTGTTTTAAGATGCATATCGATGGTCAAACTTCGGAATATTTTTAATTTTATTCTCTTATTATTTAATTTTACTAAATAGGGATAGAAAGTAGTTAAACACTATAAATATATTTTCTTAGGGTTTTTACTGTTAATTATATATTATTATGAACCAAAGAAAGTAATAGTTTTTGGCAATATTATATAGATTTGTGTATAAAAGCACTTTTTAGGAAACTTAGTTGTTTTTATCTCATGTCCCCAAAAAAAAAGAAAAAAAAAAGGAATTTTAGTTGTGACTTCTGAAAGCATTATCTTAATAAATTGATTTTAAAGTTATTATTATTTGTCTTTTATATGAAAACATTTTCCCCTCAGACTCTATTAACAAAGTATTTCCATCTTATAACTCCGCTTTCCAAAACAACAGATACAAAGTGACAGAAGCAAACAAGTAATCCAAGGGCTACATTAGATCAATTCCAATGCACGTTTCACCATATGAAATTACTTCATCAATATTTATTTGTTTAATAATAAAAAGAAAATGATATATATTGCGAATATTTACGTCGACTTTTTGATCGTCAGTTATGTGAATAAGTATTAGTGGTAATCTTTTTAAAAAGATATGTAATAAATGTAATTATTTTATAATTCATACGAATTTCGCAATTGTAATTCGACATAAATTTATCGCAATACATAACAAGACTCATAATAAAAAAAAAGACTAATTCTCTTCCAATATAACCTTCACTCTTCACAAATCACACATATGTAACAATTATCAAGAATTAATGTTAGTAACACAGCTTGGCAAGCATTATTAAATAAGAATAATGAGAAGAAAAAAAAGGTTGGATCTAATAAATCCAATTAAGAATGTAATGCTATGTTTTCTATATATTTAAGTATATAAGTTTCTGTTTAGGTGAACAGTTGCATCCTGATTGATTTGTTTGGTTACCGGTTGTTGGTTGTGGTAGCTAGTTATTGTTTTAATTATCTCTATAATGATCTAAATCATCTTTTTAATAATTTAATGCTAACTTTATACTTGCTTTTGCCCAAAGTACTTCGATTAAAAACAAAAAAAAATTCGACGAAAAATATTTATGAACTCAACTCTCTACTCTTTAAAAATATTTTCGTTATACCAAAAATATTACTCCCTCCGTCCCAAATTAATTGCTTTTTCTAGGACTTTTTTAAGTCAAATTGACTATTTTTAAAATTAATAATTAAGCATATATAAATATATTTCTAAAATTATAAAAATTGAAATTAGTAATAAATTGTATATACTTTCTTGTTGTTATAATATCTTCACCTATATGTTAACAAAAATAGTAAAAAGATTAGTTTTAAAAATAGTCAATTTGACTTTAAAAAGTCCTAAAAATGCAATTAATTTGGAACGGAATGAATAATATTTTTAGCTTAAAAATATTTTTATTCCTCCCAAAAGTTAAAAAAGTTACAACACCTTGATCATAATATCTTATCAAATGGATGATAAAAAAAAAATGTGGAAAGCAATTTATGATATGTGCATCTCTCCATCATTTCGAGTAGAAAACCTCACAAAAAAAAAGGAAAAAAGAAAAGAAAAAAGACACTTGGTTGTGTACCAGAGGAATAGCTATTTAATTAAGTTTAATACAGATGGCTGGCCGCCTCGTGTCTACCAAATCAACAAACACACACCAAAAAACTAAAAATAAAAAATAGAATGCAATTTTTTACCCGTTCTAGTCAATCTTGGCACGCACATGCAAAACACGTGAAAGTATACGCAGGCAAGGACACCCTAAACGACACCGTTTTAACGCTGTTGACCACCAAAACATGAAGCTGCTTTGATGAGCCTCCACAACACATTCTCACTTGCTCTCCTCCGGGTAACCGCCGCCACCTCTTGATCACCACCACAGTCACCACCGTCCGACGGCAAGAACGTGGACGGAGCGCGGCGACTCTGCCGGATTCTAATATCACTCATGAGTTCAGTCTCATCGGTTGGAATCTTAGGAGGTAATCCAAACAAGACAAGTAACAACTTTGAGTCCCGTTTTGACTTGGAAAATATTGAGTTAGATTTCCATGGAATTAGGCTGCCTCTCTTTTCTTGGCTTTCTGTTGGAACTTTCTTGGTTTTGTGGTTTAGGGTTGTAGGCTCATTAGCATTAGAAAGGGTTTGTTCGGTAGGAATCTTTTTTTCACAAAAAATGATATTTTCATCATAAGGTGGAAATGGACTAGACTTACTAATAACACTAGTAGTGGTGGCTGCCGTGGTGTCCACGGTGGCGACAGTGGTGGTGGTCATATTCCATTCTTCACTGAAAAACTCGAAGAAGTTGTCTTTATCTTTGTCGACGGAAAATGATGAATTTTGAGGGAATTCATTAGAGTTAGAATCTTGATGATCATGGCCAGTGGTGTCACTCATGATGCTGTGGACTGGAAGATCACAAAGAGAAAGGATATCTTCTTGATCAATATCACCAGTAATATCTTCTTCCTTTTCATTCTTCATATTAGGGTTTGGGGTGTTTTCCGGTGGCTGAATATTTTGGGAAGATTGGTTAATTGTCGCCATAGAGAGAAAGGGTTAATGTTTGAAGGTGTTGAAAGTAGAATAAAATGGCTTACTTGTTTGGTGAGTTCTTGTGTGTTGAGTAGATATAGACAATATACAAGTAGTGGATATATATATATATATATATATATATATATATATATATATATATATATATATATATGGGTTGAGTTAATATATTAGTTAGCAACTTCCTACGAATAGGGGTGATGTATACAGTTAGGGCTTCTAGATGTTTTCTCCTCTATATTACTACTAACTCCAATTCCATATATAAGATGAGTTCAAGACTACAAGTTGATCCCATTTGTAAAATTTAATATATAAATGACACAACAATAAAATTGTAATGATAAATTTAAAAAAATTATATTATTTCCTCCGTTTCTTTTTAAATATCGTTTTAGAGAAGTGCTCTTATCTTTTAATATTTGTCGTTTGAGTAAACATTAATTGCTTAGTTTTTAATATTACCCAAAGTATTAAATATAATTTTGGTTCTCTTATTATTTTTCGTCTAATAAATAATACTTTTTTTTCAATACAAGGACAATATAGGTAATTAATATTATATTTAATGTTATACAATTATTTTTTTAATATTTATATACAATTTTAAAACAATGTATATTAAGGGAGGGAGAGAGTATTAATTAATGGAGGGAGACCCCTTTTGTGGAATATTGAAGGGATTATACATGCACCAAGTGGAGGAGCTAGATAAATAGTTACTTTTAATTGAAACTTAGTTATAATAGCTCGTATTGTGTCAATGAAATCTTAATATTGAATTTCTCTCGGGTTCAATTATTACTTTTATTGAATTTATTTCTTTTATTGGTTCTTTTTCCACACAACCTCATGACTTTCACTCTCATTATAATTCCTTTTTTTTCTGTTATAAACTATTTAAAAAAACAATATTAATGAATATTTTCTAATATTTATAAATTAGAAAATACAATTTATCATCATATAAATGTTGCTCACGCACGTGGAGTACTAATAATAACCTTTAATTATTTTCCATATTATCATTCTCTATAGTATACATATTATTCTAGAATTGGCGGCTGAACAGATAGCTAGATTCTGGAACAACAGCTAAATCAATATAGAAGCATCTTAATTTTGTCACTAGGTGAAATGTGATCATCATGCGGTGCGTTAGTGTTTATAAAATGTGCAGAATTTTGTAAAGACAGTTGTTATTTTAAACGTTGGGACTTTATTTGCTTTGCCTAAGTAGCAAAGGCTGTCATTGACCCTAACTTGCTCTAGTAAAAGATTGTTATTTCTTCTAAAATGAGAGTAATGAGACAGCTAATGTTTTATGTCTAGGAAAGTAAATTTGTGTATTAAACTTATTCTTTTAGTTTTTTGTTAAAGAAAAAACACTCCAAAAATTGTGACGCCCCAAAATAAGTCCACACAATCTATTTTGAGTCGTCAAAATACATAATACAAAATCCGAATACAAATACAAATTTTCTAATTTACAACTATAAAATTACCGTGCAAATACGACAAAACGCATACTGTGAGTTTCAATACAAATATTGTACTGAAACTAGTACAATAATAATCATACCCATAGAGCTGCAAACGAACCGAACCGTTCGCGAACCGGTTCGGTTCGGTTCGAGTTCGGTTCGGTTCGAGTTCGACTAGAGCACCAAATCGAGTCGAGTTCGCACATGGTGTTCGGTTCGATTGCTCGATCGAACATGTTCGCGAACCATGTGGTTCGGTTCGTATGTGTTGGCGAACAGTTCGAGTTCGGTTCGACTCGATAAGTTCGAGTTCGAGTTCGGTTCGACTCGGTAAGTTCGAGTTCGGTTTCGGTTCGATTAGCTCGTGTTCGGTTCAATGCGTTCGAGTTCGAGATTGGTTCGAGATGTTCGATTTCTTATGTTTAAAATTAAAATTGTTTCTAAAATTCTAAATATAAATAATTGGTTATTTCATGTTAAATTCTAATGTTTGTCTAATTGTCTTATCAATAATGGTTAAATTTGTAGTAATTTTCTTTTTTATTACTTAAACATCTTTTTGTGTTTTTAATAATTGATTATAAGTAATAAAGTAAACATTTTTATTAAATAATAATGTGTACCTCTTCACCTCTATTTTAATTAAAATAATTTTAATACTTTTATAAAAATTTAACAATGATTGTTGGATTATTACAATTTACATCTCTAATAATTTAATAAAGTATAACCCATGCCATAAATCACATAAATAAAGTAATTAATCACGATACAATGACAATTTGATATTAATTAAAGAATGATACAATACAATACAGTTGCTTACATTTCTGATTTACATGACTTATTGAAAATTTCAAATCGAGATAGAGAATAGAAAATTCAAGTCATCAATATATCGAAACTTCACTAATATAGTAATAGTCATTGTACAATTACTTATAGTACCGTACTATTGTTTGCATGAAAATATAAAATTAAAATGAGTTATTAATTTAAATTATAATAAGCAATTTTTTATATAAAAAAAATAAAACAAAGTCTTTAAATAGTTTTGCATCTTTTATCTTAGAATCGTAGTTAATTTATATAGTTTTAAATAATATAATTATGAAAATTATAAACTTATAGTTATTTAATTCTCAAGATTTATTGTATTCAAAAATTAATTATCACATCACTTGATCTTATTACTTATATTTCAGAACGAATGAAGTATTTGATACTAATACATATACATTTCAACTTTTCAAGGTTAACAATATTAGTCTATTAAATTAATCTAAATCAAGTTAATCAACTAAATTCACATTATTTTAATTCTTAGAATTTTATAATTTTATTATAAAAAAAATTTAATAAGACTCTTTTTATGAAATAGATAAAATATTATTCATTTTATTCTAAATTAATTATGTAATAAATAATAATATTGACCATGCTCGCGAGCAACTCGATCATGCCAGCGAACTCGATCATGTTCGCGAACTCGAGCATGTTCGCGAACTCGAGCATGTTCGCGAACTCGAGCATGTTCGCGAACTCGATCATGTTCGCGAACTCGATCATGTTCGCGAACTCGATCATGTTCGCGAACTCGATCATGTTCGCGAACAGTTCGCGAACACCAATCGAACCGAACTCGTACACAGCTACTGGTTCGATAGAGTTACTCGAACCTGTTCGAGTTCGACTAAAAGTGTTCGAGTTCGGTTCGAGTTCGTCAGAGTTCGGTTCGGTTCGGTTCGTTTGCAGCTCTACATACCCAACTTAAGTTCTCAATACAATTATCGTCACACTATTTTATAATGTATTGAGATACTTCTACAGTCTCGGACCATCATTCCATTCTCCGGCTAATCCCAGCTACACTCTATGGAACAAAAAGGAAAAAGGGTGAGCACAAATAACCCAGTAAAAAATATCATGACTAAGATAATGAAGAATAAATTATATTTAACCTTCAACATTGATAGATCAGATATTTAAAGATAATATAAGTTTTTAACAATAACTGCAGCGGAACAAGTAATCTATTAGAAGAGTCAGGTAGATGATAATGTCCACTATATTCTACAATTTAAAAGTTCACCATCAATATTTTATGCTTGTAACACTAATCAACAGTTCATGTTTATGCTTATCTAACTCAATAGTTTATCTTTGCACTACGGGCCAAAGATATTCATTTGTAACACCAATGGTCATGATCATGTCAAACATCATTCCATCTTTGCACTATGGGCCAAAGAGGACTTTCACCACAAGTCTTTGTCTGTAACACCAAAGGTCAAGATTATACCAATATACAGTTTCTGGTCATAATCATGTCAATCACCAGTTCATCTTTGCACTACGTGCCAAAGAGAACTTTTCACCACAATTTAAATCTGAGGATTATAACAATAATATAAAGGATGAATAGAAACAAAATAATGAGATCAAGAATAAGAATAAATATTAGAGATTTGTAGTTTAATTTATCCAGTGTCAAAGATTATCCAAATTGCCAACATGATATCCAGAAATTCGATTATAACTCAAGAATGAAATAAATAAAGTTCACGATTCAACTATAACGTGTAAAACGAAATATAAAGATTCAGTTGAAAAGATATTAAATGAAACACAAACTATTAAGGATATTCTACTAATTTCAGGGATTTTCACCATTTAATAATAAGGTTATGAAAACAAACAATAATTTCTTACAATAAATGGAGAAATATGAAAGAAAACGACATCCCTTGATGAGTACAAAAGAAATGATATCTCATACGAGTATGAAAGAATGTACGAAACTGCAATTGGATTTTCACCCGTTATGCGCTAATCCGCGTAGACAGATCATTTTCACAAAAGATTAATAAGGAATGAATACGAAGGGTTATTCACCAGGCATGCGGTAGTCCGCGTAGTCAAGTTATTCTCACAGATTAATAATACATGGAATAGAATGACAACCCTTATGAGTATGAAGTAAAACAATATCACTACAAGAAAAAAGACTTATTTTTGACAGAATATTCCCTCAGAAATAAGCTTATTCCGTCGGAATAACATTATTTTCGAGGGAATATTCTGTCGGACGATCCGTCGTAACTAAGTTCCTCAGAGATAAGGGCCGTCGGAAATTTCGTCGCAATACATCTATCTCCGACGGAACTATGTCCGACGAAATCAGTTCGTCGAAAATTAATCTCCGACGGAATTTTCCTCGGCCATAAGATATTTTCGACGGAAAATTAGAATTTTTTAAAAACATTTAATTTATACTTTCGACGGATTTTCCCTCGAAATTAACTTAATTCTGACGGAAAATTAACTTTTTTAAAAAAATATTTACTAACTACTTCCGACGGAATAGTCCGTCGGAATTAAGGTATCTTCAACGAAAAATACTAATTTTTCCAATTTGTTTGAAATTATAATTTCGACGGAATTTCCGTCCGATATACCTTATTCTGTCGAAAAAATAGTTTTTTTAAAAAAATAATTTTTTTAAAAGTGCAATTTCAGGAGTTTAAACCCATTTCAGTACCTGTAACCTGTTTTATCCTAATACAAACATTCATTCATATATATATATATATATATATATATAAGATGTAACCTGTATCATCTCATCATCAACAACTAAGCTAATAATTAAAAATGATGTACTAACTCATCAACACCATAACTAAGCTGACAATTACATATATAAGCTAACAATTATAAATGATAGCTCGAACTCATCAAAAGGGCAAAAGTAAGCTAATGTGCCATAAATTATATACAATATGATCTACAAAACTTGTACAGACTCAACTAGACTACAATATGTACAAATGATCTACAATTGAATAAATAAAATGAATACAAATGAACTATAAACTAGTAATTAGATCATCATCGGGCGGAGGTGAATGACGATGCTGCTCTGGTGTATGAAAATCAGCGTCTTCGTCTCCCCGATCGTCGTCGCCAGTCCGCTCGCCATCGTCAGTCCGCTCGCCATTGCCACCCTATTGATAGAATTACAAATAAAAAGCATTAGTTCGTATATATGTGAGAATTAAAAAGATACTATTAAAATAAAAATATCATCAACATGCAGAATATATACCTTAGTAGGCAGGGACTGACGAAAAGCCTGGTCTAGGAGGGTAACCACCATCCGGAACATTTTGCCGCTCAACACGTCAAACTACTCCCGCGGTAAGTCCGTACTCTCTGCGGAGGCCCCTGCTAGAACCTCCTAAGCGAGCTGGTGAAGAAGAGACCTGCTAGGCAACTGCTGACGAAGAAAAACCGGATCGGTATAGAACCTATCCGACACCGCTGCTATCAGCCTTTGGAATAACTCGTCGTCCAGGTCAGTGCCCGTATGAGATGGTTCAACGGGTGCTCTCGAACGCTAGCTCTGGCTAGAGCCTGCGAAAATATATATAACATTACTAATTTATATTATATGACAGGTTATGATAATTTCGTTAAGAGTAAATTTATAGAAACCTCATCTCTACATATTGCATCCCGAAACGCAGTTACATGAGTCGTTTTAATAAAACTAAAATTGCTGGGTTTTTTTAATCCTTGCCAAAACAAAGGAGCAACAGGAGCAAACCTCTCCCCCTTTCAAATAGTCGCCGCATCCAAGAAGACCTTTGAGGAACAAAACCTTCTCTTCATTAGATAGCGTCATCTTTCATCTCCCCCTCCTTCAGATTACCAGGTAACTTATATCTATATACATACATATATATACATATATATATATATATGTATATGTATATGTATATGTTTGATATACATATATCAATTTGCTATATTTGATTATTTACTTATATTGTAGTTTTTACAACAAAATATGAAGTCCAATTGAAACAATCACTTATTGGAACAAAGTATTAAAACTATTTCATTTACAAGCAAAAGTACTGAAAGTGTTTGGTGGTTTCTTATTTCTGCATTCAGATGAAAAATGACACTATCTAGTTGAAATATTCATTTGTTATTGATGTTTTTCTTAAAGTACATACATTAACAAAATGTTTAAAAAATCTTATTTTCAGTTTTAATAGTAGTGTGCAAGTTCTACCAATGGAATCAGAAATAGATACAAATATAGATATTGACATAGATGATCCGTCTAAGAATGAAAGGGATGATGAAGTAGAAGAGAATGGAAGACAAAATAATCAAATAGTGGAAGAGCCCAAATTACATATGGTGTTCGACAATGTTGATGAGGTTTATGAATACTATAGGAAATATGCTGCGCAACAAGGATTTGGAGTGACTAAAAGAAGTAGTAAAAAATTGGACGGAGTGGTTACATATTTTACAGTCGTATGTCACAAATTTGGAGAGCCAAAGAAGAACTCAAAGATTACTCTAAAACCGCATCCAGTTATTAAAGCAGGTTGTAAGGCTAAAATTTGTGCCAAGTTATTGAATGATGGAAAATGGGGTATAACCACTTTGGAGCTTGTACATAATCATGGTTTAAGTCCAAGTAAGTCGCGCTTTCACCGGTGTAATTGACGTGTGACCCCTTATATAAAGAGGAGACTTGAGCTAAACAATGATGCTGTGATACCAATGAGTAAAAGTTATAATTCACTTAGAATTGAGTATGGAGAAAATGGAATGCCTTGTTTAAAGAAAGATTGTGAAAATTATATGGAAAAAATTAAAAGGTTGAGGCTTGATGAGGGTGATGCTAGTGCACTTCAAAGTTATTTTGCTAAAATTCAAGTAGTGGATTCTAACTTATTCTATGTAATAGACCCAGATGATGAAAATCAGATCAGAAATTTATTTTGGGCGGATTCGAGGTCTAGAGCTGCGTATGAGGAGTTTGGCGATGTCATCACATTTGACACCACCTATTTGACTAATAAATATGATATGTCGTTTGCTCCTTTTGTTGGAGTTAACCATCATGGACAATCCATACTACTTGGTTGTGGTTTGATATCAAATGTAGATACTAACACTTTTGTTTGGTTGTTTGATGCGTGGCTTTCTTCCATGTCTAGAAAAGCTCCACATGTTATTATCACTGATCAAGACAAAGCAATGAAAAATGCGGTGGAGATAGTTTTTCCCAATGCTCGCCATCGATGGTGTTTGTGGCATATAATGAAGAAGGTTCCTGAAAAATTAAAAGGGTATGAGCATTATGAATCAATTAAATTTATGTTACATAACATTGTTTATGATTCTTTGAGTGTAGATGATTTTGAATGTGAATGGAAGACAATGATAGAAAATTATGATCTTGAGAACAATGAATGGTTGGAAGGATTGTATAATGAAAGGCATCGGTGGGTTCCTTGTTTTGTCAAAGATTGTTTTTGGGCGGGAATGTCTACGGCACAAAGAAGTGAAAGCATGAATGCTTTTTTTGATGGATTTGTCAATGCAAAAACTTCCTTGAAAGAATTTGTGGATCAATATGATAATGCGTTAAGGAGTAAAGTGGAAAAAGAAATAGCAGCGGATTCTCATTCTTTGACTTCACATGTACCTTGTGTTACACATCATGCCATTGAAAGACAATTCCAAGAGGTTTATACCAATTCCAAGTTTATAGAGTTTCAAACAGAAGTGGCAGATGGAGGAATGTATTGCGATTCAAGGTTTGTCGAATCTCATGATAAAAGATTCCATTATGAAGTGAAACAACTTTGTTACTTTGGAGAAAAAAAAGATTGCCCAAAAATTGTGAACTTCAAATTTTGCTTCATTGAAGGGGACGATGAATTTGAATTTGATGTGAAGTGTAATTGTAAATTATTCGAATTTCGAGGAATTTTATGTAAGCATATAGTTAAGGTACTTCATTTTGAAAGGTTCATATTTACCGTTCCAACGAAATTCATTTTGAGGAGGTGGAGAAAGGACATAAAACGACGTCATACTAAAGCTAAAGTCACTTATAATGTTTGGAAAGACACGGAACCGGGACAGAGATATGAGAAAGTGTGTAATATTTTTTTCGACGTTGCAGACATTGCATATGACACTCAAAAAAGATGTGACCAACTTGTAGATCGACATCTTGAACTAAAGGTGGAATGGAATACGGAGGATGAAATTTGTGAAAAAACTCAACCTACTCAAAAGTCAAATGCGAGTGGATCTGAAAATGACGGCCCAAATGAAAGCCATAAATTACTTTCACCAAAAAAGAACCGATGCAAGGGGCGTCCTCCTACTAAAAGAAAGGTAGGTAAGATGGAACAAGTTTCGAAGAAATTCAAACATAAGGGACAAAAAAAATGTAGAAACACAAAGAATATGAATAAGGTATGATTTTTCTATATTGTTATATATATATATATATACATGTGTGTGTGCTACGATCGTAGAGTTATGAAATGATAAATTATGCTTCTTTTATTTTAGGTATTTGAGCCACCTATTTTTCATGAGACACAAGATAGCCATCATGAAAATATTAACTTGAATGTGAGTAATGATTCTTTTTTCTTCATTTTCGTATGATTATTATTTTTACTTTATATGTATGAACTCACTTAACATTGATGATTTTTCTTGTAACTTGTAGGCATCCATATGGGGAGATGAAGTTCCATACCCTGGCACTTCCAATATGTGGAATTTTGGGTCTATAAGTGAAGACACTTCCAATGTTGGCTACAAAGACTTTTGACTTGGTTTAGTTGTATTGTAGATTTGGTCTAGTATATATAGATGGCTAGATCAATTGTTATATTTCATCAATACTGTTTTAGTTTTTGTTGAATTCTCCAGGTTTCTATTGTTTTGATATATTGATTTACCTTTTGCTGGATGTATTCTTTTTCCTTCTCTTTTTTGAGTATTGAATGATGATACATACACTCATACTTTTGTGTTTTGATTTGTGAACACAATAAAAGAAGTTATCAGAACATACTAAATTGATGAACACAGTAATTGGAATTCGTTTTATAAACACTAATCACGATTTACATGTTTACAAGAGGCATACCCCAGGTACTTAAAAAAAGCGATGATACAATAGCTTAATAGTTCAAGCAATTACAAATAATACAATGTATCTATAGATTTCAGTGTAACTTCACTGCACCGTGTGACACTGTAAAGTGTAAGGGCCAACAACAGCACAACAAAAGCAACCCCAAAGTTTCACAAAACAGCCCAAAAAAAGAGCCGACAGCAGCAACAACATCAAAATAGCCTGCAGCAACAAACAACATTGGCCACAACCCAGTAGGAGCAGTCATTGCACAAAGAAGCAGCCACGAGCAAAAGACCAACACATCAACAGCCTAGCCGCAACAGCAACATGCCAGCTGCATAGCACCAACCAACAGTAGCAGCAACAAACAAAACAGAGCAATAAAAACAAACCCACAAAATAATCCTTTCTTTTGGATTGGTGATTTAAGTTTAAACTCTTGATCCAACAAGATTGTATCTACATCATAAAATGACATATGGTATCTAATAAATGTTGTCTGATCTACATCCGAAGATGATATCATAAACCATGAGCTTGAGTTTTACCAAGCGTACAACCAAAAAACAACAAGTACTTTAAGTTATTACAAATCAACTAACTCTAAAGAACTTCCAAAATTTAAACACAAGAACAAATCAGAATTAACAGAAATAAACATCATTTACTATATAAACTAGTCCTTAACACCTTAAAAAAATTATACATGTGTATATGTAATTAATTCACACACATATGGAATAAGAATGGAAATTACCAGTATAAATTTGGCTCTCGGTTTTAATTTGAATGCTCCAGAAAACCCCATCCAGGTAACCAAAACCCTTCAAAAATGTGCCTCAATCAATTAGCTAGAAAAAAGAAGGCCTGCTGCTTCATATGTCTAACAAAAGGAAATTTTATTAAAAAAATAAATTAAAAAAACAAACCCACTAATTTGCTTTATCAAGTACTCCAATCCAACCACGTTTAAGGGAATAAGAAAACCTCATATCTAATGTGAAAGCCCTGAAGATTTTCCTCTCTCTTGTTTCCTTTTCGCTCTCCCCAGAACTTGTTTGGTATGACGGAAAATGAGTCGGAAAAATGGGATAAAATTACAAATTAGAGCTCACATCTGAAATTGTAGTGATTATTTATATGTATGTATAAATATAAGTTACCTGGTAATGTGAAGGAGGGGTCTTCTTCGATGCGGCGACCATCTAAAAGGAGAGAGAGGTTTGCTCCAAAAAAAGTTTTTGCTGCTCCTATGTTTTGGCAAAGATTAAAAAAAAACAGTTTTAGTTTCATCAAAACGACGTATATAGCTGCGTATCGGGATGCAATATGTAGAGATGAGGTTTCTATAGATTTACTCTTTCGTTAAACATAAAAAATCTTATTACCTCTAAGTAGTGTATATGCGGGTATCCTCGGCAGACCCAGCACTCGATACCTGCCGGTACTGCTAGTAGGGGGATCCTGAGACGCGACCCATAGTTGCAGTTCCTTATCCCGAAATAACTCAATCTCGGGAAGGGAGATGGTGGAATCTAATGGCTCAGAACCCTCCCTAGCAGCCTCCAACTCAACTATACGCTCCTCTTGAAGCTTTTGAAATCGGTCCTGCAATTTATTTTGTATGTGTGAGTTAATTATATCATATTCTTAACAACTTAATATTAATAATTACTAAAAAGTAAGATTAATTTTACCCGTATAGCTAATGCTGCCTAAGACAAAGCACGCTGCTCCTTAGGCGTGTGGGCTCTATCCCAAAATTCTAACATGGTCGGATCTCGACCCAAGGTCCTCCCCAAGGCCTAATAAATACATTCAATAAACAGTTACTAATTATTCGTGTGAGAATTTGATAACTAAACACCTAAATACATTACGCTTACCGTCTTCACCTCCTCAAAAGACTGCGAGCCAGTCGTGTGTACTATACAGAGCTGGCCACGGTTCTTCTTTGCCTGCTCAGACTTCTTCTTGAAGTCCTCATCATCCCAGTGTGCACACATAGCCTCACATGCTAAATCTGAGACTATGCGGGGCTGGTGATCTCTAATGGTGGTCCCGGGCTGCTGCTCAACTGATCGGGCTGCCCTCTGTCACATCTCATACAGTCAGCCGGAGCAATTCTTAGCGACATGTGCAATAATCATATCGTCGTCGGTGGTCTGAGAGATGGTCGGGTCATATCTATAATATAACTATAACAAAAGTGAAAAAAGTTAGGAACGATTAATTTCATACGGAGCAACTACTATGTACTAATATATATAACTGCCTAATGTAAACTTATTAACTTACGTAAAACTCCCGCAAGACAGTCTGCATAAAGGTGGCATCGTACCACTTATACTGGTTGTAGCGCATGCACCTAGTCGGGAGGTGCATCAGACATATAGCGTATACGGTGTGTTTAGCGACCGGGTCTAGTATACTACAGTAAAAATATAATAATATACGTTACATTTATTGTGTTATGCAATAAATTAAATAGGAATAATTAAACGTTTTGCTATAACGAATGGATTAAAACTTACTGTCCAGACTGGACATCCACCGGGACTGTAAGTGGCGCTGTTGGCGGCCGACCAAAGATACCGAGGTTAGTCCCTCGGTTTCATCGACGAGGCGCATCTGTAATTATTAAAAAATCGAGTCAATAAACAGAAACTAATGCAAACATGAGATATTTTTAAATCCTATGTAAGACAACTTACTAGCTCCTGAAGACGAGCCTCCATCATGGTTAGCGTCTCTCGATCCAGCCGGAGACAGTGGGTTCGGTTTCTGACATGCAACCATTTCAAACGTTTTGGACGCTATATATGGATGGGTCTTCAACTTCGGATACGAGTGGAGCAGGGGTGATTTTGACAAGTCCGGAGGGATTTAGAGTTCAGCAAGCTATCCGGTTCGGGTTCAGGGCAACCAACAATGAGGCCGAATATGAAGCGATCCTGGCAGGGTTGTGGTTGGTAAGAAGTTTAGAGGTTCAGAAGCTAGTTATTTTTAGTGATTCTCAATTGGTTGTTAAATAAATTAGCGGAATTTGAAGCTCGAGGGGCGAGGATGTCCAAGTATCTAACAAAAGTTAAGGATGAGCTCCATTACTTCAGTTCGTTTACTTTCCAGGGGGTAGATCGGTCCAATAACACGATTGCTGGTGCATTGTCCAAGTTAGCTGTCTCAGATACGAGGACTTTCAGTGGATCGGTATGTTTGGAAGTTTTCGAGTCTCCAAGCATCCAAGTGTCAGAAGTATTTGTTGTGGAACGTTCGAATTATTGGATGACCCCATATATAAGTTACTTGGTCGATGGTAAATTTCCTTCGAATCGATTGTTGGCGAAGAAAATAAAGTACAGAAGCTCGAATTTTGTCTTGATCGATGGTGACTTATATAGGCGTGCGTATTCTTCACCTTTATTAAAGTGTTTGGTCCCTTCTGAGGTGGAATACGTACTTCGAGAAGTTCACGAAGGGATTTGTGGCGATCATATGGGGGCCAAGTCACTGGCATACAAGGTGCTTCGGCAGGGTTATTATTAGCCTACCATTTTTAAAGAAGCTAAGGAGTATGTCCAGAAGTGCGCTAAGTATCAGCTAAACAGTCCGGTTCCTCATCAGCCGCCAGAAGAACTCTTCTCCGTTCTGTCTCCGATTCCGTTTGCGGTTTGGGGGGTGGGGTTGATATCTTAGGTCCGTTGCCGAAGGCGAAGGGTCAGGTCAGATTTGTGATAGTGGCAATCGACTATATGACTAAATAGGTCGAGGCCAGACCTCTTCGGACAATCACGGAGCAAGAGTGTCTCAAATTTCTCAAAGAATTTGTGGTGTTTCGCTTTGGGATTCCTATGGTCGTGGTATCGGACAATGGACAACAGTTTGTAGGTTCAAAGTTTGAAGAATTCCTTAAAGATTTGGGGATCCAGCATAGAAAGACTTCGATTGCTCATCTACGGTCTAACGGTCAGGTTGAAGTCACTAATCGCACGTTGCTCAATGGGATTAAAAGAAGCCAAAGAGAGGTGGCCTGAAGAGCTACTCAGTATTTTGTGGGCATATCGGACTACTCCTAGTGTGACGCCCCCAAAATAGGTCCACACAACCCATTTTGAGTCGCCAATAACATTTCACAAAATACAAATACAAATACAAATACGAATTTTCCCATTTACAACTAATAAGTGTTGTGCAAAATACGATAACACAATACAAATACATCTTAAATTCTCAATACATTTATTGACACACTAATAATAGTGTATTGAGATACTTTTATTATCTCGGACCATCACTCCATTCCCCGGCTAGTCCCCGATACACTCTCTTTTCCTGAGGAGAACAATGAAACAAAAAGGAAAAGGGTGAGCACAAATAGCCCAGTAAGAAATATCATGACTAAGATAATGAAGAATAAAAATTATCTTTAGTCTTCTACAATAATAAATCAGAGATTAAAAGATATTATAATTGTTCAACAACAACAACTGCAACGAAACGAACAATCCATTAGAAGAGTCAACTAGATTATAATATCTACCATCTTCTATAAGTTAAAGGATCACCAACAATATTTTATCCCTGTAACACCAATCAACAATCCCTGTTTATGAACATCCAAATCAACAGTTTATATTCAACAGCCTCTCTTTGCACTATGTGCCAAAGATATTTATTTGTAACATCACCGGTCATGATCATGCCAAACGCCAGTTCATCTTTGCACTACGGGCTAAAGAGAACTTTCACCATACGTATTTGTTTGTAACACCAAAAGTAATGATTATACCAATACACAGTTTGATCAAAATCATGTCACGCCAGTTCATCTTTGCACTACGGGCCAAAGAGAACTATCACCACAATTTAAGTATGAGTATGAGGATGATGACAATGATACAGTGAGATTAAGGATAAGAAAAGCTTTATAATTTAATTAGTATCAAAGATTGATCAAATTGCCAACACGATGACCAAATTGTGGAGGCAAACTCAAGAATGATATTCAAGAAATTATTTCATGCTTCAACTATAACGTATAAAATGAAATAGAAAGATTCAAGTGAAAAGATATTAGATGAAACACAAACTATTAAGGATTTTCTACTAATTTTCAGGAATTTTCTCCATTTAAAAATAAGGTTTTGGAAATAAACAAAGATTTCTTATCATAAATGGAGAAATATGAAAGAAAAAGATAAGTACAAGAGAAATGATACGTTATACGAGTGTAACAGAATATATGAAACTGCAAATAGATTTTCACCCGTCATGCGATAATCCGCGTAGACAGGTTATTTCCACAACAGATTAATAAGTAATGAATACAAAGGGTTATTCACCAGGCATGCGTCAATCCGCATGGACAGGTTATACCCACAGATTAATAAGGAATGAATACAAAGAGTTATTCACCAGGTACGACACTCGTACATACAGGTTATTCCCACAGAATAATAAATAATGAATACAAAAAGATATTCACCAAGTACGACACTCGTACATATAGGTTATTCCCACAAAATAATAAGGAATGAATACAAAAGGATATTCACCAAGCATGCGTCATACCGCACAGACAGGTTATCCCCACAAATTAATACAGAATGAATAACAACCTTTATGAGTATAATATCACTTACGAACATGAAAGCAAATGATATTATATATGAGTATGAAAGAAATGATATTCCCTACTTTAGTTAACAAGTGACTGGATGTTACTTTCTATGAAGTTTACTAACTTCGGATAATACTAGTATTCTCACAAATACACACAATAGCCTAGCACACTAAGAGAACTTGAAAAATTTAGAGAGAGAGAAAGTATAAGCAATGAAGATGTGAAAATTTATTAAGCAAACCCTCCTTATTTATAGGAAAATCAAGGTGAGGGCATTTTAGTCTTTTTCCTAAATTTTCTTGGTTTATTACTCTTATACCCTTGGCATATTCTTTTAATATACTTTATGTCATAGTATATTCTTAGAATATTCTTTCACTTAGGTTTTTAACCCTAAGGTAAAATAAAAACTGAATTAACTATTTACTGACGGTAATTACTATTGAATGACATGTGGGTCCCACGAAAAAAATAAAATCTAAAGAAATTATTCTACAAAAAGGATTTGTGGGTCCCACCGATCAAATAGTTATGGGTCCAACGTAATAAAGTGTGGGTCCCACAGAAATATAAGTTAACTTACAACAAACGCTTCACGTATTTTTAATCAACACTATTTTAGTCTTTCAACAATTATTTACCGTTAATATTTTAGACTTATAATATTGACAACCAGATCATTCCCAGGAAAAAGGGGGCCTTCCGTATAAACGGCGCGCAATTAAATAACCTTTTTCCTTGACAGGATTTTTAGACATTGTCAATAATGCTAAAATATTATATCAAATAATATGAGTTACAGTGTCATGACAAATAATAAAAAGTATTATGCAGATGCTACTATAACAATTATTGAATCAAAATACTGTGTCATGGCTACTTTATCAATTATTGAATCAATAATATAAAATACTGTGCAACACTGTGTGCTTGTGAAATACCGCGTACTACTGTGGAATAACGCGTTTTACTGTTCTTTTTATTACCGGGTATTTTAACAGTTGCAGGTGATAATAATGTTGACAAATACTGTCATTTTCAGTATCCGATAATGGGGCCCACTATCGTTGACAATATTGTCATTTCGACGCCGTCGTACGATACCGAATATAATATTCTCCGACAAAAAGGAATATTTCCCGATAAAAGGAATATTCCCCGACAAACACTGTTTATCAGATAATTTGCATATAACACCCTTAACTATCATTTATAACAAGTAAACACTTTACTATTTAGAAAAATAATCATAAAGAAATAATAAACTTTCATTTCATAAAGTCGGTATCTTACACCTAGGACCATAACCGGCGACTCGCTGTTCAGATTGGCTTATGGTATCGATGTTATTGTTCCAGTCGAGATCGGGTCTCCTTCGCTAAAGGTCACACAATATAAGGAGCTGTATAACGATGAAGGCCTTCGACTTAATCTTGATTTGTTAGATAAAGTTCGAGAGTCGGCTTTGGTAAGGTTAACAGTTTACCAGCAAAGAACAGTCCAACATTACAATAAGGGGGTGAAAGTACGGAGGTTCAAAGTTGGCGATCTTGTGCTTCGGGAGGCTGAAGCATCTACCCCTCAGAATTTGGGTAAGCTTATGCCGAACTAGGAGGGTCCTTATGAAGTCGTGGAAGTGCCGAAGCCAGGGACTTACCGGCTTCGAGCAATGGATGGTTCAGAAATAAAGATTACATAGCACGCTGGGAGACTTAGGCGTTATTACCAATAAGTTATGTAGTTCCTCAGTTCGTTCTTATGTAATTTCAATTATTCATTAATAAAATAAAGTAATTTGTTCTGGCAAAAGAGATTTTTCATTTCATTTGGGATTTGTACGTAAGAAAGGTTATCACAAAAATGTAAAGCAGAAAGTACAATGTTCACTGCTGAGGTAGAAGATCATCTTCGATGTCGGGTTCATCATCCGAAGAGTCTAGAATGGAAGGATCTAATCCGACGACGAGCATTTTGGCTTTGTCTTTCTGCCAGACATTCAAATATTCGTCGTCGTATTGCTTCAAGACCTCTTCGGTCAGTTCGGGGGATCGGCGATATTCGGAGATTAGCTCCCGTTTGACATCTTCGGTTAATGGTGGCCCTTGTGCTTTTAAGTCATTGTGTTCCTTCAGCATGTCAGCCAATTGAAAATGGACAGCCCAAAGCCGATTCTGGAGGCTCGTGATTGATTTCTCATTCACTTCGATTCGTTCTACCAAAAGTTGTTCTCTTTTTTCGGCTACTTCAGAAAGTTGTCATTTTGTTTTCTTCAATTCTTTCTCCAGCTCTTCGCAGCGGTACGTGGTGTTGGCGTGAAGGCTTTGTTATTTTTCGAAACCCAACTTTATAACTTCTATTCGTCGTTGAAATTCGGTGATTTTGGCCTTCAATTTTTCTTCTTTGTTCTTCATCTTTTCCAGATGGCGATGGGTTCAGGCAATGTCGACATTAGACTGCAATTTAAAATTGATTAATTAGGTGTACGTTGTGTGTAGAAAATAAACAGAGTCTAGGGGGCAATTTTTTTTACTCGACCTATGTGCATGGAGTTGGCGTAGATCAGCTCTTCGGTTGTGATGTCGACGAATCTGATGTCGTCTTTAGGAAGGTTGAAGTATTGAAAGAGTTCCATAGGATAGTCTTTGGGGTCTTCAGGCCAAAGAGACATTGTGGATCGAAGTTCCCGAATTTCTCGTACTTCGGATGTGAGGGAGGTCGATTTGGTCAAGGAGATGTTGGTTGTTTGTTATTGTTGAGGATATGGGGGTGACTCTGTATGAGGCTTTTTGGGAGGAGGGGTGGAAGATGATTCAGTTCGCTCCTTTCTCTTCTATAAAGGGGTTTCGGGGTTGGCAGGTTCTGGAGGTTCGACTGCATCGGGTTGGATGATGTTTAGTTCAGGGGATTGGGTAGGATTGGTGATTAGGTGTTGGGGAGATTTTTTGGTGTGCGCTTTGACTAGTCTACATTTCTTTTTGAAGAGGGCATCTTTTTCAGCTGGCGTCATTTCAAGTGGGCTTTTTTCGGTGAAGGCAGGTGTGGGGATGATGGTGGAAGGGTTGGCGTCGGATGCTGAAAGTTAAGATGGTGGTATGGTGGTGATCAGGTCTACTAGAAGAGGAGCTTCAGAGATGGTTAACTGGTGGGAGGGAATGTTTCTTGGGTTGGTTCGGGTATGTCTTCGGGATTGGCTGTCGAAGAGGATGTTTAGCCGATGTCTTTAATTCTTTTTGGCTTGATAAAAGAAACTATAAGTAGTGGGGGTTAGGAAAGGATTCTAACAATTTGAAATATTGAGTTAATGATTGAATTTGACTTATGTTTATAGTTGTATAGCCATGTTTGATCGGTCAAGAGGTCCATGCTCCATTCTTCTTCGGGCATTTTGGCTATGAGTTGAATTAACTCTTCAGCTCAGCTTCGGGAGAGCTTGTCTAGCACGACATTGGCTGTGCAGGCTTCGACCCAGTCGAGGACTTTTGGGATTTCGGGTCCTTTGACGAAGAACCAATAAGAATGTCAGCCTTTGTTGCTAGTGGGGGTCTTCATTAAGGATCGTTTGTGGGCTGCTTTGTTCGGCTGCTTATTGATTTGCCAAAACCCTGCCTCTTTGGATCGGCCCAGTTTGAACAGGGAAAAGAAGAAGTCGATGGATGGGTCCACGCCGCATTCTTGGCAGAAGGGGATGAAGCAAATCAGGTGAATGAAGGAGTTTGGGACCAATTGGGCGAATTCGACCACGAAAAAGCTAAGGAAAGTGAGGATGAATGTGTGTAGGGGGAATCGGATCCCGTATTTCAGAGCGTATAGGGAAATGGCGGTCCAGCCGTCCAGTCGTTGATACATCCTTTCATCTAAATTTGGTGCCCGGAGTTCATAGGTGAGGGGAATGAGGTATTGTTGACGGATGTCGATGAGATTTTGTTCGGTAATGGAGGATTTGGTGTTAATGTGGGTGTATGCCTTTTCCGCTGAATACTCTTGTTCAATTTTTAATATGTTCCTCTCAGCCTCAGTTCTGATGGGTGACGGGGTGGCTGAGGAGGAGGTACCATGGGGAGGATTGACGGTGGTTGGGGAAGATGAAGGGTTGAGAGTTATGGGGCTGGGGGCGATTTCAGGAGGGATTGTGTGAGAATGGGGTTAGGATCTGTTGTAGTTGAAGCAGGAGAGTTGTGAGTAGGGTTAGTGGAGTCGGCCATTGTTGATCGGTGGGTGTTTTGCGCCGGAGGAAGCAACAGTCACAAGGAGGTTGAAGATGGAGAATAGGGATGAATAGTTTAAATTTGGATCTAGTGGCGGTGGGTTTTTGGTAAATGTGTGTTTTAAGTTATTTGACTTTTGGGTTCCGCGCGGTTTCCCAAAAACGGCGTAATAAATGGGTTGTGTAATAGTGGTGGGTCCCGATGGTATGTGTTGGTTGGTTTACCAAAGGTTTGACCCTTGGGTTTTCAGGTTTCAATTATTGGGCTTTAATGATTGAATTCTTCCAATAAATATTCCATTTAAATGTAAGACTGGGGGACAATGTTGGGATATGTTCACATGGGCCCGAAGAATAGGGTGGGACACAGTCCACGTGGATATATGTTCCCATGTGTGAATTTATTTTGGGTAGTGTGTGGACTTTAAGGAATCTAAGATTCCTAATTGTATTTAAATTTTAGTTCCTAAGAAAAGAGTCAGGATTATATCCGACTACCTTTCTTTAAGGAGATTGATTTCTATCCAATCATAGGTAATTACCATGATTAGGATTCCTATTACAGTTGGGGGACAGGGCGATGGAGGCGGTGTAATCATCTATAAATGCAAGGCTAAGCCCTAAATTTATAGGTATTTACTTTTTGCTCACTAAAGTGCTAAACCTCCATTGTTAATACCTTGAACAGCCTGTACTTATTCTCATACCGGAGCTATCCCCTGACAACCCAAATCGCCAGGCTCCTGAGTGTGGTCTCGTTCGATCTTATGCAGGATTTGGCGCGTATTTTGGTGATTGAACGCGCGGCGAAATTTTGGCGTTAACAACTAAAGAAAGATTTAGAGTTTTAATCTAGATAATGTCATAATATATAAATAACATTTATGTCAAATGAATAAAAATTAAATAATACATACAAAAAGTTTAGAAATTATCTGGAACACGTACTAGCTGAGATGATTATGAATGGGTCTTTAGGAAAAAGAGAAAAAATTTCACAAATTTAATACATATTTTCTACTAAAGATAAAATGTATTCAATTAATGACTGATATAATTTTGACGACTCTTGATAACTCATGTTTCATGAATGTGATTAGTAGACTTATCTTATTCAATTCACTATAAATTGCACTCTATCTAGACACCTTATTACATATAAAAAAAACTTCAAAAATTTTCTTTCTTCAGAGGAACACTATATATTGATGAAGCTACAAGTTCACTATGGATCAACAAAACTATATTCCAGAAAAAATGATTTCACTATCGAAGTGAGAGTCACTTGAATTTGGAATGAAATAAATTTTATCATATTTGATGAATAAAGAGATTTTTTTTTCAATCTATTAATCAATTTTTCAAGTTGTAAATATTTTTTTTCAAATGCCAACATAACTCGTATGTATTAAAAATATTACTGATTATTTCATTCCAATCACACAGGATTCATAAATACTTTTGACTCTTATGCCCAATCAGAAAAAGCAATTCACGAGGAAAAATAGCAAAAATGGTGTGTGTAACATTTTGCGCAAAAAAAAAACACATGATAAATCGTTTATAAACTTACACGTGTTTTGCACGGGTTATCAAGCTTGTCAATATATAACAAAACAAATATCGAGTTATTTTGGTTGATTCTGAATCAACTCAGTAGTTCAATTTGGTGACTCGGTAGCTCAAAAGTTTTTTTTTTAATTTGATTTTTATGTCTTTTTGGTCATAAGTTTTAGTATTTTCAAAAGTTAACTCAACAACTTAAAAGTAAGTTTTTTACAAAATTTTAGTGCACATTTATTATTAGAGATACAATATATGCTTTGTTACTAAGAAAATAAATAAAGAAAAAAAATCTTTTGAGCTATTAATTCACTAAATTTAGACTATTAAGTGACTCGAGATCAACTAAAATGTTGTTCAAAAATATCATATATAAAATTTACTTGATAAATTATTTTTAAGTTTATTCTTAGTTTGTACATGATATTAAATGTTGTACTAATAGAAAAACAATGAAATTTTGAAGAGAACCATTCAACATCATTAATTATTCTCTAAAAAAGTATATATAGCAGAATTTATTTCATTGAGGAAGTTTTAACGCAAAATAAGGTCACATTAGGCGATATGCCTAATATATACATCTCTAATTAATACAACCACCATATAGTTAATGATATGTACAACTCTAATTAATAAAACCACCATACAGTTAATGATACGTACATCTCTAATTAATAAAACCACCATAATATAGTTCAGACATCACTTCTGTCACTAATTAATCTCTAGAAAAGTACTCCTATATGGCTATATATAGCAGAATTTATTTCATTGAGGAAGTTTTAACACAAAATAAGGTCAGATTAGGCGATATGCCTAATATGTACATCTCTGATTAATACCACCATAGAGTTAATGATATGTACATCTCTAGACTCTGATTAATACAACCGTCATATAGTTCAGACATCACTTCTGTCACAAGACAAACAAACACAGCATATATAGGAGACGCAAAAAAGAACAAAATGCAAGAAAATTAAGTTCACATTGAACCTATTTTTTTGGAATTTGGATTCAGACAATTATATAAAAATTAGTTACGCTGATATAATTATAAAATTATATTTCGATGAATTTTATTGAATAAATAATATTTAATTATAAAGCTTTATAACTATACAAATGCAACTCATGAATGAATCAAAATCCTATTATTTTTTTATGTAATATAGTCAATCTTGGCTGGACACCTACAAGACTGACGTTTGCATGAGTTGACCACCAAAACAAGAAGCTGCTTTGATCAACCTCCACGACCCATAATCATTTTTCCGGCGAACTTTCGCCTCTGCACCAAAACCGTCCGATGGAAAAAACGTGGACGGAGCGTGCCGGCTCTGCCGGTTTTTAATATCAGTCATCAGTTCCTTCTGATCGGTTGGAATCTTAGGTGGCAATCCAAGTAAAATAAGGTACCACCTTTTTTTCACTAAAGATGTGAAAATAGACTCCCTTGGGACCAAAACCTCATTCATATTTTTGTCACTACCTTTTGAAACACTTGATCTAGATTTCCCTAGGCTTCTTTTTTCTTGGCTATGGGAAATAATATTCTTGGTTTTGAGCTTTTGGGTACTTTTAGAAATGGCTTCTTGGTTTCTTGGATGTGAAGGAATCATCTTTCCAGAAAAGATGACATTTTCAGATGGAGGTGGATGGGTCTTATTGAAAGTAGGGCTGGATTTAATGTTCCATTCTTCACTAAAAAACTCAAAAAAATCTTGTTCATCGGATGACGATGATATTGAAGAGCTTTGATGTAATTTCTTACAAGAATCATCTTCAGAATGATCTTGATCAGTGGATATTGGAAGATCACAAAGAGAGAGTGTCTCTTCATATTCATGATCATCAAAATCATTATCCTCATGCAATTTAGGGTTAGGGTAAATTTCCTGATCAGTAGCCATAATTGTATATAATGAGTTTTTGGGGAATAAAAAATAGTTTGTAATAGCTAGAAGCTAGAAAATCAAGTTGGCTTGGTTGTATGGTGAGACTTGTGAATTGAGAATATATAAACTATTGGGGTTTGTTGAATATATATATAGGTATTCTTGATTAGAGAAAATTTCAGCAAATTTGGAAGACTTGTCTTTATGTGTATGTATTGACTTCTAGATTAAGGGCTTCTAGTGATATATAAAGAAACTAACTAGCAGCTAGAGAAGTATTCGTAATTCTAAAAGACCAGGGCACTTCTAGATTAAGTGCTTCTAGTGATAACAATGAAATTATTGATCGGCTGTCCAACAAACGTAAAGATAGTTATTCCCTAAATGATATTATTGAGAATTGTGGCTTGTTGATTTGAAATTTAAATTTGAGATTGTTGATTCTAATCATATTCGACGAACTGGTAATAGAATAACTCATAATCTTACAAAGCTCCCTCAGTCTATAAAGTTCCAAGTCCCTACTTTTTAGATGGATGAAATTCATTTTAGTATTATTTCTCTAGTTGTATCTGATAATTGATTGCAATAAAATTCTTAGTCTCTCAACTGTTTCTCAAAAAAAAAAAATACCTTATATTTGAATTTTTTAAAATTAATTTATAAAAATTTAGATTGATCTTATATTTCAAAATCGGAAGGGCAATAAACTAACGGAGTACAAAGTATTTTATTCTAAGTAGCTATATAAAATTATGACGACCATGAAATTAAAGATGCTTTGACTTCTTCTACCCCAAGCTTTCTAGAATATATAGGTGTAGGGGCATAAACCGAAAGCTAGCTAAGTCGTAGTTGCAAATTTCGTTTCAGCTACAGCTAGTATTTCATCCCGTCATCCACCGAAAAATTATACTACTTCCTTTGTCGAGTTCAATTCGTAAAATTTATAAATTTTAAATAAATTTGTACCTTAAATTTATTAATTTAGAGAAATATAATACCTGGTTTTTCAATATAATATTTTCGTTATATTGTGGTACAATTAAGAGTATAATTTTGTCATTTGTCAATTATGCAATTTAAAAGTTAAACAAAAGTAAAACATGTGCGTCGCACATGACATTGGTTGAGGGTATTAATGTCATACACAAACCCATTAACAATTACTAATTAAAAAAAATTAACAAATTACCAAATTAAGAAAATGTTATCAAATGCACAATTCAAGCGATTTTATCTAACCCATTATACTTTTATGTTTACCAAAAAAAAATAGTACTACCTTCACTCTAAATTATAAGATTAATGTCGACTTTTTAAAAGTTAAATTCAAATATTTTTAAATTTAAAATTGATATGTATTCATTTAGTTTATGTCAATACAATAGTAAATATCATAAACTGCTTAAAAAGGTACTATAATTATAAAATTTATTTTTTTAAAAATTTAAATGAATCGTATTAATTTTAGATTTAAAAATATTTTAAATTAATTTTTAAAAAATTAATATTAATTTTATAATTTAAAACGGAGAAAGTATATACCAACACCAGACCGTCACCGTCACCACCGCATCGCACCGCGTTGACAGCATTCCCAAAGAAGAAAAATAAGCCTGCCCACACGGCATAAAGTAGTGCCTGGCTTAATTGCGATCTTTATTAGCCCATGAAGCTTCTAAGCACCGAAAGGAAAACTCTCGATTTAAATTTGAATTTAAAAATATTATAAATTAGCTTTTAAAAAGTTAAATACAGGAAAAGTATTGTGAAACATCGAGAATTTTTGACTCAAGTGATACTTTACGCCTTTTCTTAAATAAGAGGTCATAAATTCAAACCTCTTCTCCTCCTCCCCAAAAAAAAAACCTTTAAATGGTGTTAATATTTAATGTAACTAGTGTACTACATAATTATGTTGACATGATATCACGAATTTTTATTAAGAGGTTCAGGTCTTTCAAGAACCTTCCTATATATTTTTGACACGTGTAATGAACCATACATAATTAATACAAACTGACCCCCACATGTTATGGACTATTGGTTAAAAAAATAATTATTGTACACGTGTCGAAAGTGTATAGGAAAGTCTTTTTCCTAGTTGGAAGACTTGAACCTCCTAATAAAAACTCTGATATTACAGCAATCACATAACATAAGAAAAAAAAAAGTGTGCATTATTATTTCTCTTTTTTATTTTATGTGAGTAATGTGATATTACATCAGTATGATAACATATTACACCTGTTACATTGAATATTTTAGATTGAGCTCTTCTAGAGTTCATAGTGAACTCTTTGAATTTCTCAAAATGTCACCCTTCTATTTGAATTAAATGATTAAAATAAAGGTATAATTAAAATCTTAATCAAATATTTTCAACTCAAATAACACGTCACTCTCTCTCTTAATTTCCCAATTTCTCATTGTTTCGTGTGTACCACTGTCAATCATGGCCCAAATCAAAAAAATAACAACCATTTTTACACCATTCACTTCACACCATGACCCATGAGAGGACAGTTCTTAAATTCACAATAAAAACAGACTTAAGAAGCATGAGCTTAATTGCAGCTAAATTTAGACTTTGATAATATGCAGTTAAATTATAAGGAGGTGTTGTAACTATTGGAAATCATTATTTTTATTCTGAAAATTAAAATAACCAAGCTCAAAGAGGAAGTATCATTGTTAGTCCTATTTATTTTTTCTCTCAATAATGCATTGTTCTTCAATTATTTTCACTTTATATACTTTTTGGTGATCGAATGTTAGTGAATTTTCTCGATAATGCATTGTTCTTAAAAACTAAGAATTAATGTTTCATACACTGACCGCGTATACTCAAACGGTGTTAAGATTTGGACAAAAAATCTTATTTTAATAACATGTCATGATTCGACTAGTGTATCAAATTTAAACTCAAAATTTACCAAGTCGTACTCGTCCAAATTTCAGACCGATCAAGACCCAAAACAATCTGGGCTTTTTCAGCCCAAGCCCAGTCCAAAATTTGATCATCAGGCTTTTGTGCATACATAGGTTATAAGGATAATAAAGTCATTTCAGTCATCGAGGCCATTTTTGTAAAGTACTCGTACCTCCTCAAAAACAAAGTTTCATTATAAATTCAAAACAGAGCCATTTCCTCCAAAACCCTATCTCACACTCTCTACTCCTCATAGCACTCGGCTGCTTCTCTCTAGCGGCTACTGTTTTACAGCAAAAGGTTTCTTCAAAGGTAAGGTTTGATCATCTCCTTTCATCTGTTAAGTTTGATTAGTAGATTTGATTTTTATTGCTGTTCTTCATGTTGTTTAACGGTTTTTGATGGTTGAAATTCATGCTGTTGTTTTGAGCTTATTCATTTCCTGTTTCTATTATGAATCAATGTAAGTTTATGGATCGGATCTTTATTAGTTTCTTGTTTATGCTTTACAATCTTTGATTTTGTATTCATTACGTTTCTGGATGATGATTTTAAGTTGTTTTGTATGGCTAAGAACGGCAAATCTATGAACCTGTATATTAGTTATACATGACTTATAATTACCCGCTTTATAATATAGATGTTTAGCTATATGCAAGTATTATTACAGTTGATTAGTTGTTAATTTAATTGTTGGTCTATTAGATCAGTGGTTATTGTTGTTGAATTGAACTTGGTAAATGATTGGTATGCTGATACTGAATGCTGATACTGAAATTGATTTGACTTTGTTGCTCTGTTGGTTTCTGATCATAGTTAGATCGAATAATTTGTTTTTCACATGGTCATGTGCTTTTATTTCATTTTTTTTATTTGGATCAAGTTGACTTAATCATTTATAACTGTCCTGACTTATGCTAGCGCATTTCAACTTCTAAATGTATGCCAGATCAAAATTCCTTTCATTTGTATAAGATTTTGATGCTGGCTTGATCTGAGTCATACATACCAATTAACATTGGAAACTGAACAGAAATTATATTTTATTGAACACATTAATTTTTATGCTGCTCCTAATGTGCCCTTTTCCCTGCTGAGAATGTGAAGAAATATTTCCATTATTGTTGATTTTGCACTTCCAGACTACATCTAGATTCTAGGTTTGAAGTGTAGCTTTTTTATTGGATTGGACTTGATGATTGCTATATGCTGGGGAGGAGAATGTTGGCTTAGGATACATGTATGTGACATGTGGAGGTGTGATTGGATGAAAATAATTGTTTCTTCTCTGCTGATAATACGACTATAGTGCTTTACGTGTTATTAAGTTTAATACTATGACGCTTTAAACTATTTTGTATTGGGAGATAATATCATCTATTCTTTATCAGAACTCTTATTTGGAATTTTTGTTTAAAGGGTTTTTCAAATGTGAAGTAAATACTTCTATTTTTATTTCTTATAAATTTAATGAGAAATTAAGTTTTGTTTTGTTCACCTTCTTCTGTTTTACAGCTTTTAGCAATTCATTATGGGTAAGGAAAAGTTTCACATTAACATTGTGGTCATTGGCCATGTGGATTCTGGAAAGTCAACCACCACTGGTCATCTCATCTACAAGCTCGGGGGTATTGACAAACGTGTCATTGAGAGGTTTGAGAAAGAAGCTGCTGAGATGAACAAGCGTTCATTCAAGTACGCATGGGTGCTAGACAAGCTTAAGGCCGAGCGTGAGCGCGGTATCACTATTGATATTGCTCTGTGGAAGTTTGAGACCACCAAGTACTACTGCACAGTCATTGATGCTCCTGGACATCGTGACTTCATTAAAAACATGATTACTGGAACTTCCCAGGCTGATTGTGCTGTCCTTATCATTGACTCCACTACCGGAGGTTTTGAAGCTGGTATCTCCAAGGATGGGCAGACCCGTGAGCATGCTTTGCTTGCTTTCACCCTTGGTGTCAAACAGATGATCTGTTGCTGCAATAAGGTACTGTTTTTATTTTTATTTTCTTTAGTCTGCAACAAGCTAGCTCTAGAAAACTGATTATTATGTTTTCTTTGCACTTTTAGGGGACTTTACTATAACTTGCTAAACAGACTTGTGTATCAGTGCTTTAGTATAGTTTTTGATTGATAAACTATATTTTACTTGTAGAAATTCAGTTTTAATATTCCAAAGTTCTATCATCCCGTAAGATTATCAATGCTTTATAATTTGTTTGTACTGTTGTTTAATATTTTTGTTCTTCCGATATAGATGGATGCGACAACCCCCAAGTACTCTAAGTCTAGGTTCGAAGAAATTGTTAAGGAAGTGTCTTCATATTTAAAGAAGGTGGGATACAACCCTGAAAAGATTGCATTTATCCCCATCTCTGGATTTGAAGGCGACAACATGATTGAGAGGTCTACCAACCTTGATTGGTACAAGGGCCCTACCCTTCTTGAAGCCCTTGACCTGATCAGTGAGCCCAAGAGACCCTCAGATAAGCCCCTTCGTCTCCCTCTCCAGGATGTTTACAAGATTGGAGGTATTGGAACTGTCCCAGTTGGACGTGTTGAAACTGGTACCATCAAGCCCGGTATGGTTGTGACTTTTGGCCCTACTGGCTTGACCACTGAAGTCAAATCCGTAGAGATGCACCATGAGGCTCTCCTAGAGGCTCTTCCTGGCGACAATGTGGGATTCAATGTGAAGAATGTTGCTGTTAAGGATCTCAAGCGTGGATATGTTGCCTCAAACTCCAAGGATGATCCAGCCAAAGAAGCTGCCAACTTTACCTCACAAGTTATTATCATGAACCACCCTGGTCAGATTGGAAATGGTTATGCTCCAGTGCTTGATTGCCACACTTGTCACATTGCTGTTAAGTTTGCTGAGATTCTGACCAAGATTGATAGGCGATCTGGTAAGGAGCTTGAGAAGGAGCCGAAGTTTTTGAAGAACGGTGATGCTGGATTTGTTAAGATGATTCCAACCAAGCCCATGGTGGTCGAGACTTTCTCAGCGTATCCCCCACTCGGTAGATTTGCTGTTCGGGACATGAGGCAGACTGTTGCTGTGGGAGTCATCAAAAGCGTGGAGAAGAAGGATCCTACTGGAGCCAAGGTCACAAAAGCTGCTGCAAAGAAGAAATGAACCGTGAAGGTTGAGCCTTCTTCTGTTGGAGGCTATCATTGTTTTCATACTAAAGACTTTGCCTGTTATACCAGTCATTTTGTTGGATTTTTTGCTTGTTTTCGTGATATGTTTTTCCCTTTGTCAGGCACCTGGTCTCAGAATTGGGTGCTTGACCGGCGGTGGTGAAACTATTACTATCGTTTACTTCTGTTATTTTCTGTTTGTTGGTGAGAAACTATTTTGTGATTTCAAATTCGTATTTGCAGCCCAGGAAACATAGTTTGCTGTTCCTGTGCCTCATATATGTTTGATTCCATATATAAAAAAACTATTTTCTTGTTTTAATTATTTGTCTTATTTTTTGAAAGTGTAGGAATTGTTTTCACAGACTTGGGCATAACTGATGTTCTAAGCCCTTCACATCTAATTCCGCATGAGATGTGTAGGTTGGTCTTCAGGCATTATATGTCGAGGTCCTATGCCATTTCCTGGAATATATTTCTACTGCGCTTGACACGAATTACTTAAAACCATTTTTACCCTTCAAGAGTGTAAGATAATAATACTATTACCCATCGAGAGTGTTTCTATATTTTTACCCATCAAGAGTGTAAGGTTTCTGGTGTTCAACTTCTCATTGCTCATTCAATAAATTCTATAGAGAATCTTTTAGTAAAGGGTAATAGTTCACATATTTGGTTTAGAAGTTTATAAAAGTTCGGATTTACTTTAACTAACTTTTTAAAATAAATTACTGATCCACATTACGTGTACGGAGAGAAAATAGGGATTTATAAAGGAGTAGAGAGAGAAAAAAAATAGAAATTGATAAAGGAGTAGAGAGAAAATAGAAATTTTTGAATTTAAAAAATAGGATAAATTTGAAAATAAAAAAAGTTTTACTTTCGAAGTTTATATCAAAAATAACTGTCAAATTTGCTCCCACTTTATATATTAGAAAGCGAAATATTGACAACTATAGAAATTGAGAGATAAAATTGTCACAATACAATAAATTGGAAGGTCAATTTTAGTTTCTAAAAAGATTATTTTGTATAATCATGATCGGATAAGTTTATGTACACTACTCTAAATACTACATTACACATTTAACCATTAAAAAGTGATACCTGACACGGAAATCCACATCAGGTCCCATTTTTTAATGGTTGGATGTAAAATATAGTGTTTGGAGTAGTGTATGTAGATTTATCCATCATGACCTCTTGCTGTTGAAAAGGCTTTAAGTACCTTTTTTTTCCGTCTTTTGCGCAAATTAAGGTGTGTCCATGATATTTTTTAACATAATATTTTTGACAAACTTTTTTTAATAATTAAATTTAAGATAATCTTTATCATCAAAAATAATAATGCTTTAAAGAAACAACTCAAAAAAGTTGTTTTTTTTTCGAATGGAAGAAATATTTATTATTAAAAAAATCTTTCATAAAACTAAGTGCGGTATGACCAACCTAATGTGGGATTTTTTTTTTGTCAAAGTCAAGCTTGACTTTCATTATTAAGGAAAGTATATAATATTTCAAGGAGAATTTCCAAATCCATTATCACTGTGATCCAACAGAATGTCACTAGGGAGGGTTCCATTACCTTTATACCTGAATCCCCTCTCCATATGCTTGAGTTTCACCCACTTGATTATATAATTGTGTAATTGAACTTTCATAATACAATTCCATAAGCAAACTTTATAAATTCCATATGCCAAAATTTAAAAATACTAAGAACATATTTTGTTTTATTTCTATTTATAAAAATGATAAACTAACCAATTTTTTAAAAAGGTTATTTTTATATATAAAAAAAAGGCAAAAAGAGAGTAACCCTCAAAACGATATTCTTTTACATAATTGAATATACATGTTATGCACAAAAAGAATATTTTATAATTTTTTAAAATATTATTATTATAAAGGGATAACTCATACAAGAGCGTGAGATAACTTTCAGCTCCGGTACCCTCTGAAAAAAATTATTTTTTAAGTAACTCTGTAAGTTTTAACCCTTGTTCATTAGCTAAATTTGAAATTCGACTCAAAGACAGCTAATTTTCAACTCTTCAAGCCAAATTAAGCCGACTTTTACTGAGCTAAGTTCAATTGACAGATCCGTCGGCTCGCTTAAAACTCACATAACGACGTCGTTGACTAAGACCCTTGAAAATGACAGAAATTTTAGGTAACCGCCACAAGCATATTAAAAGTAGTTTTCTTTTTGCCTTGGTCCCCAAGTATTTCAGAAAGACAAAAAAGTCTATTTGAAGTTGAACATCACCCAGGGCATTTACGTCAAATGAAAAATGAGGGATTGTCCCCTATAAAAGCCAACAATTTGAGGCATTTTTCCCAAAACACCTATCGCTCTCTGCATACGTTCCTCTCTTCGTGCGCTAGGGTTTTGAGTCTGAAATTCGCTGCGCTGGTTAGTTTTCTCCTCATATGTAATTCTATGTAGTCAAAATCCTTTGTACATTGTAATGATCTTGAATTTTTTTTTTAATTATTTTTAGTAGGTTCTAACGATCGTTGAATTAGTTTAATCAGTTGTATTATAAGATCTGCGGATTAATTGGCATTTTGGTTTAATTTTGTTACTTTCTGCCTTTTTAGTTTAATCAGTTTAATGATCTTTGAATTAGTTTAATCACTGAATTTTTTATTTTTTTTATCATGTACAAATAATGCTTGTGCAATCTGTATGAATGAGTTGCGTACTCTTGAGTTTGTGGTCTTTACTTGTAAATAAATTCTCTTTTGGATTATTTTATTTTATTTTTTGTTATAAAATCTACTCATGCAAAGATGACTATCTAGTTTTGTGGTTTGTGAAAAATATTTAAGATATTCATGAACCTTAATCTTACTAATGAACTCATTTTGGGATGAAGGGAGTAATTGCAAACTATGCTGTTATTTAGTTGTGTTTGTTTAATTAGTTTTGTTTTTTCATCCTCTGATGCTTTTGATTAGTTTTGTGTTTGGGACAGAATGCGTAACAACTAGCAAGAGATAATATCTCATGCATGCCCATGTTTTCAGATGGCAGAGTATTGTTTTGTCATTTATCTTTGTTTGCATTTCAGATGGCAGAGTACTACAAATTTAATAGTTTGGGTCTGTATACTCATTTATCTCATTGAATAAAATAATACTGCAATACAACATTTTAGTCAATTAAATGGGAGTTGCTATAAAAAAAAGTTGGATGAATTTCAACTTTCAAGCTTAACTGATAATAGCATGGATTGTCATTCTCAGTGAAAGATCCACTGAAAATTGAGCACAATGAATTATTTGTTGAGAAAATAATATGTTAATTGATGTTATGCTCTATTACTGTGCTGATATTTTGCTATGTCATGTAACCTCATATTCATCTCAAAATAATTCTCGTTCTGGCTGGTAATAAAGTGAATACTGTTATTGATCTGTATCTGTAGTTTGGTCCACTGTGAAGTTCTGTCTAGGTAGCTTCTTAAGTTGTCAGAGAGAATTCTCTTTTTTCCATAGTAATTTTAATTCTGATAGGTTTTTTATTTTTGCTTCATCCCACAGTTACTAGCTGATCCTCATGGGTAAGGAGAAGGTTCACATCAACATTGTCGTCATTGGCCATGTGGATTCTGGAAAGTCAACCACCACTGGTCATCTCATCTACAAGCTTGGAGGTATTGACAAGAGGGTGATCGAGAGGTTTGAGAAAGAAGCTGCTGAGATGAACAAGCGTTCATTCAAGTATGCCTGGGTTCTGGACAAGCTCAAGGCTGAGCGTGAGCGCGGTATCACCATTGATATTGCTCTGTGGAAGTTTGAGACCACCAAGTACTACTGCACTGTCATCGATGCCCCTGGACATCGTGACTTCATCAAGAATATGATCACTGGAACTTCCCAGGCAGACTGTGCTGTGCTTATCATCGACTCCACCACTGGAGGTTTTGAAGCTGGTATCTCCAAGGATGGGCAGACCCGTGAGCATGCCCTGCTTGCTTTCACTCTTGGTGTCAAGCAGATGATCTGTTGCTGCAATAAGGTTAGTTGCTCTGCACACTGCTTGTTGAAATTTGTGGGTTCTATTAAGTTCCTGAAAATGCCTGTGAAAGTCTTGCTTAATCTGTACATTTAATTTCTACTAGAGCATGTCTAGTGATATTTATCTGCTATTTTAGTTGTTATCTAGGCCTACTCGACATGTTGTGCATGTTAATTGTAAGTCCAATTTCATTAATCTTCATGTAGTTCTGATGTGTACGCCCTGTATATACTGAATATTTTTGTTTGGTGATATCAGATATTTCAATCTGAACATCATACTGGAATGGAATCCAATTTAAATAGTTTAACTTCTCTTGCGTTCTTATGGACCATGTATGAGTGTTTTATTTATAGTTTGATTCTGGTTTGTAAGTTTGATTTTCTTCTTCAATTTTAATTGTTTTCTTGGTTTTTATGTAGATGGATGCCACAACCCCCAAGTACTCCAAGGGTAGGTACGAAGAAATTGTGAAGGAAGTGTCATCCTATTTGAAGAAGGTGGGATACAACCCTGACAAGATTGCCTTTATTCCCATCTCTGGGTTTGAAGGCGACAACATGATTGAGAGGTCTACAAACCTTGACTGGTACAAGGGTCCTACCCTACTTGAAGCCCTTGACCAGATCAGTGAGCCCAAGAGGCCCTCAGACAAGCCCCTTCGTCTCCCTCTCCAGGATGTGTACAAGATCGGTGGTATTGGAACCGTGCCAGTGGGACGTGTTGAAACTGGTACCATCAAGCCTGGGATGGTTGTGACTTTCGGCCCATCTGGCTTGACCACTGAAGTCAAATCTGTCGAGATGCACCACGAGGCTCTTCTAGAGGCTCTTCCAGGTGACAATGTTGGGTTCAATGTGAAGAATGTTGCTGTTAAGGATCTCAAGCGTGGTTATGTTGCCTCAAACTCCAAGGATGATCCAGCCAAGGAGGCTGCCAACTTCACTTCTCAAGTCATCATCATGAACCACCCTGGGCAGATTGGAAATGGATATGCTCCTGTGCTCGACTGTCACACTTCCCACATTGCTGTCAAGTTTGCTGAACTTTTGACCAAAATCGACAGGAGGTCTGGCAAGGAGCTTGAGAAGGAGCCTAAGTTTCTGAAGAATGGTGATGCAGGTATGGTCAAGATGGTTCCCACCAAGCCCATGGTGGTCGAGACTTTCTCCGAGTACCCTCCACTTGGGAGGTTTGCTGTGAGGGACATGAGGCAGACTGTTGCTGTGGGAGTCATCAAGAGCGTGGAGAAGAAAGATCCCACTGGAGCGAAGATCACCAAGGCTGCTGCCAAGAAAAAGTGAACCGCGCAGGTGCAGCCTTCTTTTGGAGGCTGTTATCATATTTCGAATAAAGACTTTGTTTTTGTTTGCAGTGTCGTCGTTGAGTGTCTAAGTAGTCGTTCACTCTGTTACATGTTTTTGCCGTTACCTGGTATCTGGTCTCAGTGCTGGGTGCTTGACCGGCGGTGGCATGGTTAATGTCTACTATCTACTGTGTTTTTCTTATTATGGTGAACCTGGTTTATGTGATGTCTACCTGTGGGCTACACTGGATATAATATATTATAATTTCTGTTATGGAGCTGCGTTTTTATTGCACTTCTTATAGCTTTATTTTTTTGTTGTTTCTTTTACGAAATTATGTTCACTCTCAAGTCTCGAATACGTTCCAGAATTCTAATCATAGGCTTATAGGCAATAAGCCCTACTATAATTGTACTAAGAAAACAGTTGAATGTATGTGTGATTAAGCAGGCTCCAGTTTTGTATGTAGACGGCTGCTTCTTAATATGATGTGGTCATACTAATTATCTTCATGTAATGTGGGTAGGTTGGTCTTCAGGCATATATGACAGAGGTCATATGCCATTTCCTGGAATATAATTCTAGTACGGAAGCTTGACATTTCTACCCATCAAAAATTTCATAGAGGAGGGGGTAAGGTAGTAATATTACTACGTGTTTTAGAAGTAACGTTTAATATACCCATTTGACAAAATAATACCCAACTGCACCGCCTTCCTCCTTTCTACAACTCTTTTTTCTCTCTCTACACCCCATTTCCGATCATGTATTGCAACAAGATCCAAATTAGGAGGGGAAAATATATATATATATATATATATATATATATATATATATATATATATAATAGAAGCAAAATAAATATTTCCTCCGTCCCAAATTAATTGCATTTCTAGGACCTAAAAAAGTCAAATTGACTATTTTTAAAACTAATCTTTTTACTATTTTTGCTAACATATAGGTGAAGATATTATAACCAAAAGAAAGTATATACAATTTATTACTAATTTCAATTTTTATAATTTTAGAAATATATTTATATATGCTTAATTATTAATTTTAAAAATAGTCAATTTGACTTAAAAAAGTCCTAGAAAAACAATTAATTTGGGACAGAGGGAGTACATACCAAGAATATATGTTTTATGTAGATCTTTCTTTAAGCCTGGAACAAGATGATCGCTTATTTATATTATGAATTTTTCAGTTTTTCATTCATCCTGAAAAAACTTAATATCATTTACAATAAACGATTGGAGACAAACGTATTGCAAGATCTCACTCAAATCAATGGCGGTGTTTGATGGGTGATCGATCTTCACAAATGGTGAATACTGAATAGGCGGCAATTAGTGAAAGGACGTGTGATGTGGGTTCGTTGTTTGTACCTTTGGATGAAGAAGATAATGAACAGTAATATTTTTTTTTTTTTTTTTTTAGGTGTGAGCGATTGGGTCCAATCTTCGGAGATGAAAGGACGCAGATCTCAAGTGACTTGAGTTCGATTAGATGGCAATTGGAGTATTTATTCTTTTGATTGATGTCTCATTTCTCGGCTATGCTGGTGATCAGATCAGTAAAATCGATGATGTGGGAGAATGAATTGGGAACTATTTATTTAGTGAATTGCGAAATGAGAGAGGGTGCAATTGTATCAACAACGGTAAATTTGACATAAATTACTGAATTTAATTTATAAGTAAGAACCACACATGGAAATAACAAACAAACTTGTAAAAATATTATTTTTTAAAAATTAGAGGTAAGTATGATACAAAAATTTATAAAAGTATAGATTTATTTTAAATAATTTTTTTAAAAGACAAATTTACTTTAAATAATAAAATGTGCCTAAATAGTGAAATTTGACAACTATAAAAATTGAGAATAATTTTTTCACAATACAATAAATTGGAAGGTTAATTATAATTTTCAAAAAGATTATTTTGTGTAACCATGAACTCTTGCTATTGAAAAGGCTTATAGTATTTTTTTTTATAATTTTTTTTGTCTTTTGCGCAAATTAAGGTGCATCTATGATATTTTTTTAACATAACTTTGATGTTTAATATTAAATTTTAAAATAATTTTATCATCAAAATATTTATGTGTGCTAAAGGCACCGCTTAATCTATACTTATCTATAACAAGTCATAAGCCGATCGGTAAATAAGTCAAATAGGTAGATTATTTTTTAATTTGGCTGAGTTGTCCTGAGCTGATAACGAATTAACGGTAAAAATAAACTAAATTGAGTTTGGCCATAAGTTCACTCGCGTAAAACTACGAGTCAATTTTGTTCGTACGAGTTATAGTCTCCAATTTGGATTATAAAATCGAAAAGTTAACTTCTTCAGCTTAGAAAACACACAAAAATTATTCTTTTCCCAAAAAAAAAAACTCTTTTTCTCCCAAAAAAAAACTCTTCTTTTCCCGATCAAAATAAAATATTCACAGAAAACATATATGATCTAAGGACACGACAAATTAACAATTTTATAGATTTATACTAGAAACAGGTAGTACAACTACATGATCCTTCTCTAAGCCTCACCAGCACCAGCGCCTCCTATAGCAGTAGCCTAGGAACCACTCTCAGCCACATGAGGAGGACCACCACTCCAAGCCCCTCTTCTGTCGTTGGTCCCCACACCTTGACCCAATTGTCCAATCCCCAAATGGTAATTTTTATTAATAATTCTTTTTTATTATTATTATTATTTTTTTGCTGTCTATTGTTAGGGATTTTGATGATATGCTTTAATGGTGATTACATCTATGATTAGTGTTATGGGGTAGATTGGATGTTATTTGGTACCTTTAAGTTTTGATTCATACATAATTAGTGTGTGTGTGTGTGTGTATATATATATATCATTGTATTTGAAGTCATTATTTGGTTTTTACATATATTTCACAGATTATTCAAAGATCCGGTGAATGTTTCGTTTTTATTGTTCAAATTTGTAAATTTATAATATAAATATGTAACAGATTATATCTACACGAAAATATGATATATAAATAAGTTATTTGTCATGTAATGTAAGTTTGTTCATACCTTGCACGAGTACTATGCTTGTAATGCTTTAAAGGAATAATCGAAAAAAATTGTTTTTGTCAGATGGAATAAATAAAATCTTAAATGTGGTATGACCAACCTAATTTGGAAAAACAAATTGTCAAGTCATGCTTGACTTTCATCATTAATGAAAGTATATAATAATATTTGAAGGAAAATTTCAAAATCCAATCGCATTGTGAGTGAATGTCACTAGGGAGGGGTTCCATTACCTTTATAATTTTTTTTATATTTTTTTTTGAGAGTTTCATTTTTTGGGAATACAATAATTTTATGATCAAATACATCATTCAATATTACAATATCAAGAATCAATTAAACTTTATTAAAAAAAATAAAGTTATAAATAAGCCTCACATAAACAAACTTGTTGGGATATACTATTTTGTGGAACCCACAATTCCACTATCAGCAATATTGTGAAGTTGGGTTATTTTGATTGTCTCATATTTGGACAAATGGTAGGAGAATGCGGAAAGTTAAAAACCAAAGGTTGAAATGGTGGGGGCCACTAGAACATAAAAGGTTGGGCAACCAAGGGGTTAGGTTCTTTCATTGTCTGCTAGTCTTTTCATTCCCTTAGGAAATCAAAAGGCCTTTGGCTTTTGTTATAAAAAGGAGGATGACAGCAGCCAAATGGGAGGGAGAGATCCGAGAGGATACAAGGAGTAAGCATAATACTTTCATCAAAAAGAATGAGTTATCACCAATACATACACTCTTATCCGAGAGCTCAGAAAGAAAGGAGCAAGTAGCAGATAGTTTGAAGTATTCCGTAACAACAATATCAAAAGTGAAGGTCTAGAGAAATAAACTATCAGTTGAGATATTGTATCTTTCTTATTATTTTCATAGTGGATTTCTAAGATCTCTTCCCGTGGTTTTTTCCCAATTGGGTTTCTACGTAAAATTCTTGTTTTATTATTTTATTTTCACGTGTCATTATTTTATTCCACACACACTAAAACAAATGCATATTCTCCACCGTTAAACGTCTTTTCGGCTCGTTATTTGGTGATTTGGCGAGCGGTCAGAATTTGGCGTTAATATTGGCGCTAGAATGAGGGCCGTTTTAGTGTTGAATCAAAATCACCCATTATTGATTTTACAATTATGAAAGGTAGCAACTAAATGAGGATGGTTCCAATTTCTTGTAGACTTATTTTCGGCAGACTCACATCCAAAAGCTAAGTCTCTATCTCTGTCTATTTTTCAAATAAATATAATAATATGTACTGATATGTGCTATATATGGCAAAACCTAATCTATGAATAATTGTATGATATGCTAATAAATGTTGTGAATACTCATGATTGCTAGGTTAATTTCACTAGCGGAACCTAAGCAGTCCACTTCAGACAACAAACTCTAAAAGACATATCGTTCGGACAGCTCTAGACAAATGAGGAGCAGGCTAAAGAGTCGCTTCCCGATCTGCAGCAGACGCAAAAACTGCTAGTAGGACAGATCCATAGCAGGCACAAAAGCCGCTAGCAGGACAGGAGTAGGCGAAGAGTCACTCCTCGATCCGCAGCAGGTACAAAAGCCACTCATTGGACAGATCCGCAACAGGCACAAAAGCCGCTAGCAGGACAGAAGCAGGCACAAAAGCCGCTAACAGGCGTCGGAGCCGCTCCAGTGATAGTTCATTGTAAAGATAGAAAGTAAAGGAACTTGCATCAGCCATTGAGGCGCTAACAGACAGGAACTATCTCTCGGGACAATCAAGGCACCCTCCGGGACATTCAAGCATCCCCCGAAACGATCAAAATACCATCTGAGACGGTCAAACATCCTCCGGGACAATCAAAGCACATTTTGTACTCTCTTATTTTAAGTTGTTTACAATAAGAGAGTGAGGGGCAATGTTGGGATATACTATTTTATGGGACCCACAATTCCACTATCAGCAATATTATGAAGCTGGGTTATTTTGATTGTCTCATATTTGGACAAATGGTAGGAGAATGCGGAAAGTTAAAAACCAAAGGTTGAAATGGTGGGGGCCACTAGAACATAAAAGGTTGGGCAACCAAGGGGTTAGGTTCTTTCATTGTCTGCAAGTCTTTTCATTCCCTTAGGAAATCAAAAGGCCTTTGGCTTTTGTTATAAAAAGGAGGATGGCAGCAGCCAAATGGGAGGGAGAGATCCGAGAGGATACAAGGAGTAAGCATAATACTTTCATCAAAAAGAATGAGTTAGCACCAATACATACACTCTTATCCAAGAGCTCAGAAAGAAAGCAGCAAGTAGCAGATAGTTTGAAGTATTCCGTAACAACAATATCAAAAGTGAAGGTCTAGAGAAATAAACTATCAGTTGAGATATTGTATCTTCCTTATTATTTTCATAGTGGATTTCTGAGATCTCTCCCCGTGGTTTTTTTCCAATTGGATTTCCACGTAAAATTCTTGTGTTATTATTTTATTTTCACGTGTCATTATTTTATTCCACATACACTAAAACAAATGCATATTCTCCACCGTTAAACGTCTTTTTGGCTCGTTATTTGGTGATTTGGCGAGCGGTCAGAATTTGGCGTTAACATTGGCGCTAGAAGGAGGGCCGTTTTAGTGTTGAATCAAAATCACCCATTATTGATTTTACAATTATGAAAGGTAGCAACTAAATGAGGATGGTTCCAATTTCTTGTAGACTTATTTTCGGCAGACTCACATTCAAAAGCTAAGTCTGTATCTATGTCTATTTTTCAAATAAATATAATAATATGTACTGATATGTGCTATATATGGCAAAACCTAATCTATGCATAATTGTATGATATGCTAATAAATGTTGTGAATACTAATGATTGCTAGGTTAATTTCACTAGCGGAACCTAAGCAGTCCACTTCAGACAACAAACTCTAATAGACATATCGTTCGGACGACTCTAGACAAATGAGGAGCAGGCTAAAGAGTCGCTTCCTGATTTGCAGCAGACGCAAAAACTGCTAGTAGGACAGATCCATAGCAGGCACAAAAGCCGCTAGCAGGACAGGAGTAGGCGAAGAGTCGCTCTCCGATCCGCAGCAGGTACAAAAGCCGCTCATTGGACAGATCCGCAGCAGGCACAAAAGCCGCTAGCAGGACAGAAGCAGGCACAAAAGCCGCTCACAGGCGTCAGAGCCGCTCCAGTGATAGTTCATTGTAAAGATAGAAAGCAAAGGAACTTGCATCAGCCATTGAGGCGCTAATAGACAGGAACTATCTCTCGGGACAATCAAGGCACCCTCCGGGACAGTCAAGCATCCCCCGAAACGATCAAAACACCATCTGAGACGGTCAAACATTCTCCGGGACAATCAAAGCACATTTTGCACTCTCTTATTTTAAGTTGTTTACAATAAGAGAGTGAGGGGCAATGTTGGGATATACTATTTTGTGGGACCCACAATTCCACTATCAGCAATATTGTGAAGCTGGGTTATTTTGATTGTCTCATATTTGGACAAATGGTAGGAGAATGTGGAAAGTTAAAAACCAAAGGTTGAAATGGTGGGGGCCACTAGAACATAAAGGGTTGGGCAACCAAGGGGTTAGGTTCTTTCATTGTCTGCAAGTCTTTTCATTCCCTTAGGAAATCAAAAGGTCTTTGGCTTTTGTTATAAAAAGGAGGATGGCATCAGCCAAATGGGAGGGAGAGATCCGAGAGGATACAAGGAGTAAGCATAATACTTTCATCAAAAAGAATGAGTTATCACCAATACATACACTCTTATCCGAGAGCTCAGAAAGAAAGGAGCAAGTAGCAGATAGTTTGAAGTATTCCGTAACAACAATATCAAAAGTGAAGGTCTAGAGAAATAAACTATCAGTTGAGATATTGTATCTTCCTTATTATTTTCATAGTGGATTTCTGAGATCTCTCCCCGTAGTTTTTTTCCAATTGGATTTCCACGTAAAATTCTTGTGTTATTATTTTATTTTCACGTGTCATTATTTTATTCCACATACACTAAAACAAATGCATATTCTCCACCGTTAAACGTCTTTTTGGCTCGTTATTTGGTGATTTGGCGAGCGGTCAGAATTTGGCGTTAACATTGGCGCTAGAAGGAGGGCCGTTTTAGTGTTGAATCAAAATCACCCATTATTGATTTTACAATTATGAAAGGTAGCAACTAAATGAGGATGGTTCCAATTTCTTGTAGACTTATTTTCGGCAGACTCACATTCAAAAGCTAAGTCTGTATCTATGTCTATTTTTCAAATAAATATAATAATATGTACTGATATGTGCTATATATGGCAAAACCTAATCTATGCATAATTGTATGATATGCTAATAAATGTTGTGAATACTAATGATTGCTAGGTTAATTTCACTAGCGGAACCTAAGCAGTCCACTTCAGACAACAAACTCTAATAGACATATCGTTCGGACGACTCTAGACAAATGAGGAGCAGGCTAAAGAGTCGCTTCCTGATTTGCAGCAGACGCAAAAACTGCTAGTAGGACAGATCCATAGCAGGCACAAAAGCCGCTAGCAGGACAGGAGTAGGCGAAGAGTCGCTCTCCGATCCGCAGCAGGTACAAAAGCCGCTCATTGGACAGATCCGCAGCAGGCACAAAAGCCGCTAGCAGGACAGAAGCAGGCACAAAAGCCGCTCACAGGCGTCAGAGCCGCTCCAGTGATAGTTCATTGTAAAGATAGAAAGCAAAGGAACTTGCATCAGCCATTGAGGCGCTAACAGACAGGAACTATCTCTCGGGACAATCAAGGCACCCTCCGGGACAGTCAAGCATCCCCCGAAACGATCAAAACACCATCTGAGACGGTCAAACATTCTCCGGGACAATCAAAGCACATTTTGCACTCTCTTATTTTAAGTTGTTTACAATAAGAGAGTGAGGGGCAATGTTGGGATATACTATTTTGTGGGACCCACAATTCCACTATCAGCAATATTGTGAAGCTGGGTTATTTTGATTGTCTCATATTTGGACAAATGGTAGGAGAATGCGGAAAGTTAAAAACCAAAGGTTGAAATGGTGGGGGCCACTAGAACATAAAGGGTTGGGCAACCAAGGGGTTAGGTTCTTTCATTGTCTGCAAGTCTTTTCATTCCCTTAGGAAATCAAAAGGTCTTTGGCTTTTGTTATAAAAAGGAGGATGGCATCAGCCAAATGGGAGGGAGAGATCCGAGAGGATACAAGGAGTAAGCATAATACTTTCATCAAAAAGAATGAGTTATCACCAATACATACACTCTTATCCGAGAGCTCAGAAAGAAAGGAGCAAGTAGCAGATAGTTTGAAGTATTCCGTAACAACAATATCAAAAGTGAAGGTCTAGAGAAATAAACTATCAGTTGAGATATTGTATCTTCCTTATTATTTTCATAGTGGATTTCTAAGATCTCTTCCCGTGGTTTTTTCCCAATTGGGTTTCCACGTAAAATTCTTGTTTTATTATTTTATTTTCACGTGTCATTATTTTATTCCACACACACTAAAACAAATGCATATTCTCCACCGTTAAACGTCTTTTCGGCTCGTTATTTGGTGATTTGGCGAGCGGTCAGAATTTGGCGTTAACATTGGCGCTAGAAGGAGGGCCGATTTAGTGTTGAATCAAAATCACCCATTATTGATTTTACAATTATGAAAGGTAGCAACTAAATGAGGATGGTTCCCATTTATTGTAGACTTATTTTCGGCAGACTCACATCCAAAAGCTAATTCTCTATCTATGTCTATTTTTCAAATAAATATAATAATATGTACTGATATGTGCTATATATGGCAAAACCTAATCTATGCATAATTGTATGATATGCTAATAAATGTTGTGAATACTCATGATTGCTAGGTTAATTTCACTAGCGGAACCTAAGCAGTCCACTTCAGACAACAAACTCTAATAGACATATCGTTCGGACGGCTCTAGACAAATGAGGAGCAGGCTAAAGAGTCGCTTCCTGATCTGCAGCAGGCGCAAAAACTGCTAGCAGGACAGATCCATAGCAGGCACAAAAGCCGCTAGCAGGACAAGAGCAGGCGAAGAGTCGCTCCCCGGTCCGCAGCAGGTACAAAAGCCGCTCATTGGACAATCACGACCATGATACAGATGAATGCTTTGCATTGAAGAATTTCTTGGAGGAACAAGTTAAGAAAGACAATATCAGTCAATATGTAAAAGCACAATCAGCCCTCATGATAACCGATGGGCCATCCAAAAACCCCTTCAAGGAACATGTGGTGAATAATGTTATAGGAGGTTCTATGTCCGCTAGTTCGGAAGATGAATACGTCAAAAAAATCTTTTTGATTGAAGAGCATCAGACCAAAAGGGCGAAGCCCAAGAAAAATGTCCTTACATTTTGAAATGGAGGAAATATAAGTAGCTAAATTATGTTCTTTGTAAGAACCCGAATCAAATCTCGAGTCCAAATCAAATCATAACATAATAAGACCTAATGCATTTGTCTCAATAATATCTTCTTACGGCATCTTAGCCATCACAGATTCACCCAAAAGGTCATGACTGACGGTATTAGTGATAGCAGTTTGAGTCTTTATATACATTTTCAAGTATCCTACATGTTCTGATGTGGAATTAAGGTGTTACATTCTTTTATCAGTTTTTTTTTAATTTCTAATAAATTTTTGAATTTCACATAGAGCCTTAATTTCAAAATAATTATAGTGAAAAGAATAATGTTACGGTAACAAAACATGAAAAAAATGAATACAAAATAATGTGTCGAATTATAATTGATTGATACTCCATCATATATGTGTGTGTCTAATAATTATAACTAACTATTATTATACACATCATTTTGTAACTTATTTTTAAATCCGATCTTTAGTAATGAAAGTAGTATGATTATAGTGAAAAATATTAGGGTATGTATTATGAAAATTTTCTACCGAATTACGATTATAACATATATCAATATATGAAATTAGGTAGAGTTATAAGGTTGATCTAATATATTAAATATATTATTAAAATATTTTTAACAATAATTATCTATCTAACTCGACGTTTACGGTCGCAAGATATATATATATATATATATATATATATATATATATATATATATATATATTGTCCAATATTACTAGGAAAATAGACGCTTGATCTCGTGAACAAACACGGACAGAAAAACAGATCCATTAATTACACATATGTAGCATTTCGGTAAATATATACTGTAGCAAATTGAGCTTTTACCAAATCCAAACGAAACCTTTTCAAAATTCTAACTGAACACTCCCATATATTTCTACTCCTCTTCCCCCTCTTTCGCTGTCATCATGGCCACCTCAATTCGCCTCCGCCGTCTGGGCACCACCACCGCGGTAATCGCCGTCGCAGCCGGCGGCTCCTACCTCTCCCTCCGGGACCCCTCCGTCTCGTCCAATGACCGCGGCGGTGGACCCGCTCTCGAAGCACTTCAAAAGAAGATCAGTGACCCCTACGCCGTTGTCCCGTCGCGAGCCGTCCAGCAATCAACTCTTATTGGCTCCAGCCCCTCGACATTCTCGTTATCGGCGGCGGAGCCACCGGCTGCGGCATTGCTCTGGATGCCGCCACTAGAGGACTCCGCGTGGGACTTGTGGAGCGAGAGGATTTCTCCTCCGGAACATCTTCCAGGTCAACTAAGCCCATCCATGGAGGTATACTTGTATATATCGAATCTGAATTTCTGTATTTAGAATTTTAGATAACTTTTGAATCATTTTATCTTTTTGATTTTACAATTAGGCTAAAAATCACTTATTAGGCACTTTTTTAGAAATATTTTATACTATGTCATTGGTGTGATTTGTAAAATTAACACATTCATAATTAGTGAAAAAAGTATTGGAACTTTTAAAACATGGCTTTAAAATCTTTGCATTTATAGCAATCATGCATATTAGAATATGATATACATAATTTTAATTAGGTTCAAATCATTATATGCTGTATAAAAACATTTTAAAAAAAAAGTTTACTCTTTTACTAATGTTAGAATTAACCACATCCATAATTACTTCTATTAATTCTTGGAATGTGCGAGGTTGAATGACGTCAATTAGAGAATTGTGGTGAAGACTTTGATTTGTCAATTATAGAATTGTGGTGAAGACTTTGATTTGTAGGTGGACTGATTTCCTTGTTTGCCTACAGGAATGAATATTAGACTCCAAGTATGATAGTTTTACGAGTAGCTTTTGGAGAGGTCAATGGACTGTTTGGAGTTGCATTGAGCTAGGGTTGTATTGATTTTGTGGTATCCTAGGGTACAGGCTCGTTGAGGTGCTACAAAGGATTTTCAATCAGGGTTGTTTCTTCCGGTTTGTTGAGATGGTTGCAATGTTACTTTTTAAAAGTGTATTCCCCCAGGGATTAGGTGAGAGGCGAATGAGAGGTACTTGCGGCAGTTAGAGGTTTTTGGGAGGTCCGTGGCGTATTAGAGAGACTTTATTGTTATTCAATTTTCATTTCAAAGTTGTGGTTGTACCCGATTCTCTTGAATATTGGATTTTCAACTCGCCTATTTCTGGAACAAGCTTAGCCTACACTGGTGATGTGAAGCCCCCCCCCCCTTTTAGTGTAAAAAAAAGAAAGAAAAGCTTAGCCATATGGATCAGAGAATTTTTGTTTATTTCAGATTTTGAGCTTATTGACTTTTTGTTTGAAAGAGGGTTGTTAGTATTATAATTATTATATCCTATGATCGGGAAGACTAAGAGCTATTAAATGTTTTGTAGTCATGTCTTTCTCATCAGTATCAGATCTTATACCCGTTTTGGTGAATTGTGAAGGGGTGCATTGAATAAAAAGTTCGTTCACGATGGAGAACATATGTTTGACTTGTTTTTCTTAATAGTGGTGAGAGTTTTATTGACATAGGACAAGATAGAAAGAAGGAATAAAGGGGTTAAAAAGTAGATACTTAGGTTAAAATCCACAATCACAAGACTTAATTCAATAATAAGCAATCTGTCAATATATGAATAAACTTATAGGAATTGCAATGCTTATATAGGATTACGGAAAACCCTAATTTTTTGAGACCATGTAAAACAAAATTTAATAATTATTTGCTATAATTAAAAAAATCTAGAATAATCTACCAAATATAAGAAATCTATTTACACTAATTATCCAATATTTATATTTGTATAAGAACATAATATATTTAATTGTAATAGATAACCTTCTCTTTGTCTCATTTGTATAATTTATTGGAGAAATTCAATGTGATAAGACCTCTAATTTCAAGTTCAAAGCTAGTTGTCTTTTTTGAAAGAGAGAGAGAGAGAGAGAGAAGTGAAAGAAAGTACGAGTCTAGTAATATATTCATCAAGTATAGCTATGGGAGGAGCATACCAGTGGAAGCTTGTCAGTGAGGTCTTATTTGAGGGTGCTTTAAGGTGATGTGTTGCGAGGTTTGTATTTTTCTTGAAAGAGTATTTAGAGGGTTGGGGCGCCATCGAAGATGGCCTTTTTCTCTTGGATGGCGACATTCGATGCAATTTACGCAGGGTGATATTTAGAAGAAAGGTCACCGTTTTGCAAGTAGGTGTGTAATGAGTTGGATCGAGATTGAGACGGTAGATCACTTGGACGATTGTTTTTGTTTTTTTTTTGTGTATGTCAAGATTTGTCAGTTAGATGCTTCAGGTTGGCATGGGTTGAAACTTAGGAAGGGATGGAGAAGGCGACGCGACATGGTGTCCCATGGCATACGGTGGACAATTTTGAAGGGAGGAACATTCGGTGTTTTGAAGGCAAAGAGAGATCTCTTGTTCATATTCTGTCTTTTTTCCTTAGTATTCTTTTCTTTTGGCTTCATGTGGTGTTCACGGGCCCTATTGTGAATTTTGGGCTTCTTGGGAGAGTTTGCATTAGAAGTCTAGTGTAGATATATTTTCGAAAGACTTTTTGTATAGGAGAATCTTGTATAGCGTGGGATTCTGTACGTAAAGGTTGAGATTCTCTTTGTATAGGGTGGATTATGCTTTTGTTTGCCATAGTTGTGCCGTTTATTTCCCCTATAATTTTTGTATACTGCGTGTGAACTTGGTGTTCTTTTTTATAGGGTGGGATTTTGTATTTGGCGCTAAAGTATTCTTAAAATTTTCGGCTAGGTCCACTTAATTCCCACCTAGGCTCTAGGCGAGTCCTCTACCTTCTGGGCACCTAGGGCCCCGCCTAGACGAAATCAGACATCTACTATATTGGTTTAATAAAGGTTTTGAAACTCTACAATACTTGAAATGAATTTTTTAAGGTTTAAAAGATTGTTTTTTGATGTAGGACGAGCCCGTGAAAGTTGGTTAGAACAATATAAAAGGCTTTGAATGCCCATGAATTAGAAGTTGTATTTTAATTAGTTTCTTTAATTTGTAGTTATCTTATTAGAGTCCAATTTAGGTTAGGAAAGTTGTCTAGGAGTATTATAAATAATGATGTACTTCATTATTTTGATACATTGAATGATTAAAATTGATTGAGTTTTGTTTGAGAATTATCTGTGTGATATACTGATATTTATCCTTTGTCCCCAAACCCCCATCCTCATCATTTTTGGTAATTTTTCATGTGAAATCTTAAAAAAATACATTTACTATATGCTTTGTATAGTATAACAATTATATACGATAGAAAAATAAATAAATGAGACCTCCTAAGAAAATGCCTAGTCCGCCTAAGAAAACGTCTAGGCACGGCCTAAGTGTTCTAGGCGCTAGGCAGACCTAGAGATTTTTGGAACACTGGCTCTTCTAGTGGATTTATTTACTTATAAAAGAAAATACTAATTACTTCGTCAACTATACAGATTCTTGTTCCATAGCTGTTAATTGCTATGGATAACTTCTTTGTATATTTATTTCATATCATCCTTATAATTATTTAGTTACTTCTTCAGATGTACTGATTAAAGCTAACCTTTTAGATGTTCGCTATTTGGAGAAAGCTGTTTTTAATTTAGATTATGGGCAACTGAAGCTGGTTTTCCATGCTCTCGAGGAGCGTAAGCAGGTTATTGATAATGCTCCACACATATGCCATGCTTTGCCATGTATGACACCATGTTTTAGTTGGTTTGAGGTGGTATACTACTGGATGGGCTTAAAAATGTATGATATAGTTGTATGGAGACGACTACTACATTTGTCCAGGTATTATTCTGCTCAAGAATCTGTTGAACTTTTCCCACACTTGCAAGGAAGGGTAAAGATAGAAGTCTGAAAGGAACAGTAGTTTATTATGACGGACAATTGAATGATTCACGAGTTAATGTTGGATTAGCATGCACCGCCTCATTAGCTGGTGCAGCTGTACTGAACTATGCAGAAGTAGTATCCTTTCTTAAAGAGGAGGGTGGCGACCGGATAATTGGCGCACGTGTCCGCGACAACTTATCAGGTACATTAGCACTAGTTCATTGACTTCAGTCACATAATTGTCATGTGAAGTCAACAAGTGTTGCTTACCATTCGTCAGTATATAATGTTTCCTGCCCATTTTGCCTTCATTTGTAATGCACTAAGTCTGTAAACTTTCAAAAAATGAATTAGAATATACCGACTACTTTATGTTCTAGCTATAATTACCATACCGACAAGTGTACCATTCTTTCCTTTAAAATGGTATGTACCAGTAGGTCCGGAACATGACTTGGAATAATTTTTTGGATAAGTTCATGACTAGGAATAATGAATTTTTTCTAAGAAAACTAAATTTAAATTGTAAATGTTTAATGCACATACAATTTTTATATGTATCAAAAATAAAAGAGATTAATATTTATAAGTTGATTCTTCAGATTAAATCCATCAAGTACGATAGTATTATGCATAAATATTGAGAATTTGATCAACAAATGTGAATCATCTTACCGTTCTCTGAGCAATCAAAATACAATTTTATAAATGAATTTTAGATTTCATTATTTTTTTTCTTATTTGCAAATTTAAAATAAAATATAACAAAAAAGTATGTCTTGGAACAACAACCAATATTTCGGCTGATGAGATGGTATATGAAGTTTTTTGTTTTGGATTTTCTGAAACTTAACATGTAGCGTATCAGGATGGCACAGTAACTATGCACTATATTTCTATAGTTTGTTCAACACGTAGTCTGCTTGTTTTTTTGTATTATTTATCATTTTGTTTTTCTACTTCTCTTTGCAGTTATATAGTCCCTCAGTCCCAATTTAAGTGATACTCCCTTTTATCTAGGTCTATTGTACTGTTTAGCAAACTTGGAGCATGTTCAAACTGTTGCATTTCGATGTTTTATTTTACAAATTTCTTGTATCCCTTTTGGGACTATATGTGGGGTAAGGTTTTATGTCACCCCATGTGTATTATTTTCATATTAATAAAAATAAAGTGTGGGAGGAACAACATTTCCTTAAAAAAAATATACTTATAGTTTGGTTGATATTAAGATGTTCCAGGAATACATTCACAATAAAAATTTGATAGACTTTTATATTCTTAATATTTTTAATATTTATATAGGATATTTTCAAACTTACTTAACTATTAAAAAATTAAAAATACAATACACAAACGTTTTAGTAATCATTTAAACATTAATAGGATTATTCAGCTTTTACAAGCGGAAGTATAGTCTCTGGAAGGAGATGTATTCATTTCTCCAAATTCATGTGGTTGTTAAGTTATTATGGTCTTTCTTCACTCTCTATGTGGGTACCAAAAAACACTCCGGAGATGATAATTCGGAATTAAAAAGAGTTTTATTTCGAAATTGTAATTCGGCACAAATCAAAATTAGAACATTTAAAAGATAAGCATATGATTAGGGGCCTAAATCTCTCTTTTTTCATCCTAATATTCGATCTTCATTAAAAGATAAGCATGTGATGAAACTAAAATCTTTTTGGAGGGGTGATAATTTAGAAGCAGTACTATATAAGAATAATATATATTCAACTTTTCATCTTCTTGTAATCTTTTAAATGTTCTAATTTTGAATCGACTTTCTTGAGATATATATAAGCTTTTTGATCACTTTATCAGCACAAGTCTTTTTTTAATAACAGTGGTAAAACAAAACAGTGTCCTAGTTTTATTTTCATGCAAGCACTATGAAATTAAAAACTTACTCTCCCCCCCCCCCCCCTCACAAAATAATTTCATTTGAGTTTGAACCTATTTATTTTACGAAATGGTAAAACTGAAGTTGTGAGTTGAATTTATTTTAATTTTAAATTAATCATTTTGTACTCATTAATACTTTTTAATTAGTTCATAATAGACTTGATCAAAAAAAAAAAAAAAACATGTGACCTCTTGTGTAGATATCAACAACAACAAATAAAGATACAAACTATTTTATTTATTTCAAAATTATTGAGCTTTCAAACGATTGTCAAAAATACTTAAATTTTTATCAATTTTATATATACACGTCGATAGACATGTCAACTTATATGCTCAGATTCTTGATATTACTGACAATTTTTTTTAAAAGTTCAGTAGTTTTGATGCAAAAAAGAAAAAGAAAAAAGAAAAAGATTATTTGCATGAATTTTTGATAACTTAACAAAATTTCAATATATTTTTTTCTCACCGTGTCGTTTATAATATTAACTATTACATCAATCAAGATCAAATAAATTTACATCAGTTTTGAAATTTTGGAGTTCGGTAAATTGACTGGAAAAAAAAAATTAGGTAAGACTAATAGACTTTGCCCCGAGTTGTAACAGGTGTCGTGTCTTCTTCAATTAAGCCCAATCAGTCTTTGAAACAATTTTTTTCCTTTATCACTTTTTTTATGTTGATGGTCGCTTCGTTGGGTTTCTGAGTTGATGTCCATCTTGCTTTGAATGACGGGGGACTATGAGACTAAAGTGGTGTTTGATTACATCATAATACATCTTAACGGTTCATCTCTTAATGTATCTTAATGTTTGAAATTGGGATTAAAAAAAATTCCTCTGAATGTCTTTAAATCATTAAGATACAAATATGAGTCTAAACTATTCAGAAGACCTCTTAATACAAAGATATGAGTTGTTAAGATTTATTAAGAGGTGTGTTTTTAAGATTCATTAAGATGTAATCAAACACTAACAACGAGATTTCCACCTCAAATATTTGTGGTCACGAGTATTTCTCTGTCTCACTATAATACCCATATTTATATTATTTTTTCAAGGGTATTTAATACAATCAATTAACTATTTTGTATATTCTTTTTCTTTCATTTTCCCGACAAAGGATAATAGTGTAATGTTTCTTTTTAAAACTAAGCTATTAATTGTTATCCTTGATAAGTGTGCATATTCTTTTAGTAACAAATAATATAGAATGAGTAATATTTTTTAGATAGTTTATAATATTTGATCATATTGTTCACTTTTGAAAGTTAATTAATTTGAGACATTTTCAAACTCAAAATTGAGATTACTTTTTAAAAAATTATGAAGCAATAAAATTTACAGTGAGTAATACTTTTTAGATAGTTTACAATATTGATCACTGTATTGATTAAAATTATAAGAATCTATTTTAATTTTGAGTACAAAATTTTCTCAAGTTAACTTTCAAAAGTCAACAATGATCAAATAATATGAAACGGAACGAGTATAATAAATGAGAATCATGTAATAGATTAAGGCAAAAAGATTTTAGAGAATGAGGGTCATAAGATCATGCTCCATCCATACTTTTCAGATTAAGATCCCCTGCATTGGATTAGGATTTTATCTATTAGATTTATCTTCCAATTTCTCTCAATACACATTCAGCGAAACAAATAGTATAATTAATGACAAAATTAAATTTGCCGCTAACAATTAGCGATGTAATAAAATTTATCGTAAACAATTATGTCGCTTAAGGTATCACTAAAAATAATATTTAGGGCAAAATACACTTTTGTTACACCAAGTTTTCCACCATCCCCACAATTTGGCCCCGAAATTAATTGGGCTTACACATTCGTTACATCGAGTACCTAATTTCGCACAATGTCCCCCTCCCCCAAAATTCAATTAATTTCCGGCAAAAATTAGCCGGAAAACCTAACCCGAATGGCAACCCAGTTGGAGTCTAATGATTTTATACCGTTTGACCGTATTTAAATACGGTTGACTTATTTAAAAAACACTAAATAAATTTAAAGTCAAACGATGGTATATTAAATTTTAAAATTATTTGTGTTTTAAATTTTAATGAATGAGTCATGTAAGAATGCAACTGTAATTTTCTCGAAGATTATGATTCCACAAACATTCTTTTACAACTTTTCATTATATATTACTCCCTCTCATCTATAAAAAGAGTTTTATTTGTTGTTAGAACAAGTTTTTTTTAATGACAGTAGTAAAACAAAACAGTGTCCTAGTTTTATTTTCATGCAAGCACTATGAAATTAAAAACTTACCCCCCCCCCCTTCACAAAATAATTTCTTCAATTCACCCTTAATACGAATCGAATTGTCTCTGTATTGTATCATATTGTATGATACGTATCGCGTATCTTACGATTTTGCTAAACTATTGTTTAGTGATTCTTCATTTCTCTTTTGATTGAGGCGAGCTGTTTTGTCAAATTTTTAAACACAAAGTGATTCATGTAACTAAGCCTTTGGTTTGAGGGGAAGTATTGAGAATATAATTATATATAGTAAGATGATCATACCTAGCTATTATGCTAGTGATTATCCCTTAACTATGTATTAGGTAAATGATAAGGTATTAGTTAATGTTTATCTCTATCCAGGATTCCTCCATATATTTCTATCTTGCCTACATGGCTGAAATCATTCAAGCAATATAATTCACTTCAGTTGCTGTCATGTATCTAAATTTAATAGTTTTGATTTATTTTCATTTGATAATTTAATAACCTTATACTCTCTTTTGGTAAGGAAGCTATCAAAAATGTATTCAACTAGCTAAGTTCACACTAAAATATCACATAACCATCGACAGTCACAGTGCTCCTTTGGGATAAGTTACAAGCGCCTTTTTCGTTGTTGGGTCCAAGATATTCCTAATAATTACACTCTGAAATACCTGATTGGCAATTGATTTAATTTTTGTGAAGAGAGCCGGGAAGATTTAATTTTTGTGATCTAAATTAGGCTTAAATACATTTTAGACCTTAAACTTTTTCACTTTTTACACTTTAAAATTCAATGTTTTTAATTTGAGATATTGAACTTTAATGTCTCTATATTTTTATAAACAAAATCTTTTGGCTATCGAATTAAGCATTTCTTACCGGAATAAGTCATGTATGTCAAAATAAAGGGTAATTAAATCTTTCAAAGGTCTATATCATTTATATTGGCTTCGGTTTTTCTTTATTTTCTTCTTCATCACACACTAATCACGTGACTACAATTTTTCGTGCTTTTAAAGATATTTAAGGTCTTCTATCAATTCAGGAAATTAAGTCTTTTAACGGTATATATCTTTTATATTGGATTAAATGTTTTTTATTTTTTTTCATTATCACACACTAATTGCGCGCCTATATTTTTTTATGTTTCTAAAGATATTGGAATAAAATTATCCAAAATACTCCAATTCGGATCAAATATTATTACTCGTCAGTGGCCACAATGTTTAATTTATAAAAAATTAAAGACATTAAGGTTCAATATCTTAAAGTTGAAACATCAAGGTATAAATAGTAAAAAGTAAAAAATTTAAAAGTCTAAAGTGTATTTAAGCCTCTAAATTATAACTTGATGTATAATTGAAGGTCAAATATGCTAATAATCATTTTTTAGATAATAATTTTTTTGTAAGGGTGTGAAAAATTAGACTTATTTTCATTAGGCTATTTTTTATTTTTCTAGATGTACTTTACTTATTATCCTTTCGTTTCCCTTCTCTATGATTTCCCAAGTTCCAAACATTTCTTTAGAGTCCTGCCCACTATAAGAATCAATCACAAAAGTCAAGATAATTCCTTATCAATAATTTTCTAAAGTCATGATTCTTTTGGAAAAATAAGCAAAATTACAAAAATCATGATGTTTCTCTTATCAATAGTTGCCATCAGTTTCAGGAGTATAAAGCACGGAGTTTGAACATTAATCCAAGACTTCTTCATTGATGGTACTCATGGTCAAGCAGCTGATTTAATTTTGTAAAACAGATATCAGTCTCACATTAATAGGGTAAAACGTTGGATATATATGTTTTGGCAACTTTGTAAAAAATTTCCTATACTAACTAGTAGCCTCAGATTTTACAAATTATATAGGTTTAAAATATATGATCATGACCTCCATCTATATTTTTTCGACTAGGTTCCTAACTTCTATTACAATTTACACCTATCCTGTAATTTCTCCTTATACACATTCAGCGACACATATATTATAATTAATGACAAAATAAAATTTGTTACAAATAAGTAGTGAAGCAATATAATTCATCGCAAATAATTTTGTCGCTAAAAGAAATATTTACGTTGCTAAATCTGTACTAGTAAAAATTGGAGAATAAGTGTAATTGAGAGTATTCTAATCAATATTTTTCAATCCTCTTTCGCAGAAATTTACTTTTTAAAAATGTTAATTTCAAAATATTAAAACCTAGGAATATTTATAAAAAGAATAAAAACTAATAATGCATTTTCAATTGAAATTTTAAACTGGGCCATGGTTGAGGTTGATGGAAATAAAGAAATTTAGTATGGTCATAATTCTTTTGGGCTATATAAAGAAATTTCAAAAATTATGAAGTTTTATACGTATATAGCACGGATAACATTAAAACAAGATTTCTTTATTGATAGACTATGTAACTCGTTTTGTGGACAGTAATAATGCGAAGACTTCAATTGCTAAAAAGAGACAGGTCAACTTTTTAGTTGTTATTTGTTGACGAGGAAATAATAATGTAAAACTAAAACCAGAAAGGATTAGGAAAAAAAGGTAAAGGCTGGGTCTCTATGATACCTATATAGTATCTTGTAGTCTCATAATATACTACTTAGTATACAGGTCTAGTGTGAAATATGAGATTATCGGTATTAAAATTTATATGTAATTATCATTTGTAGTGCAAACGTTGGATATTAAATTGAAAATGGATGGTTTATTATATCTTAATTATGGATTGGTAGCTATAGCTTAATATATCTTAAATAATTTTATTTTGGAAGTCAATTCAAAAGTGAGCCAATTTTATTTTCAAAGTGAGCCAATTTTATTTTGGAAGTCAAGTGGAAAGAAAATTTTAAGTGGGCCAATTTTTATTTTTGAGGTCTAAAATGCAAAGAAATTTCAAGTGGCCAATTTTTATTTTTGAGGTCTAAGTGCAAAGAAATTTCAAGTGGCCAATTTTAACTAGCAACCTTGAGGTTATTTTTCAATGCCTCTGGCATTTTCCCTATCTCCTTGTTGAATCACAGAGAGAAAAAAACTAAATATCAGCTTAATTTTTATAAAATTATAGGAAAAATTAGCTTAAGATTGCGTCACTACCGAAGTCAATGAAGATATAAATCTCACCTCTTCTCATCAAGTCACGAAATAATAGTAACACCTTTATAATTCCATGCATACTTTCATAGATAATAAAAATAATAACAGACACAGAAATTGATCAAGTCTCTGCTTCTCATCAATTTCTAGCAGACTTTGATAGATAATATGTGGATAGCTGTACGGATCGGACGGGGTGGAAGGGAGAACTCTCCAGTTCCAGGTCAGGCCCGACATGAACCAACCCTTCCGACCAGGGACCCTGAGGCATTGGCCCGAAGAATTGTGGAGCTTGAGGAGAAGCTCGCAGCGGCCCGTCAGGAAGACGTTCCATTCGACCCGACCTCTCCATTTTCGCCAGAGATTGATCGAATTCGGGCTGACCCCAAGAAGAAGGCTCCCCATATGGAAAGTTTCGACGGATCGGGAGACCCATACGATCATAGCCAAGCCTATGATCGTCTGATGAAGTACAACGGTTACTCCGATGCGGCTAAATGCCAAATGTTCATTTCTACCTTAAGGAAAGAAGCACGTCAGTGGATGACGTCCCTGGCCCCAAACTCTATATCGTCATGGAAGGAACTGTGTACTCAGTTCCATAGCCGATTCGGGAGTAACAAAAGGAGAGGAAAGCCTACGGCTTCCCTAATACGAGTAAGGCAACATTCTAATGAATCATTGGGCCAGTACGTCAAACGGTTCCGAGAAGCGGTCGGGGCGGTGACCGACCTAAACGACCCTCAAGCGCTTGGGTACTTTAACACAGGATTGGACATAATGAAGTCCAAAAAGCTGGTAAAGGACATGATGTTCAATGCCTCGAAGAGCCTGGCGGAGGCTTACGATAGGGCTGAAGGATTTATTACGGTCGAAGAAGCCATGGGAAGTCTGGGTCCGAACCCCTCATCGGCAGAGAAGTCAAAAGCGCGGGATAAGAACTCGTATCCTCGGTCAGACGCCAGCAACAGGTCGGACGCATGGCTGAGGAAAAATTTCGGAGGAGCAGGGGGACCGGGAGGAGGTCGTCCGCCTATCCCGAACCGAAAGGTTGAAAAGGTATACACCCCACTAAACACAGATCGGGCAGCCATATTAGAACATATGAAGGACCAACCTTGCTTCCGCCCGTGCCCAAATAATGTCCATCCGAACCGGGGAAGTCAAAACAAATATTGTGACTACCACCAGTCTTCGGGACACTCTACGGAGGATTGCCGGAATTTGAAGGAGTTGATTGAGAAGAATGTGCAGAATGGGGAGTTGGTCCAATTTGTTGCAGGGTACGACAGGTCGGGAAGGGCTACGAACGGCAACAACGTCGAACCAACCCCACAAGGTCAACCGGCCCCAAACCCTCCTGTTCGGGGGGTAGTCGATGTGATAACTGGTGGCTCGGTAGGGAAGGTTACCGGAAAAAAGAGAAGAGGGGTATTAGATGCAGTAATGACGGTCGTGGAGGGACCAGTCCGAAGGGAACAGTTGTATCCAGGAACGATAATCTCCTTCACCGACGAAGATTACCCGGCCGAACCCATTGAGCCACAGGAAGAAGCATTGGCTATAACTGCCCAAGTCGGATCCATGGACATGAGGCGTATTATGATCGACAACGGCTCCTCGGTCGACATAATGTATGCCTACGCCTACCAAAGACTGGACTTGGGAGGAAGGAAAATGGAGATCGGGCAAGAGCCGCCGTTGTATGGCTTCGGCAATGACCCAGTTCGGGTGGCGGGCGCAATAGAGTTGCATGTCATTTTCGGGACAGCACCTCAAGCAGTGGAGATCAACATCCGTTTCTTCATTGTCAACGTGGACTCGGCTTACAATGCGAATTTGGGAAGACCAACGTTGACGGCGCTGCAAGCGGTAACCTCTATCCCACACTTCAAAATTAAGTTTCCCGCTCCGAACGGGGTCGGCCAGGTCAGGGGCGACCTCGACTTGTCGCGGAGGTGCTATAGAAACTCGTTGGTATCTTCGGTTGTCGGCAAAAGCAAACAGAAGCAGACTATGACTATTGAAGTTGAACCGTTTACTGAGGGAAGTACGGAACCCCTCGCTTTACCGGCCGAAGAGACAGAAGATATTGAGCTAATCCCAAGGAAGAGGGAAAAAACAATCAAGATCGGCTCAGGATTGCAAGAGTCGTTCAGAACAGGGTTGGTGGATTTACTCAGGGTGTATCCGACATCTTTGCATGGAAACCCAGTGATATGCCTGGGATTGGTGAAGAAATTGTGGTGCACAAGCTGCATGTGGATCCCAATAAAAAACCAGTTTGGCAGAAGAGAAGAACCTTTACCCCGGAGCGGCAAAAGGTTATTGATGATGAGGTGGCTAAGCTGCTAGAGACAGGCTTCATCTATGAGATCGACTATCCCGAATGGTTAGCCAATGTGGTGTTGGTGCGGAAGCAGAACGGGAAATAGAGGGTCTGCATCGACTATACGGACTTAAACAAAGCCTGTTCGAAGGATTTCTACCCACTCCCACATATCGACCAATTAATCGACGCAACATCGGAATATACTTTGCTGAGTTTTATGGATGCGTTTTCAGGCTACAATCAAATTTCCATGCGCAAAAAAGATATGTCGAAGACAACTTTCATCACGCATCGGGCAACCTACGCCTATAGGAAGATGACCTTTGGGTTGCTGAATGCCGGTGCCACATATCAGAGAATGATGAACTATGTGTTCTCGAAGCAATTGTGCCGAAGTATGGAAGTTTACGTAGATGACATGATTGTCAAGAGCATGTCCGTCAGGGGCCATCTAGACGATTTGGAAGAATGCTTTCAAACAGTTCGGCACTACAACATCAGGCTTAATCCCACGAAGTGCACCTTCGGCATCGGTGCGGGTAAATTTCTGGGATACCTAATTAGCAAGATGGGCATTGAGGTAAACCCCAAGAATATTCAGGCTATTTTGGACATGAAGTCTCTCCAAACCTTCAAAGATGTGCAGAGATTAACTGGTCGGATTGCGGCGTTGAGGAGGTTCATGTCGAAGTCGGCTGAACGGTGTTTGCCGTTCTTCAAAACTCTGAAAGGCCCGCAGAATGAGAAGACCTTTCATTGGACTTCAGATTGTGAGGATGCCTTTCAAGGTATGAAAAAATATTTGTCTTCGGCGCCCCTGTTGATGAAACCCATCCCTTCGGAACCGCTATATTTATACTTGGCGGCGAGCTCGTTGGCGGTGGGGGCGGTGTTGGTTCGGGAGTCAGGGGGGAAGCAGTCCCCGGTGTACTATGACAATCACGCCCTTCGGGACGCTGAGACCAGATATCCAAACTTGGAAAAATTTGCTTACGCCCTAGTAATAGCCAGTCGGAAGCTCCGACATTATTTTCAAGGACGGCTAATTGTAGTATACACCGATCAGCCCCTGAAGAAGATTTTGAATAAACCAGAGCTTTCGGGACGATTGGCGGCTTCGGCTATGGAGTTGACTCAGTTTGTATTGGAATATCATCCGCGAACCGCAATTAAAAGTCAGGCTTTGGCCGACTTCATGATAGAATGTTCGTTTTCCGAACCCGACCTGATTGATTCGCCGATGAGTGTGGGTTCGGTTTCGGATATTTGCCCAGCCCAGACATCTTGGACTCTGTATGTCGACGGGTCGACAACATCGGACGCGAGTGGAGCTGGCTTAATTCTGACAAGTCCGGAGGGATTTAAAGTGCAGCAGGCAATTCGCTTCGGCTTTAAAGCAACTAACAATGAGGCCGAGTATGAAGCCATGTTGGCAGGCTTGCGATTGGCCAAGAGTCTCGGAATGCAGTCACTAATCATCTTCAGTGACTCCCAGTTAGTGGTTAAGCAGATTCTGGGAGAGTATGAAGCTCGGGGGTCGATAATGATCAAGTATCTAACAGAAGCCCGAGATCGGCTTCAACATTTTACATCATATACTCTTCACGGAGTGGATCGGGAAAGCAATACGGTGGCCGACGCCCTGGCCAAACTGGCAACTGCAGACACCAGTTCGTTCAGTGGGTTAGTACATTTGGAGATTTTGGACTCACCAAGTGTTCAAAGGGTTGAAGTGATGGGGGTCGAGAGATCGGATTGTTGGATGACCCCTTATATAAGCTATCTGGCAGATGGCGTCTTGCCATCGGACCGAATACTGGCAAAGAAAATAAAGTACCGAAGTTCAAATTTCGTACTTATTGATGGGGATCTCTATCGGCGGGCCTTTACTTCCCCTCTATTAAAGTGTTTGGTCCCGTCCGAAGCCGACTACGCTCTTCGAGAAGTGCACGAAGGCATCTGTGGGGATCACATGGGAGCCAAGGCATTGGCCTATAAAATACTTCGGCAAGAGTATTATTGGCCGACGATTTTCCAAGAAGCTAAAGAGTATGTGCAGAAGTGTCGAAAATGTCAGCTCAATAACGTAATCCCTCACCGACCTCCCGAAGAGTTGTACAGTGTCTTGTCCCCGATTCCATTTGCCATATGGGGAATTGACATCTTGGGGCCATTGCCAAAGGCAAAGGGACAGTTTTGTTTTGTGATAGTGGCTATAGACTATATGACTAAATGGGTAGAGGCGAAACCACTTCGGACGATCACAGAGCAAGAATGTCTAAAGTTTCTCAAGGAGTCCGTTGTATTCCGATTTGGCATCCCGATGGCAATTGTGTCTGACAATGGCCGTCAATTTGTGGGATCGAAGTTTGAAGAGTTCTTAAAAGACTTGAACGTACAACATCGGAAAACCTCGGTTGCCCACCCTCAATCCAATGGCCAAGTAGAAGTCACCAATAGGACTCTACTCAATGGGATTAAAAGAAGACTAGACGAAGCCAAAGGGAGATGGCCCGAAGAATTAATCAGTGTTCTATGGGCTTATCGGACCACTCCCCGAACTACGACTGGAGATTCGCTATACAAACTGGCCTTCGGGACCGATGCTCTTATTCCGGTTGAGATCGGATCCCCCTCACTCCGGGTCAGCCAATTTAAAGAGTTATACAATGATGAAGGCATTCGCCTCAATCTTGATTTATTAGAAGAGGTTCGGGAATCGGCTATGATGTGACTAGCAGTCTACCAGAGGAGGACGGTCATTCATTACAATAAAGGTGTGAGGCTAAGGAGGTTTGAAGTTGGGGACTTAGTCCTTCGAGAGGTGGAGGCATCATCGCCCCAAAATCTTGGCAAACTAATGCCAAATTGGGAGGGGCCCTATGAGGTCGTAGAAGTGCCGAAGCCAGGAACTTACCGGCTTCGGGCTATGGATGGAACAGAAGTCAAAAACACTTGGCATGCGGGAAGGCTTAGAAAGTATTATCAGTAGGCTGCATGATGAGCAGTTTCTTCTATGACTCTGTAATTTTGATGTAACGTGATGAAGATAATGATTGAATGCAAATCAAATTTTCATTAAGTACTAAAGTCTTGTTCACAGAAGTAGAAATATTTACAATAAAAACTTGAAAAAATCATTACAAAAGGATGAGCCAGCATCACGCTTCGGCCTCATCATCTGAAGAATCTAGAATAGAGGGGTCAAGCTTGTTCAGCTGCATCTTCTCCTTGTCCTTAGTTCGGGAATCCAGATAACCCAGGTTGAACTGCTCCGCCACCACATCGATCAACTCAGTCGAACTGCGGTATTCCTGGATAATCAACCGCTTGAGCTCCTCGGTTGGCAGAGGTGCCGATGCCCGGTACTCGGTGAAACCCTTGGCTACGCTGTCACGCTCCTCTTCGGCAAGCTTGAGCTTCACTTCCACGCTCTCGAGCTTTTTGTATACGCAGTGCAACTCGTTCTTCAAGTCGTTGCACTCCCCTTTCACCTCATTGCACTCCCGCTGCAGATGGTTGCAGTTGTCGGCGAGTGTAGCTCGGCGTTGTTCTCCCTCAATGGCTTCTTCTTTTAGCTTGGCCACTTCGGCCCGAAGCTCCTCCAGTTGGACCGAGGTCCTGGCATGCTCCTCCTTCTCCTTCTTCCAACCGGCCATAGCAGATAGGCGTCTTGCCTCTTGCCGGGACGCTTCGGCCTCGAACTCCTTCAGCCTTGCCTCGGAGTGAGCAACCTAACGACGAAGCCGACTGGCGGCAGCACAGGCCTAAAGACAAAGACAAAAGGCCAACACGTTCACACACATGTCCAATACAAGCTCAGAAGGAGAACTAAATAAAGCAAATACTTACTCGGCTCATATAGATGACGTGCATATCCGCCAGATCTTGAAGGCCGGAGTCCTCGAACCTATCGTCATCCTCCGGCAAAGCAAAGGCGTCCATGAGGTCGAAGGGGAAATCATGTGTACCCACCGGCCACAACGTCGCGGGGCTGGGACTGTCTTGGACATGAATGGGAGATTGTTGTCCTGGAGCCGAAGCGACATGTTGCCTTTTGGCCGGGGGTCCCGATGTGGAGTCTTCGCGCTCCTGCCGATGATCGGGAGACTGGGCTTCGTCCATCGGTGGGTCAACACGGTGGACCATAACCACTGGCGGGTCGGCCGATGGGATCTCAGCAGTAGGAGGTTCGGTTCGGAGGTCTTCAGTAGCTGGGGGAATGATCGGGAGAGCTGGCTGAGGAGTCTGAACGACTTTAGGAGGGGCAGTCTTCTCAGCGGTCTTCGCCAACCTCCTTCGTTTTACTCGAAGGACATTGGCCCTCTCGGATGGTGGGATGTCGAGGATGCTGGTAGGGACGGCTGAAGGTCGGACCATCGGGATGGCGGTTATCGGCATGATCAGGGGCGGAGCATTTGTAGGTTCGGGGGGAAGAACCGTCTCCTCGGCAGGATCGGCAAACGAGTGGCCGATATCCAAAATGGAGGACGGCTTGATAAGGAGCACTGTACAAAAAAGACGACTTGATCAGTAAAAGAAAACTTAATGCAATGTATACATCTACCCGAAGTATTCAGGACTTACGTTTGTGGCTGTACAACCAGTTCGGGTCGCTCAGGACTTCGAGGCTCCACTCCTTCTTCGGCAGCCTCTCCAGGAGCTTCCCTAACTCCTGAAGACGACTGTGCGAGATCTCCCCGAGGCCCACGTTGTCATGAGAGGATTCGGCCCAGTTAGGAACCTCCCGAAAGCTGGGTCCCTTGACAAAAAACCACAACGAGTGCCAGCCCTTGTTGCTCGAAGGGGGTTTTATCAATGGGCGCTTTTCAAGAGTCCTGCTCGACTGCCTATTGATTTGCCGAAACCCAGCTTCCCGAGATCGGCTCATGACAAATATGGTGAAGAAGTGGTCGATGGTGGGAGCGATGCCGAGCTCATGGCAAAAGGCGATGAAGGCGATGATGTGGATGTAGGAGTTTGGCACCAACTGGGCGAAGCCGACTCCGATGAAACTCAGGAGAGTAATGATGAAGGCGTGGAGGGGAAGATGTACCCCATACTTGAGGACACTAAGAGACACAGCAGTCCACCCATCGGGACGATGGTACATCCGCTCGGTGTGGAGAAGAGCGTGGATGTCATAGTTAGTAGGGATGCAATACAGCTTGCGGATCCCTTCCAAGTCTTTTGGGCCGATGGTGGAAACAGTGTTGATATGGGCATAAGTTCCTTCATCCGAGTATTCCTTGATCATCATCTCGACTCGGGCCTGAGAAACAGTCTTTGAACCAGCCATCGGAACAGTCACGTTCCCAATAGTGAGGTGGGTTGCAAGGAAAACGTGTGCAGAGAATGCAAGTGCAGAGAAAGCAGCAAAAGTAAGAGAGAGAGTGTGGAGACTCGAAATATGGCGGCCTCTTTTTTAAGGGGAAAGGTTTTAATAACCGCCCTTTGGTTTCCCGCACGTTTCCCCACGTATGGCATAGTGGGTGCTAAAAGGAAGGGAAACGGTAAATACGTGCCAGAACCGTTTCTGGGCATTTAGGTCCGGGGCTTTCCAGTTAAATAGTGGGCCTTGGGTGTTATACTCTTCTAATACAATGGCCCATTGCACCAGAAGACTGGGGGGCAATGTTCGGGGGAGAATTGACGAGGACTAATAAAAGCCCAAATATTATTTAGCAAAGCCCAAGTACCACAACGAATCAATAAGCCCAGTAAGCATTGGTTGGTGGGCCTTGGTGAGGTGATGGGGCGGCGCCCCCCACGTGGGGGTCACTTTTAGTCTGTCACAAGCAATTGGAATGTCAGACCGGTGTTCCCGAGGCGTATGTCCGGGAGGAGTATGACGTCTATCTTCTTTTGATAAAGGTCAGTGTAAGCCCATGGTACTGGACCGAAGGAGGGGTCCTGTTATTCGAGAGATAAGCCTGGCGTGTGTTTTACTATAAGATACAAGGCCCATTTCATTTAAGAGGTAACAAAAAATACATTCTATAGTACTAAGCAGTATACCTCCATTGTTATACACCTTGTTCAGCCTGTACTTATTCTCACACCGGAGCTATCCCCCGGCGGCAAAACCGCCCGGAACTCTGAGTGTATTCTCGTTATTGTGCAGGATTGACGCGCTCTTGGTGATTGTGGCGCGTAGACCAATTCTTGGCGTTAACATGGCCGTTTAATTATGTATGTCAAGTACTCACCTTCTTAATTGTAAAGCGAAAAATAGTAGGAAATTAAAAGAATGATTAATATATACTCCTAAAAAATCTGAGTTTTCTTTTCCTACTTGCTGGTTGGGAAAGGTTCATTGGTGTATAATTTTATTGTAAGACTATGAATAATTAGATTTATTTTCATTAGGCTCTTTCTTTTTCTTAATGTACTTTAATTAGTTTCATTTCGTTACCTTTCCCTAAGGTTTTCCATTTTCCAAGTGTAGAATATTGTGACTACTTTGGTATTCCTTCTCACCCAAAGACGATGAACTGGAGCATGAGTTCTGATCACTGCACATGGGACGGAGTTACGTGTAATGATTTGACAGGAGACGTAATCGGCATCGACCTCAGTTACAGCCAGCTTGTAGGACCCATCCTTCCCAATAGCACCCTCTTCCAGCTTTCACACCTCCAGACTCTCGACCTTTCTTTCAATAATTTCTCTCTCTCCCACCAGAATATTCTACAAGAATTTGGCCGATTTGCAGGTAATTTGATGTATCTCTCTCTCTAACTGTGGATTTTCTGGCAAAATTCCATCTGAAATCGTGCGTTTGCACAAACTGGTGTTTCTTGATCTCTCTAGCTTAAATCTCGATTTCCATGTCTTGAGTCTTGAACATGAATTGTTCAAATTTCTCTTGCAGAATTCAACACAATTGAGAGAGCTTTCTCTTGATGGGGTTTATATCTCTTCAGTTCTACCCACGAATCTGTCTACTTCCTTGAGAATTCTCCGTCTTGGTGGTACTGACTTACATGGAGAATTATCAGAAGAGTTTTTCCACCTACCCAACATGGAAATACTACGTTTAGCTGGCAACACTAATCTCAGTATTAAGTTACCAAAAGTTAAGTGGGGCAGTAGTAGTACTCTCACGCGACTTAATCTTGGGGGAACAAACCTATCTGGAGAAATACCAGATTCAATTGGCTATCTCCGATCCATTAATTTTTTGGATCTCTGGGAATGCAATTTGTCGGGGTTGATTCCCAATGTTTTTGCCAACCTAAAAAATCTAAGAGGCCTAGCCCTTAAAGATAACAATTTGGATGGTCTGTTCCCTTCTTCGATTGTAGGCTTGAGAGAACTCATTTATATAGATCTCAGGAATAATTCATTATCCGGACCCCTGCCCTCCAACCTAATTGGTCATGGCCTTCAAAAACTAACTTTTCTGGACCTGTCAAATAACTTACTAAATGGGACAATACCATCTTGGTTGTTCTCTCTTCCATCATTAAAATCATTTTTCCTCGATTCTAACCGACTCACAGGTCAACTAGATGAGTACCAATACTCTACATCGCTAACTAGTATTAATTGTCACAACAATATACTATCCGGATTCATTCCAAGATCTGTTTTAGAACTTGTGAACCTCACTTATCTTGACCTTTCCTCAAATAATTTAACTGGGGTCTTGGAGATTGACATGTTCTCACGCCTTAAAAATCTCAAGTCTCTAGGCCTATCCAACAACCAAATTCATGGCCAAATTCCTCGCTTGGTGGGAGCGACATGGGGACATTCATTGCGTTATGTAGATCTCTCTCATAACCTTCTCACAGGTGGTGTAGAGCAACTTCAGTGGAAGAATCTCATTTATCTGAACGGATCATTAAGTTGGTCAATTTGCAATTCGAGCTCCCTTGAAGTTCTAAATTTGTCTAATAACAACTTGAGTGGAGTACTTCCACATTGTCCGAGTTCTTTAAATTACTCCCTCTTAGTGTTAGATCTCCGGATGAATAACTTTCATGGGAAGATTCCATCAACATTATCAAACTTCCATTACCTGAGGACTTTAAGTTTGTATGGCAATCACTTAGAAGGAACAATTCCTCATTCTTTTGCTAATTTCAAATACTTAGAAGTTCTTGATTTAGGAAACAATTACATGAATGGTACATTCCCAAACTGGTTGGAAACTCTTCAAATCTTCAGGTTCTTGTCTTGAGATCTAATCGATTCAATGGTCCCATACGCAACAATCCCAAGACAACTAAACACCCCTTCCCTAGCTTGCGAATATTTGACCTCTCAAATAATGAATTTTCCGGTCTTCTACCGGAACTATATTTCAAAAAATTTCAAGCTATGATGAATTTTGATGCGAGTAGAATGGAACTGGAGTATATGGGGACTGACAGTTACGACGATTCCGTGACCATCGTCATAAAAGGTTTAGAGATTAAATATGTGAGAATTTTAACAATCTTCACAACCACTGATCTATCAAGCAACAATTTTGAAGGGAGGATTCCTCAATGCATCGGAAATCTAAACTCACTCCGGTTTCTCAATTTGTCACACAATGACCTTGTAGGTCACATCCCGTCCGAGTTGGGGGATTTGTCGATGCTTGAATCGCTAGACATTTCATTTAACCAACTTGAAGGAGAAATTCCACAATAACTCACATGTCTAAGATTTCTTGCGCGTCTAAATCTCTCCCATAATCAACTCAGTGGTCATATTCCTCTAGGGAAACAATTTAACACTTTTGAAAATAATTCATATGGTGGAAACTTGGGACTATGCGGAAGTCCATTGTCCAAAAAATGTGTAAAAGACAAGACTCAAGTTGAATTTGAAGAAGAAGATGATTCTGACACTCTGAGTGGATTTACTTGGGAAGTCGTGTTGATAGGATATCCGCAGCAGGCACAAAAGCCGCTCACAGGCGTCGGAGCCGCTCCAGTGATAGTTCATTGTAAAGATAGAAAGTAAAGGAACTTGCATCAGCCATTGAGGCGCTAACAGACAGGAACTATCTCTCGGGACAATCAAGGCACCCTCCGGGACAGTCAAGCATCCCCCGAAACGATCAAAACACCATCTGAGACGGTCAAACATCCTCCGGGACAATCAAAGCACATTTTGTACTCTCTTATTTTAAGTTGTTTACAATAAGAGAGTGAGGGGCAATATTGGGATATACTATTTTGTGGGACCCACAATTCCACTATCAGCAATATTGTGAAGCTGGGTTATTTTGATTGTCTCATATTTGGACAAATAGTAGGAGAATGCGGAAAGTTAAAAACCAAAGGTTGAAATGGTGGGGGCCACTAGAACATAAAAGGTTGGGCAACCAAGGGGTTAGGTTCTTTCATTGTCTGCAAGTCTTTTCATTCCCTTAGGAAATCAAAAGGCCTTTGGCTTTTGTTATAAAAAGGAGGATGGCAGCAGCCAAATGGGAGGAAGAGATCCGAGAGGATACAAGGAGTAAGCATAATACTTTCATCAAAAAGAATGAGTTAGCACCAATACATACACTCTTATCCGAGAGCTCAGAAAGAAAGCAGCAAGTAGTAGATAGTTTGAAGTATTTCGTAACAACAATATCAAAAGTGAAGGTCTAGAGAAATAAACTATCAGTTGAGATATTGTATCTTCCTTATTATTTTCATAGTGGATTTTTGAGATCTCTCCCCGTGGTTTTTTTTCAATTGGGTTTCCACGTAAAATTCTTGTGTTATTATTTTATTTTCACATGTCATTATTTTATTCCACACACACTAAAACAAATGCATATTCTCCACCGTTAAATGTCTTTTCGGCTCGTTATTTGGTGATTTGGCGAGCGGTCAGAATTTGGCGTTAACAAAACTCATCCAAAATAAAAATCAAACCTAAAACTTAAATGTTACATTACTTTAGTCTTTATTCCTGAATCCCCTCTCCATATGATTGAGTTTCACCCACTTGATTAAATAATTGTGTAATTAAAATTTCATAATAAAATTCCATATGCAAAAAATTATAAAATATTAAAAACATATTTTGTTTTATTTCTATTTTTAAAAACAATAAACTAGCCAATTTTTTTAAAAGGTGATCTTTGATAAATAAATAAAATAAAAATAAAGTTGAGGTAACTCGTAAATTTTAACTTTTTTTCATTAATTAAAATTTAAAATTTGACTCAAAGACAGCTAATTTTTAACTCTTTAAGCCGGCTCAATTGACAGATCAAGTCGGCTCGGTTAAAACTAACCTAAAACGATGTCGTTGACTAAAAACCTTGAAAATGACAGAAATTTTAGGCAACCGCCACAAGAAGCATTAAAAGTCGTTTTTTTTTCCTTGCTCCCCAAGTATATCAGAAGGACAAAAATGTCTATTTGATCATCACTGAGGACATTTACGTCAAAGGAAAAATGAAGCATTGTCCCTTATCAAAGCTAACGAAGAGGAGGCATTTTTCTAGAAAACCCCATCACTCTCTATATACGCTCCTCTCTCGGTGCTAGGGTTTTGTGTTTGAAATTCGCTGCGCTGGTTAGTTTTCTCCTCATATGATTCTATGTAGCCATAATTCTTTTTACATGGTAATGATCTATAATTTTTTTCGATTATTTTGAGAAATTAAGTTCTAACGATCATTGAATTAGTTTAATCAGCTGCATACGATCTGCGGATTAATTGATATTTTGGTTTAATTTCGTTACTTTAAGCCTTCTTAGTTTAATCAGTTTAACGATCATTGAATTAGTTTAATCGCTGAAATTTGTGATATATACAAATAATGTTTGTGCAATCTGTATGGATGAGTTGTGTTCGAGTTTGTGGTCTGTTAGTTTGCAGAAATATTACTTATATGAACGAATTTTCTGGTGGATTAGTATTTTTGTTATAAAATCTACTCGTGCATGGATGATTATCTATTTGTGTGATTTGGAAAAAATATAACGTTACTAATGAACTCATTTTAGGATGAAGGGAGGAATAGTTTTATTATTTTCGGTGTTTTGTATCTTAAAAACGCTGTTAATTAGTTTTGTTGTTTACTTGTTTTATCCTCTGAAGATTTTGTTTAATTTTGTGTTTGGGATGTAAGGCATAACAACTAGCTAGAGATCTTGAATTAACTCTAGTCATTTAAATGGAATTACTATTTAAAAAAATAGGATGCATTATACTTCAAGGCTTAATTGATCAAACATGTATTGTCATTCTCAATGTAAGTTTCTCTGAAAATTGAGCACATTTAAGTTGCTATTGGATTATTTGTTGAGCAGGTTATATGTATTGTATTGATGTTGTAATCTATTATTTGTTGAATTGTTGGTGGATATATTTTGTTTCTTTAGAATTTAGATGTGCTGATATTTTTCTTATATCATTTGAGCTTATATTTGTCTCGAGGTAATTCATTTTTGCTGCTAATAAAGTGAATATTGTTATTGATCTGTATCTGTAGTTTGGTCCACTGTGAAGTTCTGTCTAGTAGCTTCTTAAGTTGTTGGAGAGAGTGCTTCTTAAGTTGTTGGAGAGAGTGCCCTTTTTTCTTTAGTAATTTTAGTTCTGATAGGTTATTTGTTTTTAATTTCAATCCGCAGTTACTTGCTTCATTATGGGTAAGGAGAAGGTTCACATCAACATTGTGGTCATTGGCCATGTGGATTCTGGAAAGTCAACCACCACTGGTCATCTCATCTATAAGCTGGGAGGTATTGACAAAAGGGTGATTGAGAGGTTTGAGAAGGAAGCTGCTGAAATGAACAAGCGTTCATTCAAGTATGCCTGGGTTCTTGACAAGCTCAAGGCTGAGCGTGAACGCGGTATCACCATTGATATTGCTCTGTGGAAGTTTGAGACCACCAAGTACTACTGCACTGTCATTGATGCCCCTGGACATCGTGATTTCATCAAGAATATGATTACTGGAACTTCCCAGGCAGACTGTGCTGTGCTTATCATTGACTCCACCACTGGAGGTTTTGAAGCTGGTATCTCCAAGGATGGGCAGACCCGTGAGCATGCCTTGCTTGCTTTCACACTTGGTGTCAGGCAGATGATCTGTTGCTGCAATAAGGTCAGTTGTTTTGCACATTATTTGTTAAAATTTGTAGGTTTATCGTTTCTTGGTTTTAAGTTTTATTTCCTTTTCTATGTAGATGGATGCCACAACTCCCAAGTACTCCAAGGTTAGGTACGAAGAAATTGTGAAGGAGGTGTCATCCTATTTGAAGAAGGTGGGATACAACCCTGATAAGATTGCCTTTATTCCCATCTCTGGTTTTGAAGGCGACAACATGATTGAGAGGTCTACAAACCTTGACTGGTACAAGGGTCCTACCCTACTTGAAGCCCTTGACCAGATCAGTGAGCCCAAGAGGCCCTCAGACAAGCCCCTTCGTCTCCCTCTCCAGGATGTGTACAAGATCGGTGGTATTGGAACCGTGCCAGTGGGACGTGTTGAAACTGGTACCATCAAGCCTGGGATGGTTGTGACTTTCGGCCCATCTGGCTTGACCACTGAAGTCAAATCTGTCGAGATGCACCACGAGGCTCTTCTAGAGGCTCTTCCAGGTGACAATGTTGGGTTCAATGTAAAGAATGTTGCTGTTAAGGATCTCAAGCGTGGTTATGTTGCCTCAAATTCCAAAGATGATCCCGCCAAGGAGGCTGCCAATTTCACTTCTCAAGTCATCATCATGAACCACCCTGGGCAGATTGGAAATGGATATGCTCCTGTGCTTGACTGTCACACTTCCCACATTGCTGTCAAGTTTGCTGAACTTTTAACCAAAATAGACAGGCGGTCTGGCAAGGAGCTTGAGAAGGAGCCTAAGTTTCTGAAGAATGGTGACGCGGGGATGGTCAAGATGGTTCCCACCAAGCCCATGGTGGTCGAGGCTTTCTCCGAGTACCCTCCACTTGGCAGGTTTGCTGTGAGGGACATGAGGCAGACTGTTGCTGTGGGAGTCATCAAGAGCGTGGAGAAGAAAGATCCCACTGGAGCAAAGATCACAAAGGCTGCTGCCAAGAAAAAGTGAACCGTGCAGGTGCAGCCTTCTTTAGGAGGCCGTTATCATATTTCTAATAAAGACTTTGTTTTTATTTGTAGTGTCGTCGTTGCATGTTTAGGAAGTCATTCACTCTGTTTCTGTTTCTGTTTCTGTTTCTGTTTCATGGGTGTGCCGTTACCAGGTACCTGGTCTCAATACTGGGTGCTTGACCGGCGGTGGCGTGGTTATTGTCTACTGTCTATTGTGTTTTTCTCTTTATGATGAAACTGGTTTTTGTGTGTGATGTCTACCTGTGGGCTTACACATGATATAATATATTATAATTTCTGTTATGGAGATGTGTTGTTATTGCATATTTGAAACCATCTTATAGCTTTATTTTGTTCCTTTTTTCTTTGATGGAATTATATTCTCTCAAAAAAGTTCCAGTGTTCTAATTAAAGGCAAAAGGCTCTACTATAATGTTAGTAGAAAACAGGTCTATCAATGTGATTAAGCAGCTCCAGTTTTCTATGTAGATGGCTGCTTCTTAACTTCTACATTTAGTATCGTGAAGCACTATATGATGTGGTCTTAGCTAATTATCTTCATGTTGTTTACTATGTTTGGAAAGGTCATACTCGGAAACAGGGTTCCTCTTCCATTTTTTGAAGACATATTTCAGTATTCTTAAAAACATCTGTTTCGACTTTTGAGGATGTAAAATTATTCTTGCTGAGTACTATCGGGAATGCTAGGGTTTCAAATGAGATCCAAAATGTCATATTATTTGCTGCAAGGGTACTTTATTTCACAAAATTTGAGATTGCAATTGGATCCTAGCAGTAAGGCTATGCACAGAACAGGTTACCATATGCATATCTAAAACCTATGTTACAATAATAATTAGTCAGTGTAGTTACTCCATTGCTGTCAGCCTGTCACAGAGCAGAAGCAGGTTATTTCCTCTGCTCCTTGAAGATTGTTGTTGGTCACAAAAGCAAAAGACTGGTGAGGTAGAAAAAGTGCAAAAACTTAAAAAGATAGTAATGCTACTTTTGGACTTTAGAGTGAAGAAATAAAATGAAAGAAGAAATGAAATGATTATCATCTCAAGGGTATGTTTTGTTGATAGTAGGTGGTGCAGTAAGATGACATAATTGTCACATTCATCCATTTCACACTCTTACCCATGAAATAAAATTAAGAGAATAAAAGAATGATTTATACTCTAGAAAGATCAAGAAATACACTATTTTTCATTAAATTTCTTTTTCCGTTACTTCATTTCAAACATAGCACAAGGTAATTATCAAAACCTTCCGTAAAAATCACACTTGATAATCACATGTTGAAATGTGCAATTGCAAGCCAGAGGACAATTTGCTATACTAATAGTGGTGGTCAGAGAGAATGGTAAAAGCAAACATTCCTGCCAATAAAATTTCACTTATCTACATATATTTAAGCTTAGTTTGCTGCAATAGTTCAAAACTTATACATGACTAAAAAGCAACAATGAGAGTATCAACACTATCAGTATTTTCATTCCTGGAAAATTTTTACTATGCAACTTTAGAAAGCTCTCGACATTTGAATCAACACAATGGGCAGAATCCCAGCATGTACCGTTCTAAAAGCCCAATCAAAAAGAGAAAACCACCAAATTATTAAGATTTGAACTATCACACTCCACTAGTCCAACATAACCGGAAAAATAAAAACAAGGATAAGTAGCAATGTTCTCAAAAGAGGCTGTATGGGTGCAGCCTGATGTGAAACGGCAAGCATTTGGCATGTTTGTGTTAATGAGATCCAACTACAAGTTCTTAAAAGCAGACTCCTGAGATCCTTTTTGTGGAGTCAGTCTTGCCAACAGAGCCTTGTTATGACAGTGCTCAGCATCAACAAAGTAGAAGTTTCCATTGGCCTTGAAAGTCACGAAAGGCCTGTTGGTCTCTGGTGGCCTGATATCGGAAAACTTAATAGTTTTTGGAATATGTGATGCCAGCCATGACAACATCTCCACATCGAAGGTGTCTGAACCTGGTTGCCACCTGAGCTTATGAATGTAAGGGCTCACAAACCAGTGAAGTGCAGCAGTGGTAGAAGCACTTAAGAATATTACCGAGGATGCCACCGCACCCTTCAGGATCACATTCATGTCTGGAGATGTCATGAAGGTTATCACAGGTCCCAAAGACACCGAGAGACAGCAGGTGGAAAGAGAGAGAAGCTTCACTTTCTTGATAGTACTTGAGATTGGACCATGATAAACAACTCCAGTTTCTTTTTCATTCTCCTCAACCTCTCCCCCTTTACGAGGTCCTATGCTGATCTTGTTGTCGTCTTCCGCAGCAGCGGATCTAGAAGCCCATCTTTTCTGGGCAGCAGCAAGCTTTGTTGCAGAGTTGATGGTGGTGTAATCAGTTGCAGTCTGGAGCCGTGTTCCAAACCTACAAGGATGATAACCTGAAGCAGCAAAGTATTGTCAAACATAGTAATAGTTTTAATGATGGTTGATCTTGGCTGCAGCGTAGGATAGCAACACACCTTAAGCTACATATGGATTGAGGTATTAAAAATTGATTTGGAGTTAGGTGGTGTTTGATAAAATTGAGTAATTAAGATCTGAATGGTTAATACATCTTAATAAATTAGAACATCTGAATGAAATAACATTTGAATCTAAAAAACTGTTTGATAACTAAAAAGTGTAAAACATCTTAATGACACTATTTTACCATTTTAACTTCTGAGTTATTTAAAAATTTTATTTGAATGATCTTAAAATTTGAAATTGAAGGAGTACAATATTTATTGAGGCTATTTTTGTCCATAAATTTTAAATAAACTATTAAGAGGCAGCTCTTAATAATTAAGATTTGAGTTTCTGTCTTAACGATTAAGAGGCATTAAGAGGCAAAAAAAAAAATTTACCAAACAAGATTTGTCTCTGACCGAATCAGAGGCAGGTAAATTAAGAGGCATTCAGACACAAACAAACACCACCTTAGTCATTCAAGGAGTATAGCTCCAATTCAGAACTATTAATATGCATTCAAATACAATATGACAATTTTATATTATACTTGTATTTCTTATGGTACAAGTTGGAAATATTTTGACAAATCCTTTGATTTGCTAATATCAACTTTTTGCACAGGGTTTAAATAGATATGGGTAGAAAATAGAAATAAGGATAGATTGTTAACTATGATATTTATTTTCATGCTTATTTAAGAAAAGCCAATAATAGAGTAGAAAAGCACTGGAATTATCTAAACAAATTAACAAAGATAGAAACATGCTTTTTATGTGTCAAGAAAAATAACAACATGCTTATTCCTGACTTCACTCTGTAGTGGTCATCTAATTTAACAAAGTGAAAAACAAATGTTTGATTCTATACCATCTTCTTAAAATTAGAGCATTCACCCATAACCATTTTGCATTGAATTTTCCTGCACAACCAACCATAAACATTATCTTTTAAAATTCGCAATTACATTCACTATGAACCCGATTAAAGAAAAAGAAAATTACCAGTGTATATATGATTAAACTCATCTATTCCAACATTTACACACTCAATCGATGGAAAAAGTACTCCCCTTTCTTTCATATAAGTTAGCAGACCTTGCAAAAAGTAAGTTGGGTTCTTATATAATATATATTATGGATTAATTGAAAAAACCAAAAACACATGACCTACTTTTAATATAGGTCAAATAGCTTGCACCTAAATAGTTATAGGCCCAATCTAGGTAATACATATTTCAACTTTTAATAACCAATAACTAGAAGAAGAAATAGTCCGAAACATGTACCAGTTGCACATGAGAATTTGGATCTTTTTAGTTGTATATCTATTTTTCTCTTTCTTATTTGTTTTGCTTTTTTTCTTTTTTTCTTTTCCTTTTGTGGGAAAAAAAGATTTACTTTAATTAAATTTTAACCTAATTAACAAAAAAATAAAATAAAATCTTAACCTATAATTAAGTTTTTGCTTGAAGAAGTCTGAATAGTTTATTATTTAGGAGCCCCATCATCAACTTTTCCGAATGAAGATGAACATATGAAAGGAATGAAAATAGCAATCCACTAATATTGAGACTTATCAGTGCCCTAATCTTCACCAGAATATGTTCAATTTGGTACCAGCACCCTACAGTGGAAGAGAAGTAGTACAAATTAACAATAAACTAGTACTATAGAATATGGATGGTTTGCTGCATAGTCTTCCCCAAAATATGGTAGAAATAGGGGTTTCAACAATAAGGACATAACTAGAAGGCATGTTCCACTGAGGTTCAGGGTCAATTATGTTTGCAAATGGCCAGAAAAAGCAAGCAGCACAAATTCAAAGGAATGGTTTTGGGGCTTCAATAGAGGCAACAGAAGGTAAACTCCGATAAAGGGTTTGGAGTTCTTGGTCGTGCCCCTTCATCATCATCACCACCACCTCCTCCTCACCCTTCTTCTGTTTTCTATTCCCCTATGATGGTTCCAATTGTAAGAATAAAGGTTGGAGGGTTAGTAGTCAAGACTTTCGTGGGTGAGAGGCAGAGAGAAGTCAGCAAGTCTTTAAATTGAGATTTGCCGATTTGTAATGAGTGAATAGATTTGGGATGAAAGCAGTTAACTAGTTTGGGTCTATATTTTTATTTTTATTTTTTTGTTAATATAGGTCTAAACTATGTCTAACCTATTTGTATTAAGTAGGTTCAAACCAACAATCTAGGTTGGTTGGGTTGACCTAGTGGATTTAAGCTTATTTTTCTAGGTCTAGCTGGACCTGACTACAACAACATTTGCTTCAGTAAAACATATATCTTTATTATGCTAAAAACTTATATAACTTTGAATAAGCATAGCATAAAAAGTTGAAATCCACTGAGTCAACGCAACCTACCTTAATTTTATTGGTTAGGTACCTACTTAACGATATGACTAGATATTGTTTAGACCTATAGTATGAAAAACAAACATAGAACCAAACTATTTAACTACTTTCAACCCAAACATATTAAACTCATATATATATATATATATATATATATATATGTATCTGACATGTGAGGCTAACCCAACCACAGTTGGTAATGGAATCTTTATCTAGCTAACTCATCTACAACCGTCCATAGGGAGATCGTACGTATTAGTCAATTCATTTAGTTGTTTGACATATTATATGGAGGATAAGAGAAGCAATATGCCAAACGATTTTCTCAAAGTTGAATAGACATTTTTGTCCACGTCCAACATATAGTATATCGGAAAGTAAATAGCTACAATCAGAATAATATTCGAACAAGCGCAAAAAAATCGCTTTGTTGACTAGTAAAGCACGTCCGATCTCACAATGGACAGCTATAAATGAGTTAGCTAGATAATACCTTATAACCAACTACGGATATATATATATATATATATGTATAGTTTTAGTTATTAGTCTTTAGTTCCTAGTATTCATTACTATTCTATTTTCTCTTCACTCCCCTTAGCAATGCCGAAAAGTGGAAACCAATTGAGAGCCTCTTAGGGATGGCAATGGGGCGGGGGCGAGGGCGGGGATTACACATCTCACCCCATCCCCGGTCTCATAAAAATTCTTCATACCCGCCGCATTCCCCATGGGAATTAAAACTTAATTATATATATATATATATATATATATATATAGTTTTCGTTATTAGTCTTTAGCTCCTAGTATTCATTACTATTCTATTTTCTCTTCACTCCCCTTAACAATGCCGAAAAGTGGAAACCAATTGAGAGCCTCTTAGGGATGGCAATGGGGCTGGGGCTGGGGCGGGAATTACACATCTCACCCCATCTCCGGTCTCATAAAAATTCCCCATACCCGCCGCATTCCCCATGGGGATTAAAACTTAATGACCATCCCCATCCCCACGGGGAATTTATATCACTGCGAAGGATTAATATTTTGTGAAATTTTTAAATAAAAAAGCAATTTTAGTTATATTTACAATAGTTCATACATGAAAATTAATTATATTTTAGCCATACATGAAAAAATTAAGAAAAATCAAATAATAATAATATATATATACACAAACACAAGGACATATATTTTAATTATGTAATATATAATAATATAAATATTAATTTAATTAGTATATAACTATTCGGGGGTGGGGGCGGGTACGGGACGGGGATTGGGGCGCGGGGAAGCAAATACCATCCCCTCCCCATCCCCATAAATAACAGTCGGTGATTCTACATCCCCGAGCCCATCCCCAGTCAAAGTCAAAATCACCATCCTCATTCTGAGCGAGGCGAGGGAATCACTGTGGGGACGAGGCAAATTGTCATCCCTAGGTCAACCTCTGCACCTCTTCAACTATCAGCTTCCCCTCCGATTCAAGTTACGATAGCTGCTAGAAATTGGTAATCGACTAAGGGTATCCGCTCCTCTTCAGCTCTCAACTTCCCTCACCTTCGCTTCTTCTAGCGACAGAGAAGATAAAGTGAAAGTCGATGAAGTTGTTGCTCAACATTACAATTCAAAGGAGCATGGGCCAGTTATGTTAATCTGGTGATTCAATAGCTGCGGGGTGGGGTCTGCAGCAGTATGCTAAGGAAGTGGTTAATTTAGGAGCTGCCTATTTTTTCAGTTTTGAACTCCATTTCTTTATTAAATCTTAATTAGGTATTGATTTTGATAAGTGAATTTGGGGCGAGGTTTGGATATGGAGGATAGGTTTGGATATGAAGGAGACGCTGATGGTGTTGGGCTTAAATATGGGTTCACTCGATTCAGCCAACAACTATATAGGTCCAAATTATATAACCTGTATTAAAATTTGATTATGTATTTTAGTTTTGAAGTAACCAATAATCTATATTATGAAATCCAAGGCCAACCCAACATACATTTTCCTAAGTTCAGCTGATTTTCAACTTCAAAGCAAAACTCTACATCAACTTATATTTGTCAGCCCAAGTTCAGTTTGGCTGTTAGTCTAACTTCGCAGAAGAACTCTACATCAAGGGGTACCGCTATCTGACTTAAAACCGTAAGGATTGCAGATGCTGCATAAGGCAATTTGCCAAAAGGGAGAAAGAGAGAAAGGGAGAAAAATATTCAAGACAGATACCAACTCGTTCAAGAACATTGGAAACTATGCATCTTCTTTCCGAAAACTAACCTTTTGGGTCCATTTCAAATGATTAACCTAGCTACCATAATTGCTAGTGACACACAGAACTGATACAAATTTAATAACCCATTTCTTCTAAAGTTGAATAATTGTATAACACAAACCATACAAATAGCAGTAGCTCTCAATTACTGGATTCAAAGATAGTTTTTTGTTCTAGAGTGTATAGTCAATTTCCGACCAAAAATTATAATCAGCTATAATAACATTACAAGGCGCAAATTAGAAATGTAGATAATTAGAGATGGAGAAAGAGATCACCAAACTGTAATTTAAAAAGAAATGTATAGAGGAAGAAAAAGGCGGACCTGAGTGGAGATTCTTGGAAGCGAGACGCTGACGGGCTTGTGATCGAACCAGCTGAAAAAGAGCCCCTCTTCCCATTTCTCACTCTCTCTCCCAATTTAATTCTTTTGGGTGTGATTTACTGAATCTCTCTGTAGGCTGTAGCTGTTGTTACTAGGGTTTTGTTTTATATACTAGGGTTTTTGATCATCAAATTATTATAAGAAATAAGAGAAATTTAGCATACAAAATTGGGTATTTGGTTTGGTGGTATGATTCTGTCTTAGGGTGCGTGATGTCCAGAGTTCAATCCTCAGCATGTCCCTTGTTATCTTATCTTTTTCTCTTGATATTTTTACACGTGTGATTAATCTATTTAAAAAATCTATAATAACAAATATAAAAAATACATATCATCTGCTTTAGTAGAAACTAAAAGACAATCGGGATAATTCCTAATTGGCATCTTTATTAACGTGAGAATTAGTAAATATTTAGGAGTGAGGTGGAGAGAGAATTTCTCTCTCTAGGTCTCAAACTAGTTTCTTGCAAAATGAATGAATGCAGTGGAAAATGTATGGGTTTTCTAATATTAATAGTATGTGATGTTAGGTGAATATTGTTATGCACCGTGATTAGTGATGACGACTTGTGTCTCTCGGATATAAGTCTTTAACATGGGTTCCTGTTTCTTGAAATCTGTTTGAAATCTGTACAAACGTTTTCATGATGGTTAATGGTTTATGTCGTTGTGGGACGCTTTTAGCGATTGTTTAGTGAAAGAAATAAGTTGTCGATTTAATTGAATTTCAAGTGTAAAAAGTGTCTAAACTTGTCTTACCATTTGAACCTCAAGTGTAAAAAGTGTCTAAACTTGTCTTACCATTTGAACCTCCCTCTTATAGCCCAAAACCCATAATCTCTATCCCTTCCGCTTGTCACATCAAGGTCATGGTTATGTGGGTTGGTAGGTAGCGTCTCATTAGATGATAGTCGCGTTGCTCGAGGAGCACAATGGAGCCCTCGGTTAGAGGACTTGTGCCTTACTTCCTCAACACGCTATCCACCAAGCGGGTCGCTCCTATAAGTCTTCGACTTGGGTTTAGTCGGGGAAGTTAGGGCCTTTCTTGCCTATATTCCAACAGTTAGAATGAAAAGTTTAAGATGTCCATGAGTGAAATGATATCAATACCTTTCAAATTAATACAAAATGTCGCTTTTTGATTGATCATCATATTTTTATATCCTCATAGTATCAAATTTTATAGGGCAAATGACAAAACTGTCTCCCCAAGTTTGGACGAAAATCAATTTGATACTCAAAGTTTGGAAATCTGCAATCAAGACCTCCAAGTATTTTGAAACAACAAAAGTGTTCCTTTTGGCCAGACCGGTCAATTTTTCGCCAGAAATTGCCACGTGTCAAGGAGAGAGGAGAGAGAAAATAAAAAAAATTATTTTTTATTTTTTCTGATTATTTTTTTTTCTTTATCAATTTTCTCCTTTCTCTCTCCTTTTCTCTCTCCTCCCTTCGCCTTCTCTCTTTCTCTATCCTCCCTCCGCCTTCTCTCTATTCTCTCTCCTCTCTCCTGCTCCTCCTTTTCTTTCTCTCTTTTCTCTCTCTTCTCTTCCTCATCTCTCTCTTCCTTCTTTCTCCATTTACTTAATTAATTAATATTTTAATATTTTATTTTAAATTGTAATAATTTTTTGGAGTGTATATACTTGTATAAAATCATAATACATGTATGCATACATTTAAAATGTATAATACATAAAAAAATATCAATGGTAAGAAGAAAAAATTAAAAACAAGATCATAACTTACTTATAAAAAAATAATTACAAAATAATAACAAAATCAACAAATTAAATACATTCCTTTTCTTTTTTCTTATTTTTTTTATCAAATAGAATCTATTAAATAAGAATCTTTTGATTTTTTGATAGATTCTACTTGATAAAGAAAAAGAAAAAAAATAAGAAAAAAAAAGAATTTATTTAATTTTTTGATTTTAATATTATTTTATAATTGCTTTTTTTATAAGTAAGTTATGATCTTGTTTTTAATTTTGTCTTCTTACCATTGATTTTTTTTATGCATTATGCATTTTAAATGTATGCATACATGTATTATGATTTTATTTAAGTATATACACTCCAAAAAATTATTATAATTTAAAATAAAATATTAAAATATCAATTAATTAAGTAAATGGAAGAAGAGGGGAAGAGAGAGAAAAAGAGAGAGAAGAGAGAGAAAATGAGAGAAAGAAAAGGAGCGGGAGAGAAAAGAGAGAAGGCGGAGGGCGGAGGGAGGAGAGAGAAAGGAAAAAATTGATAATGAAGAAAAAAATTAGAAAAAAGAAAAAATATTTTTTTATTATTTTCTCTCTCCTCTATCCTTGACACGTGGTAATTTTGGGCAAAAAATTGATCGGTCCGGCAAAAAGGAACACTTTTGTTGTTTCAAAATACTTAGAGGTCTTGATTGCAGATTTTTAAACTTTGAGTATCAAATTGATTTTCGTCCAAACTTGGGGGGACAGTTTTGTCATTTACCCAATTTTATATATATGCCTAAGTATTTTCGTTTTTCACTTATTAATTATAAAAAATATTAGCTATTGACTTTATTAATACATGAGTGCAATTAAAAATAATAATCAATATTTAAATAAGAGTTGTAAAATATGGATGAGAAAATATAGGAAATATTTTAAGGATAAAGAGCGAAAGAGGAAAAGAAAGTTAAAAAAGTGAAACATCCTCAATAAAGCAATTATTTTTCAGGCAAAAAGACTAATTTGGTCTCGACATGTACTCGTGGTTTAATTTCATTTAAGTCCTCTATCATTTTTTTCTTTCAAAAATCTCCTTATACTAACTATATTTTACAGTATTAATATAATCCTCAAACGCTATCACTTCATTAAATAAGTTAACAAGGCATTAAAAAAATGGTAAGATGTAATATTTTTTTAATTCCATATATGTGAAATTAAGGATAATAATGTCCTTTTTCATATCGTTCTTCTCAAATGATTATTAATCTATTTGAAAACTAAGTTTCTCAATTAATCGATAAAAATGGTCATACTTAATTTGCATAATTTTATTCTAATTTTTTAAATAACATTTTTGTACTTTATAATAATTCTTAAGTAGTTTTCAATATATATTATTGCACTAATTAAAATAAAATAAATTTAGTATCAATTTTACGAATTTTAAAATTTCACAAATTAACTGAAAAAAGGGAACTTATTTTTTTTAAATAGATAATATAACAAAGGAAATTATTGTCCTTAATCTCACATGCTTGGAATTAAAAGAATTACATCTCAATATTTTTTTTCTTTTTTTATGTCATATAAGATTATTAATGAGGTTGCAGTGTTTGATAACTATATTAAATATTTAAATGTTAATACTTTAAAAAAAAGTCCTTTTGCCTATTTTATACTCTCATTTAATAAAACTAGTCTGATTACTTGTACGAGACCAGGGGCGGATCCAGCTTAAAAGTTGAGGGGGGCATATTCGAAAAAAAAATTCCTTAAGAATAAAAATTTAATAAAATGAATCACAAAATTAAATAATTTTTAAATATTATTTACAATAACATTTTTCGAGGTTTCATTGCTTGAAATTGTTGCATGATAACCTCATTTTTAATAGTTACAAAAATATCACGTTCAATATATGTTACTAAACAATCATTCATCCATTCATCTCCCATTTGGTTACGTAGTTCATTCTTCACGATATTCATGGCTGAAAATGTCCTTTCAAATTTTGTACGTTTAGTTGTTGTAACCCAATTCAAATTTTGTACGTTTAGTTGTTATAACCCAATTACGTATGTCCATGCCTGACAATTAATAAATATTTAAAAACTAATTCAACATCAAAACAATCAATAAACAATCTCAATTAATTTAAACCACTAACAAGTAACAAGTAACATTACAAAATAAATTATAAAATTTAAAGAAAGTAAAAATAGAATATAACACATACTTGAAGAACTTTTATTTGATGGAGTTCTCTTCATTGTCATTGTAATGTTACTTTGAGAAGTAAAAAGCCCTAATTTTATAAAATTATAAAAAAGAATAATTCATAAGCAATTACAAAAATTCCTAAAGCAATTGTTAAATTTGTGAAATTAAAAAACTAAAATTAAAATATACTTTTTGAAATTATTTCAATTGCGAATTTGGAGACTTAAAGTATTGGAGATTTGGAGACTTGGAGTTGCTCACGTTGTTGCTTGCTCTCGCCTCTGTTGCTGAAGTCTGAAAACTGAACAGATGAAAATGGAAGAGTTGGCTACTGCCCACCGCATTTTCAACTTTAAAATAAAAGCAAGAAGTACTAGCAAAAGAAAGGAAAGAATAAAATATTTAAAATAAAAGCAATAAGTACTATCAAAAGGAAGTGGAATGTGGGTTTGGTCTAGTAGTCCATTACTTTAAGATATTTAAGTCTAAAGCATGAATTTCATTTTGGACCCTTCTAAATTTTTTTTTTACAGGTGCCCCTCAAAGTTGAGTGGGGGCAGGTGCCCCCCTACCCCAACAGTAGATCCGCCCCTGTGCGAGACACGAGCCTATTATTAGCAACTTAAAACAAAACATAGTTGATATATTCATTTATTTGTTATTAAAAAGTGAATTTGTAACAATATATACTAAGAAACAATCAATTATACTAAGTAATAAACTACTATCAATTAGCAAATAATAAAAATAAAATTTAAGATATTTTAAAATTTAAAATTAATATTATTCATTTAAATTTTAAAACAATAAATTTTATAACTAATATTACTTTTTTAGATAATTTATAATATTTATAATTATATTAAAAAAAATTATATGAGTTCATTTAAAATTTGTGAAAATATATTAAGTTTGTTGAAAATGAGAGATCGTACCTTTTTATTATAAAATCTCACGTAAACAAAGAGTAAAATTAAAGAATTTCTTAAAATTAGCATAGCAAATGTAACACAATATTTTAATAAGAAATATTAACAAATAAATAAAAAGTAAAACCAAATAAAAGACAAAAAAACAAGGTAGCACATACTATATATGTGAGAGAGAATCAAAATACAAATAGATTAATGGAGAGGATAAAATAAATCAGAAATAATTGTGAGTAGGTTAAGGTTTCTATAATATATAATGTCAATTTTTACGTATTAAAGTGGAATGCTATTATGTTATGCTAATGTTAATCTAATATATTTTCATATAAAATCAACTTGTTAAGTTATTTGGAAAGTCACAAAATAAAAATTAGAAATCAATTAAAGTAAATTACAAACCAATCAAATTTGAGATAAAAAAAAATAAGAATTAGTAATTTATTTGACGTAGGAAATTCGACCTAATATTTAATTCAGTCAATAACTCATCATTACTCTAATTATAAATAATTATGTTAGGCTAATGTTAATCTAATAGATTTTCATATTGTTAACGCCAAATTTTGTACGCCTGTTGAAATCACCGAAACAACGGGTAACCGAGCAAAAAAGCGTTATCAATGGAGAACCAAAAAATATTGCTGGAATAATTGATATTTGATGAGGGGTATTGTAGTATCGGGTTTATAAAATACTCTTAACTAAATATACACAATGAGATACCATTAAATGAGAATTTAATAACACAAAGATTTTACGTGGAAACCCAATTGGGAAAAAACGACGGGGAGAAATCTCAGAAATTCACTATATAAAAATATTGTACAAATTGGAGAAAATAATATTAGTAATTATTTTCTCTCTTCCTCACTTTTTTTTATAACTCAATTGAGCTATTTTTCTCTCCACTTTTAGAATTTTTGGACTAATTCCTCTCGGATATTTTCTCTCTTCTACTGCTTGCTACTACTGAACTTGATTTGTGAATTGGTCAGTTGCTCAAATGAAGTAGTGCCTTTTATAGGCAAGAGGGGGGCACACCAAAGGAGGAAATTAGGCTACCATATCACATCTAGTATGCCATATTTGACAACTTTTGCTGATGGCTTCCATGAAAAGATATACCCATGAGAAACACACCCCAACATTGCCCCCCACTCTCCTGTTATAAAAATTTATAATAGGAGAGTAATACAAAAAGACCAATCTGGTAGATAACATTCGATACAGATTTATTTGGGTCAAAGACATTTTTGATATATGTAGAACCCGTATTCAGTAAGGCAAGAGAGACTATTGGTGTGAATTATATGAGAATGAATTTGACATTGTTATAAGCGTTTGTTTTGCTCGCATAGTTTCCTCTGTTATATGGATTGTTTTGTTAAGTTCTGTCTCCTTTTCTTGATAGGCACGATCTTCCCGACATTCCCAATCACCGACCTTATAACTTCAGATAAATATTGAACTTCTTCTTTTTGTTATGTCCGTTAGTGCCTTATCACACCGAAAGAATGAAAATAACCAACCTTATGACCATCAAAAATAATAAAATAATCAACCTTATCACCGCTGAAATGTAGATAGTCCATCCCGAAGAACGTTGTCCGTTCGGGAGAACGTTTGTCCGTCCCGAAGAAAGTTGTCCGTTCGAGAGAACGTTTGTCCGTCCCGAAGAACGTTGTCCGTTCGGGAGAACGTTTGTCCATCCCGAAGAAAGTTGTCCGTTCGAGAGAACGTTTGTCCGTCCCAAAGAAAGTTGTCCGTTCGGGAGAACGTTTGTCCGTCTCGAAGAACGTTGTCCGTTCGAGTGAACGTTTGTCCGTCTCGAAGAACGTTATCCGTTTGAGCAGGCCTTATCCAAATCGGTGTAATCAATGTACATCCTCAAATTCCCATTCTGGACGTTTTTCTCAATCAGATTCTTTAGTTGCCAACAGTCCTCTGTAGAGTGTCCGACATTCTGATGGTAATTGCAGTATTGGGTCAGATCTCCTCTCCCCGGATGACTACTGGCTGGGCACTGTTCAAAGTATGGCTTGTCTCGGATTTCCTCCAAAATCCTGCCCCGATTAATATTAAGAGGAGTATAAATTTTATTGACATTTTGGTTCGGGAATGGAGGTCGACCGGTTCCCGAACTTCCGTTGTTGAACTCTCTCTTTGGTTGTGTCTCGAACCTAGAATTATAACTCCTATCCCGATCCATTGGCTTTTCCGGTGTATGCGTCTGCGGCTTCAGGTTCCTCATAGCCTCATCGATCGCAATGAATCTTTCAGCCCTTTCATATGCATCAGAAAGATCCTTCAAAGGATTGAACATCACATCTTTCATTAGTTTCTTGTTCCGCCCCATATCCAATCCCGTTGTGAAAAATCCCAGTGCTTGTATCATGTTTAGATCAGTGATCGTTCCTACCGCATCTCGGAACCTCTGCACATACTGGCTTAACGACTCGCCAGGTTTCTGCCTGATCTGCATTAATGACACAGTTAATTTCCCCCTCCGCTTATTACTTCCGAATCGTTCATGAAACTTGTCGCACAACTCTTTCCATGAATTGATACAATTCGGGGGCAAAGACATGAACCACTGTTTCGCAGATTTTTTGAGTGTCGTTACGAAGATTCGACACATGCCCGCCTCCAAATGATTGTAGTAGTCCATGACACTTTGGTATGAATGAGTATGATCATAAGGGTCTCCTGTGCCATCGTACATATCCAGTGACGGTAACTTCTTTTTAGGATCAACTCTTTCTTGAGTAATGGCAAGAGAAAAAGGAGGTTTCAGATCCACCACCCTTAGTTCTGCCCTTGTTATATCTAGTCTCTGCTCCAGTTCTGCTAGCCTATTTAATATGGCTTCAGGAACGGCTGCCTGTGGGATTACTTGTTGTTCTTCTTGAGGTTGTTCCACCCTTGCATGGACATGATGCCTCCTATCAATTGGAGATCGAGTTCGTCTCCGATAGTGTTGGTCAAGTGGCCCGGCCCGCCTTTCGTTGTCTTGCGTCATACGACCTTGAGGATGGTATTGAGTTGTTGAACTGGGTTGCCTTATGTCACCTGAGCGCCGTTCGGATCGGCTAGGTCTCCTTATATCATCTTGGTGCGCCGTTCGGGGTCGACTATTGGGAGTCACTTCCCGTTCTCCGCCCACCACTGTAGCAACTGTTTCTCTCTGTCTCCTTAGATCAGTCAGATGTGCATCCCACTCCTGTTGCCGGTGGCGTAAAAACTCCAACTCCGTCTCTGCTTCCTTGATCATTCGTAGTCTGATTCGGTCTTGCTGGCTAGGTTGACTTGATCCCCTGTCCTCATCCTCCAAAACAAGTGTCTGTTGATTTGTCCTCCTCCTATGCAGATCCTGATCCAGAATGGTTGTTGGTGTGAAAAGTTGTCTCCGTACAGGATCAGACCGTGTTATGATGGGGCCAAACCGTGCTGCGTTGGGGCCAAGTCTATCTCTAACTGAGCTTCTGTGTGAATCTCCGTTATTCTCCATATCAATAATTTTCTAGACAAAGATGGTGATTTGGAATCAAATACCAATCAAGGCCCTCCTTCTGGCGCCAATGTTAACGCCAAATTTTGTACGCCTGTTGAAATCACCGAAACAACGGGTAACCGAGCAAAAAAGCGTTATCAATGGAGAACAAAAAAATATTGCTGGAATAATTGATATTTGATGAGGGGTATTGTAGTATCGGGTTTATAAAATACTCTTAACTAAATATACACAATGAGATACCATTAAATGAGAATTTAATAACACAAAGATTTTACGTGGAAACCCAATTGGGAAAAAACCACGGGGAGAAATCTCAGAAATTCACTATATAAAAATATTGTACAAATTGGAGAAAATAATATTAGTAATTATTTTCTCTCTTCCTCACTTTTTTTTATAACTCAATTGAGCTATTTTTCTCTCCACTTTTAGAATTTTTGGACTAATTCCTCTCGGATATTTTCTCTCTTCTACTGCTTGCTACTACTGAACTTGATTTGTGAATTGGTAGTGCCTTTTATAGGCAAGAGGGGGGCACACCAAAGGAGGAAATTAGGCTACCATATCACATCTAGTATGCCATATTTGACAACTTTTGCTGATGGCTTCCATGAAAAGATATACCCATGAGAAACACACCCCAACACATATAAAATCAACTTGTTAAGTTATTTGGAAAGTTACAATTTTAAAATTAGAAATCAATTAAAGTAATTACAAATCAATCAAATTCAAAATAATAAAAAAATAAGAATCAGTTATTTATTTGACGAAGAAAATTCGACCCATTTAACTCAGTAGCTTAACCCATTTAATTCAGCTCATCATTACTCTAATTATAATTACAGATTGTAAATTGTAATTGATTGATACGATATAGACACCCACAATAGATGTACATTTGTACAACACGATGTCGTTTCTGGGAGAGAAATCGTCGTCATCGTGAGTATATGGTACCAGTGTAACCAGTCATCATCAGAGTACCCAACTCGATCAAAGCACAGTGTACATCATCAGCTTTGGAGCTAACATTTCAAAATTGGTACCAAAATCTCTCTCCCCAATTATTTTCTTTGTATTCTTATAAATTGTGAAAAGTTGTTGGGTTTGAGTTGTCAAGATTAGGGAAGTTTTTATGGGGTTGTTTTTTTGGTTTAAAATCTTTTCTTCAAACTGATGATATGATATCATGCTGCCTGAATCATGCAATTGGCTTAGTTGTTTGGTAGGCATATGATGAAACTACTAAATAGTTGTTTTCTACTCATATTAAGGTACACTTTATACAATAATTGAAACAATTCGAGTTATATCAATCACAAATTTTATGTTTCTTTGGTTTTGTGTATTTTTCAGATGAGATTTCGACAAATACCCAATTTATGTGTTAATAGTTTATTCTGATTTAGGTTAGTTGCTACAGCTATGCATGCTTATCAGCTTTATGCGTGTCTCTGTGTTTGTGTGTGTTTTTCCTAGTTATCAAATTAAATTTCAAATGTTGGTAACCCATGCCAGAGTACCTGCAAGTTCAATTGAAGGGGAATACGAATAAATAGAATGTTTTTTTTTTAATTTTATTAACTCATTAAATTCACTCCCTTCGAGAGAAAACAAGCATATAAAAAGAGGGAATTTCTATTCCTCGCCGTTTTATTGGATGAAGAATAAACACAAATAGATGTTTTATGGTATTTTTGAGCCACCCCAGTATTTTATCTGTTATTTCTTATATTGCTCATTTTATCAAAAGTTTATCAATTTTTTTTATTCTATTCAATAGCCATCATTTAGTAAACTACCTAGAGATTGCTGATAGTTTCTGTAAACAATCTGGATAATGAAGTTGATTGTTGAATTTGTGCTTTTAATGTGACGTATATTCATGAAGAATTGCATTTGTACTTCAATAGAATCACTAAAAATACTTAAGCTTAGATAAAAAAAAAAACCAATGCGAGGATAATATGATTGTGTTAGTGAATTGCGTTTTGGTACGAAAGTTCCAAACCATGAAATTCTAAAACATTAAATTTAGTAAAATCTAAAATTTCTTTTCCTACTTGGTATTAGTAACAAGAGATTGAAACTTTTATTTCACAAGAATGATTACAACCATGTTATATGTTTTATGTTTTGCAAATGAGGAACATCTTTACATAGTTATTAAGATCAATTCTAATAGAAGGTTAAGATCAAATATGTATAACATTCCTCCAAAATGTTTAAGATATTTACAAGTTTAGTTATCACATAAATAAATCTAGAATGCTCTATCAGAAAGTTTATATTTATAAGAAAATTCTAAAAGATGTCGACTAGTGTCACGAAGTGAGCGCCTTGTGAGAGTTCAATAAGGGTTGATATGGTGTAGTATCCTGAAAACTCCTATGTTGTGATACTAACTTAACCAGATTTAACTATATTTTTATCACGTTTTGAATAAACATATTTGTACCAATAAACAATTCAAAGAAACCTAACTCTACCGTAGTCCATTCCATGGAGTGTGACGTTATCTGTTCCCATTTTCATTCCGTATATGGCATCAAACCGCAATCTAGGTAACATTGGTTTTGACTTCTCAACTTCAAATGTATAAACTAGTCAAAAAAGCCCATAAAAGTCTTTAATGCAGGCTGATTTACTATGACACCTTAGTTGTTGGTCTCATTTAAGATAAATACATGCTTACAGTTAGGACTGTCCACAAAACCGCACAAACCGAAAAAACGACCGAATTGGTGACTTACTACCAATTTACTAGACAAGACATTTTATCTATGGTTTTCTTGAGAGAAAAACCGAGTAACTATGATTGGCGCCGGTTTAACCCAAAAAAGACGTGTTTATTAATCGAATCGACCGTATTCCATATGTGTGTGTATATATATATATATATATATATATATATATATATATACATGGAATACAACTATACATGATCTGCTCCTCTTATAATCTTTGGCATCTCGCTCTGTCCTTCTCAGACTCATGCCTCTAGATCTTCATCTTACATATTCTTATGATTTTTATCTCTCTTTCTTTGTGCACTTGCAACAAATTATTCCAATCTCTCACTCTCAAATTTACTTTGAAAGGAGACTTTGAATATTCTCTAATGGAGTTTATCCTTAAGAAACTCGACATGGGTATGTTGCTATTCAAGACTCTGGCTGGGAGAATTGATAGCAACAAAGGAAAAAGATTTTATTAAATTCGATTCGAGCTTTAGATTATTTCGATGAGTTTATTAGATGAATTCTTCTACTACTAATTTTGGATAGCTATGGTACGATTAAGTTATTGTTTTGTATCTAGATAAATATTGTTTGGTAGTGTTTGATTATGATGCAAATTAGGTTGAGAAAGATTGGTTGATAGTTTTGATTATGATACATATTAGGGATCATATATACTACTTGATGCATAAACCTAAACTGACCTACTAAACCCTGGTCGGCTTCAGTGTGACAAATTTGAGAACCGTGTAGTTTGATTCGGCTCAAAATTCTGTAAAATACCGGCCGAAACCAACCCTGTACATCCCTACTTACATTCATACCTAATTTGCATATGACATTATGTTTCTAGATATATTCCCTCATTTCTTAACGGAGCTAATTCTATTGTTAAAGCTGAAACTAGGAGACAAATTGGACAAGGGCAGCATCTTTTAGTACAAATTTCCGCATTTCCACAATTAGTTACTATTCTGGTAGTTTATAGATAATCTTTCAAATGTATTTGCCATTGAAATCTGCCTTGATATTAGTTTTTCTCCTTTGCTTCTCTTGTTGCTGATCATTAAAGCTGGTAAAATTAATGGTTGACCCACCAACCCGGCCAACAACTCATAATTAAGTGGGTTGGGTTATCCACTTATCTTAGCAAATCTTAATTGGACTGGGTAAAATGGGTGATACAAAAAGTAGATAGGTTGGTGGGTGTAATTGTGGGTAATAATTGGATAAATCATTCATGAGGAAGGATTTGCTGAACGGTCAGAACTTAAGAGGGCAAATACGGAGAGAGAAGACTTGAGAAAGTTCTCACGACTTCGAATTATAGCTTTAGAGTAGAATATACAATACTCCTACAATTTTAGAGAGAGAAACATATATTGATATATATATAGAGAGAGAGTATGAAAGGATGTGTTCAAGTTCATACCTGAATTTAATGAAATTGTAGATTGAAAGTAGTCATTCTCTATTCTTCCATTGAGTTTTTACTGATTTGGTTATATTATGATTGTTCACAACATGAATATACTATACATATATATATATATATGTATGTGTGTGTGTGTGATAGATCATCCTTTGCGTCTGTACATATTATCTCTCTCTTATTCTCTTTCTAAAAGAGTTATCTTTTTTCTCTTTACATATTTCCTTACCTGTTGTGATGTTGTCTAATCAGCACACTAGGAAGTCAGACCCAATCTAGAAATGTCGGGTATTCAAAATAAATCAGACTGAAAAAAAAGCCACTCCTAAAAACCTCGCCCCCAGAAAAATCATAAAGTTTTTTTATGCCATAAAAAAGAAGAGGATTATTTATGGGTTCATGGGGTTTGACCCATATCCATTTATGATTTTCCCATATTCAACCCATTTGTTAGTGACCCATTAATGACTCAACCCTTGAATGACCCTCACCCATTTAATTTTATCCATTACCCATTAAATCAATCCATTTGCCACCTCTACTTATCATCATTCGTCAATGAAATTGTGATTTTCTGTAACAGTAATTCAATGTTTATGTTGTTATTTGTCAGATGGAAATGGTGGATACATCAATTCTGGATGCTGGAATAATGGCACAAGGGAACACGGAAGGCAATCTTGTCAAAGTGGATGGATTCAGACATCGTGTCAATGAGTTATTCATGCAAGTTGACAAGGTGATCTTGCTGAAGTGGAAATGAAAATACTTTCTGTGCTTTAAAATTATTTTATTCTAATCAATATGTATGTCATTGCTATTAGTTTAGTTCTAGTGTTGCTCGTTTTAAAACTTCCATAAGTCTATTTAAATATTAAAAATCTTAAGTTATGGATTATTTTAGTGGACTAGTCTTTTAACTTTTAAATAGCATCATTAACTGAGCATGTCAATCTCTGTGTGTGTGTGTGTTTAAAAAGTCCCCTGCCATTACAGTGTAATTAAATCGCATACATAATGGTTGGTTATATACTCTCATCGTGTTAGTTGGGGTGGGTTGGAACTCATGCAGCATTAGCCAGGACAAATCCGAGTTAAAATTATTAAGAATGAATTACAAAGCAAATAAGTATATTTCACAGCACTGTTATTGCCATGTTACCATGTTATTGCATTCGGTACTTTCCATTGTTCCTACAAGCATGTTCTAGCATTTAACTATAACCAAATTGGGTTTCTCTTCATTATTTCATTGATTCGTTAGGAGTATGTGGAGTTCTTCGATTTAGACATCTTATTTGACTCTCGACCATTATAATTTAATTTAGGAGAACAAATAAATTTCCATTTTATCTACAAGGCTCCTGCTCCTTACTCCTAATCATTTTTCCTAATTCCATCTTCGTTACTTATCCAGATATTATTGTGGTATTTTTGTCTCCCTTTTCCTAATTATTCTACGACACTTCATTTCTTCGTATATGTTAACTAGCAATTGTGGCATGGCCTGTGAAATTTGAACTGAAATGGCTAAGTAGGTTCCATAGCTCATTCAGATTGTGATATTTAGAATTTGGCTCAATTCTAAACCTACTTCCTTATGTTTGTCAGACATTCCTAACTTTGATTATGCTGCTTGCTTGATATCATAATTAAGTCTTACATGCTCACTTGCAGCTTGAGCAACGAGTGAATGAGGTTCAGCAGTTCTACTTGACTACAAGTGAAAAGCAATTGAACACTTTAAAAAATGGATCAATTGTAAACGATAAAGATAAGGAGAAACATATTCCTAGCATGAAAAAGCAGCAACAGGATGCATCGCGCAAAGATGCTGCTGCTGCAAAGAGAATGCAAGAGCTTATGCGCCAATTTGGCACAATATTACGTCAGGTAATCCTCCAAACTGTGACTTCATTTTTCTCTTGATAATTAAGTTACTGCATCTTGTTAAAGCATGCATACATATCTATTGGAACACTTGTGTCTAGTGTGTAGGCAATAGCTTTGGTTTCGGTTAGGTAATTTGTACGACAGCTATTTGAGAATCAGATATTCCAAAACTTTGAAATGAGGATCATTCAAAGTGTATTATTGTTATTGAAGAGGAATGTCCGATGTTTTCTTTCACTTGAACTTGAAAGTTTAAAGGTTATGCCATCCGCATCCGCATCCGCATCCCATAAGTGGTATCTTGGCTATAGTATGATGATATAGACAGTAGCACTTATTGCTTTATGTGTAAGGGGTAAGCGCATGCGCTTTGACTCCTTACAAGACAAGGGAGCAAGTTCCAGCAAAAGCTACAATTTGATCGGTCAGCACTGCAACATGTTGATTTCATCATCTTGCAACTTCGATGTTTCAACTGTAAAAATAGATTTATCTTCATTTCTTTTAACATCCAAGTTCAAGACAAAGTGTGAGGATCATGTGTTTTTATGGATTCAAGATTGGAGTTTATGATTAATGATAATCATTCTTCTTTGGCTTAAAACTCTAGGTTGATTATTTCTCAGCAATTAGAATAACGATGCTAGGTGCATTGACAATTTTAAAAGCATAGGAACTTTATTTGAATTATGTCTCGAGTCTTATCAAAGTAGACTTGATATGAATTAGGTTGCTTTGATGTATAACATGCATTTTAGGGATTTTAGAAGTCCAGATTATTTAATTAATTTAAATAGCTAAATATTTTGTTTGAATTTCGTTTAGAGACTAGCATGGATTTCTTTATCATTCTGAATTCATAACTTGCTTTACTTAATAAATTGCTTTATGTGTCAGATCACTCAGCACAAGTGGGCATGGCCCTTTATGCAACCAGTAGATGTTGAAGGTCTTGGTTTGCATGACTACTACGAGGTAAAATTCCTTTTTGCTTCTATCTGTTCTTTAATTTATATCCATGAAATTTTCACTACACATGTTAAAGTACCTCTCTTCCCCCACCTTCTGAGTTTTGACCAACTGTTTATTTGTTCTTTTTGGCCTACTTGTGATGTTCATGCACGCCTAGTACACACCTCAACACTTCTAAAATAGAGCAATGTCCACGTCAAATATCAACTACCAACACTCCCATAATTTTCTTTATAAATTTTAAATATTCAAAGTTGAAAATGAACATCTTAATATTGGATACATAGCCAACAGTAGCTGGATACTTGCCCTCAGGTAAATAAAGAACAACAAAGAGGGTGTTGGAGAAAAGATGAGATAGAGGGAAAGTGTACTATTGTCATTGTAAAAAAACGAAAGAAGTAAAAATGATTGAGAGAAACATGAGGCCCACTTATTGATACAGAGGTTGCCAAACCTATACTTAAATGAGAAAGTCATCTTAGCTGAAGTAGTAAGAGTTTTTGTGATTGACCCATGTATAAGTAGTCATGATTTTTAATCTTTCTCCATTTAATAAAAGAGAAAGCTTTAGATTATTTACCTGTTTGAAAGTTCAAGCTACCTATCACTTATTGCTTAAAGCTAGTGCATGCTAATTTTGTCTTAAAATGTAAGCATACTAATTTTGTCTTAAAATGTAACTCATAGATAATTTGTAAATGGATCATCGTGTGAGCTTTGATTCATATTTACCCAGATTGCTTGTTGTGCAGTTACTACAATTTTTCTGTTTTATTTGTGAAATGTAAAAACTAATCGCCGTGTCCTCTTCATGTATGACTTCTGCATTATGGGGATTTTCCAAGTTCTTTATATTTCAATGTTTTATAGATTATTTTACTCCATGCCCTTGAAATCAGTTGTTCTTATATCTGACTTAAAGCTTAGTGATGCGTACTTCTACATCTATTGAATTGTTATTCTTTCAATCCACCATTCAAAAGCTAGGGTTGTGTTTTTTTTTTACACCACTAATATTGTAGAATCGTCAGTTTTTCCTATTGATTTTGTATTTAGTTTATTTGATGTACGTCTTCAATTGATTCGTTGTGGGGTGTTGTATATTAGGTTATTGATAGGCCCATGGACTTCAGTACAATAAAGAACCAAATGGAGGCAAAGGATGGTACTGGTTATAAGCACGTCCGAGATATATGTGCTGACATGCGGCTGGTTTTTAATAATGCAATGAAATATAATGATGAAACAAGTGATGTACATGCAATGGCCAAAACTTTGTTGGAAAAATTCGAGGAGAAGTGGCTGCAGCTTTTGCCAAAAGTTACGGAAGAGGTAATTGCTACTGCAAAAACTTGGACATTGCCTAACTTGTCAAAAAAGAAATTGAGGACCTGAAAGTTTCTGGTTTATGAGTTGTCTAATGTTTAACAGCTTAAATCCTTCTTGCTTTTTTCGTGTGTGTACCGTTTTTTTTTGGGGTGGGGGGGAAGACTGGAGAGGGAGAGAGAGTGGGGAAGAAGACATATTAAGATCTTGTTTTATTGCTTCAGGATCATTTTACTCCAAAACTGATGTACATGCAGGACAATAGACGCGAAGAGGAGAAAGCGAAGGCACAATTAAAGAAGCAGCTTGCTCAGGAGGCAGCTCATGCCAAAATGGCTAGGGATCTAAGTAATGAGGTATATAATTTTTTTAATGTTAATTAAGCATTTGGTGACTCTTCCTATCAGATCAGTTACAGTTCTGTTGAGATCCTAGGAGTATTATATGGTACATGGATTGAATATTGAACTTATATTTGTTGGTTTCAGCTTAATGATGCCAATATGCACTTGGAAGAACTAAGAGAAATTGTGGTGCAAAAATGCAGGTTTATTCTGATACTCTAATTTTTGAAATTTTTATTAGTAATGGTACCTCATCGGTACCTACTGCATTTGTGGTTAAATATGCTCTATACAATTTGCAAATGTTATTATAAGACGATCTTTTAATTAGGATGGTGTGATCATCATCAGTGTCGAAATAGTACCTTTTTATGCATTTTGAAGTTGCTGTATATGGCTCGTTTTGAGGAATTTTTAGAAGGTGTAAATAATATCCTTGCATCATTGAAGTGAACATGCACAATTGTTGGCTGTCATGAGACCGAAGATGTAATGATGCGCCACTCGTGCTGTAATGAGGGAACATCAAGGTCAAATTCCTTTTCCTTCTCAAAAGGGCAGTTGGAAAAGTAGATGCTAATTAGAGTGAGGACAGTCTAGGTTTTGAGAGAGATTGCATTCTTTAACGAACAATATTAAGAAACTAAATGATTCTATTACGTAATTATCTTTTACATCTCTAAGTTCTATTTTAGATAGAAAAAGATATTTTATTTTATTGATAGAAGAAAGCATATACAAAAATGGATTAGTAGTAGTCCGCCTTAAAGAGACCAAGCGGGAAAAAAGAAGAAAAACAGTCGCTTCGACAAGTGTACCGCTCTCTAATCCTGCAACAATCCAAATATTCCAAAACAATCCCATAGCTGAAGATTGACTATCCTAACTTTATTACACCCTTTATGTTCAGTTCTGCATCTGCTGAATATGATACTATGTTGCTTAGCTTTGTTTGGTGTATATGACTGAGCCGGTCCAGCATTCTAATTCCACTGATTTTACATTTCTGAAGCAGTCAAAGCTGAATATATGATAGTTTTCAGGAAAATGTCTATTGAAGAGAAAAGGAAAATTGGGATAGCTCTCACTCAATTGTGTCCTGAAGATCTTACCAAGGCATTGGAAATTGTATCTCAGGATAACCCTACCTTTCAAGCAACAGCCGAAGAGGTCGAACTTGACATTTGTGCTCAGGTCCTCATCTAACTTGTCAGCAGACCCTTCGTCTAATATAATCTTTATTGGTGTAAATTTTTAATTTTCTTTTTTTTGTTGTTGGTAATACAACACACCATTGACTGTATTTGCCGCAGAGTGAATTCACGTTATGGAGGTTAAAGTTTTTTGTGAAAGATGCTCTCGAAGCTCAAGGCAAGAGTTCAAGCATCGGTGGCATCAACTCTAATAATGAACATGCTGCAGTGACCAACACCACCTCTAGTGCCTCTAAACGGAAAAGAGATGTTTGTAATGCCCCTGTGAAGACTGCCAAGAAACGGGGTAAAAAGCTCCATTCTTAGTTATGATGCTCTCTGTTTTCATTCTTCGTTTTTGCAAATGGATGAACGTATCTGGATGGTTCTCAGAATCTGAAGACAAAGTCTGATGAGTTCTATTAGACAAGAGTTTTGTTCTTCATTGCAGGTCGCTTATGAATCCCCGTCTGTATTCATTTGTCTACTGTAATCTGTAAAGGTGAATCAAATTCTATGTATATCAGAGAAGAGTTTTGTTCATCTTCATTTTCTGTTCTTTATCTCGCTTGAAAGTGATTTTTGCTGCGATTACATTCATATGCTCGACTGTTCTTTAACCTCTTAAACTCTGGTCCAGTTGCTTATGATAACAGGCAATTAGTAGTTGGTGCCTCTTCTGAGCTGTGGAACTTATTCCTTTAGCAGTTAGCAGTGGATTGGTACTTAAAAACTTTTGAGTCGGGGATGAATTGATACCGTATTTTCTAACAAAAAAAATAATAGTAAAGTTATGTTTGTTTGCAATTATGTTGTATAGGATGTATAATAGTAATTTTATTTTATTTTTTTAAAAAATTTAATAACAAAACTCGAGTAATATTTTGTTAATTCTTTTATGGCAAAAAGGGAGGCGAGGGTTATTTTATGCAAAAGTGTGAGATAGTCTTCAAAACGACAGCGTTTTACATAATTGAATACTATGTTATGTACATAAGGGTATTTTTGTAATTATCCATAACATTGTTATATAAAATGATAATTTCATGTAAGAGAGTAAGATAGTCCTCGTCTCCCCGTGCCCTCTTCTTTTATTAATATATCTAATAAATGTGGTACATATGTCTAACATACATGTTACTCATGTTCTGCAATAAGAGTCCCACTTTTAAAGGATTGTTTTATATTTTGAATTAATAATATAAATTGTAATTGTTTTTTTGAAACATAAAATCTGTAAAATTAATTCAATAATTATAGCAGATTCATTATTAAATAATTATTATAATTAAATTAAAACTTATTAAAACTTAAATTTCATAGTCCTATTCGGACGAGAATTTTAAACAAATTTATTCAACTTAAACACTAATATTTAAGAATAAAATTATAATTACTATTTTCTCATGATTATAATAAATCTACACTAAATTCAATTGTTTATCTTAATAATTGAACAAAAAAGCAAAAAATATATGATTTAATAATTTATTATTCAAATAAATATTTAACAAATAGTTATAATTATATTCTCAAAGTTTTTATCAATTATTTTAATAATTAACATAATAAACTTTTATTCATAATGCTCGTGCTTTGCACCGGTTTAATGAGTATTGAACATACTTGAGTATAAAACTCAAATGGAATTTTAAAGGACAAAACCAATCGGTCCACCACACAAGTAAGGAATCATAAGCATTCACATATTCCCTAGAATACATTGATCCTCATCTTTATTTATATACTCATTCTTACATACGAGAGTTCTCCTAACGACTACGATTGTTAACTCGTTGATTTGTTAGTGTATGTTACTTCTTCTGTCCTTTTTTATTTGTCTTTTTAAAAAAAGAATTTTTATTTTTTTTTATTTGTCATTTATAGATTTCATAGAAGCATTAAATACTTAATTTATATACATAACTTTAAAACGTCAATTAAAATGAAAAGTATTAGACATCAACGATCCCTTTGGCAAAATACGAAGTTAACAAAATATAAGTTTATTAATTTATATTTAAATATTCTTTTTATTTCACAAAAATAGTTCTATTTGACTTTAATTATAGTTAATTTACAAAATTATCAAATTTAAATTGTAATGTCAAATAATTTCAAATTTCAAAATAATAATTTTGAACTTCGTAATATTTTTTAAGTAGTTTACAATAGAAACTATTGCACTAATTAAAACCAAATAAATTCATAACAATTACAAATTTTCATATTGATTACAAAAGATCGGATGAGATTCTTTTGTGTAATGGAGCGAGTATTAGAAATAAGAATATTGTTACGGTGACAAAAATATACTATCATACTCCTTCCATTTATAAAAAGAGTCTTATTTATAAAATTTACAAACTTTATACGTATATATTTATTCCATGTAGTTACATAAATTTATCTAGTGTTTATCTTGATTAATAGAGTGATAATATAAAAGTGACAATAAATTTGAGGATTTTATTTTCATTTTAATATTTTAATTACTAACAAAATACTCTTTCGTTCTAAAATCAGAGATATAATTTGACTTTTATGACGACATATTAAAATTTAAATTAATGCGAATTTATTTTATTTTAATTGATATAATAATTATAATTCTATAATATGTAATAAAAACTATTAATCACAAAATTTATTTCATTCAAATTTTTTATGAGTCGTCCCAATTTTAAAATTTAATATGTCATCGTTTGACCTTAAAAGTCAAATTGTTTCTCTGATTTTGGAACGGAGAGAGTATAATTTTTTAAGAACTATTTTTAAAAAAATAAAAAAATTCCCTTTCTTTTCAACTTCCAAACATACCTAGGGGTGTAAACCGAACCGAGTTGCTCAGTGCTCGACTCGAGATCGACTTAAAAATATGATCCAAAACTCGAATTCGAAATTGATCCGAGTCGAATTCGATCCATACTCGTTTTTCATTTAATGATACACGAGTCGAATTCGAGCATATCAGTGTTCGCTCATATTATGATTCGAGTACTATATTTTTTTCATGAACCATACTCGATACCTGCTCGATGAATCATATTCGAATACTGGTTTGATCCATAGTCTAAGTTAAATACTCCCTCCGTCCCAAATTAATTGCTCAATTTTGACTTTTTTAAGTCAAATTGACTATTTTTAGAATTAATAATTAAGCATATATAAATATATTTCTAAAATTATAAAAATTGGGGTTAATAATAAATTGTATATACTTTCTTTTGGTTATAATCTTTTCACCTATATTTTAGCAAAAATAGTAAAAAGATTAGTTTTAAAAATGGTCTATTTGACTTTAAAAAGTCAAAACTGAACAATTAATTTGGGACGGAGGGAATATATGATATTTGTACTAATTTTTGTAATTTATAAAGTGTAATATGTAATTGTGTAAGTGAGTTGTGATTATCAATTTATATTACATTCTTTATATTTTCTTTACATAAATCAAAATAAATTTTTTTCATATATATAAATATTAGTTTGGTAATGAATTTAGTAAGTAGTGATTCAATTTTAACTGAAATAATCCGAGTCTGGCGTAAAATTAAAAATCTCTTACCAAATCCGAATAGATTTCGAGCTCATTTTTTTTGTAGGCGAGTCGAACCTGAGCCCGAGGGTATTCGATGAGATTCTCCTCGTTTACATCCTTAAACATACCTTAAAAAAACCTTGAAAATAGCAAAAACCTGAAGGAGTTGACATAATCCAATTCCAAACAGCGTCGCAGCTGCTGGAGTCGTCCACCAGAATCCTAGAAACTCCGTAGAGCTTGTCTCTTTCCAAGGCAAGAAGACTCAGAACAGAATATACAGACTCAAAACAGAATATATATATATATATATATATATGATACAGTTTCTCCTCAGTCATATGTACTCATTATTCGTTTTGATTATCTTTCAATACTCAGTTGTGTTAAGTTGTAATCTATTCGAATTTGATAATTTCTGGTTTCAGGGTTTGATTATTGATTATACAATTCAAGGACTGATATAATCACGCTCGCACATTGATATTTCTTAGAGTATGCGTTGATTTTTTTGTTGAAGTAAAGAGATGGATTTGGTGACTGATTGCAAGGTATATCTTTTACCTTCTTATCATAATATCTTGTTTATGTGAAAATTGAACTGAGTTTTTGATTGATTCTATTGTCTTTAACTGAGTATTGATTTCAAAATCTAATTGAATTTTGAAGCAAGTGAAATTGCCATGAGTATTTAAATAAAATTGTATTTTTGTAACTGCTATATATACATCCGTTACGTAATACTATATTAGTTTTCAAATTCAATTTGAGATATTTTCAAATTCAATTTGAGATATTTTCAAATTCAAAATTGATATGAATTCCTTTAGTTTTAGATAATACAAATATTGTAAACTACCTAGTACTACTAATTATAAAGATTTATTATATTTAAAATTTAAATGAATCACATCAACTTTAAATTTACAAAATTGTTCCCCGATGAGGGTACTACTCAAAAAAGTCAGAGGTACTTCTTGATGGGGTACAAAGAGATAAATGAGCAGAAAATTCTATTTGTGCTTGGAAAGAAATCATTTTGTTTATATTATTAGATATTACTAGAGTAGTCATTGCTAGTAGTTAAGTAGTTATTTTTATTTAGTATTTATCTAATTATTTAGTATTTTTATTATTCAGAGTTTTATTCTATTTAGAGTTCCGTTTCTATATTGGTTTGTAAAGCTATTATTTGCTCTCTACAAAATGCCAGTATTGCTTGTTAATTTTGCACAGATTATTATTGATGTTGCGAATTTATTCAGCTGATTGCGATTAATTATATACTCTTTTGTGGTTGAGGATCCTAGGGGTTGTGAGATGCGAAATCTTCCCCTAGTTATTTCTCTTTGTTTTGTCAGTTGTTATATTCAATTTCAAGCTTCATGATTGCTGTCCTGTATTTGGTAGCAGAGTCAGGTTGTCATGTCCCAATCACCTTTGGATCCTACACATGTCATGCTTAGTGTTATTTTCTGCCTATGAATGTTGTCATGTTTTGCTTAGTAAGTCGTGGATGTGTCATTTTAAGAGAGATCATTGTGAGGTTGGCAACACTTATAACATAGATGTCGACAAGGCAAAGCGTGCTTGTCAAGTGTCAACTACCAAGAAAAATTACAAAGTTCCTCTAGTGACTAATAATACTATTGAGCAGGCCGAAGGCACAAGCATCAAACCAAACCCAAACATCAATCAATATGAGCATGCTGAAATTGTAGTTGAAAATGAGATCGAGGATGTCAAGCAACAAACTGAGCCTATAATGAACCCAATTTTGAAGTTGTTGATTGTGCAAAAGTTGAAGTCTAAAATTGTTGTTGATTTCACCAAAGCATAAGCAAATGACTTAGTGGATAGCCTAAAAAGAGGCGTTGCAACCTTAAAGAAGAACAAGAATCTTGAACTAAATACTTCCTTTAAAGCTTCAACCCAAAGAATTTTTAGTCCAGAGATTTCAGATAAGCTTTAAAGGAGGAGAACAAAAATCTCAAGATGGAATTTGTTCAACTCAATGCTGCCTTGAAAGCTTCAGCCCAAAGAGTTTCTCCTGATACTTCAGAGATTTTAGATAAGCTTCCAAACAGTGTAAATGAAGAGACAGTTGTTGTGGTCCTGTGGAGCCAAAGATCGTTCAGGAAGATGTTCCACTCCAAGTTGATCATTTTGAACTATATATTTGAAGCGCAGTCAGATACATACGCAACAATGTTATCAGTGCTCCAATTCAAGTTGATCAAATTTGTATAGTACCATTTAAATATGTAATGATTGTATCACATTTTCTTGTTGTAATACAATTGATATGTGGTGTCTACGTTACGTGAGATAGTGGTTCCATTTATATGATTTGGATGTATGCAATCAAGGTTTTAGTTGGGTGATTAAGATGTTGGTGTAACATATACTCTTTTACAAGCGTGCAAAGATATATGGTAATAAAATATTAAAAATGTTTCTTAAGTTTTTGGAAAGGATATCACAGAAAGGCTGAAACTGAACTCAAAGAATGAAAGTAACCAAGTCGTATAAAGAGGAAGACATAGTTTGTTACGATGTCAATGCATGATTTTTAGCCGCTACATGTGATATTGCTTCTTGGCTATGACAGCTGATAGTGAGAATTAATATGGTGACACAATGGTGGCCATTTTCTGAAAGATTTAAGCCACTTTTTTTTTTTTGTTACAAAAATTGATCTCAGAAAATGGCCAAAGAATCATTTTCTTACTTACCAAACAAAATGATATCAAAATATGACCACCACGACACCAATTTATATTAGGGCCTTATATCAAAGGTTAAAGTCGTGCTTTCTTTCCTGTTATTTTTTCCCTATTGGGGTGTAGGGGTGGGAATCAAGGGAAAAAAGTTGGAGGATGCCTTTGTGAAAGAGTAGGATCCACAAGGTTTTGACATCTTTAGCTTTATTAACATTCTGATATTGAAGAGAGTAAGGGAGGTGAGATTTTTCAGTGCTAAAAATTATGTATGCTAATCATGTTTAATTTTTTCTGGATTTGTTTTATTCTTTTTTTATTTTTTTGCACTTTTAAGTTCTTTTGAAATTGCTGCTCTGTGCAATCTTTTTTGGTTCTTCAATTTAGCTATTTAGATGTGTGTGTAGGCATATATGTATGCATATTTATATGTTATACACGTGACTTTTTTGGGTACTTATATTGGCTTTATCCTCATCTTCTAGAATAAGTTGGCAAAATTTCGAATTAAGGAGTTGAAGGATGTTCTCAGCCAACTTGGACTTGTAAAGCAAGGGAGGAAGCAGGTATGTTGTCAATTATTAGTTAATTAATTTTCTGTAATCCATTCTTAACAACGTGTTGCTTCGGATTTTATTTGCCTATCAAAATAAAAAAAATGGTCAAGGGTGTGTTATGGAGCTAGCACAACTTTTTTAAAAGTTTGATTGCCACTTTCTGGCAGGTGACATGGTTTTTGTCACGTGGCTCTTTGTAGTCACCATGTACTTCATAGAACTTTCGTTAGCCTTTTCTTTTTTGAGAACCTATACTTTACAAATCAATTATAGGGATACATTTCAATTTTAGGGGCTCGGGAGAAGCTGGGGAAGGGATCAAAAGGGGAGTAAGGGGAAACCTAGGAGAAACTTAACTTCATTATATAGCGCCTGTGCTGAATTTGGCTTTCCTGAGGGATAAACTTGAACCTGTAACCTTATATAGTAAAGGGATATGCCTTACCACTAGGTTATCACCTTTGTTCTAACTTTTGTTAGCTCCTCTCGATCTTGTGATGCCTTCAGCCCAATTCTATCTGATACCGACACCGATTCAACTGGATTCCGTCTTTCTCGCTATGGTAGGGGCCGAGGCTCTGAAGGCTTTCCAACTTTCTTCAACTAGGGAATAGCGAAGATGGATCTCAAATTTTTTTTAATAACAAAATGGGATTCAAAAGACCGATTACTTCATTACAAAAAACAAAACGATTTTGAAAAAGGACCAACGACGATGAAGTAGGCGATGAATGGAGGAGTCAATCAAGGCAGTCGTGTTGTGGGAATTCACCTAGTATTTTGGTCCAACATGACATACCATGTTTCATTTAAGGGGTGTATTTGGTTCCTTAAATAAATATTTATGATACGTGTCAGTGAGTCAACACACGCTTGTTATGTTTAAGTTGGCACTTCATTAAATCATGTTCATGGCATGTGTCTATTAACTCCTTCAGTATGAAGTTTGGACGACATTAGGAGTTATCTTAGCATTCATTTGTGAGTTGTTGGCATTCACCAATTGGTTGTTTATGCTATGGCTTGTTCCTTCATTGAATATTCTCAGATATTTTCAGCGAGTCTTGTGAATTTGAATTACAAACTGACCTTGTCCTTATATAAACCTACAAAGCACTATAAACCTTAAAAGCAACCTAGCATAGCATTAAATACGACTCTTAGGACATACTAGTAACGTAAAACATCTCTGAGAGTGGTTCCCTGCTATCATTACAGTGCAAAATGAGAACTTGAGCATTCGAGTTATTGCAATTTTTTTCTTTTTATGGTTGACATTTCCCCCTCATCAGGCCAGCATAGTTTTTAGTTGTTTGTAAACATATGTTGTTATGTAAATATTAGGACTAAACTAGGGCATTTATGTTATTATTTAGTTGACAGTAGAATGCTACTAGTTATTGCGACCTCACATGGGCAATGTGAAGGTAGTTATCTTGTAGGCTCATGTTAGTATTGGTTAGCTAGTAATATAAGTATCAAAGTATGAACAAGCATGTATGACATTTGCAAGCTTTAGATGAATGAAAATATGAAACAAGCTCTCATGTTTTGAGGCTCCCTTATCCCTTTCCTCACCCCAAGTCTCTTCTCTTTTCTACCCAATTCTCCCTCCTATAACTTTAATCTGAAGTCTCTATCTTATCTATCTAATTTTCAAGTTAGAATTACCATTGGATCCTAACAATTTTCCTTTCTTTTAACTCTAAATTCGAACTCTCTTTCTTCTCTATCTATTTTCAAGTAAGGATCACCATTTGATCCTAACAATATTCTTAGTATTAAGGGATTTGATTGCAAATGCCAGATTGGTTTTATCATTTACTGTTGGACAATTTGTTGTTCAGTATGTATTCTTGCACATGATCTTGGATCCTAATTCCTTGGTTGAATACTCTTTATCAGTTTCCTGTGGCTAGTGGAGAGCTTGGAATCGTTAAACATTTCAGCTATGGTTGTTTTGACATCTGAAAGGTGCTCTTCTGGTGTTTCCCTTTTGGTTTGGGATTTTCAACCTAAATGATGTTTCATTCTCAACTTATTCCAACCATTCTCCTTGTACTCTAGAGGGGCACTATTATGTCTGTCAATGTATATCAGCAAAAAGAAAAAAATTAGATGACAATTTGATTTGTTCAGTGTAATGCTTAACCACCTTGAGTGCAATGCTATTTGCCATGTTAAAATACTCTCTCTCTTTCTCTCCACCTGTATTTGTTCGATCACTACTGACCTTTAAGTGCACACATCAAATATGCTTGTTTTCGTACGTGTGTTTGGGTGGGTGTTTGTGTGTGTGGTTGTATCTGTGAATTTTCCTTCATACATTTTTAATGATTTGCAGGACCTTGTGGACAGAATATTGGCTTTGCTTTCTAGTGAAGAAGGTTAGCTGTTCAGCTTATATTACTTTTACAATTTCTTTTGTCGTTATCTTGCCACATTCACAAGCACATGTGAAAATACCTATAGACTCCAATCATGCTTCTATTATTATATTCACAAATAAGGCTTGTTTGGGCAAGGGATTTTCGAATTGCATTATAAGGATGTATTAGAATGCATATTCATAGCAGGAAACTACGGTGGAGAAGACGAAAGATGCTTCTAGGGGTTTCATGGGCAGAGAGGCAGGAGGGAGAGAGATAGTTTGGTTTTCTTTTGACCATGTTAGGGTTAATCTGCAGCTGGCTTAGAATTTTTTGTAGCTTAGCTAGGTTTATTTGGCAGCCGCGTTATAAATTGTAGCTTCATAATGGGATGGACTTTGGTCTGAATTTCTTTTAGATAAAACAAGAAGAGATTATGATACACAGAAGAGAAGGGTAGGCCAAATGAAATAATCCTAACACCAGAATAACCAAGTTATCCCTCCCATCACCGTAGACCCAACCCAATGACATAAAATCCTCTCAATGGTATCCATCACCTCTACTGGTAGCTCAATTATTGAAAGATAGTACAAATAATATTTAGCAAGTAGAACTGGATCAAAGTAATCCTACCCTATGGAAAAAGAAGCACCATCCCACAGTCCAGTCTTTTAGCAATGGGCTCAACTACCAGATCCCAAAAGGACTAAGATCTCAGATAGGAAACCCAAAGGTAGGTCATAGAAAGGCACTGAACTTGGACCCTCTGACAGACAAATACAATCAAGAGATTTTATTGACTAGATTACAATTGGAAAGATTCACCTTCAAGCCGGAAATGCTCTCATAGATTTGCAAAATGTTTGGAACATTTTAAAGCCTTGGACCCCCTGTGATAAGAAAAAACTTGTGTCATTGGCGAAATGAAAGTGTGACATTGTAACATTCTCTCTCTCTACCAAACTGCCCTCAAACAAACCTGCCTCCTCGCTTTAGGTTAACATTTTTTTTCTGAACATCAACCACTAAAGTATAAGAAATAATCAAACACTGGTTCCCCTTGTATTATTATGCTCACAGAAAATGGGAAAAGGAAAACAACCCGGAACCCAAGACCTCCGTTGTCTAGAAAGCCTTCTCTCTTAGTGATCTGATCCAGAGTGTAGTTTAACCCTATTATATGCAGCGGTCTCGAAATCCAACTTGGGAATCAAAGACTGACCTTTCCTCTTTTTAGCATCCTCTACAACATCTTTGGCTACTAAGCAGCATCCAGTATCTGTGTACCACAAACAAAAGCACTTCAATTAGCCGACGTTGTCTTGTTTTCGCCCTCTAGTTATGCATACTAGTTAGTAGTTACGAGAGTAATAGGCATAAAAACCTTGACATTGATGGACCAATCCTTCTTGGGCAATAAAATGATATAATAGTGTTAATGACCTTTCAAGCAACTCCTTTGACAGACTCCTGTTAGAATTTGTATGATTCCCTTTCACCATGTCCCACAATGCTAGAAAAAGGCATTTTCTAAAGTTAATTAGCCGATAATAGCAAATTTGTAATCAGTAATGATGAGTGACACGTGGAGGGAAATTCTTTTCATGAACGAAACCCCATAGGGTTGAGTGATTTAATATTTTTTTTGAAACTCCAGGGGTGTTAGTATGATTATCCTAATATATACTTGTAGTTATTTGTATATTGGTTTTTGTGAGTTTGCATGGCTAGAATATGTAGTGTTGTTTGGCTGCTTTTATATGTTTAAAGCTCTTCAGATGGATGATATATAAGTTGCTTCCTTCGGAAAGTGTTGGCTTCTTGTTACGAGGGGCACACGTTTTTATTTATTTATTTATTAGTATTATCTGAAAATGGAGAATCCTAAGAGAAGATTAAGATTGCATCTTTTATATCAAAAAATTAGAGAAAAAAAAATCTTTATTGTAGAGTAAAAGTGAAGATTATGATTGCATTTTTAGGCTTACTCTCTGACAAGTTAAACTTTTAGAGGAAGTGGGAACTTAACATGATATTAGGATTGTGGTTAGGGTAACCTAAGGTCTTAGATTCAAGTCATCTTGCTATAGCATTTGATTCCCTCATCATGTGAACTAGCATGCATGCCCCTGCAAGGCAGGGGCTGTCTTTTTAATTAATGTGCAAAGTTGTCTTTTTAATTAATTTTTTAACTGTTGTAAAAAAAACTAAAAAATTGAGGTTTATTTGTTAGTACTTACCTTAAACCTATTTATCAATAAATGGTTGAAACTTGAAGATACTATTTTTTAAATATTTTTTAAAATTTTTTTTATATATAACTATTATAGATAAATGTTCATATTTCATATTAAAAAATGTTATGCAAATGCACTGATCATATATACTCATTCGCATGGAAATATTATTTCAATATTGACGCTCTTAAAATTTAATTCAACGTGTTTCTAAATTCAAGATTGATGTGATTCATTTAGCTTTTAAGTCTAATAATTAGTATTATAGTCACATAAACTTATACTTCGTGACTCCAACTTATAAGATTGTTATTGATTTTAAAGTCATTTTTATTTATTTATAAATTCCAAATAAGTTAGTGAATCAAGAATGCGTCTTAAAAATACTTCTTAATTAGAAGCTAAAGATATAGAAAGCCAAAATTTAGATAAAAATAAGTATATTACATAGTAATCACAAAATTACTTGATTCAACAATACTTGTATATGCATTAATCAAGTATATAATTGCATTTGTTGCCATAGAATTGATAAGTAGAACTGGAATTAGAGTCCACAAACAAATACACCAGATATCAAAAATCTTTCTATAAGAGTATTGAGATATACAAAAAAAAAATTCCTAAAAATAAACTAATTGCACCTAACTGTCCCAAAAATAAATAATAGTGTTGCAATTTTCACAGAGATAAGCATACCCATACTTGAAGTTGAAGTTGCCCGAAGTATTCAATTTCTTAGTCAAGCATGGAAGCTCCACCTATATAGACCGAAATTTCATGGGAGCAATAGGTAAATTAACGAATGAAGTAATAGATGAGACTAATGGGTGATGCATAAAAAATAAATAGAAATAAATACAACACTTGTTGGAAGAGATACGATTTTTCAATTTGATAAGTATAATATATCTTATAGAGTTAGAGTTGGGATAAGATTTTTATACTTAAATTTTTGGATATGGTTTAAAACTTTTTTTAAAATAAATAATCATATAGTTATAAATAATAAATATGAATAAATTATGATAAATATGATTTGAGAATGCATGTGATGGTAAATTATTTTGGACTCTTTTATTGTTATATTATTATTTGGCTATGGACTCCTTATATATATATATATATATTTGTGGACTCTTTATTAATTATCGATCTCTAGTAGAGAATAAAGAATAGATATGTGCTTAGATTTATTGCTTATCTTTTTCAAGTTGTGTTCATTTTGGTAAAGGTCCACACCATTTAGACTAACTATATGATAAAATAGTAAGTGCTGATTTAATCTATAAATTCGGCTAATGAACTTTATAGTTAAAATTATTTTGGACTCTTTTTTTTTTTGGTTATATTATTTTTTTGGATAATCCTTTGTTTGTTGCTATATATATATATATTAGATTCTTTTTCTATCTCTCTAAACATTATCTCATACAAATATCTACATGTAAATATATTGTCAATAATTATCATGTATGTAAAGATAAATAAAATAAAGATAATACTAATTGTATAAACATTATCTCATATAAAGATATACATGTAAATATATTGTCAATAATTATCATGTATGTAAAGATAAAAAGAATAAAAATAATACTAATTGTATAATAAAGTTGATTAAATTTAATTGAGCCAATTTATCATGACCAACCAAAAAAACCTAGTTAACTCAAACTTTTTTGGTGGTTCTCCTTATTATATATATTATGTGAATGAGTTGCACCCTATCATGTTTATGATATGTGTTATTGAATAAAATCTGTTTAACCTACACATACTTTATATGAAACACTAACTGATTGTTCTCATTTCTGCACTTGACTTTGTCTTTTGAATTGTCAATTATGGACTAATCAATTCTGATACAGCATTTCACATACCACCTTAATTTTTTCTGTCCAGATTCGTTGATGCATGGTTCAACAACGAATATAATTAATGGAAAGGAAGAAGTAGCAAATATTATTGATGTTGTATACAGGTGCTATATTCTTTATTGTTTTAAATATATTTCCTGACAGATACTACTATTAATTCAGTTGTGTATGTTTAAAGATCCAAATCATACATATCTTTTGGATGCAATTGTAGCTTACCAAGAAAGAAAAAGGAAATGAAATGATATTTCCCCCCTGTAATCATCCTTTCCTTCATTAATTTTGCTGTTTTCGTTCAGAAAACTGCAGGGTTCAGGAGCAAGTAATTCAGCAGCAGATGGACAGAGTGGTTATGATGCTGGTACCATGGCACCTAAAGATGAAATTATAGATTCTATTGTGGATAAGAAGATTTGTTGTCCCTGTGGCAGCTCCTTGCCAACTGATTATATGGTTGAGGTTAAATTATACACTTATGCTTCTAAATGATTATTTGTGGATTTGTTTTATACATTGCTAATTTCTTCTTTTAGCTCGTTATGGATTGAGATTCGTCTGGTGCATGTATTTCTAAATTTGGTGTTCTCATAGGTCATAATGATGTCTCTCTTTACCGCCATCTATTATTTTGAGCGGTATCTCCTGCCATTAGCAAAGGGGAGGTTCAGAAAATCCTTTTGACGTCCTTCTTTGCTAGATATTATTCTTTCAGTAAAATAAAAATTCTTGAGGAGAACAGACAGTTCTTCAATTTTGTACACAGATTGTTTTATCTGTTTGCTTTTGTATGTTTAATTATGCAACTATGTAAGGTATCAAATTATCAAGCTCATCCCAAAATATCAGGTTTTCCTAGTACACCAGTGAGGGAGTCTTTATATTGGTAGTCACGGAACCTGGGACCTGGAACATCCTGATATCTAAAGTGTCTTTTGAGGTGGTAGTGTCACTTGAGCCATGATGCAATTTTTCTATGGCTAAATGACCGTGTGTTTGGGACTGTCTCTTGAATCAATTCAACGCTTTTTAAGCATGTTTATAAATGATTAGGACAAACAGAATCTTTAGTTTAGGGTTAATAAACATGCTCAGATGACAAGGTAAACTTGCTTATGATTCCTTAACAACTGGTATAAGCAGTAATTATGGTGACATTCATTTAGATAAAGAGGGATTTATTAGAAAAGAAGGAAGATACAAGAGTGGGGAGGACAAGAAAGTCCTCCTAAACAGAAAGCAAGTAGTAAAAATATATATAGTGTCCTGTCTATACAGCCTGCTGACTTGTGAATGTATTAAAGTACCAAAAACAATATAAGAAATTGTCTTGAAGTCGTGAGCAAAGTGATGTATGGTGAAAACTTGATATCTCAGAAATTATGGAAACAAAATGTCATCTAAAGCATATGAACAAGCTAAATCATTGTTGGAGTCATGCTCCAGCTCCATCACAATTGTGTCATTGCATATCCCTCAGTAACTTGGTATTGCAGAGATTGTTTGCTTCATTAATCTTCTATAAATAATTCAAATTCATAATCTTTTGATAAATTCACAAGTATGGTTCAGCTGCATGCTATTATTTTGGATGTAAATTGTTACAAATGAACTCTCTTCGTTAATTTTTCAGATTGTAAGTTACATAATTTATACACAAAGATTAGCCTAATTCTAGGAATAAAACAAGGAAACATGTTAGCCTAATTCTAGGAGTAAAACAAGGAAACATGTTAGTCAACATTTTTAGGAGGAATAAAAGGAAACATGTTTTCCCTAATAAAAGGAAACATGTTTTCCACACTCCCCCTCAAGCTGGTGAATGAATGTTTTTCATTCCCAGCTTGGATACAAAATTCTGAAATACTGAGCTACTTAACCCCTTAGTAAGTACATCCGCAAGTTGGTCATGTGTAGACATATAAGGGGTACAAATCAGCCCACTCTCCAATTTCTCCTTGATGAAATGTCTGCCAATTTCGATGTGCTTCGTGCGATCATGTTGTATCGGGTTGTGAGCTATACTAATTGCAGACTTATTATCACAATAAAGTCTCATTGATCCATCCCACTTGATTTTCAAGTCTTCTAAGATGATCTTCAACCAAAGTAGTTCACACACACCTTGAGCCATTGCTCGAAATTCTGCCTCTGCACTAGACCGTGCTACCACATGTTGTTTTTTGCTCCTCCATGTCACGAGGTTCCCGCCAAGGAATGTACAATATCCTGTTGTTGACCTCCTGTCAACTATTGACCCAGCATAATCAGTATCCGTATATGCCTCAAGCACCAAACCTCCATTTCTTTTGAACAGAACACCCTTTTCCGGTGTCCTTTGAGATATTGTAAAACTCGGTGTGCTGCTTGCAGATGAACTTCCTTTGGGCTATGCATGAACTGGCTAATCACACTCACTGCGTATGCTATGTTCGGTCGTGTATGAGACAGATAGGTGAGTTTTTCTACCAGGCGCTGATACATTTCCTTATTTATTGCAGCGTCTTCCTCTGCCATTCTAAGTCTAAGATTTTGGTCTATTGGAGTACTTGCTGGTTTGCACGTTGTCTTGCCTGTTTCTTTAAGGAGATCTGTAACATACTTCTGTTGGGAGATAAAAATGCCCTGCCTAGAGTGAGCCACCTCGATCCCAAGAAAATATTTAAGCCTTCTTAATGCTTTGATCTCAAACTCCTTAGCCAAACACTGACTTAGAAATTGTTTCTCATTATCATCATTCCGCGTCACTATTATGTCATCAACATACACTAATGGTGTTGTGACTCCCCCTGAAGGTGAGTGTTTAATGAACAACGTGTGATCCCCTTGGCTTTGTTTATACTCCATGGCAATCATAACTCTCGCAAATCTGCCAAACCATGCCCGTGGTGATTGCTTAAGTCCATACAAGGCTTTCTTCAATTTACACACAGTATGAACACCCAAGTTATTCCCATAACCTGGTGGGACCTCCATATAAATTTCTTCTTCTAGTTCTTCGTGCAAAAATGCATTCTTGACATCAAATTGTTGTAACTCCCAACCATAATTAGCTGCTAATGATAGTAGGATTCTAACAGTGTTCATCTTTGCAACCGGAGCAAAAGTCTCTAGGTAGTCAATCCCATAGGTTTGAGTATATCCCTTGGCTACCAACCTTGCCTTATATCTCTCTATTGACCCATCTGCTCTATATTTCACTGTATAAACCCATTTACACCCTATGGGCTTCTTTTCGACAGGCAATTTCACCAACTCCCACGTTTTATTCTTCTCCAATGCTTCCATTTCTACATTCATGGCATGTCTCCATTTCTCATTGTTCAAAGCCTTGGATAAGGTGGTAGGGATGGTAATGGTGTTCAAGTTAACAAGGAAGGCTATATGTGATGGTGAAAAATGTTTAAAGGAAAGAAAGTGTGCAAGAGGATATAAAGGTCGTTTTGTGCACTCTCTAGTTCCTTTCCTAATAGCAATGGGAAGGTCCTGGTCATTATTATTGTCTATATGGGATTCAGTTTCAACTTGTAATGAAGAATTAGAAATTGTTACCTCGTTCTCAGGATCTGGGTTGGATGATTGGACTTGCACTGATTTAGGGACAATTGTCTTCTTCCTTGAATACACCTTGCCTTTGTCAAATTTCACATTCTCAAGGGCAGAGTTGGGAGTGTCTGAAATTTCCGGCACGGGTTCAGACACAAGATTTGGCATAGACTCAGATACTGGTTCAGTCACAAGATTTGGTATACTAGAAACTGGTTTAGGAATTGACGACAAATCGAACAAGAAATCCCCGCCCTTATCTTCAAGTATTGAATTCTCCCCCTGAAGATAAGGTGAGATGAAGTAAGGTGTTTGCTCATTAAAAGTAACATCCACCGAGACAAAAAATTTCTTCGATGGAGGGTGATAACATTTGTACCCTTTTTCAGTTGAGGAATAACCTACAAATACGCATTTCAACGCCCTTGGGTCTAGTTTCCCCCTATTTCGACTATGAATATGGACAAATGACACGCACCCAAATATCCTAGGGACAAGATTATTTGTAGTATGTATGTTTGGATAGAATGTTGAGAGTATGTCCATTGGACTCTTGAATCCCAAGACTCTAAAAGGCAAACGATTTATAAGATGAGTGGCTGTAAGAACTGCTTCCCCCCAAAAAGACTTAGGCACATTTCTTTGGAATAAGAAGGCTCGGGTTAACTGAAGGAGATGACCATTTTTTCTTTCCGCGACTCCGTTTTGTTGTGGCGCATCGACACAGGATGACTCGTGTACTATTCCTTCCTTTTGAAAATAAAGAGTTAGTACTTGATTGAAATAATCCCTGACATTATCTGACCTAAACCTTTTGATAGCAACCCCAAATTGGTTCTTAATCATGGAACAAAAATTTGGGAGAACAGTACTGACATCAGATTTATGTTTAAGTAAGAAAAGCCAAGTAACACGAGTACAATCATCAATGAATGACACAAACCATCTTGCCCCAGAGACATTAGGAATAGTAGATGAACCCCAAATATCACCGTGAATGAGATAAAAGGGAAGAGAGTTCCTTTTATCACTACTTGGAAAAGGTACACGTTTGTGTTTGGCAAATTCACACACTTCACAATGAAAATTTTCAACATCTAGACCTTGAAATAAAGACGGAAACAGAATTTTAATGACTCTAAATGACGGATGTCCAAGTCTGCGATGGTGAAGCCAAACTTTTTCTTCATTGGATGAATAAAGTTCTGAAACAAACGAAGAAGGTAACTTGCCCTTGGTGATATTTGACTGGCTCGATGTTTCTAGGTAGTAGAGCCCATCCAGTTCTCTAGCATGTCCAATCATCTTCCCCGAATTCTGGTCCTGAAATACAGAATAATTATGATGAAAGATCACACTGCAACATAAATCTTGAGTAAGCTTTTGTATGGAGATAAGGTTTGTGGATAATCTGGGGACATGAAGAACATTTTTTAAAGTCAATGATGGGTCTATTTTAACATCTCCTACACCTGCTACAGTGGTCAAAAAACCATCAGCTGTGGATATTTTCCTACTGCTTGGGCAGGGTAAGTATGTGGAAAAGACATTTGATGAATAGGTCATATGATCGGTAGCTCCTGAATCCATGATCCAGGAGCTGACAAATGGTGTATTCTAGACGTTTAATCCAACAGAGGATGGAGACTTACCTGAATACCCCAATGAACAAGTACCTGGAGGTTTGTCAAGGTTGCCAATTAGAAATCTCACCCTCTCGACCTCTTCTTGGTTGAGACTGCTCGACTCCTTTGGTGTGCTGTGTTGTAACTTCTGACATCTTCACAAATTACTGACTATCAAGTCCAATTACTAACAGAACATAGTTATCAAGTCGTCGCCTAGGCGTCAAGTCGTTATAGAATTGCAAGGCGTCGACGCGATTTGGGTGCAGTGCAGAAAGGCGAGCGCTTAGTACACGACTTGGACGACTTGATCGACTTCGGGACAACTTTGGCGACTATCCTTCAAGCAGTCGACTTGGTTGGAGCGGGTCTGGTTCGACCCGATGCTTAACTGGGTAAAAAAAAAGAAGAAAAAAAAAGAGTAAAGCAATGAACAGACCTAATCGATCGATCGCAAGATTCGCAACTTCGGAAATTAGAAAGGGAGAAATAAAGCGACTCAATCGATCGACTCACTGCGGCGACTCCCTTCGGCGACTCACTTCGGTACAGGTATGGTTCTTCTCGTCTTCTTCTGGAAATTCTCTGCTTCTAATTTTTCTTTTTTGGTTCTTCTCTTCTTCTAATCTTCTTCTTCAGTTCTTATTTCTTAACTTCTTACTACTCTGGCTCGCCTCTGCCTCTGCTTATTGCTGAGTTGCTTCAGTATATGTTTATTGCTTATGTGGAATGTGGATGGGTTTGGCAGATTGTTTATTGTTTATTGTTTATTGCTTAATCAGTATCATAGGTATTAAATATGATTGATATTTGCATTTAAAGCATTTTCTAAACTACATATGTATAAATTAAAAATTATAATAGTGTATACTTGATAGCTTACTTAGTGTATAAATTATAATAATGTAATAACTAATAAGTAGTAACTAAAAAAAATTGGCATCTGTATCTATGTAACTAAAAAAAAATTGCAGCATATAACTAAAAAAAAATTGCAGCATCTAAATAAAAAAAATTGTATCATGAGTGTTGCACTGCTGCTGGTCATTTATTTATTTTTTGCTAAATTACTGATATGAGTCTATGACATCATGTAAATAAAATGAGCAGCAAAAAATAAGGATTATAATATATTATATATTATTATAATATATATTATATATATATATATTATAATAATATATAATATATTATAATCCTTATTTTTTGCTGCTCATTTTATTTATTTATTTATTTGCTCATCATTTATTTATTATAAGTCTATGTGATGCATTGTTGTCTTATGTTTATAATATAGTTATAAATTGTATTTTGTAGATAGTTAAATGGCAGAAAGTTCGGGAGCAGAGGGTTATGATCCAAGTAAAGATCCTAAAAGAAAGGCCAAGTCTAAGGATCCGGGGTGGAAATATGGATTTTGGCCGGAATTGAGCGATAAAAATCTCGTGCAATGCATGCTCTGTGGGAAAAAGATTCATGGAGGAATCAAGAGATTCAAGCAACATCTTACCGGTGGGTATGGGGATGTGGCTAAATGTCCTCGAACTACAACAGAAATTGCAAACGAGATGCATCAAGCAATAATGAGTAACAAAAGGAATAAGCCAATTCAATTTGATGCCGATGACGAAGTAGAAGAAATTCAGTCATCAAATATTCCTATCTATGCATCCAATCCTTCCAATTCTTCCTCTACAACTTTTCCAAGTTCTGGGACTGCATCTAAAAGGATGAAGAGTGCATTTCAATTCCCTAAGCCACAGTCACAAACAAAGGCAATTGAAAGTCATCTTAGGAAATCTCCTGAAGAAGTTGTGGACGAAAGACATTGCAAAGGTCCTAGCCAAACTACTTTGGAGAATCGTCTAAGGTCACCGAAAGAGAAAGAGAAAGTTCACATGTACATTGCCAACTGTCTTTATGAGAATGGCATCCCTTTTAATACAACAAATTCAAGAAGTTTTGAGGTGATGATAGAGGCTATCGGGCAATATGGGCCTGGTTTGAAGCCTCCTTCGTATCACGAGTTGAGAGTTCCTCTTTTAGGGAAGGCAAAGACTAAAACAGATGAACTGAAGGAGAAACACAAAACTTCTTGGAAGCAATATGGTTGCACTCTTATGTCAGACGGATGGACAGACAGAAGAGGCAGACACTTGATCAATTTTCTTGCTAATAGTCCTGCAGGGACTTACTTTATGGGATCAGTTGATGCTTCTAGTCAATCTCAGGATGCAAGTATGTTGGCAGAGTTACTTGATGGGAAGATCAAAGAGATTGGACCTGAGTATGTTGTGCAAGTAGTGACAGACAATGCCTCCAATTATAAGGCAACTGGTCAAATTTTAATGGAAAGGAGACCTACTTTGTTCTGGACACCATGTGCAGCCCATTGCCTAGACCTTATGCTAGAGGACATAGGCAATTTGAAGCAGTTTAAGTCTACAATCGGGAGGGCAAGAAAAATAACAACATTCATTTATAGACATGGTCGCCTTCTTGATGCGATGAGGAGCAAAACAAATGGGAGGGACCTTGTGAGATCGGGAGTCACTCGATTTGCTACGTCTTTTCTGACCCTTCAAATCTTGTGCAAGCACAAGGATGCTTTGAGACAGTTATTCATCAGTGATGATTGGACACATTCTAAGTTGTCGACTACAAAGGCGGGGAAGAAAGTGTATGATACAGTTATTTCTTCTAGTTTTTGGCATGTTGTTGAAGATTGTATTAGAGCGTCACAACCATTACTTGTTGTCTTGAGGATTGTGGATTCGAATGATAGGCCAACTATGCCTGAGATTCTTGCTGCGATGGAATTTGCAAAGAAGAAGATCAAAGATGCCTTTAATAACAAACAAAGGCTATATAAGAAAGTGATCGACATTATCGAGCGAAGATGGGCATGCCAAATGGAGCAAAAGTTATATGGGGCAGCATTGTTTCTAAATCCGGGAAAGTATTTTGATATCAAAGAAGATGAAGAATTTGGTTTAGTTTACAAGTTACGTAGCAACTTCAATGATGTTCTTTCAAAAATGGTTCTCGACCAAGCTTTGGCAGACAAGATAAGCGACCTAGCCGATGTCTATGAATCTTCTCGTGATGACTTTTCTAAAGACATGTCGATTAGGCAACGAAAGACAAAAAATCCTAGCAAGTATATTAAATTAATTATAAAGTTTACTTTAAGTTTTATAATTTAGACTATATTTGATTTTTTTAATTTTTTACATCTAATGTAGTTAATTGGTGGAATGCTTTTGGCGGTTGTGCTATTGAGCTTACAAAGTTTGCAAAGCGAATCCTCGGCCTTTGTTGTTCTTTTTCCGGTTGTGAATGCAATTGGAGCACTTTTGAGTTTGTAAGTATTTAGTAATTAAATATATTGTATTTAATATTAATTAGTACATAACTAAATTAATAAATATTTTATATATTATTTTGCTTAATATTTTTTTAAACAAAAAATTCAGATTCACACGAAGAAGAGAAATAGGTTGGAGCATCAACGGTTAAATGATTTGGTGTATGTGCAATACAATCGCCGAATTGTTGATAGGTTCCAAAAGAGGCGCGAACTTGGAAGAAACTTTGATCCATTAGTCCTAGAGGATTTCAATTGGGGTAATGAGTGGATAGTTCCCGAGCAAGATGTAGTTCATCATGGAGATGATCTTACATGAGAGTATGTTGATAGAGCTGTTGGTGCATCCGATGCCGCCGAGGGTCGCAATCTTCGTAGAACGGGTCATGTCTACTCACGACGTGGTGGTGTTTCGACTTCAAGGGAACCGAGGATAAGAGTTGAGAATGACTCTGATTCTGATGTTGGAGAAGAGGAGGAGGAAGACCTTCCTAATGATGATGAGGATGTGGACGATGATTATGGCCGAAGAGTAACTACTGTTTCGAGTGACGATGCCATTGTTGGGAGAGATGACAATGATTTGATCTTTGATGATTTTGATTGATAGCTTGAGTGATCTTTTTCATTCTGAAAAATAAGACTTTTGAGTTGAAGAATACTGAGTTTTTATGAATTTGTTTTTATTTCTATATTATGTTTGTTTTTGGCAATGTAACAATGAATATGTCTTTATCTTATTAAGGATGATTGTCTTAGTATTGAAATTTATGGTATTCTATATATACAATGTTAAAACTTAAGAAACTAAACATAAATTTAAGAATTATATTGAATTAAACTAAATATTACAAATGTATCACCATTTATATAATTTGAAGTTTGTACAAGTTCAAAAAAATACAACTATAATAAAATTATCATTTTGACTTGATCTTTTTCGCTTCTTGTTGTGATTTGATATGATACAACCTGCATTATAAATATGGTAAATCATTAGAAATATAAATATATAAATATTCATATAAATGTTAAATATATATAATTTTATATGTATAAAATTTACATTGTTAACGACTTGTCGACTTGTGGATGATTAGTCGGGCGACTTGTCGCCTAAGCGCTTAAACTCCCGGCTGTCGCCTCGCCTTGACTTGGCGCCTTGATAACTATGTAACAGAATTGTAAAGCTGCTTTGATACCAAGAAGATATTTTGGTTTATGCAAAGCTGCTTTGATTTGCGGATTTTGGAACAAAGTTGTAGAAATGATTCTGTGACAGAATTACAAATCTGCAGAATTACAAAATTTGCACAGAAAATACTGCAGAATGGAAAAAAACTGCAGAAATGAACTGCAGAAAAAACTGCAGAAAAAAGAACAAAGGAATGGAAAAAAAATCTGCTAGAATATCTTGTTAGAATATCCTTAGCTTTGATACCATGTTACAAATGAACTCTCTTTGTTAATTTTTCAGATTGTAAGTTACAGAATTTATACACAAAGATTAACCTAATTCTAGGAATAAAACAAGGAAACATGTTAGCCTGATTCTAGGAGTAAAACAATGAAACATGTTAGTCAACATTTTTAGGAGGAATAAAAGGAAAAATGTTTTCCCTAATAAAAGGAAACATGTTTTCCAACATAAATTATTTTTCCATGGATGACGAGAAATTTTGGGGGTTTTACGATAGCGTATGCTTCCTTTATATTTCATTCCCTCACCCCCTCTTTAGTCTGCAGTTTCCTTTTGCCTACCTTTTGTTTTTCTGTTTTTCTATTTTTCCCATAGCTTGTTAGGTTTCAACTTTCTTGTGCCATTGAGCCAAGTTTTTCATAATTAAACCACTTCTAACCTATTTTGTTGCTTGCATTATGATTGCATCACATGTTTTGCAATTTGTAGGTGTATTTACTAATTTAGCTTATTTCTCTTGCACAGTGCGTCACTTCTTTAATCTTCTCTGATTGTATTCGTTTTGCTTATAAAATTACTCTTGGCAGTGTGCAGATGCAAATTGCCATGTGTTGCAACATATTATTTGTGTAATTATTCCAGAGGAGTCTTGGGAAGGCATTCCACCAGCTCCACCTCACTTTTATTGTGAAGTTTGTCGAATAAACCGGGCTGACCCGTATGTACCATCTAATTTTTCTTTTTACTATGTTACCTGAGAATGCGATTGAAATGTTTGTTTGGCCAAATTTAATCTTTCTGCTATGTAAAAAGTATACCAGCCCTACCTTGTGGTCCTGGTCATATTGAATTAAATTTTTTGACGTCTAGGGTTCAGTGGTGGCTGGTACCAAGTTGTTCGTGTTAAAAAAAAATAAAATATAACCAAGTGTATTACTCCGCGTGGTTACAAGTTTCACTTTGTTGGTTTCTGGCTGTTGAAATTGTTTAGTTCTGACGTCTTTCACTTTCCTCTCCATGGTTGTGGCTAGCCATGTCAATATAAGCTGAAAACCACCAAACCGACCCAACTTAACTGGATCCATATGGGTTGGATAACTGTTTTATGTGAGTTAAGTCAACAAAGTTTAGAGTCTTTGGACCTATATTATAATAAACAAATATAGGTCCAAACTAGTTAACTACTTCCAACCAAATATATTAACCCAAATATATGACCATTAAGCAAGGCTGAGAAAGGTGCGGTGGTGAAAACCGTGTTTGTCGAGGAGAGAGATGGGGTCTTGACTGCTGGTGGAAGGAGAGGCCTAGTGATGGGAGCTGCAGGCAGATCAACACCATTGATTTGATAGAATGGAGATAGTGGTTTGAGATGGGTTTAGTTGGAATTGAAATGGTCAAGTAATACACTGAACCATTTGATTGATTTATGTTTGTGACATAATTTATTAGAGTTGCGGAGGTCTCAATTGAGTAGCAGCCTTGCAGTAGCAGACATTATATATATATATATATATATGTTATATTTATGTATATATTGTTAGTTAGAGGGAGAGTAAGAATGAGTTGAAGGATATGAACTGTGACCCCTTTTCTCCCTCTACAAATTGCGCAAATCTGAGCTTGTTTCCATTTCAAATTCCAATTCTATCAAATCCATTCTCGATGAAGAACATGTTTGGATGCTAATAAATCTGGAAAAAATGGTTGACCTAGTTTTGACCCATAACTATTTGGGTTCAACCTAATTAACCTGTATGAAATATAAGTTATATAGTTTTGGTTTTTAGTTAACCTATAATCTATGTCAGTTGACCCAAATCCAACCCAACCTACATTTTGCCAGGCCTTTGGGCTTCTTTCTCCATTAATGTGCGTAGCTTCAAGGAATTCTACCAGAAACTGTCCAAACTAACTTCTTACTCCTTCTGCATTATAGTTTCCCTGTTTACAACTATATATCACATATTTAAAATTATGTGTGCGTATGTGGGTCGTGTTATGTTGTGGTGTGAAATGAAGGAACTCAATATTGCTTATAAATGATCTTTGTGTTTCAGTAATCAATCTATCTTCTCTTTGCAAAGCTGCCAAATTATATACTCGTTACATTGTTTGAAGGATTGTTATACCTAACTTATTTTTTGTGCTTATACTAAATAAATTAACATCCCGAGCATCCCTTCTCTTTGTCTTGAGTAGGATTATTTATTTAATATGTGAAAGCTAAAAGACAATGTTTATTCCATACTATAGAATGTATAAATGAGAGTGCCTTTATAGAGTCTAAGACTTTTAGCTATACTTGAAAATAATATCAATTAGTGATTACCACTGATTTCTCCTATAATCATGATACCACTGATCACTTCCATAATCATCATGCTACCACTGATTACTACTATAATCATGCTTCTAAAATAATCATAGAATAATTCTCTAACACTCCCCCTCAAGCTTCAAGTCTTATATCAAGTCTTATAACTGGTTACAAAACTATGAAACATAACCCAATCATTGGAAAGAAAATGACTCAAACATAACATAATTAAACATAACGCGAAATTATTTGATTTTAAAAACTCGTCCTCAAATTGAGGTTCCCTCCTCAATTCACATGAAAATAAGAGGGCATGATGTTCACGTCCAAACCTGATATCATGTGTCGGCAATAACAGAAAATGTTCATCTCCTACAACAACTATGAAAGGTTCTTGATTCTTTAAAAACAACTAGGAATGACTCCTTGCCTTCTTAACAACGAAGGACTCTTTACCCTCCCGAAAATCGAAGGGCACACAAGAACACACACTTTCCTCAAACTTAGGCATACTTTCCTATCAACCATCCACTTGCATATTTCAACTTGAGAAACTATCTGCTTAGGACAAACCACCTTTTTTTCAACTGAAAAACAAGCAATAACCATTGATTTTTATTTCCTCTTTAACAATATTTCACAAAAGAGGACACTAAGAAGAGTAAATACCAGTGGCAGAAACAAGACTTTTAGTTGTCCATCCCAAGATCAAACTCATACCATGTGAAAGCCAAAAAAACAATGTTTATTCCATACTATAAAACTTATAAATGAGAGTGGCTTTATATAGGCTAAGACTCTTAGCTATACATGGAAATGATATCGTTAGTGATTATTGTTGATCACTCCTATAATCATGCTACCATAATCCCTCCTTTAATCACGCTACAACTGATCACTCCCATAGTCATGGTACCACCTATCACTCCCATAGTTGTCACGGCGCCACGGCGAGTCATGGTGGTAGCCGACCGCCAGGACGCCTAGGCGACAAGGCGACCGCCATGGCGTCCGTATAGCGACAAGTCGTTTACAATGTGCAATTTATATATTATTTATTTTACTTAACAAATATATTGGCAATAAAATTTCATATACATTAAAACCCAAAACATAACACTATGGAATAACATTAAAAGCACAATTATGTAAATACTTAACAATAACAATCCAAAAATAAAACACTTGATATTAAAAATTAGTAAAAGAAATGAAGAATTCAACAAACACCACATAGAAAATAAAGTTACAACCAACCATCACAAATAAGGCTTGGGTGCATGAGGAGGTCTTGGGATCCATTATTTCCAAAGGCAAGAATGTTAAACTATGTTCAAAAGAAAAAAAAAATAAATTGGGCCAGAGCTGCTAAGGCGAGCGCCTTGGCAGCTCGGCGTCTCACGGCGTCGCCTAGGCGACGCCTTAAGGCGCCGAGCTGCCAAGGCGCTCGCCTTGGCAGCTCTGCCCAAGTCGAGCTCTCGCCGTGCCATTTCTTCATCGCCTGGACGCCAAGGCGTCGCCTAGGCGACGCCTAGGCGACGCCGTGACAACTATGATCACTCCTGTAATCATGCTTTTAGAATAGTATAGCATAATTCACAACCACAATCTAAACCTTACTTCTTCTTCTTCTTTTTTTTTTTGTAGCTAGTTGTAGTAATTCTGAAATTTTCTATATACTGCACCACCCGTGAACCTTTCAACTGCTATAGCTGATATATAATCTGCAATCTCCTGTGAAGAAATTTAGACTCGGTAGACGTAATTTTCGTTCCAAAATATAAGATCAACTAATTGTAAATTAAGAATAGCTATTCTCTTGAGAATGAAACATTCACTTGTATATTTATACTTATAGAAGTCGCTTTAATCATTTATTTTGGAACAAAAGTAAAATATTTGATCTTATGTTTTGGAACATAGGAAGTACAATGGTAAAACATGCTTCATCTATCCAGATTATGTTGGGTTGGGTCGACTGTCAATTATCAATTATAGTTTCTATGTTTTTGTACTAGGGTCTTGTAGCATTCTTCATGAGTTTGCTAGTTTTTATTTTGTACTCATTGTTGTAATTTTCATGTGAATTTGATTTTTTCTTTTGGTGTTCAAACATTTGTCTCAATGAACAGGTTTTGGGTGGGCGTGAGAAAGGTCTTATCTCCAGTCAAGCTGGTTCTTTCTAACAATCTTGATGATGGGTGAGTTTGTTGACTTTCTCCACATTGCTGTATATAATCTCCATAAACTCATGCTGCCATTAGTAAATTTAGTATATAAGTTTTTATTTTAAACATTTTTTTTTATCTATGAGTTGCTATGTGAGGTTTGCCAAACTTTTGTTTGCCTAGACTAATGCAAACAGAGTTGCATAAATAAGTTGCAATCACAAGAAGGATTTCAATGAAATAAGGGATGGATAATGTGTTAATGAACAATAAAAACCGTTGCGAGTAAAAAGAAATTTGAACTAACTTACTTTTCTATATTATTGCAATTTATGAACCCGAAATGACTCCAATAAGGGGTTAGATCACTTTTACATATACATCATCGAACCGTTTTTTTTACATTCGATTCATTGAACTACAACTTTTTTACAAATCATTATAAATTCCGTTAAATTGTTTGACTTTTGATAGAATAATTACCACGTGAGAGGGGAGGCTGTGTACATGTCACAAATGTGTCAATGTGGCATCCACGGTGGAAAATAAAATTAAAAAAATTATTTAAGAGATAGTTGGAATTAATAAATTGTACATAAGAAAATAACACTTGTACTAATTTAAAATTAATAAAAATATTGTGAAAAAGATTAATAATCTTCTTGGAATAATTAAACAAGATAATTAAAAATATTTTTAATTTTGTAGTATATTAACAAAGTTAAAAAAGTCAAGTAATATCAATTAAAAAAGAATCACTATTCATCTTCTTCCTTCCATTAGCCTAACCATTTTCCTGCTCTAGCAACACCCACCATCAATTCAATTTTTTTTACTATTCATCTTCTTCCTCCCACTAGCCACAAAATCAATTTCATTGCCACCCCTTGAACCACAAAATCAATTTCGTCACCACCCCTGCATCACCATCATTCCTCCTCCACCATAACCTAAACATCGTAATGAAACTTAAATCTACAACAAATCCAAATCTACATTTATAAATTCTAGACCCAGATCTACTATGAAACTTAGGTTTATAGCAGATGGCGACCCAGATTTGTAATAAAAAGTGTAACACACTTTATGTATTCTTAATCTATTTCTTATTCTTCCTCTACAACAGATTGGCTTGGTTTGAGGAAGTGGAATTCTACAAAGCTGGGTTGGTTTGATGAAGTGAGGTTCTACAAATTTTGGGTTGCTATTAAAACGAAAAAAAAAATTACTAAACCAGATCCACAATCCTTTGTTATCACTACAGATCTATGTAAATCACCAAAAATGGTTGAATGATTATGAGTTATGACCGATGTTGAGGAAGATGAAGAGATTTTATTTTTTGAGAAATGGATGAGTTAAATAAATTATATGAGTCATGAATTTGTTGTATCTTTAAATTTCTGAATATCCATGTAAGCTTTTGATTTGGTGCCACATAAGCATTCCGTTAACTTTTAACACTTTCGAACGAAAATTTTAATTTTTGTAAAAAAAAAATTAGAGTTCAGCGAGTTGACCGGAAAAAAAATTAGTTTAATGATGCATATGTAAATTGAGGTCCAAGTTAGTGGGGAAAAAGTGGTTTAACCCCTCCAATAAGTAATCTTTTCTAAGTTAAATCATAGATAAAACATATATTGAATTCCTCATATCATTAGTTATATCTTAACAAAAGAGGGGAAGGTTTCTTAAACTTGCTATGCCTGAGCGGATTGAGAATTACAAATACACTGATTAACGTGCAAGAACTTAACTTATACGTTTTAAAAGTATTGGCAATCAAAAATAATACAAAAGAGTAATTAACTGTAGGAGTGTAATAAAAAATTTATTAGAAAGAAAAGAGGCTACAAAATTAAAGAGGACAAGATGTCTTCGAGCAACTACAAAGTGGAAAATATACGAAAGTTCTGGTTAAGGACCACCTGCAATCCCTATGGATATCCAAACCAGGAACTCCTTGTAGAAGCTTCAGAGCAGATGTCCAATGTGTGGCTAAAAAGGATACCTATCCCATAGAAAAGGAAGAGGGAGGTATATATATCAGTAAAGATGTGAGAACTTCATCCTGTTCATGGGTTGGAAACAAGCTATCAGTAATTATACGTAAGGTTACGTACATCTGACCTTCCCCAAACTCAGCTATTTGCGGGAACCTAGTTCACTAGATATGGCCTTTTTTTATGGTTACACTAAATTTTATTGTTATTACCTGATTAAATGGGCTCTGCGAAATTATTTGACTAGTCGAGGTGATGTATTGTAATGCTTATTACTTTAATATAGAATCAAATTCTTGTTTGATTGATTTTCACATACACACACAAATACACACACACATATCTAATATCTTGCATTATTCCAGTTCAGATGTACAATCTGTTGCTTGCTCACTTTGTTTATGTTTCAGTACAAATTCCCCACAGAATTTGAATACAGAATTTGAAATCACAAGAGCAGATCAACATATGTTAGTGAATTCAGAATATGATGTTCAGGTAAGCTTCTAATGGTTTCAGGTTTCTAAATAACTTTGCATTCAGTATATTTGGTGGGTAGCTTAAAAATTTGTGGCAACTCTTTTCTGATCAGGTCTGGTGCATTCTTCTGAATGATATTGTTCCGTTTAGGATGCAGTGGCCTCAATATAGCGATTTAAAAGTCAATGGTATGCAGACATGTAATCCTTATCCAGTCACTATTTGATTCTCGATTTCTCTATGTACTGTAGAGCGAGAGTTGCTAACAACCCACTTGCTCTGAAAGCTGTAATGTGTCTGTATTTGTGTGTATGTATATGTATATATATTATTTTTATTATTAAGTAAAACTGTAGTGTATATATATATATGTTCTTTTTTTTTTAAAAAAAGAAGAAGTTTTATTAGATACAAGAGAGAATATGGAAAGGGAGGACTTGAACAATGAAATATTAGTAGGAAAATAAAGAAAACTAATGAAGCATGCACTCAAATCTTTATGAACATCTGAAATAGCAACTCCGCTAAAAGCTCCCCTTGCCGAAGCCCACAGCGATGTTCTAAATGACTATCCCAAAGAAGAGGAAGAGAGAGATAGGTATCATAAAAATTCTAGAATTTCCTTTAAATCCATATATCCCATAAAATAGCAAAACAATAACAGCTCCTAAGAATCTTGGCAACCTTGTGCCTCCCAAAACCCTAATTCCGAAAGCTTAGTATATATTAAAGTTGGCTAATTCGAATATCCACGTTGCATGCCATTGTTGTTGAAAGCATATTACGTGTAAGTCAAGTAGTCATGTCCCTGGAATCCGGTCAAAATTTATGGGAGTAGAAGATAGAACAGTGACATCTAGACATGTCTTTTTGTGAGTTTTGCTCATTCATGAGCTATTGTGTACACCAAAGGGGTCCATACAAGTCTTCTGCCTCAGATCACTTGATGAAATTCTTTACTTGATAAGGCAACATGTCACCAATTCTAGATAATAATAAAAATTAATGTCTCCATGGTTTGCCTAAGGTATTATTCCAAATAATATTGCTCAGCACAATTCAACAGCACCATACGTCATCTACGAGTTAGCTATTAAGTAAACATGAAAATTTAATACTGTAATAAAAAAATCTTTAACTCATGCACCATGTGCTATTAGATTATTAAGGTATAAACTTCACTCCTTCTGGTTTACGAGTTCTGCTTTTTGACGAAGTTGCACTTTCCAGATTAGCCTTTTGATGCAGATTGTGTTGTTGAGAATTTTCTTCAAATGTTTGAGCATCCAAAAAGGGTTTCCAAAAGAGGCCTGAATGGCCTTTAATGGGGGCCAATTATCAGCGTGTCATTGAGATTAGTTCTTTCAATTTTTAATATTTTTCCTAGTAATTATAATAGGATTTTTAGAGTCAGTTTTGGGCCTTTCTTTTAATTTTTTCCAGAAGTCTAGTAAGGTGTCATGTGACTTTTAATAGTCATGTGAGTTTTTAGGGTTTGTTTTTGCTGGAATATTTAAGGAGGGTTATCAGCTGTAGTAGACAGTTTTTTTTTGCTGAATAATAATGTATTTTCCAAGTCTGCATTGCAGTTTTTCTTCTCTCCTTTAAGGCAGAGACTAGGGTTAATAGCTAATCTATTAGTGTTGAAAGTGAGAGTCTAAGAGTGTTCATGTAATAGAACAAATAAGTATAAGGAATAGGAATAATTCCATTATCTAACTCTACTCTCATTCATTCATTTGCATAGCATTACATTGGTTTATATAGGAAATAGGATAGCACACAATATAGGAAAACATGGAGAGGATAACATGGAGAGGAAAACATGGAAACATGTTTTCCCACCTAACATATTCTAACACTCCCCCTCAAATGCAACTTTACATAGAAGGGACAAACTAAAGTGCATTTGACACAAAAATATGAAGAAAAAATTGCAACAACATAAAGGAGCCATCATGACTAGCAAGCAACTGAAGAACATGAGGAAAGCGCCATGGAAAGTGAGCTGGAATCACCAAGAAGCAGCCAACGCCGAGAACCAATGTTGCACCCATGTGAGACCCAAGTTGCACAAGCCAACAAAGAACAAACCGAAGCGAAGTGAAAAACCATACGGCTGCAAATGAGCATGACGTAGCATGAACAACCCCTCATGCAACCTAGACCATATCATATCTCATATCTCATATCTCATATCTCATATATCTCATATCTCATATATCTCCCCCTCAAAATGCAGCTTTATATAAAAAGGACAAAATAAAGTGCATTTGACAAAAAAGGAGGACAAAAAGAAGAAAGGAAAAAAAAAATCAGAAAGATGCAAACAACATAGTTGCAGATTCTAACCAATTTAGACCCGGGACCATGTTGGAAAAGACATCAACAATGGATACCTTGTTGGAGTACACATCAACAATGGGTAACATATGGGAAGAAAGCATAGCAAATATGGTGCATCAAAGAAGAAAGCTGGAAAACAGCCAAGGACCAACAAGAAAACCAACATCGGGAGCTGCTGGACACTTGAGAAGCGGTTGAAAATCAACAGCACAAACCCACCAAGTCTAATGGGGAAAAAACATCCCAAAAGAAACAAAAGGTAGGGGTATTTCTGGAAACCAAAGAACATGAGGAGGAGAGAGTTGTGGCAAGGGGGAGATATAAAAACCATGCTATAAAAACCATGCTGGAAAAAGCTGTCGGGAAAAAGTCGCCGGAAAAGTCGCCAACTGCAGATGGAAGGAGGAGAGAGAAAAGACACGCTGAAAAAAGTCGTCGGAAAAAGTCGCCGGGAAAAGTCGCCGGAAAAAGTCGCCGGATAAAGGATCAGAGCTCTGATACCATGTTGAAAGTGAGAGTCTAAGAGTGTTCATGTAATAGAACAAATAAGTATAAGGAATAGGAATAATTCCATTATTTAACTCTACTCTCATTCATTCATTTGCATAGCATTACATTGGTTTATATAGGAAATAGGATAGCACACAATATAGGAAAACATGGAGAGGATAACATGGAGAGGAAAACATGGAAACATGTTTTCCCACCTAACATATTCTAACAATTAGCTTTGCTTGTCTGATATTTTTTTCTTAAAATTTCTGTCTTCTTTTCATACTTGGATTGCATTAGTTGGTATCAGAGCTCCATTTTTGATCCGGTGAAGTCAGGTAGGGTTTTTCTTCTCATCTCTCTTTTAAGGGTTTCTCCTTCAAGATGCCTCCTAGAGGAAGAAAGACACAACGCCCACAACCTGCTCGACGAAATGTAGCAGTTGATCAACACATGCCCGATATGATTGAAGCTTTAAGAGGGCAAGTGGAAGCCTTAACCCATTGCGTTGCGCAAACATGTCTTTTCTCATGATGGTGCTGAATCTTAGGAAGAGTATCACTATGAGGAGTTTGAGAACCCATTTTATGTGGATCCATCACAAAGGAGATTGCTGAATTCTGATAATAACACACATTGGGATGGTGGAATCAAAGTAGAAATTCCAGAATTTAGTGGAGATCTTACTGGCAATGGCCTCATTGATTGGTTATCTACGGTTGAAAGGATTTTTGACTAGAAAGAAGTACCTGAAGACAAGAAGGTGAAGTTGGTGGCTATCAAGTTAAAAGGGAGAGCATCAGCATGGTGGGATCTGCTCACTATGACATGCCAAAGGCAAGGCAAATCAAAGTTAGTCAGCTGGGAGAAAATGCGCAAGAAGCTTCGCGGAGAATTTTCTTCCTTACAACTATACTCTATCGGCATATCAAAGGCTTCAAAATTGTCAGCAGAGGAACCAATCCGTGGATGATTATACCAATGAATTTTATGAATTTGTTGCTAGGAATGACCTGAATGAGAATGAGGAGCAAAGAGGAGCACGATATATTGGTGGGTTGCGCACAAATTTGCAAGATACTTTAAATCAACATGACGTATGGACTGTTTCTTGAGCACATCAATGTGCTAAATTTGCTGAAACTCGGGAAGCAAGGAGCACAATCCGGACTCAACCAAATCAAGTTTCTCGTGGGAATACTACGATTAGCAGGCCAGCAACTACAGGATTCCAAAGAGGCAGCAACACAGCTTTTGAATCACGGTCAAATGTTGGAGAACAATGAGCTAAACCTCAGCCAAATGGTTCAGGAATTAACTGCTTCAAATGTGGAGCACCTGGACACAAGTCGGCTCAATGTCGAAAGGAAAATAGTCGCAAAGGAAAACAGCTCCTCGTTGAAGAGTTTGATGAAGAAACAAGCGAGGAGTTACCCATTTATGACGAAGATGATGAGGATGCTGTCATTTATGGGGATGTTGGACAATCACTTGTTACTCGAGAGGCTTTTATAGTACCCAAGTTTGAAGATTCTGCGGAGTGGGTGCGAAATAATATTTTCCAAACTACTTGCACCATTGGTGGGCAAGTTTGTAAGTTGATCATAGATAGTGGGAGCCGCGAAAATATGATCTCTCAATAGGTTGTTTCGAAGCTAAACTTACCGATGGAAGTACATCCACAGCCCTACAAGCTTTCCTTGGTTCAAGAAAGGCAACGAGGTATCTGTTAATAAACAATGTTTAGTTAATTTATCAATTGGTAATAGATATTTTGATAAAGTATGGTGTGATGTTGTGGTTATGGATGCGTGCCATATATTATTTGGTCGACCATGGTAGTATGATAATAAAGTTCAGCATGATGGCAACAAGAACTCTTATACTTTTTACAAAGACGATAAAAAGATCATACTGGTTCCAACCAAAGATGTAGATATGACTAAACCAAGGCAAGGAAGTGGTGTTACTTTGCTGTCCATGGCCAAGTTTGAAGAGGAGTTAAAAGGAGAGTGATGCAGTTTATATTTTAATTGCAAAAGTAGAGTTGGGTGGGTCTAACAGTCCACCTTTAATTCAGCCGTTATTGGAAGAGTTTGTTGATGTCATGCCTCAAAGTTTACCACAAGGGTGGCCTCCTTTAAGGGACATCCAACACCATATTGATTTGATGCTTGGTGCTATTCTTCCTAACAAACCTCACTACTGAATGAGTCTGAAAGAGCAGGAAGAGCTTAACAAACGGGTGCTAGAATTATTGGAGATAGGCTATATACGAGAAATATGAGCCCATGTGTTGTACCAGCTTTGTTGGTTCCAAAAAAGGATGGAACTTGGAGGATGTGTATTGATAGTAGAGCGATCAATAAAATTACTATTAAGTACAGGTTTCCCATTCCTCGATTGGAAGACATGCTTGATAGGGGCTAAGGTGTTTACTTAAAAGTTGACTTGAAATCTTGTTACCATCAAATTAGAATTCGGCCTGGGGATGAATGGAAAACAGCATTTAAAACTCAAGAAAGGTTGTACGAGTGGCTAGTTATGCCTTTTGACTCATCAAATGTACCGAGCACATTTATGAGAGTGATGAATCATGTGTTGAAACCACATATCAGCAAGTTCGTGGTAGTGTATTTTGATGATATACTTGTGTACAGCTCGTCCGTTAAGGAGCATGTTCAACATTTACGGACTCTTTTTACTACTTTGAGGGAGGAGAAATTATTTTTGAAGTTGAAGAAATGCAGTTTCATGACTAAGCAAATATTATTTTTGGGCTTTGAAATTTCTGCAGAATGGTTACGAGTTGACAAATCCAAAGTGCAAGCTATTGTTGAATGGCCAAGTCCAACAAATATTCATGAAGTTCGCAGTTTCCATGGTTTGGCCTCATTTTATTGCCGTTTTGCAAGGGATTTCAGCTACTAGTTGCATGAAGAAAGGACCTTTTAAGTGGACTACTGAAGCTGAAGCAAGCTTTCAACTACTCAAAAGTAAGTTGACCAAAGCTCCAGTCCTCGCTTTACTAGATTTTGAGAAGGTATTCAAAGTCCATTTTGATGCTTCCAAGATAGGCATTGGTGCAGTGCTTAGTCAAGATGGCAGACCCGTCTCATTCTTTAGTGAGAAGTTAACAGGAGCGAGACTGAATTATTCAACTTATGATGTGGAGTTCTTTGCAATTGTGCGGACTCTTCATCATTGGGAACATTATTTGGTGCAAAAGGAGTTTGTTTTGTATTTACATCATGAAGCTTTGAAGTACTTAAATGGACAACAAAATTTAAATCGCAGGCATGGAAAATGGGCAGCGTATATGTAGTGGTTTACGTTCAATTTGAAGTACAAGTCTGGTGTTCAAAACAGGGTAGCTAATGCTTTAAGCCGTAGAAGTCATTGTCCATCATGCATGTTAAGGTGGTAGGATTTGACACATTCAAAGACCTATATGCATCAGATTCATTCTTTGGAAATATTTACAATGAGGTGATTGAGGACAAGTGGTCTGACTATTGTGTGCAATCAGGGTTTCTCTTCAAAGGGGTCAAGTTGTGTGTTCCTGCATGTTCCTTAAAAGGAAAAATTCTTCTTGAACTGCATAATGAAGGCTGTTACGACAAATGCATATTTGATTTGATGATGATATAATGTATATTTATAACCAGTAGCTTTTGTGAAGTCCTTATAATGAAATTAATGTAAAATGACTGAGAATAGGGATCAAACTTGTTAGGTTGATCCAACACTCAATGTTCGTAGAGTGAGTACTTAGTTAAGTCAGGAAATGATCGTAGAGCAAGACAGTGAAGCAGTCTAAGTCTAAGATCGTAGAGCTAACTGCTCTAAAGCTGGAGTTCGTAAAGTTACAACAGTGAATACTCAAAGATCGTAGAGCTGACTGATGATCGTAGAACTGCAGTAACAAACATAGTGAAGATCGCAGAGTCTGCTAAGAGATCGTAAAGCATATTGAAGATCGTAGAGCAGTCTACTCTGAGATCGTAAAGTAAGTTGAAGATCGCAGAGTCTGTCAAAGATCGTAGAGCTGTCTACTCAGAGATCATAGAACTAATTGAAGACCGTAGAGTATGTCAGAGATCGTAGAGCTCAATGAAGACCGTAGAGTCTGAAAGAGATCGTAGAGCTCATCAAAGATCGTAGAGCTTGTGTATCGTAGAGCTTGCCAATCGTAGTCATTTAGCCAGATACTCTACGACTACCATGAAACTCTATGATTAGAAAAATCGTAGAATGTGTCAGCTCTGACAATGGACTGGCATTGTCAAGACTCGTGGAGTGTAGATCCCAAGATAGTTGTTGAACATCTTAAAGTTTGAAAAGAAGATCAGATTGAAGTGTCTAAACAGCTAGTTCAGTGAAGTGACAACGACTCACTTGCAGGCCACTGCAGCAGTCTGATGTGACATGTCACAGCCGAAGGCAAGCTGACACATACTCACCCAAAAGTCAACAATCAGATGTCTTCTAAGATTAGAACATTAAATGAGCAACGACAACTTTCAAACAGGACAATCTCGAGGACATCTATAAGAGACGCGCAGATTCAATACAATAGTAACAAGAAATATATTATACAAGCTGATCTGTTGCCAAACTCTTAAGGCTCTACTCTGCGATATTGAAGATCTAGAACATCTTGTTCTGCTGCTAAGTCTTTTATTACTGGACTTAAAGCCATTTAGCAGCACCCCAACCAAACACTCTATTTTAGTGATTGAAAGGTCTAAGTGACCTATTGCAGACAAGTCTTAGTGATTTAAATAGATCTAAGTGATCTAACTACAACCAAGTCTAAGTGACTTGAAGAGATCTAAGTGATCTAATTGTTGTCAAGTCTAAGTGACTTGAAGGGTTCTGTGTGCACCGGTCTTAGGTGGTGTTTGATAAAACTGAATAATTAAGATCTAAATGGTTAGTATATCTTAATAAATTAGATCATCTGAGTGAAATAACATCTAAACTTAAAAAATTGTTTGGTAACTAAAAAGTATAAAACATCTAAATGATTTTTAAATTTAAAAATATCAAATTTTAAATTTAAAAATATCTCAAATTGACTTTTCAAAAATCAATAATGATCTTAAAATTTGGAATGGAAGGAGTACAATATTTATAGAAGCTCCATAGATTTAAAATTTTCATTAAGAGACAGCTCTTAATGATTTAGATTTATATCTTTCTCTTACCGATTAAGAGACAATAAGAGGCAAACAAAATTTTACCAAACAACTTTACCCTTTTACCGAATACCTTAGTAACCTTTGTAATCAGTCCCAATGACTTGTTCCAAGTCTAAGTGACTTGAAGGAATCTTTGTGATTCAGTTATTGTAATTGTTTTTTTGTGAACAGATCTTAGTGATCACCCCATCCTTAGTGGATTTCCTACGCGAGGAGTAGAAGAGTGGACTAGGAGATATTTGTTCTTCGAACTACTTAAAATTTCCTGTGTCTTATTTACTTTCATGTTCATTACTTTCAGTACTCTATGATTTAGCACTGTGACTTAGTTCCACATTTGATTGCTAAATTTAGAACTGTGACTTTCCTAAATCTTTGAAAGGGGATTTTCAAATTATCATTCTGTTGTGCATAATTAAATTAACCTGCTTAATTTATAAGTTGGTAATACTCTGTTGAAAAGAAAGTTTTTAAAAGGATCTATTCAACCCCCCTTCTAGATCTCTAAGTGCCTTTGGGAAACAACAAAGGCCACTTCGGAAGAGACAAGACTTATGCCTTAGTAAATGCAAAATACTTTTGGCAAAACTACGAAGAGATGTTTATAGGCTGGTGGATCGTTATCACATTTGTCAAGTATCAAAAGGTGGAGTTACTAATGTTGGTGTATACACACTGCTACCTACTCCACTTGCTCCATGGATTGATGTTAGCATGGATTTCGTCCTCGGACTTCCTCGTACACAAAGGGATATGGATTCTGTCCTAGTTGTTGTTGATAGGTTTTCTAAAATGTCACACTTCATACCTTGCAGGAAAACCACGGATGCTTCTCAGGTTTCTAATTTGTTCTTTAAAGAAATAGTTCATTTACATGGTGTACCGAAGTCCATTACTTCTGATCGTGATAGGAAGTTTGTCAGCCACTTTTGGCTTCTTTGGAAGAAGTTGGGGTCAAATTTGAACTTCAATTCAGCGTATCATCCTCAAACAGATGGGAAAACGGAAGTTATCAATAGAAGTTTGGGAAATCTGATCCGAAGTCATGTTGGCAACAATCCTAAGCAATGGGACCAGGTACTCTCTCATGCTGAATTTGCATTCAACAGGTCTAGAAATCGTACAACAAAGGTGAGTCCATTCGAGGTTGTTTATGGGCAGAATCCATAGAGTGTCTTGGATCTTGTTCCTCTACCTATCAACCATCGTTTAAGTTCTAAGGCAGAGGATTTAGCAGAACAAATCAAAGAAATCCACAACAAGGTGCGCATACAGATTGAAGAAAGCAACAACAAATACAAAGCGAATGTTGACAAGGGTAGACGATAACTAGTTTTTGATGTTGGAGACTATGTAAGGGCAGTTCTCACTAGATATCGTTATCCGGCAGGCGAATACAACAAATTGAGTGCGAGAAAAATTGGGCCATGTGAAGTTCCTGCACGGATCAATGACAATGCTTACAAGTTAAAGCTTCCCAGCCACTTAAAAACGTCGGATGTCTTTAATGTTCGACATTTGATTCCATATCATGGCGACTCTAGCCTTTAATGGTCGACATTTGATTCCATATCATGGCGACTCTAGCGATGAAGACTCCAACTCGAGTTCGAGTTTTCTCTCTCATGGGGAGACTGATGCAGATTGTGTTGCTGAGAATTTTCTTCAAATGTTTGAGCATCCAAAAAGGGTTTCTAAAAGAGGCCTGAATGGCCTTTAATGAGGATCAATTATCAGCATGTCATTGAGATTAGTTGTTTCAGTTTTTAATATTTTTCCTAGTAATTATTATAGGATTTTTAGAGTCAGTCTTGGGCCTTTCTTCTAATTTTTTCCAGAAGTCTAGTAAGGTGTCATTTCACTTTTAATAGTCATGTGAGCTTTTAGGGTTTTTTTTTGCTGAATATTTAAGGATGGTTATGAGCTATAGTAGACAGTTTTTTTCTAAATAATAATATATTTTCCAAGTCTGCGTTGCAGTTTTTCTTCTCTCCTTTTTAAGGCAGAGACTAGGGTTAATAGCTAATCTATTAGCTTTGCTTGTCTGATATTTCCTCCTTAAAATTTCTGTCTTCGTTTCATACTTGGATTACATTACCTTTTAATTAAAGACAATTTTTAATTAAAGACAATATTTTACTTCTATTGACAAATAGTTGCTTTGTTTTATTTGTCAAAAATATCTTTCATGCTTGAAAAGATTCTGATAAATTTCTAAAACTTTGTGGATTTTAACATGTGAGTCAGTAAAGTTTCTTTATATTATTTTGAGACTTGATTTTAGATATTCTGCAATGACAGTACAAAAAAATAATATTGCACCAACAGTATCTAAGGAGCATAGTCAAGAGAGTGAACTGCTCTCAGCCTGAACTTTGGGAATCTGAAATTCTGAACTGGGCATTATCCTGTTTTTATTAGGTGAATAGATAGAACATTAGTCCTCTACATGGGATCTTGTACTGGGGTTTCATGAATTTGGTAAAATATTGAAATTGAATTTGAATTCTTAAACGCATGTGCTTACTATTCTGTACAAATTTCAGGTATTCCAGTGAAGACAGTCAATAGATCTGGATCACAGTTGTTAGGCGCTAATGGTCGTGATGATGGTGCAATAGTAAGTCCCCTCATCGTTTCTCACCTCCTTAAATTTTTCTTTCTTATAAAAACATTTCCGGAGAGGAATCTCTATGTGGAGAGATTATTTCCACAAGCATCATGGTAACTTCAACATTGTTTCTGGATTCGCGAATATATGGAGAACAAGTAATATAGAGAGAGAAATCATGGTTCACGACTTGCCCTTGATACACCCATTAAATAATCGTTTATTAATTTTTTTTTTAGTTGTGTGTGTATGTTCGGTTTGGTGGGTGGGACATGGATAGGGGGTTAACTTTTAGATGGAAGGTATTACATGACTCTTTGCTTCGATAAATTTTCCATTTTTTTGTGTATTTAGTTTTCAGAAAAGTTAGCATCTGTTTCTGCTCTTAGATATGCTTATCCACTCCTCTAAAAAGACTAAAATAAATATTTCATGTCTTGACCAATCTACCCATCAATTAGTAATGTCATTCTTGGTCTCCACAACTCACGCCCACTATCATACATATGAATTTAACCCACCGGTGACCACCATTAATTGCCAAACTTTAAGAAAATCAGAGCAATTAACAATAGTTTGGTTTAATTCTAGGTTGTGTTCTTGTTTTCTTGCAGGTCTCATTATATGTAGGAGAAGGATATAATAAAATATCTTTATACGGATCTGATGTTCGAAGTTTTTGTTTAGGTGTCAGACTTGTAAAACGACGTACGGTTCAACAGGTATTTCCACCTTGTTATAATTGACTTGATTTTTTAAAAAAGAAAACTTCGTTATCTGTTACAAGTTGTGTATGATGTGAAGGTATTTTGATCCTTGAGGGCAGAGGTATTCTCTAGCATTGTTTAGGCTATTTTTCTTAAGGTTTCAGAGTCAGTTTATATTGGGAAACAGATGGGCTTGTAACTTTCAAGGCTTGGAATTTATTTTTTGGGAGGTTTTTGAGCCCTGATACAAAATTTATCCTCTAGATGCTCTTTTTTTGGGAGGGTCAATAATTATAATGCTCTCTTTAAGGTATCAGGGTTATCAGTTATCTGAATGTTGAGTGCAAAACTTACGTCTCTATCCGCTTTGGGAAACACCTATGAGCTTGCAATGTATTTGTAGTCTGCAGCAGTATTTGTATGTGTCCTTGCAGATTATATAATTCTTGAACTGTCATCTGTCTGGCTGTAAATTGTTTTCTTGACAACTTTCACACTTTTCAAGAGATTGTTTTTGTATGCAAATCCTGGTTCCTTGTTGCAACTGTATGAATACTATCTTCTTCTTGATCGTCTCACTGGCGGCGCTTTTGGCAATATGGTCTGACCATATGTAGATATACATATTGTACAAACATTTCTGAGTTTGATCCAGTATTTTAACTTTCTTTATTAAGCTTGTAAGAAGGTCCATTCCATTGTTCTCTCTTTTTTCTTACTATATCTCAACCACTTTGTCATCTATCTTAGCTGTTTGTCTTGTTTATTGCCTAGGTTCTCAATTTGATTCCAAGGGAACAAGAAGGTGAGCCCTTAGCTAATTCTCTTGCGCGTGTTTGTCGTTGCATTAGTGGTGGAATGGCTACGGCACATGAAGATAGTGATAGTGATCTGGAAGTTATTGCAGATTTTGTGACTGTTAATCTCCGCTGTCCAGTAAGTGATGTATTTCATTTGTTCGCAATTATGAGATGTTTTGCATAAGAGGTGCACATTGACGTGTTCTCCATTGGCAGCAATTAGCCAGTGATAGAGATCTCACTCGACTAGAAGACCCATATTAGGAGTTCTGCTCTTCATTTACAAAGGCATTTCGCAAAGCTAATATTCTCAAATTTACCTTAAGCCTAACTGTAAATTTGGAACTCTATTGTAGGCTAGTATTGCCATTTTGACCGAATTAATTGCTATGGACTAATATTTTTATATTTTCTTTTACCTAAAGCTTCAGAGCACAAGAATTAGACCAAAAATAAATGAATGAGAGCTTGTCATTATAAGAAGCATAAATAGGTTCCCGAGTGTTCTAGATAACATGCTGATGAAAGAGCTAACTGATTAGGGCAAGATAAAATATCTAGTTGTCCTCCACTGATTGTGAGTTTGTTTGTTAGTTGTTAGTATGCCAAGATTTACTCATTGATTTTTGCTAAGCTATATATGATGTAAAGTTCTACCTTTTATTTATCTCCACATGTGAATGCAGATGAGTGGCTCTAGAATGAAGACTGCAAGCAGATTTAAATCATGTGCGCACATGGGCTGTTTTGATCTTGAAACATATGTTGAAATCAACCAACGATCTAGGAAGGCAAGTGATTGTGATGTTTGATGATTAGCATTTTCCTTATTGCTTTTGTTAGCATATGGGTAACGAGTGTCCATTTTGTTGCAGTGGCAATGTCCCATTTGCCTGAAAAACTACTCCTTGGAGGACCTCATAATTGACCCTTATTTCAGTCGAATCACTAATCTGGTACAACTTTTTATTAACTTCATGAATTTAGTCTAGTGAAAGAACTGTTCATGCTAAATTTAGGAGCCATTAACTTTTCTGCAATGCTTTATTTGATGCAAGCAGATTGGGGACTCTGGATCTGACATAACAGAGATTGATGTGAAGCCTAATGGTTCTTGGCGTGCAAAGAAGGGGTATGCATTTATGGATCTTGAACAATGGCACCTCCCTGATGGTTCTATTTGTGTTTCTGAAATGGAAGTTACTTCCAATATGGAAGGTATTGAAGGATATAGTAATACCATATTAGATGAAAGGGATAACAGAATTGGAGGTGTAACGCCTCAGAATATGCAGACACTCGGATCTGGAAATCAAGTAGGTGAGTATTTTGAAAACTACGGCCATAATGTGATCACAATGAGCAGCAGTTCCTCTGAAAGTGGTAGAGACAATAGAACCCGAAGTATTAACAACCATGGCAATGAGATAAATTCAATGTCGTATACCTTTGGCTCCGCATCTGGGATTACCAATAGAAGTTCTTCTGCATCATTTGGGGATCCAAACATAATTGTTCTTAGTGACTCCGAAGAAGAGAATGCCAATATGGTTTTTGAAGAACTATTTCCATAACCTGTCCACTTGATGAAAGCAGGAATTCCTTTTCTCCCTCTCCTGGAGTTCATGGTAGATACCTGGACGATCCGCCTCTCGCTAGTGATGAGTTTTTAGATCTCCTTGCGTAACTTAGAAATGGTCACGGCTTTGTCTAATTAATTGGTCTGTCGCAGGTGTCTAAGATGCTTTTGTAGGTTTGGAGTATGCTTTTACCTCTTCTGCCGCAACAAATGGTTAACATCAGGTAGACAATTAGTAGATACGTTGGAGCAAGATTGTTGGTGTAGACTGTAAAGGCTCAAGCCGAATCTTCATGAAGTTAAAGAGTGTTATAACGAGTAATTATGTGTTTCCTTTAAGAACAAAAGCTTATATTGAATTCATAAAAAAAAAAATCCATATTTGGGCTTTAGCATTTTATAGGTATTTTCCATCTTGAATCTTGCAATTTTGAGTCATACTTTTTTTTAAAAAAATAAATTATTATTATTATTATTATTTTGGGTAAACTGACAAAAAGCTTATAAAACATTTAAATCCGTAAAGGTACTTAAATGATAAATCTTCGTTGTTGCATTTGTTAGTTTTCTTTTTTATCTTACTCATGCTTAACAATTGAAAATGTTAGCAGACAATGTAGAGGCTGCGGTCCTTGACTGACTGCTCAATTAAGAGTATACTTCGGCAGCAAAAAATCACTGTTTTATCACTCAAAACTCTCTAATTATTATTATTATTTTTTTATCTCTTTCTTTTTTATATTACTAAAAAGAATATTTGTTGAGCAAGTAAGTTGCGAAATGTCTTTTCTATTGTAAGGAAGTTGCATCCACATGTAATTTTGATATTTTTATGTGTTTTTCTTGCATAAAGGTACGACTCATCTTATTTTTTGTGTGAGAAAATTACGTAAAAATATCAAAATTACATGTGAAAATAGTACTCGTAAGTTGTATTAAGCTCAAGGCTGGAAATCAAGCTGAATCAAGCCAAAAGCCAAGGAACTCAGTCAAGAAGAATTGCAAAGCTAAGGAGGAGAGCTAGAAACCTACAGCAATCAAAGGAACACCAGCTGAATAGCTTCAAAAGTGGTTTCATTTCTAGTTTTCCATCTCCTTTGTAATTCGAATTTGACAATGTATCAATTGAAAATGATGTTTATTGTAGCTATCATGAACTAACCTTCTATTCTAAGATTGCAATGGAACCCAACACTTAATTTGAATTGAATTCTCTCTCTATTGATTTTAGTTATGCATTTGTGAATTGATTGTCATAACCTTTGCTTCTAGATTAATTGCTTGGCCCGTAATTACCGTGGGAACCTATATGAACTTGACGAACGGATTATAGGTTGAGATCTAGTTATGATAACATGCGAGAGTATAGATTGTTGTGGGTTATTAATCGGATTAAGTGACGCGTGTCTTATTAATTATCTGCAATAATAGGTATCTTGATAGTAGTTGGGATAGATATATACCTAATTACCGCATGCAACCTATTGAGAATCTAGTCTTAATGACTTCCGAGGTGAAAGTTGGTAATGGAAGGGAGGATTAATTAGATTTGGTGACACGTGTCTATAAATCATTCCTGAAATTAGTCTCTTGATAGTGTATAGGATAGACATATATCTATGCACCGCTTAGGAAGATTCGTGATTGACCATCGACAGAGGCTCTTATGTAGTTTTGATTTCCACCCATTCTTATATCTCTCTCCTCCAACTCTTTAGCCAACTTGCATGCTTTGTTCCCAAACTAAATTTCGTGCATCATTACTTCAAATTGGCACCCAATCACGACAACCCATCATCAATTTCATCTTCTAACTTGGATTTCATCAAGAATTTGAAGGTTTTGAAAGATTTCCATGGCTTTTCAAATGTTTTCCAAGAAAAGGTAACTAAGGGCTTTAAATTGCAAATTTTCTTGCTTGGGTGCTGTGTTTTGGTGGTTTTTATTAGCAGGTACATAGCTAGCTCCCATTGCAAGGCTTTGTGGAGGGTTAGGCGTGCTACCCATTGAACTTACAACTGCGATTCTAAAGAGTGCACACCACCTGTTCGATCATTTGTCTGTGAGAGGATTCTTTGGCTATTTTTGGGTAATTTGATTGAAGTTTTTTTTGGTATGGCTCCCAAACGTCAACGGGGGTGAATCTTTCATCATCCAAACCAACCATAGCCTATGACAAGAAAAAGTTCGTTAGTGCGGAGGCATCCGAGCGTTACCACACTATCATGGCCACCAAAACATTAATTCCTGAGAGGGGTATTCTTCCACACGAGACTAATATGAATTTGGCATTGCTAACATAATTGAGGAAAAGGGGATGGCAGACTTTTCGCCGCACAACCCGAGCCCGCATGTATATCAATCGTCCGAGAGTTTTATGCCAATGCCATGGAGGCTGACGATTATGTAGTCATGGTTCGGGGCAAAATGGTGTCTTTTGGCAAGCGAAGCATTGAAGAATATTATAAACTTCCTCGAAGCCATGGCACAGATGAGCTCACTAGGTTAGGAACCGAAAAGCCTAATTGGAATGAAATTATTGCAACCTTATGTAAGCCTGGCCCCCGGTGGACAATGAGAGGGGACGAGCCATTGCATCTACGACAGGGGGATTTAAGCAAGTATGGGAAGGCTTGGTTATACTTCATAAACGCTAAGTTTTGGCCAACCACCCACGCAACACAAGTGATTCCGATGCGGGCACTGATCTTATATACCTTGGTTACGGGGCGCAGCATCAACGTGGGTAGACTGATTCGCAATTCCATAGTGCAAAATGCTAACGGAAAGTCTACAGGTGGATTGCCACACCCATCACTGATCTGTGGTTTATGCAAGTTGGCAAAGGTCAAGTGGAACACAAGTGAGATACTTCAACCCCCCTTGATGCCTATCGACAGCCAAGCTATACGCCACTACAAGGTTTGGAGGGGTGGGGCGCCGGAGGAGCATGGTGCTGGATACTTACCTTCGTTGCATCCTCCAGAAACTAAGGAAGATGAGGCCAACCCACCACTTAGCATCGAGCACCCTGACCCATCTAGCTCTTCAATTGACTTACTTATTGCTGAGATACGTGAGCTTCGGCGTGAGAATCAAGAGATGAGGGTTGTAATGCAGCGAAATTCACAAGAAAGAGAAAAGGAAGCCCGGGAGAGGGAACGTGAACATAGGCGCATGTCTAGGCGCATTAATCATTCGATTCAACAGGTCAATTCATTGTGTAATTATACTTCCGATTTTTATAAGGCTACCACACAGGTGATCAACAACAACGGGTTCAATACCGGGCCCCTTGCAGTCCAATTCCCAACGACACCTATGTTCTCGGAGTATGACCTTGATTCGAGTGATGATGCAACTGGAGGCAACCACGCAAATAGCAACAGTGCGGATGGTGTTGCTTGATTACCCTCAGTGAAGTTTTCTATTTTAATTCTGTCTAATATGAACATCGAGGACTATGTTTATTTTAAGTTTGGGGGTGGTAGTATAATGTAGTTATTTTATTTCGTCTAAGTCGTGGCATGCTACAAGAACGGCCAATGATATTCTGCTGGTTATTGTGTTTTCATCTAAGGTAAGGCTTGAGCATGTTTAGTTACTTCTTAACATTTTGGCTAACCACTCTACTCTTGTTATTTCAGCTCCTCTTGTACACTGTGTACTTGTTTAGTTAGTTAGTATTGAGAAATCTCATTTACTTAAACGCTTGGGGGATTATACTTGAAATGTACTGAACTCACATCTACAACCTTTTATGCTTATTTTAGACTTTCATATAAGTTTGGGGGAAATAATAAAAAAAAAAGAAAAAAAGAAAAAAAAAATATATATTATTGGTTGACCAAGTTTAATTACGTGGCCATTACTACTCGAGTTAATAGATCCTCAGGGGTGTTTTTACACCTAATGCCCTAAAGTCATCTGGCTTGGGAGTCATTGATCAAACACTCGTTACATGGGTAGCTTTGAATAGCCTAATGTGATTAGACATTGCACGGTCATGCAATTAGTTAAGGTGAGACGGAGCGTAAAACGCACTCACCAGTGTGATTACTTACTACTGCAATAATCCCTTGGGAACCCCCTTTCTTTTATGGTCGTCTTGTTTGGTATTTATCAAGGTAATGATGAGTTTGTAGATTTATAGTATAACCCCTCATATATTGAGTTCATGCGTTAGCTCTTTACTAACTCGCATAAATAGATAGCACACTCACACACACACATTGCTGAGATCTTGAGTAGCCGTGAGTTTAGAAATTTTGTTTAGTTGTAACTTTACGTTGTTCTTGGGCCCCTTTTGATCTTTTTCCTTTGAGGCCAATTCTTGGAGTCATTCTCTTCTAATTCAGTTGTTGTTTGTGTTTATGTTAATAAATTAGTATATCTATATTTACTTGAGGACAAGCAAAGATTTAAGTTTGGGGGTATTTGATGAGTGCGTTTTATACACACACTTTGGGTACTTTTGGCCTTGATAATTTGCAAGTCTTTAGGTACTTTATATGGTTTTTATGTAATTTTATCTTATTTCTACATAAATTAGTTTTTAGTTAATTTTACATGTTTTATGTTGCTTTGATGCATTTTTATTATGTTTGTAGGAATTGAAATAAAGACCGCTCGGATCGTCGTTTGTATTGACTAAATGTCCGTGCCCCGGACGTCTGTGCCCGAATGGTAGTATGATGGAAATTTACGCTTGGCGACGCTCGGTGCTTATTTTGACAACATTTGGTGATTGGGCGTGCACGGCGTCGGAAAGCGTGCACGGCGTCGGAAAGTGTGCACGGCGTGCGGCGTCGGCCAAGCCACGTGGGCAAGCCCATGCCTGGATTTCCGTGCCCGGATGATAACACGGTGAAAATTTATGTTTGGCGATGGTCGGGGCTTAATTTGATGACATTCGGAAGTTGGGCGTGCACGGCGTGCGGCGTTGACCAAGCCGCGGGCACGGCGTGCGGCAGGCGGGGCGCCAGCGTGCGGCCCAGGCGCTGGGCGCACGGGCGCAATGGGCGCGGCCGTGCGGGCGCGCGCTGGGCGTGTGGGCGCTGGGCGTCGTTCGGCAGCCTCGGCGTTGGGCGCGCGCGCGCAGCGCGCGGGGCTCGGCGGACTCGGCAGCTCGGCAGTTGGTGCGTTGTGGCCAGCAATGCTTGCCCAGGCGCTGGGCGCGTGCGCGGCGCGCGCGCGCTGGCGTGCGGAAGTGGCAGGCTTGTGGGCGTGCGGCCAGCGTGCAGCCCAGGCGCGGGCGCGCGCGCGCTGGCGTGCGGGCGCGGGCGTGCGGTTGGCGGCAGTTGGGCATTGCGGCCAGCGTGCGGCCCAGGCGCTGGCGCGCGGGCGCGCGAACGCCGTGCTGAGTGCGATCTGACACAGCTATAGTGCGATCTGAGCTCCATTTTGTCCGATTTTGGCTAGGGTTTCTTGATGGAGGCTATAAATAATCTCTTCTAAGCTACATATCAGATATCTAGAGAGAGGGAGGCTACAAAATACATCAACCAACAGAGCTCAAGGCTGGAAATCAAGCTGAATCAAGCCAAAAGCCAAGGAACTCAGTCAAGAAGAATTGCAAAGCTAAGGAGGAGAGCTAGAAATCTACAACAACCAAAGGAACACCAGCTGAATAGCTTCAAAAGTGGTTTCATTTCTAGTTTTCCATCTCCTTTGTAATTCGAATTTGACAATGTATCAATTGAAAATGATGTTATTGTAGCTATCATGAACTAACCTTCTAATTCTAAGATTGCAGTGGAACCCAACACTTAATTTGAATTGAATTCTCTCTCTATTGATTTTAGTTATGCATTTGTGAATTGATTGTCATAACCTTTGCTTCTAGATTAATTGCTTGACCCGTAATTAACCGTGGGAACCTATTTGAACTTGACGAACGGATTATAGGTTGAGACCTAGTTATTGATAACATGCGAGAGTATAGATTGTTGTGGGTTATTAATCGGATTAAGTGACGTAACGTCTTATTAATTATCTGCAATAATAGGTATCTTGATAGTAGTTGGGATAGATATATACCTAATTAACCGCATGCAACCTATTGAGAATCTAGTCTTAATGACTTTCCGAAGTGAAAGTTGGTAATGGAAAGGGAGGATTAATTAGATTTGGTGACACGTGTCTATAAATCATTCCTGAAATTAGTCTCTTGATAGTGTATAGGATAGACATATACTTATGCAGCACCGCTTAGGAAGATTCGTGATTGACCATCGACAGAGGCTCTTATGTAGTTTTGATTTCTCGGTTGTCAATTCGTATGCTATAATTGACTGAAAAGAGAGAGTTAGGAGATTCAAATGACGTGTTGGGGGAAATTGTAATCTTAGACCTTTCTATCTTGATATTTCATCGCATTTTACTCATTACTTACTTGTGAACTCAACCAATCAACAATCAATCAAACCTTCATCGTTTAAATTAGATCAAATTGATATACAATTGGTATTTGGTTATTATTCGTCACAATTCCCTGTGGGTTCAACTCTTATCTTATCATATATTACTTGTGGGCCGTGTATACTTACACGTGTGTGTTATCGATTGCGAAATCGACCAACAAGTTTTTGACACTTATTATATAGCAAGGAAGTTGATTTTGTATAGTATGGAAGTTACATTCGATGACATTTGTATCCAAAAAAGTTGCATTGTGATCTCCAATTTGGTCTGAGCTTGCTCAGTAGACAGAGAAAACATCTCTTTTATAGCATTTGTTTTTTGCCTTCGAAATTTTAATGAGAAAAAAGAAACAGAAGAAATGATAGAGATTTGTATAATTATTAAATTATTATTATTATTATTATTTCACATGTATCTGTTATAACTACATTTCCAGCTAGCTTCTTACTTTTGAGTCGCAACACGTAGGCTAGAGATAATGGCATGGGATAATTTAAATAAAAGTAGTGCAAATAATTTATGTGACTAGTGGCAACTCATTTGGCATGAATAAATTCGATATAAAAAATCATTTTCGGTATGATATTGATAAGACCTCAACTTAAATTGATTCCTTATTTGAACCACTGAAGTTTATTTAATTGTTAAACACAATTAATATACTATCATTCCACCATTAATGCTACACCCTCCAAAAGAAATTCATTTCGAATACCAGCGGAGTAAAATGTAAATGTATGTAAAATTTAATCATTCCATCTATTTTATAAAAAATGAGTTTTATTTTTATTTTATTTTTTTATAAAATTTGCAAAGTTCTATTACTTAAAAATAATACTTCTTCCGTCCCAAATTAATTGCTCAGTTTTGACTTTTTTAAGTCAAATTGACTATTTTTAGAATTAATAATTAAGCATATATAAATATATTTCTAAAATTATAAAAATTGGGGTTAGTAATAAATTGTATATACTTTCTTTTGGTTATAATCTCTTCACCTATATTTTAGTAAAAATAATAAAAACATTAGTTTTAAAAATGGTCAATTTGACTTTAAAAAGTCAAAACTGAGCAATTAATTTGGGATGCAAAGAGTATTATTTATTTAAAATTTAAAATTAAAATATAATAATTAATAGTGTTTTCAGATAACTTACAACAATTACTATTAACAAAAATCAAATAAGTTCATATTAAATTTAAATGTTAAAAAATTAGAATTCAATGTGCACTCAACAACTCCCTCTCCCCTCGTAATTAAAATTAGAACTATATTTTTCTTTTTTGACCATTCCAAGAAAAAAGAGATATTATTATTTCAATAATATAATGTGACATAATATATTTAATTTATCATTATTTTTTACTACTCTCTCCGTCCCTGAAACATTGGATTAGATTGATTTTTTTGATCAAATTAACTAATTTTTAATAATAAAAATTAAGCATATTTATTTATATTTCAAACTCTTGAATCTCGGAAGCAGTAGTAAATTCGATGTAGTTTCTTATGCTTATAGTTCTTACGCTTATATTTTAAAAAAATAATAAATTTAATTATAAAAATGATCAATTTGATTTAAAAAGTCAAATTTGACCAATTTTTAAGGGATGAAAGGAGTATTATTTTTTTAGATCACGCCATTGCTAATAAATTCTTTTCTAAAACTAAGAGTACAATGAAAAGTATAAATTTATTCTTAAAAATAATAATTTTAAAAAATATATTAATTTCGAATGGAAGGGAATATATTCAAATCATGTTACTTAATCAGACAAATTATTTTTCAAAATTTAAATGAATGTTAATATTTTCTAAGTAAAAAATATATTATCAGAATAAATATATATAATAATATTTTTATAATTATTTTAATGACACTTATTTCTTTAAAAATAAAAATAAAAGAGCTCCTAGAAGTAAATACTATTCCAATATGTGGTCTATATTATCAGCAATAAATTCCACCACGATTTTCACACTAATTTTGGCACTACTACCAAACACGACTTATTCCATCCTTTTCCAATTCCGCCCATAATGATAAGGACATAAAAGCAATATCACAAAGTCAAGATCAAAATAGGCGTGTGCCGAACACGGCGTCGTTCCACACTCCTTCCCAATTTCAGCAACCATATTCCTTCAATTTCTCTCTCCTTTTCTTTCTACCAAATTATCTACCCACTCTTTCTTTGATCCTTTCATCTGTCTTCTTTTTCTCTCTCTCTGCATCTCTTCGTGTTTGCCGCTTCGCAATCTGCTTCTTTGACTTTGGAAACCCTCTGCAACTGCATCGAAAAGGTATGGATATTTTTTAACAATTGCCTGTTTAATTCTCTTTTTTTTGATGATGATGATGATCTAGTGGAGGAGCTGATTTGAGTTTTGGATTGTGGGTATTTGTGGGTTTTTGATGAAGTTTTGTGAAAGCCTTTGAATTGATTTTGTAGTTTTGACTTTGATTTTGTAGTTTTGACTTTGATTTTATGGCTTAGAGATAGTTGAATTTCAATTTTTGGCATTATAACATGTGTAAAAGTATTAGTATGTGCTTGTGTTGCTGTTATTTAGCTGACCCAAGTAATTCGGATTGAACTTTTGTGCAATTCAGTTGTCTACATGTTTGTGTGTAGGTGTGTAGATTGATCCCTTGAGGTCATGGTGCTATAATATCAAAACTTGGTAATTTTATAATATTAGGTTTTCTGATATGATTTCAGGGTTTTCGGTCGAGTGATTGGTGCTTGGGTTATCCCTGCTTGTTGGAGATTTTTAGTTTAGCAAAAGTCAAAGGATATTGTGCTTTAGTTTAAGCGGTACCAATTTTGGGTTTATGTTTTATGTTCTTGTGGGTGCTCAGAAGGTTAGATTTTGGGAGCTGCGGTCCTGAGGGTTCAGTTAGAACTTAGACGCCCCTTTTTTTATTTGCTTTTTCTCTTTTTTCTTTCTGACGTCTTTTTTTGGGCGGTTTAATGCAATTTAATAATTGAAAGTTGAGAAAGGGACTTCATGAATTAGTGACTTGTAATTGTAGTTATCTAATTCTTGTATTTTATCTCCTATGAACTTTGAAAAATTGTATTGATCGGCCTGTTTACTCAAGATCTGTTCAAGGAGAATTCATGCTCCACAAGCACATTTTTAATTGGGTCTTAAAAACTTTCTGTTGTAAACATTGTTTTGTAGTACATATTTACATACTTGTTTGCACACGGGGTACAACTATATTTAATAAGAACTGCGTGTGTCGAATTCCTTTTCGAGCTTTCCTCTTATTCTCCCAATATTAATTGCATATTTTGTGGTCAAGGAAACATTGACTTCTCATGTTGTACACCCGTTTAACCATTTTCATTCAAATACTTAGCATTCGAAGTTTTATGAGCTTTGATGCGTCATAAAATGGGGATAATTATGGTCTAGAATATACTTTGACAACATTTGCTAGATTTTTCCCTTCCCAATGCGAAGGTCGGAATGCTAGCAACCATTACTGTGTTTCTTTACCTCTATCGCCCGTAGTGATGTAAACATAACTCGTGTATTTACCATAACCTTGCGTTAAGTATCAAATAAGGTATTTTATTAACTAATGTGTTTGGTTTTAGTGGTCATACATGATCATTCATCTGATTATCTTGCTATGTGGATATTCCACAGTCATACTCTTTTGCCATGTGTTCTCAACCCAAACGGCCATGTTGTTGTTTAAGCAATACCTTTATCTTATGACTGTTGAATTCTTACTTCTTATATATCAATTCTTCCAGATTTTTGCCTCTCTAAAGTATTAGCTACCTGCTTTGCATTACTTGTTTGCTTTCTTAAAGAATTCATATCGCAGTATTAATTTGTCTAAATACAGAAATCGTGAGTTTATGTTTGGCTTTTTTCTCTTTAATGCTTCATGCTATTAATACACTGCTGGTTACTAATCTTTCCTTTCCTCTGCAGGTTATTCCACCAAGGAAAACAAATGGATCTTTTCTTCAGGGGCATGACCGAGGAGTCTTTACCTTGTCACCAAGACATAGTTAGGTGTCCATTTTTGCGAAACATCAATGAGCCGACTAATTTCTCCTTCTCCACGCCCATGGCTTTCCCACTGCCTGTAAGTTATATATTTTTTGTTGCAAAAGTTTCTCTTGTATTTCAAAGTGTTTACCATTTCATTTTTGTCATAATTGAGGTCTATAATATATGCAGTGCATTTCTTGACTGCATGTGTCATGCTCCAGTTATACATTTTTTTATTATTAATTATCAAGTTCTTGGCCTAACTGCGGTGTATAGTTGCATGATTGCCTAGTTGCTCTCTATTAATCCAGCAAAGTTGGTTCACCTTTGGCTGGCCTCCCTCATCAGCTTATAGATCCTTGTTGCATTTTCCATGATATATTCTCCTGGCTAAGTTAGAGGGGAACAATTTCTCATCATGTAATATTTTGACATTTTCAGGTAAGGGGAGCCAAAGGTCCTATTTTTGAGGATGGTCCTAATTTTGATATGGCATTCAGGCTTTTCCATGGGCAAAACGGCGTTGTCCCACTTTCTGGGAAATCATTCTTTGAATCTGAGAAGTTGGAGTCTGAACCTTCACAATCTCAGTTTAATCCTCTAGCAGCAAAGGCAGCCACCATTAGTCTCTCAGCTTTTGGACCTGGTGGGCCCTTTGGGTTTGATTCATTCTCTGAGATGTGGAAGAATCAGAAAAAGAATTCCAAATCATCCAAAAAAGAATCTTCTTCAAAGGTACAAGACTAAATATCCTGCAATAGTTCTTCACTTTATTCTGCAGTAGAACTTCAGAGCAAGTTTGTTTTTATGATAAGATCATTCAGGTCCTGATTTTATAAATTTTCTGGTGAAATTGTGTGGTGAAAATTGATTGTGGTTTGTTGAAACATTTTAAACTTCTGAAATCATGTTGGATTTGAAATTGCACCTGCTGATCATAACTGAACATGTTTGAGCACGCTGAACTTAGATTCTTGTAACAATATCAAGGAAGTTATTATGCTTGTTTATTGACAGTTACATGTTTTGATTTTCTAGGGAGGAGGTTCAAAGCATGAGGCGATGAGCAATGAGTGGTTGCAAACTGGGAATTGTCCAATGGCCAAGTCATATAGGGCAGTGAGTAATGTCCTGCCACTTGTAGCAAAAGCCCTGCAGCCCCCTGCTGGCATGAATTTGAAGTGCCCCCCAGTAATAGTTGCAGCAAGGGCTGCTATTTCACGAACTGCCCTAGCCAAAAATCTTAGACCACAACCGCTACCTGCAAAAGTACTTGCAATTGGGGCACTGGGCATGGCAGCCAATGTTCCTTTAGGAATTTGGAGAGAACATACGGAGAAATTCTCACCTTCTTGGTTTGTGGCAGTCCATGCAGCTGTTCCATTCATAGGCATGCTTAGGAAGTCGGTGTTGATGCCTAAGACCGCTATGGCATTTACAATTGCAGCATCCATTCTAGGACAGGTCATTGGCTCTAGGGCAGAACGATATCGGCTAAAAGCAGTTGCTGAGAAAAAGTTGGCTCATATAGATTCTTCTTTCAGTGGGTCTAATTTGGCAGGCGCTAATGGTGGACATTGCAACGAGATTGTTGAGTGGAAAACACTCCCTCTGCAGGTTGCAGGACCATCTTCATCAGCTGACGCGTTCTACTGATGTTCACAGTGTCTTTGATCCTGTTACTAATTTGTGCCCCGCAAAGTCTTGTGTGTGCTTATCTGTTTGTTTGTTTAATTATTTTTCATTCAATTCGGCCTAGAATAAAAGAGATGTCGTCGACTTACAACGAGATTTCATTCTCTCTGAGTTCGGAAATTATGATAGAACATGAAAACTATTATGGCAAAGTGAGTGTTGTATTGTTGGGTGAAGAATTTTCTGAGCCAGTACCTTGTGTAATTCATACTTTTAAATCTTTGTTTTTTACTTGGTCTTTGCGTTTTCCAGCAAATCTTCCTGCACAATAACATAGCATTTGAAAGAAACTTGAAATCGGTAGCATTTATAAATGATGAGTGGGGATGATCCTTAATTCTACCCCATCATCTAATCTCTAACATGAGTGCTTTCAGTCATTTACCCTTTTTGTGAGTTTTGATTTGTGGGAAAGGGAAGGGAAGGGAAGGGAAGAGAAGAGATGGGAATGGAAAGTTTTTTCTTTTAAAAAAATTGAAAGGAAGAACTTTCCCTTCTCTCTAAATCAAAACTCACAAACACACCACATAGACATAGGGATGTAATTAACCAGATGCTTGAGCCTTGAAGAGATCAGGTACCTTCTGTTGTATCGGTGATAGTAAAATAGTCGAGAGGTATTTTTTTTAACTATCACCAATATAACAGTGTCATATCAGTCAATTTATAAAATATTTGTAAAATAGTTTGTGTCTCCAGTATTATTCTTATGGGAAACTTATAAAGGAAAAAAAGGGATAAAATGTTGATATAATATAATATAATTTTTTTTTTTTGACAAAATCTTATTGATAAATGAAAATATTAGAGTCAAAGAGAGGCCTCCAATGTCAAATTGAAATTCAGAAAACATATAAAACATAGTGTATGACTTTTCTTTTCTTTGTTTTCTTTTTCTTTTATCTTTTCCATAAGAACTCGAGTTATTTTAATTGGATTGTACTTTTGACTTGTTACTGTTAATTATGAAACAAAAGCACATCTTAAATATATACAAATTTGTCAAAGTGATTTCTTTTATTAATATTAACATCTCTATTATACATTATAAAATTCTGGTTACGAGTTTATGTACTTTTCTCCTAATTATCCCCCAAGTTTATAAAATGTTCACTTTAAATTCTTAAATTTTTTTTTTGTGTATTTTAGTCACTAAATTTACTAATAATATCTTTATTTTGAGCAAAATTAAAATTTTATTTATAAAATTAATACTATACTTATATAATAATACTATAAATTAGGCACACAAATCCTTTGCCTCTTAACCACAGTACTTTTAAAACTTTGCTCCTAGTCCCTATTAAAATGAGACGGAGCTGACTCCATCCTTTTGAAACTGCCGAGTTCTCGTAACTACCTGCTGTACTCTGCTGTCCGGCGGTACCTAAAGAGAGATAGAAGAATGTCTAACGCCGGAGAAAGCAGCGACTCCCAATCAACGACCACGGCAAGAATAAAAAGGTACACATTCGGAGAGCCCTGGCCCCAATTCAACGACGGCCTTACCTACCGTGACTCCGTCCGACCCTCCGATTCTGGTTCTTTCTCTCTCATCTCTCAATCTCTCTCTCTCTCTCTCTATATATATATATATATGAATTCACATAATTTTAACTAAAGTTTTGAAATTAAATTTATATATTACAGGCATGGCACTGATCGAGTTTTACTCCACCAACTACAAAAGTTCAGCTCCTTTACAAGGGTAAGAATTTTAATTTGAAATCTAGAGCAATTCCTTTCACTTCAATTTTGGTTTGGTTGCGCCGAATCTCAGTAAAATATAAGAACTTGCTACCAATTAATTTTTTAGGGGAATGATTGATACGAGGAGTTTGGTATTCATATTTTCAACAATTAAGTAGTGCATCAATACTTTACAGCTGTATGTGTGTATGTATTTGCATGTTTGTTTTTTTACTGAATAATGAACAGTTGGTTGCAGCGAATTGAGAATGGACAGGTTAGTTTCTGCAGAAAGACCAATAAGTCCATTTCTTAGTGGGAATTGTGAAAACATGTGATTCTTAGAGTGGGAGTAATTTTTCAGATAACAATGGATGGTAGAGTTGTTAGGGATCCAAACGCAGTTCTAAGGTATTATTATATTGTTGGGTTTCATCAGATAAGGAATGCTGGCACTGTTTCTGATAGACTTGTATGAACTTACAGAGCTGCTTTGGAACTAGTATATCACCGACTTCCATGGAGAGAACCTGATGCACCGTACTTGCTGGAAGTTTTATTTGAAGATGATCATTTGGTACATAACAATAATTGCTATCTTTTCCGTCCTATTTTGCATTATTATATTTAGTTATTGTTTTATTTTATGTGAATTTTTGTATTATTTAGTTAGGCACATTGTTATTAAGTTAAATATGGTTTATATCTCAACTAGTCAAGTATTCTTTTTCAAATCATTTCATGTTTGCATAATTAGTTTTATACATAACTTTTTGCTTCTTATCATCGTTCTTAGTTCTGTTGACACAGATTGTTGTAAATACTAAAATTATCTTTTTATAGAGTTTCTAATATAAAGGTACATGATTTGTTTGTACGGTGTTGCTGTGTACGCAAAAGCCCTATGCTAACTTCTATTAGGCAGCATATGTTCCTAGCACGAGATTATATGACTTTTGGTAACCAGATGATGCAGCTAAATAGGATCATCCCGAATGTTATTGCTTGTTCTTCCATATTTTCTAATGCTAGGTTTGGTTTTTGACTTTATGTTGAGCTGGGTCTAATGTATGCAGATTGCTTTAAATAAGCCATCCGGTTTGCAAGTTCTACCTGGAGGACTATTCCAGCAGCGGACTGTTTTGACTCAACTCCAGTGGCATGCAAGAAAGCAGAATTCTTTATTTGCGCGTCAAGAGATGCACCCTGTTCCGGTTCATCGCCTTGGAAGGGGCACATCAGGTTAGGCATCTCGATGTATATTTTTTACTGAACTGAACGCATATTTGGCAATGTAATTGGAACTATGTTCTTAAACATGCTTGTAATTTATAAGAGTAATAACAAGAAATAAAATAATGATGAATAAGTAATAAGAGGAACAATGGGAAATAACAAAATGAAGAAAATTGAGAGGGAATAACATGTTAATATTAAGAATGAAGAAGTATTAGTGCTTTTTTTGGATATGATGTAAGACTGCTGGCAAGGACTAGGCTGCAAATCTGTTTATTTATGGGCTAAATTACATATAAGCACTTGATGATTGTCTTCTTCTGATAGGTTGCTTGCTTCATGCTCCACCATTCTGATATTTTTTCTAGTTATTAAGTTGTGTATAATATTAGATTGCAAATGCTGTTTATTCCTCCTATATTTATATAAAATTGTGATCCTACACTTTTTTGCCCACTCTTTTGGGTCTTAGGAATATTACTTTGTGCAAAGACAAAGCTTGCAAAAGCTCGCATCTCAGCATATTTTGCAGATGGAACATCAGTTGTTGGTAGCAACAGGTTAGGAAAAAAATAATCTTATAGTTCATCCTTCCAGTAAATGACATCTAATATTTCATGTTTCTGATTTTTGTTTTTGTTTTATAAAACAATGTATAACATCACTGTTAGAAGCTAAGTGTATGTGTGTGCTGTGTATGTTACTTGAGTGCTGTTAGCACTGAGGAAAACATGATCCATGTTTTCCTCCTCCACTAGCTCAACTTCTGTATATAAATGTAGCTACCATCAATGAATAAAAACAATGAATTAGAGAGTAATATTAGATAATGGAATTATTCCTATTCCTTATACTTATTTGTTCTATTACATGAACACTCTTATACTCTCACTTTCTACATGGTATCAGAGCCATATCCAGTATAGAAATTTTTTTTTCTTCTTTCTTTTTTCTCTTCCGCTCGCCACTGTTACATGTTTCCATTTGGAAACTAGCTTTAACAACTACATACACTAAAATTGATACCATAATTGGAGTACCCAGAGCCCGTCGACCAACCCAGAGCTTTCCGGTCTACCAGCCGCCGCTGCACGCTCCCCCACGCGCCGCCCACGCGCCCGACCGCCGACGCCACGCGCCGGCGCGTGGGCCACTTTCCGGCCACATTTTTCCGGCGCGATTTCTTCTGCGGCAGTCGCCTCTCTCTCCTCTACCCATCCATACTGGCCTTATAGAGAGAAAACTAGGTTTGCTTGGATTTGGTCCCTTTTTGGTTCGGTCAGTGGTTGCTTGCTCACTGTAAGAACTGGGTTTTCAATTGCTTACTGCTTCTTGCTTGGATTTGGTCTCCGGTTAGTCCTTGTTCTCTCACTGCTTCAAGCTTCACTGCTTCTCGCTTGATCTTGGTTCGGTCAGTGTTTGTTTGAGTACTGAGCTTATATTTGTTTTTTGACTTTTATGCATGCTTCTTAAACTAAGTTTATGGGCTGATGGGTAGTTCCCCTTTTCTGATGGGTGGTGGGGTCAGTGTGTTTTCCCATGTGGGCTGGTCCCCTTGTGCTTTACTGCTGGCCTTGTGTTGTTTTCACGTGTTTTCTGTGAGTGGGTTGCTGTTTGCTCAGCTTTTCTTGATTATGGGCAGCTTGTGGGACGCATGTGGGTCATGGCTTGGTTTTGAATTTGCTGACTTTGGGGTACACGGATTTGCTGATTTGTGTGCATGCTAAAGTTTATGTTTTAAGTCATGTGGGCCCACTTTTACTGCTTGTTTTATGGACTGCAGTAGTTTTCCTAAATAACTCACTGTTTGGCTTCTTTCCTTTTTTGTATACAATTTATTCCTGAGATTTTATTCCTGAGATACTGTACCCCAACAAAAAAAAAAAAAAAAAACACATACCTGCAGTTTGTTTTTTTTTACACATACCTGTTGATTTTCAGCCGCTTCTCAAGTGTCCAGCAGCTCCCCATGTTAGTTCTCTTGTTGGTCTTTGGCTGTTTTCCAGCTTTCTTCTTTGGTGCACCATATTTGCTATGATTTCTTCCCATATGTTACCCATTGTTGATGTGTACTCCAACAAGGTATTCATTGTTGATGTCTTTTCCAACATGGTCCCGGGTATGAATTGGTTAGAATCTGCAACTATGTTGTTTGCATCTTTCTGATTTTTTTTCCTTCCTTTTTTTTGTCCTTTTTTTTGTCAAATGCACTTTATTTTGTCCTTTTTATATAAAGCTGCATTTGAGGGGGAGATATAGGAGGTATGAGATATGATATGGTCTAGGTTGCATGAGGGGTTGTTCATGCTACGTCATGCTCATTTGCAGCCGTATGGTATTTCGCTTCGCTTCGGTTTGTTCTTTGTTGGCTTGTGCAACTTGGGTCTCACATGGGTGCAACATTGGTTCTCGGCGTTGGCTGCTTCTTGGTGATTCCAGCTCACTTTCCATGACGCTTTCCTCATGTTCTTCAGCTGCTTGCTAGTCATGATGGCTCCTTTATGTTGTTGCAATTTTTTGTTTTTGTTAAATGCACTTTAGTTTGTTCCTTATGTAAAGTTGCATTTGAGGGGGAGTGTTAGAAGCTAAGTGTATGTGTGTGCTGTGTATGTTACTTGAGTGCTGTTAGCACTGAGGAAAACATGATCCATGTTTTCCTCCTCCACTAGCTCAACTTCTGTATATAAATGTAGTTACCATCAATGAATAAAAACAATGAATTAGAGAGTAATATTAGATAATGGAATTATTCCTATTCCTTATACTTATTTGTTCTATTACATGAACACTCTTATACTCTCACTTTCTACAATCACATTATTTATTCTATTGTGATCGCAAACAACGGAATAGTTGTTTTTTCTTTATTATTTCATTTTTTGGAAAATGTTGTACGTCATATGGCAGTGTAGTGGAGATTTCTCGGGAAATTTTTCTTCATATGTTACTTTTGGTGATTGAAGTTGCAATATTTATGTCTACAGAAATACAGAAGCAGACGTTAGTACAATAGGGAAAATCTCAAAGATGTATCGGGCATTAGCAAGTGGAATTCTTGATCAGAATGAGGTGAAAAAATTGCAGAATCTAAATCTCTTTTTCTTTAGTTTGATCTAATAGTTACCTAAGGATCTATTATTTATTTTTTTGCTGTTTCAATTAGTATTTAAAAATATATTCTCTTGTTGTTTCATGCAAAGAAATTACACAACTTAATGTAATATTGGCACTGTAGGTTATCATTAACCAACCAATTGGAATGTTACAATATCCTGGAGTTGCCAAAGGATTGTATGTTGCTTCACCTTCAGGTTTTCTTTAGTTTATCATTACTTTTTGTTGGTTCTTTAAGATGGTTGCTAGTACAATGTCTAGAATTAATGATGCCACTTGTCTTGTGATAGCTTTCAATGTTCTATATTTGTCAAAGTTGTTTATGTTCTCTCTGAATTGGACTTTTTATTACACTACTAATATTTTATCCCTGAATTTTTAACCAGGCAAACTGGCTTTAAGCAAAGTAGGTGTTCTTGAGAGGGATGTACAAGGTAACCGCACATTGGTGCAGGTAGACGTCATGCAGATGTATAATTATGTTTTTATGCTTTTAATTATTATTGGATATGAAATACAGATGTATTATTTTATCCATCATGAAATATTGATTGAATGGCTGAGCATTTGATAATCATAAGAATACTACATGGTCGAAGACCAAGGTCATGTATTAAATTTTAGAATAAGTATCCCGTAAAATGCTTCTATGAAATCTATGACTAAGCTGTTTTCTTTCACTTTCTCAAATTAATTAAAAGAATAAAAGAAAGCCTTTATCTGGAGCTCCTAAAAGATAGATGATTGCAGAGAAAAATTCTATTGATTGAATAACTATCAAAAATGGATTCACGGTATTTCTTCGATGGTTTGGCTATGCGGAGACAAGGATTTGGCAAAAAGTGTTACACATGCGAATCAGAAGTTGAGTATCATTTCATATAGCCACTGACTGTGAAAGCCCTGTCTCTCAAGAAGAAGCTGTGTCCATCTTGGTTGAAAACCAAGTGCAGGACACAACACATGCTGGATACATCCATCCATTACTTGGAAATAATTTAATTGGCAGCCTTGCACCTTGCAGTCGGCACTTTCTGGCTACTAATAAAAATGCAGCCAACAAAAAGTAAACAATACATTTGATTTTCTTTTAGTATGAAAAACTACCGGTATCAGTAGAGATCATAAAAGAGGTTTTATATAATCTCAAAATATATAAGACCATCAAATAAGAAAAGGCACAAAAGTTTGCCCTGTGGTGGTAGGAAGTGGTTGAGCGTACACATACATATTATGTGTATAAACATTTATGTTGTGCCTTGACTATGCGTACGAGTAGTTAGTATTAGTTACAATTTTCAAAATACAGTTATTAAAAGGTAGTGTATGTTGTTCATAATTGATCTTAGTGAATAAGAAGTGCTGTTTCCTTGCTATGTCACTTGTATCAATTTGGTATCCTTTTTGTGCACTTGTTGTATGTACATATGTCCATGCTTGATAAAACAGACAGCAACTGCTAAGCTGTCTAGTGTTCGTTCAAGAGATGGATGCCAACGAGAGTTGCAACATATATTTTTAATCTTCTCTCTCTCACTTTGATATATGATTATGTGTTGGCGTATTGCTGTGTTTGATAGGTTGAGATTCAATCAGGAAGGCCACATCAGATTCGCATTCATCTTTCGTTTATAGGGCACCCACTTATAGGTAATCTTTAGAAGCTTGAAGGTTTTTCTACTTTTATGATAGAACTTTTGTTTGGGTGCCTTCTTGTCATAGAGCGTTCTGTTCTTTTATGAATCAAGCTCAAATGTATTTATGGAACAAGCTTGTTAGAGAAAGGTGAAATCAGCGGGATTAAAAGCTACAACTTACTACATGAGCTTAATTTGCCAGGTCCATTAGTTATCTTCTTAGTGGAAAACACTCTTAATGTTCTCAATGTTGACAGGCTCTGATGAGTTGGCTATTTTTGTTTAACTTTTGTTATGATATGAAGTTTTACACCTCTGTTAATAACATCTTAAAGCCATTACAGCTGTAGTCTTGATGGATTATATATTCTTTTGCATTACGTAAGGATACTATTTATGGAAGAACTGAAAAATAAACGTTAATTTCTGAAATCTGTCTTTAAAATGATGTAAAAATGAAGAGTACTCACAACAGTAAGGGGTAATCATTGATGGTACTACATATATGAGTTTGCTATCGATATTTCTTTTTCGTTGTTTCAAAGCATGTTACATGTACCTGTGTTCTTCCTTCTCAGTTGTTTCACATCTCACGTGGCAGTGATTTGTTGTTAAGAGAACCAAAAAATGCAAAGGGAAACCCCAGTTCTGTATGAGTTTAAAAGTATCATGGTGAAGTTTCTAAGTATTTTTAAATTTTAATCACTGTTTCGCCAATCAATGGTTGACTTGAAATGCAAGTTTTTTGATTCAGTTGTGTTGATGATCAGAGTTTGACAGCTATCCTTTTCTGCTTTATAGGTGATCCTCTCTATGTTACTGGTGGGCAACCAAAGTGCTTTGATCCTGAATCTTTAGAAGAAAGTTTTGCCCAAGATGGGTATAAAGTTGCTAAAAAAATTTCTTTCATATTTTCTTTTCATTTCCTCAAGTTGATTTGGTTATGGACAAAACTATGCTACATATTCTTATTTGTAGTATTCTTATTTGAAGTTATATTTATTCATAGCAAGAGAATACTAGTTTTCAACTAATACAAGCATTCTGCATCATTAGCTTCTTGTAAGACTGTAAATATCCTATGGGCGCTGTCTTGAATATCCATATTGTATATTCATAATCTGTGATACTATCTGATAGTGTGGCTTGTGGATGTTGCCTGTTTACATAAACTTGATATGTTTGGAAGCACAGAATTAACTATGTAAGGTTCCTGCTTTCTGTAATTTTTTGCCATAGAAGTGTCCAATATTATAGTTTTCTGTGACACTAATATTCGTTTTACTTGAATATTTTCATATACGAGAAAGTTGGCAGGGCCAGAGTGCTGGCTCACCATTGGATGCTGTTTGATGACATTGCTCCCTGAATTAGTTTTACGGTGTAGCTTATTTCTTTTTCGTAAACCTGTGATCAATGAATGGTATGTAAACTGGATTTATAGACTGTGAGACAGACAAGTTAAATTGGGGATTGGTTACCCATCGTCAGCCATTTGTTAAAGCTTTGGAAGATCCTGCATTAACTCTCTTTCATATTTCTGGAGCCATGTTTGTGTTGGTTACCATGTATATATTCTTTTAGATTCAGGTCAATAGGCTTAGATCAGCTTCTACAACACTTGTTTACTTATTTATTATTAACTCAAACTCAGATTGTTAATTATATACTAAATACACACATTCTTTTACATTGGTTTCAACTTTCAAAGAACTATATTAAACATGTTCTTATATCACTGTTTATTTTTTTCTTTTGTTTGTTAAAGTCTTCTTTGGGTTGGTTTTGTTGTTCTATTGTTATATCTGACTGCATTAAAATTCTTTGACTCTCTTGTTGAAGCTCTGGAAGATCCTGCATGAATCCTCTATGTATTTTTAAAAAGATACTGTTGATGTCAATTATCATGTAGAAATTCTCATAGGTTCATGTCAATAGTTTAATTCAGCTTCTAGAACTCCTGATCACGTGTCCATTGCTAACCCGAACTTAGACATGATACTAGATATTGGCTTTTACATTGGTCTCAAACTATTATTTTAAAGGTTGTTCCTTTACATTAACCTCAATATGATGCCGCATCAAATTCTTGAAAACTTGATCTATTTATGTTGATTCCTCTTGATCTCGCTTCTTGAGAAGAGTTGCTTCTATAGTAACTTATCGAAAAATAATTTGGTTTGCTTCTAGTAACTGACAGTATCTTGATTCTTGTGTACTTTGATGTCTGTTCCACTGTTTTTTTTTTGTTTTGTTTTTTGAATTACTTTATTTTTCTCCTCTTATCAATTATGATTGCTTGCCATCTAATTTGGCTGATGCAAGTTCCTTCTTAAAGTTAATACCACTTCATTGTTCTTCTTTTCAGAGGATACCAGAGGCCTGTGAATCCTGTTCCAGGAGACTGTGGGTACCACTTGCATGCACACCGATTAGTTCTTTCCCACCCAATGACAAATGAGGTAAATGCAGGAATCTTACAAATATTTGTATGTCATCCCAGCATGATTGTTTTGAAGCTGTAATCTGACGTAGTGTTGCTAGAAATGACTACTTTTTATGCTTGTAAGAGACATGACTTCATTGGTCAAGTTCTTTCACTAACACAAATCCCAGATAGCATTTCATTTGCTAAAAATTGCTCCTTGGAAATTAACTTGAGTTGTTTCACAACAGTCTTATTATTTTTTTTGATTTCTTCTCATCTTTATTTGAAAAAACTCTCTTATGCTTTAACGAAGAAAATAAATTGAAAACCCATTGAAAATATATTTAATAAAAGTCATAAACTCTAATATCCTGTTTTGGCTATTGAAAGTATCTATTTATGCAATCTGTTTAATTTCTTCTCAAACATTATTGTAATGAATGTGTATGAATAATGTATTTCACAATACATGAGCATAATATGGAATACTTTGAAATTGTCATTGACATTGACATGTAATGTACTACCTCCGCTCCAAGATCACTTTTTCAAGTCAACTTAAGACATTTTCAAACTTAAAATTGACATGAATTCTTTTAATTTTAGTCAATTGTGATGAATATTGTAAACTATGTCAAAAAATCTACTCATTGTAAGATTTATTTTTTTATTATCTTTAATGAATCATCTCAATTTTGAGTTTGAAAATGTATGTATCAAATTGACTTTTAAAAGTCAATAATGATTTTATAATTCAGAACGGAGAGAGTATTATATATTTATATACTATGCCTTCCTTTTCTTTTATGGGCTGGTAGTGTTATAAAACGAGGCATACTATAAATGAACTTGATTTTCTCTAGTTCCTTTATTCCTTCCTATTTTGCAGGTTATGGAAATCGTTGCACCTCTTCCATCAGTTCTCCAATCGCAGGAAGAGACCAGAGAAATCAAACCGACTTTTGTAGAAGATGTCAAGTAGCATTTTGGCTCTGATCTCCTTTGGAATGCTTAGTATGGGTTCCATAACAAGTATCTAGTCGTCGTCCAAATAGAGAAATCGAGGCCTATGACCTTTCCCTTTATTTCCGTTTTCTTATATTTAGCTCGGAGAAAGAAACAGAATAATTCCGGTGACATGAAAAAATGATATTTTCACACGAGTCATGTAGAAAGAAATATCGGTTTCCTAATTTTACTATTTTTGTTGTTTTATACTTTTATTAACTCGACCCCAGCACCATGCGTGTCAAATCTATCACCTTCAATCACCATATAACCAAAACCCGTCACTATGGTTGGAATGATGTTGAAAATGGCATTGTTTCAATCTGGGTTTTATTTTCAGGGTTTATTAACTCAGTTTTAGGATTTAGATATTCTGATGGCAGATGTTTTCAAATTTCAAAGGTTGAATAGTACAAGCAATTAATTGATGAAGGCATTCACCACTTTGAAATATGTGGTGTATTTTAGTCATCTTTCATTTTCAGAAGGACAACAACTTTAATGTTTCTTTGCCATTATTTGAGTTCGGAAAATTTATGAACTTACCAAGAAAGGTGATTCATGGTTCGAAGGATGTAGTTGAGGTGATAATAAATGAGAAAATTATATATATATATATATATATATATATATATATATAATTAAAATAAAGGTATTAAACCTCCTTGTTTAATTTTGAAACACAAATTTATAATTATTTAAGGAGAACAGAAAAAATAAATGCTTTCTAGAAGTTGTTACTTTATTAACTACTTTTCTCTACCTTATTCTCTCTCTAAAATCTCTCATATATTTTCTCATTCATATTTTACAATTTTTATTTAAATGTTTATTTTTTTATTTGGATACACAGTGTGTATGACAAATACATAACGAGTATTTGTTCGATCCAATCCTACGCAAATACCATATTTGATTTTTTATAGGGTTCTACATGTAATTTGAAAGAGTAGTTCAATATGCAAACATTATGTATATATATATATATATATATAGGACATTGATCCATAGCAAACGTTAGCCACATGCACTGTTTGAGCTAACCCAGATCTAGCCGTTGAAAATAAGATCCAAAGGTCGGATTTAGGCACGCCCGCTACTCCCAGTAGCGGGCAGGGAAAAAAAAAACGTCCGCTAGTGGGAGTAGTGGGCGCCTAAACGGCGTCGTTTAGGCCGCCCGGCGCCCGCTACTCCCACTAGTGGGCACTTTTATTTTTTTTTTAATTTATACGGTCGAAACGGCGTCGTTTACCTTGAGGGATTTAAAAAAAAATACAGCGCCCGCTAGTGGGAGTAGCGGGCGCCTAAACGAAGTGCACATCCTCCAAGGTTACTGTTGCTTCACCGAATTTCATATGGAAGGTATTTGTCTCCGGCCGCCATCTCTCAATAAGGGCCGATATAAGAGTAGCATCTGTTCTCGTTACTACTGCTGGATAACTAAACCCCCCAAATCCCCAGCCTTTCAGTAGTTTTTTTTGCAAGCTGGTCAATTCCCATTTATCATATATCGTTGAAGTTGTTTGAGTCGACAGCAGTGTACCCCTTTCAACTCCATTCCATACATCCTCTGAAACATGATTTTCTTGATCATACAGGACGCTCGGATCAATGGGTCCAGGCAGCCAGTTGTCCATATTTACCCTATAATATCAATAATAATAAATATCAACAACAATATTTAACCAAGAACAGCAAAATACATGTTTCAGACAACAATGATAAATATATGCATCGCCAATAAATGACAATTTATACATACATATCAACAAAATTTATACATACATAATAACAATGAGAAGTATATGCATTTAGTCCCAAAATATTGAGGGTAAACAATACAATTCCTATCAACTCATACTTTCTAACTCAATGAAAAATAATACATACATAATAACAACAAAACAGTTAACCCAATTTATACATACATAATACCAAATTGAAAATTGACTAACTACCCAATTTATACACCTTATTTCTATACATAGAACACCAAAACAATAATACTACTTTATTTATTTATTTATTTTTTGCTAATAAACAATCATACTATTAATTTCACCATACATAATATTCACCGCTCAATATACATACATATCACCTAATTTTATACAGTCATACTATAAAATTCTTAGTTTTCACACTATTGCACTCCAAGCTATAATATACCATGATTTAGAGAATAAATATACAAAAAAAAAAAAAAAACTTGCTGGACTTACTTTATTTTACGGGTATTACCGGCCGGAGAAATTCTTTAGCTTGGTAGCAGCAGCGGCGACAAGGGATGAGGAGAGATGGGGCAGCAGCGGCGATGAGAGAGGAGGATGAAAAGAAAATAAATGATTTAGGGTTAGATAGTGCCTGGTAGTGGGAGTAGCGGGCGCCTAAACGGCGTCGTTTAGGCCGCCCGCTACTCCCACTAATGGGCGCCCGTTAATTCTTTAGCTTGGTCTCCCAAAACGACGCCGTTTCGACCGTATAAATTTAAAAAAAAAAAAGCGCCCGCTAGTGGGAGTAAAGGGCGGCCTAAATGACGCCGTTTAGGCGCCCGCTACACCCACTAGCGGACGTTTTTTTTTTTCCCCTACCCGCTACTGGGAGTAGCGGGCGTGCCTAAATCCGACCTTTGGATCTTATTTTCAACGGCTAGATCTGGGTTAGCTCAAACAGTGCCTGTGGCTAACGTTTGCTATGGATCAATGCCCATATATATATATATATATATATATATATATATGGGCAATGATCCATAGCATGTATTTGCTATGGATCAAAAATCGGCAAATACCATCTCCACCTTCCATTACAATTATCAAGGGCTAGGATTAAAAAACAAAAGTTGTCATCCGCTAGAAAAACTAGCGTACTGCTTATTACCACAGTTCTGCCCATTATACCCCCACATCATAACTGAAGTCGAGCCGCAAGTATTTAGTCAGTCCGCTAGAACTTCTAGCGGGCGATTTAAATAAACATCGCAGCAACAAGCAACATCATAACAGCACGCTTGGAGACACATGTAATTCCAAGCCAACATCATAACAGCACGCTTGGAGACACATGTAATTCCAAGCCAACAGCAAGCATGTAATTCCAAATTTCCAACATACTAACAACAAATCAAACATTCCAAATTCCAAATCAGCACTGTGTAGAGTTGGCATGTCCAGGATTATGTTCCAAAGGGTACATGGTTACACCATTCACATATTTTTGATGCTCAACAAATGCTTTTCTAAGGCCCGAGACTACTACAAACTTTCTTTTGAGTTGATTCTTCATGATGGCACAAGCAGCCAGTGGATCCCGAGATCCTGCTCCAACCCTCCTAATGAATAATAAAAAAACACAGCTTTACGTGACAAGAAACTCAAATCATTTATAGAATGAAACCTTTCGCCATCCATCACGGAAAAGTTGATTAGCAATGTACGCATCTGATAAAACATCAAAATGAAAATAACACAACATACTCACTCTAATCAGAGTAATGAATCGATTCAAAGTCACAACTCAAAGCTGAGGAATCAAAATCCAGAGCCTTATCACAGTTTTTTGATCTCTTCTGCAGGTTTAAGCATTTGAGAGTTGATATAGAACGGGCTAAAGTTCAGCTCATGCACATGCAATCATATTTGCCTAAAGTTAAAGCACAACAATCAGAAATAGAAGCTCATTTTGAGCCTTCAAAATTAGTACTGTTTTCAATCCTGAGTTTTTAGTCATAGATACAGAAATAAATAGTTTCCTAAAATCCTGCTCATTGATCGATCAAGAACTAAGACAAGTGCAGTAAAAACAGGAGAAAATAACTAGGAGAAAGTGAGAATAAGTAATGGATAATAAAATTTGATTTTTACACGAGGCAAGGAGGGAGAGAGAGAAGAGCTCACTATCAGCTCTTCTAGAGGCTTTAGTAGTATCCCACTCAACCTGGTATTCCTTGGCTATTTCCTTCATGACTTTCAGTTTTACTTCTCCAGAAGGGGTTCTAACAGAGAGCTTGTCAATAAGCTGTAAACAGAGCAAACATCATTTTTACATTTTAAACAGAAATGTAAAAATAGAAATGTTCAAGATAGGCACATGTTTTTTGATAGTTCACAATTTTTAAAAACGAAAAAGTTCAATTTTTTTCTATAACTGTAACATACAAACAAATTCTTATATGATATGTTTAGTGTTTACAAAAGAAGCCATGCTCGTGCGCGCGCGTGTGTGTGTGTATATATATATATATATATATAATAAAACATTACCATGCGATTTACGCCACAGTTGGGCCGTAGATCAGTAGTTGCGGCTACAAAATCTTTTCCATACTTTTTCTTAAATATATCTCGAATCGCCAATAGTTCTGAAATATCCGAGCACCTAGGTGCTGCAAAAATTAAACTCGATATCCCTTCTTTCAAATCTGATGGGCATTCTCTGGAACAGAAGAATCTCAATAGTGAGCTTGATGAAATTAACATGGTAGTAACATATGAATTGTGCAATATTTACCTCTGTTTGGCAATAATCGAAAGTCTTGCCACAACCAGTTCGTAGAAGAGCTCAATAAACTCATTTGCAGCGAGAACATTTCATGATTATAACATAGAAAAGTTCAATAAACTCATTTGCAGCCAAAACATGAGCTCCCATATATGAAGGAAAAGCATAGAAAAGATAACAGTACAATCCAAACACAAACTATAGTACAGATCATGCTACGATGTTGTTGTTGTTTATTTAAGTAGTCCGCTAGAATTTCTAGCGGACTGACTAAATACTTGAGCTCGACTTCAGTTATGATGTGGGGGTATAATGGGCAGAACTGTGGCAATAAGCAGTCCGCTAGTTATTCTAGCGGATGACGACTTTTGTTTTTTAATCCTATCCCTTGATAATTGTAATGGAAGGTAGAGATGGTATTTGCCAATTTTTGATCCATAGCAAATACATGCTATGGATCATTGCCCTATATATATATATATATATATATATATATATATATATATATATATATATATAAAGTAGTATTTGCATGGGTTCTATCATATAAATATATCAATAAAATTAATCAACTTTTTATATCATTATTTATGATTGAATACACGGAGTGATACTCTCTCCATTCCATAATAATCGACTTTATATGAAAAAAAATTTGTTCTAACATATTTGTCGTTTGTACTTTTAAAGAAGCATAAATTATTTATTTTCCTATATTACTTAAAGAATTTCTCATTTTTCAAGAAATTTTCTATCTTATATTAGTAGCTTTTTTTTAATTTGTGTACATAAGGGTAAAACAACTATTCCACCTCCATTACATGATTACGATCTCCTCCATTACATCTCTCCTTTAATTTTTTTAATACATAATTAATGACACAAATATTATATTTAATAACACTTTCAGCGGTTAGCGACACTCCTTTTACAAAATTTTAGAAAATATCAAATTTTCTTACCCCAAATATTATGATCTCCCAAAATAAATGTCAAAGATATGTCTTTCTTAGCATAACTACATCTCAACTACTTTTCTTGTGAAATTATTTTCCTCTTCCATCCATCTTCCAAAATCATAATTTTCCATCTCCAAAATTTGATCACAAAAGCACAAACAATATTTTAGTGTTTCATATTAATTTACCATTTCTCTTTCTCTCCTCAAAAATCAGTCTGTCTCAATGGAGGTACCGGCCACATCACCCTCCCTTCCATGGAAAACCCGCCTCGCCATTTCTGTGCTCAACGCCGTCACCGACGCTTCCCGCCGGCAAGACGGCACCGTCAACCGCCGCCTCCTCAGCCTCGTCAGCATCAAATCTCCACCTCACCCGGATCCCATTAACGGGTTCATGTCTTATGACGTCACCGTGGATCGAACCCGCAATCTCTGGTTCCGGGTTTTTGTACCCATGACCGGAGGATCAGAATCGGATCGCTTGTCGGTGATCGTGTTTTTCCACGGTGGCGGATTCGTCTACCTCAGCCCAGATAACCTGAGCTACGACGCCGTTTGCCGCCGGTTTTCGCGGAAAATCCCCGCAATTGTGGTGTCCGTTAACTACCGGTTGGCTCCGGAGTACCGTTACCCGGCCCAATACAATGACGGATTTGACGTCCTCAAGTTTCTGGATGAGAATAACCAGCGTGATAAGATCTTGCCGGAAAATGCTGACCTGACAAGCTGCTTCCTGATGGGAGATAGTGCCGGAGGGAATTTAGCTCATCATGTGGCCAAGAGAGCCTCCGAAACTACGTTTCAGCAACTCAAGGCATGCATGAATTATTATTATTATTATTATTATTATTATTATTATTATTATTATTATTATATTACGATTTTAATATAGATATTATTCTTTAATTCTCGTACCAAACTATTTTTCTAGGGTTGATGATAAGATTGTTATTACTTTTTTAGCATATGAAAATAGAAGTCTATTTTTTTAAAAAAATAACTCTCAGTAATATGCTAAAGTATATACTTTAATTATAAAATATTTAAAATTTTATATCTATATATACTACAATGCAAACCTTAATATTATTTGGTATACTTTTGTTTGAAAAGAAAGTATTCCCTCCGTCCCAAATTAATTGCATTTCTAGGACTTTTTAAAGTCAAATTGACTATTTTTAAAACTAATCTTTTTACTATTTTTGCTAACATATAGGTGAAGATATTATAACCAAAAGAAAGTATATACAATTTATTACTAATTTCAATTTTTATAATTTTAGAAATATATTTATGTATGCCTAATTATTAATTTTAAAAATAGTCAATTTGACTTAAAAAAGTCTTAGAAAAGCAATTAATTTGGGACGGAGGGAGTATTTATTTTCAAAAAGTTAATTATATTAAAATTGGTCAAGTGTAAATAAAATTTTCTTAAAAGTAAATTTTAGACTTACAAATTTAAGTTTTAACAAAGTCGTCAAAATATATTGGGCTCAAAATGTACTTTTTTGTTATTCACTTCATTCTTAAATAAGAGTCACATTTATTATTTGTTAATAGAATTTATTTTTATAGTAGCATAAATAAATATAACATTCTCCGATTTGCTAATATAATTAATTATCTTGTCATCATATTCATCATTACCAAACTAAACTCACAATTGCAAATGACACTATATAGAAACAAGTTGTATTTTATATATATAGTAGAAAGTTGAATTTGCATAATACTCTTATAACACTTGTATAGCAGAGAATTGCAAATTCAACCCTCGCGTATATGAAATGCAACTTGTTTCTATAACTTACTTATATAAACTACCCATTTGTAACCGTCTAAACTAAGGATCTTAAATTTAAATAATTGATATTTTTACAAGTGCAAATGATGCTTACAATTTTTTTTTCTCTCACGTGATGGTGGGGATTCACACTCAGTATTCCTATGACCTAAAATACTTTGTGAAATTAACATTTTCACTTGTGAAAATATCAAAAATTTAAATTGCAGTATAAATATAACAAACATGTATTCTGAAATTTTGCATGATTCCACCATGTAAGAACTCCGAATCATTCATATAAATTTTGCTAATGAATTAATTAACCATCTTGTGAGAAGAGGGAGTACTATTTTTGGTAACAATTTATGTGTACGTGAAGGTCATCGGACTAGTGCCCATTCAACCCTTTTTCGGCGGCCAAGAGCGGACAGATGCCGAAAAGAGATTGGTCAATGCGTATATCGTCTCGTTATCCCGTACAGATTGGATGTGGAAGGCGTTCATGCCGGATTCAAACCGCGATCACGAGGCCATCAACGTGAGCGGCCCCAATGCGGCCGATATATCATCGTTATCGGATTTTCCGGCCACATTGGTGTTTGTAGGAGGATTTGATATCCTACAAGACTGGCAGAGGAGGTACTATGAGTGGCTCAAAAAGAATGGAAAAGAAGCCACACTAATTGAGTATCCAAACATGGTGCATGCTTTTTATGTATTTCCCGAGTTGCGGGAATCAGGACAGTTAGTTGAGGAGGTAAAAGATTTTGTTCATAGGCAGATGAACAAGTTTTCCAAGTCTGGTTAAGCCAAGAAAAATGAGATTTTGGAAAAGAAAGGAAAATAAGGATCTGGATTTCAGGTAATTACAAATAGACAATATATTTGATAATCTATAAAAATAAGTTGCATTTTATATAGCAGATAGTTGAATTTATATAATACTTGAATAGCAGGAAGGTACAAATTCAATTATCGCTATATAAAATGCAATTTGTTTTTATTGACGGTTCAAATAAACTAATTATTGGTAATGAAATTAAGATCCGAAAAATAAATGTTGGTAATGTAAAGAGGGAAATTGAGAACTCTCTTATAGTAAATAATAGCGTATTTAATTATATATGCTTTTTTAAACATTTAATATTAAGTGTAATGTGCAGATGATTTCATTTGTTTTTTTTCTTCTACTTTTGAGTTCGTAGGATAATTTGAATGTTGGAAAAGTAGAGGAAGGGGGGAGGAGACAAATAAAATACTTTCTCCCTTTTTAAATATAGAATTAATATTGATTTTTTCAAAACTATCTCACATATATTTATATATATATATGATAAAGTAATGATTTACCCATTATAATTGACAAGTTTTACTTATTATACCATTGGACTTTTATTTTTTGTAATTACCACAGTAAACTAATTAAAATAGTGAAATTAGGCCATTTTGTTAAATTGAATGAACGGTTATTAAATATTTTTAGCTTTTTTCCTACATGGATGTTAAAAAGAAAAGGAAAAAAAAATAATATTCCCCTTTTCCCATCCTCGTTATAAACTCCAATTTCTTTCTTTTGCAAACTATGGTTTCAGCTCAATCTCTCCGATTTGGAGATTGATTCGGCCAAAATCAAAGGGAAAAAGTAGGGGTTTTCATCTTTTCAAACCATTTGAACACCTAAAAGGTTGTTAATGACATTGTCCGATGAGCGCGTCAAGGCTGCCCCAAGCCTACTTGAGCTGGCAGGCGCCAGAGGGTTAGGGTGACTGAAATAGGGGCATCCGGTCACATTCACTTTCGTCTTCTCGAATCGGTCGGGTACTTGAGGAACTCAATCACGTGCTGTAGGAAGGTGTTCCAGTCATGCCGCTTATGTGACTCGTACTAACTCGGCGGCGCTGCCACAACCGGCGTTGACCCACCACCGCCACTATCTAACGACGCCACAGCTGATGATGGACCCTCTCCTAATTTACTTGGGTCGGGTGGCTCGACTCCTCCTCTTCCAGATGCTGAATCCATTTAAGAATGTTTGAATTTTTGTTAATTAATTAGGTGATGAATGCAATTCTTTGTTTGTATATGATAATCTAATAGTTTGGTATGTGCATGTATTTGAGAGTGTGAAATTAATGGTGGGGATGAGAGGGTAGGATTTGTCATAGGAAAGAGAGGATTTTTTGTTACTTTCGATTTTTATGAGTCCAGGGACGAAACTATGTTAGGACCGGAGGGGGCACGACACCCCCCCAAGGTTTGAAAAATTTTTAAGTTCCACCCCAAAGTTTTAAGAAATTATTTTTGGTCCTCCCTTAAGAAAAATGCAGTGCTTCAGAGGAAAATGAATTTCTTTACTACCAAACTAACGACCACAACACATTCTTTGTAACAGGATATAAGTTTACACATCGGTCTCACTCTGATCTTAACTAGCCAATATCATATACTTATACATACATAATGGAAGCTCACCAAAAAGACTTGGGTAGTACTGCAATGGAGAATCTATATAGAAATTGTGGGGTCAATTGACCCCACTGAAAAAAAAATTATTTTATAATGTATGGTAAATTTTAAAAAATTTAAGTATTATATATAAATTGACCTTACTTAAATTTTATAAATTTTCTATTATACGGGGTCAAATTGAAAATTTATAATTTTGTCAATCAAATATGACTCATATCCTCTCAATATATGTATATCTTCCTATAATATTATATATATGTGTGTGTGACCCGAAAGTATAAAAGTATTAAAAAAAATTAGCTCGAGGGCACTGCCCCCGAACTCCCATCAAATTATTTATAACTTGATAAAAAATTTGGACCCCTCAAGATTAAATCCTGGTTTCGTCCCTGTTTATGACACTTATGTGAGGCTTTCTTTTCTTTTGTTTTCTTTGATATGAATGAAGGAGAGTGTTTTGGGGGGATAAAATGAGGAGAGAGAGAGAGAGAAAGAGGGTGGGGAAGATGGTGGGACATAGAAGAAAAGAAAAGAAAATGAAGGAACTAATGATAGACAGCGAGTGAGTCACCTGTGACTTGTGAGTGAGTTAGGTCATTTTTTTTTCTTTTCTTTTTAACATCCACATAGTAAAAAAGTTGAAAGGATTAACATAATGACCCAATTTCACTATTTTTATTAATTTATTGTGATAATTAAAAAAAAAAGTTCAATGGTGTAATAAGTAAAACTTGTCAACTATAATGGACAAATCATTAATTTTGCCACACACACACACACACATATATATATGAATTTAAAAATATCTCATAATAAATTTAAAAAATTAAATTTAATCTTATATTATAGAACGGAGGGTATACTAAATATTCATATTTTGCTTGTAGGACATTTATGAGAGAAATTAAAAGTAAATAGCGAAATGTTGTTGTTGGAGTTCTTATATTCTACTCCATTCGTTTTAAAATTAGAGATACAATTTGACTTTTGAGATCAAACGACGGCATATTAAACTTCAAATTAATGTGAATTTATTTAATTTTAGTTAATGCAATTATTATAATTGTATACTGTATAACAAAAGCTATTAACCACAAAATTTATTTCATTCTAAATTTTTATGAATCGTACCAATTTTGAAGTTTAATATGTTGTCGTTTGACCTCAAAAGTCAATTTGTATATCTAATTTTGGAACGAAGTTAGTAGTTTTTTTGTATTTTTCTTTTTACCTAATGTTTTCCTTGTTCCATTAATATAACAAATCAAAGTGGCACATCATCAAGAAATAATAAAATTCACTAATAATATATGATGAATTCTACATGTTTTTTTCTTTTGAATTTTTCTTTTCAAGAACAGGTGAACTTTTTTTTAGGAAAAAAAAACACATGCTTTAATTGTGAACAAGTGTATTGATTATTACTGTCGGACTTAATTTTATATGGATGATGTAGTTGGGTAGGACCAAGGACAACCGGAGTATTAAAGGACTTGGGTATGGTACGTATAGGTCATTTAATGTTAAGGTTTACTTTCACTCTCATTGCAACAATAATTGACCAATATATTTCCAAGCTCAAAGGGGGTCGGTTGTTTAACTCATTCATGCATGAACACTTCTTTTGTATTATAGTGAGTATTCAATTTGCTGCTAAATCGACTATTATATATACCTAGTAACGGGTGGGCTCGTACACACGTTGCGTGTATAAATTATGTGAAAATAAAATAAGAATTTTATAAATTTAGACAATTAAAAAAAAAGATAAAAAAATTTAAATTAAAAACGACAAAATAATAATACAATTAAAATTATAGAAAAAAGAGAAAAAAAATATGACACAATATCACCATGACTCGGGATAACCTGGCATCAGGGCCGAAGCCAGAGAAGGAGGAAAGTGGGGTCAAAAATGTTACTAAGCTATAAATAGTTTGGTAGGGGTTCGGGGGCAGCGCCCCCGAGCCAATTTTTTTTAATACTTTTATATTTTCGGATCACATATATATATATATATATATAAACTATATTACAATGACAATATAATAAGTAATAATATATGGTATATATACACTATATTGACTCATAATAGATTTTTTAATCACAATTGTTCATAAGTAATTAATTCATTAATTATTTTAAAAATAATATAAATTAGATTATTATTTAGTTTAAAATATTATAGAGTGATATACATATATTGAGAGGATATGCGTCATATGTGGTTAAAATTTGATTGACAAAATTATAAAATTTTAATTTGACCCCGTATAGTAGAAAATTTATAAATTTTTAGTGGGGTCAATTTATACATAATACTTAATATTTTTTAAATTTACCTTACATTATACAATAAATTTTTTTTTCAGTGAGGTCAATTGACCCCACACATCTCTACCTAGCTTCGCCCCTGCCTGGCATCGTGACTCGGGGGAGCCCTTTTATAAGATCAGTAGAGTGTTGGGTTCGAAATTTGGTGGACACCAAACTTTAAGAGATTCCATTGCATTCTAAGATAGAAGGTATGTCTGATATGGTCCACATTATAATTTGTGATACAATATTTGTAAAGTTTGTAAACCCTAATTTGTAATTCGTTGAGTACTTGTGCACCCCTAAAACTGAATATCATGACCACGTGAAAATACATTGAACATTCACAATCACATGTCTTAGTTTCTATAATTTATTTTTATTATTTTTTTTATAAAAAAAACAAAGGGTCTTAATTTTTAGTTGGCTTTTATTTTACGAATATTAAATTTTGCACGGTCACATTTACTCGTTCTTTCTTAATAATTTTATGTCAGTCTTGGAAGTTTAATACTCTCTATTCGACTTTACTTATTTTAATTGACTTTTTAAAGTTAAATTGATTAATTTAAAAATTAATAATTAAATAAATATATTAAAATTTTTGAAATCAAATAAATTGATTTTAATAATATATGCGATGTACTTTCTTATGATAATAATTTTGTGTCTATATCTAATAAAGTTAAGAATATTTTTTAATTCTAAATATGATTAATTTGACTATAAAAAATTAATTAAGACACATAAAACTAGACATAATTAGTATTAAAAAAAGATGGTAACATGCTTGCCTACTAGATGACTTTTTCTTATAAAAAATTCTCTTCTTGTATAGAAAAAGTGTCTCCTCAGCTCTATCAGATTTGTAACTCGGATTGTCTTAATCAATAATCTCCTCAATAATCTCCCTTGTTCTCTTCACCAGTATATCCTCAAAAAAGAAAAATATCAAGAAGAAAAATAAAATATCAAAAGCATGTTTTATACAAACCTTAATATTTTTAATAAATATATCTAACCAAGTTGTAAGGACGAGTATTGATTTATCTATCATAAAATTAGACTTTTTTATATGTGTTCGGATATAAATCCTAACGAAATCAGGCTTCAAAAGTTCCTTGGAGCATATTTCTTCAGGTCAACCTGAAAAGGAATGACCCTTGGTTTGACACCTTCGGGATCCCGAGAAGATCAATTTCTTTTTAGCAATCCGAGTTTGCGGACTGCTAGAGCTTCCAGTTTACTCCCCCAGTACATGTCCTATACTAGGGGAGTAGAGGGCAATGTTCGGATACATATTCTCATGGGCCTGATCGGGTTCCTCATCCTAGGATCGGCCCAGAGCCCCATCATAGTTAGCGAATTATAAGAGGACCCTCTAGTCCGAAAATGTCTGGATATCTGGATAAGAGTTCTAAACCCTTGTGATTCCTTACCGGATTAATACTTCCATTGGACCAAGGTAATTGGATCTGGGTCCGATAAGGATTCTAGACAGAATACTCCTAATATGAGTAGTAAGTAGCCGAGTGAATCTTATAAATACCCAGAGAACAATGAAGGCAAGGTATGACATTATTTACTCTACTAAATATTTGACCTTTATTGTTAACATACCTTGAACCTATTACTTACTCTCATACCAGAGGAGTCCACAAAGGGCCCAAGCCGTTGGGGTTTTTGTGCAGGTACACGACCGACGAGTTGGTTAAACGCGAGGACAGAATCAAGCGTTAACAGTGATGAATGCAATTCTTTGTTTGTATATGATAATCTAATAGTTTGGTATGTGCATGTATTTGAGAGTGTGAAATTCATGGTGGGGATGAGAGGGTAGGATTTGTCATAGGAAAGAGAGGATTTTTTGTTACTTTCGATTTTTATGACACTTATGTGAGGTTTTCTTTTCTTTTGTTTTCTTTGGTATGAATGAAGGAGAGTGTTTTAGGGGGATAAAATGAGGAGAGAGAGAGAGAGGGGGGGTGGGAAAGATGGTGGGACATAGAAGAAAAGAGAAGAAAATAAAAGAAAATGGATGAATGAATGAGAGACAGCGAGTGAGTCACTTGTAACTTGTGAGTGAGCTAAGTCATATTTTTCATTTCTTTTCTTTTTAACATCCACGTAGTAAAAAAGTTGAAAGGATTAACATAGTGACCCAATTTCACTATTTTTATTAATTTACCGTGATAATTAAAAAAAATTTAAAAGTTCAATGGTGTAATAAGTAAAACTTGTCAACTATAATGGGCAAATCATTAATTTTGCCACACACACACACACACATATATATGGATTTAAAAATATCTCATAATAAATTTAAAAAATTAAATTTAATCTTATATTATAGAACAGGGTATACTAAAGATTCATATTTTGCTCGTAGGACATTTATGAGAGAAATTAAAAGAAAATAGCGAAATGTTGTTGTTGGAGTTCTTATATTCTACTCCATTCGTTCTAAAATTAGAAATACAATTTGATTTTTGAGATAAAACGACAACATATTAAACTTCAAATTAATATGAATTTATTTAATTTTAGTTAATGCAATTATTATAATTGTATACTATATAACAAAAACTATTAACCACAAAATTTATTTCATTCTAAATTTTTATGAATCGTACCAATTTTGAAGTTTAATATATTGTCGTTTGACCTCAAAAGTCAAATTGTATATCTAATTTTAGAACGAAGTTAATAGTTTTTTTTTGTTTTTTTCTTTTTACCTAATGTTTTCCTTGTTCCATTAATATAACAAATCAAAGTGGCACATTATCAAGAAATAATAAAATTCACTAATAATATATGATGAATTCTACATGTTTTTTTCTTTTGAATTTTTATTTTCAAGAACAGGTGAACTTTTTTTTAGGAAAAAAAAAACACATGCTTTAATTGTGAACAAGTGTATTGATTATTACTGTCGGACTTAATTTTATATGGATGATGTAGTTGGGTAGGACCAAGGACAACCGGAGTATTAAAGGACTCGGGTATGGTACGCATATGTCATTTAATGTTAAGGTTTACTTTCACTCTCATTGCAACCATAATTGACCAATATATTTCCAAGCTCAAAGGCGGTCGGTTGTTTAACTCATTCATGCATGAACACTTCTTTTGTATTATAGCGAGTATTCAATTTGCTGCTTGTTGGGTTATGGGTTCGGGATACCCGACCCGGTATGGAGGACCCGAACCCATTTGGGATTTAGTTGGAATAAAGTGACTCAGTTAAGGAAACTACTTTCTAACTGGATTGACTTATATTCTGATGGAAGCATTTATTATGATTTGGTTGATGGGGACATATGCTTTATTCTGTCAAGTGGGACCAGGCGTGATGATGGCATAAGGAGGTATATATACAAGGCTTCCCTCTCGGATTCAGAGGTAATGCAAAACAAAACACTAAGCTAAAAACCTCCATTGTTATCAAAACCTTGATATAGCCTGTACTAATTCTCACGCCTGAGCTATCCCCCGGTGGCAAAACCACCCGGAACTTTGAGTGAGGTTTCGTTATTGTGCAGGATTAGCGCATTTTGTAGTGACTAAAGTGCGCAGACAAATCTTGGCGTTAACATTGGCGCTAGAAGGAGGGCCTTTAGTGTTAGTTCACAGTCACTGTTAAAGCTAGGGAATAGATATGGTGAATACAGCCCATAACGGAGGGGAAAGATCAGCTGATTCCCATACACCAACTCGTAGGTCGGTCCTTGACCGACTCAGGTCGTCGGCTAGGGAAAGGTTGGGACCAAGGGGTCGGACTAGGGTGCCTTTGCAAGTCCAATCTGCCCCGGTTCGTCGTCGTCTGTTTCACACAAACCAGCAGACGCCAGAACCTTCGGCTCATATGACTACCAACCCAGCTCGAACCCTTGTTCATTCAGGCAGTAATGCCGATCATGGAGATAAACGACAATGGATCCTGACCCAACGAAGGGCAAAAGATCAGGAAGTAATGGAGGCCTTACGCCAACAACAGCGAGAAATAGCTGAACATTTGGCCAGGCTGGAGGGACAGGAGGAGGTTTCATCAAGCCGACCCCCTGGCCGACAGAACACTGACAGGAACCAGTCCAGGACTAATCGTTCGGATGGTTCCGAACCAGTTCGGAGCAGGCGTCAGAGCCGCTCCCCAGTTCGGAGCAGGCGTCAGAGCCGCTCCCCAGTTCGGAGCAGGCGTCAGAGCCGCTCCCCAGTTCGGAGCAGGCGTCAGAGCCGCTCCCCAGTTCGGAGCAGGCGTCAGAGCCGCTCCCCAGTTCGGAGCAGGCGTCAGAGCCGCTCCCCAGTTCGGAGCAGGCGTCAGAGCCGCTCCCCAGTTCGGAGCAGGCGTCAGAGCCGCTCCCCGGTTCGGAGCCGGCGGCATAACCGCTCGGAGAATGAGAGCAGGCGAGATAGTCGCTCCCCAATCCGTAGCAGACATCAAAGCCCTTTGCGCCTGATGAGCCGGCGTCAGAGCCGCTCCCCTGATCGCAGAAGGCATAGAAGCCGCTCACAGGACCGAAGCAGGCCCAGGAGCCACACTCCGTATCGGAACAGGCGGATAAGCCGTTCTCGACACGGTAATAGTAATGAAGGAGGGAGATCTGGTTCAGGTGGCAGGCCTCGGTCGCCACCCCGAAGAAGCGAAACCGATCCCGTTGTTAAACGATTGGCTGAGATAGAAGAAAAACTAGCCGCGGTAGTTCAGGCCAGGGAGTTGCCGAACGTAACAAATTCACCTTTCACTAGGGAGATCGAGCAGGTCAAAGCAGACAAGACCAAGAAAATGCCTCCCCTAGATTCTTACGATGGTACTGGTGATCCCTATGATCATACTCACGGGTATAATCAAGTGATGAATTATTATGATCATCCGGATGCTGCTAAGTGCCACATGTTCGTCACAACTCTGAAGCTGTCAGCTCGAGAATGGATGGTGTCTCTCCCCCCGAACTCTATCGGGTCGTGGCAAGATCTAAGTAATAAGTTTCATGCGCGATTTGGGAGCAATAAGAAGAGAGGAAAGCTGACCACTGCTCTAACCCAAGTAAAACAGAGATCGGGTGAGAGTTTGGGTGAGTATGTGAAGAGATTTCGAGATTTGGCTGGTACCGTGACCAGTTTGAATGTACAACAAGCAGTTGGGTTTTTCACAACGGGTCTGGATGCTACGAAGTCGAAAGATTTATGGAAAGATCTCATTCTCAACCCCCCAATGGATTTAGCTGAAACCTATGGTCGAGCTGAGGGACTCATTACCATAGAAGAAGCCTATAAAATCTTAAATCCTCAAGATCGGAATGAAGAAAATACGAAACAGAAAGATAGGAACCATATTCCTCGGCCTAGCAACCAACCAAGAGGCAATTTCTATGGTGGACCTAGCTCGGGAGGCGGTCAAGGTGGGATTAATACAGGAGGCAAACCACCTTACCCGAAGAAGAATGTGAATAAGGTGTATACCCCCCTCACTACAGATCGGACGAGGATTCTGGAAGAAATCAGAAATCAGCCTTCGTTTGAACCCTGTCCAACCACTACCCGATCCCACCGGGGCAACCCTAATCGTTATTGTGAATATCATCAGACATCTGGCCATAGTACGGAGGATTGTTACAATCTGAAGGATTTAATTGAGAAGAAAATCCAAAATGGTGAATTGGTTCAGTATGTAGTAGGTCGGCAGAATTCCAGTTCGGAAGGCCAAAGAGGGTCAAACCGAGAAAGACGCCTCGAGGCACCACCTCCACCGAACCCTCCACGAAATTGTGTTGATGTTATCACTGGAGGAACGTTCGGAAAGAAAGTTGGGAAAAAGAGGAGTGGCTTGATGGATGCCGTATTATCGGTTTCGGAACGGCCTTCGGCTAGAGATCGACCGTTTCTCAACACGGTAATATCATTTACCGAGGAGGATTACCCCTCGGAACCAATTGATCCCCATGAAGGGGCGCTGGCCATCACAGCCCAGGTCGGATCCATGGATATGAAGCGAATAATGATCGATAATGGATCTTCGGTCGACATATTGTTTACTCATGCATACAATAGGCTAGACCTGGGGGGAGCAAGGATGGAGGTGGGTCAGGAATCTCCGTTGTATGGCTTCAGCAATGATCCTGTTCGCGTGTCCGGAACCGTGGAACTGCCGGTTATCTTTGGTACGGCACCGAGGCAGGTAGAAGTCATAGTCAGATTTTTTGTGGTCCAGGTAGATTCGGCCTACAATGCCATTCTGGGTAGACCCACTTTGGCTGCACTTCAGGCTGTTACCTCCATAGGTCACTTCAAAATTAAGTTCCCAACTTCGGAGGGGGTTGGTGAGGTAAAGGGTGATCTAGACATGGCACGCAGGTGTTATCGGAATTCATTGATATCCTCGGCGGCTGGAATCAGCAAGCAGAAACAAACAATGGCTATAGAAGTCGAGCCGTTCACCGAGGGAAATTCCGAACCCCTTGCGTTGCCTGCTGAAGAGACAGAGGAGGTAGAATTGATTGTTGGAAAGGGCAATAAACTGATCAAGATAGGCGCAGGGTTGATAGAGCCATTTCGAACAAGCCTAATCGAGCTACTTCGGGTATATGCGGACATTTTTGCATGGGAGCCTTCTGACATGCCTGGGGTCGATAAGTCGGTGGCGGTTCATAAGCTGTGTATTGACTCTTCTAGGAAGCCTATCCGTCAGAAGAGGAGGATCTTCGCTCCTGATAGGCAAAAGATCATTGACGATGAGATCGCCAAGCTTCTAAAGGCGGATTTCATTTATGAAATTGATTACCCCGAGTGGCTAGCAAATGTGGTGCTAGTGCGGAAACAGAATGGCAAATGGAGAGTCTGCATAGATTATACCGATCTGAATAAGGCTTGTCCGAAGGATTTTTACCCTCTTCCGCATATTGACCAGTTGATTGATGCAACATCAGGTTTCGACATGCTTAGCTTCATGGACGCTTTCTCTGGATATCATCAGATCTCCATGGACAAGAAGGACATGCCGAAAACGGCGTTCATTACGCATCGAGCAATATACGCATACAAGAAAATGACGTTCGGATTGCTAAATGCGGGAGCCACATATCAGAGAATGATGAACTATGTGTTCGCCAAGTTACTGGGTCGAAGCATGGAGGTATACGTGGACGACATGATCGTCAAAAGCGTGGGAGTTCGGAACCATTTGGATGATCTGGAAAACTGTTTTGAGACGATCAGAAAGTACAAGCTTCGGCTGAACCCTACCAAGTGTACTTTTGGACTTGGTTCGGGTAAATTTCTGGGGTATTTGCTCAGCAAGAGGGGGATCGAAGCTAATCCGGAAAAGATCAGTGCCATTTTAGACATGAAGTCTCCCCAATCTTTCAAAGACGTACAGCGATTGACTGGTAGGATTGCTGCGCTTCGGAGGTTCATGTCAAAATCGGCGGAACGGTGTCTACCCTTCTTTAACACTTTGAAAGGGCCGAAGAATGAAAAGACCTTCCAATGGACATCAGAGTGTGAAGACGCGTTCCAAGGAATCAAGAGGTATCTTTCCTCAGCTCCGCTTCTGGTGAAGCCCATTCCTTCGGAACCCCTATACCTGTATCTGGCGGCGAGTTCATTGGCGGTGGGAGCCGTATTACTTCGCGAAGTAGGGGGCAAGCAGTGCCCCGTATACTATGTTAGCCATGTGCTTCGGGATGCCGAAACCAGATACCCCAACTTGGAAAAAATTCGCTTATGCACTTGTCATAGCAAGCAGGAAGCTAAGGCATTATTTCCAAGGGAGGTTGGTGGTAGTATACACTGATCAGCCGCTGAAAAAGATCATGAATAAGCCAGATTTGTCGGGACGCCTCTCTGCTTGGGCAATGGAGTTGACTCAGTTTATCATAGACTATCATCCTCGGACTGCCATTAAGGGTCAGGCGTTAGCTGACTTCATAGTAGAGTGCTCGTTTACCGAACCCGATACCGATGATGGTGCAAATGGTAGTGAGTTCGGTGTCGGGCGATCAAGCGGCTCATGTGTCATGGACTTTGTATGTAGATGGCTCTTCGACTTCGGATGTCAGTGGAGCAGGGGTCATTTTGATTAGCCCAGAGGGATTTAAGGTCCAACAGGCCATTCGCTTTGAATTTAGGGCGACCAATAATGAGGCAGAGTATGAAGCCATTTTGGCCGGATTGCGGTTGGCAAGGAGCTTGGAAGTAAAGCACTTAATCATCTTCAGTGATTCCCAGTTAGTAGTTAAGCAGATATTGGGTGAGTACGAAGCCCGAGGGGATAGGATGACGAAGTATTTGGCCGCAGTTAAAGACCGACTACATCATTTCGAATCATATAGTGTGCAAGGAGTTGGTCGGGAAGATAACACCGTAGCCGATGCCTTGGCAAAATTGGCTACAACGGAAACTGCTTCTTTTAGTGGGTCAGTCTACCTGGAGGTCCTGGGGGACTCGAGTATTCGAAGGACAGAGGTGCTCCCGATAGAAAGGATGGACTGTTGGCTCACGCCGTATATTTCCTATCTGGCGGATGGCGTCCTTCCTTCGGATCGGTTAGAAGCCAAGAAAATAAAACATCGAAGTTCGTTCTTCATCTTAATCGATGGAGACTTGTACCGAAGGGGGTTTTCTTCACCGTTGCAGAAGTGTTTGACTCTTTCCGAAGCGGATTACGCACTTCGGGAAGTCCATGAGGGTATATGTGGGGACCATATGGGCGCTAAGGCATTGGCGTACAAGATCCTGAGGCAGGGTTACTATTGGCCAACCATCTTCCAAGAGTCTAAAGAATATGTTAAGAAGTGTCCTAAGTGCCAGCTGAATGGAACGATCCCTCACCAACCTCCCGAAGAGTTGTACTCAGTCTTATCACCGGTCCCGTTTGCTGTGTGGGGGATTGATATTCTGGGACCATTGCCAAAGGCCAAGGGGCAGGTTAGTTTTGTTATTGTGGCAATCGACTATATGACGAAGTGGGTAGAAGCCAAACCTCTCAAAGCAATTACAGAGCAGGAATGTCTTAAATTTCTCAAGGAATTTGTTGTATATCGTTTCGGTATTCCAATGGTGATAGTATCGGATAATGGGAGGCAGTTTGTAGGTGCAAAATTCGAAGAATTTCTCACAGATTTGGGAATTCAGCACAGGAAGACTTCGGTGGCTCATCCCCAGTCAAACGGCCAGGTAGAAGTCACCAATAGAACTCTTCTCAATGGGATTAAAAGGAGGTTGGATGAAGCCAAAGGAAGATGGCCCGAAGAGTTGCTTAGTGTGTTATGGGCATATCGGACAACAACCCGAACGACGACAGGGGATTCGCCTTTTCGTCTCGCTTACGGGACCGATTGCCCTTGTTCCTGTTGAGATCGGATCCCCATCTCTTCGGGTCAGTCAATTTAAGGAGTTGTATAATGACGAAGGTCTTCGCCTCAACCTGGATTTGTTAGATGAGGTTAGAGAGTCAGCTTTAATAAAGTTAGCGGCTTATCAAAGGAGGACTGCCAAGCACTACAACAAAGGGGTGAGAATAAGAAGGTTTGAAGTTGGTGATCTGGTGCTTCGAGAGGCTGCAGCATCAACTCCTCAAAATTCAGGCAAGCTTATGCCAAATTGGGAGGGACCATATGAAGTTATTGAAGTACCCAAGCCAGGAACTTACCGGCTTCGGAATATGGATGGTTCGGATATTAAGAATACATGGCATGCTGGGAGACTTAGGAGATATTATCAGTGAGTCGTGTTCATTTCTTTTTACCGATTGTGTAAATATTTATGTCTATTGAAATGAAATGATATCGGATTTCATTGACAAAAGATGTTTAAATAATTTCATTAATGTTCATCGGGGTTACAAGTTGTACCATTTACATTTGAAAAGGAAAAAAGCAAGTAAAATAGTCCTATTGGGTCGGAGGAGACAGTTCTTTGAGCTCTTCTTCATCGTCCGAAGAGTCGAGGATAGAGGTATCCAACCCCGCGGCCGTCATCTTCTCCTTGATCTTCTCTTTATGGCCTTGGTACCCTTCAGAGAACTGCATGATGACCTTATCGGCCAGCTCAGGAGATGCCTTATACTCCTCTATTATTCGGAGCTTGGCTTCTTCGGTCAAGGAAGGCCCCTGGTTCTTTAGTTCGGCGTGCTCTTCTTCCAATGCATTAAGGGTGCGAATCAGGTCGGTCATTTTGGAGTGTGTCTGCTCCATTTGTTCTTCGAGGGCCGTAATAGCCTCCTTCTGGTCGGCGTCGTTTTCTTTCAACAGGACTCGCTCTTCCATGAGTCGGTCGATCTGTTTCTCATTCTCCACGATCTCCGCCTGAAGGATCTCGACCCGATTCCGAAGTTGATAACTCTCACGACTGGCTTCGGTGAGTTTGTCCTTGGTGCCAGCGTGAAGTTCCCTTTCCTTCTCTAGCTCAGACTTCAGAGTCTGCACATCATCTCTTAGGGCTTCGTTTGCCGCTTCGATTTCCCTGTTCCTCTCTGTTAATTTAAGCAGGGATGGGGAGAGATCGGGCGAACACAGAGCTAGACTGTAAAAAGTGTGTGTTAGTTGGGTGGAATAAGTAAGTGAGCGAAATAACTCTCTATAGCAATAACGAAAGCAGAATTACCTGGAATTGAAGTCTGATGAAATCTTCAAGGAATTGGTCTAGATTATGATTTCTGAATCGCTCGTTATCGGCTGGCATAATGAAGCGTTCGAGAAGATCATAGGGAAAGGGGTCGGAGCGGTTTTGGGGCCAAAGGGTTCGGGGTTTGGGTTGGCTGCTGGAAGAAGGAGCCGTAGTCCGGGGATCAGGTGACTTGCCTCCACTTGGATGGATTTTGATCTGATGCGTGGGTGCAGTTGGAAGTGCTGAACTGGTCGAAGGCTCTTTGCGAGGTCTCTTCGTCAAAGGCTCTAGGACTTCATCATCAGTTTCTTCCTCGTCGATGATTCCCAGGATAGCCGGATCGGGAATTGCCACGGGAGTCTTTACTGGCTTCGGAGGCATCTTCTTCTTGAGTTGTTTTTTCTTCATCAGAGCCATTTTTTCCGACCTGCTCATCTCTAAAGTATTCTTCTTGAGGACTTGGGTCATCGGGATGGCTGAAATTGGGCGAGCCGCTATTGGCACCTGGTTTAGAGGCACGTCTCCTGGGATTCCTTCGGGATTGTTGAAATTCGGTTCGATGATCCGAGGTACGGTTCGGCCTACTTCAGTCGGGGCGGTTGGCTTAATAAGAGTTACTGTAAGAAGTTGGATGTTATGGGTTAGTTTCGAGTTAAAAGGGATGATAAGCAATAAAGTCAAGAATTAAGGTTCGGGATCTAGTTCTTACATCCGTGGTCGTACAACCAGGCATGGTTGCCAAGGAGTTCGAAGTCCCACTCCTCATCGGGCATCTTGCTGATGAACTGCTTGAACTCGTCCATGCGATCGGCTGGGAATGCTTCAACGTTGTTGGTATTTTTATTAAGGCCGATCCAATCCGATATCAGGTTGGTATCGGGCCCTTTGATATAAAACCACTGAGGATGCCAACCTTTGTTGCTTGTGGGGGTCTTCATCAAGGACAGCTTCTGAGCCCCTTTGGCAGGCAGTTTGCTGATCTGCCGAAAACCCTGCCTCGCGAGATCGGATGACCGTGAATAGCGCGAAGAAGAAGTCCAGGGTCGGCTCGACCTGGCAATCATGGCAGTAGGCGATGAAGCATACCAGGTGGATGAAGGAATTTGGGACTAATTGGGCGAGTCCGACCCCGACCACGCTCAGAAAAGTAAGCATAAAGGCATTGAGGGGGAACCTGAGCCCATATTTTAGGGCTTGGACAGATACGGCGGTCCAGCCATTGGGGCGCTGGTACATCCTCTCGTTGAGGTCGGCTGTGCGTATCTGGTAGGATATAGGAATCTGGTATAGTTCCCGAATAGCTGCGAGATCTTTAGTCTGAATGGAAGATCTGGTATTTATGTGGGAGAAAGTTTTTTCCGAGGAATATTCCTCTAGCATCTTCATGTTTTGAAGTTCGGCTTCGGTGCGGGGCGAAGTAATAGGAAAGGGGTTGCCAGGGAAATCAGAGCTAGTGATGGGATCTTGGGATGAAGTGCTAAGTCCCAGTGAGGTGGAGCTGGTTTCAGCGGCAGAAGTAATGGCTACCGGCGCGGCGGAGACAACGACTGTTGGTTATAGCTACAGTGGTTGTGACAGTGGTGGCTTCTGTTGTCACCGCTATAATGGGAACTATGATTTCGTTAGCAGTAGAGGCTGAGGCACTAGTTTTTGATGGGTTGGAAGAGCTTGAGGCATCGTTTGTCGCCATTGATGAATAGAAGAGAGGTGTTGGATTCGAGTAGTTGGAGTAAGACGGGGATTGCAGTGAAAGTTTGCAGAGGAGATTTGACAGGTTTTGAAAAAATTCAAATTGAAAGTGACGGTTGCATTTGGGGATGATTTAACTTTATTTGAGAGTGGCCCTTTGAATCCGGCACGGTTCCCACAGACGGCGCTATTTTATTAGATGTGGTGGGCCCCCTTTTATTGGCACGTGGCGTTATGGTGTTAATGGGGGTAATAATTTGAGGCGGTTACAAAGTTAAGGGTGTGGTTGAATCAGGGATTAAGGGTATATTTATTCTCCTTACTCTTCTATTATAATTCTTTTTATAATTAAAGAGTAGGGGGCAATGTTGGGTTATGGGTTCGGGATACCCGACCCGGTATGGAGGACCCGAACCCATTTGGGATTTAGTTGGAATAAAGTGACTCAGTTAAGGAAACTACTTTCTAACTGGATTGACTTATATTCTGATGGAAGCATTTATTATGATTTGGTTGATGGGGACATATGCTTTATTCTGTCAAGTGGGACCAGGCGTGATGATGGCATAAGGAGGTATATATACAAGGCTTCCCTCTCGGATTCAGAGGTAATGCAAAACAAAACACTAAGCTAAAAACCTCCATTGTTATCAAAACCTTGATATAGCCTGTACTAATTCTCACGCCTGAGCTATCCCCCGGTGGCAAAACCACCCGGAACTTTGAGTGAGGTTTCGTTATTGTGCAGGATTAGCGCATTTTGTAGTGACTAAAGTGCGCAGACAAATCTTGGCGTTAACACTGCTAAATCGACTATTATATATACCTAGTAACGGGTGGAGTCCTACACGCGTTGCGTGTATAAATTATGTAAAGATAAAATAAGAATTTTATAAAATTTGTAACCCTAATTTGTAATTCGTTGAGTACTTGTGCACCCCTAAAACTGAATATCATGACCACGTGAAAATACATTGAACATTCACAATCACGTCTTAGTTTCTATAATTTATTTTTATTATCTTTTTTTGAAAAAAACAAAGGGTCTTAATTTTTAGTTGGCTGTTATTTTACGAATATTAAATTTTGCACGGTCACATTTACTCGATCTTTCTTAATAATTTTATGTCAGTCTCGGAAGTTTAATACTCTCTGTTCGACTTTACTTGTTTTAATTGACTTTTTAAAATTAAATTGATTAATTTAAAAATTAATAATTAAATAAATATATTAAAATTTTTGAAATCAAATAAATTGATTTTAATAGTATATACGATATACTTTCTTATGATAATAATTTTGTGTCTCTATCTAATAAAGTTAAGAATATTTTTAATTCTAAATATAATTAATTTGACTATAAAAAATTAATTAAGACACATAAAACTAGACGGAATTAGTATTAAAAAAAGATGGTAACATTTGCCTACTCGTCAAGATGACTTTTTCTTATAAAGAATTATCTTCTTGTATAGAAAAAGTGTCTCCTCAGCTCTATCAGATTTGTAACTCGGATTGTCTTAATCAATAATCTCCTCAATAATCTCCCTTATTCTCTTCACCAGTATATCCTCAAAAAAAAATATCAAGAAGAAAAATAAAATATCAAAAGTGTTAGAAAACTTTTCATTTTCTATCTCTTCATCTTCCACTTTCTCTCTCTCCATGCCTATATATAAGGCATCAAATGGATATCAATTTTAGTGTAGAATAATTCTCTCAATGAAAGTGTAAAATTCATCTATGTAGTTTGATAGATATCAAATGAATTGTGGATGACCACTTAAATACAAGAGTATATCAATATACATTTTTGCTGATATACATTTTGTTTTATCTATTATTTTACAACACGTTATCAGCACGATGCTCTAACCAGCTGAGGAAAGGAAGTTCTCTCAACTCACTCCTTGAGAGTACAAATTACGTAAGTACACTACTTTTGTGATGTAGTAATATTAGTATAAATAAATAATCATTTCACCTCCCAATTCCCCTACTTGAAAGTAGTTAGAGAAGAGTTAAGTACTTTTCTTGGCTTCCTATAAATTTATATTTACTTATTTAATATCTTACGTAATTATATATTTATATAAATGTCAAACTTACAAAATTTAAATTTGTTACTCTTGATATCTTGAGCAAGAATTATTTGTCATGGACTCTTGATGCTGAGATTCATCTAGAGGCAAAAGAATCTTGAAGATACAATTAAGATTGGAAATCATGCATCCCTGCAGGATCATGCAAAAATCAATGTTTTTTATTCACCATCATCTTACTTATGAAGACATGTTAGAAAAAACATTGACAACATTTAATGCTTCAAATATGCTCGTACAGTAGCAATATCGAGAGCATAAATTCACAAAATATTTTCTGAAGCGATAGAGGAAACTATGTTCCCTGAAGTGATATCATGTCTTCTAGTGGCTGAACAAAATAATGAGTTTTTGCTATAAAAAAAACCACCAATCTCGTAAGACCAGTTCTACTCCATTCCCTGAAGTGAATGGAACCTCATTTGATAAACATAGAGGAAATTATGGTCGTGGTCGTAGGTGTGGAGTGGAAGGTCATTGGTCACATACCTATCATTTGGTAGATTTGTACCAAGTTTTCATAAAAGAAAAGAGAAAGGGAATTGAAACAAAATTTATTGATCATAAGGATATTGAAGATCCCATGAATGATCATAATGATCTTGAAGATCTCATGAATTATCTTGAGTTTCCAAATAGAAATTGCCATATCAATTAATTATTTTTCTTTCATTATATTATGGCAATATAATAAGTATTTTTATTTTGATATATTTGATTTATGTTTCAAGTAATAAAGTTTAATTTATGTCTTATATATATGAAGATGTATGGGTCCTTTTGGAAATTAAAGGCTTTAGAAGAGCGATTACCATATAGAATAAGTTTTGAAATTAAGCAAAGCCAATGTTAATACCATATCAGGTTCATTAAACTAATTGAAATTTCTGGAAGAGTGATTATTCACCAAACTTAATCAAGGCTCTGGAAGAGCGGTTATAATTGAAGACTCTAGAAGAGTGATTATAATATTGTCAAATAGAACAAAACTTTGTATTAATGATGTTTTGTATTCTATTGTGTCAAGTAGAAATTTACTCAGTTTTAAGGATATACGTTATAATGGTTATTATATTGTAACTAATAACGAAGGCAGTGAAGAATTTCTTTATATTACTTCAATAGTATCGGGCCAGAAGCTCATACTAGAAAAACTGCATATTTTCTCTTCTAGGTTATATTATACTACAATGAGAACAGTTGAAACAAATGTTGCAATACACCAGAAGTGTTCAGACCCAAAGATTTTTATGCTTTGGTATGATCGTCTTGGTCATCCAGGATCAATAATGATACGTCGAATTATTGAAAACTCTCAAAGACATCCTTAAAGAACCAGAAGATTCTTTTACCTACCGATTATCCATGTAGTGCTTGTTCTCAAGGTAAATTAATTACCAAACCATCACATTCAAAGATTGTTGTTGACTGTCCATCTTTCTTAGAAAGAATTTAGGGTGATATATATGGACCAATACACCCATTTTGTGGTTCATTTAAGTATTTTATGGTTTTAATTGATGCATCAACCAGATGGTCACATGTATGTTTACTTTCTACTAGAAATGTGACATTTGCTAGGCTCTTTGCTCAAATAATTAGGTTGAGAGCGTAATTTCCTGATTATCCAATTAGGAAAATTCGTTTAGATAATGTTTATGAATTCACATCTCAAGCTTTTGATGACTATTGCATGTTTATTGGAATTGATGTTGAATATCCTGTTCCACATACACATACTCAAAATGGTTTAGCTGAATCACTTATCAAGAGACTTCAAATTATTGCTCAACCTTTGCTTATGAAATCAAAATTACCAGTTTCTGCTTGAGATCATGCTATTTTACATGATGCATCATTAGTTCGCATTAGACCAACTGCTTATCATAAATTTTCACCATTGCAACTTGTACTTGGCTAACAACTAAATATTTTTCACCTGCGCACATTTGGTTATGCTGTACCTATTGCACCCCCACAACGTATTAAAATGGGTCATCAACGTAGACTTGAAATTTATACGGTTTTGATTCCCCATCTATCATTAGATATCTTGAACCTCTAACTGGTGATGTTTTTAAAGTACATTTTGAGGATTGTCATTTTAATGAAATAATCTTCCCACCATTAGGGGGAGAAAAGTCGTTGCCTGAAGCACGACGTTTGCCTGAAGCACGACGAGAGATTACATGGAATGCTTCAATGTTATCTCATCTTGATTCTCGTACAAATCAATGTGAACTGGAAGTTCAAAGGATTATTCATTTGCAAGGAATTGTAAATCAATTACCAGATGTATTCACCGATAATAAGAAAATAGTGAAATCTCACATTCCAGCTGCTAATACTCCAACACGGATTGAAGTCCCTGTAGGACAATCAGTTAATATAGTAGTAAATGAATCAAAACCACACTTGAAGCGTGGAAGACCGATCGGTGTTAAAGATAAAATTCCCTGAAAGAGGAAAATACAAGAAAAACAAGTTGCAGCCTATAAAGAGGCTATACCCATGAAACAGGCCACAGAAATAACTGATTTATTCAAAACTTATGAGCAAAAAATCTCCTGAAAATAAAACTCTTGAAGAGTTATCCTCTGAAGAGGATCAGGTACCTGAAAATAACGAGATCTCGATACATTATGTACATACAGGAGAAGTATTAGATAGAAATAAAATTATTGTCGACAACATATTTTCATATAAAGTTGCTCTTGATATTACCAGAAGTAATGATCATGAATATGAACCACAAACCGTTGAACAATGTCAACGTAGAAATGATTGGCCAATGTGAAAAGAGGCGATTCAAGCAGAATTAAATTTACTAAATAAACGTGAAGTTTTTGGACCTGTAGTCCGAACACCTGAAGGTGTAATGCCTGTTGAATACAAATGGGTATTTGTACGTAAATGAAATGAGAAAAATGAAATTATAAGGTACAAAGCGCGACTTGTAGCACAAGGTTTCTCGCAGAGACCTGATATTGATTATGAAAAGACATATGCTCCTCTAATGGACGCAATTACATTTAGATTTTTAATTAGCTTGGTAACAAACGAAAATTTAGATATGCGATTAATGGATGTTGTTACAGCATATCTGTATGAATCATTAGATAATGATATCTACATGAAAATTCCTGAAGGATATAAAATGCCTGAAGCATATAATTTTACATCTCGAAGTATGTATTCTATCAAGCTACAAAGATCCTCATATGAGTTAAAACAATCCGGATGCATGTGGTATAATCGCCTCCGTGAATATCTTTTGAAAGAAGGATTTGAGAATAATCCAATTTGTCCCTGTATTTTTATCAAAAAAAAAATTAGAATTCGAATTTGCTATTGTTGTAGTATATATTGATGATTTAAATCTTGTAGGGACTCCAGAAGAGTTAACAAAAATAACAAATTGTTTAAAGAATGAATTTGAGATGAAAGATCTTGGTAAGACAAAATTTTGTCTTGACCTATAAATTGAACATCTTCCAAATGAAATTTTTGTTCATCAATCAACATATACAGAAAAAGTCCTGAAGCACTTTTACATGGATAAAGCTCGTCCTTTGAGCACTCCAATGATAGGTCGGTTACTTGATATCAAGAGAGATCCGTTTCGACTACAAGAAAATGTTGAAAAAACTCTTGGTCCTGAAGTACCATATCTTAGTACAATTGGTGCTTTGATGTATTTTGTAAATTTCACACGACCTTATATAGCATTTGCAGTTAACTTACTAGCAAGGTACAATTCTGCACCAACTCGAAGACATTGGAATGGAATTAAGCATATTTTGCGATATCTTCGTGGGACTACTGATTTGGGATTATTTTATCTAAATGGATCAAAACCACAGTTAGTTGGATATGCTATGCAGGTTATCTTTCCGATCCACACAAAGAGATTATCGTAATTCATAAAGCGAGTCGTGAATGTGTTTGGTTGAGATCGGTAATTCAACACATTCGTGAGAACTGTGGATTATCATCAATTATAAATAGTCCAACGATATTATATGAAGATAATGCTGCTTGTATCACTCAAATTAGGGGAGGCTATATCAAGGGTGATAGAACCAAGCATATTGCACCAAAATTCTTTTATACACATGAGCTCCAGAAGAGTGACGATATTGATGTCAAGCAGATACGATCATGTGATAATTTGGCTGATATATTCACTAAGTCACTACCAACTGCGACTTTTAAGAAGATGGTGCACAACATTGGCATGCGTCGACTTAATGATATTTTATCATGAACAGTGGTACTCGTGAGGGGAGTAAATTTTCTGAAGGATATGTGCTGATTGTACTCTTTTTCCTTCGCTAAGGTTTTTTCCCACTGGGTTTTTCTTTGCAAGGTTTTAATGAGGCAATCCTAAGGCACTAGAAGTTATACAAGAATATTGTACTCTTTTCCTTAGCCAATTTTTTTCCCACAAGGTTTTTATTTGGTAAGGTTTTTAACGAGACATATTCTTAGAAAATGGTCATCCAAGGGGGAGTATTAGAAAACCTTTCATTTTCTATCTCTTCATCTTCCACTTTCTCTCTCTCCATGCCTATATATAAGGCATCAAATGGATATCAATTTTAGTGTAGAACAATTCTCTCAATGAAAGTGTAAAATTCATCTATGTAGTTTGATAGATATCAAATGAATTGTGGATGACCACTTAAATATAAGAGTATATCAATATACATTTTTGCTGATATACATTTTGTTTTATCTATTATTTTACAACAAAAAGCATGTTTTATACAAACCTTAATATTTTTAATAAATATATCTAACCAAGTTGTAAGGACGAGTATTGATTTATCTATCATAAAATTAGACTTTCAATTACAACAATGAATGGGTGGTAATAAAGGATTTGAATCCTGATTATGATGTTGAGTTTCTTGATAAAGAGCTGTACATACTCATTAGTATCTCAAAGACTCGAACTTATTGGGATCTAATTACTATAAACTCCCTTCCTTTCTGAATTTGATATATATTTTTCTTCTTAATACTTTTTAAACTTAAAGATATATTTTTATTTTAAAACTATAAAATAACATAATATTCTTAATTTCTCATTAATTTTTGACTATCACATCTAGTATCACCCAATCATTGCAAACTTTTAATTAATATAAAGGGTACATTTGATGAAATTAATTTTTTAAAAAAGATTATCCATGTATCTCTAATTTTAATATAAAGACAATATATAACTACATAAAATTTTAATTATTAAAGCCCTAAAAAACTAGTGAAAATGGATATATATATATATGTAAAATAAATCGAAGGTCAATAAAAATGGTAGACCTCTTCCTTAGTTACGCCATATGCATATATTTGACCGAAATTTTATGAGCACAAGAACTTGAACTCGTCCTCTTCGATTTTGTTTCTCCAATTGAATTTCTAAAATGTTTCTATAAACTAATATTGTGCTTAACCAGCAAAATAAGGAGGGAGAAAAATATAGCTTGGTTATATTTTATCTCTTCAACAAATTTAGTAACGAGTATAAAGGCGCTCTTGTTCTGATCGAGCTATAATTAGTTTTTCGAAAAATTCATGTTTATCTCTATATCGCATGCTCTAAGCTAGTTCAGATAATTACAACGACAAAATGATTTAGCCTATCTGTGAAGGGAAAAAGCACATAATTCTTCATAATAGAGCAACTCTTATCCTTCAAGTAGTGACACAGTCACACTCCGAAAGTTTTCATCATTACACCAAAAATGGGATTGAGAGCAGTAGATTTAAGTTGTCTTCGATAAAATTGAATGTTAATATCTGAACAGTTTAAACGTCTGAATAATATAAGAATATCTGTCTAGAATTGTATCTGAATGAAAAAATGTTGTTTGATAATTAAATTTTTCAAAATGTCTGAATAACACTATTTTACCATTTTAACCCTCCACCAACTATAATCAATTTCAACAAAAAAAAAACTCCTCTCTTTCTTCATCCCTACATTCTCTGGGATGATTTTTCATCTTCTTCTTCTATTTACATTCTCTGGGATGATTTTTCATCTTCTTCTTCTATTTCTTTTTTTAATAATCTTGTGTAGCTGTCTCTGATATGATTATTTTTTGTCTCAAGATTTACATTATTTATTTGTTAGGGTACAGTTTTAATTAATTTCATATTTGGTTGTTGTTCTACCTCCCTTTTATGTTTATCTGATTGGATTGGCTTGAGAACTTAGAAATTTTTGGTTATCTCTTGAAAAATTATGTATACCTTTACTTTTTCTGCTACAGAAGCTACAGATTTGCTACAAAAGTTGTCATTGGATTCTCAGACCAACACTTTGGAAATTCCAGACCCACTTCTGATTGATCATTTTCTGAATTTGTTGCAGCCTCCTGTAGATTCAGGCGATGTAACAAATGGTCAGATCCAGTCTTTCGACCGGTCTCTGACTCTCTTGCTACCGGATTTTATGGATTTGGTGTTGAAATCTCATTGTATTTGGTTGATTTATAAAATTCAATTTGGGCATACGAGGGAGAGGAGGAAAAGGGTTTTGATGCATGTGAAAATCGAAGGGGGAGGAAGAGGCATACAAAAGCAATTTTGTAATATTAAAGAGGTTATTTTTGTCCAAAAAAATATAAACTCATTCAGATGTGCCTCTAAATAGTTAAGATTTAATTTTGTATCTTACCGATTAAGAGACATTAAGAGACAAAAAAAAAATTTACCAAACAAATTTAGCTACTGACCGAATCAGAGGCACTTTTATTAAGAGATATTCAGATGTAATCGGTCTTAGTCTTACTCCAATATCTCAACATAATAAAATAAAAAAGGAAAAAAAATAATAAACTTAAAAAGCGCATTTAGATATTTATAATTCATACACATGTCAACAGCATGTATACAATTGTGACTTTATAATGAAAGTTGGTAAGTTTAGAAAAGGCGGATTTGATGACACTTTTGTTTTGCATGTTTAGTCTACGTTCAGTTAGTTGACGTTTTTTATTGCATGACAAAACTGCTAGGCAACATTACAAGTGGCTTTACCTATACCATATACATCTTTCGTTTCAAAATTAGATATATAATTTAATTTTTGAAGTCAAATAACGATATATTAAATTTTAAATTAATGTGAATTTATTTAATTTTAATTAATACAATTATTATAATTGTATAGTATATAACAAAAATTGTTAATCATAAATTTATTTCATTCTAAACTTTTATGAGTCATACCAATTTTGAAGTTTAAGATACCGTCGTTTTATCTTAAAAATCAAATTTTATCTCTAATTTTAAAACAAATGGAATATATTTCTTACTTGAAGAGTGTACTTTCTACGTAATTGTTATTTAAAAAAAATCCACATTTTTTAAATTAGTACTAATATTTTGGTGACTAAAAAATAATTACTAAAAATAAAAACAAAATAACGTGGTTAGTCGTGGTCTAAAATAAAAATAATTTAGACCCATGATACCCATTAATATTTAGGGTCCGGTACCTCTCCGGTGCGCCCCGACTCCCATTTAACATATAAAACTGGGGCAACAAGTGGGATTGTATATACAACGTAAGTTCTCAGTGATGATCAAAGCCCAATAGGAAACTAGCTTAGGTAAAAAAAAAATGAAGTTGGACATAAATGGAAGATAATTTGAAGTTCAATAGAAACTGTTGGCCATGACAAAATTGGCCTTGTACTATATAGGCCTACTTTCCGCTGAGCAATTGATAACTTGATATATTGGCAAAAGGATCAAACACCCTCTTCATCTAAAAAGGACTCCCTGGTCCTTCTATTAAAACATTAGAGATACATATCGAATGCGACTTTATAAAATAATTATACGTCCTCAAATATAACCCTAATATTAGTTAAAAATTTTGTGTTACTAATGTAATATATAAACTAGCAGTAAAAAAAATAATGACGTATTAAAATTTTTATATAAAAAAATGTAACTCTAATTGTGATACAGAGGGAGTATATATTTTCTTACCATTTCATCTCACAATAAGTGTTTTATTTGAATTTTAGTTGATGTCCTATCTCATTTCATTTTTTACCTAAAATAATATTTAGTAGTTGTCGCGTAATGAAAAAAAATTATGACAACAAACTTGAACATAACTCATTTTATACTACTAATAATAAGAATTGATCAAGTCAAGACTGATGATTGTCTCCCTTGCTATATTAGTCCCACCCTTTTCGGGTTATTTGGACGGACTCCTTCTCGGATGTAGTGGTCGCAATGGAGACCCTATTAGAATAGAATAGTGGGCTTAGGGGCTGTTTGATAAAAACTGAATGAATCTGAATCTGAATCTGAATCTGAATGAGCTGAATCTGAATCTGAATGAAAAAAGTTGTTTGATAATTGACTTGTCTGAAACATCTGAATGACAGAATTTTATTATTTTACCCCTCTAAAAAAAATTTAAAATTGTTATAAAATTATTTAATATTACTTAATATAATAGTTAATATTTTTTTAAAAAAAATTAATTTTAAATTTTTTTTTTTTACTCATTTAGCTGCTCATTCAGCCATTCAGCCAAAAAAATCTGACTTAGCCATTCAGCTCAACCATCTGACCGATTCAGCCATTCAGACCAAAACAAACGCACTTACCGATTCAGCCATTCAGCTCCATTCAACTCTAAACAAACACCCCCTTAATCAGCCGAACATAGGTTGTCAACAAAAAAAAAGGGAAAGTTGAATTAATAATTTTAAAAATAAATTTATTTTGCCGAAAAAAAAAAGAAGAAAAGGAAGAATTAAGAAGGGACTCTTCTTGTAAAGAAAAAAACATTGACAAATGCAACTTTTATATGAAATAGAGGGAGTTTAGGGTATAACATGTAAAACGTTAAACAATAGGGCCTTTATGGTTAAAATAAGTCATATTTAGTGGAATATTAAGGGTTGCACGAGATATATTTACCTCAATTTTTTTTAACAATTTTATGTCATAGCCTTTGAAAGTTTAATATTAAAAGGAAAAATAAATATACAAATCTTAATATTTATAATAAATTTTAACCAAAAAATAGGATGATTTTAACAAGCCCTACCCCCTAGGTGCTCTAATGTGGGGTCGCAGCCCTGGAGGGTGATAAAGGATTTGAAATCTTGTGACGATCATATGTAGGCAGTGAGTAGTGGAGTAAGAAATCAGTGCCGCTTATCATCAGAAAATTGTGATCTTCACCATATACTTGAACCCATCCACCATAACTTCTCAAGCTCTAAAGAGAGCCATAATTCCTCCTACTTCTAGATAATTTATAATTTTAAAAACTAAGTACAAATATACTAAATAAAAAAAAATTAGTAGGAGATACTTAGTGTAGAAATGTCAAGTTGTCAACTCTATTGTCAAAATTTTAAACCTTATATTTATTTTTATATGAATAAAATAACAAGTGAACTAGCAAAAATAAAATAAAATATGAAAAGTCCCAAAATATAAACTACATGATTATATATATATATATATATATATATATATATTATAGTCACATGTTTTGCCGGTACAAAGAGAAGCGTATGGGATCTAACTAGTGTATACTCTTTTGTTCTAAAATTATATATATATATATATATATATATATATATATATATTTAGTTTGTTTTAAAATTAGAAAAATATTTTTATTTTAAGACAATAAAATGACATGATATTTTTAATTTACCATTATATATGTATTATTATATCTAGTATCACACTCATCATCATCAAGGATACATTTGAAGAAATAAAATTATTCTTAAACATTATCAATACATGCATCTCTAATTTTTAAACACAACTATAGTAATTTTGGGAGTAACTTTTCAAATTTTTGGGAATCAATATTACCTGTCATATAACCACACACAAAAAAAAACTATTGATATCATCTGAACATTAAAATGTCACCTTTCCAGGCCTTATATGGTAATAAATTACCTGAGATTATTATCTAATCTACTCATATCAGTAATGTGGCATCTACTCAAACAAGTGATGTGGTAGCATCATAAATTTGTTTTTTTTATTGGTAAAAAGGTAAATTTTTTATTTCTGCAAAATAAAATTAAATCCATAAAATCTGAATTTAATTTTAAATTTTTATATAATTTGCAATTATCTTGTAAACTGATTCTACAAATCAAAACTGTATAAAAAACAAATCATAAAACCCAAATTATTTAACAGCCAAATCAACTAAAAATCATTTTAGACAAAGACTAACAAGAGCGGAAAAAAATGCTTTCTATCAAAATTATCTTCCATCTTCACTCAGAATCCATCAACCCTTTATCCATATGCCCAACAAAAATAACAAGTGCAGCCTAAAACTAATCAAATTCATTAGCTGGTTTACATCAGCACCAAATTCAACAGTAACAGAACCTTGATATCATGGCTGCATCATAAGAATGTAGAACCTTGATATCATGGCTGCATCATAGGAATGCGAGGGAGTTTGACACTCTCGGACTTGGTTTTCTCGGGTTGAAGCCTTATAAGGTATCCTCAGGAGCCCTAAAGTGTTTCAAACTATCCCCACGAGTCTATGGAGCATTTAAAATTATTGAAAGATTGGTAGAGTGGCTTACAAATTGGGTTGCCTTGAGGTTGAATTTATTTGCTAAAAGAGAAATTGGTAGAGCAAAATGTATTCCAACCAAGATTAAGGAGATGGAGGGAAACTATTGTTACTTGAGGTAAGAAATTTGGTGAAGCGGCACAAATGAGGTGGGGAACATGCATATATTATTGGCAAGCCATTTATAGATTTCTATATGGGATGACACAAGTTTGAGAAGAATCAGCTAACATATTGATTAGGATGGGGCAAAGGAGTAATAGATTTAGTGTACTCCAATATCTCAACATAATAATGGAAAAAGAAATTAAATAAATTATTAAACTTAAAAACGTATAAATTCTGGAAGTAATAAAGAAGAAATAGAGACGTTAAATGGTAGGTGTGATATTTATAATTCATTCGAATGTCAGTTGTGAATGTACTATCATGGAAGTTGGTGAATCAAAAAAATATGAATTTGATGACACTTTTGCTTCGAATGTTTAGTCTACATTCAATTTCGCTTTGCATGTTTAGTGTATATATATTTATTTAGTTTACCCTCTTGCTATTGCATAATATAGCTGTTAGACAACATCATAAGTGGCCAAAGCTATATAAGATACATATTTCCTCTATGAAGAGTTTACTTTCTATTTAATTGTCACAAAAATGATTCCACATCTTCCAAATAATTATTTATTACATATTAAAGAGAATTCAATTATGTTTGTCTCTTTTCTAGTCTCATATACTGTACACTATGTATTAGTGTCAGATAATACCTATTTATTTATTAAAAAAAAATAAAATGCATTAACTGTAAAAAAGTAACTTCATTACACCTGAAAATAATACATTACATGGAACAAGAGATAAGACAATGGATGTAGTAGGTGCATTGGACTATTAAACACTATTCAGTATAGAATCAGAAATTTAAATATAGAGAATATCCTCACTTTCCAAATAAGTTGTCTCAGTTTAATTATTTATCGACAAAACTAATTATTTTCTCACTATACTTGATACATTTTACTTATTACAATACTGAACAGTCTGAACTTTTAATTTTTGTAATTATTACATTAAACTAATTAAAATAATCAAATTGCACTATTTTGTTCAATTAATTAAACGACCGTTAAATTGAGATGAATATTTTCATACGTGACAGTAAGAAAAAAAGAGAAAAATAAATTTTTACTGAAGTGGCCAATCTTATGTGGATTTGCAGCAACATGAGAATTGAAAATATAAATAAACTTTGAGTACTGGAAAGAAAAAAAAAATAAGAAACTGCTTGGGTAGTGATGAAAGAAATGTATGATGCTAATTTGGGAAAAAATTAGGATTTCATCCCACCATCTTCAACTGCTAAAAAAACCTAGATCTATAATCTTCTTATTCTTTTTTTTTCTTTTTGTTCTTCTAGAATGATGCAGATCGATGGTGCCGTCAATTCCGGCAGATTCCGACAATGCATATTCGCTAATGACGAGGAGGATGAATGTTTTTATAAAATGGGATACAATTTTAAGGCTTTCAATTTGATCTGAAAGAAGGGGAGAAGAGATAGATGGAGGGAGGAAGAGAGAGAATAAATAAGATTTTTTTTTCTCCCATGTGTCCTTTTAATTTTTCATGTGATTGTTGTTGATTGACCACCTCATTTTCTATTTTATTTTCACTATTTTTTTTGCTTCCACATATGAAAACCTTAAACCAATTTGATAGACGTTAAATTATTTTAACAAAATAATCCAATTTTACTATTTTTATTAGTTTAGGGCCTGTTCGGGAATGACTTATTTTAAAATGACTTATAAGTTAAAATATAAGTTGACTTATAAGTTGTTTTAAGTTCTAACTTATAAGTAAAAGCGTTCGGCTGATAATGACTTATAAGTTAGAAATTAAGTTAAAACAAGTTACGAAAGTGTTCGGCTGATAATGACTTATAAGTTAAAATAAAATATAAAATTACTAAAAAGGACATTATAAAAAGATACATTGATTCAATATCATATTGAAGGTTATTATTGGTAAATAACTTATTTAAACAATTTATTGGTAACAACTTATTATTTAAACAGCTTATTGGTAAACAACTTATTATTTAAATAGCTTATTATTTGAATAACTTATTAAAATAACTTATTGGTAAACAATTTATTATTTAAACAACTTATTATTGGTAAACAACTTATTATTTAAACAGCTTATTATTTAAAAAGCTTATTGGTAAACAACTTATTAAAATAACTTATTGGTAAACAACTTATTATTTAAACAGCTTATTGGTAAACAACTTATTATTTAAACAGCTTATTATTTAAACAACTTATTATTAGTAAACAACTTATTATTTGAACAACTTATTGGTAAACAACTTATTATTTAAATAACTTATTGGTAAACAACTTATTATTTAAACATCTTATTATTATTAAACAACTTATTATTTGAACAGCTTATTGGTAAATAACTTATTTAAATAACTTATTGGTAAACAACTTATTATTTAGCCAGCTTATTATTAGTAAACAGTTTATTATTTGAGCAGCTTATTGGTAAACAACTTATTTAAATAACTTATTGGTAAACAACTTATTATGTAAACAACTTATTGGTAAATAACTTATTATTTAAACAGCTTATTATTTAAATAACTTATTATTAGTAAAGAACTTATTATTTGAACAACTTATTTAAACAGCTTATTGGTAAATATCTTATTATTTAAACAACTTATTGTTGATAAACAATAAATTCTCTAAACTTAAAAATATACGTTGATTCAATATTATATAATCAGAACCACCATTTTTCCATTACGTAAAACACTAAACAAATATGAGCTTTTATCAATGTGCTCAAAATGTCTAAAAGTTTTTCATATATCAACTAATTTTGATCTTCACTTAATAATCTAACTTTTTAGATATAAAAAATTTGTAAACGTGTTAATTTTCATATAATTTAGGAATATGAATAGACAACTTTATAATAATAAATAATCAAGTATGATCAATATTTAATATTTTTATTTTACGCTATTATAATATTAGTGCTTTACAATCTTAAATTAAATAAAATTAAATATTTTCATATTTTTTACTTCTATATGATTAAATTGTTAAATGAAAATTAAAACTAATTCGATTTGAAATGATTTTAAATAATATCAATATAAATCTAATTATCATTATAAATTTAGTTTAAAAACTAATTTGCATTATTTAGTGAAAATTAAAACTAATTATCAATATAAATCTTAAAAATATTTTATCATATATATATATATATATATATATATGTAGCTCATACATAAGCAAGCCCATTGAATTTCTCTCATTCAAAGCCCATACGTTTTTTCATAAAATTTTTATTCTACCTTACCCTTCTTCTTTACCTATCTCTTTTTCTCTCCCTAAAAATAAACCCAGTACCCTTCTCTCTCCTCTTTGTCCTTGCTTCTCTCTCGTATGGAGGTTCCGTTATCTACCGCCGGCGACCGAACAGTCGGCTCTTACGCCGCTAACCCCACACCAAATTATGCCCTCAATTTCAACCACCCGCCATATGTCAGAGGTATCAAATCTAAAAAAATCCCTCTTTCTCTCCTTATATCTATAATATATATACATTTTTTTCTCTAAAAATTACTTATATTTGTGTTTTATTCTGATGAGTATTTGGGTTTTTTTTTTCCTATGAGTAGCCATGGTCTGGTTTTGTGTTTTGTAGATGAGGACTGAGGAGTATCCAGAGGCCAGAGCCATCAGAGGCGAAGGTTTTTGTGGGAAAAGTTGTCATTTGAAAAAATAAAGGAGGGTAAGGTTGTCATTACATTTGGTCAAAATTGCTTATATAAAATGACTTATAAGTCATTTTTTAAGAAGTTAAAATTTGTTATTTATGAAAAATGACTTATAAGTCAAAAAATAAGTAAAGAAAAAAGTTGCTTCCGAACGCGCAAACAGTGAAAAACAACTTATAAGTTGGTTTGACCAACTTATAAGTTGTTCCCGAATAGGGCCTTAATGTGGTAATTATAAAAATTAAAAGTTCAATGGTATAATAAGTAAAATGTGCCAAGTATAGTGGGGAAATCATTAGTTTTGTCGATAAATAATAGACGTCTGTCCAATTATTTTAACGGAATAATTCAATTTTACTATTTTAATTAGTTTAATATGATAATTACAAAAATTAAAAGTTCAATGATATAATAAATAAAATGTGCCAAGTATAGTAGAGAAATCATTAGTTTTACTTTTTTATATTGTTTGCACAAAAGTGTATATATAGTTTGTGCACTTAAAACTACTATTTTGAAAAATGAGTATATGTAAATGTGTTCCATGTAATGAACTGACAAATATATATATATATATATATATATATATATATATATATATATATTAGGAAGAATTTAGGGAGAATTGATACAAGAAATACTAAAATAAATTGTAGTAATTCTTACATCTATAATTCTTACATATCATCGATACATTTATACGTTTAAAACAGGATAAGTTTATGTACACTACTTCAAACACTACATTTTACACTACATTGCACATCCAATCATTAAAAAGCGGGACATGTAGTGTAAAATGTAGTGTTTAGAGTAGTGTATGTAGATTTATCCTTTAAAACACGATGTAGTAATTTTTGAAAGTAACTTTACAAATTATTAGAAACAAATTGTGCTATAGTACTAGTGTCATCCACCATCAGATGATCAAAGATTAAAACTCAATCGATGTATTGAGCAATATTTGGGGTGTATGGTAGGACTCAACCCGCCTCTCAAAAATGTGGTTGTCATTTTAAGAATTTTGGTACAATATTTCAACCAACCAAGATTACCACCCGGTGGGAGATGGAGGGCATCTCAGATTGTTATCTGAGGCCATTGTTGAAAGAAGATTGGTAAAGAGAATTGTGCAAATTTTAATTTAATAACAATCACCTGAACGGGAAGATTAGATTTGGGAATATGCAATTACGATAGAGGACCGATATACAAATTTATATAAAGGATGACCCAAGTTTTGGAAGAAGCAGTTAAAATATTGACTATTACGTTGAAGATAGAACAATTCATTTAGTGTACTCTAATATCTCAATATAATAATAGAAAAAAATTATCAAACTTAGAAAACCTATAAATTTTATAGGTAGTAAAGAAGAAATAGAGTTGCTAAAGAGTAGGTATGATATTTATAATTCATTCCAATGTCGATTGCGACTTTATCATGAAAGTTGTTGGGTAAAAAATAATACGAATTCGATGACACTTTTGTTTTGCATGTTTAGTCTACATCCAATTAGTTGATTCGCTTGCTACTGCATAATAAAGTTGTTAGGCAACATCATAAGTGGCCAAGCTATAAGATATATACATTTCCTACTTGAAGATTCTATTTTCTATGTAATTGTCATCCACACCTTTTAAATAATTAATATTCATTAGATACTAAGAAGAATTCAGTTGTGTTGCCCCTTTTCTTATCTCATACATTGTACACCATATATTCGTGTCAAGTAAGTAATGTCTATTTATTAAAAAAACAAATAATTAATAAATTCTAACATACTACGCCTGAAACAATGCACTACATGGAACAAGAGATATGAGATGTAACATGTGAATTAGACTATTAATCGATATTTCATAAAATCACAAATATAAAAATAGAGAATTTCCTCACTTTTCAAATAAATCTAAAAATAGAGAATTTCTTCACTTTTCAAATAAGTTGTCCCCGTTTAATTTGCACATGTCTAGACGACATACACAACATCTTTCATGTATGATCATATAAGTTTTATTTATAACTGTAAAAAAATTTAAGTAAACTAAATGGACTCAAAAGTCTATATTTATAACTGTAAAAAATTTCAATTAAACTAAACGGCCTCAAAAGTCTATTAGAAGTAAATATTCTGGTAAATGGGAAAATAATATTGAAAATTGATATTTTACAACTGAAATTAATATTTCTGCAAGACTTCTCTTACATGAATAGTAGATAAGACCCACATTTATGTGAGTGAGACCTTGTAAAAATATCAATTTTTTCTTGTAAAAATAACAATTCTCATAATTTTTCTTATAAAAATAACAATTCTCATGATATGTGCCAAAAAAGTAAAAGAAAAACTAACTGAAGCCCGATAAAAATTGTTGGCCATAAAAAAAAAATTGGCCTTATATGATACAGGCCTACTTTCCGCTAAACAATTGATACAATGCAACTCTTGATTATATATTTATTTTGTATGTTTATTTTTATTTATCTACCAGAAAATGGGACTTTAAATTACAACTGATTATGATGTCGACTTTCTTGAAATAGAGTTGTAAATACTCATTATATAGCATCTCAAAGACTCAAACTTATTGAGATCTAATTAGTATATACTTTCTCTGTCCCATAATTAGATTATTATTTTTAATTTATTTTAAAATTAAATATTTATTTTTATTTTAAAACTTTAAAGTGATATGATAATTTTAATGGGAGCTGATTCATAGTAAATGATGGATAAGGATCAATTTCCGGCCACCATATCTAAATCTTTCATTTTGAGATCCTACGACCGTTAATTTAATTTAATTTTTTTTTAAATACTCTATGCCGCAATACAATGTTGATGTACGAGACTTGCCTACCACAACACAGTCGAAGAGTTTTATTTTTAAATTGTCGGCCGTGAAATTTTATAACAAATAGTTCAAGATGCGGTGGTCATATAAGATCTTACGGTCACCATTTGCTATGATCACCTCTCATTCTTAATTTACTAATATATCTACTATTACATCATCACTACTAACTTATTAACTACTCCATCTATTCTAAAACTAGAGATACATTTTGACTTTTTTGAGTCAATTTGTAAAATCTTAAAATTCAAAATTGATATGAAGATATTTAGTTTTAATATAAACAAATATAACAATCGTAAACTAACTATAAAATACTACTAATTATCATCTTTGTTGTTTTTAAAATTTGAACAAAATTTGAATTTTAGGATTTTGTAAATTGACTTTTAAAAAGTCAAAATGTATCTCTAATTTTAAAACGAATATAGTAATATCAATGGTACATTTGACAAAAAGAAATATAATTTTTAAAAATTATCGATATATTTCTAATTTTAAAATAGAGACAATAGTACAATAGTTTTCAACTATTGAGTGCATTAAAAGATAGAAGCGCCTAGAAAACTATAGTGAGGGTCAAAAAAGTTTGGATATAAATGTGAAACATGGAACTTGCAATAAAAATTGTTGGTCAAAATAAAATTACCCTTATATAATACAAGACCTATTTTTTACTGAGCAATATTTGCAAGGCTAGACTCGGGAAATCTACATTGTTATTATATATAACAATTAAGAGTTTTATTTGAATTTTGATTTTTTAAATTTATATCAAAATTTTGTTGGAAATGGGTTAAGAATTGAATGAGAAAATTGACTCTAAAGCTACCCACTTGAAATGTTAAAAATTGTAAAAGTCCCACATAGGGCATGAAAGGGAAAAATGAAGTATTTATATATGGAATGTTTGCTCAATGGGAAGGGCCCCAAGGGGCACCCCACTTTTGTGGAAGGGAGAGGACCTAGCCAAGGCTTGGTTCGAACCCACACGCGCGCGCCGCCGCCGTCCGTCCGATCGTGGGTCGTGGGCTTTCTATATAATTTTTTGGACAAAATTTTGTTTAATTTATTATTATAACTGCCACTGATACTGCGTCGTTTTGCATACGAACAGTTGTCTCCCTTATACTACGTCGTTTTTAAGGTCCCAATGAACGGTCGCGAAATTATCCTATAAATAAGAAGGAGGGCAGACCATTTCAAAAAATAATTTTTCCCTCCAGTCACTGCATAATTTCCTTTCATTCATCATCGCATAGAGTTTAAGTTCGAGTACAGGACATACAAAGTTCGAAGAATTCTTAGTTTTGAAGTGCTTCTAATTAAGAATTGGAAATCCGTTTTATCTTGGGAAGTAATTATTCACAAAACCTTTAGCACCGTGAGGGAATAAATTTGCTTCAAGGAGACTTTGTGAATTCAAAGGACTCGGATTTATTTTCTTCAAATCCCGATATTTTCAAGTAAGTCGTTTTCAATTCAATAAACAAATTCATTACAATTACAGGGAAATACAAATTTATCATAAATGATTTAGCTTTTATTAGAGGCGCCATGGATAGATTTAAGTGTAATTTTATGACCAATATAGAATCTTACTCGTTGATTTTTGTTGGTTCGAGTTGAATTTCTAATTTTATCTCTTATTTTATTTCAGAGTTTGTTTTCGAGGAAGTTAACTATAACATAATATAATATTGTATGAGAGATGCAAGGAAAAATTTAAAATATCGTCTTCACGCTACCATTTTATGCAGACGAGTGTTTATCTATATATATCCTTTAGAGGATCACAACAGAAAAATTTAGCTTATTTGTGAAGAATCAAACACATAATCTACACTTTAAATAAAGCATTATCATCCTTTGATGACCGTGACATCCAAAATATTGATCATTACACTAAAGAGGGGACAAAATTAGTAATAAATTTAGCCTTACTCCAATATCTCAAAACAATAAAACGAAAAAGGCAAAAAAATCAACAAACATAGAAAACATGTAGATTGTGAATGTAATAAAGGAAAAATAGAAATGTTACATGGTATAGGTATGATATTTATAATTCATTCACATGTCTCGACATGTACACAATTGTGACTTATAATGAAAGTTGGTGATCAGTTTAGAACACACAAATTTGATGACACTTTTGCTTTGCATGTTCATGTTTAGAGTATATTCAATTAATTGATCCACTTGCTACTACATAACAAAGATGTTAGACAATATCTAGATATAATAAATAAAAAAATAATTAGGGAGATATTTAGTGTTGGTGGATCTTCTCAAAAAAAACCCTAATAGGGTCGGAACGTAACTCTATTGTCAAAATTTAACAGCTTATAATTATTTTTATATGAATAAAAGAACAAGTGAATTAACACAAAAAAAAAATGAATGAGCCCCAAAATATAAACTAGAAAACTTTAATTATGACGATTGATAATTAAAGCCTAACAATATTTATGTTGTCATAGCACATTTAACGACACTTTTATACTTGTTTTAATTTAATCATTCTTTAAATTTTCAACAACACTTACTACTCTAACATTATCAATGACCTTAATTATAGTACAAAATGATTAAAAATATATATTATAGTCTCATTTTCTCTAAATACAAAGAGATCCACTTGAGAATTGTGTGGAATCTAATTAGTAAATACTCTCTCGTTCCAAATTTAGTTATACATTTTTCTTTTTTAGTTCATTCTAAAATTAGATAAATATTTTTATTTTAAGATTGTAAAATGACATAATTCTTAATTTATATATTATATATATATATCACTTATAAAACTAAAACTAGTGGTGATTTGCAAAATTAGTAGGCTATAAATCAGCCAAAAAATGTCACCTTTCCGGAAACCACCCAAAATATAGCTGATATAATACTCAGGTTAACAAGTAGATAAATATAGGATTGTGAGGAAGTTTGACATCGGGGACTTGCTTTTCTTGCTGTTGCAGAGTTGTAGGCAATTCTCAAAATTAAGCTCTAAGCAAGTCTTTGAAACTTTCCCCAAGGTTCTATGGACTATTTAAAGTGATTGAAAGATAGGTAAAGTGGCTTATAAACTGGAGTTGCCTTAAAGGTTCAAAATTACATCTAGTATTTCATGTTTGAGAAATTGGGAGAGGAAATTGCATCTCAACCAAGATTACCATAGGTGGGAAATGAAGGGAACTCAAATGATTACCTAAGGCCATTATTGCAAGAACATTGGTGAAGAGGCACAATCTAGCAATTTCACAAGTTTTAATTTGATGGCAATCAACAAAATCAGAAGACTTGATCGACTTAAAAAGATTAAAGATGCAGCTATAATGGAAGGTAAATTTACATATTTTTGTATGGGATGACACAATCTTTAGAAGAATCAACCAAAATATTACTACTAAAAAAATATGAATACGTGATGGAACTTTGTGACAGTTTTTAAAAACAATCACAAAAGATAACAATTTGTGATGAATTTTTTGAGCAATGTCAATCACCAAAATTTTCACGCAAAATATATTTTCTTTTTGTGACGCACTAAGCCATCACTTGTGGATATACCCTTTTCGTGATTGCATTTAAGTTATCACCAATATTTTAATGAAAAATAATTAAAACAATATTTTATGACGGTCAAAACAGTCATTAAAAAAGATAGATTTTGTGACGACTTTTATTTGCAATTACAAAAAGAAGGTATTTTGTGATGGACTTTTCAAACTATCACAAAACAATAAAATATATGATGGCTCTCAGTGATGACTAATTTTATCATCATTAAAGAGTATTTATGACTGCCATTACAATCACAAAATCTTATGTGAGATTAATTTTGTTTAGTAAGTCAACTCACATATGTTTCCTTTTATTTTTTGTTTTAAAATTATAATCATGATTTGGGCTTTGGTGTAGTGGTAATATTTCTTATTTAGTTTGCAAATGGGGGAGGGTTCGAATCCTACAAGGATCTTACCTTTGATCCCTAAAGCAATCACAATAGATTACGTGTTAATGTGATTGTATTAATCATCACAAAAGCACCTAATGTTTGCGTGATTGTCAATAGATTACGTATTAATGTGATTGTATTAATCATCACAAAAGCACCTAACGTTTGCGTGATTGTCAAAACCATCACAAAAGGCTTTCATGATGGGGGTATACAAGATGGCCTTCGTGACGACTAGAGTCATCACAAAAAGCCATTTTTTTAGTAGTGTATTGAGCATTAGTCAGAGGGGGAAGGAGTAATAAATTTAGTGTGCTCCAATATCTCAACATAATGGAGATAAAGAAATAAAATAAATTATCAAGTGTTAAATGATAGGTATGATATTTATAATTCATTCTATTGTCAATTGTGACTTAATAATTAAAGTTGGTGGGTTTAGGAAACATGAATTTGATGACACACTACAACAAAAACAGCTATCTACGACCGCCTATTAGCGACCGCATGCGGTCGCCGATATGTATCAGCGACCGTATCCGGTCGCTGATACTAGTCGCAGATTTTCTGGTCGCTAGCTGTACATCCGCGACCAAAATCAGCGACCGCATTATCAGCGACCGACAATAGCGACGGAGCCGGTCGCCAGTTTGTGTCAGGTCGAGTCAGCATTTAGCGTGACGTGGAGTCACATGTCCGCGACCGGTATTAGCGACCAGAAGCGGTCGCTAATTTTAAAAAAAAAAAATTCGTTTCCGGTCGCTGAAAGGTAATAGCGACCGCACGCGGTCGCTGATACTAAAATTTTTTAAAAATTATTTTGCCTGTTTTGTTGATTTCCCAAAAAATAAAATCTGTTTTGTACCTGCTTTATATCCCAACATACAGTAATATCTAAAAATAAACTAGCATCCATACAAATTCATCGATCCATTACAATAAGACCAACACAATATATATAAACATCCACGCACGTATAAACATAAACAAGTACCGTCTCGACCAAAATTTATATACAAATGTCATAACGTACAATATAAATATGTCCGTACATTCAGTTGGTAAAAAGGAAAGAATAATACAAATGTAGAACAAATAAAGATCAAGAGAATACAAATATCTGGGCCGCATCAAATATCGTCCAAATGGGGCTGCAACAAAAGAATAAAATATATTAAATATATAGTATATATATTGATACTGGTATGAAAGTTAAATATAAAAACAAAAAGCTAAACTAAACATGTATTATTGAATGTAAAGCTAAACTAAACATGCAAAGCTACGTTCATATAAATCTAAACATAAAACTAAATAATGACAAGAGTACCTCATCCTCATCCTGATCATGTTGTGTTGCTCTCGCCACTGCATCTGCTAACTCTTCAGGACTCAGAGACTGCAGATGCCCGCCAAGTGTGAGAAGAAGATTTCGATCTTGACATATTGCTCTCACACAGTCAGCATGAGTGTGCAGCGTCGGATGGCATGAGGACTGAGTAGACTGACTACCAGAGCTACCTGTGCCACTGATAGTCGGTCGTCGTCGTTTTCCTTGGCCTTTCACGTAATTCTTCTTCACAACTGACGCCCTTTCCCATAGCTCTTGATCAATCGGCGGTCGCGGTGTGCCTTCAGGATATCGCTCGTTCATTAGGCTCTTATAAGTGTCCTATCAGCATGTTTAAAATATAATAGTTAAGCATAAATATAAAATGCTTAAGAATGACGTAACAATTTAGAAACATATCAAAGTTATAAAAATAAATTACCGCTATCTGCACAGCCTCAGGAAAACCATCGCGGGTGGCCACGTACACATCTAGCCAATTAATAGACTGCCCCTGAGACTGAGCCTCCTATAAAACATGCTCGTATATTAATATGTAAACATGCGACATACTAAAACTAATTATTGAGATTTGCAAAATACGTACCCGTGCAGCAATATGCTGTAACTGAGATATACTGCCGCCCCTATATGTGCCTTTTGCCTTGTCGCCTTCAGGTGCACCTGAGGCTCTGTTAGTGGCGGCAGTCTTGCGTCTTTTCACCCAGCTCTCAGCGCGCCACTGCTCACACATCTCAGCCCATATAAGCTGCGCGCACCACCAAGGGCTATGTTCGTGCATATACTGTTCACCCTCCCCTGGATGGTCGATCTGTGTATTATGCAGGGCTTTCTGCCGTTCCTTATTCAAGTTATCTTTAGTTCGGACGGCGCACTTTTGCCAAAACAATGTCTGTACTACTGAAGATTGTGCATCGTCCCATCTATACCGCTTCTGCAAATAAAACAACAATAATAATGTTAAGACAGTGATAATATAATCCAACATTAGTACACAATATTATTGCACTAATTATATTATCTGTCAGAATTAACAAAAATTACCTGAAATTCAGCCCACACTGCATCCTTGTGGGTGAGAGGTGTTGCGGCCCACGTAATTACTAGCGTAGGCCAGTTCTGTAAGCATAACTGTGAAATGCACTTGACAATCTTGGTATCTTGGAAATCACTACAATATACAACAATTTTTATTAAAACTTATTAATTTTATTATACTATTTAAAGTAATTTACATTAGTATATAAGTACGAGCTTGGTAATATAAAATGCTTATATGTAATAGGTTGATAATGTACGTGCTGTCAGGAGGAGGTCTAATCTGTATAAGAATCCGGTCATCCGGATTAGCCGGGGCCTTCGGGACATGATTAGGCCCCCGACCCAAGCCGCGCTTTCTTTGCACTGCTTCAGAAGACATCTATAAATTACAAATTCAAGATGTTATTATAAGTTATATGACATTACATATACAAATGAAATGACAATAATGACACGTAATTGTATGAAATAGTTAACTACGACAACTATAAATGAAAGGTACATAAACATGACAAGGATATAGAGAGCATGTATATATGTAATTGTATGTAATACAAGTAAAACTAAACATACATTTTAGTTGTAATCGTTGTCTGAGTCAGAATCATTTCGTATATGTATTGGAGATTCATAACCATCATTTTCTTCAGATTCAGATTCAGTTTCAGTGTCAGTCAATAACTCTTCCTCTTCAGTATCAATGTCATCTGGTATAGCAACTGACACGGGATCCAATTCATCAGGTTTATCTCCACCCTCTAACTGGTTTAGTTCATTATTGTCCTCCACATTTATTACAGGAGGTCTATGTAAGATCTCCTCTTGATAGAACTCCCCGTCTACTAATTGAACACGACTGCGCGAAGGAGTATGAATTACAACTTGCCAATCTGCAGGCGGTCTATCCCTTTTCCTAACAGGACTAGGAGTGTAATAAACTTGTACTGTTTGAGTTGGCAACACAAATGGTGCGTTAACGTACGTGGACCTATGGATGTCAATATCCACGATTCCATGTCGATCGACACGTATCCCTTTTTCTGAATCAAACCAACGACACTTGAACAAGTTAATCTGTCCCCCATAAGTACCCTTGTACGACAACTCCATGATTTCCTCCAACTCCCCATAAAAGGCACGACCAAGCTCATTGTAACAATCACCTTGAACACACACTCCAGTGTTAGTTGTTCTTTTACCGCGAGCATATGCCTTTGTATGAAACTCACAACCATTTATTTTGTAACCATTGCGGCTGACTTCGTCCCTGTCTGGGCCCATAGCTAGGACTTGTACATTTGGAGGAATCGTTCCCTCATTAAGAGCCTACAAAAATTCGACTAAATTAAATGAATTCATAAATTAATATTATATATGTCGTGCTTAATTTAATTTACTTACTTTGTCTTTTAGCCAAAGTGCAAATTTTTTATCACGACTGAGTTGAATATCTTTATCAGTGATGCCGGGCTCAGTTGCTTTTAACTCGTCATCGTATGATCTATACATGATTATAAACATTAACATATAAATATCCCAACATTGCAGATTAAGATATAGGTCCAATAAATATGACTGAGCTCGTATACCTCACAAATTTGTCAATCTCCTCGCAATTGAGAAGAATATAAGTATGTGCAGCATGTAATTCTTTCTCAGAGAGGAATATACGCTTCCCTTTTCCATAAGCGCGACCCGGTAGACCAAATACAGAAAGCCGACCATTTAGATCAACATTGCCCCATCATCATGTCTCGGGACTCGATTGGCCTTTGTCAAGACTTCGTCGGGAAAATAGTCTGAGACAAACATAGATATCTCATCGAAATAGTATGCCTCACATATCGACCCCTCGACGTAAGCTCTATTCTTCACCTTCCTCTTAAGGTTTCCCATCACCCTCTCGAAAGGGTACATCCATCTATATTGAACTGGACCACCAACACGAGCTTCATAGGGTAGATGGATTTGCAAATGCTCCATGGAGTCAAAAAAACCAGGTGGGAATATCTTTTCAAGCTTACACGTGATCTCAATGATGTTCTTCTCAAGTACAGACATGTCCTTTTCATTTAACGTTTTTGAACATATGTCTCTGAAGAAACGACTAAGTTCAGTCAAAGCATCCCATATTGGTTTATCAAGCAAGTCCCGAAATGCTATAGGCATGAGTCTCTCCATGAATACATGGCAGTCATGACTCTTCATCCCTTGCAATTTCCCACCTGTGACACACCTTGCAATGTTTGAGGCATATCCATCTGGTAGTTTCAGAGACTTAATCCATGTGCACACATCTTCAACTTGCTTTTTGGACAATGTGTACCTTGCATGCGGTTTGACCATCCGACCATTAGGAGAAGCATAAAGTTCTAATCCAGGCCGCTTACAAATATCTTTCATGTCCAAACGTGCCTTATCATTATCTTTCGTCTTGCCCGGAACACTCATCACGGTGTTAAACACATTGTCGAACACATTCTTCTCAATATGCATCACATCTAGATTATGACGAATCAAATTTGTAGACCAATAAGGCAGTTCCCAAAAGATGCTTCTCCGAACCCAATTGTGAGACTCGCCAAACCCATTGATTATGTTTGAGGCAACAATCTTACCGAATGGGATGACTGGCAGGTTCATCACACGGTCACGCATCTATGTACCCGATAATCGCGGTGCAGACATATCATTCTCTACTTTCCCTTTCCTGAAGTGTTCTCTATTTCTCCGAAACGGGTGGTCTACTGGCAAGAAACGACGATGACAGTCAAACCAACAAGGCTTTCGACCTTTTGATAGATTGAAAGACTTTGTATGCTCCATACAATACGGACAAGCCAACTTCCCGTGTGTACTCCATCCAGCTAACATACCATAGGCAGGGAAATCACTTATAGTCCACATAACCGCTGCCCTCAAGTTGAAATTTATTTTCGTGGAAACATCCCAAGTCTGTACTCCATCCTCCCACAATACTTTCAACTCGTCTATAAGAGGTCTCAAGTAAACATCTAGGTTCTTTCCAGGACTCTTGGGACCAGGAATCACGAGTGAAAGAAACAAGTATGGTTGTTTCATACACATCCAAGGAGGCAAGTTGTACGGAGTAACAATCACAGGCCAGCAAGAGTACGGAACAGCTGAGTGGCCGAACGGGTTGAATCCATCAGTGGACAAGCCAAGCCTCACATTTCTAGGTTCCAATGCAAACCCAGGATGTGCTAAGTTGAAATCTTTCCAAGCCTGCCCATCTGCGGGATGGTTAAGTTCTCCATCTTTAGCTGGAGATTTCGCATGCCAAGTCATATGTTCAGCTGTTCTTGAAGACATGTACAGCCTTTTTAGCCGATGCGTAATTGGAAAATACCTTAAAATCTTAAAAGGTATATTTGTCTTTTTTGTAGTCACACCCTCTTTATTAGGCCTGAACCGATCATGACTGCAAAACGTGCACCTTGTCTTTTGTTCATTTTCCTTATAAAACAACATGCAATCGTTCGGACATGCATCGATCTTTTGGTATCCAAGACCCAACTTCTTCACCATTTTCTTACAGTAGTAGTAGTTATCGGGCAATTTTTCACCGTTAGGTAACATACTCTTAATGGCCTTCAAGAGCGACTCAAAACACTCATGGCTCATGTTATGATCAGCCTTGATGTTAAGTAATGTCGCCACTGCAGACAACGTAGTGTGCTTGGTGCAACCATGCCATAACGGGTCGCTACCCTCGTCTAACAACTTAAAGAACGCTTTGGCATCAGAATTCATAGGTTGCTCTCTTCCTTGTTCCCAATCAAAATCCGGCCTTGCAATATCATGAACCATGTCATTCATACGATGGGTACTACTACCCGGATTGTGTACTTGTGCAATTCCACTATCTCTTCTTTGCCCATGTGCCCACCAGCATTCTTCGTAATTTTTCATGAACCCAGAAACAAGTAAATGATAGTTTACCATGTCTCTGTCCATATAATTTACATTCTTACACTTCAAACAAGGGCATCTTATCTTGTTCTGACCATTCACACATTCCGGGTGAGTATACGCATAATCCAGAAACACTTGACAACCAGTTCTAAATTCAGCTGTAGCACCTATCTGGGCACTTGACTTTCGCCGTCTCATCCAACTACGATCTGAATAGAGGTCCATGATACCACGGTACCTACTACAGACAAGAAATATTTTATTCCCCTTGTTATAGATTTACAATTCAGCCCAATGCCATTTATGATGCTTATAAATACGTACAGATGTATGTACATATATAACATGAGTGTGCATCATAAATGCTTATTCGGGAATGGAATGAGGATACATACCAAAACAAATTTACACAGCATGAAATCGACTACCCAAAGGCATGATATATTGTTGTGGATCTTAACTTAGAATGAGGTATGGTCCTATGTCATCCTACATATTTAATTGACATCTGCACCAGCCTAAAGACATTAGATGGAATAGGGGTGGAATATGAATCATTGCATCATGCATGGTCTGCATATGCATTGGGACAAGCTACATCATTACATCATTTTTTTTGCATATATATGTAGCTTTCATTATAAATATACGCCTCTGTTCAATTACCCGACCAACGAAAAAAATTCGCCAGAGTCTCCCCTATAATATGGACTATCCACATGCACGAGGGCATGCATATATGGCCATTTATAGGCACCCAAGAAACAACCCAAGAGAAATATACAAATTCCCAATATAATAAGACCAAAACATAGGCTGATGTAGAACACAAAAGCACAAGTGTACTACAAACTACGAAAATCATGGTATTCTCCATGGTCATTAACAATTCAATGTTTTTGTAAAACAAACAAAATCTCCGAATTCCTGCAATTTTTAAAATCTGTCATAGTTAGATCCAAGCAAACTAACATCACATCAGATAAGGCTATAATAAATAATATACTCAAACTGGAAGTGGAACCCAATTCCCATTCCATATCAAATCATCCAGTTAGTTAGATCTCAGCCCTTTAACGCATTATCTAGTAAGGGAAATTTAACCACAATGTGAGCAAATAACTAATAAATCCCTTATAACAAAAACCCCATTTTAATAACCCAGTCATAACTAGATTTCACCCATTCTCCAATAATTTCAAAAATTATTCTACTAACAAATAATAAGAACAAAAAATTGAAAAAAAAAAGAAGAAGAAAAAGAATCACACTTCTGTATCTCAACTTTTTTGGCCTATCAAAATGTACAGAGAATAATATTAATTCACTATACTGCAATTAAGAAATATATATAGAAAATACGAAGAAAAATCACAAACCCTAATCTTCAAATTACACCATATATATAGAGAGAGGGACACAAACGTGAACTACTCACCTACATATATATCCGAAGAAAACAAACATAATTTCAGTTCCTTTAATTGACTTGCTACCTAACAAACCAAAAGTATATTTGGCTCATTTGACAGTGATAGAACTAGCTAGCTAAAAACAATTTTATGTATATGCTACTGGTCATATATATCCAATTAATTTGCTCCACATGCATTATATAGGTTTTCTGATATTAGAGGAATCTTCAGGCATTTTATCGTCATTTTTGGGATAATGATCCAACAAGTTGGAGAATAAAACTGTTACAGAATAAATACAAAGGAACTGAAATCAGATGAGAAACTGACCTGGACAGAGGAGTTCGGAGAGGAAAGGGTGTGTTTGATAATACGATGGAGATTAGAATGAAGGAGATTATAAAAATTTAGACCACTTCTCAGTACATACTAATCAACATGCACAACCTTTAATTATGCAAGAAAAAGTGTAGACAGACCAAATTAGACGCAGGCGAGGGCGGTGAAAAACAAGGAATCAGTGAGTTCTTACCTTAGCTCGGTGGGGTGCAGGCGAGGGCGGTGGCGGCGATGGGCGGCGAGGGTGCAGGCAGTCGATGGGCGGCGATGGTGCAGGCAGTCTTCTCTCCCTCTCCCTCTCTTCTTCTTCTTCTGTTCGACTGATGTAGGAATTAGGATTAAAATACATCACCGACCGCTAATAGCGACCGCACGCGGTCGCTGGTTTTTATTGACGTGGCGGTATTAGCGGCCGCTCACGGTCGCTGTTTATAATCGGTCGCAGAAAACATTCCCGCCAAACATTTGCGCCAAATTTCAGGCGGTATAATTAAATCAGCGACCGAGTAGCGACCGCATGCGGTCGCTGATATTACCTAGCGACTAGATTAACATGCGGTCACTAAAAGCGGTCGCTATTACGAGATTTAGCGACCGAAAAGGGCGGTCGCTGAAAGTCTTGGTCGCTGTTGGGCCATTTTCTTGTAGTGACACTTTCGCTTTGCATGTTTAGTCTGCATTCAATTTCGCTTTGCATGTTTAGTACATATTGAATTAGTTGATCCCCTTACTACTGCATTATAAAGTTGTTAGACAACATCAAAGTGGCCAAAGCTATAAGATATATATTTTCTACCTGAAGAGTCTACTTTCTTTCTGTGTAATTGTCATTAATTCCACATCATCTAAATAGTTAAATATTAGATTTTAAAGAGAATTCAATTCTGTTATTTCTTTTCCCGTCCCATATACTATACACCATTTATTCGTGTTAGGTGATACCTATTTATTTAATAAATTAATTATAAATAATTAATTTCATCACTCTTAAAAATAATACGTTAACAAGAGATAAGACGAGAAATTTAATAGGTGAATTGAACTAAACGAATCACAAAAAATATCCTCACTTTTCAAATAAGTTGTCCTCGTTTAATGTGCACATTTGGAGCTGACATAAACACCATCTTCCATGTATGATCATATACCTTTTATTTACTATTGCAGAAATTTTCAATTAAACTAAACTGCGTTAAAAGTCTTATTAGAAGTACATATTCTGATAAGTGGGCAAATAACATTTTGAGATTTGCAGGTTACTACAGTATTAGTGTACCCACCCATGGTCCATGTTTGTGGTCTGGTCCGCCACTACAAAAGTAAGTTCTCAATGATCCAGTGTTTGAAAAGATTAAACTAATTAGAATTTTGTATTACTGATGTGATATAAATTGATAATAAGAAAGTAACGACATATTAGAAATTTTATATAATTTTATAGTTTTAAAATATATATATAAAAAATCTGAATGAATTAAAAAAATGTAACTTTCTAATTGTAATACAGAGAGTATGTATTTTCTTACCGCCTCGTCTTAAAATAAGAATTTTTTTGAATTTTGATGTTCCTATCTCATATCATTTTTATCACCTAAAAAATATGTTTGGAGCTAAGTTGAACATTACTTATTTTATACTACTAACAATAAAAAATGGACTCTTTGTAATGAAGAAAATTGACAAATGAGGGGCTTTAAGGCTAGAATATCCATACGCTGAGAAAAATGAAACTGAGAAAATGGGGGAAAGAAATGCTTGATAATGGGATTACAAGACGCAACCCTGGTGCCTTAGCTTCACCAGTTTTAGATGGCAATTGGAGATTTTGTATGGATTACAGGGTGCTCAATAATTTGACCATTAAGGATAAATTTTCTATCCCTGTGGTAGAGGAGTTATTAAATGAATTGCATGTGGATGTGTATTTTTTAAAGATAGACTTCAGGTCTGCATATTTACAAGTGCGCATGCGTGACGGTGACAAACAAAAGACAACATTTAAAACTGACACTGAATTTTTGGTTATGCCCTTTGAATGCACCAGCCATGTTTTTCGAGAATTTGTGGAAGTTTGTGCTGATTTTATTTGATGACATCTTAATCTACTTGAAGCCAGAATGTTGCATTGACGTAACTTGAGCAATTATTTTACTGGCCTAATATGCATATTAATGTGCTGTAATTTGTGAGCAGATACTTAATTTGTCAACAAGTTAAAACTGAGACAATTGCTTCAAATCCCCACAAACATTGTAATGAATTTTACACAAGCATTACCTAAATCTGAAACGTAGTATTTTGGTAGTAATTTAGTCGTTATTATCCATTAACTCATCTTTATAATGCACAACTATAAAGTACAGAACTCGTGTACAAACTAATGGATGTCATGCTAGGATTGTTTCGGGAATAAAATTTTCCTCGCTAATCTTTGTATGGAATCTTTCAAATTTGTTGGGAACCAAACTGTAATACAGTGCTCCCAATCATCCACAACAATATGGCCAAAGTGAAAGATGTTTCTTGAGCAATATTTGAGGCATGCCTAGGTTCAAAACTACACCCAGTAATTCATGTTTGTATTTCATGTTTGTTTGTTCAAAGAGGAGTGGGGAGAGTAAATTGCACCTTTGGGAGATAGAGGGTAGGTCAGATTGTTACTTGAGGCCATTATTGCAACAATTGCAACAAGTGTAATGGAGAGGCACAATCTAGCAATTGGACGAGTTTTAATTAAATGGGCAATGAATAGAATTAAGAAAAGAAGACCCATATATGACGGAGGTATGATTTAAAAACCTATATATATGATGACAAAACATACGGAAAATAAATTTAGTGCACTCCAATATCTCAACATAATAATGGAAAAAGGAACAAATAAATTATAAAACTTACAAAGCGAATAAATTAATGGAGAATTAGGGATGCTAAATGGTAGGTGGTATGATATTTATAATTCATTCAAATGTGGATTGTGACTATATCATAGAAGTTGGTGAGTTAAAAAAAAAAACAGAAATTTGATGACACTTTTGCTTTGCATGTTTAGTGTACATTCAATTTGGCTTTGCATGTTTATTGTATATTTAATTAGTTGATCCGCTTGCATCTGTGTAATAAAGATTAGACAACATCTTAAATGGCCAAAATTATAACATATATATATTTCCTACTTGAAGAGTCAACTTTCTATGTAAGTGTCATTGAAAAGATTCCACATTTTTTAAATAATTGTTTATTAGATATTAAAGAGAATTCAATTTTGTTGTCTTTTTTCTTATCTCATACACCATATATTTGTGTCAAATAATATTTATTTATTTAAAAAATATTAACCATAAATAAGTAACTTCACAACACCACTTGAAAAAAATGCAACATATGAAACAATAGATAAAACAAGGGATGTAACAAACAAATTAGACTATTAAACGATATTTCGTAAAATTACAAATTTAAGAAAAGAGAATATCCTAACTTTTCAAATAAATTGTCCCCTTTTAATGTGCACATATCGCCGGCATACACAACATCGTCCATGTATGATCATATTTCATTTACTATTCCAGAAATTTTCAATTAAACTAAACCGTGTTAAAAGTCTTATTAGAAGTAAATATCAGCAATAGACTGATAAGTGGGCGAATAACATTTTGAGATTTTCAGGTTACTACAGTATTACTACAGCCCACCCACGGTCCATGTGTATGGTTACGGTCCGGTCTGCCCCTATAAAAGTAAGTCCTCAGTGATCTAGGGATTTAAAAGATTAAATCCCAACAGAGAACTAGCTAATTAAAAAAAACGTGGGGTTGAGACAAATTGAAAAGCCACGTACCTAAAAAGAAAAAGGAAGACAAACTGAAGCCCAATGAAAACTATTGGTGATCTTCATCATATACTTTAACCAATTCGGTTAAGGTGGACTTATCACATAATTTATTATTGATATATTTTGTTACATTATGTATAGAAAACGTTGCATTTGTACTGGTTCACAAATGAAGGATTAGAGTTAAAAATACAACTTATGTTATAATCATTGCAGCAAAAAATTATCTAACTTACCGATGATAAGTTATGTGACAATTTTATTCTAACCGGATCCTACTTGAACCCATCCACCGTAACTCCTTCATCTTTAAAGAGAGTCATAATTGTTGGCGGTGGATTCTCTAATTGGTTAAATTATTTGTTAAATTGGTTATCAAGACAAGTATGTAATCCCTAATCTAATTAGAAGAATAAGTTGTTTCTAATTCATAATAGGAATGGATTAGGAAGAGTACTATAAATAAGGCTATGAGAGAGTCTTATTACTATGAGAAAAACTCATTAGCAAGAAGGTGTCGAAAAAATAAATTGAGAGGATTAAAGTTTGTTACTTGTGGGTATCCGTCGCCATCTCTGTTCAATAGAAAGCTAGGAGACTTTATTGTTTGAGGTGTTTTGGAGTGATGAAGTTAATTAAGTTTCTCAACTTAATTAAAAGTAAATTTTAATTAAAAGTAACCTCAAGTTTTAGGGTGTAAAAGTTGGGATGATTATTGTACGCTCATTATTAGTGATATAGTGGAAATTCGGAGTTCGACCTACAGTTTTTCTCATTAAGGGTTTTCACGTTAAATATTGTATCTTACTTATGGTCAGTTCATCTTCTACACTAATGATACCTAATGTGCCTGTGAACCATGATGAAAAATCAGAAAAGTTTAACGGAACAGAGTTTAAAAGATGACAACAAAAGATGTTGTTTTATCTCACTACACTAAATTTGGCAAGATTTCTTAATGAAGATCCTCCCGTGCTTAGTGAGAATGAAACAGATAGGCAAGTGATTGCTGCAATAGATGCATGAAAACATGCTGATTTTTTGTGTCGAAACTACATCCTCAATGGATTGGACAACACATTATACAATGTGTATAGTTCTCTCAAGACAACAAGAGAACTATGGGATTCCTTGGATAAGAAATATAAAACAGAAGATGCTGGGACGAAGAAGTTCGTAGTTGGCAAATTTCTAGACTATAAGATGGTGGACTCCAAGGCTGTTATCAATCAAGTCCAAGAACTTCAAGTAATCCTGCATGAAATACATGCAGAAGGTATGTCCTTCAGTGAATCTTTTCAAGTAGCAGCCATCATTGAAAAGCTACTACCAATATGAAAAGATTTTAAGAATTATCTCAAGCATAAGCATAAAGAGATGAAACTTGAAGACTTGATCATGAGATTAAGGATAAAAGAGGCCAATCGTGCTTCCGAAAAGAAATCAGGAAAAACCTTTATGGAATTTAAAGCTAACATAATGGAACAAGTTCAAAAGTTAAAAAGAGAAAGCACTCTGGAAATGGGCCTCAACAGAGAACCAACAAAAAGTTCCAAGGCAAATGTTATATTTGTGACAAGTCAGAACATAGGGCAAAGGATTGTCGTAAACGGAAAGACCAAAACAAGAAGTCCGCACAAGCTAATGTAACAGAAGTGGATGGTTTTCTTAAAGATGTTTCCGAATTGAACCTGTCAGCGGTGGTTTCTAAAGTAACTTGGTAGGAAATCCCATGAAATTAGAGCAACCCACCATCTGTGTTCTGATAAGAAAATGTTCTCCACATATCAAGACATTAAGAAAGGAGAACAATTATATATGGGGAATTCTTTCACATCCAAGATTGCTGGCAAGGAAGGGTGGTTTTAAAAATGATATCTGGTAAGGACCTCACCTTTAATAACGTGTTACATGTGCCTGATATTCTAAAAAAATTTGTGTCTCGATCTCTTCTTAGTCAAAAGGGATTTAAATTGATTTTTGTACCAGACAAGTTTGTCCTGACCAAAAATGGGATGTATGTGGAAAAGGGACATATGAGCAATGAGCTATTTAAAATGAATGTAATGGCAATTATACTTTCCAAAATTAATGAAAATACATCTTCTACTTATATGATTGAGTCATCTAATTTATGGCATGGTAGATTAGGACATGTTAATTATAATACTATACGTAGATTAATCAATATGGAATGTCTACCGAAATGTGAGATTAACCTCAATCATAAATGTGAAGTTTGCGTTGAGACAAAGTTTCAAAAATCTTCTTTTAAATCAATTGAAAGAAATACAGAACCTCTTGATTTAGTACATATAGATATTTATGATTTAAAGTATATATAAATAAGAGGGGGTAAGAAATATTTTCTTACTTTTATAGATGACTGTACAAGATATTGTTATGTTTACTTATTGAGAAGTAAAGATGAGGCCTTGAAAATGGTTATACATTACAAGAATGAGGTTGAGAATCAACTTGATAAAAAGATCGAGATAATTAGAAGTGATAAATGTGGGGAATATGAATTACCTTTTGTTGTAATTTGTTCACAACATAGTATAATACACCAAACAACTACATCATATTCACCACAACAAAATGGTGTTGCTGAAAGAAAGAATAGAACCTTAAAAGAAATGATGAATGCATTGTTATTAAGTTCTGGGTTATCTCAGAATTTGTGAAGGAGAAGCAATTCTTTCAGCAAATTATATTCTCAACTGAATACCTCAAAAGAAGTCTAATGCATCACCTTATGAATTATAGAAAGGACGAAAACCGTCTTATAAACACTTAAAAGTGTGGGGGTGCTTAGCGAAAGTAATGGTTCCTCCACCCAAAAAGGTGAAAATAAGACCAAAAATAATATATTGTATATTCATTGGCTATGCTAATAATAGCAGTGCATATAAATTTTTGGTTAATAAATCAAAAATAGAAAAAATACATGAAAATATTATTATTGAGTCAAAAGATACTGAATTTTTTGAAACAGTATTTCCTAATAAGAAAACAAAAGAGCCAAGTTTTAATGAACCTAACAGTGATCATGGTTTAGAAGATATTGATAAACCTAAACGTAATAAACGTGCTAGAATATAAAAAAAATTTGGTCCGAATTTTCTAACTTATTTATTAGAAAATGATCCTCAAACTTATAAAGAAGCGGTATCGAGTCCCGAAACTCCATATTGGAAAGAAGCTATAAATAGTGAAGTAGAATCCATACTGTACAATCATACATGAGAACTAGTAGATCTCCCATCAGGCTCTAAACCTCTTGGATACAAGTGGATATTCAAGAAGAAAATGAAAGTGGATGGATCTACAAATAAATATAAAGCAAGACTTGTAATCAAAGGATACAAGTAAAAGGAGGGTTTGGATTATTTTGATACCTATTCTTCTGTGACAAGAATATCTTCAATTAGGATGTTAATAGTCATTACAGCTATATACAATTTGGAGAAACATCAAATGGATGTGAAAACAACTTTCTTAAATAGTGATTTAGAAGAAGAAATATACATGGAACAACTAGAGAGGTTTATTGTTTCAGGACAAGAAAAGAAAGTTTGTCAGCTTGTAAAGTCCTTTTATGGATTAAAACAAGCACCTAAACAATGGCATGAAAAGAAAGTCTGTTAGCTTGTCAAGGACACTGAGAAAGGGTTTGTTATTATTTGTCTTTATGTAGATGATATGCTTATTATGGGTAGTAATAATGAAATCATGAAAACTACCAAGAAAATATTAAATAATATGTTTGACATGAAAGACATGGGTGTTGTCGATGTAATATTAGGAATTAAAATTTCTAAAATATCAGATGGGTTAGTATTATCACAATCACACTATATTGAGAAAATACTCAGGAAATTCAATCAATATGATTACAATCCTGTGGGAACCCCGATAGATATAAATATACACTTGTCTAAAAATAAAGTAGAAAGCATATCACAACCTGAGTATGCACAAATAATTGGAAGTTTTATGTATGTGATGAATTGTACACGTCCTAACATAATATATGCTGTTAATAAATTGAGTAGATTTATAAGCAACCCAGGAAAAGATCATTGGAAAGCGATTATAAGAGTTTTAAGGTATTTAAAATACACTCAAAACTTTGAATTGCACTACTCAAGTTATCCAGCAGTACTTGATGGATACTGTGATGCGAACTGGATATCAAATACAAAAGATTCTAAATCCACAAGTGGTTTTGTATTTACACTAGGTGGAGGAACAGTATCATGAAAATCTTCTAAACAAACATGCATTGCTTGATCAACAATGGAATTTGAGTTTATTGCATTGGATAAAGCTGAAGAAAAACCTGAGTGGCTTCAACATTTTTTAAAAGATATTCCTATGTTGCCTAAACATATGCCTGCTATTTGTATCCATTGTGATAGTCAATCAGCAATTGGAAGGGCACAGAGTCACATGTATAATGGTAAGTCTAGACATATTCGTCATAGACACAATACCATAAAACAAATTCTCTCTAATGGCATTATGTCTATTGAGTACATAAAGTCGAAAGAAAATATAGCAAATCCGTTAACTAAAGGTTTGACTAGAGAGCAAGTAAAAATAACATCGAGGGGAATGGGTTTAAAGCCTATAAATAAGGATCGTTATGGTGGAAACCCAAGCTAGTTGACTGGAGATCCCAAGATCTAGATTCAAAGGGCAACTAAATTGTGAACAATTCAACCAAATCACTATGAATAAATTAATTTCTTCTACTCATTCCTACTCATTCCTATGATATGAGATAGTGATACCTGCAGCGATTTTAGGATAAGCTATGCGTTTAATGATTCTTATATCTTGATAAACAAGTGGGGCATGTCAGGATACTCTTATTAAGAATCACCTATGTGAGTGTGAACTGGGTCAATTCTATGAGAATGATAAAGGTTATACTTCTCTAGAGCACTCATAAATCTAGGAATGTTCTGGGCCAAAATGAACAAAGTAATGAGAACCAAATAATGTCTGGAAAGATTTTGTGTGAATTTCTATTGTCTCGATTTACACAAACGGTTGGGCAGTTCAAAACATCATGTTCACTGAACAACCAGTAAACCTGATAATCTTTCACAAGAGAAGGTTCATATAAAAACTCTTGGTCAAAATAAAATTACTCTTATATTATACATGGTATATGTTTTGATGAGTAATATTCGCAAAGGTCAAGAACTCTTCAATATTATTGTATATAACAATTACGAGTTTTACTTGAATTTTGATTTTCTAAGCTCATATCAAAATTTATCATAAATGATTTAGTTTTTTATTAGATAGAATCTTCCTCGCTAATTTTGGTGCTTTAAGTTGAATTTTTAATTTCATCCCTTATTTTAATTCAGAGTTAGTTTTGCAGCAAGGTAACTATAACCTAATATTATCCGAGGATATTAGAAAGGAAAAGGAATGACAGTTTTGTTTAAATTTTATTGTCGTACATATTCATTTGTTTCATAGTCTGATGCTCTTCACGCATTATATGTCGATGATCATGTGATAAAAATTATTAACTGCAAGGGCACATGGTCAAATTCAAAAACTGACAAATACAGGTCGAACCTAAAAATACTAGATTAATTTAAAACATCCTCAATATCTATCTCAAACGAATTATAAATAAAGATGAAAAGTTGATTAACTACAATTAAACATTAACAAAACTAATTAAAAGATGAAAACTAATAATAAGGAAACAATCAAGGTTTACTATGGTTTTGATATCTTTTTCCTTTGATTTAGTAATTTTACAATTAACATGAGCAAGCATAGACTATGAAAATTTAAGGATTAACTATACCCCATTAAAACTTCTTCGAGCAAGTATGGATTATGAAAAACTCATATCTTAACAATAATCTATCAAAACCTCTTAATTAATTTAAAATCACATAAGAAATATAAAACGAAGGTATTTCAATAACATAACATAAAGGTAAAATCAATTAAACGTTACAACACAATTAATAGAAGAGATAAAAAATATTATCATAAATAATTATTTAATTTCATCTTCATCCTAGCTATAAATAATTAGCTAGATGTGAAAATAAATAAACTAAGGTAAAAATAAAATAAAAAAACTCCATTTATTAACAATCCGAGCGTACAATGAAAAAGTAATTTAATCTACTCTTACTCCTAACATAAAACTAATCTAAGCATCTCTCACCATCAAATCTCTCTTGGTACTACTCTATTTATAGGCATCAAGGCTCAATTAGTTCCTTCTAGGAATCAACTTCCTAGTGGCAATCAACTTCTTTCAAAAAGATCTTCTAGATACGTTTTTCTTTACTTCATTGAATTTGACTTGCACACTAACATTGTTCTACCTCCTTCCTTCTCCTTGTAAGAATCTTCTTGAATATTTTTTTATATGAATTGGAGCCTTAAATATTACTTGATCACCAAGATTTTAACTTTATTTTAACAAAATATTAAATTTTACAAAATAAAATAAAACATATTAATTAAATAAATGAATATAATAAAAAGGACAAAATTATGAATAATAAAAAAATATAGGCAAAATTAACAATTAACCCACTGTACTTGTCATGTTTTGTGCAATAACCCATTAAAATTTTAATTTCTGAAATTGTCTCATTAAACTAATTAAAATTGTTCAATTTGGTCATTCTGTCAAATTGAGCTAACAGACATTTGTTTTTTATCCTAAGTGACTTTTAATTTCATATGTGGATTTATATAGTTGGACTATGGGACATATCAAAGAAGGCAAGTGACTAAAATTTAGAGAAAGACAAAGATCCGATCAAAAGTTCTATTCCCAAAAAATCTCATTTCTACCCGATCAAAACTTTAGTTTGCAAACACTTAGTGAGAAATATGTACAAATCTAGGGAATCAAACAAATCTTTGTGGTAGAAGAAATCTAGGGTTCGTCAAGGGTTCTTCAATCTATAACAATCTACAAAGGTCTACAATCAAAAACATATTTAGTGGAAGTTGTTAATCGAAGACATCTAAAGCTTCAAATAGTACTTGTAAATGTGATTTTTTTGGATGTTTAATACGAAATTCAAAGCACTTTGTTGTGAAATTTGTGGGTTTGAGAATGTATTAATCTAACTTTTTTAGGATTTTTGATTTTAATAATGTGAATGTGTTAGCCTTTTGAGATTTGTTTAATCTGTATATGGGTTTTTGATTTGAAAATATGTTGGAGTAGAACTTATTCGTTGTGCTTTAGAATTTTTTTTAAGGCATATTGTGTAATGGTGTTGTTATTATATGCATGTATTACATTGGACATTCAGTTTTTGCTCGAACTCTAAATTTTGATGGTTGTTTAAAATATTCACATAAGGCTTAAAATATTCACATGAGGCTTAGTATAATGACATGTTTGATTTTCAAATTTGTTTAATCTGTATGTGGGTTTTTGATTTTAAAATATGTTAGAGTTGAACTCCTTTATTGTGCTTTAGGATTTTTGAAGGCATATTGTATACTGGTGTTGTTATTATATATATTACATTGGATATTCAGTTTTTGTCCCAACTCTAAACTTTGATAGTTGTTTAAAATATTCACATGAGGCTTAAAATATTCACACGAGGCTTAGTATAATGACATGTTTGATTTTCACTTTGATTTTTTGGCTGAAATTAAATTTGAAATTGTTGATTGCAGATGGAGTTATTTTCAATTGAACTGAACCATGGGGGCAAATTTGTGCACACACCCATATACCATTATGAAGGTAAATGTGAATATTATCATAATGTTGATAACGATTGGTTAAATGATCAGAAGTTATTGGATTTACCAAAGCATTTAGGCTACAAAAAAGAATATGTTGTTTAATTCAGAATGCCAAATATGCATTTGAAAATTAGTTTAGAACTGATATATAATGATGAAAGTGTAAGCTTACTGGTTGAAGAATCTGTAAAAACAGGTACAATTGATCTTTATTGTGATCATTCTGAAGATGAAGATTTAATTAACAAAGAGGTTGGTGTGGTTGATGTCACTATGGATACACCTATGGTTAAGGTGGATAAGGGTTAATTGACTTTTTGGTCAATGTACTTGGGCTCGATTTTTATTGTGGTTACCGAATCTTTTTTTGTTACAATCGTATAACTATACTTGAAAATACTTACCAAATGGTCATTAATTATGATTTTCCTCCAAAAAATAGACGAAAGTGCTGAGTAGACTAACATTTGTCAGGTAGTAATAAGGTGGCATGTGGGGTCCACACCTACGTGGATCTGGAGTGAAATGTCCCTTTAATTACGTCGAACCATCAGTTTATCTCTTAGTTTCATTACACGAACAACATTTGAGGCAAAAAAAATTCTAGGCGAAGATCTGAGAGATTTTGTTGAAGAGAGTTGTGAGATTTCTCAGAGATTAGCGAGGTCGGTTGAAGAAAAAAACCTAGTTCCTCTGCAGGTAAGTGAATTCTACTCTCAATTTCTTCCTATCTCAGTTCTAGGGTTTAAGTAAAATAGGAGTTTTTGAATTTTTGAAATTTCATTGGATGTAATTGGGTCAAATACCCTCAAATCCATGATTTTTACTCAATTTGTGGTCTCGATGATCCTCTGTTGTTGTTTTCTTGTACATAATTTAGATGGTTAAATTATTTGATGGTGGCCCTTGGCTTGTATGGTGATGGTGGCCCTTGGCTTGTCTGGTGATGGTGGCCCTTGCTTTGTCTGACATGAACATTAGGTTATGTATAAAGTATTATCTCGTGGCCCTGTTTTATCTCTCATTCTATGTATTTTGTATAAAGTATTCTATGTCTTGCCTCCCATTCTATGCATATTAGGTTATTGCTTTGTCTGACATGCATATTAGGTTAGGTTATGTTGTATTTTGTATAAAGTATTTTGCATATGTTGGCAGTGTAATGTTTCTTTATAGTTATAATTCTTTATTTTTTTGTAACTTTATTAATTTGACTATCACATGATGTCTCTGTTGCTATTGAATATACTTTATGGTGGGAAGTTTAAGGATGTGCCAATATATGAGTATGATGGTGGTTTTAAAAAACCAGTTAAAATGGATATTGATTATCTTTGTCCATAGATAATAGCTTCTATGGCTGAAGAATTTAAATATCATAAGGACTCTATAATTTACTATAAAGAAAATAGGCTTCCAATGGTACACGACCTTAGAAAACTAAATGACGATGAAGGTATTAGGGCATTACAAGTAACCTCCATAGGTTATGATTCTATTGATTTATATGTTGATCATGGGGATAATATTCCAAAGTATAATGCAGAGGGTAATAGTGAAGGGGTTAATAATGAAGGAGCTAATAATGAAGGGGATTTAGCTTTGACTTCTGATGACAGTGATGGGTTTAGTACTGATGAGGAGTATATTGATGCTAAAAATAAGTTAAGGGAATATAGAAGAGAAGTGAAAAAGAATGGGGAGGTTGATGCATTAGAAGATGTAGATGAGTTAAATGAGATTGAACATGAGAGTGATAATGACAGTGAACATGACAATGAAAATGCTGAAAATGTTAACCAACCTCCAAATACAAGAAGAACTGGAACAAGTAGCTAAAAATGAACAGGGACCTCCAAATGAACGAAAAGATGAAATTGTTCAAAACAGTGAAGATGATTATTATAATGGGGATGATGACAGTGAAGGCAATGGTGGGCAGTGAGAAAGTGAAGATGAGAATAGTGACAAGCATTATTCACCAAATAAGGAGAGTAGTGAGGAGGAGCAGGAGGAGATAGAAGTGATAGTTAGGGATAGGAGGAGGAATAGGAATGTAAAACCTAAGTTTGAAGTTATACCTTATGACCCTAACACAAAAAGAAAAAAAATTAAGTTTAGTGTTGGCCTGCGCTTCAGTTCTAAAGAGCAGATGAAAGAAGCTGTTAGGAATTATGGGATTGGGAAGGGTAGGTCAATTAGATTCAAAATAAATACTGGGAAGGGGTTTCAGGTTGTGTGTCAGCCTGGATGTCTATGGAATATGTGGATTAGCACCATTCAAGGCTCTGAGACTTTGTAAGTTAAAAAAATTAATGGCGATCATACTTACATAAGGGCACTACAAAATAAGTGTGTCAAAACTCAATAGCTTGCAAACTTTTATGAAAACAGGATTAGAAATAAACCAGATTTGAAGTTAGTTGATATTCAAGATGAAATAGTTAGAAAATTAAAGGTAAATGTGTCTTTGACAAAGTGTCACAGGGTAAGGAAAATGGCTTTGAGAAATGTTGGGGAATTATTAAAGAAACATTGTGAGAAAGTGTGGGATTATGAGGCTCATTTGATAAATAACAATAAAAAACACAGTTGATATTGGATTGGGGGGAGGTCCGGTACAAATTTGTACCGGACAGTGTGCGATGCAAATTTTTTTCCCTCCTCTCTCCTCTCTCCTCTCTCCTTTACTTTTCACGATTCCCTTCCCCCTTCTCTCTCCTCTCCGCTCCGTCCCTTTCTCTCTCTTTTTCTTTTCACGATTCCCTTCCCCCTTCTCTCTCCTCTCCGCTCCGTCCCTTTCTCTCTCCTCTCTCCTCTCTCCTCTCTCCTCTTCATTACTTTCCCTCTTCTCTCACAAATATAATATGCAAAATCACATATACAAAAACTCTAATTTTAGTTTACAAAAAATTAAATGTAAATTTATTTTTAAAAGTGAAAATTATGGTTCCCTAAAAAGAATTAAAAACTCAAAAAATGTGGAAAATATAGAAAAATATATAGAGAAAAAAATGGAATACAAATATCACCCCATGTCATCATTACTCAGTCACTCTCTCTAAAAAAAGAATAATTGTACGCGGACAATTTTTTTTGAGACATTTATTTGACATTACATAGTTAGCTTGCTCTTTTTTTATTAATTCCAAATATATTTAAATTATGGATTTAAAAAAATCAAAAAAAAGAAGGTGTAATTTGAATATATATCAAAAAAATAGTGTATAACCCTTTTTGATATATATTTAAATTACACCATAATTTTCACTTTTAAAAATAAATTGAGTTATTCTTTTGTTAGAGAGGGTGATTGACTAATGATGATATGGGGTGGTATTTTTATTTCATTTTTTTTCTATATATTTTCACTTTTAAAAATAAATTTACATTTAATTTATTGTAAACTAAAATTAGAGTTTTTGTTTACGTGATTTTGCATAATAAATATATTTTAATTTTATCATTAGTTATAATTTTTTTAACTGCACTTGTATGAAAATAAGATTATATTTGTGCAAGAGGAGAAAGAAAGAGGGAAGTACCGAGAAAAGAGAGAGGAGAGAGGAGAGAGGAGGGAGGAGAGGGAGAGGAGAGAGAAGGGGGGAAGAGAATTGGAAAGGAAGAAAAAATGAGAGAGGAGAGTGGAGAGTGGAGAGTGGAGAGAGGAGAGAGGATAAAAAAGAAAAATGAATTATAGCCGTTAGATATATTTTAAAACAATCTAATGGTCTAGATTTTGCACCGCACACCGTCCGGTACAAATTTGTACCGGACCTCCCCCCAATCCGTTGATATTAAGGTTAGAAGAGACAATCCAAAAAGTAAGCCTCAATTTCAGAGGTTTTATATGTGCTTTGAAGAACTGAAGAGGGGATGGATTGAAGGGCGCAGGCCTATCATAGGCTTAGATAGTTGTTTTTTGAAGACTGTGGTTGGGGGCAACTGTTTTCTGCTGCTAGGAGAGATGGTAATAATCAAATGTACCCAATAGCATGGACCATAGTAGAGAGTGAAAACAGGGATAGTTGGGGATGGTTTCTGCAGCTGTTACTAGGAGACTTGGAAGGTAATGATGGAGTTGGTTGGACCATTATAAGTGACCAGCAAAAGGTACATAATTGTCTTATTCTTATTTTGTTTTACATGAATTTTATTTAATTAGAATTATCATACATGTCCCACTGACTACTTTATTTTCTTCTTTGTGGTTGTAGGGTTTGGTTCCAGCAGTTAGGGAGATACTTCCTTATGCTGAGCACGGGAATTATGTCAGACATATTTATGCCAACTAGAGGAAGAGATTCCCTACTCATGCCTTGCAGTTTGCATTCTGGGAAGCATCTATGGCCACCCATATTGTGCCATTCAAAGAAGCCATGAAAGAGATCAAAAGGTTGTCAAAGGAAGCCCATGACAAGTTACTGGAGCAAGACCCCTCTCTGTGGAGAAAAGCACATTTTCAAACACATTCCAAGACAGACAATGTAGAGAACAACATGAGTGAGACCTTCAATGCATGGATTATAAATTCTAGATGGATGGCTTCATTAGACATGCTAGAGGAAATAAGGAGTCAAGTGATGGTTAAACTCAACCAAAAAAGGGATGAAATGTTTAAGAGTCAAGCAATTATATGTACTACGATTAGGAAAGAGTCAAACAACTATATGTATAATTCATTAGACCTTTTTCAGATGCCTAATTCTCGAGCTCCACCAACAACCACACTGCCAACAAACAACAAACTTTCACCTCCACCAACAACCACACTGCAAACAAATAATACAAGTCCACCTCTAGCAACAACCACACTGCCAACAAACAACATACCTCCTTCTTCCTCAACATTGACTTCAACTTTGATGAATAGAAACAGACGCAATGTAAGTGTTAATGCTCTGACTGATTGCTGCAAAAAGGAGAGCTGAGATAGGTAGCAGTCAACAATCAACTACAAGCAATGTATTCAAAAGGCCAAGGAGGAAGGAGACTAAACAATAGGGGATTCACTTTAATGTTTTTTAAGTTTGTATTTATTTTGTTAAATGTGGGTTGGTTTATTTTGTTTGCCAGGTGAAAAATAGTATATGGTACATTTTGTGTATGGGAATGAATATGGTACATTTTGTGTTATGGGATGAAAGCATTAGATGGTATATTTTGTTTTGGTATGAAACAGTTGGCCTATTTTTGGAATACTCTATTGGGATTTTATGTATAAGTTTGGATATTTGCAAGTTAATGCAGAAGCCTTAAATGGCCACTTTGTCTGTTGCTTATTATGGATTTTTCTTTCTGTTGGGCTTTTGTATTTGTCATCAAGGCTGTAACTACTTAGGTTATGTATTTGAATTTGCCAATGTTGTAGCAGTTGCTCTGTTTTTTCTAGTGGAATGTGTTTGTGTTTTGGAAACAAAGCATTATGAAAACAGTATAACATAACCTTAGAAATCAATCCATTAGAACATACAATTGAGTTTGTTATACTGTGTTCATAAAATAAGACTTCACAGTGCACCTTACTACAATTCATTAGAAAAGGGAGTGCCTCATTGTACTTTTGAACTTTATTACAATTCATTAGAACATAACAGAGCATTATAATAGAGCAATATACAATTCATTAGAACAATAGAGAGCATCACGAACACAATATAACAAACTCAAAATTCATTTCAATTCAACATTCATTACAAGCATTACATTCCCAACACAGAGCAGACATAACATCAACGACATACCGAAATCAATCCATTACATTCATCTAAATCATCCTAATTCATTTCATATACATAATGAGAAAGCATAAAACCCAAGATATGACAAGCAACAAAATGAAATTTTTCTCTCTAGTTGCAACTTTGTTAATTGCACTCTTCAATGTCCTAACTTCCCTCTCCAATTCCTTGATTTTCACTTCATGCCCAACTGGAATATTCAACCTTCTATCAATTTTGGGAAGTTCATTTCTTAATCGGTCAATAACCTCTTTTGACCTTGTAGTAAAATGGGCATCATACCATTTAAAAAATTCACAATAAGCATTTTTATCCTGTGTAGAAAAAATTATATATATAAGTAATTTTAAAAAAACTAAATTCACATTAAGCTAATTATACAAACATGTATTAACAATTTATACCTTGTATCTACTGCATCCTACAAACCTCATACTCGGGTGTAATGTTCCAGGCTTCCAAGCTTCCCACATTCGTGCAGTTATTCCACAGTAGCATTGCACTAGAAGATAAGGCATTTGCCATTATATTTGATGAGATGAAGATATCTCATCTGTGTCATCTCCATGAACAAAAACTCCAGATGAAGAATTCATGGGAACACGCCAAGATTTCATGGGAACACAACAAAAACGAAAGGAAGCAATAGAATCAACCAATCATAGTCGTTACATACCAAAATTAACACTTGACAGTAGTGAGGAGGAGTAGCAAATCAACCAATTAAAATCAATCACGCTAAAGGAGAATCGCACCAAGGAGAATCCTGAATCGCACCAGCCGAGCCCTAATTTTTTCTCCAATCCTGAATTCGTTACTTTGATTTATATTATGAAGGGTCAATTGACATGTGCTTGGCACATGGTGATACACATGGCAAAGCCCATGTACACATCAGTAAAAAACAATACGTGATATGTACGCACATGACTTCCGTCTATTTTTTGGACAGAAATCATAAGTAATGACCATTTGGTAAGTATTTTCGAGTATAGTTATGCGATTGTAACAAAAAAAGATTCGGTAACCATAATGAAAATCGGGCCTTAGTACAGTGACCAAAAAGTCAATTAAACCAGGTGGATAATGATGAAGAAGAAGATGATCATGTGGTACATGAGGAAGCAAAACGTGAAACAGACATTGAAACAGAGGTTGAAATCAGTGATCCTTCTGATGATGATGGAGATGAGGATTTAATCAAGGTTAGGCAACAAAAAATAGAAATTAAGAATGCAAAGCAAAAAGAGCTTGAAGTAGAGTGTGAGGTTAATGTAGATGATGAAACAACTACACAAAGTGGAGCAGTTAATGTTGAAACTATTAGGACTGAAGTTAGCTCTGCAATCGGGACTCGAACTGTAACAAACTTAAGAAAGAGAAAAATGTCTGACAACAAACAAAAAGGGAAGGTTGGTACTCCAAGAAAAAAGGCTGGGACACTAAGAAAAAAAGTTGGGACTCCAAGAAAAAAGACTGGGACACCAAGAAAAAAAGGCTTCAAAGGTTGATACTTTAAAAAAGGCTGGTAATATTGAAGATGGTTATAAAGAACCTACTTACTCTGATGATGAACAGGATGGTATGTCTGGGACTACTGGGATGAAAGCATGGAGCAATGAATATGGGGACTTAGATGAAGATGTACCTACTAGCCCATAAAACAGTAGCAACAGTGAGTGGGAGGGTGAAAAACCAAAAAAAAAGGAAAAGATTGCTTATATTATTTTTAACCCTAACACCTTTATGAAACATATAAAATTTGAGCTGAGGATGACATTCACTGGAGTTGAGCAGCTTAGAGAGGTTATATTAAACTATGTTGTGGGTAAGGGGAAGGCTATTACTATACCAGTTAATGAGAAGACAAGAATCCAAGCAAGGTGTGCAAAAAACTATCCATGGAATTTTTGGGCCAGTTATGTAGAAAGTGTGATGCCCCTAAATTCGAGTCTACATCACCCAATTTGAGTCATCGAAATACAAACAACATACATAAATTCTCTTATTTATAATTATTACAATGTCGTGTATAGTACGATAGTATACACACTAAATTCTCACTACAATTATTGTTACACTATTTTACAACTTAGTGATGACTACTACAACTATTAACTCAGACCATCATTTCATTCTCATATTTTCTCCGCCAGCCCCAGCTAAACTCTCATTTCTTAAAATGAATTATGAGATAAAAGGGTGAGCTCAAATAGCCCAGTATCCAGTAAAAAATATCATGACTAAGATAACGAAGAATAAGTTATCATTAGCCTTCAATAGTGATAAATCAGATATTTAAAAAATGATAGACAACATAAGTTTTCAACCAATAACTACGACAAAATGAGCAATCTATTAGAAGAGTCAAATAGACCATAATGTCTACTATCTTCTCCTATTTAAAAATTTATCATCAAGATTTCATCAACTATAACACCAATTGTCAAGATATGTCAATCAACAGTTCCTCTTTGCACCCAAACTAAAGATAACTTTTACCATGTGTCCTTGCCACACAGGCTAAAAATACTCAACAATCATATTGTCTTTGCACTCAGGTCAAAGACATTCACAATAACTTAAGTCTTGATGATTAGTAAAAATAACAATGATATAAAGGATGAACATAAATAATAAGAATAATAAGATAAAGAATAAACATTAAAGATTTATAATTTAATTTGTTCAGAGTCTAATAATGTCCAAATTATCAACACGATAACCAGAATATCGATTCGTGTCCAAGAATAATATTTAAGGTTCACAGTTCAAATATAATGGTTAAAATTCAACAAGAAGGTTCAGGTCAAAAGATATTAGGTGAAACACAAACTATTAAGGAAATTTTAACGAATTGTTATTTCAGGAATAATGTTAAAAGTTATAGAAACAAATAATAATTTCTTACCATAGTAAGTTTAAATCTAGGAGTGTGAAGAAAATGATATCCCTTACCTTAGCATGTGACTAGATACTGTTTTCTATGTAGTTGATCAACCTATATGTATATTTATAATTTAATTGGTAACTACCACATATAAGTTTCATAGTGTACACTAACTCGTATATTATGAAATCGTCAAAAATGTCTTGATAGTATAAATTTGTGTAGTGTACAAAATAGAGCAGAATAAACTTCAAAATATTTTTTAAAGGAATAATATTTCAAAATAATCTTCCAGAGGAAGCTTTTCAAAATGAATCTTCTAAAAGAAGAGTTGTGAACATTGTGTGATGTGTGTGGGTGCTTGTGCAACTTTTATAAAAAGAAAAATACTCACCTGAGCAATTCTTTCACTCTTACTGATATTCACCAATACTTAAGGTAGCCTTAGTACACTCAGAGAGACACTTATACTAAGTAATTTTTAGAGAGTGAAAGGAAGGATAAGCAAGAAAGTTATGAAACTCCTTATGCTAAGCCCCTCATTTATAGCTAAAACTTAACCAACATCTATCACACGTCAATTAACCACACTTTTCACATTTCAAGATTATCTTTAATCTACATCATTCATCATTATCTACACTTTTCACATTTGAAGATTATTTTTAATCTACCACATATTAATTATCCACATTTTTTCACATTTCAAGATTACCTTTAATCTACCACATATTGATTATCCATATTTTTCACATTTCAAGATTATCTTTAATCTACTACATTAATAATCTACATTTTTCACATTTCAAGATTACATTTTTCTTTACTATTCATAATTATTATTAATTATCCATCTTCTGTATTATTGACTTAATGTATTAATATTACAGATGTTTAAGTATACAGTATTCTTCAAATAATGAGTCTGTCTAACTATTTAATGTTTGTGACTTTTAATTACGTAACTTTCCATTACTATCCGTGCTACGGTGACAATTATTGGTTTAAAATGTGAAATACTGTGCATTTGCTATTGTAACAATTATTGGTTCAATAATATGAAATACTGTGTATTTTTTATTGTAAAAATTATTTGTTCAATAATATAAAATATTGTGGAATACCTTGTGTTACTGTGAAATACTGTGTGCTACTGTGGAATACCATATGCGACTGTTCCTTTATCATCGGGTATTTTAACAATTAAAGGTAACAGTCCCCCGACAATTTTTTTTATTAAAAATGTTATTTCTATCATTTTCTGTATCTGAAAATTATTTCGTTATGGGATCCACCAATGATTGGTTAATTCGGCGTCGTCGTACTTTACCGAATATTCTCCGATATTTTTTTTGTTTCTTATACCGAATATTCCCCGACATTCTTTTTTGTTTCTTAGAATTTGCACATATTATCCTTAACTTTAACATTTTTATTAATTTAACACCTTCATGTTTAGAATAATATTTATAAAGAAAATTAAGTTTTATTTATTAAAAGTTGGAATCTCACATAAAGGGACAGATCATTTAGGATCAAAAATATTGAAGACACTCATTGTTGCATTTGAGCTATAAAGATCAAGTTAGTGAGAGCAAAGTGGTTAATTAGTTGAATAGTTTGGCAATACAATCAGATCAAAACCAAGAATGCGGTTGAGAGAATTGCAAGATGCTATCAAAAAAAGATTTGGCTTAAAGAGCTCACTGTCACAATGCCTTAAAAGTGAAGAAAATAGCTTTGTCGGAGATTGAGCATGCTTTGAAAGAACATTATGAAAGAGTTTGGGACTACGGAGAGATTATTGAAACCAATCCTGGTAGCACTGTGAATATATGCAGTGACCTAGATAATCCACTTAGGTTCCAAAGATTTTACATTTGTTTTGAGGTTATCAAAAAGAATTGGTTGGTTGGGTGTAAGCCTGCTATACGACTTGATGGGTGCTTCCTTAAGATATACTGTAGAGGAGAGTTATTGTCTGCTATGGGCAGGGATGGGAACAACCAGATGTTCCCTATTGCTTGGGTTGTAGTTGAGAGTGAAAACAAAGAGTCATGGAGCTGGTTTCTCACTGTTAATTGATGATATTGGGATGGACCTTGGAGCTAAATTAAGTATTATTACTGACCAACAAAAGGCAAATTTCAAGACCTTTGAGCTGACTTTACATTTACTATCATTATAAGCCTGTTAATACATATAGTTATTATAGGACTATTCATACATGTTGGCTTTATGTTTAGACTGTTAATACGTATTGGCTTTTATTTTGGAACTGTTAATACATATAGTTAATTATATGACTATTCATACATGTTGGCTTTATGTTTGGACTATTAATACTTCTAAGCTATATTTAAGATCATGTTTAATACATACATGTTAGTTTTATTTAAGGTCATGTTTAATATATACATGTTGACATTCATTTTGGGACTGTTAATACATATAGCTTTATTTTAGGACTGTTAATACATGTAGCATTCATTTTGGGACTGTTAATATATATGGCATTCATTTTAGGACTGTTAATACATGTAGCATTCATTTTGGGACTCTTAAAACATATGACATTCATTTTTGGACTGTTAATACATATAGCTTTATTTTGGGACTGTTAATACATATTGCTGCATTATTTTTTTGTCTTGTTAGGGGTTGATGCCTTCAATGATGCCTGCTATTGAAGAGATAATGCCTGAAGCTGAGCATAGATGTTGTGCAAGACACATCTATGCTAATTGGAGAAAATTATACCCAGGGCAAGCTTTGAAGGTCATGTTTTGGAAGGCTTCAAAGGCAAATAATCCTGCTGATTTTAAGAGAGATATGGCTAACATAAGAAAAGAATAAAAATATGCTCATACTGCCTTACTTAAGCACCTACCAAGAATGTAGAGCACGGCCTATTTCAAAACTACAACATGAGTGAATGCTTCAACAGTTAGATACTTGAAGCTAGGTACAAGCCTATTCTCACCATGTTTGAAGATATAAAGACATAGGTAATGGGGAGGATACACACTAAGAGGGATGACGTGTTAAAGAGGGAGGGGAAATTATGTCCCAAAATTTTGAAAAAACTGAACAAGGCAGTTGAATTGACAAGATTTTACAATCATGGATAGGATGGGGGTCACCAATTTGAGGTTAGTGACAAGAATGGAAAATATAAAACATAGAAGAAAAAACTTATTCTTGTGGAGTTTGGCAACTATTTGGGATTCTTTGTCACCATACAATCACAAGAATTTTATTCATAGAGAGACCATTAGAAGACTATGTTTCACACTGGTACTACAAGGATACTTACCTAAAGCCTTACGATCATTTGTTGAAGCCAATGGGTGGTAAAAATGACTAGCCAGAGACTCATTTCAAACCTTGTTGCCACCAATTGCAAAAAGGGTGGCTAGAAGACCAAAGAAAAATAGAAGAAAGGATACAAGTGAAGAGTCAAAGAACAAAAAGAAGATGTCCCAGAAAGGTACTCTAATAAGGTGTTCAAAGTGCAAACAATATGGGCATAACAAGTTGGGGTGCAAGTCTACAGTTCAAGAATCTCGCCTAATCAATCCAATCAAGCCAATCAAACTCGAGAGAGAATTGTAAAGTTGCTTGTAAGTGTGATTACTAACATGTTTATTCAATTTACTATTAATATTTCACTCTAAAACTTAACTGTATTTTATTTTTACTCAGGTAAAAAGGAAAGGCAGTGCTAGGGGAGAAAGAGATGTTGAAAACACTTCAACTGGTGGAAGAAACAATACAACTGGGGGGAGGGGGGACTACTGAAGAAGAATGTGTGCCACGATTGCAATGGGGCATATAAATCTATAATTACTGATTATGTACACGATTGCAATGGGTGGTAAACAGATGTAATTCATTTTGGTAATTCTTGCTAGTTTAAGACACTTTTATGTAGTTGCTTCATGTTTCAAACACTTTTATGTAGTTGCTCAATGTTTCTGGCACTTCATATTAAGGCCATTTAAGGTAGTTTATGTACTTATATTTTGGATGCAATGACTTTTTATTGTAGGTTTTTGGATGCAATGATACTGAAATTGTTTTTGGAATGGTTGTGTTTGTTTTTAGAACGGTTGTGTTTGTTTTTGGAATGAATAGTTATGTAGTTGGATGCACCTATGGCTGAAGTTGTTTATGTACATGGTATCAACAAGTTGACTGTTTTTGGTTCAGCCTTTTTTAGTAGAATGAATGTGTTTGTTTCAGCTGTGTTTGGTCTCTTTTGGTAGTCCCATTTTGGGATTTTTGGACAGTTTACATATATCACTTCTGGGACTGTTTTGGTACTCACTTTTACTGGATTGAATGTGTTTGTTTATGGAGTGAATACAGTGCCGTTTGTTCTATCTTTGTGATCACTTTTTGGTACTCCTTTTTATTGGATTGAATACATGGGGATATATTTATTAGTGAATACAGGGGAGATATCCAATCACTGAAATCATTGGGCATCTTATAACTCAAAAACTTCAAGTATCTAACATAAACACACTTAGTTGTATAAAACAATCCAAGTTAAACTTATTACAACAAACGTAATCATCCAAGAAATTACAAAACACAATTGTTGTTTCCTCTATGCCTCCCCAAGTTTAACAGCTTCCAACTAGTGCTTTTGTTGTTTCCTCTATGCCTCCCCTAGTTTAACAGCTTCCAACTAGTGCTTTCCTCTCTATTTTTTGCAACTTCTCGCCCAGCTTCCCAACTCTCTTAGTAAGGAGCATGACTTCCTCATTGGTACATTTTACCGAACTCATCACTTCATCATTGGATGATTTTACAGTCATTTCACTTGAACTCTTTCAAACCAAGCTTCTTGTAGATAGATAGTGGCATTAAGTTGATGCTGGCTCCCAAGTCACACAAAGCTCGGCCAACTTCCCTAAGACAACTTCTTCATTTGGCTAATGCAAATTGGACAATGCATGCTTCAATCACTTTGAATGAGGAATGTGATCATAAGTAGCTCCAACCACTCAAAGAATCCACAGAATTTGTCAATATCCTACCCAGCAACAAAAATGTTAAATAAAGTGAACAACAAATAATATCAGCCAATGCAATTTTATTTTTTTCTTATAACCAAACAGCTCAGAATTTTTTTGTCAAAATAAATCAAAATCTTGCAACCATACAGTTACATAGTAATTTCGACACCCAAGGAATCAATCGTTTTCCTTTTGTTTTTTCCTTTGTAGATACACAGGTTCTAACAACAACAGAATAACATCTCTTCATCTCCCGACCAATTTTTGATGATCTAAAGATAGACACAGACATTCTTCACTGCCCACAGATTAAGAAATAAAGACGAGGGATACCTAGAAAAAGCTTTAATTATTTGGGCTATATTAACATTCAATTGAGCTTCACTTTGACTTGAAATATGGAACTGTGTGGACTCACAAGTTCCCGCGAAAACCAATCGGGTTTTTTCATGTCATTAATGTAAAATAAGAAGAAAAAAAATAAAATAATTTTAATTAATTAAAGGGGACAATTGCAGAAATTAAAAGTTTAGTAGTTTATTATACAAAACATGACAAATACAGTGGGACTAATTGTTACTTTTGTCATAAAACGCTTGAATTATGAATCAATCAAATACATTTATTTTTATATATATATCCTTTAGAGGATCACACTATTTAGCCTACTTGTAAGAAATCAAACTCATAATCTACGCCTTTAAATAGAGCACCTATCATCCTCACTCAAAATATTGATCATTACACCAAAAGTGGGACTGAATTAGTAATAAATTTAGCCTTCCTCCGATATCTCAAAATAATAAAACGAAAAAGGAAAAAAAAATCAACAAAATTAGAGAGCATATAAATTGTGGATGTAATAACGAAAAATAGAAATGTTGCATGGTAGGTAGGTATGATATTTAGAATTCATTCACATGTCAACAACATGTATACAATTGTGACTTATAATGAAAGTTGGTGAGTTTAGAAAACACGAATTTGATGAGACTTTTGCTTTGCAGGCTCATGTTTTTGCTTTGCATGTTCATGTTTAGTGTATATTCAATTAATTGATCAACTTGCTACTGAATAACAAAGCTGTTAGACAACATCTAATTAAGTATAGATATAATAAATAAATAATTAGGGAGATATTGAGTGTTGGAACGTAACTCTATTGTCAAAAGTTAAAAGCTTATATTTATTTTTATATAAATAAAAGAACAATTGAATTAGCAACAAAGAAAAATGAAGAGTCCCAAAAATATAAACTAGAAAACTTTAATTATGGCGGTTGATAAATCCCAACTAGCAATATTTATGTTGTCAGAACAAATATGTATTTAACGACACTTTTATATTTATTTTAATGATTCTTTAAATTTTTAACGACACTTATTATTCTGACATTATCAATGACCTTAATTATAAAAATATATATTATAGTCACATTTTCTAGAAGTACAAAGATATCCACGCGAGAAGTGTGTGGGATCTAACTAGTATATACTCTCTCATTCTAAAATTAGTTATACATTTTTCTTTGTAGTTCGTTTTAAAATTAAATAAATATTTTTGAAACTAAACTTGAAATTGAGGGTATAATTGTATTTTCTCGAGCCGCCACAAATAAATTTGTTGTCGTCAAAAAGAGTAACGGCAAATAATTTTTCAAATACTTTTTTTTAAACAACTGACGCCTTTAGATCATTGGATGGACAGCCCAATATTAATTTACTAAAATAGTATTCATAACTCATTTCAATCAAAAATAAAATAAACCATTAAAGATACTTTCTATTCATTTATCTGTTCTATTTCTTTAACAATTTCATTCCTCCACAAAAATAAATCAACTTTAGAAGAATCAAAGGCTACGTTTAGAATATCTTTTTCCATGTCAAATGTCAATCATTGCCTTCACCTTTCGAACCATTCAGACAGAAAAGTTGGTGGCATCCAACTAAAGGACCCACCTACGCAAGTGGGTAACATCAATATCTGCAAGCAAGTTGGTTGTCTCCAACCTCATCCAATGCAATTATTGTCCAGAGTTTGCCGCCTTATTTCCTGTCAAGAAAACAGACCAACTTGTAGATATTATCAGTACAAAAGCAGGTACCTAACAAAAAGATTCTCTTAATTTTTCTTTTTTAGTTCCCTGGGAAGAACTGGCAAGGAAAAGGATGAAAACAAATGGGAAGGAAAGATGATTTGAATAAATTAGAAGCTGACATCTGCAGCCACCTCCCTTACCATTGTAACAGATTATTTCTGTATTTCCATCAAATTCAACAAATACAAAGCTGCTGAAATAGTACAAGCATCTAAAAACTTCCTGACCAAAAAATAAAACCTGCCCTATCATTTGCTAAAATTTAAGTTACAAAAACTATTATACAGGGCTGCAAAAAAAGATAATTTGCTGCCTTGAAGGCCTTCTACTACCTGCCTATATCGCCGTTACTTCTCCAAGATTCCTCCTCCCTGATGATGCTCCCGGCCTGTCCGCCGTATTGTTCAGTTTTGGCATAGTGCATTTTGATAGCCGCCACAGGGTCTGAAACACCTAAGCATGGCCCTCCGCCGAGAAGGATCCCCCCTCTACCCACGACATTTATCCCCACCACCCCCCTTGCTTGCTGTTGCATACTCGACACTGCATCAAACTCATTTCCTCGTATCTGCATCTCAGAGAGAAACATATCTTGACGTTGCTTCAAATCTAATGTGTATGGCTGAAGTTTGGTACAATCTCGGCTCCTGTAAGCCTGAAAGTCAGAGACCCCTTTGCTGCTACTTATTTCTCTAGATGGGAAAACTGTTGCACCATTCAAATTGCAATCATTACTCCTCACAATGGATGAATGTAAATGTTGCTGCTCTACCTTTGATGAAGACATTGGGTAATTACTGAATGCAGCAGGATATTTAGCCAGCAACATGGCAGAATCAGGCAAAGAAGGAAAGCCAGTTTGTATTCTATTCCCATCCCAAAAGCCAAAACTCCTCCTCACAGGAAGATTCTCAAGACCCAAGTAACTGTTCCGATCAAACTTGGCCGAAGCAAAAATTCCATCTACATTCTGATTGCCAGTGAATTTCAAGTTAAAGGAATTGTCACTTAACTTAGCATGTTGAGAACCCCTATCTTCCTTCTCCTGCACTCTAGAATTTGGTCTCTGTTGGGATGGAAGGTGACTTAGAATCTGGCCAAAGAGTTTCACATCACCATTGCGGGTCGGTTTATCTGAATCTGACAAAAATTGTGGCTTGGGTTTTCTCGGATGATCCTTCAACTGGTCTTGGGAAAGAGACTGTTCAGCCCCTGCATCATGATGTTTTGAACCATTACACTTTTCAAGTTGCAAGTCCTTGGGTAAAAAGCAACCGGAATGGAAATTTCTATCAACTTCTGAGATAGTATGAAGCGAAGCTGGTTTATTGCAACCAATGTCACCATTGGTCCCATTCTTCGTTGTCATGGACACCGGAAAACCCCTAAGAATCTTGGAAGGGTCAACATGATCCAATAAAGCATGTCCACATATATGCTGGTGACAATCATCTGCAATAGCAGAATTCTGAAACTGCTTATTTCTAATCTTTTCAGAATGAATTTTCGATTCCACATCATGGTTTAGATTCTTTTCATGCTGCACTGCAGCAAGATCTTGGAGCATGAAACTTGTAGGCACATAACCATTACACTCTTTCCCTGAGTCAACATGAGGGTTTTGCGCATGATCCAACTTCACCGCGTTTCTATGCTCATACGCAGGGAGAACACCAATTCCCAAAGAATCTGTATCAACTGAAACAGAAGCATTTCCAGCAGGTAAGGACACCGTTCGCATACCTTGTACAGAACAATTAATGCCACTCAAGTCATTCAAGTTGACATCAGCAATTCCAACCCGTTTATCATTCAAACAACTTCTGCCTAACAGAAGTTCATGTCCTGCTTTTTCAGCTCTAGAATTATCAGTATAAACCTCACCCTCGGATTTAATCTCAACCTCAGCAACTGATACAGAAGATTTCCCATTGTCATTATCCTCTTGACCAATTACTGATTCCTCCAAAGTGCAACGTTCAATAGCTTGATTTTGCCCAGATTTTGTATCAGAGATTGCAAATCCATTCTCAATAACGTTCAGTGAAAGAGACTCTCTACCAACACAATTTTCGATGTTGTTGTAACCTTCTAAGTCTAGGTCCACCTTATCCTCTGCACATTCATCAGAAACAATTTTCTCTGACCTAAGCTCAGTATCTTTAACGTCCAATTCTCCTGTCCTATTGTCTTCCTCTAACTGGTCAAGTTCAGGATGCAAGTGTATGGTCCCTGCAGGATAAATTTCATCACGACTTAACTTCAAATTAGATGAGGGCAGATCTTCTTCCTTCTTAGACCCTTGTTTGTCATTACAAATCACTGACCCATTCTCCACAAAACAAGCATCCTCAGTGTCACTCCCACCACCTCCATTAGCATCGTCACTTGCTGCTGTTCCTTCATTGCAAGGCCCAGGACGCATCACATCCAGCCCGAGGCACTTACGAGCCTTGCTAAAGAAGACCTTGCACTGATCCCTTGACCTTGTTCTAACACACCGAGAGATCATTGTGAAATCCTTACCATAGGACGCCACAGCCTGAATGAAAATAGACTTTTCCTCATCAGTCCAATCACTAGGATCCATCTCCCCGCAACTCTCATCCGAACAAGTCTCATCATCAACATTTTGTCTGACCTCAGGTGTCAAAGGTCGCCTTGCTGAAGAACCCACAATTTGGCCCTTCCTCTCTTGGTATCCCTCTACAAGGTCAATAGAACTTGTAATGCACGAACTCATAGCTTCTGATGATAAGGAACCGCATATACCAGCCAACACATCAGCGGCTACAGTTTCTCTGTCATTAGCCAAGATGTCAAGACTACTTGACCTCTCTAACATGCCAGTGTTACCCCGTGTTGTTTTGGAATCACATGATGTCCCAAAGAAAAACCTTGTTGCACATTTCTGCTGATCTTTTAAGCCATCGTCAACATTAGCTGCTATTGCTGAAGCTGCACCCAATATATCAAGAGAGGCAGCACTATTGACGCGATTCCATCTCTTACTGGACGTTACCAGGTAGGTATTTGTAGAATAGGACTTTCCTTGCTTTGCAAACTCTGGCTTCTTCTTTGTTTTCTGAAAACAATCTGACTTGTGGTTCTTGTAGTAAAACTCAACGCAATCTGCAGTTGTTTTATGATCAAGAAAGGAAGCAATTTTCCTGAAGTCTTTCCCAAAGGTAGCAAGCTTATCCAAGAAAACTTCCTTCTCAATCGATGTCCAAGGGTTGATCATACACCTTTCCTTCTCAGCAGCACAGGGATCTTCCACTAACCCGTTGGTTGAAGTGAACCTGGAAATCATCATCTCCTTCTTGTCCAGGATTAGAGCAGGCATCTTCAAAGCACTCCTGTACATCTTCACATGGGAATCTGCAAGCAGCTTGCTTGCAAAATTAATTACCTCCGTAGTGGGAACCAAGCTCAAATTCCCGGCTGCAAAGATAACAGCAAATAATGTATACGATTTTGAGAATGGATTCGCAAAGTTTTAAATATCAATTGATCTCACTAAATATCAACCAACAGAAACCAACAAATATACCGACAACTTCTAGGGTAAAACAAGTCGGAACAATAGCTCTGAAAAAATATATCTACCATCTAGATCTCCTCAGCCAACAAACTGAAATTCAGTAATAATTAAAAAGTAAAACAACCAGGATAGGCAAATTAAAATACAAAGAAACCGATTTATCAAACCATAACCATTGTATATACTTGGTTCCTCACCTAAAAGGATCACTTCAATGCATCGAACTTCCTAGAATCCCTAGTTTTCTCATTAATCAAGGCTTAGAGACATCTCAAAACTGAGACTACAACGATTTACACAATATATATATATTAATATTCTGCCAAGGACCCATCTCCTAATGCAGTGGTAGAAGGAGATGCATTTTCAAGTCCCAGGGCTGCCACTTCTCATTTTGTTTATAGAAGTATAGTTTTCTAAATTCCAAACATACACATACTGCAATACCTTTAACAAGAAAAATAATAAAAAGAAGTGTAAATAAACACATATACACGCATATAAATGCACATACATGTTTGTTTAAGCACAATGTGCATATTTCCTTCTATGCCCCTCGAGTCACAAATATTTACAGTTACTATCTGTATATCATAATTCCAAATAAGCTGAGCACCTCAAGCTTTCACGCAACCTAGAGCAACACAAGGACTAATTAAAAATGTAATGATCATATAGCATTCTGAGAAAAAATGGATAACGATATTTATTATCGTGATTCTGCGTTTAGAGCTGTTTTCATTAATCGTTTTTACTTCAGTTGATATTAACATTATAATCATCATAACTCCAAACAAGCAAAGTAACTCCCCATATCATGCAACAAGACTACACTCACATTAATTAAAAAATGTGGGGATCAAAAGGGAAGACAAATGCAGGTGGACATGATATTCATTACCAAGATTCTGTATTTAGACCTACATGAACTAAAAAAATCCTTTTGGTGGTGTTGAGTAGGTTTGTGAAGTGAAACTAGACTTGAGAGGTAAAAACAAGTTGTCAGTGAGTAAAACTCCTTCATAAAACTTGAAACAATCAGCAAAGCCTAGCTGTCATCAGGTTTATATTCTCTGAGTCTCAAAAAGCTTACATCCAGGACGAACAATGAACCAATTGACAGCATCTGCTACCTCAAAGATACAGGATAACCTCATTTTGTGTGCAACAGCAGACAACCTCCATATCACCAGAAAGTCAAAAACTCAAAAGTAGCATGGCTTGGAAGCTCAAACATATTGTTATTCTTGTTGTTAGGCAATTCTTCCCTGTTATTATTTTTTTAGTTTAATGCATGTAAAGCAGAAATCAAGTTGCTCAAAAACTATGTCAATTCAAGTGAGATGGTTTTTGTGACTGAATACCCAGATCAAACACGTGGAACACTTTCTGCTAACCTACAAGGAAGATCGTATATGTATGCATCTGCCAGTTTTATGTTCAAACACTTAATTAATTCCAGGATGAAACTCCCACCACCAGATCCATTTGGCATTTTTCTCTTTTGGATCATATGATAAACCGAAAATATAATTCAAACTTAAAAGTTTATGGTTTGACACTGATAAAGAGATGGTGGGAAACAGGGATCATAGTTCAATATTTCTAATTCAATTCTGAAGGAAAAAGAACATACTATACTATCAAGTCACTTCTGACATTGTCTTGCACTTTCATAATGTAAAGGGTAAGTTGAGTCATAAGACATCAAGAGAGAGAGAAAGAGAGATCCAAAATCCAAGTTGACATACCAGGAGACGAGAATCGAGAACGAATAGAAGACGACCGATGCTTTTGACAGCCACTATGTGACATTCGCGAACTTAGTTCAAACTTCTTCTGGGACTTTGCACGACATCTCCTCATAGAAAGGAGACGCAAATCTTCCTTCCATAGGTGCTGAAATGCTCTAAACTTCAGGGTGATAACTCTCTCCTTAAACATTAAGAAACGCTTCCTCATTACAAATTTCTCCTTAACAAGAGGATTATTGTTCCAGGAGGGACTACTATCAAACTTTGAAATATCCACACAACATAAGTTGGCTGGTAATGCCTTATTAAATACTTCAGAAGCTCTATGTGCAGAATCTTTGTTGGAAGCCATTATTAAATCACATAATATATTTTCTCCACGTAAACCAACATCAGTAGAAAGAATACGACAACTACTGCTTGCAATATTTTTACTAGATGTAACACCTGTGCTTTCCTCATTGTCAGCATATACTATAGATTTCACTTCAATATCTTTAGTTCCACTTGTATCCACATTCCCTAAACACTCGTCATGTTTCAGTATATCTTCCTCAGAGACTGGCTTCCCCAAAGAAAGAGGTTCGGCAAACTTAGATGTTGCGGTTCCAGGACTATCAATGTCCTCATCTTTAGTTTCAGCAAGTTCTCCTTCCAAGGCACTAAGTGTCGTCTCCATAATCATGTCTCCAGAAGAATGTAGTTGCAAAGGAGCCGGTCTAGGAATTAAACTAGAGGCAGCACATGGTTCTTCAGAAGGCTTCCAGATGCACACCACCGGCAGAGAACTGGAAGAAGCTGGACGTGGACAGGCAGTACCAGTCTCAGAGATCAACGACTTCAGTTCATTTTCAAGAGAATCAATCTCAGATTCAGTGACTTCCAGTTTCTTTGAAATGTCAGCTTTCAACACCAGCAACTTGTTCATTGCAGATCTTACAAAACCAGAGTCCACAGAGCATGGGTCATCAGATTGAAGCAATTCACTAAGTGAAGAGCTTAAATTAGCAACTGTTGTCACCTCCAAATTCTCTAAATTAAAAGCTAAAACATCAGATTGATTTTGAGACTCTGGACAGGGAGAACCGCATAAATTAGCAGTGTCAACATTCACCGTCTTGACGGATGTTTTGTCCTCCACACCTGCAACAACAAAGACAACTTAAAATCAGATTCATTCCTCCTGTAATTAATAACCTTATAAAAAGGAAGAGATTTTCAGAAAGAAAATGAAGATTTATTGTTTTTTCAAGAAAAGAGGGAAAGGAGCTGATTTAAGCACACAAACTTTAACTGACCAACAGCTAATGAGAATTAGTTTGTGTAGGTCCAAGGTTTATAAGAGTGTAATATCCCTCTAAACTTGTCCAGTGATATGTCCTTTGTTATTTCAAGTATATTATCCTTTTAAATAATAGCTACAGGCTTCCCAAACTAACATAACTCTAGAGGTACTGATACACTTTTCGGTATTAAAAAACAAATGAGGTAATCAAACATCAAAATGGTAAAATCAGCAAAATAACAAAATATTTTATGACAACGTGATTATTTGATAATAAACATCCAAAGAGGCAACATCAATTTTATCACAACTGAACCACAAGTAGAAGAGAGAAACAGAATTTTGTATCAATAAATATAGAATGGGGTAACATACCAAAACAAAAAAGAAACAGACATGGTAACCTACTGCACTAGAACATTCAACAGGGTCAAATTTTACCAACCTAAAATACTTTTAGTTTTAAAAACCTAATGAGGTAATCAAACAACGTTAGTGCATGTAACATAGGTCCGATAATGAGCCAAGTGTACAACGTTAGTAGGTCCATATTGTTTATCCAAATTATATCTATTTTCTACAAAAACTAATGTAAATACTTTTAGTTTTAAACCTAATGAGGTAATCAAACAACCTAAGCAAGGATAAAAGTAGGAGAATAACATGTTAATCTATTAAACAAACAATTATGGGCACAAAACCAATTAGAACATCCAAAAGTTAATATTGGTCTCGTCATAACAATATCGTCAGTAATATCATTAAAGAACAGAAATTTGAATCAACAAAGCCATAAAGGGGGTGAAATACAAGAAAAATTCGAAACAACGTTGATAAGTTAAGGCAAGCATTAAATAATATAGTTAACCTCAGAAGTAAGTATTTGGATTTGAGATTCAAGTTCACGGATTGGGTTCACCATATGAGGACTTGGCAGTAAAACAAATTTTAGAAAATATGAATACAGGGATTCAGCACATATTTAAGTATAAAATAAATTTACATATATACATATAATACACATATAACAATAAGTATATGCAAACATAAATTAATATTTCAATACCAACAAATAATATATCATGATAAATGTCGCACAAAATAAAGAAAAACAAAGTTTTTATAAAATAAAACTATTTAGGAATTTAGGAAATATATAGTATTAATATATAAAACATTATATTAATTAGTTTTATAGTATGTAATATTACTATATTAGTAACATATTCAATTCCTATCATTTAAAATAAATAACTACATAAGAATCCCTCAAAAGAATCTTACCGCATCTAGAAGAATCCATGAATTCCCAAATCTAGAGTCAGGTATTCACCAATCTATTAAAAAATCCCTAACTTCTTAGGTTCAGAAAAGAAATATAACTTCCACATCTAGGGTTAAATTTGATCTAAATTCAGTTAGTAACTAGACAGATTGAGACCACAAAAATAAAAACAGAAAGGATAACCATGTTCTTCACAGTTCTCACACTCCAGCACTTCACCAGATACTATTGAGAGAAAACAGACACCAGTGAAGAATTTCATAGAGATCATAGCTTACTCAGACCAATCACAATAAAGGTTAATGGGTCTAACAAAACAGATACAGTAGAACACAACGAGGCAGCCTGTAACATGAAAGGGATGTCTGTTGCTGACTAATAATAAATCTTAGTTAAACAGTTGATCCACGAGCTCTGCAACAAACACCGATAGCAACTACAACAGTAGCATTGTATATCACAGGAAAATAAGAAATAAAACCAAATAACTCGGCGATGCCTTTATGCTGACAGATTAAGTCTACCAATATTGGCATTGGATAGCTACTACATTACTGGCATTGGATATCACGGGAAAATAAGAATAGAAACAAAGTAACTGGCAATGCTCTACAAGGTGATAGATTAAGTTTCTAAAGTGTAGACCAAACAAAGTGTATGTAAACGACAATCTGGAAATAGTTGTTCACAGAGCCTAGAGCTTTCTATTAAAGACTGAAATAAGCAAATGCAAAGTGACAGTCTGACAGATAAGAGAATATGTCCAGTAAATAGGTGGGATAATTTCAACCCAATTAAAGAAGAGCGATGTAACATTTCGACAAGGTAACAGTTCTTTTAGTCATCTAATTGCCTTCTCAGCCTAATTTATTTTTTTAGCAAAAAAAAAATGAATGCTCCAAACCATCAAAGTATTCTAAACAATGCAAGCAGAAGCAGCAGCAGAAACGGGAAAGACATAAATTGCAAATAGAGCACTGACTACTAAAATTTGACACTACGATCCAAAATCTAGGTAACTTTTGCCTATCGCAATGGCTGTTGTAAGGGATGTAATAGTACATAGTTTATGCTAGAATTTGAGCCCCCCACCGCACAATAGTTTCTCAATTGCCATTCCAATCATTTATCTATGGACAAATTCTATGAGGAAGTGCATAGAAAAAATCGTGAGAAAATTTAATACCATCTTCAGCTAATTTAAAGACCTATTAAAACTTAACCATAATCCCTTGCTATCCATCCATCCAACAAAAAAAAGGAGAAACAATCAAATAAACTTAATAGCAAAGGATAAATAAAATCTAAACTCTTCACTTTACCTGGCGAGGAACTGCAAGCAACCGAGGAGGGAGTAGCAGGAGATGCACATTCCAAAAAACCTTGGATTCTAGGACTTCTATCTAACACATTTGAGACGTGACAATGTACAGGTTCTATATTGCTTTCACAAATGACTACTCCATTTTTCTCTGCAGTTTCATCAGGGACATCGACTTTCTTCTTCTCATACTTTGCAAGCCCCTCACCCCATCCAAGGCGTGGCTTCTTCCGCGAACTTGTCTCTTCAGATGGAGCAGCAGAAGTCACACAAGCAGCAGCATCATTCCCTGAAGGAGACTGTAAAGGTGACACATTTTGAGGATGCCCCTCAACCTTAGTTTCAGTAGAATCTACTCCCATGCTCTTGGAACTACTAGAGTGGCTAAAACCGGAACCCCGTGAAGACAAGCTCCCAGAACGGGTCCATTTCAGAGGCTTCCAGTCGATTGAGCCCAACGAATTCTCTCTCTCAAATCTCTGACCTGTGGACGAGTCATTAGCACCACCATTTTTATTATTCTGGTCTTTGAACTGTAATTGATCCCAACTGTTTCCAAAGTCTGAATGATTATGAGAGTTATATGTTAGCATGTCATCCACTGACCTCCTCTCATTCACATCAGCCTGCATCCTGGCAGATCCATTGGGAGGTGCAGTACCTGCAGCATCCCAACAATGTCCTTTCCAATCCCTCTGACTAACGGGGCAAGGACCGCCCCTATTCTCCCTGCTGCTGCTTCTCCCATATTTTCCAAATGACCGACCTCGATCTTCATCCAGGATCTTGTCATTGGACCTAGTAGGTCCAGACCCATGAAAAGAATCTTCAGGAAACATATGCCAACCACCCTGCTTACCATAACCTTCAGTTTTAAAAGCCAAGGGCAATCAAAAAATATTAACACAATATCAACTTAGAAATCAAAGAAAGCAAATAATTTTCATCAAATACCATTCTCAATTAACAAACATAAGTTATATAACACCAGATCCACAGAGTAGCCACAGTCAACATGTAGAGATAACTAACTGTAAATAACACATCAGATCTGCCACCACTATATACGTACATATATAGTGAAAATAAATGATTAAATTCAAACAAATAGAGGAAATAGAGGAAAAAGAAGTTCTGCCATTTCCGAAAGCCAAACATTAAAATGATGCCCAAAAACCTAGATTTTAGGAAAAATTTAACCTATTGCTAAAATTAAAGAGAACATCAAAAACTAACCAGGAGGTCTGCGAAACTCGGCGAATCCCCATCGATGATGATGGGAAGGAGTATCTCTCCATCTGGACGAGCCCCCTCCTCCTAGGTTTTCCGACGAAGACCTCTCGTTCTTCCTCTCCCTGAAGAAGTCCTTCCGATCCCACGGCGTTGGCTCCGGCGGCATGAAACTTCACCTCTCAATAACATCGACCAAAAACTCCCCAAACACTAAAAACCACACACCAATACTACAAATCCACTCCAAACCTTCCCCAAAACTCCCAAAGAGCTCAAAATGCAGCCTTCTAATACCAAAATCCGAACTTCCACAAAAAACAACACTGCAGAAAACCAAAAAAACAGAGCTGAAACCTAAAGGGCATGTAAAAATTTCAGAACCAGATCGATACAGAAGAAAATCTTAATTTACCTGTTCGACTCAAAAATTAGGGCTTGAAACAGAAACCAAAACCGCCGTCCGTCAGCTTGGGAATTTTCTCTCTCTTCGGGAAAATCTTCTCAAATACACAGAAGAAGAAAGAAGAAAAGAAAGTGAGAACGTGAGCCGATAAGGGACAAAGAGAGCCTACACTTCATTTTCATATGAAAGAGAAAAGGCTCAACGGCGGAATTAAACCACAATTTATTTTCCTTTCGCGTCCGTATAATTAAATAATACTAGTATAGATTTATTAAAATATAAAAATTCTCCAGTCTCTTTTCTTTTTTCTTTTTCTTTTTCTTTTTTTTTATTTCTTTTGTCCCCCATGGTAAATGCCCTTGGTTGATATGAATTTACATTAAATTTTCTTGCGTCATATCTAATGCTGTATCACCAGCTTTTTCTGTTGACGGTTTTAGCCTTATTCTGATTATATCGTCAATTTAGGGTTTTTTCTCTTCTCCAATTTGAGTTGACTATTTTAGCCTCGGTCTGTGCTTTAATGGCATTATTTTGGTGCTATTTAGTAGTAAAACTTGTAAAAAAAAATTCTTTTTCCAAATTTGAATCCCTTGGAATCTTTTCAAATCCGGAAGAAAAATAAGTTGTTTCTGATTACGGTAAAACCTCGATAAATACATACATTAGGATCGGAAAAAAATATTACTTTAGCAAAATTATTTATTTATCGATAAATAAATAATTTATTCATTTATCGATAATTTAATATTTATTATTTTAAAAGGAGTTTTTCAATTTATGTATGTCGTCAGAAAAATCAAGAGACAACAATTAATGTATTAATTTAAGTTTAGAGAAGCTAAAAGAATTGGTGAAACTTATAATGTCTTGAAAAACAAAAGGGTTTAAGTTAATGTACATAGCAAATGAAAAGATTCAAATATTTAGCTATACATACTTGCTACAACATGAGCAAAATATTCTGAAAGTTGTGTATACACTACAAAAAGTTAAGGATGTGGTTGAATTTGATTTAGGGGTAAAGAAAAAACAAGTAACTTTAGATACATATTTTCAAAAAAAAATGACTTTTTGTATGAATATTGTTGATTAACTGAAAATTTTGAGTCTATTGTATTAATGTTATTATAAAAAGTTCAAGAATAGGTGGATTATATATATAAATTTTTGTATGGAATTTAGTAATTATTAATTTATATTTTCGTTGAGCCTAAGGATTCAAAAAAATTTATTACTTAATTCATTTAGTGAGCTTATTACTTTAGTTACACATGCCCAAGTCGGGACCGAAAAAAATTATTATCTAAGCGAGGTTATTACTTTATTGAACATTCATTTATTAAGGTTTTATTGTATGTCAAGATTTTGGAGTAATAAACAAACTGAAAAAAGAATAACAGTACTATATCATTGTCGTGATGTTAAAACGTGTTGTAACATTCAGTTTTGTGAGTTCATAGCGTCCTGATTGTTAGACGTTATAAGACCCCAACTTTTTATAAATAAGATTTTAACTTTTCTTCTTATTATTATTCTAAATTATTAGGTGTTAAATTGATAAAATGATAAGTTAAGGATGATATGTGCAATTATACAGTATGTTGGGGAATATTCCTTCTGTCGGGGAATATTATATTCGTTATGTCAGAGAATATTATATTCGGTAAAGTACGACGGCACTGAAATAACTAATCATTGGTGGGCCCCACAACAGAATAACTGTCGGATATAAAAAGCGATAACTTTTTAAAATTGGTGGCAGGAATTTTATCGTTAACTGTTGAAATACTCAGTAATAAAAGAACAGTAACACGCGTTATTCCACAGTAGCACACAGTACTCCACAGTAGCACACGGTATTCTGGAGTAGCACACGGTAGTGCACAATATTTCATATAAATTGGTTCAATAAATTACTACAGTGACAATGACATAGTATTTTATATTATTGATTTAATAATTGTCACAGTAATAACTGCACAGAATTTCACATTATTAAATCAATAATTGTCACGGCACAGTAACTCATATTATTGAAAGGATATTATTAGTTAGCATTATTGACAATGTCTAGAAGTTCTGTAGAGAAAAAGGGTTATTTAATTGTGTGCCATTTATACGGAAGGCCCCCTCTTTCCTGTGAATGATCTGGTTGCCAGTATTGCGAGTATATGATATCTGTGATATTAATACATTTACACAATAATACAGAAAATAGATTTATTAATAATAAAAATTTTGATAATGGATTTATCTTTTTAATAATGGAGTTACTTTATTTGATAATAGATTAATCTTTTTGAAAAAATAGATGGATGATATAGATTGAAGAAAAAATGGATGGATGATATAGGTTAAAGAAAAAATGGATGGATGATATAGATTGAAAAAAAATGGATAGATGATATAGATTGAAGAAAAAATGGATAGATGATATAGATTGAAGAAAAAATGGATGGATGATATAGAAAAAGTGTGATAATTGATGTGGGATAGATATTGATTACATTTTACTATAAATAGGGGGCTTAGCATAAAGAAATTCATAACTTCCTTACTTATACTTCCTCTCACTCTCTAAAAATTTCTTAGTGTAAGTTCTCTCTAAGTGTGCTAGACTATCTTGAGTTTTTTGTGAAGATCAGTAAGAATATTGGTATTGTTCAAGTAAGTTTTTCTATAAAAGTTGGTAAAACACCCACACACATCACACGGTGTTTATAATTCTTCCTTTAGAAGAGTTATTTTGAAAAACTTCATTTAAAAGATTTTATTTTGAAATATTATTTTTGAAGTTTATTATTTACACTACACAGAATATACTATATAATCATTTTTGATAATTTCATAATATACGAGTTAGTGTACTTATGTGATAGTTACTAATTATATTATAAGTACATTTAAGTTGATAAACTTCATAGAAAGCAGCATTCAGTCATTTGCTAATTGATGTAAGGGATGTCATTTTCTTCATACTCGTAAGTGGTATCATTTCTTTTGTACTCGTAAAGGATATTATTTTATTTCATACTCGTAAAAGATATCATTTTCTTTCATACTCCTCTATTTATGGAAGAAATTATTATTCGTTTCCATAACAATATTAATAAATGGTGAAAATTCTTGAAATTAGTAGAATATTCTTAATAGTTTGTGTTTCATCTAGTATCTTTTCACCTGAATCTTTCTATTGAATTTTTATTATTATCTTTGAAATATGAATATTGAATATCATTCTTGAATTTGACTCCACATTTTTATCATCATGTTGACAATTTGGATATTTTTGGTCTCTAGATAAATTTAATTACAATCTCTAATATTTATTCTTATTCTTGATCTTATTGTTTCTATTGTTTCTATTCATCTTTTATATTATTGTCATAATCCTGAGACTTAAATTATGGTGAAAAGTTATCTTTGGCCCGTATTGCAAAGATGAACTAGTGATTAGCATAATTATGACCAAAAACTGTGTATTGGTATAATCTTGACCTTTGGTGTTACAGACAAAGGCTTATGGTGAAAGTTCTCTTTGGCCTGTAGTACAAAGATGAACTGTTAATTGGCATAATCATGACCGTTGGTGTTACAAATGAATATCTTTGGCTCGTAGTGCAAAGATAAACAGTTGATTTGCAGGAACTGTTGATTGGTGTTACAGATGAATATCTTTGGCCCATAGTGCAAAGATAAACTGTTGATGAAACTATTGATTGGTGTTACAGAGATAAAATATTGATGGTGAATTTCTAAATTAGAGAAGATGGTGGACATTATGATCTATTTTACCCTCTTAATTGATTGTTATTTTCGCTACAGTTATTGATCTAAAACTTGTTGTCTATTATATTTTATCAGATTTATCATTGTTGAATATTAAAGATAATTTATTCTTTATTATCTTAGTCATGATATTCTTTACTAGCTATTTGAGTTCACCCTTTTCAGTTTTGTTCCATTGTTCTTTTCAGGAAATAAGAGTGTAGCTGGGACTAGCCGAGGAATAGAATGATGGTCCGAGTTAGTGGTTGTCTTCATCAAGTTATAAAATAGTCTAACAATAATTTTACTGAGGACTTTAAACGTGTGTTGCCGTCTTTTATACAACATTATAATAATTTGGGTTTGGATATTGTTGTACCATATACGGTACGATATTTGTATTAAAAACTCACAGTATGTGTGTTGTCGTATTTTGCGCGACAGTATAATAGTTGTAAATAGAAAATTTTGTATTTATAATATGTATTTTTGGCGACTTTAAATTAGGTTATATGGACCCGATTTTGGGGGCGTCACAGACGCACTAGGGTTTGATAAAACTAAGTAATTAAGGTTTAAATTGTTAGTATATTTTAATAAATTAGATCATCTGAGTGAAATAGCATTTGAACTTAAAAAGTTATTTGGTAACTAAAAATTACTCCCTCAGTCCTATAATAAACGTCCTAATTTGACTTTAGTGGTCAAATTGACCATTTTTATATTAAATAATTAAAAATATTTATATAGAATTTTTAAATTACAAAACTTGACATTAGTAGTACATTATTCGTAATTTATTATGATCATAATCTCTAGGTGTATATCTTGATTTTTTTGAAAGATTCATTAATTTTAAAAATGATCAATTTGACCATGAAAGTCAAACTAGGATATTTATTATGGGACAGAGGGAGTATAAAACATCTGAATGACTTTTAAATTTAAAAATATTAATTTTAAATTTAAAAATATCTCAAATTGATTCTTTAAAAATCAATAATTATCTTAAAATTTGAAATTGTGGGAGTACAATATTTATAGAGGCTTCATAGATTTAAAATTTTCATTAAGAGGCAGCTCTTAATAATTTGGATTTATATCTTTCTCTTACCGATTAAGAAACGATAAGAGACAAACAATATTTTACCAAATAATTTTACCTTCTAACCGAATCAGATATGGAGTTATTAAGAGATATTAAGAGATAGACAAACGCCACCTTAACTTTATGAGTTCAAACCACCTTAGCTTTATGAGTTCATGACATATATTTGTTGAGGCTATATAACTTTATAAGTTTATGATGTCGCAATTGTTAAATACATTTACACATAGTTTTATGAGTAATTTTGTAAATGAATAATCATATCACACTCAGCGCCACCTTTTCTGAAATACTCACGACGAATTTATTAGTCAATATATTCATTAAGAGAATAATAATATGGAGATAAATTCAAGTTACTTAGTTGGCAAATTTTATGAAAACTCTTTCTTCTTGAATATAAAAAGATATAACTTAAAACTTAGGTATGTAGGTCTCATTTGATTCTCACACTACATTTGAACTTATTATTACTCCATTTCATGATTAAGGATGAATTTTTAATCTCTAACTAATAATAAAAATTTAAGATTAATGATTATTATAAATTTTTTATTGAAATTATGGATTTACTATAACTAATTTGATATCCTATGCGAGGCACGAGCTAATTTATATCATTTTTTTCACAAATATTTGATAATATTTTTATTGACATATATTTATCATTTTTTATTGACATAATACATATATAATACTAAAGATAATTTGAATAGGCATATAACTGTTAGTATTTTAATAAGAAACTTTCCATATTCTCCCTCCATAATTCAAGAAAAAATATTTTTATTAGTTACCGTATTAAATGTATATTGACTGTTCAAGTTAACTCATTCTAATTGACGAGTTAACTCGGATGGTCGTGAGATATGATTGTTGGTCGTGCTTTTATATATAACAAGCACGGTACCCGTGCAAGGCATGAGCAAGTTTGTGAAATAGTTAGTAAAATGATATAAATTTATTTATTAATAATTTAAAATATAATTTAACTATCAATTTCATTCACTATGTTTCAAAAGTAATTTTAACCAAATAAAAACTCAGTAAAATAAATTAACAATAAGAGTTTTACTGTTACTAAATTAATGCTATAATATAAGACAAAAGGTAAGTTAAATACATACATACACGTATGCATATATATATATAGAGAGAGAGAGAGGGGGGAGAGAAAGAGAGGTGGGTGACCATCGTTATTGAGATCTCATACAATTTCTTCATCTTTTTCTCTTTCTGCAACTGATTTTCTTTTTCTCTATTTCTCTTTTCTTCACATATAATAAAGTTGATTGTATCTCTTTATATATAGCTTATGTATTAGGATTTTGGTAATTATGGTAGAGGAATTTAGGACTTGAGAATGCATAGGAATCCACAGAGGACATTCAGTGGAGGACATTTAGTGAACTCTTCGATTCTACAATCCAAATTAGAGTATGACTCGTACGAACGAAATCAACTATGTTGTATTTTTACGTACGAAAAGTTAAGGTCAAACCCAATTTAGTTTATTTTTACCTATAACTCGATAAAAATAACTCGGTACAAATGAAATTGACTCTTAATTAATTAAGAGTCGACTCAAATTGGAACCGTCTTACGGCTTGTTATATATTATGATGAAATTTATGTGAGTAATTTTTCACCATATTATGAGTTTAAAAAAATCTCAAGTTTATTTGGGTTTGATTATATATAATGTTATTGCTTGATGAAAATAATATTAGACTGCCTGAAATTACATAACTTTTTATGTATTATATTTTTCTATGGGATATTAGTTAATCAATACTAGTATATAATAAGTGAAGAAGATATCCACTCCTCAATTGAATTAGATTAATTTGGTTGGTCGAGTTAACTCAAATGAGTTAACTCAAACTAACTTAATAAATTATTATTCATTGAACTTGCATTAATGCATTGTTCATTGAACTTTTATTTTTCATTCCATTCACTTTCTCTCACTACCATATTAATTATTTCTCTTCCTTTTTCTTTCTTATTAGGTAGCAAAATAAAATTAATTCTAACAACTTTTAACTTTATTAATGTGTAACTTCACAACTTTAATAGTATAAATTGAATAAAAAATATTTAATTATTCACATTTTTAAATTCATATAAGTGCATATTTTTCTCGATACTAGTTATACATATTCACTACAAAAAAATACATATAATCAATATTACTTACAAACATACTTACAGGGACATGTTATATATATATATATATATATATATATATATATATATATATATACTCCTTCACTTTTCTTAATTCCTTTCTTTTCGTAAAACTAATTTGTCATTGCAATTTAGCTTAGCACCACCACTTTGTATGTGTAAGATGAAATTCTACAAAATTAATTAATAATAATTCTTCACTTTTTTTAATACTTACGAGTTTAATTTCTTCAAATTTTGAGAAATGTAGTTGATATATAGCTTATAAGATTAACAAAAATACCTCTAAAATTTTGATATTTAATAGAGATTGTTAGGACAATTGCATATTTTGATTTGATGACAATGAAATAGTATATGAGATAATGTATATTTGTAACCAATAACTTTTGTGAAGCCCTTAATTGAGAAATTAATATACAAGAACTTAGAATAGAAGATCAAACTTGTTAGGTTAATCTATTGAGCTGAACAAATGTATAGATTATAGGACTAAATCGATTGAATAGTTGATTGAACGATCGTAAAACTGCTCTGAGAAATCGTAAAGCTTATTGAAAATTGCAGAGTCAGTCAAGCTATTGTAAAGCATTTAGTTCAAGATCGCAAAGTCTACCAGAAAATCGTAAAGTTAAATCAAGATCGTAGAGTCTGCAGAAAAATCGTTGAGTCTGTCAAAGGATCACAAAACTCATTGGAGATCGTAAGGCAAGACAAAGATCGTAGAGCAAGCAGATTGTAGAGTTTACAAATCGCAGAGTCAGCCAACCCAAATATTCTATAATCTCCATAAAACTCTACGATTAGGCAAATCGTATAGTATGTCAAGTCTGACGTTGGACTGACATTGAGAAGACTTATGGAGTGAAGATTTCGAAATGGTTGTTGATCATTCTAAGTTTAAAATGAAGATCAGATCGAGTTGTGTCTAATAACTAGTTTGGCGATGTGACATCACTCACGTGGTTGGTACTGCAGAAGTCTGATGTGAACTGACACATTCTCTCTAAAAGTCAAAAATCAAAGATCTTCTAAGATCGGAATATTAAATGAGCAATAACAACTTTTCAATGGAAAAATCTCGAGGCTGTCTATAAAAGGGCGCGAAGGTTCAATCCAACAGGACATATAACAAATTACAAGTTGAATCGTTGCTCAAATCTAAAGAACTTCACTTTGCGAAATATAATGACTTTAAGTCCTTCAGAAGCTGAGTTTAACGCAATAACACCTTAGAAAATCAGTTCATCACTAATGATTCACTGGTCTTAGTTACCTGTTGTTACCAAGTCTAAGTGACTTAAAGAGTTCTTAGTGAACTGGTTTTAGTGGCCCTTTGTCTTAGTGACATTTGTCAAGTCTGAGTGCCTTGAAGGAATTTTAGTGATTCATCGTTATAATAGATCTTAATGATCACCCTACATCCTTAGTGGATTTCCTACTCGTGGAGTTGAAGAGTGGACTAGGAGTTATTTGTGCCCCGAACCATTTAAAAATTCCCTATGTCATTTACTTTCATGCACTTATCTTTCATATATGTTTGTGACTTAATTCCACAAGTGAACTAAATTTCAGAGCTGAGATTTTTTTTAAATCTTTGAAGGGGTTTTTCAAATTAATATTCCGATGTGCATAAATAAATTTGTTTAATTTATACTATGTAATACTTCCTTAAAAAGAAAAAGTTCTAAAGGATCTATTCAACCCCTCTTTTAGATCTCTTAGTGCATTTGGAAAACAAGTGGTATCAGAGCAGGTTCTCAAAATCTAAGCTTAAATCGTTTGAGCAGATCAATGACACAAAATAAAACCAGTTATGAGCTTAGTGGTGGAAACAAGTCACCCCTTTACAATAAAAAAGTTTGCTAACTAGAAGGTTCGTATACAGGCATATATGGACGCTATTGATGAAGATTTGTTTGATGCAGTAATTAGTGGGCCTTATGTACTAACAAAGCTCACAACAACAATAGATGATCCAAACAAGGTGACAGTAAAGCAAAGAGCAGAGTGGACGAATATGGAGAAAAAATTAGTGCAGCTGGATAAGAGGGCCAAAAACATCTTGTTCATGGCTCTAAAAGATGAGTTATTCGAGAATGTCGTCAACTGCGAAACAGTTAAGGAGGCCTGGGAAGCCTTGTTGGTTATGCATGAAGGTATCAAAGAAGTCAGGGAGAATAAGCAATCCTTGTTAACCCAGTAATATGAAATGTTCTCTCACGTGCTAGTGGAGAACATAATAGCTACATATGAGAGATTTAATGTGCTACTCAACTCTCTAAGAGCTTTTGGGAAGGTCTAACCAAACAAAGACCTCAACATCAAGTTTATGAGGGCATTGCCTAGCAAGTGGAATCCAAAACCACTGTTATCCGAGAGGCAAAGAATCTGTACGAGATGACAATGCAGATGATCTATGGCAATCTCCTTACTTACAAGTTGGAGCTAAACCAGCGGGCAAAGACTATCTTAAAAGGCAAGAAGAAAGACGAATTACGTTCAAAGTGTCAGAAGCAACTTCCAAAGCCCCAGTCGAAGCAAATTCTAATGATGATGGTGAAAACGATGATAAAGATATTGAGTTACTGGCCAGAAGATTGAGAAAATTCATGTGAAAAGGCCAAAGTAGTAGGCCAAGAAAGTATTCCAACAACAACCGAGATCATGTTAAGGACATGTGCTATAACTGTAAGAAGCCAGGTCGTTATATTGCAGAGTGCATCAAGCCCCTGCTAGAAGAGCTGAATAAGGACAAGAAGAAGTCAACTCCAAAGAAAGTTCAAAGGTTATAAGAAGTTCCAGAAGAAAGACAAAGGCCTTGTAGCTGAAGGATCGTGGAGTGATTCGGAGAATCACTTGAGCTCTGAGTCAAGTGAAGATGAAGAACCTCATATGGCCAATATGTGTTTAATGGCCATAGAAGCAGACAACGGCAACACCACTGATCGTCAAGTAATTGACATCAGTGAGGTATTGACTTCAACTCTCCTGATGCTGATATTGATGATCTAAAAATTATTTTGCATGATATAACCTCAGATTTGCATAAATATATGAAATGGTTCATGGTTCTATCGAAGGACCATTCTCTCCTTTAAGGGGAGAAAAAGAAGGTTCAAGTAGAATTATAAACAGTTCTACGAAGTGCTTCCTCTTTCTCCAACCTTGAAGCTGAGAATGAGAGATTGAGACAAATAGCTGAACGTAATGCACAGTGAAAGTCAACTTTAGTTTTTAAAATCGAGGAACTAGAGAAGACGATCTCTACGTGGAATAAGTCTTCGTCGTCAATGGACTCCCTGATCACAAGTCAGAAAGTAGTCTCCGATCGATCAAGTTTGGGATTTGGGGATTCTTCCTCAGATCTATGTGTGGATAAATTACTGGAGATTAACAACAACAGTGCTTCTACCCCCATAGAGGCATTGTGTTCGTGAAATCCACAGAGGTTGTAGAGCCGCGTATTCCAAGCTGCCCAATCTCTGTTGATCAAATTGTCAACAAGAAGATTACAAAGAAGCTCTTCAACAATTGGAAGAGGAATCCAATTGAAATCTTCCGATCCAAGCAGTCCGAGGGAAGTGAGAAAACCCTCAATAAGGTACAAAAGCCCGTAACGACCAAGTTGAAGAGGAAGGTCGGGGAGATAGAGGAAGAAACCTCTCAGGGTTCTGTAGCCCCACAAGTTCCTACATCATTGACTTCAACAGCAAAAAAGCCGCCTCAAAAGAAATTGAAGAAAAATAAGGTTGGTAATTTGAAGGGAAAAACAAAAGTTAGTGATAATCAGTCTGTTGATTTAGATGATTCAGAGGAATTAAAAGGAAGAAATGAGATTCTTAAAGACTCTCAGGACAAGGCTAATGTTTTTGAGATGAGGGATAATGTCTCTTTTTTAGCTAGTAAAGAAAAAGGGATGGAAAGACAAGTGCTTAAGGAAGGCAATAGTTCAGTCTCCTCCCAAGACTGTCATAGAACAAGCTGAAGAGTCGTAGAAGAGATTGATCGAAGGGACACTGAAGTAGCTGCTAAGGAAGGTTTATCCCTTGCTGAATGGGATAGAAAGCAAATAAAGAAAGGAAGATCAGCCAAAATGGCCAAGTTCGGCAGACTTGTTTAAATTGAAGATTCTAAATCTGCCGAGCCGATCGTAGAGCCTCCCAGCTCTCCGATCGTAGAACGAATTGAGGCAGCGGATGATGCTAACATGGCTGGGACGGCTTTAGAGCCAGAGCCAATAGCTGATGATGAGATGGCTAGGATGACCTCAGAGCTAGAGCCAATTGAAGGTGATGAGACGACTGGATGGCTAACATGTCGGAGCCACAAGAAGATGATGAAGAACCAGTTGTGAAGGTATTTAAACTGGAGCCAAAGAAGAAGAAACTAATAAAGATGATTGAGAATATGGTGAAGAAGGCAGAGAAAAAGAAAAAGAAAAAGAATACCCCAGAATTAGCCTCATCAATCGAAGCTATTTCCGAGGGGGAGTTACAAGATCCACAACCTAGCTCTTCCGATGATTCATTGGTGCTTACAAAAATCATTGAATATGTTGTCCAAGATATCGGAAGAGAGGCAAACCCATATGTTATTAAGTCAGAAGATCTTTCATCTGAAGGGGAATAACCAGAGGCTTCACATAGAGCCCCCTCAAAATATATAGGGACAGACGCAGGGCATATACGCGTAGTATTTATGGGCGAATATCTATACAAAAGGACGGATGCAGCTTTTAGCATACCTTGGCAACTACCCAGACAGCCGCCGGAAAAATCCCAAAGAGAGTCCTAGTTATGCCTCGGCAGTAGCTGGAAAATGCAGAGGGGCAGGGCAGCTGCGGGGAAGAAGGGGAGAAGAAAAGGGCTGAGAGTTTTAATTTTTTTTAAAACCCTTGACCAAAATGACGTTGATGTGATGCGGGTATTAAGAGCTAGAAATAAGGGAAGATTACCATAGTATTGCAACGAGTATCAATCTCAGGTAACTAAAATTGTTTCAATTTATTTTTCGAGTATGTTCATTTTTGAGTGAAATTTTGGGCTAAAAATGGGTTTCATGTTATAATTGGTAATTGATCAAATTAGCATGTAATTGGTTGGGTACTTAGGTAATTGATATAATTACTGTGTTATGTGTGAATAGCAATATAATTAATATGCTATGCGAATTTGTTGTGAATTATGTTAGAAATTATATAATTAGATTAAAACTATGTGATTTCTTGTTATGAACCGAAGGTATGAACTAATAAGGTTTATATATATGCTTTATGATTGAAATCTATTGTGGTATGGACTGTTATGGCTGGAAATAAAGTAGAGGAGATAGGTTGGTTGCGTGGTGTTATAAGGAGGCTTAAATGACTAATGAGAGGTTAACACAACCAAATGGCTATGGCTTGAGAGTCTCAAAACAGTGCACACCAAGTGCTTGATAAAAGTCTTCAATGAACTGTTTTGATTAAAAACCAAATATTAGACAAAACTAAAGCTTGGGTTGAACATATATATCATATATGATGCTAAACAAAGAATTTTGACATATCAAATGGAAATGAAAAGCAATTTCAAGCTAAAACAAAAGGTTGGAATTTAGTATGTCAAGCTACTTTTGCACATTGTTTTGGGCAGCTTGAAGAACCCAAAGAAAAGGCCTAATATTTTTATTAAATAGGTTGCTATAATATCTAAATCATATTGAAAATTTGGTACAAACGAAATGGTGGATCAAAAGTTATAAAATTTCCAAGTTAGGAGCTGGGAAGGGGAGAGGCCTGGCTGGACTGCTGCAGACAACACCCAATAATACTAGTCTCGTTAAAGTTTTTCCCCTACAGAAAAAATTTCCGGATCCGTCCCTGTTTATACGACTACAATTCGAGCTTAGAAATAGACAAAATGACTAATATCTATGATAGTGATAGTGACTTATTGTTCTATTTCTTTCTTGTCATGCCCTTGGTGAGAGCAATAACGCATGGAGATATGAGCTTCATCACTTTGAACTACTCACAGTTTTCAAATGTCAAATTATTATCTCAGAATTTTTCAAGGGTTCTCAATTACACCTCGAAAACAATCTGCAACGATGAATCTTCATCAGGTATATACAATAAAGTTACATTCATCTCTGATTTTTTATTCTTTAATACTCAGTCTCCTCCTTGCAATGAAGTAGTCGAGGAGTTTCACACTATGATTACTGAACAAGCTTCTAGTCAAATATCTCAATCCCCAATCGTGGAGTCCTAAAACCCCACGATCGATGTACAAAACACTAACTCTCCGATCGTAGAGTCCCAACACCCTACGATCGCTATACAAACTACTGACTCCCCGATCGTAGAGTCTCAAAACCCCACGATCGATGTATAAAACACTAACTCTCCGATCGTAAAGTCCCAACAATCTACGATTGCAATACAAACTATTGACTCCCCGATCGTAGAGTCTCAAAACACTACGATTGATGTACAAAATACTAACTCTCCTATACACACATCTCCTGTTCATATACATTTTAACTCACCATCTCCTATTCTTTAATCGTAGAGTCTCAAAACCCTACAATTGAAACCCATACTTCTGTAAATATTATACATATAGATATACCTTCAACTTCTTATACCCATACAGATATACCTTCCTCCTCTAATGCTCAAAGTTTTGATTTTACCTTTGCTCATTCTTTATTCAATTCATTATACCGGGAAAATAAGGAAGGTACTAAAACTATAATGAAGCAAATTCTAGAAAGAGTCTCAATAGTGTCGTCCAAGGCTCAGATGGAAAGAATGCTAAACATTATTGTTGATAAATACAAAAAAGACATTCATGAAACGGCTATTAGGATTTAAAAAGGACTAGCTCACAGTGTCGAGACCGCCTTCAAAGTCCCTTGCAAAATGTCAAAGGAGTTTGGCAAGAAGATGAAAGAAATGTTTCAAACCATTGCTGAAAATCTCCAAAAGAGGGACGAGATCTTCTTCAAACAAATTGCAGACCACAAAGCCGTTGTACTCTATCTTCAATCAACCAATGCAGAATCTATCAAGTTTCTCTCTGACAAGGTGTTCTCCTTAAGCCTGTCTCTACTAGAATTCAAAGGCATGGTAATGCAATCAATAGAACGTACATGCAATGCTATGACTCTTGTTCATCATCAATGAGAATAAGCTGATGCTAGACAACAAGAAGCCATAGACGATATTGTCATGTCATTATCAAATAGGGGGAGATTGTTAGGATAATTACATATTTTGATTTGATGATGATGAGATAGTATATGAGATAATGTATATTTGTAACCAATAGCTTTTGTGAAGCCCTTAAATGAGAAATTAATGTACAAGAACTTAGAATAGAAGATCAAACTTGTTAAGTTGATCTATTGAGCTGAACAAATGTATAGATTATAGGACTGAATCAATCGTATAGTTGATTAAACGATCATAAAGCTGCGTTGAGAAATTGTAAAGCTTATTGAAGATCGCAGAGTCAGCCAATTTATCATAGAACATTTAGTTCAAGATTGCAGAGTCTGCCAGGAAATCATAAAGCTAAATCAAGATTGCAGAGTCTGCAGAAAAATTATAGAGTCTGTCGAAGGATTGTAAAGCTCATTGAATATCGTAAGGCAAGACAAAGATCATAGAGTAAGCAAATCGTAGAGTTTACAAATCGTAGAATCAGCCAAGCCAAATACTCTACAATCTCCATAAAACTCTACGATCAGGCAAATCATAGAGTATGTCAGGTTTGACATTGGACTGACATTGAGAAGACTTATGAAGTGAAGATTTCGAGATGGTTGCTGATTATCCTAAGTTTAAAATGAAGATCAAATCGAGTTGTGTCTAATAGCTAGTTTGGCAATGTGACATCACCCACGTGGTTGGGACTGCAGAATTCTGGTGTGACCTATCCGAGCTGAAAGTAAGCTGACACATTCTCTCTAAAAGTCAACAATCAGATATCTTCTGGGATCGGAGCATTAAATGAGCAACGACAACTTTTCAACGAGAAAATCTCGAGGTTATCTATAAAAGGCCGCGAAGGTTCAATCCAACAGGACATATAACGAATTATAAGCTAAATCACTGCTCAAATCTAAAGAACTTCACTCTACGAAATAGAACGACTTGTTCTGCTACTAAGTTCTTCAGAAGCTAAGTTTAACGCAACTTAGTACCACCTCAGAAAATCACTTCATCTCTTGTGATTCACTAGTCTTAGTGACCTGTTGGTACCAAGTCTAAGTGACTTGAAGAGTTCTTAATGACCCTTTGTCTTAATGGAGTTTTTATTAGAAGGTCCAGGTCTTCCAACTAGGAAAAGGACCTTCATATACATTTTTGACACATGTACAATAATTACTTTTTTAACCAATAGCCCATAACATGTGGGGGCCAATTTGTATTAATTATATATAACCATTACACGTGTCAAAAATGTATAGGAAGGTCCTAGGAGGTCCAGGACCTCCTAATAAAAATTCGTCTTAATGACATCTGCTAAGTCTGAGTGACTTAAAGGAATCTTAGTGATTCATCATTGTAATAGATCTTAGTGATCGCCCGGCATCCTTAGTAGATTTCCTACTTGTGAAGTAGAATAGTGGATTAGGAGTTATTTGTGCTCCGAACCACTTAAAAATTCCATGTATCATTTACTTTCTTGCACTTATCTTTTATATCCTTTTGTGACTTAATTCCACAAGTGAACTAAATTCAGAGTTAAGATTTTCTTTAAATCTTTGAAGGGATTTTTCAAACTAATATTCCATTGTGCATAAATAAATCTGTTTAATTTATAATCTGGTAATATGTAACATCCCTTTCCCGAATAGGAAAGGGAGGTCACATCCAAAGCACAATGACCCTCAAAATAAGTAAACAGAGCACTAATAACTTCAAAATATTTAATAATTGATAATCCATTAATGTCGAATTAAATACAATTTTCCAAAAAATGATAGAATAATCGAAACTTAAAATTAAATAAACATATTCGGTCAAAGGTAGCTCTCTTCACACGAAATAGGCTCAAGAATCACTTGATTCGGAGTTAATATGACTGAGTTATGAATTTTCAAAATTATGGCTGAAAGTATTTGTGAGAATTGAATAGGTTGCGATTTCCATCAATTTTAGGCCTGAAGATGATGTCAAATAACTCATCTTCCTCTTTAGAATTGTAGAGAGCGAACAACTGAAAAAAATAAGCTTTGGATTCACTCAATTCTGATATCGGATGAATTAATTATGATTTTTCTAATGAGCTACAGTGTGTATAAGTATTCTACTCGGAAATTCAACTAATCAAATTAGAATAGGATTAGAGTTACATCTCCACTCTTTAAATATAAATATGAAACAATATGAGAGTTACTAAAACCCTAATGGACTCCTCAATTTTAATTAATCAATTATTTAATTATATATCTACTAAAATAAATTAACTTTCCAAACGAAACAAGAAAAAAAATTAAAATTAGTAACTTACCTTTTCCAATTCAATTACAGTTTTATAAAATAAAATCAATTATTATTTAATTATTAATAAAAATCTGGGTTATTACATAATACTTCCTTAAAAAGAAAAAGTTCTAAAGGATCTATTCAACCCCCTTCTAGATCTCTTAATGCTTCAGGAAACAACAAAGATTTAATAAAATATAGTACAAATAAAATCTTTTTTAAAACTATTTTAGAAACTAGCTCGTGTTTCACACGGGTCGTAAGCTTGCATAAAATAAACAAACTAAGATATATATATTCAAAATAATCCCAGCAAAAAAATGATCTTTTTAGATAACATATATTAAATAGATTAATTTTATATATGTGCATAAATTGTACATGTACTAACAATTGTGCACAAATATTATTATCATATTTATTAAATAGTAAACAAACTGTACAAACTATGCAAAAACACTATTACCCCATTATTTGAGTATCTTAAAATGTTCAAGATTTTTGGTGTCTATCCGAATCCGATGAAAAAAATGAGATCACTTCTTATGGGCTCGTTGAGAATAATTCTGATTTAATTCATGACCTATAAAAATAGAAGGCACTCTAGCGGGATCCTCGCAGATAGAAAAAAAATACATAAATTATACATTTACAAACAATTGTGTACAAATATTAGTATCTCATTTATTAAATAGTAACAAACTAAAGTAATTCAACGTGTACAAACTATGCGAAAACACTATTACCCCATCATTTGAGTGTCTAAAAATTGATGTAAAAGTTAATAAACTTTATCAATAATTACACCATATTTTATGTACAATTATATTGTTATTACTATTTTACTTAGTCATTTTAAATTCCATTAACAAAATAATCATATTAGGTGCACCAACAATAGACCCATCCGTATTGAAGGGACTAAAAAGTAAACTATAATTTAAAAAGATGTTGTAATAAAAGTTAGTAATCGGTTAAGACTATATTTAATTGCGATTTTTTTTATTAAAAAGAGAAAAGAAATGGAAATGAAAGAAATTTAAGGAAAAGATTGAAGTCCCTTGTTTGTAATTTTTTTAGGGGAGAAAAGAAAAGACAATGAGAGAAATTTTTAACAAATTTTCTTCCAAAAGTTTTTTTTTTTTCAAAATTAGAAAGATTTGGAAAGAAATTTATCAAAACTTAAATGACATATTAAAATACTAAAAATATTCTTACAATGATTTCTCAAATATAATATCATAACGGTAAAATATTAATGTACTTTTTACGTTAAATTTTCTTCCAAATTCATAAGCACATAAAAAGAAAGTAAATTTATTTTCTTTCCCTCTCTTTTCTGTCATAAATTTTAAATTTTTTTCTTTTCTTCACTTTCCAAACTCATAAACATAGTGTAAGTGAAAATTGACATTCAACATGTACTTTGTAATCATTTTTTCATAAAATTGTTTTACAATATTAAAAGGATAATTTACATTTGAAAATTGACTTTATTAATAATTTTTTATCGTTCTTAGTGCTACATAATTGGTGATAGACGTATTACATTTGATTTAGTACTCAAGTTTTAAATTAATGTGGTATTTTTACCACACTTTAAAAGTATAACTACTTAATTTAGTTAATTGAATTTCTGTGCATATCTTTTATTTTTAACTACTTTTAATTTAAAGTTTAATTAAAATTTCTTAAATATAAAAGTGTAGATGAAATTGTTTAATTATAATTTTATGTGCACAAACCGTCATGAACAAATTATAGTATTAATCCATGTATACAAAAAGATAATATAAAAAGTTAATAAAATTTATCAATAATTTAAATGACAGAACTCATATACTATTTCCTTTTATTTTTGCACAACTTGTGCACATACAATTATATTTTCTTAACAATTATCAACTTTTTTCATGTTAAATAATATATTTGGAATCTATGTATGATTTTCAAATTTTGTGTCAACTTAAAATCCATCGTACAACTCTTCAACCAAGCACACCTTAGTATTGCATATAAAGAAAAAATTTGTTTGACAACGCAAGTCTTAAAATTGAATTTGAACGCAAAATTTTAACTAATTTTAATTTAATAAAATTGCAAATGTATTTTTAAATTTAATTCTAAAATTTAAGAATTCTAAGTGCGTCACAAAAATACATTAAAATAAGAATGTTAAAGATAACTATAGTAGTAAAATATGGATGAAAAAAAAATTGAAAAGTCAAGTGAATGATGGAAAAGTAGCCGATAGAAGCTTTCTCCAGCCTTTTTCATATTAAAAGGATCAAAATATATATTCTTTTTGTGCTTTAACTTTACTAATATTTACACTCGTGCAGAGCATAAAATCTTGTTATAGAATTGTTACATAATTTGTACTCCTCTATTTTATAACAATAGTTATTTTTATTTCATGCACACAGATTAAAAAAAAAATATTTAATATTATTCATTATTAATTAAAATTTGTATAAAATTTTATCACTATTTTTTATAGAAAGTTGAGAACTACTAATATAAGAGAGAGAATTTCTTGTGAGATGAAAAATTTCAAGGGTAATATAAGAAAGTAAATAATTTATTCTCCTAAAAATATATAAATGACAAATAAATTAGAACAATTCCCCCCCCCCCCAAAGTCTAATATTATGGAATAGATGGAGTATTATTCTTTGCAAATACTTTACTAAATAGAGAAATTGATATTTGTTTATAGAATTGTTACATAATTTGTACTTCCTCTATTTCATAATAATAGTTATTTTAGTTTCATGCATACGGATTAAGAAAGTCATTTAATATTATCCATTGATAATTAAAATTTGTGTAAAATTTTATCACTACCCTTCATAGAAAGTTGAGAACGACTAATATAAGAGAAATAATTTCTTGTAAGATGAGAGATTCCAAGAGTAATATAAAAAAGTAAATAATTTATTCTCCTAAAAAGGTACAAACAATAAGTAAATTAAAATATTGTTTTCCCCAAAAAATCTACTATTATGGAACAGATGGAGTATTATTTTTTACAAATACTTTACTAAATAGAGAAATTGATATTTGTTTTATTAAACTTAATAATTTTTTCATATGAATAGTAACCGTATTATCATAATAATAGTAATAGCTAGATTTTTATATTAGTCAAGTTGATTTTTATATTATAATAGTATACTAAAAAGCCTATACTATTATTTAACTAATAATATATATATATATATATATATATATATACACACACACACACACACACACACACTCTTTTACAAAAGAGTCCTATTTATAATTTTATGAATATTGAGAATATAATTTTGTTCTATGAATATCTCTAAAAATAATAAATTATTATTTTAGTACTGTAATATGATAATGAATTTATGCTAACAAAACTTTAGTATAGTATACCATTTTATATTGAAAAAACTAAAAAATGAACTCTTTTAGTGTAATAATTTTTTTTTTTATCAAATACGACTCTTTTTGTGAAATAAATGAAGTAATAAGTATGAACAAGTTAAAAATTTTACACCAATAATTTATTAAATTATAAATTCAAAAACTCAGTATTAATACTCCATTCTTCTCTTTTTATTTATCTTTTAGAAAGAATTTTTTTTTATTTGTCGTTTGTAGATTTAAAAAAAAATATTAAATGCTTAATGTCCCATATTATCCTTTATAATTAAAAACTAATTTATTTTTCTCTCATCTTTTTAATAAATTTTATAATATTAATATTAAAATTTTATGTTTAATTTAATTAACTATACAAAATATTAATTATATTTTTTTAATTTATGTGTATATCCTTCAAAAAGAACAGAGACGAGGGAGTAATTGATTGGCAGGCAGTTCATACATAAAAGTGAGGGTTTTTACGGTATCCCAGAAATATTTTCCCGCCCTCGGGTACACGTTCCAAGATCCAGTCAACCACAAATGACCCTACGTCATCCAAGGCACGTGTGGGCTCACAATCGCAAGTACAACTGTACAACTGATGAGTATGTGTTAGAACCTCTTCCGGCACGTGCCAGGTCCTCACTTTATTTTCATTTTTAACCTTTTAAGTTATGACAATTACCGTATACTTTTTTCGTTTTGAATTATAAAATTAATATTAATTTTTTTATTTTAAAAAATTAATGTTAAGTAATTTTAAATTACTATAAATTTATTTAATTTATATTAATATAATTATAAATATTATTTTTAAAATTTAAATAAATCATATTAATTTTAAATTTAAAAAATATCTCTAATTGACTTTAAAAAAATTAATATTAATTTTATAATTTGGAACCGAGAAAATGTTAAATTTGATTAGATTATAAGAGTGATCTATTATATATATATATATATATATATATATATATATATATATATATTAAAAAATCAATATTAATATTTATTCAAGTTAATATTTTATAGATTTTTAATGTATATATGAATAATGCTAAAATTATAACACATTATTAATAAATATTATATTGAATAAAATTATGTTTATTTTGATAATATATCATAATTTTAAGATTACTTTTATATATATTGTCTTTATATTAAATTTAAACTCTATTTATTTATGTAATTAATAATAGCTATTCATAAATTTACAATACACTCCTATATCATTTTTTATTTTATTTTTTCTAAACGTCAAACTCAAACCTCACCTACAAGACGAGCTTGCCCGACAAATCACGTGACCCCAAAATCTCTTTATCTTGCTTTATTTCCTTTGTGTTTGTTACGTCTCGTCCCAAAAATAAAGAGCCATTTGACTTTTTCTATTCGTGTTACATCTTTTTTTTATAGTCTTCTCTAAAAAATAAAACACTTTTTAGAATTCTACTACCAAAGCTTAAATTGGAAGTTTTGTTATTATAATTTTATTTAAATATAAAAAACTGGGATTTAATAGTTATTGACAAAATATATAAAGAGAGCACTATTTTCACATATGTTTTTAATATTTTTATATAATTTTCTTTTACATGAAAGTGAGATCTACTTTATTCTTATTAGGGGTGAGCATGGTGCGGCGGTTTGGTGCGGTTTGAAGCTCAAACCACACCCGAAACCGCTTAGGTGTGGTTTCACAAATTCAAAACCGCACATGAAACCGCATGGTGCGGTTTGGTGTGGTTTTAAAATGTGCGGTGCGGTTTCATTTGGTGCGGTTTCGGTTACAAAATCAATTGAGACAACAAATTTTTATACAATTTAAATTATAACCCATGAACATATCTTCCTGCAATTACACATGAATTTGTATTAATTGTCAATTTGTCATTATATTATTTATAATTCATGAACATATCTATTAACTTAATTGGAAATTAATAAAGAATAAACTGTTAACTTAGTTACAAAACAGTTTTACATAAAATTTTACCATTACTAACCAATAAAATTGAATTGACAAGGAAAAGAACAATAAATTTAATAACACATATCACAATTAGAACTTTTTAATTCAAAAAAGAATATCAATTAGGCATTCTGCATTCATTACATTATATACAATGATATAAAGTATACTACATAATAATATGCATTATGTGTGTGTGTGTGTGTGTGTGTATATATATATATATATATATATATATATATATATATATATATATATATATATATATATAGTGAAGTTAGACAGAGAAGACATTTCTTCTTCTTGACATGATTTGATGTTTGACACTATCACTATGCATTGCAGTAACCTTTACTTTGGTTTAGAGAATTAGATATTTAGATTAGAATGAATGTTTTTCTTTTGTCCCACCAAGTTCAACTCTTTTATTAATCTACTACTTTGAGTTTATTAACTTATAAATTCTGCCCCATTGAGTTTACCTATATAAAAAAAAAGTGAGCATAGACTGTTATTTGCCCCTGCATACATACATACACACACATGGTGCGGTTTCGATTTTGACCAGTAACCAAAATCGAACCGTAAATTTGGTTTTTATCCCACCTAAAACCACAACATATGCCGGAACCGTTGGTGCGATTTTAATTTGTGCGATTTTTGGTGCGATTTCGGAGGCGATTTGGTTACTTGCTCAACCCTAATTCTTATGTAAAAAAAAATTATATGAAAATATCAAAAATACAAATGAATATATCAATTCTCAAAATATGATTGAGTTGTCTAATACTTCATACACATATACACAAATATAAAATAATGGAGTACAATTATATATCTACAAAGTACAATAAATTAGTATACTCTAGAGAAATTTTAGATATATCCTAAACAAACTTATAAAATAGAGAAAACTGGATATAAGATATGTAACATATCCTTCTCGAATAGAAAAAGGGAGGTCACGTGTAAAGCACAACGAACTTTAAAATAATTAATAACTTCAAAATATTTAATAGTTGATAATCCATAAATGTCGAATTAAATACAATTCTCCAAATATCTACAGAATAATCATAATTTATCAAAATTTAAAATCAAATAAACCTATTAGGTCAAAGGCAACTAACTCTCTTCACACGAAATCTTAAACCGCCCCTACAAACCTGTTGAAAGAAAAACACAACATGAGCTAAATTCCTAGTATGGATAAAGATATACAAAAAAAACACAATTGAAATACGGAATCAACTAAACAAAATATTGAGTAAGACCACAGGCATAAATACCGACAATAATATAATCTCCAAGGTCTGAATAGAATATATTTGAATTAACAGAATTAACGAAACAAACAGAAGGCTGACTCAAAGTGGCTAAATGGTTATTTCATACCGAGCTCAAAACAAAACAGAGCCTTGCTACACAAACAAGTCAAAATAATGTCACACAGACAAATCATACATTGGATCGCAAATCCAAATGCATGTAAATCGGAATGTGTGTCTAGCATAAATATCACCAATCTGTAAAAACATAACAGAAACTATACGCATCCTGTACAAACATATCAAATGGTCAAAGCTCACACCTAGAGCAATATACAAAAGGATACGTCGTGGACTAATTATACTGCCATAGAAAGTGTCATGCTACGGTGTTAATAGAACATATCTATGGTACCTCCATATATGGTTATAACTCAGGTATACCCTACGGTATATTCTAACAAAAATATGATGTCATAACACATGTGACATAATATCAACAAAAGGGTTCTAAACGTACATGTTGAACCAAATCAAATCATAGACATAATACATCCAAAATAATGTAACAATATTAACCGTTCTACAAAGATCAATAAAGTTCTATGTGTGAAGAACAAATTCAAAATATTACAAAATATGAAGTTCAGAACATCTAGACCAAACCAAAGCAAAATAAGAATTTGATTAGAAACGAAATAATTAAGCGAGTACCCAAATTCTTAACGATTAGCAAAACAAACAGCTCAACATAATGAGAGTATTGCTGAAAAACTATGAAATTTGTACAAATTATAATAGAAAGAAAGAAATTCAAATTATAGAATAAAGTCAAGGTATCAAAGATCAAATTTTTATTCAAGAATGTTAACACAAATATAAGAAAAAACTAATGAATGATGAGATGTTACGAGATATATAGAATCAATAATCAGATGAGTGGAGTACGAAATCCGTACCTAATACTCAAAATCACTTTATAACACACTTCACAAAATCCTACCCTCAAATGCCAACGATATCAAATACGAAATGTTATTCACCACCTAAACATATTCACCTCGAATTAAATATAATCCAAGCTAATAATTTCAAAATAATTCAAAATCCATTCAAGGTGCTTTTAATTATCTCTTTAGATCACTATTAATACTTCAAAACTTAAAAGTCAATAACAAAACTTAAGAAATCTTAAAACCGTGATATGACAATTTATTCTTAAAATGCCAATCCATTATTTTGGTCTTATCACTATTAATTAAAACTTATTTATCAAATTAATTAATTTTAACAAAAACTAGGCTTCAAATACTCCAATTTAACCTCAAGAATTACCCAAATCAAATTTAAAATCATTAACTTATACGTTTTTAAACATTAGAACTCACTGCTAAAAATCTGCTTGAAAAATCTCAGACCAGACACTTCTTAAACTTCATAATAAATCATACGTTAATCTTTAGCGCTTCAAAATTGGCGAACATATTCTCGGCTTATATATATAAAACATATCCAAAAATTATAACGATCCAATGGTCGGATTAGGAGATATAACCCATGCAATATACCTTAAAATATAGAAACTGATTTTTAGATTTTAACGTTTACATTCAATCAAATTATATTCCTTAATATTAATTTATCTCCTCTTTTCGATTATCATAATATCTAATTCCATATCTATATTTTATTTAAATATAATCTTTAATTTTAAAAAATCCTTCAAAACTAAACTTAAAATTAAAATATAAAATAATATTTACCTTCCTTGTTCGCATTTCTTTAATACGCAACAGTAAAGAATTTGACTTTTGGGTCTTCTAGATTCTTCAAAATCTCTTCATATCTTCACGAAAATTATAACTCTCGAAAAGATACACGAAATAGGCTCAAGAATCACTCGATTCAGTGTTAATATGACTGAGTTATAAATTTTCAAAACTATGGTTGATTTTTCTCAATTTTGAGAAGAAAACTTTTAACCAATATCCACTTGGTCCATTATGTTGTGTTTGTGAGTTTGGAAGAATGTGATGAGAAAAGAAAGTACAGTAGAACCTCTATAAATTAATATTGTTGGAACTGAATTTTTTTTATTAATTTAGAGAGTTATTATTTAATCGATAAATTAATAATTTATTAATTTAAAGAGTGTTTTTCTATTCGGCGAACATAAATTTAATTACATTAAAATTATTGCACTTTATTGATGTTTATATCATACTTTTTTTGATGCAATGTATAATACTTATTAAATTAATAGGGAACTGATATTTTCACAACAAAAGTGTCGCTATAGATGTATAACGACAGTGAAAACCGTCGCTATAGGATCTATAACGACACTTTTGTTGTGAAAATATCATTTTCTGTTGTGAAAATAGCGGTTCCCAATTAATATAATAATAGAATTCATTGTAAGTGATATTAATTATTTTTAATAATTAAATAATGTTCATTGTATCCACTTTTCAAATTACATTCACATTTTATTTCAAAAAAAAATTTATATTCACATTAAGTTTAATTAATTTGTATATATAAGTTCATTGTACTAGAATTTAATACATTTCATGTATGATGATAAAGAGAACTATAATATAAACATCAACAAAAATTCTTCAAATCATATTTAACAATAACGTGAAAGGAAGCACTCATAGCGTCAACAACTCTTCAAAAGTTTTTATTACAATTCGAGAATGCAACACCTAAACTTTTGGACGCAATAAGAAAAATTAAGGATGAAGTTTAATTAGATTTGAATTTCAAGACAAAACAAACGAGAATAGAATCATATTTTACAAGATTACCCTAGATATATTTGTAATTTAAAAGAATTATGAAATTATGATTTTGATGGGATCATATATTTATATAAGGGTCTTTTTAAAAATTATTGTTTTATTATTTTATCGAAATTATTAATTTATCCCATTAGCCCAAGTCGGGACTGGGAAAAATATTATTTTAGAGAGATTATTAATTTATCGAGTATTAATTTATAGAGGTTCTACTGTATATGAGGGGAATGAATGAGAATAGATGATAATGGATTATAATTTTCCCTTATCGTGTTTGTAAGTTTTAGAAAGGAAGGGAAGATATGAGATTTTAATTATATTTTTCCTTGTTTGTTAGTTTAGAAGGAGGGAAGGAAAAATATTTTTATTTTTAAACAACATTATTACCCTTACATATTAATATAATAAATGACATGATTTATTTTGAAAGGTTATTTTAGGTAATATAAAATATATAATTTTCTCATCCTTTCCCATCCCTCCAAATCCTCCCACTTTTTGAGAAAAAATTTTGAGTTAAAAATGAAATCAACTTTACTTTCAAATCCCTTCCATTTCTTCTTAAAAAAATTCACAAATATAAGATTTGGAGGGATTTTAATTATTTTTCCTTCCTTTCCCTTCCCTTTCCCTAAAAAAAAACTTACAAACACAATATTAGTATGACTCACTTCTATCTTTATAGAGATGACGACAGCAGAGCGATGAAGACAGTAAGTTATCCCTTCTCCCTGTGTTAGGATAAATTAGTGTAATAGATTAGGACATTCAAAAAAAGAAAAGAAAACTTTTAAAAGAAAGTTAAGAAAAACATAAAGAAAGTGAGGCATGTTTTCCTTAATTTTTTTTTCTCTTCCCTTATATAAAAAACCTCCAAGACACCCACCGAATTTCGTTTTCTCTAATTTTCTTCTCTATTTTAAATTCTTAGACAGGGCGTAATACATGCACCTCCAAATTCTTTCTCTTTCTTCTCTATCGTTCTCCCAATTTTTTATTTTTATAAGCTACTATTTCTTATATTCTTATGTCGTTGACTATTATTTCATTAATTTTTTTAACTTGTTTGATATACAAATAATATAACAAAAGTTATTACAGGAAATGAAATAGAACATATTATTGGAAAATATCAAAATAGAAATTAGAACATTTATTTTGGTTTGGAGGGAGTACTATATTCTGATAATGGCCCATATCTACATATGATGAATGGATCAGCTGGACAAAATTGCATTTGAAGCCCATTCAGGATGGCCCAAGCATAATTAGCCTAGGTTGGGGAGTTTCCACAAGCCCCAGTATATTAAGGTTACCGGTAAGTAGTAAACTTACTGCTTACTTGGAATTTGGAAATAGATTAAGGTAGTGTTTACTTGGAATTTGGAAATAGATTAAGGTAGTGTTCGATAAAATTAAGTAATTAAGATTTGAATGGTTAGTATAACGTAATAAATTAGATTATTTGAGTGAAATAACATTTGAACTTAAAAAATCGTTTGATAATTAAAAAGTATAAAACATCTAAATGACTTTTAAATTTAAAAATATCAATTTAAAATTTAAAATATCTCAATTTAACTTTTCAAAAATCAATAATGATCTTAAAATTTAGAATGGAGGAAGTACAATATTTATAGAGGCTTCATAGATTTAAATTTTTCCTTAAGAGACAGCTCTTAATAATTTGAATTTATATCTTTCTCTTACCGATGAAGAGACGATAAGAGGCAAACAAAATTTTACCAAACAACTTTACCTTCTTAACGAATCAGATATAAAACTGATAAGAGGTATTAAGAAGTAAATAAACACCACCTAAAGTTGAGACTGTTTCCCTACTTATCACTATCATTATTAGTATTTATGACATACACTATGTCTATGCAATCTTGAAACAATAAATAAAATATAAATAAGAGTTATAATACCATGATCCATAACATGGCTTATCCAAAAAATTATAAATAACCACTCCCCTCTCTCCCTTTATAATGTAGAATATTACTCCCTCCGTCTCAAATTAATTGCTCAGTTTTGACTTTTTAAAGTTAAATTGACCATTTTTAAAACTAATCTTTTTACTATTTTTGTTAAAATATAGGTGAAGAGATTATAACCAAAAGAAAGTATATACAATTTATTACTAACCCCAATTTTTATAATTTTAGAAATATATTTATATATTCAATTAACTTTCTTTTTGTTAAATATTCTTCAAAACTCTCTCAGCCGCCTCCAAGTCAATGATGTAACTTTGTCAGTGCTATTTCACTTGTTTTCTTTGTTGTGTTGTTTGTGTGAAAGTGATTTTAATTTCTAAATTTAACTTTCTCTCCCATCTCATTTTTTGAACTTATGCTATGGTTGCTTCCATATAACATTGGGGACCAAGACCATGGAAAATTAGTAACAAAGTGCATCTAAAAAGTTGTCCTCCCGCATGCGTTTATAGCGTTATGGACAAAATTTCAAAGAAGCTACCACAAAACCCTATGAAACATGAGTGAATCTAGATCACTTTTATGAAAACATTTACGCTGAATCCCTACGTATAAACGACGTTTAAAAAAGTTTTTTTTATCTTGTCTAAACGTTTAGTTATTATCCATATAAAATTAATTCTTTATTACATCGATTTTATGAATATTTTGAAGATCTACAATGTTTGAAATGAATTTGTTCATACGTATATTTTTTGTTGTTGTAATTTTAAATAAAATTTAGAGTATTTATATTTAATATATACTTTATATCGATTACATCGAGATATATATATATGGGTACCAATCCGTGACAACCGGTTGCCACGGACATTATTCCAGCAACCATAATCTCCACCGTTGATCTCGACATTGAATGACTAGGATTTGATTTTTTTTTCCCTGCCGCTACAGGCTGTAGTGGTGCCGCGTAAAAAAACAAAAAACTAGAAAGGCGCAGCGGTAGGGTCTTTGCCAATTGACCTATAGGTCTTAAGATTGAATCCCACATTTGACATAATTTTTTTTGCAAATCAACAAATATTCATATAAATTTATATATATATATATAAATATAAATATTTACAAACAAATATTCATTTATATTTATATATTTATAAACATATTTAGAGATAAATATAAATATATAAATATTTATATTTATATAAATATTTAAAGATGTGGGATTCGATCCTAGGACCTATGGGTCAATTGGCAAAGACCCTATCACTGCGGCATTCTAGTTTTTTATTTTTTTATACTGCCGCTACAACTTGTAGCGGCAAGCTGTGTAGCATATGGGTAAATGAGGGGCAAATGAGTAATTTCTCTTGCCGCTACAAGCTTTGGTACTGCCGCTACAACCTGTAGCGGCAGGGAAAAAAAATCAAATCCTAGCCATTCAATGTCGAGATCAATGGTGGAGATTATGGTTGCTGGAATAGTGTTTGTGGCAACCGGTTGCCACAGATTGGTACCCTATATATATATATAATAAAAAAATATTCATAAATAAGATCACCTAGGAAACGATTAGGTATTATCTCATTTTCACTCATATAAGCAATATGATTTTTGGTGTTTGTTGTCATTTTTACAATTTATTACTCCCTCCGTTCCAAATTAATTGCTCAATTTTGACCATTTTAAGTCAAATTGACTATTTTTAAAACTAATCTTTTTACTATTTTTGCTAACATATAGGTGAAGAGATTATAACCAAAAGAAAGTATATACAATTTATTACTAACTCCAATTTTTATAATTTTAGAAATATATTTATATATGCTTAATTATTAATTTTAAAAATAGTCAATTTGACTTTAAAAAGTCCTAAAAAAGCAATTAATTTGGGACGAAAAGAGTAGTTGTTTTTGTCGAATATACGAAAGCACAAATTTTTTCAACATATGAAAATTGAGAACTCAATAACATGAGAGATTAGGGTAAGGGTTGTCTCCATTTTGTTAAATGCAGTAGTTCTTTGAAAAAAAATACTGAAAAATCATATAACTATTTACTTTGTTTGATTATTTTGTCACAATACATTCCAAAACAAAATTTTATTCTTTTTTTTTCTATTATATTTTTTACAAGAACTTATACTGAATTAACTCAAACTTAGTATTGTATGTGGAATGCAAGAATTTGAGTCAAAATGGGTAAAAAAATTTCATTCTATTATTTTGATTTTCATTACATTAGAGAAAATATAATGTAATTCATTGTAATAGAATAACTGACTTTGTCGGTTGTACTATCATATTATATCGCTAATTCCACCCCACCGGCGCTACCATCAATTGTTGCTATCACCCAGTGACAGACAGAACCACATCATGGTCGGGGGTTGCCATGGTCCCAGCTGTATTTTTCAATCCTTTTATTTATATTCATATTTTTTTAAATGAAATTTCATTTATAATCCACTAAAAATGTGTATGTTTTATAAAATTCATTCTGAAATATAAGATTATTTTTGACTTTTTAAAAGTTAATATGAGATATTTTAAACTTCCAAGTAATTCATTTAACTTTTAATAACAAATAATCTAATAATTAGTAGTATTTTTTAATTAATTTATAGTTTTCATAATCATTTATCTAAAATTAATTGAATAATTTCAATTTAAAATTTGAGAATATCCCAAAATAATTTCAAGAAGTCAAAATTAAAACTGTATTTTAAAATAGATGGAATATTCCGCAATAATCACACGTATATATCATTTCTATTAAATATTTGTACTATTTCACAATTAATTAAATGGTTAATATAATATTTTGGCCCCTCCAGACATAAACTATTGATTCTATCACTTATATCGCCCCCGTCGTATACCACCTACGCCCTCACTCATTGTTATTGTCACACCACCACCACCCACTATTATTATTATCGCTCACCACCATCACCATCACCACACCACTATCACCAACACCCCTCACAACAGTCGCCACTACCATCCATTAATATTATTACATCGCAAAATATATATTTGTGAAATGTATTTGAGTCATTATATTCTTTTTTTTTTTATTATTTTATTCTTGATTGTATTCTTGAATTCAACAAAACATACACTTGTAATATAAAAAAATCATTACATTCCTTGGTGGCTTAGTCCATTTTATTCATGCCCCAATTTGTTATTTCAATTCAAATACAGGTCTAGGGGAGGGGCCAACTATCAAGAAGACAACTTAAGGAAGCCTACGAGAAACCCTAGTTAGTTTGTATATCAAAAAATCTAAATATTATCATGTTAAAATGCATTGAAAAGAAAATAAATTACTATTTAATGTTTAAGAATATTGGAATAATATGAGAAACTAAAATTTATTAATTTTTTCTTAAAACTTACCTAGAAAGATAAATAGCAATAAACATATATAAAAAGAAAAGTACAAAGCAGTAGTTTGAAGAATCAAAAGAATTCTGTTATGCATTGTAAATAATTTTTACCGAATTACAATTGCGATATACATCAATATATGAGATTGAATAAGATTATTAGGTTAACCCACCATATCAAATAAGTCATGTTATATATCGCGAAAGTTTTTAACCTAATTATAATTCTGCTATGTATTGTGAAAGTTTTTAACCTAATTATAATTGTGATCTATGTGCATGCATGAGATAAGTAAAATTAAAAATGACCTCACCCTAATTTATTCTATCTTGTCGCATAACCTTCCATGTTGTCACAATCCAATCTCGTCACATATTTGTAGACATGTATATATTTTTCATATTAAATACATGCTAAAATATTATCAACTATAATTATCCACGTAATTAATAATAAAAAAGTCGACATATAAAGTCAGAAGATAATACTCTATCTGTTCTAAAATTAGAGATATAATTTGACTTTGGGGTCAAACGACGACATATTAAACTTTAAATTGATGTGAATTTATTTAATTTTAGTTGATACAATTATTATAATTATATAGTATATAACAAAAACTATTAATCACAAAATTTATTTTATTCTAAACTTTTATAAGTCATACTAATTTTAAAATTTAATATGCCGTTATTTGTCCTCAAAAGTCAAATTGTATCTCTAATTTTAAGAACAAAGGGAATATCATTTTCCAAACCAAAATATTTACAACAATTGTATCTTTCATTCGGATTACAATATGCAAAATTTTATGAGAGTCAGACATATAAAATCGAAAGATAATATCATTTTCCAAACCAAAATATTTACCACAAATGTATCTTTCATTCGGATTACAATATGCAAAATTTAATGGTTATTGTCTCAGCTCTTCCGTCATCATTCTCCTCCTTGATTAACCTTGTCCTAATCAAATTCATGAGATCCAAATCTGTTCAAAGCCGTGGACCTTTTCTTTTAATTAACACGTTTAATTTTCGGCGCAGAAACTTCAGAAAAAAAAGTAGTGCATTCGAATACAAACCAACCCCCATGTGCGCCTCTTACATGCTCGGTCAAATGCCTGAAAGATCCAAACCAAGTAACAACTTGGCTTGTTTTTGCAATTATAGAGAAAGCAGAAAAAACAGCACAGAATGAGTGTGTGTGTGGGTAGTTTCAATTCACACTTCAAATCACACCTCATTACAACCAATTGCAATCATTAAGTCTTTATGAATGGAAGAAATAAACCAGAATAAAGTTTGTATGAGTGTCAACCAGTCAACCACTTTCTCTCTACCTCTTCTTTACTACTGTATCCAGAATTACACTGGGATTTGTTTTTTATTATGTGGTCATTGTTTAATTTGATTTTCTGTTCACTGATTGATTTATGTATCATTTCATTATTCTCTCATTGCGGTATTTTCCTGTGTCGGTTTCACCATATAGGCATATGTGAGTAACTTGTGTAGAAACCCAGAGAAGCATAGGGATTTGCGTTTCTGGGCATTGTCAGTTTTTTGTTATTAGTTTATTTCTTGGTTCCTGAGCTCATAATTCTTTAATGTGTAGATAATTTCCTTGGCAACAGGCAACCCTTTTATTTTTTGGTGATTAGTGGTTGATAATTGATAAATCATACATGGGTGATTCAGTGTTGTTTGTACTTTGTTTGTCATTCCTTTTTCTAGGTAGTTGTTATCCTTTGTCTGATCAAGAGAGAGATAGGATTATTGAATTGCCTGGGCAGCCAGCAAATGTTGGATTTGCTCAGTACTCAGGTTATGTGACTGTAAATCAGGAGGCTGGGAGGGCATTATTTTACTGGTTAATTGAGTCACCGGCAGCTCGTGGTCCCGAGTCAAGGCCACTTATATTGTGGCTCAATGGAGGGCCTGGTTGTTCTTCTGTAGCTTATGGAGCAGCTGAAGAGATTGGACCTTTTCATATTCTTCCTGATGGGAAGAATCTTTACTTGAATCCCTATGCTTGGAACAAGTGTATGCATTTAGTTGATGTGTTCTTTTGTCATAGAATTCTTTCTGTGATCTACATGATGTTTTACCTAATTTCAATATCTTTATTTGTTGGCAGTGGCAAATTTGCTTTTCCTTGAATCACCAGCTGGTGTTGGTTTTTCATATTCAAACTCATCGGTGGATTTATACACTGCAGGTGACCAGCGAACAGGTAATACGTCTTGATATTTTGATGTTTTTATGATGCTTTATTATCAACGCTATGTTGTTGTTCCTTAACATGTTCTTGTTTGGTGAATTTCGAGATAGGTTTCTTTAAATATGTTGTTTTAGCTAAGCTTTGTTGATTCTGACTTCTCTTATTTATTTTTGGTACCTGGTGTTGTGAATTTGTAGCTGAAGAATCATATACATTTCTTCTCAATTGGTTGGAAAGATTTCCTCAATACAAGCACAGAGAATTTTACATTGCTGGAGAAAGTTATGCAGGTACTTCACTTTTTCCTTCTGTTTTAGGTGTACAACATTCTTGAAGTAATAGCTAACTGGACTATCAGTAACCTAACTTTTATTTAATCTCTTTTTCAGGTCATTATGTTCCCCAGTTGTCTCAAATTATCTACGAAAGAAACAAAGGAATAAAGAATCCAGTTATCAATTTCAAGGGTTTCATGGTATAATTGATAATAATTTAAGTGATATGCTTTAGTTCAGATTCTCCAGTTATCCCTTTAATAAAATGTTCTTTCTAGGTGGGTAATGCTGTTATTGATGATTACCATGATTTCATTGGCACATTTGAGTATTGGTGGACTCATGGACTAATTTCAGATTCTACCTATAAAATCCTTCAATCGACCTGTGACTTTGTATCCAGTCAGCACCCTTCAAGTGATTGCATCAAGGCTCTCAATCTTGCAGACGTGGAGAAGGGAAACATTGATCCCTATAGTATTTACACACGCACATGCAATAGTACTTCAGCATTGCGTCGCAACTTAAGGGGTCACTATGTAAGTGTTCGTCTAACCTTCCTACGTTTTGAAGTTTAAACTAAATTTTGGTGGTTGTATTCTCTGCCTGAAACACTGATTCGTGTAATAATTTTTCAATGCTAAGCATAATTATGCCTTGAAATTTAACTTTGGGAGGATGAGAAAAAAAATGAAAATTAAGAAAGCTAATGATAATTTGATAAGGCAAAAAAAGGAGATGTTTTAAAGGGGTTAAAAGAAATTTCACTTGTAAAAAGAAAAAATTCTGCCCAAGTTAAGGTTTAAAAATTACCTAAAAGAAAGTTTGGCCTTTTTTTACCAATTCAAGATGATATTTCAATGTTATTGTAGTTTGCCACTAGAGATGCCCCAGCCTGGCCTTAAATGCACAAGTCCTGCAGTGACATTGAGATAACCCTTCTAAACTGGTTTTAAAATTGAGTCACAGTATATATAATGCTGGGTACAAAAGCCCCGGAAGGTTGTGACTTGACTATGCCTGCTTAATTTCTTGGTTTTTCCTATCATTTTCTTAAACAAAAAATCATTGGAATTTGAAATTATAATATAATTTATAGTGGCACTCCACAACATTTGTTCTTGTTTATCACCCTGGCCTTCTTTCTCTTATGGTTATGCCTACTAATGCCTTTCTGAATTCTATCATAATTTTCCAGATTGATTCCATTCCTCAAAGTTTAGCATCTATATTTAAGAATTCAATTCACTTCACCAGTAGAAGAAGCTGCCTAGAATTACTTTATCTTTCTGCTTGACATGTTCAATCTTGACATCTGTTATTTTTTGTATTTCTGATGAGAAGTTCCTTCTAGACTTCAAGTCGTCAAGCATTATCTGCTCTGTTTTGTTTCTTAAAAAAGATGTGGGTTTTGTTCGCGATTAATTAAATTTGTGGAGCTAATGTTGTTTCTTTTTAACGTAGCCATGGATGACCAGGGCATATGACCCATGCACTGAGAGACATTCAGAAATATACTTCAATATCCCGGAAGTTCAGAAGGCACTCCATGCCAACACAACTAAGATTTCCTATCCATGGAAAACGTGCAGGTAGATTTCACACTTTAAAAGTTTCTGCGTATATCTTATATACTTTATACTCCCTCCGTCCCAGGATAAAAGTCCTGGTTGACTTTTTACGTATATTAAGAAAAAAGATAAAATGACAAAATTGTCCGTATTTAAATTCTCATTTAATTGCATAATTTTTTGCACTTGACTAGTGATGTTCCATAAATATGCATAGAGAATAGAAATATGACAATTAATACTAAGGCTATGTTTGTTTGCAAGGATTACACTTGGGATAGGACTATTAATCCCAAGTGTCTTGTTTGTTTTTAAATTTGAGCTTGGGACTATTAGTCCAAGGATTATAAAATAGCTTAAGATGAGGGATTATTTAATACCATGTCTAGCTAGGTATTATAATCCCATCATGAAGGATTAAAACATAACATGAGATTATTTTAAGTTATCCCATGAATAATCCCATAAAAAACAAACATGTGACTAGGACTATTTAATCCTAAGATTAATAGTCTTGGGATTATAATCCATGGGATTATAATCCCCGGATTATAATCCTTGCAAACAAACATGGCCTTAAGTAGACATTTAACTTGGGACTACCTAAAATAGTAATATGTACTTTTATCCTGAGACGGAGGGAGTATTACATTGTCAATGTCTATTTATTTTTCAGCGGCATTGTTGGAGAGTACTGGGCAGATTCTCCGAGATCCATGCTTCCTATATATCGGGAACTGATAGCTGCTGGTCTCAGGATATGGGTATTCAGGTACAAACACCAGTCTTTCTTTGTCCACCAGACCCCTTAATACCTATCTTTTCTGGCAAACAGAAGCAGAAAACATGGATTTATTTATTATTATTATTTTTTAAAAAAAAAGAATAACTCCAATTAGGCATAATTTGTATTATATAACATCATAATCATGAGGCTTATAGTACAGTAACCGAATCTGAGTACCTGTAAACATATATACTGTTAGATAAACATAGAATTGTATGATCTCTTAATCAATGCATTCCGTGTTATAAAAATTCAGTTATCACTTCAGCAAAAAATAAATAAAAATAATTCTATCAGTGGCTTGTTGAACATGTGACTTCCACTCTGATTCTTCCTCTTCTTCATTTTCTGTTTCTATAAATTGTTTTATTTAGGAGCAAGTCTATATTCTCAAATAATTTATTATCCTCTTCAGGATGGCCAAACTTCTTATACTCTTGCTTCATCTTTGCTGTATATATGCTGATATCTTTTCCGCATATGACTGCTACAAGGTAGTTTATTTTGACAAGTTCAGGGAATGTATGAATCATGCCCCTTGTGAAAAGGGCCAATTGACAAACAACATATGAAATTTACCAAACCGAAAGGGTCCAAAAGAGGATATCCATGCCCTATAGCCTCAAACATGATAATCATTATAGCCAAAAGCCATCCGGAAAAACTATATCCACAGTGAGAGTACCACAACAAATAATTTCACTCGAGAAAAGTGCAACAATATATGCCTTAATTCTTTACTCCACCCTTTACACCCCACTCAACAATTCCTCCTCTTCAAGTCATCGATTAACAAAACTGACCCTAACACTGTTGTCCGCACAAAAGTCACATCTTCCAAAGGTGCCTCAATCCTCCAGATACCACTCTCTCTCCCTCTCTTGGAATTTGCATACACTATTGATACAGGACAATATGGGAAAGGATAGAATGATAGAAAAATAACCGACAAAATTGAGGGAATAAGAAGATATAAACCCAACTTCTTGGGTATATATCTTCTTATTCGCTAAATCAATGTCCAATTAATTCCATTAAACTTAGAAATACATGGCGAGGTTGATTAACTCTGCTGAAATAAGTTTATTGTAACCTTCTAAAAGGAATAGTTTATGTTAACTATTGCATATTTTCATTCTAGAACTTCTATGAAAATTCATTTGGAAAATTCTCCATTTTTTAAAGCCTAATAATATTTGAATATTCTCTCATGAAATGTTTATAGGTTCCATTTAAAATATGCCTACGTGTTCTATTTGTTTCATGATTTAATTATTCTTGTCATCTCTAAGATATATTCATGCAAATCTGTTGCCCCAAAAAAAAGATGAAAGGAAAAACTCTATGAACAGAGTTACTTTCCAATTCTTGTTAACAAATTGTGTTCATCTAATCATACATTCTGATTAATTTGTGTAGTGGTGATACTGATTCGGTTGTCCCCTTGACTGCAACGCGATACTCGATTGATGCTTTAAAGCTTCCAACTGTTACTAATTGGTACCCGTGGTATGACAACGGAAAGGTAAGTCATACCCAAAGCAAGTTTTTCTTTTATTTCTTTTTGGTCCGAAAGATATATAAATGTTCCTAATAACAGGTAGGGCTGCTTTTTCTCTATAACTTCCACTGGCGATTTTCTTCTATTCCTGCAATTGCTTGTTTGTTGGACTGTTGCTAGTAGATTGAGTTGTTAATATGCTGCATCTAACTATTTTTGTTTCCCACCTTTTTCACAATAAGAGGAGATTACTAGACCACCTGATATCTTTAAGTTTGACGCCAAAAGAATGTCATAATGCTAGTGGATGGTAAAAATTACTGAATTATTAAAATTTTTAAGCTCCAACTAAAGAAATTGATTGATTTAAAGTGTAGGGATTAACAATTATATATTGGTAGCTGTTATAAGACGCCCGGGGGCAGGGGGGGGGGGAGGGGGTAGGGAATTGCATGAGACATTTTCTATTATATTTTTGATGATTGTAGGGGGTACATATTATTATGATCGTAGGATCCTTAAACTAGTAAAATCTTTAGTGCTATAGATATCAAATAATTCCGTTCACCACAAAAATGGAGTCACTCTTTTTTTTGGTAAAATTCACATCAAAACCATCACATACAATAATAGCTGCTCTAAAGAACACAATAAAGCTTATTCATCTAAATTTTTTGATTCTAAATGGTGCAGAAATAGCTAGAACTGAATGTGAAAAGTTAGGAAAAACATCTTGTACTGTACTTAAACCAGAAAATACATCTTTTCCAACAGAACAAGGAAAAGATAAATATTTTTCTCCCCAGCGTAAAATCCTTTATAATTTCATTCACAGTTTTACTTGCAGTATATGCACAATTGTTTGATTATCTCATCACATAAAGTATATGCTTTTCTGTTTAGGTTGGTGGATGGAGCCAAGTATACAAAGGGCTGACCCTTGTAACAGTAACTGGAGCCGGACATGAGGTTCCACTTCATCGCCCTCGACAATCTTTCATACTTCTCAGATCATTCTTGGAGAACAAGCCCATGCCACGCTGAATAATAAGCAGAAATTTATTTACAGCTTGAATTTGTTGTGCTGGGAAGACAAGATCAAAGGAGTAATGCGCCTCTCGGGCTTTGCTTCAGAGTGGACTCTCTTTGTTTTAGTCTATATCTCATTCCATCATCTATAGTTTGTCTGATTTCAAGCATTGCTCATTATTAACCACATGGACGTGTTACATGTACCTAATACTAGAAACTTCCCCAATAAATAAATAAAAATAGCATAAATTAATAAAATTCTGATCGAAACAATGTGTTTATCTCTTTCGTTATGTAATTCCTAAAATTTTCTCCGAGTAACATTTGTATGACCTAGTATTATGGAATTAACTTGTTAAGTAGTAGTATTTCTAACTTGTGCTTCCTTGATTCATCTGGCTCAGCTCAGCGTATTGTTTTTCATATTTAAATTCTTCCTTTGATCAAAAATAGAAGCTGCACTGCAAACCAAACCAGTCTTAGGTTGATCATGCTGACGCTGGTTAAGAAGGTAGCTGTAGTCAATCTGAATTAAACCAAATAAAGATGTTAGAGATGTTCAGGAAAAACAGTCAAATGAAAAGGCAAATTAATAAAGATAATGAAGAATATAATTTTCACAAAATTAGTAAATAATGAGCATATCTAAAGTAGTAAATTACCAGCCAGGTGAAACTTAAATTATCCTAATAAGGGAGTTTCGAAGAAGCACTTTTTCTTTTTCTTTTTGGTATTTGTTCTCTATAAGAAGTAGCTTAAAGAAAATCCAGACGTGCTTGGCCAACAAAAACCTAATTGTTCCCGAGTTCAAATTGACAGAGACTTTTGTAAGCCATTTAGAGACCGAAAGAAGTTACACTATGGTTACCAGTAACGTATTTTCTATCTATAGTAGAATGCGCGAGACAATTAGTTCTCGTACCGCAATTCAAAATGACAGTACTCAAAATGCGGAATGCAAGGCAATAAAAGTTCCATGATAACTCTATGTTAAAGTTCCGTCGGTCTGAACATGAGAGATCACCTCTAAAAATACTTAGTATGTTATTTTTTTTAGAGAAAACGACTATAGCAATTAGCATAATCAATATCTCAGAAGTGTGCAAGTGACGGTAGGAATTATTTTTACAATCTCAATCAAGATATACGCATTTGTAAATATCTCAAATATGAAATAAAGACGAGGGTGAATTCGAGAATCCACTTCCCCATGGAAAAAGAACACCACCAGCAACCCCAAAGTTGAGGGCAGCATTGTAAAAACCCAAGGGGAAATCAAATCGAAAATCGAACTCCAGTAAAGTAGAAGAACACAGAGTAAACACTACGCTCAATATATGCAGAAATTTAAGAATAAATTCAGTATTCTCAACACCATTAAATCACAAGAATTGCATTAGTAGATTGCATGGCAGTTTGCATACGGTGGTTCATTTCATAAACCAACACATTTAAGCAACAATTTATTATAATTCTACTGCCTATATCCCAATAACATTTGTGGCCCTTAATTTTTCATGTTTCTTTTAGTTCCCTCTCCATTTTTACATTAAATGATTCTAATTCAGTGTAAAGCAACAGCAAGGAGGAAATACTATTTCTTTCAATTCTAATGTAATTTAGGCATTTCCATTTTATCTCGTATTCATATTAAAACACGAGTCAGTTAATTCCCATGATCACGAGTGATCAATTTTATTTTATTTTATTTTAAAGAATGTTGCAAGATACTGTGACATAATTAAAAAATATCGACAGACACAACTAGCAATGTGAAAACTTAAATGGGACAATGTTTAAAAGAAGAATTCTTACATGGAAAATTCAGTAATTGTGGATACATGCAAAATATTTAGAAATTGTATCAATTGAATCTGAATGCTTGGAAACACATCCACTGGACCCCTAGGGCCATAGAGGCCAAAAGCACACTAGCACAAAGCCATATCATATCACCATATATTCATGACAAAGTCACAACAGTTATCTTAATTATTATTATTATTATTATTATTATTTTTGAAGGGTCTTGATGAGTAGGTTTTAACGTACGAGTTTGATATATCTTTGGCTTATTCTTGACTTGTTTCTAAGTATTTTTGGTATCTTTTACTTGTTTTCATAATGCTTTTGTAGGTCATGGCTGGTTGCGGATTCAAAAGAAGAAAATTGGCTGGGTGCAGGACAACCTCGCCGGGGCGAGAAGTTGTGCTTTGTTTTTCTCTCCGGGGCGAAAGCTGGCCGGGGCGAGAGATTTGTATAGGAACTTCTCGCCGGGGCGAGAATGCGGCTGATGGAAAATTTAAGTTTGCCAACATTCAGTTATTTTGAAAAGGTTGAAGTGATTAAGGATTCTTGCTATTAGTCTGATTGGGAGACTAAAGGAAGATATAAATAGGAGATCAAGGATTGGATGGGACACATAGACATATCCAGAGATTGAATTTTCAGAGCTGAACAAGGAGATTGAAGATCAAGTCAAGCTTCATGAGGAATTCAGATTGGAGAGCTAGAGATTATATTGAGTTTTCTTTTAATCTTTTTTCTCTGATTTGTAATTAATTATAATGACTTATTTTGGTATTCTAGTTTTTATTGTCAGTATGAGCTAAATTCTTAGTTAAGACTACGATTGAACCAGTTATGTTATGAATTAATTATTTATTTAATTCCAGTTATTCAATTGATGGGAGTTGTCTATCTTATTCTATACTTATTGATTAAATTGTTTGGCCGACAATTAGCGGATTACTTTAGATGAATTCGGGAGATGCAATCTAGGGTTAGAACTGGATAAGATAACATGTATTCTTAATTATTTACATGTGTTGAATAATTAGGATTGTGAAGTGAATAGGGATATCTCTTTGCTGCGTGTAACAATTGAAAATTGGAACTTAATGAATTTAATCCTTTAACTTTGCATAGGAATATCGTAGAGTAATTGGATTAGATAGATTATTTGATCACTTGGAAAAGGGCTTATAAATACAATTGAATTTCTGTTAACAACTCCATTGAAGATGTAGATAGATTGGTTATGATAAATAACTAGGGATATTGTAGTCTTAATCATAATAAATCTGAATTTCAACCTTTGTGATAGTTGTTGGTGTTAGTATTTATTTATTTAATATTAATCAAAAATTCAAATTGTAATTGTTTAATAGAATAGGCATAATTTAGATTGACAGTTGGAGATTTAAACATAATCATTCCTGTGGGTTCGACACTCTTTCTTATCACTTTATTACTTGTTGATCGTGTATACTTGCACATAATTGTTGATTGTGAAATCGGACAACAGGCCTAAATTATTCTCCTGTTTTGATGATAACAAAATAAGAATTAAAAGTCTTTAGAAAAACTAGGATATAATTTTCTCCATAGGATTTTATATTACATGGTATAAATTAACTCTACAATTTGGTTGTTCTGAATTTCAGTGTGTATACGTAGAGTGAATCTTCAGATCATAGAACGACTTAACTCTACGATACTAGATTTTACGTTTTACAATAGCTCTACGATAGTAGAGTGATTTCACTCCTTTACTCTACGAACTTATATTTTACTCAACGATCGTAGAGTTCTCTTTGAGTATTTCATTTCTTAACTTTACGAACTCATATTTCACTCAACGATCGTACAACTTCAAGTCTTAACTTTACGTAATTATATTTCACTCAACGATCGTAGAACTTCAAGTCTTAGTTCTAGGAAATTATATTTCACTCAACGATCGTAGAACTTGAAGTCTTAACTCTACGTAATTATATTTCACTCAACGATCTTAGAACTTCAAGTCTTAACTCTACGTAATTATATTTCACTCAACGATCTTAGAACTTCAAGTCTTAATTTACGGAATTAAATTTCACTCAACGATCGTAGAAATTCAAGTCTTAACTCTACGAAATTATATTTCACTCAATGATTGTAAAACTTCAAATCTTAACTCTACGAAATTATATTTCACTCAACGATCATAGAATTTAAATCTTAACTATACGAACTTATATTTCACTCAACGATAGTAGAATGACTACAGTCTTTACTCTACAAACGGTTATTTAACTCAACGATCTTAAGAGTTCTCTTTGAGTACTTCACTTCTTTACTCTACGATAGTAGAGTGATTGTTATTTAACTCAACGATCTTAGAGTTCTGTTTGAGTACTTCATGATAGTAGAATAACTTCAGCCTTTACTCAACGAATTTTCAGCTACTACAAGGCTATAATCTACGATTTTGGAATCAAGTTAAGTTCAATATTTTCCAACATGAGCTTTAAACATTTAAGAATTTTTTAGTTGGTCAAACAGAATGCAAGCACTCTCTCTCTCTCTCTTCGAATAACCATATATGCTTTATATCTCTTCCCACTTCACCCGAAAATGTGCAAAGCAAATATTCTCCTGCCGTACAAAATCTTCCATTCACGCGGCAAAAAAAGTTTATTCAATTCTTTCGGCCACATAAGGAAGAAAGAGAAAGAAAAAGCTGGGTGGATTATAGACCATTGGATCAATAATTGAATCAATCTAATCCTAGTCATTCATTCAAATATTTTTGGCCTATAAATACTGGCATACTTCATTCATTTTTCTTCAATCTAGCTAAAGTCAAATACTGCCCACAATTCTCTCTCAAATCTCAAATTCTTAAAAAGTTAGATTCTAGTAGGATAGAAAGTGGTCAGAAGAAGCATACTGTTATAATAAAAAAAATCTATACATTGCTCTTCTACACAAATTCGTACACACTTTATTATATTTTGTGCTAACATATCACTTTCTTATTTGTGTTTAATATTATTATTACTGTTATATGTTAGGAATCTTCATGTAGATAAGGATGATTTATTGAGGGGGAGAATGTTATAAAATCTACATGAGATTACCAATGTATAAGATTTGATGATGAGATATTTAAAGTATATTTGTAAACGTAAGTTTTGTGAAGTCCTTAATAAAATGATGAATGTACATGGACTTAGAATAGAGAAAGATCAAACATTTTAAGTTGATCTCACATATGAACTGATCAACTGAAGTATACCTATGAAAGAGAAGCTTTGTAAAGTCCTTAAGAAACAAATGTAAAAGGACTTAGAATAGAAAGATCAAAGCTGTTAGGTTGATCTTAATAAACCTTCTATGTATAGTCGATAAGACAAATTGATCGTAGAGTCATTTTACCAGATCGTAGTGTGATCGCAATTAGCAAGAGTCAACTCATCCACTGAAGCACACAAGGCAAAGATCGTAGAGCTCATTTACGAGCCATGGAGATGAGTTGAAGGTCAAACAAGAAGAAGCTGATCACAGAAGGATATACTCTAAAAGAATGTTTGAGTATAGTCCTAATCATAAGGAATCTATGGAATGTCTCTACAAAGGATAAATTGTTATAGTACTTTGCTTGTTCATAAATGAATAAGTCAGTTCGCAGAGTAAACAAGATTTCATAGAGCAGCAGCTAATACTGAAAAATGACAAAGAGACAACTAGATCGTAGAGCTGTCTTCGACATCGTAGAGCTGCAAGAGTGTTCAAAGAATAAAGAGAAATCTGCAAGAGTTTTCCCAAGCATCAAAAAATACTCATTCGTAGAGAAAACAGTAGAGTAGTAATGGAGTTCCAATCGTAGAGTAAAGATTAATCCTACGATTCTCATCACTCTACTAACACTAAAGATCGTAGAGCTACCTCGATCATCGTAGAGTTGATCGTAGAACTGCCTCATCAATCGTAGAGCAGAACATGTAAAGCTAGTTAAGACTCTACGTTCTTCAACGAACTCAACGATCAAGTCAAGTCTGAAGAACATGTCATAACAGGTATAAATCTGACAAGTACAGAACATTGCAGAGTATCACAGAGCAAAGATTTCAAGGATGTTTCTCACCATCTTTAAGTTCAGAAAGGAAGATCAATATGAAGCTGATCAGTCTAAAACAGCTAGAATGAAGATATGACATCACTGACATGTGGTAGAAGAGTTTGCAGTCTGATGGGACGTTTGCAGAACCGAAAGTAATATGTCTACCTACCCTCAAATCAGTTGTCAGAGAATATCTTGAAGCAGAATAGTAAATACACAAACGAATACTTTGCAACGGGAAGTCTTTTTGAAAAGACTATAAATAGCTTCAAGAATTCAAGAAGAAAAGGGTGAAGGAAAAAGATACATAAATGAAATAAGAGTGGCAGATCAAAAAGGCCAAACGCAAGAACCACTCTACGAATCACCAAGAACAGAAAGCTGAATTAATGGATAAGTAGAGCAATACAATTCTACGACTAAGGATGTGTTCAAAGCTGCTGAATATCAGAAGGAGTCAAGCCTCAAAGAAAAGATCAACAACATCTTGAAGATGATATCATTCAATCTGCTGAATACCAGAAGGAGTCAAGCATTAAAGAAAAGATCAGCAACATCTTGAAGATGATATCAACCAAGCTGCTAAGTACTAGAAGAAGACAAAGCGTCATTGCAAAACTTAGCAGAACCTCAAACACAATCATTTAATTGTGATTTGTTTGATCTCAGTGATCATTATGCCAAGTTGAAGAAACTTGAAGAGGGCTAGAAGTCCTGGACTGAGGGTCTGAATTACCAAATTGAAGAAACTTGAAGAGGTCTTAGTGTCCTTGTCTTAGTAACTAAAATCCAAGTCCGTTGGGCTTGAAGGAACCTAAGTGGTTCAGATGTAAATGGTCGTTGTGACCTTATCCTTAGTGGATATCCTGCTCAGTGGAGTGGAAGAGTGGAGTGGGAGTTGTTTAGTCTCCGAACCACTTAAAACCTCATGTGTCATTTATTTTATGTTATTTACATTTTGTCAAATACAAACTGCTATATCTGTTATGTGTTTGCACCTCCACAAGACTTAACTTAGATATGAGAATTTCATAATCTCTAAGGGGGATTTATTAAAAGAATATTCCGTTGTGCTTCATCAATTTGGCTAACTGATTACTTAGTAATACATCTTTAGCTTGAAAAAGAAAAGTTTTTGAAGATCTATTCAACCCCCCTTTTAGATCTCCATTGTGCCTCTAGGAAACAACATTATATTTGTTAAATATATTGACCACCACAAGCACAAAACACTTTCATTTGCATTTATTTATATCATTGTGTTTCATTCAAGTTGATCATCATTGATTATACTTATACACACTTGAATTAACAACTAATATATATTAATCTGAGCTTTATACATAGTCCTTTCAAAGAAAGTGAAAAACAAGTGATCAGACCTTCAGTAACTTTCCACTAAGTACAAACTTACCGGATAGGCCTACTTGAAAGTCATGAACTGTAGTCCTTTCTAGTAAAGTAATATAAGACAACTTTTCTCTAGATTGAATAACTAGTTTATCCTTATAATTCCTATACGGGAAAAATTGTTCCTTTGTATATAAAAGACGATTCGTATATAGTCCTCCTATTGAGAGTGATAATCAAAATTAATTTATAGACACTTGATTTATAAGCGTAGTAGATTGACCTTTATTTAAAGAGTTAATCTCACCTTATAAAAGTGTTCTATATATACCAAACTAATCCATATACATATATAAACTGTCATATTATTTATGATCATTGGTTTAAGTGTCATTTTGTAAGAATTAATTCTTAAACTGTCATTATCTATATCTTGTAATATTTGACATACCTGAACTTAAATTGTTATCCATTTGATTAATTAAAGAAGCATTTAATTAAAAATAACAATTCTTTTGACAAAAGGGGTATAAGAGCTGAGTTTTCTTCTAGTGTTTGAGAAATAGAGTGATTCTTGTTCTAAGACCAAAATCTTAGAAATGCCATAGGTTTGAGTTTCTAAGTGAGCGAGGAAGAGAAAAGATATCAAGTTCCAAGACCAGCCGAACAAGGAATACAAGAAGCTCTGGAAAGAAAATCTGTAATTCTTGAAGAATATTAGGGTATAGTAATTCTAAGACAAAATTAGATTTGTAAAGGTTTCTCTACCTAAGTTAAGGAGCTAAACTATTTTTATAGTAGAAAATCCCAAATCTTGGAGAGGAGTTTGGGGATTGGACTAGCTATATATATATATATTATATATATATATATATATATGGTAGAGATGTATATAGTAAACCAAAATATATCGTTGTGTCCTCTATTTGGTATTTCTATATCACCATCTCTTTACTTTGATTCACTAAAATATTTAAATAAATATTTTTTACAAAAAAAACCATTTAGGGAAATAAAGTTGAAATTTAAAATGGCCAAGATTTCTGAAAAAGCAAATTAATCTATTCAACCCCCTCAAATCAGTTGATCCAAAAGGGAGCCCAAAACTTGATCCAACTTTAAAGGGGCCATTTAGAATTAAATGGGAGCCCAAAACTTGATCCAACTTTAAAGGGGCATTTAGGTCATTTGTTAAACTAATAAAGCAATAAAAGAAAATGGAAAAAATTGGACAAAAAGGAGTGAGGGTTGCCGGCTAGGAAGAGAAAGAAGGAGTAAATGAGCATGTGCTATAATCATTAGCTACTTACACACAAGCCATGTGTCACCTTGTTATTGGGCCATTTTAGATTGCAAGCTAGACAATGAGATAAGATGAGATAAGGAAGAGAGAGAGGATAGAAGATATTGGGAGATTAGAATAGATATACAACATATATCTATACATATTTCCTAAAAAAACACAAAATCTATTTTATTTTCTCTTTCCTCTCACCTCCTATTTTGCTAAAGAAAAAAAACTAAAGAAATAGAGAGAAAAAGAAAAGGGGGCTTCCGACCATGAGAGAGGAGAAGAGAGAGAGGGGTAGCCATGAAAGCCATGAGAGGAAAAGAAGAAGAAAGAACCAAGAAGGAAGAAGGTATAAAAACCTTTAAACCCTAACTAGTTAATTCCTTTTAAGTATTGTTTGATTTTGGTGATATAAAAATTTATGATCTTGTGATCTAAAACCCTTAATATTTATGTGAATAAGTGTATTATGTGTAGATCTTGCATGTTGGGTGTTGATTTGTTCAAAAGAAAAGAAAAGAAATCTTGTTTGTTTTAAAAAGGGTTAGAAAACCCTAACTTTTGTTCACTTTATATGAGTACCATTTGAAATCTATGCACTCTTTTTGTGATCCGTCAAAGTGAAGTGCTAGATATATAAGTTAAGTGTTAAACCCAAGTGGTAGAAGTCAAAAATAATGTGTGCAAAATTCGTAGGGACTGTTTTTACCAAAACAGTCCAGATTTTTCAAAAGGGAAAAGGGGCTGCTACAGGGCAGTCCCATCCAGGAGCTTTTTCGTCAACTTTTTATGCTCAAACAATTTCGAAAAAAATTTGGAGTGATAATATGATAAGTTATATGAGTCGTGTAAAAATTTTAGAATTGTTGGCCTTGTAGAATGAAAGTTATGGATTTTATGGCGAAGGACCTCAAGTCGGAAAACGGGACCAAAACCCGTTGACCCCTTGCTTATGTGCACTGTTTTGATCCCTTAGCAAGTGCTATAAATTCAGGGCTTTTTACCACTGAAAATATAGGGAGTTAGGTAGCTCCTGTCCAAAAATCGCCGCATTCCGACTTGTAACGAAGAATCTACTACTAAAATAAAAACGTAGAGTTTTTCGACGAAAACGACTAAAATTAGAGTTCTATAACTCCGATGGCCACAAAAGTTTAACTGGAACCTCGTATTAATATGTATAAGATCCTATCAAAAATTCGGAGTCATCGAAGTTGTGCAAGATAGTGATCATTTTTCTTAGTTTTGAAAGTTAAAACGGACGTTTGAAAAATGTTAAAGGAAATTGAAAACTTTCATAAGGAAAGTATTTTTGTGTATGAAATATATGTACATATGTGTGGCAAGATTTGAAGAAAATAAAAATCGATTATTAAAAGAGGTTAAGTCATTTTGAGAATGCAGCTTCCAATTCGGTTTGTTGTATTCATATTTGGTTTAATATTTTAGCATTCGGTTTGCTGTATTAGCATTCGATTTGCTGTATTGTATTATTTGGTTTGATGAATTAGAAATTTGATATATTAAAAAGAAAAAAAACACTTTGAATTCAGTTTGCTGGATTGTGGTATTCGACTTACTGAATTGATGGAATCCGGCTTGCTGAATTAGTGAATATAGTTTGCTGAATTAATGAATATGGTTTACTGAATTAGTGAATCCAGGTTGCTGAATTGTAGGATAGTTTGAATCCAGGGTACTGGATTGGATGCTAGTTTGAATCCAGGTTACTGGATTAGTATGTTTAGATAATCCAACTTGCTGGATTAGGTATTCAGGCTTAATGGATTATAAAGAAGAACTTATAAAATGAAAGACTTAGTGTTAAGTCATAAGATTTATGATAAAGTAGTAGTACAGTCGTGTTCTTTAATAGTTTATGTATAGTAGCTGGGCTAAACAATTCCTTCAGGGAGCGGAGGTATATACGAACTAGCAACCGATCTAACTCACTGTGAAAACAGTGTAGACGAGACGGAAACTAGTTTATTGGTTGTTTGTGGAAAACCACTCAGTATACTATATTGAACACTGTTAAAGACTCGATGTGTGCTAGCTTTAGAATTATGAATGCGTATGGTGTTAAGATGTTATCTAATATTTAGTTATGTGGTTAAATGTTAGATAATATATTGAAAAGAAGTGATATTATAAGGTGACATATGTGATGCTAATTGAAAGATCAATCTTATAACTGATAGGTCTTTCATAAGAGATTAATTTAAATTGCGTAGCAGTAATCGACGGTACAGGCAAGTTCCATCTTACTCAACTTTTATATTGAGCAAGTTTTTCTTGATCTTACTCAAGTTTATATTGAGCAAGTTTCTTATCCTTGTGCAAGTATCTTAACTTCATTTTCATATCGAAATGCAAGTTCCTTAACTCAAACTTGAGTTGTTATGTTTCAAGCATGCTAGTGGCTTAATTCTTTATAATTATTCCACCTCCTTAAATTATTGATTCGCAGTTAGTGTATATTGCATATGTTCATCGGGTATGAAAGGCTGATCACCTTAATTACCTTAAGGTTCAGTTAAATTGGTTCATGGTCATTATTGACACCCTGTATTATTGAATTCAGTCTTTCAATCATTGAAATTTTGATTCATGCTCTTTCACAATTATTATATTGTTGAAAAATTCAAAAGCTTATTCATTCTTTCAATCATGATATATCTTTCTTGTATTTAAACTTGTTGGGCAAAATAGTTGCTCACCCTTGCTATATCATGATAATAAATTTCAGATTAATACGAATGTTGTAATGTCCAGGAAATTTTAAATTTGGTATCAAATTATTTTGATGTATGAAATTTATTTTACATAATTTTTCGAACTTAATTGGATCCAATGTACACATTATTATTTAATTGTATAATTATGTGGTCCAGTAAATTTTTCTTGCATTAAAGGGACTCAATGATAGTCCGAATAAATCAGTGAGTCAACCCTACGAATTTATTGGCAAGGAAATTTGGAAAGATTAAATAAATAATTTTATCAATTTCAGATTTAAATAATTTGAACGAGGAATCATTGTAGAAACAAATGTTTTAAATAATTAATTGAATTAATTATTCAATTTAGATATTAGAATAAAATATTGTTAATTTAAATTGGGTCGCCTTTTCTTTCATTTGGATTGGCCATTTCTTTTTAGTTATTTGGGCCAAATTCCATTCATTTTCCATTGCGTCATTTTCTTTTTAGCCGACCCAACTTAAATTGAGGGAGCCCAATTCCTTTTTCCTCCTAACCGAGTCGGGTCATTCAAACTACTAAGGACATTTGGGAAACCATTCAAGTCAATCGGTGGGATTGTTGGGGATAACCGAGCCAGAGACCTGATAACGACGGAAGGGGGAGTAGGGAGTAGACCAGCTAAGGCCAAGCCAAGCGAAACCCAACCTTCAATCAATCGGACGGGACGAGAGTGAGTGACGGGGGGAGAGTCGCTAGGCGTACGTCGGCGACAGCGCAAAGCAACCAGCGGACAAGCGGGAAGGCTATCGACCGACCGAGCGCCATTGTTCGGACCAGAGGGTTCAAGCTTCACGTGGACCAAGGGTTTCAAAATTCGGCGACGCGACCGGTGGGGGTACGACGCTCGAGGAATTGACCGGAAAGTTCACAGTCGGCGTGATGTGTACCATCAATTGCCACCCCCCTTCCGACCGATGGTCCTTAACCGGCCAATTAAGGTAATAACCAGCCAATTTGGGTAAAGTTTTCCCTATAAATTGAACCCCCACCTTTGTCGAATCCCTTTGTTTGTGAGTCCCAAATTTAGACAAAATTGGGTTCAAATTAAAGTGAGAGAGGGAGCAGGGGTGTTTGAACGTGGGTTTCAATTGGAGTGAATGTCCCAAGGTTATACCGTCTATTTCGGTAGAAGGAGGAAGACTGCAGTCCGATCGTTAGCAAGGTAGTGACTGAGTAGCTTTAATTTAAATTTTTGTTTCTCTGTATTGGGCTATTGCTTCTCTGAATTGGGAATACTTTGTTCCTTTGTATTAGTTTAATCATTTTTCTGTATTGGGTTATTGATCTTCTGTATTGGGACCATGTTGCTGTGTAATTTCCTTCATTCTATTTAGTCGAATTTTGTTGCTATTGGGTTATGTTGTTGTTGCCAAAAACTGTGTATGAAGGCCATGAGGTTACAGTGATAGTTGGTGGTTGTGGTTTAAGCTGTTATGGTTAGTAATCGAAGAAACCAATAGGCCCACCAACTGGTTGCTATAATGTCTAAGTGAACAAAATCTGGGCTAAAAGTTTGGTCAGTAACCTTGTATAAAAGAAATTTCTCAGATTTCCTTTTGGTAATGTGTTAGTACGTATTTGCTAACAATCTTAGAACAAGGGTGTTCTGCATTTTGCTATTAGGGCCAAGCATGATCTTAGCATGGGTCTGTATGGCAGTGGGACTAGGGCGGTACTATTGTTGCAATAAACTGGGGTAATACTATGGAACAAATTATTAGTTGTAATAATACACTAATAAAACAATTAAATTATTATTTAATGAATATTAAATAATAATTAAGTAAAGTTAATACAGTAATTATTTAGCAATGAATAATAAATAAGGATAATAAATATTTAATTATTATTTAATTAACATTAAAATAATAATTAAGTATAAGTAAATAAATTATTTATTAGGATAATAAATATTTAATTATTATTCAAATAATAATTAAGTATGAATAAAGTGAAGTATTATGGAATATAAATAAAGATAATAAATATTTAATTAAAGTTAGTAGTTACCAATTATTTAATATAAATAATAAATATTTAATTATCATAATAGTTATGAGTGAACAAAGTTTAAACTATCATTTCATTAGTATTAAATAATACCTGAGTATGAGTAAAACTTATAATTTGATAATAAATAAAGGTAATACCTACTTAATTGTTATTAAGCTAATAATTAAGTAGGAATAGATTTAATAATCTAATTTTCGTCATTATTTACTCTTAAATAATGAATAAAGCTAATGAATATTCGATTATTGTTTAACTACTAATAAATAATAATCGAGTATAAATAAAGTTGATAAGTTAATTATTTATTATTTATCTTTAGATAATAAATAAAGCTAATAAATATTTGATTATTGCTCAAACCATTATTAAATGAGTATGAATAAGTTAATAAAATAATTGTTTATCGATAAGTAATAAATAAAGATAATAAATATTTAATTATTATTAGATAATAAATAAAGATAATAAGAACTTAATTATTATTTAAGTAACAATAATAATAATTAAGTATGGATGTAGCTAATGCATTAATTATCTAATTAATGGTGGATAAGGGAAATAATTTCGTAATTACCCTTGAAAGAGAGTAATAGCTAAGTGTAAATAGGACTTAAATAACCTGTCTATTTGTTACCACTGTTAGTTAGTAATGCATTAATCAATCTATTATTTAGTGTAGTAAATAATAACTTGGGTTACTAAACATTGCTAAGTTGAATAAGCATGATAGTTATCGAAATAATAACTAAAGGTCCTTAATTAATTTCTTTAGCTATTGTTAAGTAGTAATGTATTCGGTGAATTGTTTACCTGCTTAATAAATAGCATAAGTGGGTATAGTTACGCAATGCTAATGGATAAACCAACTGATAGGTTATCCAAGATCAATTAATTAAAGCTAAGATTTAATTGTAGCTGAGCAAACAGGCAAGTTCTCTATCCCGAACTTTGATTTTTTTGCAAGTTCCCTAACTTCATTCTTTCAGTATATTGAATGCAAGTTCTATCTTACCCAATTTTTTTTTACATTGAGCAATATTTCTAAACCTTATGCATTATTTTTAATTCGTGCAAAAGGTATATATTATTGCGAGTTATTCTTTAAGCTTGAATCTTATCTCCAAGCATGCTTTAAGTGGTCTAATTACTTTTAAAATTATTCCACATCTATGTATTCATTGGCATTCGCACTTGTGCATTTGAATTCGTATAATTATTTAAGTTCTGAAATTCACGAACTATTCAGGATTAAGTCTGAACCCTTGTCTCGGTCAGGCACGTATGTAAGAATCTATAAAAGCTATCCGAACCAATCAATGGTAAGGATTCATAGACTGAATGAACACCCCTTTTATTATAGGGGAGTACCCCATGTACTGTAAATAAGGTACGAATAGCAGAGTTAAATGTTATGCATACACATAGCGTACGCGAGGCTGATCCCCTCAAGTACTCATTCTGTAGGCAGTAACCAGAGGGTCAACTAGCTATTGACTCCTTTGGAAGTTATTGTTCAAAGTCTATTTGACTATCAGTTGTTCTAAAAGCATTTATTGTTATTGCTTCTAATAATTCTGTTGTTGAAATCTCTTCCTATATTCCTTTCGTCATGATATATCCTTATTGTTGTACTTTAAACTTGCTGAGCAAAATTGTTGCTCATTCTTGCTATATCATGACTTTATTGCAGCTAAACCTGAGACGTCAGGGAAGAACAAAGGAAAAGAAAAGATGAAGTAATAAACTTCATGTAGCAGATTTTAAATTTACGTATAGTAATTGCTGTTAATGTAATTTAAACCCTAACTTTTATTTAGGGTATGGATTTGTGTAAGTGTTTAAGGTTTTTGTATTCTGGGACTAGTAACACCTTTGTAATAAACAACATATGTTTATTATTTTCCGCATTTTAGTTACCATGTGTTGTTAGAGGTGAATGTTTTGTAGTGGATCGTGATGACCGGATCCGGGTAATTGGAGACCCGAATTTGGGGGCGTCACGGGTTGGTATCAGAGCTGTAGGTTATAAACTTTAGGATCGCGAGACCTAGGTTATAACCTTCATAGTAAACTCGTATTGAGTATTAGGAGATAAATCGAGGAGATTTATTATATGTGGTTTTGATGAATTGGGGAATTCATCGAGTCGAGTAGTACCCAATGAAATATAATTTCATTTCTTCAATGAATATATTTTATTGCTGTACTAATGTTGATTTTCGGTGTGATTGTAGGATGGCTGACAGGGCAGGGACTAGTGGGACCCGGGAGGAGGAGATATTCATAGATATTCCAGTGGTTGCTGAGCAGCTGGTGGGGTATACTCCTATTGCCCCAGGGGTACCGCTAGAGGAGTCCGAGCCAGAGGAGGACTACCAGAGGGAGCTACCAGAGCCGGTGGTAGGTAGGGTTATGAGGTCTGGCAGTCAGGACTCAGATGCTGAGGAGGATGACCCCGAGACCGAGGGAGAGGAGCCACCTGCTTACGTGGATGGCATGGGATCCACTGCCGACGATATTATAGAGGGACTGACCAGTAGGACCGAGGAGCTGGAGGCTCAGATAGCTCATCTGGAGGAGCAGAACCAGACCCACCAGATCAGAGAGGACCAGTATAGAGACCTAGCCTACCAGCTCGAGCATGACTTGGGAGTGGCGAAGGTACATCTGCAGGGTTATGAGTCCTCAGCGCAGCAGATCGGACCACTGCTACATCAGTTAGTGGCCCGGAACGCTGAGCTGAGAGAGAGGCTGGAGCAGAGGGATCTACAGATCGCCCACCTGAAGGCGAAGCAGGAGGCCATGAGGTTCGAGGCTGGGCTGGAGGTGTCTGCGAGGATGCATGTCAGGGAGGCCTGGGCCAGGGAGGCCAGGAGGGTTGATCAGTTAGAGGACCAGCTGGAGGCCAGGGCGGTGAGGATAGAGACCCTAAGACATGCTTTAGATGCAGCTTATAGGAGGCCCCAGACTAAGGTAGGGGAGTCTAGCCGCTCTGTTCATCGCAGAGTAGGGGATGGAGCATTCTCTTCTGGTCAGCAGGCACGGATCCGTCGCGATGTGCAGTGACTTGATGGAGCAGTTGATTTGTCTTTAGTACAATCTGTCCCACTTTTTGTTATATTAGGGACGTATTTATGTTGTCTTGTGAAGCTTTATATTTGTATTTATGCTTGGGGTAGCAGTTAAACCCCAACTTTTGTGGACTTTAGGGATGAAAAGTTAGGATTCCCCACTTTTGTCTCAGGGGATGATTTGTTGATAGGGCATGTAGTGGCGCATTTATAGAAGTATGCCACAAGTTAGTCTTTGTAACAAATAGTGGTATATCAATATAAATGCAGATGTTTCATTTAAATCAAATGTGTTTGATAGATGTTTCTACCCTTGATTGCTGATTTTTATGACATATGGTGTAAAATATAAAACTATATGTAAAAGTCAGCGGATTTTCCTTATCCAAACATGCCGCCAAGAGGACGACCACGAAACCGACAGGTTGAAGAGTCAGAAAGTGAGGTTGGGAATTAATCCAATCCAATGAGAATGTTCGCCAAAATGCTGGCAGAAGCCATGCAATCAAGACCGCCACCTGGAGGGACCCAAGCAGCAGCCGAGCCAGTGCATCATCTGGCAAATTTCAAAGATTTCAAATTGGTTGGACCACCCGAGTTCAAGGGAACTCTTAACCCAATCGAAGCGCATACCTGGATTGAGGAGATAGAAAAGGTCTTCGAGGTAGCACGGGTGGTAGAGGAACAGAAAACAAGTTTTGCTACCTTCATGTTAAAGGGCGAGGCAAACTACTGGTGGAAGGCCAACAGAGGCCGAGTGGAAGGAGGCATTGTCGCATGGGAACGCTTTAAGGAGATGTTCTTGGAAAATTACTTTCCAGAAAGCATGAAGCAAGAGATGGAGATCAAGTTCTTGGAACTAAAACAAGGAAACATGTCCGTGGCTGAGTACGCGGCTAGGTTTAATGAGTTGGCACGGTTTGCAACTCACCAAGTCAACACAGAGGAAAGGAAAGCTCGTAGGTTTGAGCAAGGGTTGAAACCATGGTTATACCGTTCTGTTGCGGTATTGAAAAATCAAGACATTTGTAGAATTGTTGGAGAGGGCGATCATTGCAAAGGGTGGCAGTGAGGCCCTGGCTAAGTACAATCAGGAGAAGAAGAAGGGTCATGAGGGCCAGAAGGCAGGAAGCAGCGGGGGCAAGTAACCCCAACAAACGAAAATGGGTTGAGAGTCAGTCCTCCGGGGGAAACAAATCTGGAGGGGAGGTGAAGAAGCCAGGCAGGTGCAACAACTGTGGCAAGAACCACACGGGGGAATGCATGAAAGGGAAGAGCGTGTGTTACCGTTGTGGACAACCTGGGCACATGGCCCCACAGTGCCCTAACAAGCCGAAAGGAGGTTATTTCTCTTGTGGATCACCTGACCACCAGATCAAGGATTGTCCGAAGAGGAAGGGCGACGCCGGGAGTGGCAACCGAAGCAACAACAACAGTGGAAACAGCAACCGGTTGAACTACGGGCCACCAGCCAGTCAAGCCAATAGGCCAACAGCCCGCACGTTCAACATGACTGTGCAGGATGTCATGGAATCCAAAGACGTGGTGTCAGGTATCATCCCAATTAATGATGTAAATGCATATGTGTTATTTGATTCGGGTGCTACTTGCTCTTTTATTTCCGAAGAATTTGCTAGTCAGCTAAATTTACCTCGTGAAAAGTTAGAACACCCTATGAACGTAGAAGTAGCAAATAAGGAAATTATACCCGTAGAATGCATTCATAGGAATTGTAGTGCTGAACTGCGAGGATTTAAGCTCAATGTGGATTTGATACCAATTCGGCTAGGAGAGTTTGATGTAATCCTGGGAATGGATTGGCTATCAATTCACGGAGCAGTTATTGACTGTCAAAAGAAATGTGTACACCTGAGGACTCCTAATAAGTCGAAGGTGGTATTTTATGGTAGTAAGTCACCAAGACAATCTTGTTGTCTGACTATGATGCAAACCAAGAAATTGCTTAAGAAAGGTTGCGTGTGTTATTTGGCACATGTAATTGATACTCGTCAGGTTAGGGACGAGATGAGTCAAATACCAATCGCGAGGGATTTCGCTGATGTCTTCCCCGATGAACTTCTGGGACTACCGCCGGACAGGGAAATCGAGTTCGTTATCGATTTGGCACCGGGAACCGCACCAATATCGAAGCCGCCGTATCGAATGGCACCTGTAGAGATGAAAGAGTTGATGGTGCAACTGCAGGAACTATTAGATAAAGGTTATATCAGACCAAGAGTGTCCCCGTGGGGAGCGCCAGTTCTGTTTGTAAAGAAGAAAGATGGTTCAATGAGACTTTGTATCGACTATCGGGAGTTGAACAAAGTTACGATTAAGAATAGGTATCCGCTTCCTAGGATTGACGATCTATTTGATCAACTCAAGGGAGCGAAATATTTCTCAAAGATCGACCTAAGAACAGGCTATCATCAGCTGAAGGTGAGGCAGGAAGATATTCCGAAGACTGCATTCAGGACTCGTTATGGGCACTTCGAGTTTCTGGTGATGTCTTTTGGATTGACGAATGTACCAGCAGCATTTATGGATATGATGAATAGAGTATTCAAGCAGTACTTGGACAAGTTCGTAGTCGTATTCATCAATGACATCTTGGTGTATTTGGAGACAGAGGAGAAGCATGCTGAACATTTAAAAATTGTATTAGAAGCTCTCAGGAGGGAGGAGTTGTACGCGAAGTTTTCTAAGTGTGAGTTTTGGTTGCAGAGGGTATAGTTTCTGGGTCACGTCATCGACAAAAATGGTGTTGTTTCGGTGGACCCAGCAAAAGTAGAAGCGGTTATCAATTGGGAGCAACCGAAGACCCCAACCGAGATCAGGAGTTTCTTGGGATTAGCAGGATATTATCGAAGATTTATACAGGATTTTTCGAAGATAGCATCGCTATTGACCAACCTCACCAGGAAAACGGTTAAATTCGTTTGGTCGGAGAAATGTGAGGAAAGTTTCATGGAGCTGAAGAAGAGACTTAGTCAAGCACCGGTGTTGACCTTACCTGACAACACTGGGGGTTTCGTAGTGTATAGCGATGCGTCACACAAAGGTCTTGGCTGTGTGCTGATGCAACACAGCAAGGTAGTGGCGTACGCATCACGTCAACTAAAGGACTATGAGAAGGGTTACCCGACTCATGATTTGGAGTTAGCAGCGGTAGTTTTCGCCTTGAAGATTTGGAGACACTACCTATACGGGGAGAAGTGTGAGATATATACAGATCACAAAAGTTTGAAATATATTTTCACTCAAAAGGAGCTGAACATGAGGCAACGCCGATGGTTAGAATTGATCAAGGACTACGACTGTGAAATTCTGTACCATCTGGGTAAAGCAAATGTAGTGGCTGATGCCTTAAGCAGGAAAGGCAAGGTGAAATTGATGCAACTGACAGTTCAAGAGGAATTGATAAAGGACTTTGAACGTCTGGAACTGGAGGTTAAATATCCGATAGAGACGGACGAAAAATTGTGTACCGTAACAGCAGGTCCGACTCTACTGGATAAGATAAAGGAGGCTCAAGAATTTGACGAGGAATGCGTTGACATTAAGAAGCAAATATCAGAGGGAAAAACATTAAAGTACAAGGTCGACAGCGCAGGATTGCTGAGATTCGAGGGAAGGATCTGGATACCCTACGTACCGGATCTAAGGGAAGAAATTTTACAGGAGGCCCATAATACGAGATTTTCGGTACATCCGGGTAGCACCAAGATGTATCAAGATCTTCGTCAGCATTATTGGTGGCCGCATTTGAAAGCGGAAGTTGCAGAATTCGTCAGTCGATGTTTAACTTGTTAGAGAATCAATGCTGAGCACCAGCGGCCGAGCGGATTGTTATAACCCTTAGAGATTCCCGAGTGGAAGTGGGAGCACATCACAATGGATTTTGTGGTAGGACTCCCAACAACACACAAAAGGGTCTAGACGCCATCTGGGTAATCGTAGATCGGTTGACCAAGTCTGCCCACTTTCTACCGATCAAGATCAGGTACAAATTGGAACAGTTGGCGAAACTTTACGTGAAGGAAATAGTATCACGACATGGAGTGCCGGTATCTATTGTGTCTGACAGAGATCCGCGCTTCACGTCAAATTTTTGGAGAAGTCTACAGGAGAGACTGGGAACACAGTTAAGAATGAGTACGGCATATCATCCTCAGACTGATGGTCAGAGTGAGCGAACAATTCAGACCCTAGAGGATATGCTCCGGGCAGTTATGATGGATTTAGGTGGTAACTGGGACGATCACTTGCCATTGGTAGAGTTCGCTTACAACAACAGTTATCACGCTAGCATCGGTATGCCACCATATGAAGCATTATACGGGAGGAAGTGTCGAACGCCGTTGTGTTGGGATGAAGTTGGTGAACGGAGATTGTTGGGACCAGAATTGGTACAACAAACCGTGGAAATAATTAAAATAATAAGACAGCGGTTAGTAGCAGCTCAAGATCGTCAGAAGAAGTATGCAGATTTACATCGTCAGAAACGAGACCTTGAAGTTGGTAGCTTTGTGTTTCTAAAAGTATCACCTTGGAAAGGGAAAATCCGTTTTGGGAAGAAGGGCAAATTGAGCCCTAGGTTCATAGGACCTTTTGAAATATTAAGAAGAATAGGTGAAGTGGCGTACGAGGTAGCATTACCTCCTGAACTTGAGCACATCCACAACGTGTTCCATGTATCAGTGCTACGTCCGTATAAGCCAGACTACAAGCATGTCATTTCCTACGAGCCAATTCAAGTCGAAAGAGACTTATCATACGAGGAAATTCCTGTTCAAATATTGGATAGAAAAGAGCAGAAGCTGAGGAATAAAATCATTCACTCGGTGAAAGTTCTCTGGAGAAACCACGCGGTAGAAGAGGCTACGTGAGAATTAGAAGAGAAGATGAAAGCAAATTACCCCCAGTTATTTGAGTAACCTTAGGTTGAAATTCCGAGGACGGAATTTTTATAAGGGGGAGAGAATGTAATGTCCAGGAAATTTTAAATTTCGTGTCAAATTATTTTGATGTATGAAATTTATTTTACATAATTTTTCGAACTTAATTGGATCCAATGTACACATTATTATTTAATTGTATAATTATGTGGTCCAGTAAATTTTCCTTGCATTAAAGGGATCACTGACAGTCCGAATAAATTAGTGAGTCAACCCTACGAATTTATTGGCAAGGAAATTTGGAAAGATTAAATAAATAATTTTATCAATTTCGGATTTAAATAATTTGAACGAGGAATCATTGTAGAAACAAATGTTTTAAATAATTAATTGAATTAATTATTCAATTTAGATATTAGAATAAAATATTGTTAATTTAAATTGGGTCGCCTTTTCTTTCATTTGGATTGGCCATTTCTTTTTAGTTATTTGGGCCAAATTCCATTCATTTTCCATTGCGTCACTTTCTTTTTAGCCGGCCCAACTTAAATTGAGGGAGCCCAATTCCTTTTTCCTCCTAACCGAGTCGGGTTATTCAAACTACTAAGGACATTTGGGAAACCATTCAAGTCAATCGGTGGGATTGTTGGGGATAATCGAGCCAGAGACCAGATAACGACGGAAGAGGGAGTAAGGAGTAGACCAGCTAAGGCCAAGCCAAGCGAAACCTAACCTTCAATCAATCGGACGGGACGAGAGTGAGTGACGGGGGGAGAGTCGCTAGGCGTACGTCGGCGACAGCGCAAAGCAACCAGCGGACAAGCGGGAAGGCTATCGACCGACCGAGCGCCATTGTTCGGACCAGAGGGTTCAAGCTTCACGTGGACCAAGGGTTTCAAAATTCGGCGACGCGACCGGTGGGGGTACGACGCTCGAGGAATTGACCGGTAAGTTCACAGTCGGCGTGATGTGTACCATCAATCGCCACCCCCCTTCCGACCGATGGTCCTTAACCGGCCAATTAAGGTAATAACCAGCCAATTTGGGTAAATTTTTCCCTATAAATTGAACCCCCACCTCTGCCGAATCCCTTTGTTTGTGAGTCCCAAATTTAGACAAAATTAGGGTTCAAATTAAAGTGAGAGAGGGAGCAGGGGTGTTTGAACGTGGGTTTCAATTGGAGTGAATGTCCCAAGGTTATACCGTCTATTTCGGTAGAAGGAGGAAGACTGCAGTCCGATCGTTAGCAAGGTAGTGACTGAGTAGCTTTAATTTAAATTTTTGTTTCTCTGCATTGGGCTATTGCTTCTCTGAATTGGGAATACTTTGTTCCTTTGTATTAGTTTAATCATTTGTCTGTATTGGGTTATTGATCTTCTGTATTGGGACCATGTTGCTGTGTAATTTCCTTCATTCTATTTAGTCTAATTTTGTTGCTATTGGGTTATGTTGTTGTTGCCAAAAACTGTGTATGAAGGCCATGAGGTTACAGTGATAGTTGGTGGTTGTGGTTTAAGCTGTTATGGTTAGTAATCGAAGAAACCAATAGGCCCACCAACTGGTTGCTATAATGTCTAAGTGAACAAAATCTGGGCTAAAAGTTTGGTCAGTAACCTTGTATAAAAGAAATTTCTCAGATTTCCTTTTGGTAATGTGTTAGTACGTATTTGCTAACAATCTTAGAACAAAGGTGTTCTGCATTTTGCTATTAGGACCAAGCATGATCTTAGCATGGGTCTGTATGGCAGTGGGACTAGGGCGGTACTATTGTTGCAATAAACTGGGGTAATACTATGGAACAAATTATTAGTTGTAATAATACACTAATAAAACAATTAAATTATTATTTAATGAATATTAAATAATAATTAAGTAAAGTTAATACAGTAATTATTTAGCAATGAATAATAAATAAGGATAATAAATATTTAATTATTATTTAATTAACATTAAAATAATAATTAAGTATAAGTAAATAAATTATTTATTAGGATAATAAATATTTAATTATTATTCAAATAATAATTAAGTATGAATAAAGTGAAGTATTATGGAATATAAATAAAGATAATAAATATTTAATTAAAGTTAGTAGTTACCAATTATATAATATAAATAATAAATATTTAATTATCATAATAGTTATGAGTGAACAAAGTTTAAACTATCATTTCATTAGTATTAAATAATAACTGAGTATGAGTAAAACTTATAATTTGATAATAAATAAAGGTAATACCTACTTAATTGTTATTAAGCTAATAATTAAGTAGGAATAGATTTAATAATCTAATTTTCGTCATTATTTACTCTTAAATAATGAATAAAGCTAATGAATATTCGATTATTGTTTAACTACTAATAAATAATAATCGAGTATAAATAAAGTTGATAAGTTAATTATTTATTATTTATCTTTAGATAATAAATAAAGCTAATAAATATTTGATTATTGCTCAAACCATTATTAAATGAGTATGAATAAGTTAATAAAATAATTGTTTATCGATAAGTAATAAATAAAGATAATAAATATTTAATTATTATCAGATAATAAATAAAGATAATAAGAACTTAATTATTATTTAAGTAACAATAATAATAAATTAAGTATGGATGTAGCTAATGCATTAATTATCTAATTAATGGTGGATAAGGGAAATAATTTCGTAATTACCCTTGAAAGAGAGTAATAGCTAAGTGTAAATAGGACTTAAATAACCTGTCTATTTGTTACCACTGTTAGTTAGTAATGCATTAATCAATCTATTATTTAGTGTAGTAAATAATAACTTGGGTTACTAAACATTGCTAAGTTGAATAAGCATGATAGTTATCGAAATAATAACTAAAGGTCCTTAATTAATTTCTTTAGCTATTGTTAAGTAGTAATGTATTCGGTGAATTGTTTACCTGCTTAATAAATAGCATAAGTGGGTATAGTTACGTAATGCTAATGGATAAACCAACTCTACCAACTGATAGGTTATCTAAGATCAATTAATTAAAGCTAAGATTTAATTGTAGCTGAGCAAACAGGCAAGTTCTCTATCCCGAACTTTGATTTTTTTGCAAGTTCCTTAACTTCACTCTTTCAGTATATTGAATGCAAGTTCTATCTTACCCAATTTTTTTTACATTGAGCAATATTTCTAAACCTTATGCATTATTTTTAATTCGTGCAAAAGGTATATATTATTGCGAGTTATTCTTTAAGCTTGAATCTTATCTCCAAGCATGCTTTAAGTGGTCTAATTACTTTTAAAATTATTCCACATCTATGTATTCATTGGCATTCGCACTTGTGCATTTGAATTCGTATAATTATTTAAGTTCTGAAATTCACGAACTATTCAGGATTAAGTTTGAACCCTTGTCTCGGTCAGGCACGTATGTAAGAATCTATAAAAGCTATCCGAACCAATCAATGGTAAGGATTCATAGACTGAATGAACACCCCTTTTATTATAGGGGAGTACCCCATGTACTGTAAATAAGGTACGAATAGCAGAGTTAAATGTTATGCATACACATAGCGTACGCGAGGCTGATCCCCTCAAGTACTCATTCTGTAGGCAGTAACCAGAGGGTCAACTAGCTATTGACTCCTTTGGAAGTTATTGTTCAAAGTCTATTTGACTATCAGTTGTTCTAAAAGCATTTATTGTTATTGCTTCTGATAATTCTGTTGTTGAAATCTCTTCCTATATTCCTTTCGTCATGATATATCCTTATTGTTGTACTTTAAACTTGCTGAGCAAAATTGTTGCTCATTCTTGCTATATCATGACTTTATTGCAGCTAAACCTGAGACGTCAGGGAAGAACAAAGGAAAAGAAAAGATGAAGTAATAAACTTCATGTAGCAGATTTTAAATTTACGTATAGTAATTGCTGTTAATGTAATTTAAACCCTAACTTTTATTTAGGGTATGGATTTGTGTAAGTGTTTAAGGTTTTTGTATTCTGGGACTAGTAACACCTTTGTAATAAACAACGTATGTTTATTATATTCCGCATTTTAGTTACCATATGTTGTTAGAGGTGAATGTTTGTACTGGATCGTGATGACCGGATCCGGGTATTTGGAGACCCGAATTTGGGGGCGTCACAGGTTGGTATCAGAGCTGTAGGTTATAAACTTTAGGATCGCGAAACCTAGGTTATAACCTTCATAGTAAACTCGTATTGAGTATTAGGAGATAAATCGAGGAGATTTATTATATGTGGTTTTGATGAATTGGGGAATTCATCGAGTCGAGTAGTACCCAATGAAATATAATTTCATTTCTTCAATGAATATATTTTATTGCTGTACTAATGTTGATTTTCGGTGTGATTGTAGGATGGCTGACAGGGCAGGGACTAGTGGGACCCGGGAGGAGGAGATATTCATAGATATTCCAGTGGTTGCTGAGCAGCTGGTGGGGTATACTCCTATTGCCCCAGGGGTACCGCTAGAGGAGTCCGAGCCAGAGGAGGACTACCAGAGGGAGCTACCAGAGCCGGTGGTAGGTAGGGTTATGAGGTCTGGCAGTCAGGACTCAGATGCTGAGGAGGAGGACCCCGAGACCGAGGGAGAGGAGCCACCTGCTTACGTGGATGGCATGGGGTCCACTGCCGACGATATTATAGAGGGACTGACCAGTAGGACCGAGGAGCTGGAGGCTCGGATAGCTCATCTGGAGGAGCAGAACCAGACCCACCAGATCAGAGAGGACCAGTATAGAGACCTAGCCTACCAGCTCGAGCATGACTTGGGAGTGGCGAAGGTACATCTGCAGGGTTATGAGTCCTCAGCGCAGCAGATCGGACCACTGCTACATCAGTTAGTGGCCCGGAACGCTGAGCTGAGAGAGAGGCTGGAGCAGAGGGATCTACAGATCGCCCACCTGAAGGCGAAACAGGAGGCCATGAGGTTCGAGGCTGGGCTGGAGGTGTCTGCGAGGATGCATGTCAGGGAGGCCTGGGCCAGGGAGGCCAGGAGGGTTGATCAGTTAGAGGACCAGCTGGAGGCCAGGGCGGTGAGGATAGAGACCCTAAGACATGCTTTAGATGCAGCTTATAGGAGGCCCCAGACTGAGGTAGGGGAGTCTAGCCGCTCTGTTCGTCGCAGAGTAGGGGATGGAGCATTCTCTTCTGGTCAGCAGGCACGGATCCGTCGCGATGTGCAGTGACTTGATGAAGCAGTTGATTTGTCTTTAGTACAATCTGTCCCACTTTTTGTTATATTAGGGACGTATTTATGTTGTCTTGTGAAGCTTTATATTTGTATTTATGCTTAGGGTAGCAGTTAAACCCCAACTTTTGTGGACTTTAGGGATGAAAAGTTAGGATTCCCCACTTTTGTCTCAGGGGATGATTTGTTGATAGGGCATGTAGTGGCACATTTATAGAAGTATGCCACAAGTTAGTCTTTGTAACAAATAGTGGTATATCAATATAAATGCAGATGTTTCATTTAAATCAAATGTGTTTGATAGATGTTTCTACCCTTGATTGCTGATTTTTATGACATATGGTGTAAAATATAAAACTATATGTAAAAGTCAGCGGATTTTCCTTATCCAAACATGCCGCCAAGAGGACGACCACGAAACCGACAGGTTGAAGAGTCAGAAAGTGAGGTTGGGAATTAATCCAATCCAATGAGAATGTTCGCCAAAATGCTGGCAGAAGCCATGCAATCAAGACCGCCACCTGGAGGGACCCAAGCAGCAGCCGAGCCAGTGCATCATCTGGCAAATTTCAAAGATTTCAAATTGGTTGGACCACCCGAGTTCAAGGGAACTCTTAACCCAATCGAAGCGCATACCTGGATTGAGGAGATAGAAAAGGTCTTCGAGGTAGCACGGGTGGTAGAGGAACAGAAAACAAGTTTTGCTACCTTCATGTTAAAGGGCGAGGCAAACTACTGGTGGAAGGCCAACAGAGGCCGAGTGGAAGGAGGCATTGTCGCATGGGAACGCTTTAAGGAGATGTTCTTGGAAAATTACTTTCCAGAAAGCATGAAGCAAGAGATGGAGATCAAGTTCTTGGAACTAAAACAAGGAAACATGTCCGTGGCTGAGTACGCGGCTAGGTTTAATGAGTTGGCACGGTTTGCAACTCACCAAGTCAACACAGAGGAAAGGAAAGCTCGTAGGTTTGAGCAAGGGTTGAAACCATGGTTATACCGTTCTGTTGCGGTATTGAAAATCAAGACATTTGTAGAATTGTTGGAGAGGGCGATCATTGCAAAGGGTGGCAGTGAGGCCCTGGCTAAGTACAATCAGGAGAAGAAGAAGGGTCATGAGGGCCAGAAGGCAGGAAGCAGCGGGGGCAGTAACCCCAACAAACGAAAATGGGTTGAGAGTCAGTCCTCCGGGGGAAACAAATCTGGAGGGGAGGTGAAGAAGCCAGGCAGGTGCAACAACTGTGGCAAGAACCACACGGGGGAATGCATGAAAGGGAAGAGCGTGTGTTACCGTTGTGGACAACCTGGGCACATGGCCCCACAGTGCCCTAACAAGCCGAAAGGAGGTTGTTTCTCTTGTGGATCACCTGACCACCAGATCAAGGATTGTCCGAAGAGGAAGGGCGACGCCGGGAGTGGCAACCGAAGCAACAACAACAGTGGAAACAGCAACCGGTTGAACTACGGGCCACCAGCCAGTCAAGCCAATAGGCCAACAGCCCGCACGTTCAACATGACTGTGCAGGATGTCATGGAATCCAAAGACGTGGTGTCAGGTATCATCCCAATTAATGATGTAAATGCATATGTGTTATTTGATTCGGGTGCTACTTGCTCTTTTATTTCCGAAGAATTTGCTAGTCAGCTAAATTTACCTCGTGAAAAGTTAGAACACCCTATGAACGTAGAAGTAGCAAATAAGGAAATTATACCCGTAGAATGCATTCATAGGAATTGTAGTGCTGAACTGCGAGGATTTAAGCTCAATGTGGATTTGATACCAATTCGGCTAGGAGAGTTTGATGTAATCCTGGGAATGGATTGGCTATCAATTCACGGAGCAGTTATTGACTGTCAAAAGAAATGTGTACACCTGAGGACTCCTAATAAGTCGAAGGTGGTATTTTATGGTAGTAAGTCACCAAGACAATCTTGTTGTCTGACTATGATGCAAACCAAGAAATTGCTTAAGAAAGGTTGCGTGTGTTATTTGGCACATGTAATTGATACTCGTCAGGTTAGGGACGAGATGAGTCAAATACCAATCGCGAGGGATTTCGCTGATGTCTTCCCCGATGAACTTCTGGGACTACCGCCGGACAGGGAAATCGAGTTCGTTATCGATTTGGCACCGGGAACCGCACCAATATCGAAGCCGCCGTATCGAATGGCACCTGTAGAGATGAAAGAGTTGATGGTGCAACTGCAGGAACTATTAGATAAAGGTTATATCAGACCAAGAGTGTCCCCGTGGGGAGCGCCAGTTCTGTTTGTAAAGAAGAAAGATGGTTCAATGAGACTTTGTATCGACTATCGGGAGTTGAACAAAGTTACGATTAAGAATAGGTATCCGCTTCCTAGGATTGACGATCTATTTGATCAACTCAAGGGAGCGAAATATTTCTCAAAGATCGACCTAAGAACAGGCTATCATCAGCTGAAGGTGAGGCAGGAAGATATTCCGAAGACTGCATTCAGGACTCGTTATGGGCACTTCGAGTTTCTGGTGATGTCTTTTGGATTGACGAATGTACCAGCAGCATTTATGGATATGATGAATAGAGTATTCAAGCAGTACTTGGACAAGTTCGTAGTCGTATTCATCAATGACATCTTGGTGTATTTGGAGACAGAGGAGAAGCATGCTGAACATTTAAAAATTGTATTAGAAGCTCTCAGGAGGGAGGAGTTGTACGCGAAGTTTTCTAAGTGTGAGTTTTGGTTGCAGAGGGTATAGTTTCTGGGTCACGTCATCGACAAAAATGGTGTTTCGGTGGACCCAGCAAAAGTAGAAGCGGTTATCAATTGGGAGCAACCGAAGACCCCAACCGAGATCAGGAGTTTCTTGGGATTAGCAGGATATTATCGAAGATTTATACAGGATTTTTCGAAGATAGCATCGCTATTGACCAACCTCACCAGGAAAACGGTTAAATTCGTTTGGTCGGAGAAATGTGAGGAAAGTTTCATGGAGCTGAAGAAGAGACTTAGTCAAGCACCGGTGTTGACCTTACCCGACAACACTGGGGGTTTCGTAGTGTATAGCGATGCGTCACACAAAGGTCTTGGCTGTGTGCTGATGCAACACAGCAAGGTAGTGGCGTACGCATCACGTCAACTAAAGGACTATGAGAAGGGTTACCCGACTCATGATTTGGAGTTAGCAGCGGTAGTTTTCGCCTTGAAGATTTGGAGACACTACCTATACGGGGAGAAGTGTGAGATATATACAGATCACAAAAAGTTTGAAATATATTTTCACTCAAAAGGAGCTGAACATGAGGCAACGCCGATGGTTAGAATTGATCAAGGGACTACGACTGTGAAATTCTGTACCATCTGGGTAAAGCAAATGTAGTGGCTGATGCCTTAAGCAGGAAAGGCAAGGTGAAATTGATGCAACTGACAGTTCAAGAGGAATTGATAAAGGACTTTGAACGTCTGGAACTGGAGGTTAAATATCCGATAGAGACGGACGAAAAATTGTGTACCGTAACAGCAGGTCCGACTCTACTGGATAAGATAAAGGAGGCTCAAGAATTTGACGAGGAATGCGTTGACATTAAGAAGCAAATATCAGAGGGAAAAACATTAAAGTACAAGGTCGACAGCGCAGGATTGCTGAGATTCGAGGGAAGGATCTGGATACCCTACGTACCGGATCTAAGGGAAGAAATTTTACAGGAGGCCCATAATACGAGATTTTCGGTACATCCGGGTAGCACCAAGATGTATCAAGATCTTCGTCAGCATTATTGGTGGCCGCATTTGAAAGCGGAAGTTGCAGAATTCGTCAGTCGATGTTTAACTTGTTAGAGAATCAATGCTGAGCACCAGCGGCCGAGCGGATTGTTATAACCCTTAGAGATTCCCGAGTGGAAGTGGGAGCACATCACAATGGATTTTGTGGTAGGACTCCCAACAACACACAAAAGGGTCTAGACGCCATCTGGGTAATCGTAGATCGGTTGACCAAGTCTGCCCACTTTCTACCGATCAAGATCAGGTACAAATTGGAACAGTTGGCGAAACTTTACGTGAAGGAAATAGTATCACGACATGGAGTGCCGGTATCTATTGTGTCTGACAGAGATCCGCGCTTCACGTCAAATTTTTGGAGAAGTCTACAGGAGAGACTGGGAACACAGTTAAGAATGAGTACGGCATATCATCCTCAGACTGATGGTCAGAGTGAGCGAACAATTCAGACCCTAGAGGATATGCTCCGGGCAGTTGTGATGGATTTAGGTGGCAACTGGGACGATCACTTGCCATTGGTAGAGTTCGCTTACAACAACAGTTATCACGCTAGCATCGGTATGCCACCATATGAAGCGTTATACGGGAGGAAGTGTCGAACGCCGTTGTGTTGGGATGAAGTTGGTGAACGGAGATTGTTGGGACCAGAATTGGTACAACAAACCGTGGAAATAATTAAAATAATAAGACAGCGGTTAGTAGCAGCTCAAGATCGTCAGAAGAAGTATGCAGATTTACATCGTCAGAAACGAGACCTTGAAGTTGGTAGCTTTGTGTTTCTAAAAGTATCACCTTGGAAAGGGAAAATCCGTTTTGGGAAGAAGGGCAAATTGAGCCCTAGGTTCATAGGACCTTTTGAAATATTAAGAAGAATAGGTGAAGTGGCGTACGAGGTAGCATTACCTCCTGAACTTGAGCACATCCACAACGTGTTCCATGTATCAGTGCTACGTCCGTATAAGCCAGACTACAAGCATGTCATTTCCTACGAGCCAATTCAAGTCGAAAGAGACTTATCATACGAGGAAATTCCTGTTCAAATATTGGATAGAAAAGAGCAGAAGCTGAGGAATAAAATCATTCACTCGGTGAAAGTTCTCTGGAGAAACCACGCGGTAGAAGAGGCTACGTGAGAATTAGAAGAGAAGATGAAAGCAAATTACCCCCAGTTATTTGAGTAACCTTAGGTTGAAATTCCGAGGACGGAATTTTTATAAGGGGGAGAGAATGTAATGTCCAGGAAATTTTAAATTTCGTGTCAAATTATTTTGATGTATGAAATTTATTTTACATAATTTTTCGAACTTAATTGGATCCAATGTACATATTATTATTTAATTGTATAATTATGTGGTCCAGTAAATTTTCCTTGCATTAAAGGGATCACTGACAGTCCGAATAAATCAGTGAGTCAACCCTACGAATTTATTGGCAAGGAAATTTGGAAAGATTAAATAAATAATTTTATCAATTTCGGATTTAAATAATTTGAACGAGGAATCATTGTAGAAACAAATGTTTTAAATAATTAATTGAATTAATTATTCAATTTAGATATTAGAATAAAATATTGTTAATTTAAATTGGGTCGCCTTTTCTTTCATTTGGATTGGCCATTTCTTTTTAGTTATTTGGGCCAAATTCCATTCATTTTCCATTGCGTCACTTTCTTTTTAGCCGGCCCAACTTAAATTGAGGGAGCCCAATTCCTTTTTCCTCCTAACCGAGTCGGGTTATTCAAACTACTAAGGACATTTGGGAAACCATTCAAGTCAATCGGTGGGATTGTTGGGGATAATCGAGCCAGAGACCAGATAACGACGGAAGAGGGAGTAAGGAGTAGACCAGCTAAGGCCAAGCCAAGCGAAACCTAACCTTCAATCAATCGGACGGGACGAGAGTGAGTGACGGGGGGAGAGTCGCTAGGCGTACGTCGGCGACAGCGCAAAGCAACCAGCGGACAAGCGGGAAGGCTATCGACCGACCGAGCGCCATTGTTCGGACCAGAGGGTTCAAGCTTCACGTGGACCAAGGGTTTCAAAATTCGGCGACGCGACCGGTGGGGGTACGACGCTCGAGGAATTAACCGGTAAGTTCACAGTCGGCGTGATGTGTACCATCAATCGCCACCCCCCTTCCGACCGATGGTCCTTAACCGGCCAATTAAGGTAATAACCAGCCAATTTGGGTAAATTTTTCCCTATAAATTGAACCCCCACCTCTGCCGAATCCCTTTGTTTGTGAGTCCCAAATTTAGGACAAAATTAGGGTTCAAATTAAAGTGAGAGAGGGAGCAGGGGTGTTTGAACGTGGGTTTCAATTGGAGTGAATGTCCCAAGGTTATACCGTCTATTTCGGTAGAAGGAGGAAGACTGCAGTCCGATCGTTAGCAAGGTAGTGACTGAGTAGCTTTAATTTAAATTTTTGTTTCTCTGCATTGGGCTATTGCTTCTCTGAATTGGGAATACTTTGTTCCTTTGTATTAGTTTAATCATTTGTCTGTATTGGGTTATTGATCTTCTGTATTGGGACCATGTTGCTGTGTAATTTCCTTCATTCTATTTAGTCTAATTTTGTTGCTATTGGGTTATGTTGTTGTTGCCAAAAACTGTGTATGAAGGCCATGAGGTTACAGTGATAGTTGGTGGTTGTGGTTTAAGCTGTTATGGTTAGTAATCGAAGAAACCAATAGGCCCACCAACTGGTTGCTATAATGTCTAAGTGAACAAAATCTGGGCTAAAAGTTTGGTCAGTAACCTTGTATAAAAGAAATTTCTCAGATTTCCTTTTGGTAATGTGTTAGTACGTATTTGCTAACAATCTTAGAACAAAGGTGTTCTGCATTTTGCTATTAGGACCAAGCATGATCTTAGCATGGGTCTGTATGGCAGTGGGACTAGGGCGGTACTATTGTTGCAATAAACTGGGGTAATACTATGGAACAAATTATTAGTTGTAATAATACACTAATAAAACAATTAAATTATTATTTAATGAATATTAAATAATAATTAAGTAAAGTTAATACAGTAATTATTTAGCAATGAATAATAAATAAGGATAATAAATATTTAATTATTATTTAATTAACATTAAAATAATAATTAAGTATAAGTAAATAAATTATTTATTAGGATAATAAATATTTAATTATTATTCAAATAATAATTAAGTATGAATAAAGTGAAGTATTATGGAATATAAATAAAGATAATAAATATTTAATTAAAGTTAGTAGTTACCAATTATATAATATAAATAATAAATATTTAATTATCATAATAGTTATGAGTGAACAAAGTTTAAACTATCATTTCATTAGTATTAAATAATAACTGAGTATGAGTAAAACTTATAATTTGATAATAAATAAAGGTAATACCTACTTAATTGTTATTAAGCTAATAATTAAGTAGGAATAGATTTAATAATCTAATTTTCGTCATTATTTACTCTTAAATAATGAATAAAGCTAATGAATATTCGATTATTGTTTAACTACTAATAAATAATAATCGAGTATAAATAAAGTTGATAAGTTAATTATTTATTATTTATCTTTAGATAATAAATAAAGCTAATAAATATTTGATTATTGCTCAAACCATTATTAAATGAGTATGAATAAGTTAATAAAATAATTGTTTATCGATAAGTAATAAATAAAGATAATAAATATTTAATTATTATCAGATAATAAATAAAGATAATAAGAACTTAATTATTATTTAAGTAACAATAATAATAATTAAGTATGGATGTAGCTAATGCATTAATTATCTAATTAATGGTGGATAAGGGAAATAATTTCGTAATTACCCTTGAAAGAGAGTAATAGCTAAGTGTAAATAGGACTTAAATAACCTGTCTATTTGTTACCACTGTTAGTTAGTAATGCATTAATCAATCTATTATTTAGTGTAGTAAATAATAACTTGGGTTACTAAACATTGCTAAGTTGAATAAGCATGATAGTTATCGAAATAATAACTAAAGGTCCTTAATTAATTTCTTTAGCTATTGTTAAGTAGTAATGTATTCGGTGAATTGTTTACCTGCTTAATAAATAGCATAAGTGGGTATAGTTACGTAATGCTAATGGATAAACCAACTCTACCAACTGATAGGTTATCTAAGATCAATTAATTAAAGCTAAGATTTAATTGTAGCTGAGCAAACAGGCAAGTTCTCTATCCCGAACTTTGATTTTTTTTTTGCAAGTTCCTTAACTTCACTCTTTCAGTATATTGAATGCAAGTTCTATCTTACCCAATTTTTTTTACATTGAGCAATATTTCTAAACCTTATGCATTATTTTTAATTCGTGCAAAAGGTATATATTATTGCGAGTTATTCTTTAAGCTTGAATCTTATCTCCAAGCATGCTTTAAGTGGTCTAATTACTTTTAAAATTATTCCACATCTATGTATTCATTGGCATTCACACTTGTGCATTTGAATTCGTATAATTATTTAAGTTCTGAAATTCACGAACTATTCAGGATTAAGTCTGAACCCTTATCTCGGTTAGGCACGTATGTAAGAATCTATAAAAGCTATCCGAACCAATCAATGGTAAGGATTCATAGACTGAATGAACACCCCTTTTATTATAGGGGAGTACCCCATGTATCGTAAATGAGGTAGAAATAGCAGAGTTAAATGTTATGCATACACATAGCGTACGCGAGGCTGATCCCCTCAAGTACTCATTCTGTAGGCAGTAACCAGAGGGTCAACTAGCTATTGACTCATTTGGAAGTTATTGTTCAAAGTCTATTTGACTATCAATTATTCTAAAAGCATTTATTGTTATTGCTTCTGATAATTCTGTTGTTGAAATCTCTTCCTATATTCCTTTCGTCATGATATATCCTTATTGTTGTACTTTAAACTTGCTGAGCAAAATTGTTGCTCATTCTTGCTATATCATGACTTTATTGCAGCTAAATCCGAGACGTCAGGGAAGAACAAAGGAAAAGAAAAGATGAAGTAATAGACTTCATGTAGCAGATTTTAAATTTACGTATAGTAATTGCTGTTAATGTAATTTAAACCCTAACTTTTATTTAGGGTATGGATTTGTGTAAGTGTTTAAGGTTTTTGTATTCTAGGACTAGTAACACCTTTGTAATGAACAACGTATGTTTATTATATTCCGCATTTTAGTTACCATATGTTGTTAGAGGTGAATGTTTGTACTGGATCGTGATGACCGGATCCGGGTATTTGGAGACCCGAATTTGGGGGCGTCACAAATGTTCGAGGAAAGACAAAGACAAAAGCAAAGGACAAGATTATAGTGTTATGCATGTTAATTAATTAGTTATCTGATGTAAATATTATTGTAAACCTTTTTAGTTACTGAAGGTATGTATTAATAAAGGTTATAGACCTTGGGATATGTAGTAGAGATTATTGTATAAATAATTTATGTTTATATCTTCCCCAGTAGTTGTAAATATGATGTATCGTGACGCATCAGGTCCGAGGTTCAGGGGACCCGGGTTTGGGGGCGTTACAATTTTACCCCAAGTATGGGGTTTGGAGCCAATAACCTTGAGCGAATTCCTAAATGGTAAAGGCCTCTGCCATTTCTCCCACCCCTTTGGGATTATGCATGATCAAGAATATGAAATATATGTTTTATTTTAATGATGACAACATATGGAGATGTTTTGTGCTTTTATATACAGCCATATAATTAGGGGTGTTATATATAGTCATCATCAAAAAGAAAGAGAATGTTAATTTATGTCTTTTTAGATTTTATTGATGACAATATGTTTTGGATGATGCTATTTTGAATGAGTAGGTTTGGGCTATGTAGACTGATTTGATCATATATAGTGTTGCTGAAAATGGAGTTATATATATGTTGAATTCATGAAGGCTCAACTTAGAAATAAAGTCTCTTAGAGCATCTACTGGTCTTGGGAATTATGTAAGATTTTCTAGCCCAAAGTTTTTAATTTCAAGGCATTATTTAATTGCTGAAAATATATTTAAAAACTTGCCAATGTTAATTTATGTGTTTTTAGATTTTATTGATGATAATATGTTTTGTATGGAGCTATTTTGAATGAGCAGGTTTGGGCTATATAGGCTGATTTGATCATATATCGTGCTGCTGAAAATGGAGTTATATATATGTTGAATTCATGAAGGCTCAACTTGGAAATAAAGTCTCTTAGAGCATCTATTGGTCTTGGGAATTATGTAAAATTTTCTAGCCCAAAGTTTTTAATTTCAAGGCATTATTTAATTGTTGAAAATATATTAAAAAACTTGTCAAGAATTAAAGTTCTGATTTTAAGGTAATAGATTATGTCATGCAACTGATTTGTTTGGGAGTTAATTAACTAAATCTTATCAAATATGCTTTCTGATATTCTTTCCTTCAAATAAGCTTTTTCAAATTACTTTATTTTCAAAATCAAAATATTTGAAAAACTGATTTGGAAGGTTGTTCAGTCATATCTGTTGGGGCTCATATTGCTGCTGAAAATCTGTTTTCTTCAACTATGATCCGGGTATTTATGTTAACAATATTTTATAGCCGTTAGTCCATATATTATATGTACTTATCCTTCTCGGCAAAAGAAAAGTGAGAACTCTTCATGCAATACTTAGTCTGATATAGAGAACTTTTCACTAAGAACTTGTAAAGAATATTTTCAGCAATTAATTATCTTGTTATTAATTTCTTTTGGCTGAAAAATCATAGTGAGTCTATAATTACATTTCTTCTTATCAAAACATGTATTCAAGCATTGTTTGGCTTCGTTGATTCAATAGTGGATAAAGTGGTATAAAGGAAGCTCTAGAAGTCTCAGTGGTGAGAAAGTTGTAGTGGTGTAAGGGGAAGTCGTGTCCAACAAAGAGGAGAGCTTATTTGTACAGGGAGTAATTTTGTAACTTATTGAATATTATTTTAATAAAAAGAGTCTCCAATACCAATTGGTATTGGACGTGGATTATGCCACTAGATTAGAGGGCAGGGGCCGAATCACGTAAAAATCTTAGTGTTGTGATTTTTCTGTTTGTCTTTTTTATATTGCTTCAATTCTGCACTTGATTATTTGTTATATACATCTGCATATATTGTTCTGCTATATTCGTGTGAAGTAACACTAATCCAGACACCGAAGCAGACATGATATCCTGTCTGAATAATAATTGAAGTAGAAACTAAGATAAAACAGACACCTAAGCAGATAGGTCTACCTGTCTGATTTAATCCTGTAGCAGAATATTTAAAAGTTGTCATTGTTAATCACTTCGAGCATATACATCTATTCACCCCTCTCTAGGTGTGCATACATTCAGAATTATATTTGGTATCAGAGCTTGGGTCTACTAATATTTGTCTTAGAAGACCGTAGAGAAATATCCTATGGCACACCTTAACTTCCAAGAAGGGCAGTCCACTAGCAGGCCACCACTGTTGCTCGGCAGCGAGAACTTTAACTTCTGGAAATTCAGAATGAAGATTTATCTCAACAGGGACCCATGAGAATGGTGGGTGGTTGAAAATGGACCCATCATTCCAAGGCATGATGATGGCAGACCCAAGAACCTCTTGAAAATGGATACTAATGAATCATATATGGTATCCTATAACTCAAAAGCCATAAACACGCTGCTAAGTGGAATGATACAATCTGAAATTGACAAGGTTTTTGCGTGTAATACGACGAAAGAAATCTGGGATACAATTATCATGAGTCACGAGGGAACTCTCAATGTGAAAGAAGTAAAGTTAAGCATGTTGATGCAAGAATATGAGCTGTTTAAATTAGAGAGAGATGAAACAATTCAAGAAGTTCAAGCAAGATTCCTCACACTAATGAACTCACTCAACATGTTAGGGAGAGAAATTGATCAAAAGGAAATCAATAGAAAGTTGTTGAGAATCATGCCAAAACGGTTCGCTCCAAAAGTCACCACTCTTCAAGACTCATTAACAATTAGTACCATAGAGACATTTACACTATTTGGAAAGCTTGAAGAGTTTGAAAACTAGCTCAGAAGAAGAGGAGGCACCAATAAAGAAGACATTGGCATTTCAAGCTGAGAGCAATCATAATGATCAATACGAAGATTTCGATGAAGAAATTGAAATGTGATCTAGAAAACTCGAGAGACTACTCCAAAGGAAGAATTAAAATGGTAGCTCAACTCTAGTGAATAAGTCCAAAATAGAACAAGAAGAAGAAATTGTCCAACTTTGTTTCATGGGATTAGAAGATGATAATCAACTTGAGGTAACCAATTTTCATGAAGCTTTTGAAATAACTACGTTTGATTATCTTGCTTTAAAAAACGAAAATCAACAACTCAAATAGAAAACTGCCTATTTAATTTAAAGAATTGCGTAAATGAGCTAATGAATGAAGTTGAGTCACTTATTGAAGAGAGAAAAAAAATGAATATCTTAAAAATGAAAACGAAGTTTTAAAAGAAAATTTAAAAATGAGAGATGCATGCATAAATGCTTTTAATGATGAAAAAATTATAAGCATGCAAAATGATAATAATGAAAAAATAATATCATTGAAAAAAGACCTTGCAAAATTTATTCAAGGAGAAGAGAATTTGAACATAATGTTGGGTGCTCAAAGATCTAGCATTGATAAGCAAGAGATTGGGTATAATCCTATAAAAATGTGGAAAATAGAACTAATGATCATAATATTAAAATGATTAATAGTAAACCAAGGTTTAAGACACTTTATAATTCACCGTTTGTTACTTGTAAAAAATGTGATTTTAAAGGTCATTTTGATTCTAATTGTAATAAAATTAGAATAAAATAAATTTGGGTAAAGAAATGTGATATATATGCTACTAACCCAAAAGGACCCAAGAAGATTTGGGTACCAAAAAGGTAGAGACTATTTGTTTATTTTGTAGATATCTCAAGGTCAAAAAGGAGACGGATAGTACTTTACTTTGAGAGAGTAAGTTACCTATAAATTATTTGGTGGAATCTGTAAGTACCTCATGTTGTTTTTTAAATAGAGGTTTTATTAGATATATTATTATGAAAACTCTATGAATTTCGTAACATAAGGGATCATAACATCATTTATTTTAAAGTTTTTATGGTGCTAAATGTTTCATTCTAAATACTCATGGTAATCTTTGTAAATTTGATGCAAAATCATCTGAAGTTGACTTTCTTGGATATTCATTGCATAGTAAGGCATATAAAGTTTATAATCTTGACAAATAAGAAGTTGAAAAATCTGTTCAATTATATTTGATGAACTTAATTGTGATCTGTCAAAAGAAAAAAAATGAAGTTTTTACAGAAAAACAGAATCAGGAAGTCAGAATTAAGCTAATAGTATGCAGGTAGCCTGACCCGTCTGTTTTAGCAAAAGAAAAATCAGATGAGTGTGAAAAACAGATAGTTGCATCCAGACAGCCTGACCCGTCTGTTTTAGAAGACAAATCAGACAAACTTTCAGAAGCAGAAATTGATGTTCCTGAACATGAACCAAAAGAACAAATGACCAATATTAAACTTTCAAGAACATCCAGAACAATGAAAAGTCATCCTCCTAACCTGAGCATTAAAGACCTCAATATTGGGATGACCAAAAGAAGAGATTTTGTAGAGATTTGGTTATGAAAATACAAAATTCAAAGTTACACTAAGGAGCACATCTATCAAGCTAATTACTACTGGTAACAACAATGCTGATATATAAGTAACAAATTACAAATGTATGATCATTTTGTTTACTTGCTATATGTGTTATTGTTATAAGCTTGCTCCAGTGTTATTCTTTATCCTTGCACTTATTTCTTTTAATGTTGATAAATGGGGTGAGATAACTAAATTCAGCTAAATTGATATGTATTATTTTTTATTGATGACAAAGGTGAGAGATATAACTAAATTGATATGCTTATGCTATAATCAACTTGTGCTTAATGATTAATATTCATGGTTTCATTTATTTATTTTTGATAATGACACATGGGAGAGATATTAGGGTATATTTGGGGGAGAGATATTTGGGTATATTTGAATTGGTATTCTTGAACTATCTTAGTTGCTACTCTGATTATTTTTGTGGTACCTTGATACTTTATTTTGTTGAGGCTTGTTGGTACCGGGATACTATATTGTGTTGGAATATGAAAATCATGGTTATTTGGAATTTGTTTAGTTTAATTCTATTTGCATTATGTTCATGATGGGTATGCTACTGGTTAAGTTGACAATATGTATGATCAAGTCATTTATTGCTCCTTAATATGCATAATCTTAGGGGGAGCCATATATTTAGATGGAGTTATATATTGTCATCATCAAAAAGGGGGAGAATGTTGGTTTATATGTTTTGATTTAATGATGACAACATATGGAGATGTTTTGTGCTTTTATATACTGCCATATAATTAGGGGTGTTATATATTTTCATCATCAAAAAGGAGGAGAATGTTAATTTATGTGTTTTTAGATTTTATTGATGATAATATGTTTTGTATGAAGCTATTTTGAATGAGCAGGATAGGGCTATATAGACTGATTTGATCATATATGATGTTGCTGAAAATGGAGTTATATATATGTTGAATTCATGAAGGCTCAACTTGGAAATAAAGTCTCTTAAAACATCTACTGGTCTTGGGAATTATGTAAGATTTTCTAGCCCAAAGTTTTTAATTTAAAGGCATTATTTAATTGTTGGAAATATGTTAAAAAACTTGTCAAGGATTAAGGTTCTGATTTTAAGGTAATATAATATGTCATGCAACTGATTTCTTTGGGAGTTAATTAACTAAATCTTATCAAATATGTTTTATGATATTCTTTCCTTTAAATAAGCTTTTTCAAATTGCTTTATTTTGAAAATTAAAATATTTGAAAACTGATTTGGGGCTCATATTGCTGCTAAAAATCTGTTTTCTCCAACTATGATCTAGGTATTTATGTTAACAATATTTTATAGCCGTTAGTCTATATATTATATATACTCATCCTTCTCGACAAAAGAAAAGTGAGAACTCTTCATGCAATACTCAGTCTAATACAGAGAACTTTTCATTAAGAACTTTCGAAGAATATTTCCAGCAATCAATTGTCTTGTTATTAATTTGCTAGAAAATCATAGTGAGTCTGTAATTATATTTCTTCTTATCAAAACTTGTATTCAAGCCTTGTTTGGCTTGGTTGATCTAGTGGTGGATAAAGTGGTATAAAGGAAGCTCTAGAAGTCTCAGTAGTGAGAAAGTTACAGAGGTGCAAGGGGCAATCGTGTCCAACAAAGAGCAGAGCTTATTTGTACAGGGAGTAATTTTGTAACTTATTGAATATTGTTTTAATAAAAAAAGTCTCCAATATCAATTGGTATTGGACGTGGATTAGGCCACTAGATTAGAGGGTAGGGGCCGAACCACGTAAAAATATTGGTGTTGTGGTTTTTCTGTTTGTCTTCTTTATATATTGTTTCAATTCTGCACTTGATTATTTATTATATACATCTGCATATATTGTTTTGCTATATTCGTGTGAATTAACACTAATCCAGACACCTAAGTAGACAAGGTGTGACGCCCCCAAATCTAGGTCACTTGAACCACGGACCTGGTTCGTCACTATCTAAGACATGCATCATACTATCGATAACTTACAGCGAAATAAATGAATATTTATATTGATATAACATAAATAATTCTGTCCCAAGTCTCGAAACCAAGACTACTACAAAACATAACTTAATATCTAAGGGTAAATAAGTCTTAATGCACAACATTAATTAATAAGTCTTAATATAAACGGTGATTCTAATACAATAAAACAGAACTAATCAGTAGCTTTTCCCTTTCCCTTATCTTTTTCCGAGCTTTCGCCATGTGTTGCGCTAACTAAAATATTTTAAGAAGGCAAGGGTGAGCAACAAATTTGCCCCGTAAGTACAATAGTAGTGAATAATCACATGAATAACTTTATAGTTCACATGAGTTAAAAAAATAGGTAGCTCAAAGAGCTAAACAACTTCTTTATCACCATTATAGTGGTCGCTATGGACCGAAGGATTTATGAAGTATCCAAGGATTTCAAAGTTTCCCCAAAGAAAGGAACTATTCAATACTGAGTGAGCACCAAGGCACAGAACTATATCTAAAATTACCGGAAATTCATCCGATAATTCACAAAACTGATACAATAGGTGATCAGCCTAAAGTACCTGGGGTTATGCATAAACCTCACTTACTATTTACGCGCGGTTCCCCGACGTTTATACAATTGCCCTGCTATGAGAGTTGTTCTTCTCAGCTTTACATGGGAATCTGAACCAAAATAATTTAATCAGATAGTTTTACTTAACATCAATAATAATTCGAGGATTTAACCTCACTTCAATAAATAATTCAATATGTGTCTAGCTGAAGCAATTAGCTTTAACATAGCTTTCAAACAGTTTATGGAATAAAGAACTTTAAGGCTCAACAACATGCATTATAGCATAGGTAGATAACTTGAACGAATGTCAAATCATTTGAATAATCATAAGAGTACTCACATAATGAAATAAATTGTGGAAGTTTAGAACACTTGCTCGATATCGCAATACTTGTAATCAATACATAACTTGAGTGAATTTAGAGAACTTGCATTCAATATATAAAATAAAGGTAGGGAACTTGCTCAAATGTAAATTGAGTAAGGTTAAGAAACTTGCATTCAATGTATAAAATGAAGGTAGGGAACTTGCCTCTTTCGTTGATTAGGCTTAACGTAAATTGTTCCCCAAATATCCTACACAATTTAGTACATAATCACGCACTAATTAGTCACATAAAGGATACCCAATATAGGGTTATACTACTCCATAATGTTTCATTTTTATTAGAAACATAATATAAAACAAGGTTATACACACTAGTTACAACGTTACGATATTTGAACGTCTGTACGTCAAACTTGTTTACTCGAACGCCCAAGTGACACGCATTTGCGTACGCTTAGCATGCCCATTCGATTTAATTAATACTCATTGGTTAATGATGATCATCATTATAATTCATAACATTCATATTTTATAACTTAAAACAATATAACTCAGCATCGACAACATTTCACGTTGCCTACGCGCATGCCCGACGCCCTCCGATTGTCTTCAACTGCACAACAGTCCTAAAAATGGCCAATTTTGAACTTGATCCCGGCCTCAAATGTCAAAACTTATTAAATGAAAGTTGTAGGTCTACTCTTTTTCGTTCCGGGTCATCTTGAATCATCACAATCCGAGTTTGTATGAAAAAGTTATGCCTATTTTACTAACAGACGTCAAAGCTGTCTAGCCATCTGCAGGATCGGCGCGCCCCGCGCCCACATGCAGTAGCCCTACTTCCCATTTGGTCCAGCTTTGCGATTTCGACCTCCTTTCACTCCGATCTTCATATCTCATTCAATACACGTTCAAATTGGTCCATTTCAGACTCTATGGACTCCTAAGACATGAGGCTACAACATATCAAAAATATAGAGCTACCCATAAACATTAACACGATCAAATCTTAAGCCAAAGTACAAAGTTATTACTCTGTTTTGGTATTCTTGACATGTTTGGATTCAAATCATCATAACTCCCTCATCCGTAAACGAAATGAGGTGATTTCAAAGCCCATGGCTTCGTGACTCAATATACTACAATATACAAGAATCAGAATTTAACAAACAACATATCAATACCAGTTTTTCTTCAACGGACAATGTTCATCTAAGGTTTCCTCATCAAGACTTGGTTCGTTCAAATCTTTACCGCGGATTCGTTTCTAAAGCTTTTAACCTCATTCAAGTTGGGTGATTCTCATCACTCAATAGAGTACAACATGACATATTTAAACTTAACATGCAAGCTTGGATCGATACACGTTTTAAGGTCTGAAATAGTCCGCACAAGTCCGTTTTAGTCCATTTCTTCTCCTTTACACAAGGGTTCGTATCTTTTCTTTATTTGTTCCACTTTTACAGATTGTTAAGCATATTTTAAGGTGTTGGCAACATTATTAAACAATCTCATCCATTAACAACAACAGAAAATAATCACAAACCATCCACCAGTCATAAAAGCTTAAAAACCAAGAAAACTTGAAAAACTTAATGAAATCAAAAGAAAGTCATTTAAGGTTGAAGATTTACCTCTGTAAATCCTTCCTAGGTGATATAGAAGTTTTGCTAGGCTAGCTTGAGTCTTCCCGTAGCCTCCTTTCAAGTTCTTCACCTCACCCACTTGCTTCTTTCTCTAGAATGGTAGAAGATGAAGATGGTGTTTCTCTCCTTTCTTCTTTTCTGCAACAGGTTTTCTCTTCATCTCTTACCTCCCGTTAGCTCTCCCTCTCCTTGTTTGGAAATGAGCTGAAGTTTGGACTACACAAAGAAGAGTGGAACAGATGGAGCTTAGTTCTTCCTCTTTTCTGAAATCTCTCTTTACTCACTCTCTTTCTCTCTTGCAATAAGGACTGATGGTTTTTGAAATGAAGAAGGAATGGTAGTATACCCTCTCAAACCTTCCAAGTCTTCTCTGCCAACTCTCTCTTCTCCTGTATCTTGCAACTTAGAAAATGAGTTGAACATGGGAGGTGAGGGTCGGCTAGTATATGTAGGAGAGATACAAGTTGGTCTGCCAAGGTTCCTTGGAATTATTTTTAAGGAGAATGTTTACAAGGCTCAAATTCCCTTACATAGAGAATTGAGTTGTCCATCCTAGATCCTTGGTGTGGTCGGGTGGTTCCCCTCCCCTTCTCCCCGCATGCTCCTCCTCTCTTGCAATGCCAAAATATGATTTTCCTCCCTTAAATTCCCATCGGGTCAAGCCATGGGTTGGATCATGGGTTAAAGCTTGGGCCTTCTATTTGGACTATTACTACTAACCTCTTGGGCTTTTAATAAAGTTCCCATTGGGCTCCCATAAACCCTACACTTGATTTATTTACCCATTACCTAAATGGTTGGACAATAATTAAGAAAAGCGAAATTAAATGAGAAGACGTCTTTGGGTGACTAGTACCCACGCGAATAGTGATTTAGCGATATTACGCGAAATCAATTTATTCGCTTATGCGAAACTACATATAAATTCATGCATTCACATAATCTAGGTTGTCACGCAACCTTTAAATACGTAACACAGAAAAATTAAAAAAAATTAGTATATACAAAAATATTCATAAGCTCAAATTACAAGGCTATCTACAATTCACGATCATTATACAGAGTATCCTGTCTGGATAATAATTGAAGTAGAAATTAAGATAAAACAGACACCTAAGCAAACAAGTCTACCTGTCTGATTTAATCCTGTAGCAGAATATTTAAAAATTGTCATTGTTAATCACTTCGAACATATACATCTATTCACCCCCTCTAGGTGTGCATACATTCAAAATTACAATAATTATGTCATCAAATGGCTAGAAGCATACAACTACTGTAATGTGTTTCTCTGTGGGTATCTGGTAACCATGTATTTAGGGGCATAATCGGCGATTTGACAGCAAAAGCAATAAAAAAAATCAAATATAGAATATTATTGATTTTCCCGACATCTAAGTAAGTGGATCTTCTTTTCTAAATGAAATTTAAAAAAGTTGAACAGAAGATAATTATATACGGACCAGCTGTTCGAACTGGGAAGTGGTCCTATGTTCGATCCGGTTGAACTACTTTGGTCAAAAATTGGATTGAAGTGGTTGACCACCGGTTGAAATAATCAAATTGATCTAGTAAACTGTTTTATATATATATATATGTATAAATATTTTTTGGTAGCATTTTTTTTTAATATGAAGATTAAATATTTTAGTAATATTGTAACACAACTTCATTATATTTTAGTTTATCAAAAAAGAAATGCTTGAAATTTTTACTGATAATTAATAATATATTTTTTATGTATTTATGACATCATCGGTTTGATTCGATAACCGGTCCGGGTCTGAAAAATATTGTATATGAGTGCATGCATAAACAAATATAGAATAACAAAAGAAGCAAGAAAAATTTCTAAATTGGCATTACAAAATAATTGAAGGAGAAGACAATAATGATGAAGGAAAAACTTGTTAAGGAGATAATTCAGCAAGCACAAAGGAAACCATAAAGAACAGTTTTAGCTAGGAAGTGTACTGAACCTGTTTGTAAAAATGCAAGCTGCGAGAATCAGGTATAAGGCCACTAATTTGAGATGTAGAAGCAAAAGCATACCCTTGTGTTGGTATCTTACCTGGATTCCTTATATCAATCTTAAATCTGTACTTGAGGGTGGAGAGTAAATCATGCCCGAGCTGCCTGCCTCCTAACTGATCTGGATGCATGACATTTGTGATGGATCTAATAAAGTACGCCAATATACGTTGTATTCTAAATCATGATTCTTGGATTTTAATAGGCCAAGAGATATGCCCAAAGACCGCTCTTTGAAAGAAGAGAACCTCAACCAATCTTGGGAAATTAAATAGAGATAATCGAGCCGAGATTGGAGTTTTTATTCCTTTGAATCTGGGTAAAGATACACCTGCACTGACATCTAACATTTGGTTGGAGACTTGGAGCTATGAGCCAAATTAAAGCCATACCATTTATCTCCATATCCAAATAAGTTTTTCAGGTTGAGTGATCCTGTAAATGACCTTGATCCAACCTACAAAAGCATTTTAAAAGAAAAACTAAAAGTAGAACGGAACTCAACCTGTCTGCATGAGCTTTACGTCAGTTTTAAGTCATTTTAATTTACATTAAAGCGAGGGTTTAGCAAGATATACAGCTGTAAGAAAACAATGTTCATCAGTTGCTTTTGGTTGTAAGTTGGGGAATACTAGTTATGACTAGAGTTTAATTGAAGTAATGAATATACCCAAGGGGTAATGACACTTTACCATCCTATAGTTTTTTCCCCATTTCACTAAAACTTCAACTACCTTTGCGTCTCAAAAGGGCAAAATTTACAATTTACATCCAATTTGACAGCGCGTGGGAGAGACAGTTTGTGTTGTTTCTGTTTCCCTCAAAAAAATGACAATATTACCATTCTTTCCACCTTTTCCATTTTCAATTCCTTTTCCATCCTTAATTTCTATGATATATAAAATCATACTAACAATGTCCAAAAAAGGAGTCCTTTTCCATTTTCAACTTCACTTTGTGAGTGTTGTCACGTATGATGACGTGATATCAACGTTACATCGAATAGTTTCTCCAATTTATGTAAAATAGGTTTTCTTTGGCGTATTTATGTACGTGATATCAACGTTACATCGAATAGTTTCTCTAATTTATATAAAATAGGTTTTCTTTGGCGTATTTCTTCAAGAATTTGAAAGAATGTCAAAAACATATATACGCATTATGAATTTTTTGACTGTAGATATATCTTTTTAAAGATCTTTTCAACATATTTTGAACTTTGAACTATAATTTGTACCGTTTTTAGTATGTTTTGAAATTGGAGCATAACCTATAACTAAATTAGAGCTTAATCATATTTCTACAAGGTATTGATGTAGTAGCTTCTCCTCTAGCCCAAACCCCACAGCCAAAAATAAACAGATAGCCTCTACACAAACTTATTATAATTTGTACTGTTTTTAGTATGTTTTGAAATTGGAGCATAACCTATAACTAAATTAGAGCTTAATCATATTTCTACAAGGTATTGATGTAGTAGCTTCTCCTCTAGCCCAAACCCCGCAGCCAAAAATAAACAGATAGCCTCTACACAAACTTATTATAGAGAATAAGTTTAAACCTTTCATCAATACTAAAGAAATACAATGCACTACAACTCCTAAGCCCCTAAACGCATAAACTCCCAAGTCCCAAATCTAACAACTTTTTTTACGAAGCTTGTTAAATCAAATTTCAGCTACAAACAAACAAACAAACTGCAAAATGTACTCGATTCTCAAATTTCAAGTTAAGAATTATAGTAATTAGCAATTTACTCAACACTTAATCAGTCAAATTCAAATTCCTGATATAACTAAAAAAGAAAAAAAAGTATACCTCAGGGAATTCTAAGGACCAGGCTCTACTTTTTTCTTCTCAGTAACTTCAACAATCACATTTTTATGCTACGTTTAGATTGAAAGAATGGAATAAAGGCGAAATAAAATGATTTTAAGGTATTTTAAGTGTATGTTTGGTTGTTGGTAGTAGTGAGTGTTGTCATATAATAGCAAAATTATCATATATATCAATTTCATTGGATTTAATGGATTTTATTCAACCTTTTCCACACGGAATAAAAAAACAAAGAGATGCAATGAATTTTCATTCCATTGGAATGATTTATCCTCTAAAATGATCGTTAAATGCACTATTTTTATTTTATTTCTTCTTTTATTTCATTCCCTCAATCCAAACGTAGTTTATCCTTGTCAATACTATAACAAACTCATGGCAGTTTTGGCGGGTATTGATTCTTATGGAAGAAAGTAGTTGTAAGAACTTTTGATTTGGGTTTCTATTAAATAGGAGATTTGGAACCCTAATTTCACTTTCCTTTTTTGAGAAACTAGGAAAATATGGTAAATTGGCCAGGAATTTAACCTACATATAACAATTCCAAATCTAGGGATACAAACCCTAGGGTTTAGGGTTTCATAATCAATATGGCTAATTTTATTTAGAGAAAGCCAGAGTCTTCTACCTACATACTGAAAACATATATAACTGTTCTTGTTAGATTACAGTTAAGGCCACAGTCCCATAATGCCACAATGGATAATCAATGGAGCTTCAATCTATTTAAAAGGTTGGACCCTAACAATTTTCAAATACAATTTGGAGGGAAAATAAGTCTGTTGATATATAACAGCATTATTTGCATATATATCCAACTGCATTTTAGATACATAATATAATTATTTTTAGATATAGGGAAGTGATTATTGCGCACTATTTCAACTAGTGTATTTTGAACCGTTAAAAAAAATTTAGTGGATTAAAAATATTACATTCCGCCTCTTAAAAAAAATGAAAGGCAAAGACTAAGAAGTATATTTTATTCATTCCGTCCCTTCGAGTGGCGGAAGACATTTAAGCCTGCACAGACCAACAAACTTGCAACCATTATTTAAGTTTTAAATGCACTTTGTCTTAATTGATGCATACTGCATACACTTGCACATTTGACGAGTATCACAATTTTGAGTTTTAGAATTACTCTCTGTTTCAAAATATAAAAATATTATTACTTTTTTATATGTAATTAAACTTGAAATTATTTAATTTTAATTAATATAATAACAAATATTATAATATCTAAATAGTATTATTAATAAATCATACCAATTTTAAATTTAAAATATTTTAAATTAACTTTTAAAAGTAAGTAATAATCTTATAATTTAAATAAATAAGTATAATTTATGCTATCAAAGCTAACTAGTCTTGGTCTTTAAAACATATTTTAAATTTTAATTTAGTTATACTTTTTATGTTCCCCCATTTTGTATTTAATAAGAAATATGAGGCCAAGGTTCAGCTAATTAATAAATTATACATAATCTACCTTGCACCAAAAATTAAAGGATAATGAAAAGAAAAGGACTTCCGCCCCTTTAGAGTGGAAGGAACTGGATAAAATATATTTATGTGTTTTCAATTATTAAATTAGGGATATAATAATAATCAATTTATTCGTTCCCTAGTATTTGCCTTCCTACCCTTAAAAAGGCATAATGTAATTTTTTCGGCTCTTAGATTTGCATATGATTGGTTTAAGATGTACTAGTTGTAATAATGTCTATAATTAATACTAGTTATGTAACACTCCATATATATATATATATATATATATATATAGGACCGATCCATAGTTAATATTGTAAATTTAAGGTTATTCTTACAACAGATCGTGACCGTTTATCCGTTGATCGAACGGTTAAATAGAGCCCCCATCCATAGTTTAATATTTAGTATACCGTATTTTAATATTGCGGACGAGACAGATGTCTAAAATACCATTTTTAGTGCAAGTCCTCCGTCCCCAGAATTAAACTGCGGAGCCTGAAAAACTTAAAAATAAAATAAAAAATCTTTGGCATCCGCAGTATTAAACTGAGGAGCCTGGAGTATGTATCTTCACCATCATTTCTAAAGGAACTGCATTATCTTCCCCATTAAGTACTCCACTCTCAATTCCCACAAAACCTCTCGGCTCAAATGCAATAATATTACCCATTTTCTGAGGAAGGTTTTGAGCTTGCCGCCACCTCTGGCACTGTCTAGCCCTAGATGTAACCGCATCAAGCTGTCGAATTCGATCCTCAATTTGATCGATAATTTGACTTAAAAAATGCCTAAATCCTACCCTTGAACTAGCAGGCTCTAAGTTCAAATCAAGGTCTACTACCATATCCTCCCTCATAACATCATCACCATTCATTCTATATCAGATTACTCAAAATCAAAAAATCCCTAAAATTCTTTTACATACAACACAACAGATTGCCAATTACAGTTCTTCTGAAAAATTTCAGTGACCTATAAGCTAAAACGGTCTTAGAAATCGTAGAGTGAATCAATGAAATTGTAGAGTGAAATTAATGCAGTCGTAGAGTAAGTCGAAATCGTAGAGTGAATCAATGAAATTGTAGAGTGGAATCTATGCAGTTGTAGAGTAAGTCGAAGTCGTAGAGTGAAATTGATCCCCTCATAATCGACAAGGTAATTGAAGGTATGACCATCACAGTTGTAAGTGAACTTATTGTTGGAAGAAGGAAGCTTTTGGAGGCACTGGAAGGCTATAGAATTGAAATTCTCACTGAATTCAGTGTATTTGGCGAGAATTACAGTTTCGCAAGAAACGAACGCGTAGATCAAATACTTCTGTCCCATTTTTTCAGTCTCTGTGTTGAAGGGTTTCTTCGCAGATCTCTAATTTTGAAAAGATCGTATATTTTTTCTCACTTATCTCTCTTGTTTTGATACTGCTGGGGTTTCTAGAGAGAGAAAGGGAGAAAAAGTGTGTGAAATTACTTTCATTACTTTCTATTAGTTCTCATTTGGATTTGATATGGATTTAGTTACTTGTAATTGGTAAATTTTAATAGAAAGCTACTGATTAGGATTACTTTCATTACATTTATGCTCCTACTTTTCCCTATATATATACATTCAACAACATAAATATATTTGTATCATTAAATAGAAATTGAAAAAAATTAAAAGATAAATGTAATAGAGGGGATCCAAATCCGAAAGCTACCATATTAGTTATTCCATTTGACTAGCCTTAGGCTATTTTTGTTGCAGTTTATTTAGAAACAACTCTTGGTGTTTTGAAATTGGTATTTTAGAATTGTCAATTTTGCTAGAACAAAAATGATACTTAGCAAAAATATATTTTATGACACCTTTAAAATTGTTCTAGCGACATGTAACTCTATAAGCGATTGTTATTATTTTTAAAATATCATTTTGTGCTCTATCAATGTCAGTAGTCTTTTTTAAAACTAACTATTTCAATAAGTTGGATATTCTGTTTGGAACATTTTTTTTTTCCTAAACCAGTATTTATCAGAATAAAGCTATTAGTGGCAAAAGCACTCCTTTTTCTAACTTTTTTATTTGGGCTTGGAGATATTGTACTCAATTTTTAAATTGGATTGCAAAGGCTTGCCTTATCTTTAGTTTTGGAATGATAAAATTGTATGAGTCCGGAAAACTTTTTTAAAAATTTAGTACAAATATTACATTTAGAAATACTTTAATAATAAATTTTACTTTGTTGTTAATTGTCTGTGATAAATTTTATTATCGCTAAATATAATATTTATATCGTTAATTGTGTATCAAGAAAAATTGAAAAATAAGTGTAATAGATCCTGAATCTGTAATTCATTGACTTTGCTTTTATCACGTGTCTAGTCAATTGTTTGCCGACTCGTCTCAGAATACAAAGCATTTCTCCTATCAAAATGACATAGTACTCGAATAGTACCTGCACCCACTAAATGCATCTGCGACCCAATCACAAGTAGAAGTAATTTGCACACTAATTTTTCTAAAATTGAATTTTGATTAATTGAATATAGCCTATATTAGCAAATTTATGCTGTTGATGACATGGCTTGTTACGTCCTTTTTCAATTCAGGAAATGATAATTTCGACTATTAGTTTAACAATAACCTTGAACTTTAAAAAAGCAGACAATTTGATTAACAAGACTGCAAACTTATTCAAAAAAATTAATAAAAATGATTGATTGTTCAAAGTTGTACAGCTCCAGAAGTCCAGCCCACCGATTTGAAGTTTGAACAGATTGGGCAGTACAAAATATAAATATGTTGACTCTTGGAAAATACAGGGGGAGGGGAGGGGAGGGAGTAGATACTTTGAACTTTGAAGCCTGGAAATTTATGAGGGCTGCACAATGAAAAGAATAGCAAGGAAAAACCGAAATAAAAATAATAAAGAGAAATTGAAAGAAAAAATAATCACACACGATACAAAATTTGCGCGATTCGCCTAAATGTTAGGTTACTCCACGGTCAATAACAAATCAGTCACACTATCACAGGATACTGTACATCATATAGTGCAGAATCCCCTTCTTCTATAATGCAATACTAGTCATCTGACACACACCACGTGTGTGCAACAAAAAAGAAAGAAAGTAAGAGTACTTATAAAGCAGAAGAAGTTATAAAAGAGTGGGCTAGTAATTATAGGAATAAGAAAGTAGTAACAGTGACACACCTCAAGAAGGGTGGGTTTTTTTTTTCTTCTCCCTCTCCTTTTTATAAATAGATAGATAAGAACCCTAATTAATCCTAAAAGTAAAAAAACTATCCGTAATAATCTAGAATTGGGGCACTGTCCCAGAACTCCACCTAACTATTCAGAGCGGCAAACAAACAAAGTTAAGCTTGTGTAGACCCCAATCACATTTTGAGTGAATCAAAGTTGAAATAGGCTTCACCAATGACCGCTACATGGCTATCAAATGCATCAAAATTCATTTAATGAAGTCAAGTCTTTGCATTAGTGCTATATGAATAAATTAAGAGAGAGGAATGAGAAAAATAATGGAAGGCAGTACCATCACTTGTTTTGCTGCACTTAATTCTCTAAGGTGATAACCTCCACTGCATTAGACACCATCAATTAGAGCAAATCAAACCAAAAAAATTGGCAATCCCATTGCATCAGCCGATGGAAAATTTGAACTCGGATTTTTAAGCCCCGCTAGTTCCATGAATCGATACCTGGATATATGGTAAAAAAACGTTATCAAATCAGATGATAGGATAATTTGGTCATCAAATTCAACAAGATCCTTAATGAGTACTATGGCACAACTATTTGATATAGGGAATAATGTTTTCAGGTATGTAAATTTTAGATCCGGTTATGGTGAAGTTGACACCAATTTCACCATAGCAAATTCTATAACTTTTTATTATATGGATTATAAAAAATGTTGTATTGATAAGTTTTATAACTTTTTATTACATTGGTTAATACAATATTTTTTATAACTCATACAACAAAAAACTATATGAACTTACTACGGTAAAATTGGTGTAAATTTTATCCTAACCGGATTCGTAAATTTTCTTTTGTAGAGTTTTGATTATCCTAGAGATAATTTTCTATCAGACATGAAGTATATATTAGACTTGATAACTGCCTAGACAGGTACTACATATCAAGAAAAAAGTGCTTTTTAGAAAATACTCCCTCCGTCCCAAATTAATTGCTCAGTTTCGACTTTTTAAAGTCAAATTGACCATTTTTAAAACTATTTTTTTTACTATTTTTGCTAAAATATATGTGAAGAGATTATAACCAAAAAAAAGTATATACAATTTATTACTAACCCTAATTTTTATAATTTTAAAAATATATTTATATATGATAATTATTAATTCTAAAAATAGTCAATTTGACTTAAAAAAAGTCAAAATTGAGCAATTAATTTGGGACGGAGTGATAATAAATTCAACTAATTAACCGTAGCTGCACATAAAAAATCAGACCAATTGATGACTCAAATGAGAATAGAGTGGTGGGTGAGGAAGTGGCGCCCCAGTAGTGCCTGATTTTGCTGACCTTTTAGGTAAATGATAAATCTATACGCACATCAATTTTATAACTTTTTATTACATTGATTAATACAATATTTTTTATAACTCATACAACAAAAAGTTATATGAACTTACTATGATAAAATTGGTGTCAACTTTTGTCAACTTTACCCTAACCGGATTCGTAAATTTTCTTTTGTAGAGTTTTGATTATCCCGGAGATAATTTTCTATCAGACATGAAGTATATATTAGACTTGATAACTGCATAGACATGTACTACATATCAAGGAAAACGTGCTTTTTAGAAAATAATAAATTCAACTAATTAACCATAGTTGCACATAAAAAATCAGACCAATTGATGACTCAAATGAGAATAGAGTGGTGGGTGAGGAAGTGGCGCCGCCAGTGGTGCCTGATTTTGTTGATCTTTTAGGTAAAGGATAAATCTATACGCACATCAATTTTACTCCCTCCTTCCCGAACGGGCTCACTTACTACTTTTCCCTCCTTTTCTTGTCTCTCTCTTTCTCACTCTATCACTATCAATGAGATGGATTCTCTTTACATTTATTTTAAAAAGGTTGCCATTATAATCAATTTATCCTTTACAAAATTTATGTTAATTTTTTTCATAAATAAAATAAAATAAATTTAATAATGATAACATAATACTCCCTCTACCCAAACTTACTTATCCTAATTTTTTTTTGAATTTCAAATCTCTGTCTTTTTTCCTATTTAACACTATTTTAACATTATTTTTTCAAAATTATCCTCATTTAACTTTAAAAAAAAATCATTGAAAATAACATGATATACATTGAAAAACGTAACAATATTAATGTATGTCATGTTATTTTCAATGATTTTTTTTAATTTTGCAAAGGGTAAATTGATTATAAGTTGCCTACGTGACGATCTTTTAAAACTTTTTTGAAAAAAAGATTTAAATAAGTAAACAATAAATTTGATGGATTAACATTAAATAAGTAAACAAAATAAAATCTGGTTAACAACAATAAAATCGGGTATAAATGGTAGACATGCACACTGTCTTTTGTAAAATTAAAAAAAATCATTAAAAATAACATGATATACATTAATATTGTTACGTTTTTCAATGTATATCATGTTATTTTCAATGATTTTTTTTAAAAGTTAAATGAGAATAATTTTAAAAAATAATGTTAAAATAACATTAAATAGGAAAGAAGATAAATAGATTTGGACAATCTAAAAAGAAAATTATAACAAGTAAATTTGGGTGAAGGGAGTATTATGTTAACATTATTAAATTCAATTTATTTTATTTATGAAAAAAATTAGCATAAATTTTATAAAGGGTAAATTGATTATAATAACAATCTTTATAAAATAAATGTAAAGAGGATCCATCTCATTGATAGAGTGAGAAAGAGAGAGACAAGAAAAAGAGGAAAAAGTGGTGGGTGTGCCCGTTCGGGAAGGAAGGAGTAAAATTGATGTGCATATACATTTATCCTTAAGGTAAATCCTATTCTATGAATGTTCCCTTGATTAAGGAGGGTAACAAGAGGGCATGCATACTATTCAAAAGGAAAGTGATTGATGAGTGCATAACATCTGATTATTTTTATTCTTTTATGCTTAGTTTAGTTGCATGTTTTATGTTATACAAGTTGATTTAAGGTATTTATTGATTTATAGAAGACTTTGTGATGATTCTACAAATTTGAGTTAAAATGCTGAGTTTTATGTTATTTTGTAGAATTACTCTACGATCACTGAGTGTTTTACGTTCGTATTGTTAGAGTGCAGTATGGCAGCTCTACGATCGTAGGAAGACTAAGGCAAAGTTGCTCGACGATTCTTAGTGTCACTCTATGATGGAGTTGTTTGTTCGACGATTGAGCCAGTTTACTCTACGACTGCATGTTTACTCTACGAAATGCTGGTGCAAAGTGTCACTCTACGATTTTGGTCGACTTGCAGAATTTTCGATTCTGAGTAGGATTTGAGACATTGAAGTTTAAAGATATAATTCCTAACATGATTTGGAGATGGAGTTATACATCGAAAAAGAAGCTGAATCTGATATGAAATCTGAGTCGAAGATCAATATGGAAATTGAGTATAAGTTGATGCTGAACTGAAAAAGGAAATTAAAGAAGATTTGGTTTTTGAAACTTAATTCTAATTTGATAAGGAAGCTACTAAAAGTTGGATTACAGAGGTTGATAAGGATTTAGAAACTATCATATCTGCAGAGTAAAGACTTCCAAAGTACAGTTGGATATAGAATTCTTCTAAGGTTTCGAAGATGTATAAATACTTGTCACTTGTAATCAGTAGAGACACAATTCTTAACACACATCTTAGATCATATTTTGTTTACCATCATGCTAGGCTAGTTTGTTTTTATTCAGCTCTAAGGGAATGTGGAACCTTATTTATAGTAAATAGTATAATCGAGTTTTATTATTAATTCCTTCTTACATGAGATTTATCCTGATAATTTGTTTTAATTACTTATATGTTATTTGGTTTAACTGATTTGGTTTCTGCAGGATTGAATTGGTTAACTGATATCATCTAAATATAATATTAAGCAAACGATTTTATATCTGATCACAGGTAATATTTAGTAATACATAATTGTGGACAAGCTTTTGAGTATTGCTAAGATTATCAAGAGACAAGTTAAATAATCTGTGATTGTATGATTGTTACTTGGAATAACCTAATTCTCTATTTCTTAACATTTTTGTTATATTAAATCTTGACTGATAGTTCAAGGTTATATAATAGTTAGAGTTTAGTGGAGGCGATTGTCACCTTAGATTTAAATTCTAAGGAGAATTCTAGATAAACTAACGATTGTTGTTATCTAGGGTTATTAATCTCATTGAATAAAGAAATAATATTAAACTGGATTACACTATTGCTATAAATTGGCGAAACTGAATTGAAGAACTGAAGTTTAAGTTATTTGGTTATTTTTATTAATTTAATTCTATTTCATTTAGTTAATTATAATTGATTCAAAACCCCCCAATTTTTAATTAATGTTTTTAGTTAGAAATATTAGAATAAATTCAAAACAATATCATTTTTTGTGGGATCGATTCTTACTTACTACTGTGCTTATTATTTGAATTTGTAAAGTAAAGTGAGGTTAATTTTGAATTGATTGAGAACAGCTTTTTAGTAATTCATTGTGTTTATTTTTTGAATTTGTAAAGTAAAAGTGAGGTTAATTTTGAATTGATTGACGACAGCTTTTCAGTAATTCATTGTTCATTGTCTATAATTGCATAACCTCGGGCTCACCGCTTTGAGAAAATTGGCCACTTCAAAATATAATAATCATATGTTGACCCTAGGAATTACAGGGGAAGAGGGTCAATACTTCTGTAGTTTGGAATTTATGAGGGATACGTACATGGCTACATGGATATCAAATGCATCACAATTAATTCAACTAAGACAATTCTTTACATTACTACTATATTAATACAAGATGAGAGAGAAATTAGCAAAACAATGGATGCGGAACCATCATTTTGTTTTGCTACACTTTATTCTATACCTTCATAACAACTGGTGCAGTAGACACCACCGGAGCAAATCAAACCATTAGAGATAGTGACACCATCATTTCAGCCCGTGGGGAATTCGAACTCGGGTTTTTCAAGCCCCGGTAGTTCCACAAATAAACTGAAAATTTAGTGTTTTACTTTAAAAATGTTAAAGCTGCTAAAAATTAAGTGAACCTTAGTATAGTCGTATAATTGGATTGTAAAGGCTTGCTTTATCATTAGTTTTCAAGGCTTGTTTTATCATTAGAATCCCATCCATTATATCTATCCTCCAATTTCTCTAAATATACGTTCAACGACATTTAATGAGGCAATACCTATTATCCAGAAAATGACTGATTGTTCAAAGGTCAATGACTCAATGTTAAGGGAATTATATTGGTTACCAATGGTAGTGAAAGGATAACTTGGTCATCAAATTCATCAAAATCAGTGATGAATCCTATGGCACAACTATTAGATACAGGGATCAAAATGACAGTGACCAAGACAATTTTCTTTGGCAGAATTTTGATTTCTTGAAGATAGTTTTCCACCTGGCATGAAGTTTTGCATCATGGAGAAGTGCTTATCAAGTCCTTTCTCAATTTAGAAAACGATGATTTCAACAAATTTAACAATAATCTTACTTTAAGAAACCAGAACTTTGAATAACAAGAGTGCACACTATTCAAAAGAAAATTATTGATTATTCATAATGTTTATCAAGCCCCTAACTTTGAACAGATCGGTCAGTTCAATAATATATATATATATATATATATATATATATATATATATATAGATAGATAGATATGTTGACTCTTGGATATACAGGGGAGAGTCTCGATAGGTTGGAAATTTAGCTATCTACATGTCCATCAAATGCACCACCATTCACTCAATTATCAAGTCTTTACATTACTACTATATGAATACACAATGAGAGAGGAATGAGCAAATTAATGGAAGGAACTACCATCATTTTGTTTTGCTCCACTTTATTCTCAACCTTGATAACTTCCACTGCAGTAGACACAATCAGAGAAAATCAAACCATTAGAGATGGCGACACAATTGTCTCAGCCGGCGGAGAATTCGAGCTTGGATTTTTCAGCCCCGGTAGTTCCACGAATCGATACCTGGGTATATGGTACAAGAAAATATCAAATGGGACAGTTGTATGGGTAGCTAATAGAGAGACTCCACTTGCTAATACTACAGGTGTGGTAAGGGTCACTGGTGAGGGAATTATAGTGCTTACCAACGGTAGTGATAGGATAATTTGGTCATCAAATTCATCAAGATCCGTGATGAATCCGATGGCACAACTATTAGATACGGGGAATCTAGTTTTCAGTGATGAAAATGATCCATACAATTTTCTTTGGCAGAGTTTTGATTATCCTGGAAATAATATTCTACCAGACATGAAGTTTGGATTGGACTTGGTAACCGGCCTAGAGAGGTACTACACATCATGGAAAAGTGATGATGATCCATCTCCAGGTAGTTATACAAACCGGCTTGATCCTAATGGTTTTCCACAGTTTCTTTTGTGGAAAGGTTCAGTGCTGCGGTCCAGGACTGGACCATGGGTTGGGTCTCGGTTTAGTGGCAATCCTGAAATGAAACCGAATGGAATGTTTGAAGATAAGTTTGCTTTCAATCAGAAGGAAATCTATTATAAGTTTACTCTTGTCAATGCAAATTCGTCTCCTATTACACGGTTGATAGTGACTCCAAACGGCGAGATACAACGTCTGATATGGAATGATCAAAATCAATATTGGATGGTTTATCTTACCCTACAGGTGAGTGACTGTGACCGTTATGGATTGTGTGGTGCATATGGTAGTTGTAGCCTTAACAACTCCCCTAGATGTGAGTGCTTGAGAGGATTTGTACCGAAATTCCCAGAGAAATGGGAAGCAGCAGATTGGTCTGATGGGTGTGTCCGCAAAACTCTACTGGATTGTGGGAAAGGAGAGGGTTTTATGAAGTACTCGGGTATGAAATTGCCGGACACACGACACGCATGGTATAACATGAGCATGAATGTGAGAAAGTGTGCATCAAAAACTGCAATTGTACAGCTTATACAAATCTAGATATCAGAGGAGGAGGAAGTGGATGCTTGTTATGGCTTGATGACCTGATTGATACCAGAGGCTACACAGAAGATGGGCAAGATATATATGTAAGAATGCCTGCCTCTGAATTAGGTAAGACTACCCTTTCCATATATTAGAGGTTTTTACTGCTAAGTACAACTATGATTACGAGAAATACGAACTTAATTTTTTTCTTTTCCAGAATTATGTATTTCTTTTTTTAAACGTTTGGCTACACAGAGAAAAGCAGGAGATCCAGTGTAAAGAGGCCAATATGGATAATAGTAATTCCTGTAGTACTAACGGTACTACTAGCCTTGTTGGTTTATGTATTCAAGAGAAAGATGAGAATAGAAGGTAAATGTTTCTGTATTTTTCTTTGAAATGAAAACTGCATCTAATATAGAAAGGCAACTGTTATTGACTTATTTCTAAAAAGAGAAGATAAGATAATTGTGGCATAATAGGCATTTGTTCTAACATTCTTAATTTGGAAAAACGAGAAAACTTAGTCATTCAGAATTTTAAAAGTTTATTACATTTCTATTGCTGGTGTCAAAGCATCTGAATGCCTGATCACCATGTGCTTTAATTTAACTTCTCACTTTGCAGAAAGGTTGAAATTTAGTTCAGAAAGTGTTCTCCTAACCAAAAATGAGGGGGAAGATTTGGAGTTACCATTATTTGACTTCATAAAAATTGCAAATGCCACAAATAACTTCTCCCAAAACAATATGCTTGGAGAGGGCGGATTTGGACCTGTTTACAAGGTGATTTTATTGATACACATTATGCCTATAATTATATGAAAATAGGTCATGCTATGCACCCAACATTGTTCCACCATAGGCACCACCGCACCAAAATGTCACTAGTTTCTCACCAAAACTTCAATAAGACTAACATAAAGCATAAAACTACATTGTGAAGGTAATGCAAAAAAAATGAAAATAAAAGGAACAATCCCTACTTTTGGAAGAAGAATATGAAACTATCAAAATGATTGATTTTTCAGGGCATGTTGGACGACGGACAAGAAATAGCTGTGAAGAGACTATCAGAGTATTCGAGACAAGGAGAAGATGAGTTCAAAAATGAAGTTTCATGTATTGTCAAACTTCAGCACCGAAATCTTGTGACGCTTCTAGGGTGCTGCACTGAAAAAGGGGAAAGGATATTGATCTATGAATACATGCCGAATAAAAGTTTAGATTCCTTTATTTTCGGTATGGCTCTCCTTAAATGTTAATACATTTTCGTGACTTTTTGATAATCTGGAATACAAAATTAGTATAATCATGTTCTGTTCCTATGGAATTATCCTCTCTATCATCCAAATATAGAGCACTATGGATTAACTTTATGATATATGAATAGATGAAGATTTAAGTAAGTCATTTGATTGGCCGAAGCGCTACAACATTATAAATGGCATTGCTAGGGGACTTCTCTATCTTCACCAGGACTCCAAACTAAGAATTATACATAGAGATCTCAAAGCAAGTAATATTTTACTCGATCATGAGATGAATCCAAAAATTTCAGATTTTGGCATGGCAAGAAGTTTCAGGGGAAGTCAAACTGAAGACAATACCACAAGAGTTGTTGGGACATAGTAAGAATTTATAACACATTGCAGATACTTTTTGTTTCCTTTGCTCAAAAACTGAAATCATTTTACTTTTATCTCCTGCAGTGGTTACATGCCCCCTGAGTATGCTATTGATGGACTATTCTCAATTAAATCTGATGTATATAGCTTTGGTATTTTAGTGATAGAAATAGTGAGTGGGACGAAAAACAGATTATTCAGTCACCCAGATCACAGTCTTAACCTTATTGGACATGTAAGTGCATGTGAGTATATTATTACCCTTTTATGCTACATGGGTAACTACTGATTAATTATAAAATCAACTTTTTTAGGCTTGGAGAAGTTATAAAGAAGACAAGCTTTTGGGACTAATCAATGGGGCGATATTGGAGTCAAGTAACCAGAATGAAGTATTTCGAGTTATCCAAATTGGATTATTGTGTGTTCAACAATATCCGGAAGACAGACCAAGTATGTCATCTGTGGTTCTAATGTTGAGTAGCAAAGTTGCACTACCTCATCCTAAAAAACCTGGTTTTTTCGTTGAGAGAAGACTGCTCAAAACAGATTATTCATCGAGCAAACCGATATTGCCTTCATCCAACCACTCATCTCTTACGATCGTCACACCACGATAGTACTCTTTTGGTGCCTTTGACACCTTTTACTATCAGAGTTGTACATGACGTAATAAATCAAGAACTAGATTTTTTATCACAATGGAGTCGATCACACCGCTAAGAAAGAGCTTTGAAGCTGAAATTTAATTGAATATTCATAAGAATCAATAATGAAACTTTGATAAAATATTAAGGCACATATTTGCAAACCATGAAGAACTACATAAAAATGGACTCTGAAGGACCAAAATACTTTCACAAGCTTATTGCTACTTAGTAGTATACTAGTATGAAAACAAATAAATAAGTTTTAGACATTACACACTGAAGTAACGGAATGAACTAAAACCTTCTGGCAAAATCGATTTCAATTTTGACCGGAAGCCATGTGCAGTAGGCATCATTAAGCTTGTTTTCAATATTTTCAATCTGCACATCTTCTGTATCATTTTCTAAAACCCTAACCACCACCAACCACAACCAGAGGCGGCAATAAAAATAATCGGCATTAGGCTGTTTTGTTCTCAAAATCTAATAATCTAAAATGCATCCGACTGTGTTTCCCTTCATTAAACCTTTCTTGCTATTCAGTTCAATTATATTATTTCTTAGATTTACACAGATTTAGGTATTGAATCATCAACGGAGCATCCACCATTAAGCTAATCAGTCAACTTGCTTGCATTTTAGGATTTTAGGAATTGAGCCAGAGTTCTAATGGTGGGTGGTATCAAATATAACTTTTTCATCCTCAATCATCCATGGACCATGACCATGAGTTTGTTAGATCTTAACCGATGTGTGAATCTAACCCAATAAATAGGAAGACCCAGACTATATAGCCAATCAAGTATGCTCATTGAACTCTTCTTATAATATTTATAACAATCAAGTACAAATAAGGGTATTACCTTCAAGTTTCAAGCATTTCATCGAACACGTATTGTGCAGAATCTATTCTGTTAAAATTTACGTACAAGATGAATGTGTTCATTACCCGAGAAGGTGTACTCAATTTAGCTAAGAATCCATGGACTGTCAATCTCCATAAATCTTTTTTTGAGGTATGATTTCCCTGAGCTTGAGGACGGCATTTTATTTTTTTGGAATATTTTCTTGGTACCAATTTTTTAAATCATTATCAAGATTTAACAATTTTTTAGTTATATCATATCACAATTTTATTATATTTTAATTTATCATTAATAATGTATTTATTTTGTATTTATGACAAAAATCAATAACGATGACCACGGATTGAAACAATGAAGTGAATGAACCAATCACATGACAGTGATAACTTTTCAATTCATAATCCATCCATTTGAGTATGAAAATGTTGGTAGCATAATAGATAATATTCAATCTACATTTATTACTAATAATATGATAAGAACTAACTTTATGTCATATAACATTTGTAAAACTAAAAATTTATCTCTAACAGTAAGTTGTTAGTTTAGTAATGATTTCATGATAATAAAATTAAGTGTGTTTGATAATACTAATCAGCCATTTAATAAAAAAATATCTTTTTTGATAAAACACAATAGTTGCAAAGTGAATTATCAAACGGACTTAAGTGGACCAAAACATTTTTTCGCTAATGCTACGATTGGATTGGAGTAATGAAAGTGGGAATGAAATGACTCATTCTTATGAAATGAAAAAATTGTGTTTGGTTCTTTAAGAGAGGGATATCATATGAAATAACTCATTCCAACTAGAATGGAATTAATCATTCCATTCCTTCAATCCAAACTTGTTTTTTCAGACAGTTGGAGGTGGAATCGATTGTGAGTGGATTGTAAGCAAATTGGGTTATCGTTTTGCTGTGTTCGTTACTCATATTAGACGAGGAGATGATAGAATTGTTTATGGTTTAGCTAAATTAGCATATGTTTTTTGGGTTTAATTTTCCTTATTATTGGCATGATAAAGTTCCTGTTTGTATTGTTTCTTTGTTGGATCCTGTTATTGATAATGAATAAATTTCAAGCCTTTGGTTTTCCCTAAAAAAAAAAATAAAGATGACTCATCATATTACATATTTCTTTATAAAAATTATTATTTATATATATATATTCATATAATTGACAAAAAAAAAATGATACATAAAGTCTTAAAGATATATCACTTCTTCTTAATGAAATCAAAAGTTAATTTCTAGTTATTCTCTCACTTTTTTTTTATTCTCTCACTATTTTTTTTTGGGGGGGGGGGGGGGGGTTGGGGGGGGGGCTGTGGGTGCAGTTGTAGTTATACTTCTCACCTTGTCTGTTTTCGTTCTTCTTGTAGTGTTTACATCATGTTCTAAAAGAAATTATAAGAAAAGTCTTGTTATCTTGTAGATGTTAAAAGTCCTATAAAGTAGTTTCACTGGAACGTGTCTTATTCTTTTATTGGGTGCAATAGATATTTAATCCGAGGGCTAACATTAGAGTGTCATATGCACCAAAAGGCAAAGTTTACCCAAAATGTGAAAAGGTGAAGGAATGAAACAACTTGTACACTCAGTTGAAGAACAATTTTTCTTTAATCTGTAGCACGCGTTGAAGACCTTTTCAACTTTGAAATTAGAGCACAACCAAATTGACACAAAAGATATATGCATATTTTTTGTAATAAAAAAATATCCAGCTTTTATCATATCTACATACGTTGATTTAGTATACATAACAATACAGAGAATTGATATTCTTACAAGAAAATTTGATTTTTTCACAAATTTCTTTTCACATAAATGGTAAATAGATCTCACACTCGTGCGAGAGTACCTTGTAAAAACAAAAAAAAATCAATTTTACTTGTGAAAAATTAACTTCCCAAACGAAAGGGTACTCGGCAATAAAATGCTTGTAATTATATCTGCAAATTAATTACAAGTAAAAATACTCGCACACAAACTGTTCTAAAATTCAATTTCAACCAACTCTTCAAGAAACCAGATCATTTGATTAACAAGAGTGCATACTATTCAAAAGAAAATGACTGATTGTTCATATCCATATAGTTTCATAACCTCAGCCCCACCACTTTGAACAGATTGGCCGGTTCAAAATATAAATATATCGACTCCACAGATGGAGATTTAGGATGGGTACACACATAGCTATCAAATGCATCAGTATTCATGCAATAAAGTCAAGTCTTTATATTACTACTACATGAATACATTATGAGATAGAAATTAACATAATATTGAAAGGCATTACCATCATATTGTTTTGCTCCACTGTATACTCTACCTTGACAACTTCCACTGCAGTAGATACCATCAGAAGAAATCAAACCAAAGAGATGGCGACACCACTATATCAGCTGGTGGAGAACTCAAACTCGGATTTTCCAGCCCTGGTAGCTCCACAAATCGATACCTGTGTATATGGTACAAGAAAATATCAAATGGGACAGTTGTATGGGTTGATAGTACAGAGACTCCACCTGCGTGGCAAAGGTTAATGAGTCAATGGTAAGGGAATTATATTGCTTACCAACGGTCGTGAAAGGAAAACTTGGTCAACGAATTCGGCAAGATCCAAGATGAATCATACGACACAACTATTAGATACAGGGATCAAAACAACAGTGACCGATAAAATTTTCTTTGGCAGAGTTTTGTTTCCTAAAGATAAGTTCCCACCTGGCATGAAGTTTGGATTAGACATGCTGACCAGCCTAGACCGGTACTATGGAGAAGTGCTTATACATTATTTTTCAATTTAGAAAATGATGATTTCAGCAAATTTAAGATAACCTTACTTTAAGAAACCTGGGCATTTTATTAACAAGATTGCACAATTCAAAAGAAATTTATTGATTATTCATAATGTATATCAAGCCCACACTTTTTGAACAGATTGGTTAGTTCAATTAAAAATAGATATGTTGACTTTTGGATATTACAGGGGAGAGAGTCAATAGACAATTAGCTACCTACATGTCATCAAATGCATTACCATTTGCTCAATTAAATACACAATGAGAGAGGAATGAGCAAATCAATGGAAGGAACTACCATCATTTTGATTTTCTCCACTTTATTCTCAACCTTGATAACTTCCACAGCAGTAGACACCATCAGACCAAATCAAACCATTAGAGACGGTGACACCATTATCTCCGCCCGTGGAGAATTCGAGCTTGGATTTTTCAGCCCCGGTAGTTCCACAAATCGATACCTGGGTATATGGTACAAGAAAATATCAAATAGGACAGTTGTATGGGTAGCTAATCGAGAGACTCCGCTTACTAACACGTCAGGCATAGTAATGGTCAATAGCGAGGGAATTAGAGTGCTTACTAATGGTAGTGAACGGATAATTTGGTCATTGAATTTGTCGAGGTCTGTGATGAATCCTATGGCACAACTATTAGATACAGGGAATCTTGTTTTCCGGGATGAGAAAGACAGTGACCCAGTAAATTTTCTTTGGCAGAGTTTTGATTATCCTGGAGATACTTTGCTACCAGGAATGAAGTATGGATTGGACTTGGTAACTGGCCTAGACAGGTACTTCACATCATGGAAAAGTGCTGATGATCCATCTCCAGGTAGTTTTACAAACCGGGTTGATCCTAATGGCATTCCACAGTTATTTTGGTGGAAAGGTTCAATGCTACGGTCTAGGCATGGACCATGGGTTGGAATTCAATTTAGTGGAAATCCTAATAATATACCGAATGGAATCTTTACAGACGAGTTTGTTTTCAATCAGAAGGAAATATATTATAAATTTGATCTTCTCAATAAAAGTTCTTCTCCTGCTACAAGGTTTATAGTGAGTCCTAATGGCGATTCACAAATTCTGATTTGGAATGATCGAAATCAATATTGGATGGTTTATATTACTCTACAGGTGAGTGATTGTGACCGTTACGGATTGTGTGGTGCATATGGTAGTTGTAACATTACCAATTCCCCTAGATGTGAATGCTTGAGAGGATTTGTTCCACAATTTCCAGAAAATTGGGAAGCAGCAGATTGGTCTGATGGATGTGTCCGCAAAACCCTACTGGATTGTGGAAATGGAGACGGTTTTATAAAGTATTCGGGTGTGAAATTACCAGACACGCGACACTCATGGTATAACATGAGCATGAACCTTGAGGAATGTGAGAGGGTGTGCTTCAAGAACTGCAGTTGTACAGCTTATGCAAATGCAGATATCAGAGAAGGTGGCAGTGGGTGCTTTTTATGGTTCAATGAGCTTATAGATACCAGTGGCTACACAGCAGATGGGCAGGATCTTTATGTAAGAATGTCTGCTTCTGAATTAGGTAAGACTACTCTGTCCACACACTAAAGGTTTTACTTTTTACAGCTGCTAAGTACAACTATGAATAATAAAAATACTGCCTCATTTTTCTATCTTTTCTAGAATAATGTATTTATTTTTTGAAATTTTTAGGCTACGCAGAGGAAAGCAGGAGACTCAGACTAAAGAGGCGAATGCAGATCATAGTGATCCCTGTAGTACCTACAGTATTACTTGCCTTGTTCTTGTATGTATTCAAGAAGAGAATTCTGAAGAGAGGAGGTAAATATGAGTGAATGATTCATTCAAACAAAAACTGCATCTATCAAAGAAAGACATATTATGATTATGACCACAAAGAGAAGAAAAGACGATGGTGGAATGATGGCAAACATGCCAAATTTGGAAAGAAATCCTAATTGAATTTTCAAGAAAACTAATACTGGCATTGGTTCAGAATTTGGGAGTATATAATATTTCTATTTTTGTCTAAGCATTTGAAACACTTGTTCACCATGTGCTTTGATTTCAACTTCTTATTTTGCAGGAAGGTTGAAATTCAATTCAAAAAGAATTTTCCCATACAATAATGAGGAGGAAGATTTTAAGTTACCATTACTTGACTTCAAAAAAATTGTAAATGCCACAAATAACTTCTCCCACAACAATAAGCTTGGAGAGGGCGGTTTTGGACCTGTTTACAAGGTGATTATATTGATACATATCATTTGCATAATCATGCAAAAATAGTTCGCTAAACACCATATATGCACCACAAGGCACCAAAAGAGTATTCGCCAGTAGTTTATCACAAAAACTTTTTTCAACTTAAAGCACAAAACTACATTATAGTTAACGTTTACTTACTGATCCGAACTAGTAGAAATGTGTCTACCTAGAAATTAGTATTATTAATAAAAAGAAAATAAACGTTTAAACAAGTAAAATTATACTTCCATGTGTGAAGTGCATGTAACAGATAAGGTACTGATACACACCATGTTTGGCTCCTATGGAAATGTGTTGTTACTGTAATATATAAGTTATCAGGTGTATGAAATGTGCATCTTTGATAATGTAGCCAACTTAGTCAAATGATTTGAGTCAAATTTAAACATAGGATGACATTATAATGGGGATGAATACAGAAGGGAACAATGCCTACTTCTGGAAGCATCATATGAAATTATCACAACGATTGATTTTCAGGGCATGTTGGACGATGGACAAGAAATAGCTGTAAAGAGACTATCAGATAATTCGGGACAAGGTGTAAATGAGTTCAACAACGAAGTTTCGTGTATTGCCAAACTACAGCACCGAAATCTTGTGGCGCTTCTTGGGTGCTGCACTGATAAAGGGGAAAAGATATTGATCTATGAATACATGCCCAACAAAAGTTTAGATTCTTTTATTTTCGGTATGGCCCTCCTTCAAATACTGATACTTTTTCTTAACTTTCTTATAATCTAAAATATTAATTTAGTTTAATGTCTTATTTCCCTAAGAAACTATCATGTACATCATCCAAATATAGAGAAGTATGGTTTAACTTGATGACAAATGAATAGATGAAGAATTAAGCAAGTCACTGGATTGGTCAAAGCGCTACAACATTATAAATGGCATTGCTAGGGGACTTCTCTATCTTCACCAGGACTCTAAACTAAGAATCATTCATAGAGATCTGAAAGCAAGTAATATTTTACTTGATCACGAGATGAATCCAAAAATTTCAGACTTTGGCATGGCAAGAAGTTTTGGAGGAAGTCAAATTGAAGCAAATACAACAAGAGTTGTTGGGACATAGTAAGAATTTCTACAATATTGCAAATATTTTTTGTCTTCTTTGCTTAGAAACTGACATCATTTTGTTTTACCTCCCGCAGTGGTTACATGCCTCCTGAGTATGCTATTGATGGACTATTCTCAGTTAAATCTGATGTCTATAGTTTTGGTGTTTTAGTGATCGAAATAGTGAGTGGGGAGAAAAACAGATTATTCAGTCATCCTGATCATAGCTTTAACCTTCTTGGACATGTAAGTGCATATGAATATATTCTAATGCTCTTATGCTACACTCTTAACTACTTTGGATTAAATACAAAATCAACCTTTTTAGGCATGGAGAAGTTATAAAGAAAACAAGCTTTTAGGACTAATTGATGCTGCGATCTTGGAGTCAAGTAGCCATAATGAAGTGTTTCGAGTTGTCCAAATTGGATTATTATGCGTTCAACAATATCCAGAAGACAGACCGAGTATGTCGTATGTGGTTCTAATGTTGAGTAGTAATATTGCATTGCCTCATCCTAAACAACCAGGTTTTTTCACTGAGAGAAAACTGCATGAAGTGGATTGTTCATTGTGCAAGCCAATATTGTCATCATCCAACCAATTAACTATTACAGTTCTCACACCTCGATTGTAATGCTTAGTGCCTATGGTACCTCAATTTTATTGTACAAAGTTTGAACATGATGAAATCAATGAGGAAGTAAATTACTGTACATGATGGAGGCAATCACACTGCCAAGCAAGAGCTTTGAAGTTGAATTTTTTAATAATTTGTTGGCATCAAAAACGAAAAACTAATACTACTACATGTTCATACTTACTAGCCAGGAATACACGTAAACAGAGATAATGGTATTGACTGCCAAACTACATAAAACTGGATTCCAAAGGATCAAAAGACTTTCATAAGTTAACTGCTATAGTGGTATGAAAATTGTTAGCCTAATTTCATCCAACCACTGACTATTACATTTTTTGGGCTTAAGAGAATTTTTGACCATGATATTTCGCACATTTGACAAGTTGACCCCAATTCTTTTAATTACATGGATTTCTAGAACAAAAATTTTACTTTTGACAAGAAATATCCATGCACATTAGGCAGGCAATCATCAAGGATATGTGGGTATTTTCGTTCTTCATATATTCTCTCATTTTCTAATACCATATTCACCACCGCCACCAGAGAAGGCAACGACTGCTTAAATGGGCGCTAGGATGTCATGTCTCGTTCTGCAATTCTATGGTGCATCTGCAGTTTTCTTCCCTCCCAGCTATTACTAACTTGTTTACATTCATGGTGAATTGAGAAATTAGATTACACAGATCTTATCCAATCATCCACATAGCATTCAAAATTAAGTTAATCAGTTGCATATTATGAATTTAAGAATTGAGCCAGAGCTCTAATGGCGGGTATGGATTATCACTGTTTCTCTCTCTCAATCATCCATGAGTTTGTTATATGTTAGAGGTTGAGAGTTTCACTGAAAGATTAATATGGTCTGCCAAAGTTAATAATGAGTGTTTCGCTGAAAGATTAACTAATGAATCGTACCTATTACCCAACCAAGTATGCTCATTGAACTCTTCTTGTAATATACTACTCATATAATAATCAATCCATGAAGAAACAGAATCAAACATCATATATCATTGAATAACCATTAGTTAGTGAATTCCAAGTAATGGTATTTCTCTCAAGCATTTTATCAAACACACATTATGCATAATCCATCCTACTAAAATTTGCATAAGTTGATGAATTTATTACCCGGGAAGGCGTCATTTTGAATACCCAATTAGGCTAAGAACCCATGGACTGAGACATCATTCGATCTTCAGAAATCTTTTCCGTGGATGAGGTATAATTTCCCCTAAGCTTGAGCATGAAAGAAACTTGAAATGCTCCATGTCCAGCAGCTTGGCAATTGAGCAATATTTATCCAAAATGCAAAGTTTGTAAACTAAACAAGCTTACAAAATGCAAAGTTAGTTTTGAATTTTTATAAAGAAAATGAGAGACAGATTTTATTGAAAAGGTACCAATGGTAATACTGTTACTTTTACTCGACTTAAGAGTACCTTTAAGATTGCTTAAAAAATATAATTAGTGATTCTAATTATTATTTTTGCTTATAATTAATTTTAAAAAAAGTAATTTGTTTTTTTATAAATAAAAAATACTTAAACTAGTAAAATATATATTTGGTACAAAATAATTTTGTTAATCATTTGAATCAAATGTAAATTTAAAAAAAGGGAAGATTTTGAGGAGTAAAGATGGGTAATGGATGGAATTATTAAAATATATAGGAATAGATTAATAATATATTTAGTCAAACCTAATTACTCCCTCTGTCCCAAATTAATTGCTCAATTTTGACCATTTTAAGTCAAATTGACTTTTTTTAGAACTAATCTTTTTATTATTTTTGTTAAAATATAAGTGAAGAGATTAAAATCAAAAGAAAGTATATACAATTTATTACTAATTTCAATTTTTATAATTTTAGAAATATATTTATATATGCTTAATTATTAATTTTAAAAATAGTCAATTTAACTTAAAAAGTCCTAAAAAGCAATTAATTTGGGACAGAAGGAGGACTAAATTTGACAAATAATCAGAAGTTCTAAATTGGTGTTTCTGATTATTTTCATAAAAGGTGATTATAAGTAGTTTTAAAATCAGTTTATCAAACATTTTTTGTTTATTAAAACTGATTATAAATTGGTTTAACCGTTTATAAGTGATCTCAAACATCCTCTTACACTTCTCTCTAAATGAAAAATTAATATTTTCTCCCTGCCAAAGACTAGATACTATCATCTGCTATTTTTTTTTAAAAAAATAGTTCACTTTTTAATAATAGTCTTATGAAATGACACTATATTTTAAAGTTCTTTATTATTATAATTTATGTAACATACCACCCTATATAACTAGCAATACGGAGATATACATGAAATATATTCTTAATATTTTAAATAAAACTCTTTTCCTTTTGTTACATACTTTTTTTTCAGTGCCTTTAAAAGTATATCAATACAAATATAAACAGTCAATAAGATCTCATATTGATAGTTAAAATTAGTTAAGTGATATTATATGAACCTTTAAATCTCACTGATATTGTGTTTATTTTATTTTTTGTACATATAATTGTATATTTGAGTAGGAAAAATCATTTTTACTTGTACTATCTAAATTGTAATTCACTTTGTGGGTGAAATATAAGAACCTCACAATAAAAAGGGAGAGCCATCAAAAAGAAGTCAATGTCAATTAAAAGACTAAACAAGTTGTCTCACAAACAAACGAATAAAAGAGCTTATTTTTTTTATGAAATTATAAATGAGAGATGATAAGTGTCACTACAATTAAATATAACTTTATTGGTAGTGTTTGCTTAACTATTTTTATCTCTTTTTAGAACAACCTCTTTTTTACGAAGAGGATAACTTGTTTGATAAAAATTTAACCCGACTGTTTTTTGGCTCTTAAAAAAAAAGAAGGAGCGAAGTCTTTTTAGAAAAAGAGCTTGGCCATTTACTTTACTACCCCCACCCCTAATTAGATGCGTCTTTCAATTTTGTTCCTCCTTCCTTCTACCTGGTTTCACGCTTGAGCAGAGCAGTCGCGCGACTCCTTCAATCCTCCATTGTTGCTTCTGTAAGTTTTTTCTACTCTTCTCTTCTTCTCTCACCTCTCTCCTCTCTCCTCTCTTCTATTCTTCTCTTTCCTCTATTCCCTTCTCTCCCTTTTCTTTTATCTTATTCTCTGTACATACTACTAATTTGGGGATTTAATTTTTTTCAGCCCAAATCGATTTTATTCGAATTGATTTTCATCCATTCTCTACCAGGTATGTATTATAATCATCAATTTCCAGCCCAAAATATAAAATGCTTGATTTTTTATTTATTTTTTGTTAAACAAGTTTTTTTCATTTAGAGTGTTTAAAAAATTGCCTCTGTTTTATACAGAGGCTCTTATTGTACAAGGTTATCAAACACTACGCTACCTGTCTCTCTTTTTTTTTTTATTCAGAATATTTCATATTTTAATAATTGGCTTAATCAAGCTTGTATCTTTCATCAGTTTCCCAGGTGCAGCAAACATTTAAAAGTAAGCTGTACTTTATATGCAAATTAGACACACATGATATCATGTAATTTACCAACTTCACATGTTTTTATTACATGTAGAATAAATCTTGGGCGACCGGCGCCCAGCGACAGGCTGTACAACACTGTTTTGTATATGTATCCAAAAACACACCTAAATCACTTTTTTTTATAAAAATTTTTGTACCAATAAATCATATAAATTATTTAGGAGTAGTAGTAAAAAAAAAAAGTAAAAAAAAAAAATTTTTTTTGCGCCGGTCGCTGTAGAATTACTCTTACATGTATGTCCACTCGGTATATAAAGCACTAATGAGTGATTCTACGGCGACCGGCCGACTTTTTTTTTTTGTTTTTTTGTTTTTTTTTTGTTTTCACTCCCAAATAATTTTTATGATTTATTGGAACTAAAATTTTTACAAAAAAAAGTGATTTAGGTGTAATTTGGATACATATACAAAACAGTGTTGTACAGACAAAAATTATTTGGGAGTGAAAACAAAAAAAACAAAAAATAAAAAAAAATAAAAAATTGGCCGGTCGCCATAAGGGTCGCCCAAGAATTACTGAGCACTAATAAAATAGTAGTCACATGTAAAAAATACTTGAAACACAATTAACTATATAACTGAATCTGCAACATCATTCTCTCTTTTTTTTAAAATAATAATATATTTTTTGATAAGTGCTAAGATTAATAAACAATGTACAAGGGTGGTAATATATTTAACTCTAAGGTCATGTTTGTTTGCAAGGATAATTCCATGACTATTAATCCTAGGATTAAATAGTCCTAGTCACATGTTTGTTTTTTATGGGATTATTCATTGGATAACTTAAAATAATCTCATGTTATGTTTGTTTTTTTCAGGATTAATTAAAGGATTGGATAAAAAAATATCATTTTAACTATTATACCCTTACCAATAATAACATATTTTAAACTATAATTTAAACTTATTTATACATCAAAAATCAAAAATTATTATTATTTTTATCAAAAATTATTTTTTTTTATTTTTTACTTCTATTAAAAAAAATATGATCAATGTAAATGTACGTACTAATTTAACAAAAAATAAATGTATTGCATGTAAAAAAAATAACATACAGGTATGTAACGTACTGTACGTAAAAATAAAATAAAAAATAAGGTGATGTATGTATTACTATGTATGTATGTAACGTACTGTATGCAAATAAAAAAAAGGGTGATGTATGTATTATTATGTATGTATGTAACGTATCTTTCTTAAACTGTTTCGTACGTATGTTAAAAAAAAGTACTGTATAAAATAAAAAAATTATACTGCGTGTATATATTATTTAATAAGTTTATTTGGTTTATTTAGTTAACACTAAAAAAAATTATGTTTGTATTATTTAATAAGTTTATTTAATTAGCACTAAAAAAAAGTTATGTATTATTTAATTAGCACAAAAAAAAGGTATTAAAAAAAGTTATGTATATACAGTACGTAGTGCATGGTTAATGTTTTATCATTTATTACAAACTTTATGTGATGTAAACAAAGTTAAAGGCTAATTTAGTCCACAAATTTTTAGTCCCTAATGGTAGGGATTATAATACCTAGTTAGACATGATATTAAATAATCCCTCCTTCCAAGTCATTTTGTTATCCCGGGATTAATAGTCTGGAGTCTAATTTAAAAAACAAACAAGTGATTAAGGATTATTAGTCCAATCCAAGTGTTATCCTAGTAAACAAACATGGCCTAATTGTTCTAAAGTTGAATATAAATTAATGATCAACTAGATCAAGACAATTCAATCATTTAAGTAAATTGTATTACAAAAATGCATCATAACTGAACAATTTTTAAAAGAATAGAGCCTATATAAGCAAACTCACTCGATGACATGGCTTATTACGTCCTTTTTCAAATAATAGTTTCAAACAATTTAACAAACCAGGACATTTTTTTAACAAGAGTGCATACCATTCAAAAGAATGACTGATTGTTCATAGGCGTATATAACTGGGAACTTCAGCCCCACCACTTTGAGAAGGTTGGCTAGTTCAAAATATAGACATGTTGAACTCTTGACTTAACAGGTCAATACTTTGGAAATTTATGAGGGCTGCCTACACAATTCATTCAATTAAGACAAGTCTTCACAAAACTACTATAATTATATGAATACATGATGAAAGGAGGACAGAGCAATATACTCTATAGTTACTTATATCAACAATTGAGTTACTTATAATCTCCACTGCACTAAACACCAGGTCACCAGCAGAACAAACCAAACATAAGGGATGACAATGGAGGGTGCTACCATCATTTTGTCTTGCTCCACTTTATTCTTTGCTTTTTTAACTTCCAGTGCAATAGACACCATCCGACCAAGTCAACCCATTAGAGATGGTGACACCATTATCTCAGCCCGTGGAGAATTCGAGCTTGGATTTTTCAGCCGCGGTAGTTCCATGAATCGATACTTGGGTATATGGTACAAGAAAATATCATATGGAACAGTTGTATGGGTGGCTAATAGAGAGACTCCACTTACTAATACTTCAGGCGTGGTAAGGGTTAACGGTAAGGGAATTATAGTGCTTAACGATGGTACAGATAGGATAATTTGGTCATCAAACTCGTCAAGATCCGTGATGAATCCTTTGGCACAACTGTTAGATACAGGGAATCTTGTTTTTAGGGATGAAAAAGACAGTGACCAAGAAAATTTTCTTTGGCAGAGTTTTGATTATCCTGGAGATCATATACTACCAGGCATGAAATTTGGATTGGACTTGGTAACAGGCCTAGACAGGTACCACACATCATGGAAAAGTGATGATGATCCGTCTCCAGGTAGATTTATGAGTCGCCTTGATCCTAATGGTTTTCCGCAGTTTCTTTCGTGGAAAGATTCGGTGTTGTGGTCAAGGACTGGACCATGGGTTGGTCCTCAATTTAGCGGCAATCCGACTACCAAGTCAAACGGAATCTTTAAAGATGAGTTTGTTTTCAATCAAATGGAAATCTATTATAAGTTTGATCTTGTCAGTAAAAGTTCTTCTGCTATTACAAGGTTTATATTGACTCCAAATGGCGATCTAAAAGTACTGATATGGAATGATCGAAATCAAAATTGGATTGTCTATCTTACTCTACAGGTGAGTGACTGTGACCGTTATGGATTGTGTGGCGCATACGGTTGTTGTGACATTCATAACTCCCCAAGATGTGAATGCTTGAAAGGATTTGTTCCAAAATTCCCAGGAAAATGGAAAGCAGCAGATTGGTCAGACGGTTGTGTCCGCAAAAGCCTACTGGATTGTGGAAACGGAGATGGTTTTATGAAGTACTCTGGTGTGAAATTTCCAGACACACGACACTCATGGTATAACATGAGCATGAACCTTGAGGAATGTGAGAGGGTATGCTTAAAGAACTGCTCGTGTACAGCTTATGCAAATGCTGATATCAGAGGAGGTAGAAGTGGGTGTTTCCTATGGTTTAATGAGTTGATAGATACCAGTGTCTACACAGCAGATGGGCAAGATCTTTATGTAAGAATGTCTGCCTCTGAATTAGGTAAGACTATTCTGTCCACACATTAAAGGTTTTACTTTTTACTGCTACTAAATACCACTATGAATAATAGAAATACTGCCTCAGTTTTTTTTTTTGATTTTCAAGGATTATGTATTGATATTTTGAAAATTTCAGGCTACCCGGAGGAAAGCAGGAGATTCAGACTAAAGAGAAGAATGCAGATTATAATAATTCCTGTAGTACCAACAGTACTACTTGCCTTATTCTTATTTGTATTCAAGAAGAGAATTTTAAACAGAGGAGGTAAATATGACTGAATTATTCAATGAACAAAAACTGCATTTATTAACGAAAGACAACTATTACGACCACAAAGAGAAGAAAAAAATAAATAAATTATAATTTAGCAAAAAAAAAAAAGAGGAATGATGGGCAAACTTGCCCAATTTAGAAAGAAGTCCAAATTGAATTGTCTAGAAAAACTAATTACTGACTCTATTGGTTCAGAATTTTGAGATTATATAATATTTCTATTCCCTGTTTAAGCATTTGAAACACTTATTCACCTTGTACTTTGATTTCACTTCTCATTTCGCAGGAAGGTTGAAATTCAATTCAGAAAGAATTTTTCCATACAAAAATGAGGGGGAAGATTTTGAGTTACCATTATTTGACTTCAAAAGAATTGCAAATGCCACAAATAACTTCTCCCACAACAATAAGCTTGGAGAGGGCGGCTTTGGACTTGTTTACAAGGTGATTATATTGATACATATCATTTGCATCATCATGCAAAAATAGTTCGCTAAACACCATATATGCACCATAAGCCACCAAAAGAGTATTCGTCAGTATTTTACTCACAAAGACATTCTTCAACTTAAAGCACAACACTACATTATAGTTAATGTTTACTTACTGACTCAGAACTAGTAAAAATGTCTCTACCTCGAAATTAGTCTTATTAATAAAAAGAAAATAAACGTCTAAACAAGTAAAATTATACTTTCATGTGTGAGGTGCATGTAACAGATAAGGTATTGATACACATCATGTTTGGCACCTATGGAAATATGTTGTTACTATGATATAGAAATTATCAGGTGTATGAAATGTGCACCTTTGATAATGGGGCCAACATAGTCAAATGATTTGAGTCAAATTTAAACATAGGATGACATTAATGGTGATGAAATAAAGAAAAGGAACAATGCGAACTTCTGAAAGCATCATATGGAATTACTACAACGATTGATTTTCAGGGCATGTTGGACAATGGACAAGAAATAGCTGTGAAGAGGCTATCAGATAATTCGAGTCAAGGAGTAGATGAGTTCAAGAACGAAGTTTCATGTATTGCCAAACTTCAGCACCGAAATCTTGTGGCGCTTCTCGGGTACTGCACTGATAAAGGGGAAAAGATATTGATCTATGAATACATGCCCAACAAAAGTTTAGATTTTTTTATTTTCGGTATGCCCTCCTTCAAATACAACTGCGTTTTCTTAACTTTCTGATAATCTAAAATATTAAATTTGTGTACTTGTCTATTTCCCTAAGAAACTATCATGTAAATCATCCAAATATAGAGAAGTATGGATTAACTTGATGACAAATGAATAGATGAAGAATTAAGCAAGTCACTGGATTGGTCAAAGCGCTACAACATTATAAATGGCATTGCTAGGGGACTTCTCTATCTTCACCAGGACTCTAAACTAAGAATCATTCATAGAGATCTCAAAGCAAGTAATATTTTACTTGATCACGAGATGAATCCAAAAATTTCAGACTTTGGCATGGCAAGAAGTTTTGGAGGAAGTCAAATTGAAGCAAATACAACAAGAGTTGTTGGGACATAGTAAGAATTTCTACAATATTGCAAATATTTTTTTGTCTTCTTTGCTTAGAAACTGACATCATTTTGTTTTACCTCCCGCAGTGGTTACATGCCTCCTGAGTATGCTATTGATGGACTATTCTCAGTTAAATCTGATGTCTATAGTTTCGGTGTTTTAATGATCGAGATAGTGAGTGGAAAAAGAAACAGATTATTCAATCATCCTGATCACAGCTTTAATCTTCTTGGACATGTAAGTACATATGAATATATTCTAACGCTCTTATGCTACACGCTTAACTACTTTGGATAAATTTTAAAATGAACCTTTTTAGGCATGGAGAAGTTATAAAGAAGATGAGCTTTTAGGACTAATCGATGGGACAATCCTAGAGTCAAGTGACCTTAATGAAGTGTTTCGAGTTATCCAAATTGGATTATTATGCGTTCAACAATATCCAGAAGACAGACCGAGCATGTCGTATGTGGTTCTAATGTTGAGTAGTAATATTGCATTGCCTCATCCTAAACAACCAGGTTTTTTCACTGAGAGAAAACTGCATGAAGCAGATTGGTCATTGAGCAAGCCAATATTGTCATCATCCAACCAATTAACTATTACAGTTCTCACACCTCGATTGTAATGCTTAGTGCCTATGGTACCTCAATTTTATTGTACAAAGTTTGTTCATGATGAAATCAATGAGGACGTAAATTATTCTACATGATGGAGGCAATCACACTGCCAAGCAAGAGCTTTGAAGTTGAATTTTTTTTATAATTCGTTGGCATCAAAAACGAAAAACTAATACTACTACATGTTCATACTTACTAGCCAGGAATACACGTAAACAGAGATAATGGTATTGACTGCCAAACTACATAAAACTGGATTCCAAAGGATCAAAAGACTTTCATAAGTTAACTGCTACAGTGGTATGAAAATTGTTAGCCTAATTTCATCCAACCACTGACTGTTACATTTTTTGGGCTTAAGAGAATTTTTGACCATGCTATTTCGCACATTTGACAAGTTGACCCCAATTCTTTTAATTACATGAATTTCTAGAACAAAAATTTTACTTTCGACAAGAAATATCCTTGCGCATTAGGCAGGCAATCATCAAGGATATGTGGGTATTTTCGTTCTTCATATATTCTCTCTCATTTTCGAATACCATATTCACCACCGCCACCAGAGAAGGCAACGACTGCTTAAATGGGCGCTAGGATGTCATATCTCGTTCTGCAATTCTATGGTGCATCTGCAGTTTTCTTCCCTCCCAGCTATTACTAACTTGTTTACATTCATGGTGAATTGAGAAATTAGATTACACAGATCATATCCAATCATCCACATAGCATTCAAAATTATGTTAATCAGTTGCATATTATGAATTTAAGAATTGAGCCAGAGCTCTAATGACGGGTATGGATTATCACTGTTTCTCTCTCTCAATCATCCATGAGTTTGTTATATGTTAGAGGTTGAGAGTTTCACTGAAAGATTAATATGGTCTGCCAAAGTTAATAATGAGTGTTTCGCTGAAAGATTAATTAATGAATCGTACCTATTACCCAACCAAGTATGCTTATTGAACTCTTCTTGTAATATACTACTCATATAATAATCAATCCATGAAGAAACAGAATCAAACATCATATATCATTGAATAACCATTAGTTAGTGAATTCCAAGTAATGGTATTTCTCTCAAGCATTTTATCAAACACACATTATGCATAATCCATCCTACTAAAATTTGCATAAGTTGATGAATTTATTACCCGGGAAGGCGTCATTTTGAATACCCAATTAGGCTAAGAACCCATGGACTGACACATCATTCGATCTTCAGAAATCTTTTCCGTGGACGAGGTATAATTTCCCCTAAGCTTGAGCATGAAAGAAACTTGAAATGCTCCATGTCCAGCAGCTTGGCAATTGAGCAATATTTATCCAAAATGCAAAGTTAGTTTTGAATTTTTATAAAGAGAAAATGAGAGACAGATTTTATTGAAAAGGTACCAATGGTAATACTGTTACTTTTACTCGACTTAAGAGTACCTTTAAGATTGCTTAAAAAATATAATTAGTGATTCTAATTATTATTTTTGCTTATAATTAATTTTAAAAAAAGTAATTTGTTTTTTTATAAATAAAAACACTTAAACTAGTAAAATATAGAAAATATTTGGTACAAAATAATTTTGTTAATCATTTGAATCAAATGTAAATTAAAAAAAAGGGAAGATTTTGAGGAGTAAAGATGGGTAATGGATGGAATTATTAAAATATATAGGAATAGATTAATAATATATTTAGTCAAACCTAATTACTCCCTATGTCCCAAATTAATTGCTCAATTTTGACCATTTTAAGTCAAATTGATTTTTTTTAGAACTAATCTTTTTATTATTTTTGTTAAAATATAAGTGAAGAGATTATAATCAAAAGAAAGTATATACAATTTATTACTAATTTCAATTTTTATAATTTTAGAAATATATTTATATATGCTTAATTATTAATTTTAAAAATAGTCAATTTGACTTAAAAAAGTTCTAAAAAAACAATTAATTTAGGACGGAGGGAGTACTAAATTTGACAAATAATCAGAAGTTCTAAATTGGTGTTTCTGATTATTTTCATAAAAGATGATTATAAGTAGTTTTAAAATCAGTTTATCAAACATTTTTTGTTTATTAAAACTGATTATAAATTAGTTTAACCGTTTATAAGCAATCTCAAGCATCCTCTTACGCTTCTCTCTAAATGTAAAATTAATATTTTCTCCCTGCCAAAGACTAAATACTATCACCTGCTGTTTTTAAAAAAATATATATATAGTTCACTTTTTAATAATAGTTTTATGAAATGACACTATATTTTAAAGTTCTTTATTATTATAATTTAAGTAACATACCACCCTATATAACTAGCAATATGGAGATATACATGAAATATATTCTTAATATTTTAAATAAAACTCTTTTCTTTTTGTTACATACTTTTTTTCAGTGCCTTTAAAAGTATATCAATACAAATATAAATAGTCAATAAGATCTCATATTGATAGTTAAAATTAGTTAAGTGATATTATATGATTTAAATCTCACTGATATTGAGTTTATTTTATTTTTTGTACATATAATTGTATATTTGATTATAAAAAATCATTTTTACTTGTACTATCTAAATTGTAATTCACTTTGTCGGTGAAATATAAGAACCTCACAATAAAAAGGGAGAGCTATCAAAAAGAAAGCCAATTAGCTAATGATGACGAGCCTTTGAAGGCCGGGCCAAGGCAAGGAATGCAACTCATAATAATGAGAATTGAGCCAGGACCATAACATCTCATGGCATTAATTTTATAAATAACGTTAAAATATTAATAGAATAACCATATTCCCCTAAGAACATTTTTGGTATACTTAGAGCTCTTTTTTCTCATTTTTTAAAAATAGTCATCCCGATCTCTAGAGATGGAATCTATAGCGGTCAATAATCGTTCATAAGCCCTCCCTTATATTGTATTCGTATTTCGACGAGCTCTCATTATTAGCACTTTCTAAACCTGAGTTTGAGCTTGATACTAAACTCGTGCCTTTTTCTCATCATTCATCGCCTAGCCTGTAATTATTATCAAATTTCAAACATAATAAATTGCGCAAACACGTATGTAAATCCAAATACACACATACATATAATGCACATAGAAGTTGATTACCGAGCCTATAACACATTGTTAAGTTTTTATCTTTTTGTATTTTGATTCACCTTAAATGTGTAAAGTATCATGGTTAAAAATACTATTAAGAGCATACTAAACAAAAAAAAAGATAAAAAAAAGAGACTCATGACTAGATGACCTTAGAAGTCAATTTAGGGGAACTATAGAAAGAAAATTTACATGTTTTCCCCAATGTCAAATTCCACTTGATCAAACACACAATGCTAAGTCAATGTCAATTAAAAGACTAAACAAGTTGTCTCACAAACAAACGAATAAAAGAGCTTATTTTTTTTTATGAAATTATAAATGAGAGATGATAAGTTTCACTACAATTAAATATAACTTTATTGGTAGTGTTTGTTTAACTATTTTTATCTCTTTTTAGAACAACCTCTTTTTTACGAAGAGGATAACTTGTTTGATAAAAATTTACCCTGACTGTTTTTTTGGCTCTTAAAAAAAAAGAAAAGAAGGAGCGAAGTCTTTTTAGAAAAAGAGCTTGGCCATTTACTTTACTACCCCCACCCCTAATTAGATGCGTCTTTCAATTTTGTTCCTCCTTCCTTCTACGTGGTTTCACGCTTGAGAGCAGCCGCGCGACTCCTTCAATCCTCCATTGTTGCTTCTGTAAGTTTTTCTACTCTTCTCTTCTTCTCTCACCTCTCTCCTCTCTTCTATTCTTCTCTCTCCTCTTTTCTCTTCTCTCCTTTTCTCTTTTATCTTTTCTCTCATCTTATTCTCTGTACATACTACTAATTTGGGGATTTAATTTTTTTCGGCCCAAATCGATTTTATTCGAATTGATTTTCATCCATTCTCTACCAGGTATGTATTATAATCATCAATTTCCAGCCCTAAATATAAAATGCTTGATTTTTTATTTATTTTTTGTTAAACAAGTTTTTTTCATTTAGACTGTTTAAAAAATTGTCTCTGTTTTATACAGAGGCTCTTATTGTACAAGTTTATCAAACACTACTCTACCTGTCTCTCTTCTTTTTTTATTCAGAATATTTCGTATTTTAATAATTGGCTTAATCAAGCTTGTATCTTTCATCAGTTTCCCAGGTGCAGCAAACATTTAAAAGTAAGCTGTACTTTTTATGCAAATTAGACACACATGATATCATGTAATTTACCAACTTCACAGGTTTTTATTACATGTATATCCACTCGGTATATAAAGCACTTATAAAATAGTAGTCACATGCAAAAAATACTTGAAACACAATTAACTATATAACTGAATCTGCAACATCATTCTCTCTTTTTTTTAAAATAATAATATATTTTTTGATAAGTGCTAAGATTAATAAACAATGTATAAGGGTGGTAATATATTTAACTCTAATTGTTCTAAAGTTGAATATAAATTAATGATCAACTAGATCAAGACAATTCAATCATTTAAGTAAATTGTATTACAAAAATGCATCATAACTGAACAATTTTTCAAAGAATAGAGCCTATATAAGCAAATTTATGCACTCGATGACATTGCTTATTACGTCCTTTTTCAAATAATAGTTTCAAACAATTTAACAAACCAGGACATTTTATTAACAAGAGTGCATACCATTCAAAAGAATCTGATTGTTCATAGGTGTATATAACTGGGAACTTCAGCCCCGCCACTTTGAGAAGGTTGGCTACTTCAAAATATAGACATGTTGAACTCTTGACTTTACAGGTCAATACTTTGGAAATTTATGAGGGCTGCCTACACAATTCATTCAATTAAGACAAGTCTTCACAAAACTACTATAATTATATGAATACATGATGAGAGGACAGAGCAATATACTCTATAGTTACTTATACCAAAAGAGAATTGAGTTACTTATAATCTCCACTGCACTAAACACCAGGTCACCAGCAGAACAAACCAAACATAAGGGATGGCAATGGAGGGTGCTACCATCATTTTGTCTTGCTCCACTTTATTCTTTGCTTTTTTAACTTCCAGTGCAATAGACACCATCAGACCAAGTCAACCCATTAGAGATGGTGACACCATTATCTCAGCCTGTGGAGAATTCGAGCTTGGATTTTTCAGCCGCGGTAGTTCCATGAATCGATACTTGGGTATATGGTACAAGAAAATATCATATGGAACAGTTGTATGGGTGGCTAATAGAGAGACTCCACTTACTAATACTTCAGGCGTGGTAAGGGTTAACGGTAAGGGAATTATAGTGCTTAACGATGGTACAAATAGGATAATTTGGTCATCAAACTCGTCAAGATCCGTGATGAATCCTTTGGCACAACTGTTAGATACAGGGAATCTTGTTTTTAGGGATGAAAAAGACAGTGACCAAGAAAATTTTCTTTGGCAGAGTTTTGATTATCCTGGAGATCATATACTACCAGGCATGAAATTTGGATTGGACTTGGTAACAGGCCTAGACAGGTACCACACATCATGGAAAAGTGATGATGATCCGTCTCCAGGTAGATTTATGAGTCGCCTTGATCCTAATGGTTTTCCGCAGTTTCTTTCGTGGAAAGATTCGGTGTTGTGGTCAAGGACTGGACCATGGGTTGGTCCTCAATTTAGCGGCAATCCGACTACCAAGTCAAACGGAATCTTTAAAGATGAGTTTGTTTTCAATCAAATGGAAATCTATTATAAGTTTGATCTTGTCAGTAAAAGTTCTTCTGCTATTACAAGGTTTATATTGACTCCAAATGGCGATCTAAAAGTACTGATATGGAATGATCGAAATCAAAATTGGATTGTCTATCTTACTCTACAGGTGAGTGACTGTGACCGTTATGGATTGTGTGGCGCATACGGTTGTTGTGACATTCATAACTCCCCAAGATGTGAATGCTTGAAAGGATTTGTTCCAAAATTCCCAGGAAAATGGAAAGCAGCAGATTGGTCAGACGGCTGTGTCCGCAAAACCCTATTGGATTGTGGAAACGGAGACGGTTTTATGAAGTACCTGGGTGTGAAATTTCCAGACACACGACACTCATGGTATAACATGAGCATGAACCTTGAGGAATGTGAGAGGGTATGCTTGAAGAACTGCTCTTGTACAGCTTATGCAAATGCTGATATTAGAGGAGGTAGAAGTGGGTGTTTCCTATGGTTTAATGAGTTGATAGATACCAGTGTCTACACAGCAGATGGGCAAGATCTTTATGTAAGAATGTCTGCTTCTGAATTAGGTAAGACTATTCTGTCCACACATTAAAGGTTCTACTTTTTACGGCTACTAAATACCACTACGAATAATAGAAATACTGCCTCAGTTTTTTTTTTTATTTTCAAGGATTATGTATTTATATTTTGAAATTTTCAGGTTACCCGGAGGAAAGTAGGAGATTCAGACTAAAGAGAAGAATGCAGATTATAATAATTCCTGTAGTACCAACAGTACTACTTGCCTTATTCTTATTTGTATTCAAGAAGAGAATTTTAAACAGAGGAGGTAAATATGACTGAATTATTCAATGAACAAAAACTGCATTTATTAACGAAAGACAACTATTACGACCACAAAGAGAAGGAAATAAATAAATTATAATTTAGCAAAAAAAAAAAGAAGAGGTATGATGGGTTCATACCTCTAGAAAGAAGTCCAAATTGAATTGTCTAGAAAAACTAATTAGTGACTCTTTCAAGCATTGGTTCAGAATTTTGGGATTATATAATATTTCTATTCCCTGTTTAAGCATTTGAAACACTTATTCACCTTGTACTTTGATTTCACTTCTCATTTCGCAGGAAGGTTGAAATTCAATTCAGAAAGAATTTTTCCATACAAAAATGAGGGGGAAGATTTTGAGTTGCCATTATTTGACTTCAAAAAAATTGCAAATGCCACAAATAACTTCTCTCACAACAATAAGCTTGGAGAGGGCGGCTTTGGACCTGTTTACAAGGTGATTATATTGATACATATCATTTGCATCATCATGCAAAAATAGTTCGCTAAACACCATATATGCACCATAAGGCTCCAAAAGAGTATTCGTCAGTATTTTACTCACAAAGACATTCTTCAACTTAAAGCACAACACTACATTATAGTTAACGCTTACTGACTCAGAACTAGTAAAAATGTCTATACCTCGAAATTAGTCTTATTAATAAAAAGAACTAGTAAAAATGTCTCTACCTCGAAATTAGTCTTATTAATAAAAAGAAAATAAACGTCTAAACAAGTAAAATTATACTTTCATGTGTGAGGTGCATGTAATAGATAAGGTATTGATACACATCATGTTTGGCACCTATGAAAATGTGTTGTTACTATGATATAGAAATTATCAGGTGTATGAAATGTGCACCTTTGATAATGGGGCCGACATGGTCAAATGATTTGAGTCAAATTTAAACATAGGATGACATTAATGGTGATGAAATAAAGAAAAGGAACAATGCGAAGCATCATATGGAATTACTACAACGATTGATTTTCAGGGCATGTTGGACAATGGACAAGAAATAGCTGTGAAAAGGCTATCAGATAATTCGAGTCAAGGAGTAGATGAGTTCAAGAACGAAGTTTCATGTATTGCCAAACTTCAACACCGAAATCTTGTGGCGCTTCTCGGGTACTGCATTGATAAAGGAGAAAGGATATTGATATATGAATACATGCCCAACAAAAGTTTAGATTATTTTATTTTCGGTATGCCCTCCTTCAAATAATGATGCTTTTTCTTAACTTTTTGATAATCTAAAATATTAAATTAGTATACTTGTCTATTTCCCTTAGAAACTATCATGTAAATCATCCAAATATAGAGAAGTATGGATTAATTTGATGACAAATGAATAGATGAAGAATTAAGCAAGTCACTGGATTGGTCAAAGCGCTACAACATTATAAATGGCATTGCTAGGGGACTTCTCTATCTTCACCAGGACTCTAAACTAAGAATCATTCATAGAGATCTCAAAGCTAGTAATATTTTACTTGATCACGAGATGAATCCAAAAATTTCAGACTTTGGCATGGCAAGAAGTTTTGAAGGAAGTCAAACTGAAGCAAATACAACAAGAGTTGTTGGGACATAGTAAGAATCTCTACAACACTACAAATAATTTGTCTCCTTTGCTCAGAAACTGACATCATTTTGTTTTTACCTCACACAGTGGTTACATGCCTCCTGAGTATGCTATTGATGGATTATTCTCAGTTAAATCGGATGTTTATAGTTTCGGTGTTTTAGTGATCGAGATAGTGAGTGGGAAGAAAAACAGATTATTCAATCATCCTGATCACAGCTTTAACCTTCTTGGACATGTAAGTGCATATGAATATATTCTAACGCTCTTATGGTACACACTTGACTACTTTGGATAAATTATAAAATCAATCTTTCTAGGCATGGAAAAGTTATAAAGAAGACGAGCTTTTAGGACTAATCGATGGGGCGCTCTTGGAGTCAAGTAACCATAATGAAGTGTTTCGAGTTATCCAAATTGGATTATTATGCGTTCAACAATATCCAGAAGACAGACCGAGTATGTCATACGTGGTTCTAATGTTGAGTAGTAATATTGCACTGCCTCATCCTAAACAACCAGGTTTTTTCACTGAGAGAAAACTGCATGAAGCATATTATTCATTGAGCAAACCAATATTGCCTTCATCCAACCAATTAACTATTACGGTTCTTGCACCTCGATTGTAATGCTTAGTGCCTTTGGTACCTCAATTTTATTATAAATAGTTGTACATGATGTAATCAATCACGAGTTATATTTTTCTACAAGATGTTGGCAAGCAAGAGCTTTGAAGCTGAATATTTTGTTAGCATCAAAAACAAAAAAGATATACATACTACATGTGCATACTTGCAAGCCAGGAATACACAGAAACATAGATAATGGTCTCAACTGCCAAACTGCATAAAAATTGATTGTGAAGGATCAAAAGACTTTCATAGGTCACTGCTAGAGTAGTATGATAACAATCTGCCTAGGTTCATAGTCATTGACAGTTATATTTTTTGAGCTCAAGAGAATTTTTGACCATGATATTTTGCACATTTGAGAAGTTGACCCCAATTAAAAAAAACGTTTGACATATTGAACATTTAAGTACATGGATTTCTAGAACAATATCTTTACTTTTGACAAGAAATAGCCATGTGCAATAGGCAGGCAATCATAAGGGTATTTGGATAGTTTTGGCAAATTTCATTCTTCATATCTTCGTTCTCATTTTTTATAACCACTGCCACCACCGCCACCAGAGAAGGAGACAATGGCAATAACGGCCATTAGGCAGTCTTGTTTTGCAATTCTATGGTGCATCTGCAGTTTTAATCCCTTCCAGTTATACAAACTTGTTTACATTCATGGTGAATACTGAATAGAGAAATTAGATTTACACAGCTTTGGTTATTCAGTCATCTACAGGGCTTTCAACATTAAGTTAATCATTTGCATATTAGGAAGTTAAGATTTGAGCCAGAACTCTAATGGAGGGTATCGATTATCACTGTCTCTCCCTCAATCATCCATGAGTTTGTTAGATATTAGAGGTTGAGTGTTTCGTTGAAAGATTAATTTGGTCTGCCAAAGTTAATGGGTGGACTTTAGCAGATTAGTATGCTCATTGAACTCTTCTTGCAATATACTACTCATATAATAAGCAATCCATGAAGAACAGAATCAAACATCCTATATCATCATTGAATAACCATTAGTTAGTGAATTCCAAGCAATCGTATTTCTCTCAAGCATTTTATCAAACACACATTGTGCATAATCCATCCTACTAAAATTTGCATAAGTTGATGAATTTATTACCTGGGAAGGCGTCAATTTGAATACCCAATTAGGCTAAGAACCCTTGGACTGACACATCATTCGATCTTCAGAAATCTTTTCCGTGGATGAGGTATAATTTCCACTATGAAAGAAACTTGAAATGCTCCATGTCCAGCAGCTTGGCAATTGAGCAATATTTATCCAAAATGCAAAGTTATTAAACTAAACAAGCTTGTGAAGCTGAAAAACCATAAATTCTTAAGGCTTGTAACGCGACTGCCACCGTGCATTATTGTCGCCGTTGCTACCTCCACCGAATATGGTTTAATTAGTTTTGAATTTTGATGAAGAAAATGAGAGACAGATTTTAGTCGCTAAAATTCACAATTTTAAATTGTTTTATTAAAAAAGGTAACAATGCTAATACTGTTACTTTTACTTGACTTAAAAAAGTATTTTGAGATTGCTTAAAAAATACAATTAGTTATTTCAATTATTACTTTTGTTTGTAATTAATTTTAAAAAAGTAGTTTGTTTTTTATAAATAAAAAGCACTTTAATTAGTAAAAAACAGAAAATGTTTGGTACAAAATAATTTTGTTAATCACTTGAATCAAATGTAAATTTTAAAAAAAGGAACATTTTGAGAAGTAAAGATGGGTAATGGATGGAATTATTAAAATAAATAGGAATAGATTAATTACATATTTAGTCAAACCTGATTATTAGATTTAACAAATAATCAAAAACTCCAAATTAGAGTTTTTGATTATTTTCATAAAAAGTGATTATAAGTAGTTTTAAAATTAATTTACCAAACACTTTTTATTTCTCAAAACAGATTATAAGTTGGTTTAAGTGTTTATAATCAAACACCCTCTTACAATTCCCCCTAAATGTAAAATTAATATTTTCTCCGTGCCAAAGACTAAATACTATCATTTGCTATTTTTTTTCAAAAAATAATTCACTTTTTAATAATAGTCTATATTTTAAAGTTCTTTATTATTATAATTTAATTAACATACCACGCTATTTAACTAGCAATATATCAATACATGAAATATATTCTTATCAAATATTTTAAATAAAACTCTTTTGTTTTTTTGTTACATACTTTTTTTTCAATGCCTTTAAAAGTATATCAATACAAATATAAATAGTCAATAAGATCTCATATTGTCAGTTAAAATTAGTTATGTGATCTTTATGTCTCACTTTTACTATAAATTAAGTGATATTATATGAACCTTTAAATCTCATTGTTATTGTGTTTATTTTATTTTAGTTTTTGTATATATATTGTATATTTGATTATGAGAAATCAATTTTACTTGTACTATCTCAATTGTAATTCATTTTTTGGGTGAAATATAGGAACCTCACAATAAAGAGAGAGAAAAACTCATAATAATGAGAATTGAGCCAGGACCATAACAACTCATAGCCTTAATTTTATAAATAACGTTAAAATATCAATAGAATGAACCATGTTCCCCTAAGCACATTTTTAGTATACTTAGAACTCTTCTTTCTCATTTTTTAAAAATAGCCACCTCGAACTCTGAAAATAAAATTTGTAGCCGTTGATAATCGCTTCACAAGCCCACCCTTATATTACATTTGTATTCCGATAAGCCACTCATTATTAGCACGTTTTAAACTTGAGTGTTGACTTGATCATATTCTAAACCTAATGTTTTGATGATGACTTGTTCTTTGGTATTAAATTCTTTATTGTGAATTTCAGGAAATTCTTTCAAGGATTGTTTGATAGATTGTTCAAAAAGATTGAAGGCTATTTGAGTCGTAGGAATTTAATATTTGTAAGGTCATTGCAAATATTTGATTTTTCAGTACAAGGCTCTAGGACATTTACATGCATATTTTATAATTAAACAGGTGAATTAATTTATGCATCACATTTGATTAATTCATCATGCATGATTGTCTTTATATTAACAATCAGATGGATATGTGCTATGATTATATGGAAACGTGTGGCAGTAGAATTGATAAGGGTTTTTAATCCTTAGAAATCTAATTCTCTAATATGTGTAATATATATCTTACTCAGAGCCTTGGAAAGAGGGATAAATGATGACATGATATTTTTTAAAGTAATCATTATTTACAAAATCTTTCTTTGTCTCGGCATGGCTACTATATTTGTTCATAAGTCTGTTTAGGAGATATATTTTAAAGAGATATGTTAAGAGCTATTAAAGATAAACGTCCGGATATTTTGATTAGTTGAAACACTTATTTTTCGGATATCTTGCTAACAGGCTGTAACTTGATAAGGTTTGTTTATAACAGGCTGTGACTTGATAAGGTTTGTTTGTAACGAACAAGTTGTGACTTGATAAGGTTTTTTGTAACGATGCAACGGTAGGATGTGTATGGGCTGCAACGGAAATATTTTTAAAGACTATAAATTGCATGAAGATATCCTAGCTATTCTTAAGATTTCTACAGTGCACTAATTTTATATACTGAAAAAGTTATTTTTAATACTTTGGTTCAATTGAAATCTGCTGTTGTGCTACTATAATTCTAATTCTAATTTCAGCATATTTCCGTGGGCTATAAATCAGTAATATCCTTTTTTTATTAATTGATCATTGCATACATTAGTTGAGCCTTGCATTGTTAAATCATTTATTTGCTTTGATCACTAGACCTCTATATTTGAAATTCTTAGTTTATTGTGTATTTAGACTAAGGAATTGTATAAAGGAAATTAATCCAAGTGTGGATTGAGAATTGTTTACAAAACAGGTTTAAGGAAACATAGGTACTTAAGGAATACATAGGTGCACAGGGAGTAAAAGTGCTCAAGGGAATTTAAGAATTCAATTAACCTGCTTTGTAAAAGGTGTCACTTTGTAATTGAAAGATATATATAAAGTAAGTCTCCAAAATACTAGTTGGTATTGGACGTGGAGTAGGCTATTATTATAGAGGGTAATAGTTGAACCACGTAAAAAATCCTGGTGTTTATTCATTGCCTGCATTATTTTATCATTATTCTCAAGAAAATTATTTCTTCATTGATAGCTAAAATTGAATAGTTTATAAAATCTATAACTACTTTGTATTTTCATAAGAAATATTCATTCGGCAAGTTATTTTATAAAAACTGCATAGTTCATCAAATTGTGGTTCTTCATCTGGTAAGCTGAATTCATTAATCTAATAAGCTGAATTCATTAAGCTAGTAAGCTGAATTTATTAATCTAGTAAGCTGAATTCGTCTGTTTAACATAAAATTAAAAATTGGTCATAGTTTGTTCTCACACTTATTCAACCCCCCTTCTAAGCGTGCCAATTTAAATTTCATTGAGTTAGAGTCTGATACTAAACTCGTGCTTTTTTCTCGATTCTAGTATGTAATTATCATCAAATTTCAAACATAATAAATTGCGCAAATACATATGCACATAGAAGTTGATTACCGAGCCTATAACACATTGTTAATTTTTAATTTTTTTTTATTAGGATTCACCTTAAATGTGCAAAATATCATGGTTAAAAATACTATTAAGAGCATACTAAAAAAAAAGAAAGAAAAAGAAAAAAAAAGCGACTCATGACTAGATTGACCTTAGAAGTCAATTTAGGGGAACTATGGAAATTTTTTTTTTACAAGTTGTCTCACAAACAAACGAATAAAAAGGTTTATTTTTCTATGAAATTATAGCTGGGAGAAGATAAGTGTCACTACAATTAAATCTAACCTTATTAGCGGTGTTTGTTTCTTTTTGCCTCTTTTTAGAACAACCTCTTTTTCATACAGACAATAACTTATTTGACAAAAACTTACCCGACCTCTTTTTAGCTCTTTAAAAAAATGAGAAGGAGCCAAGTCTTTTTAGAAAAAGAGCTTGGCCATTTACTTTACTACCCCCACCCGTAATTAGATGGGTCTCTCAATTTTGTTCCTGCTTCTTCTACTTACGTGGTTTCACGCTTGAGCGGAGCAGCCGCGCGACTCCTTCAATCCTCCATTGTTGCTTCTGTAAATTTTTTCAGTCTTCTCTTCTTCTCTCAACTCTCCCCTCTCTTCTATTCTTCTCTCTCCTCTATTCTCTTCTCTCCTTTTGTCTTTTCTCTTTTCTCTTATCTTATTCTCTGTACATACTACTAATTTGGGGATTTAATTTTTTTCAGCCCAAATCGGTTTTATTCAAATTGATTTTCATCCATTCTCTACCAGGTATGTATTATAATCATCACTTTCAAGCCCTAAATATAAAATAATTGATGTTTTTTTGTTAAACAAGGTTTGCCATTAATAAAAATTACAGGCATTACCCATAATACGAAAAAATAATGCTAGCCAGAAACCAGGCAAAAGGAATGCTTATTACTCCAGATAGTAGGACTTCTTGTCCTCCATTACAATCTCCACATGCTCAAGTTCTAAATTCTTCTTTTCCTATAAAAAGAGTTGTATAAACTGATTTATGGGTAATATAGGAAAACGATCGGCACTGTTTCGCCTTCCGACACCGCTCGCTAACCGGTTACCCTTCAATCGGCGGGCCTTGGCTTAGTTTTAGAGGTTAGTTAATCTATCTCACTTGTAACTACCTAACATACGATATCAGACTATTAAGATTAACCCGAAACCAGAGTCGCCAATGACACTCTTTATAGTGTGTATTCAGACATACTATACCCATTAATTATCAAACAGTTCTTTTCGTTTAGACTCTGTTTAAAAAAGTGCCTATATTTTATACAGAGTCTTTATTTTATACGAGCCCTTACTGTACAAGTTTATCAAACACTACTCTACCTGTCTCTTTTTTTTTTTTTTTTATTCAGAATATTTCATATTTTAATAATTGGCTTAATCAAGCTTGTATCTTTTATCAGGTTCCCAGGTACAGCAAACATTTAAAAGTAAGCTGTACTTTTTATGCAAATTAGACACAAATGATATCATGTAACTTACCAACTTCACAGGCTTTAATTACACGTATATAAATCTTGTTAGCTGTATGTCCACTCGGTATATAAAGCACTAATAAAATAGTAGTCACATGTAAAAAATACTTGAAACACAATAAACTATATAACTGAATCTGCAAAATCATTCTTTTTTTTTGTAAATAATAATATTTTTCTGATAAGTACTAAGATTAATAAACAATGAATAAGGGTGGTAATATATTCAAGAAAAAAAATACTTGCACACACTAATTGTTCTAAAGTTGAATATAAATTAATGATCAACTAGATCGAGACAATTCAATCATTTAAGTAAATTGTATTACAAAAATGCATCATAACTGAACAATTTTTAAAAGAATAGAGCCTATATAAACAAATTCACTCGATGACATGGCTTATTACGTCCTTTTTCAAATAATAGTTTCAACCAATTTAACAAACCAGGACATTTTATTAACAAGAGTGCATACCATTCGAAAGAATGACTTTGAGAACTTCAGCCCCACCACTTTGAGAAGGTTGGCTAGTTCAAAATATAGACATGTTGAACTCTTGACTTTATAGGTGAAGAGAGTCAATACTTTGCAAATTAGTTTTGAATTTTGATGAAGAAAATGAGACAGATTTTAGTTGCTAAAATTCACAATTTTAAATTGTTTATTTAAAAAGGTACCAATGGTAAGACTTTTACTTTTACTTTTACTGAATGGTGGTATAACTCCCACTATCACATAAGCTTGAAGGCCACTCTTTTTTGAAATGTTATATGGCTACAAACCTCCACACTTGAATTTCCATCAATTTGGGTAAGTCCATGACCCAAACACAAGGCAGTTTTGTCAAGAAAGAACCCAGTTACTACAAATCATGCAACATCATTTGACAAAGGCTCAGTCCAGGATCAAACACTATGCAGACAAGAACAGGAGTGAAAGGTTTTTTGTGATATGGTATACTTAAGGGTTAAACCATATAAACAAGCCACATTGTTGCAAGCTAGGCATGGGAAACTGCTTCCTAAATATTATGGTTCCTTCTTAATTGAGGAAAAGGTCGAAGCAGTGTCCTATAGGGTCACATTACCTGAGTATGTTAAAATTCATCCAGTATTCCATATGTCTCTACCTAAGAAGAAGATTGGAACACACTGTTTCTCTTTTCCTACACTCCCTGCCATGGATGCTCATGGGCAGTTTCTGGTGGAACCTTTGGTTGTCCTTGACAAAAGAATGATTAAGAAGAACAATGCAGCTGGAGTAGAGCTGTTAATTCAATGGTCCAATACACTGCCAAGTGAAGCTATATGGGAGGACTGGGACCAAATACATAAGAGGTTTCCTCATTTCAACCCTTGAGGACAAGGGTCCTTTTAAGGGGAAATGAATTTAAGGGAAGAGTTAGTTAAGTACTAATAAAACAGTTAATTACATTAGTTGGTTAAGTAAGGGTTCATTGGTCATTTCATTCTATTAAGTAAGGATAAGCTGGTCTTTTTATTTCTTTGTTTGTTATGCACATGTTGAGTGTGAGAAAGGTAAGCCATGTGCCGAGGGAGGAGAACATGTCTAGGGCATGTCCTATTACAGCTAGCATATAAATAGGAAGGATGTAATATGTCATTTGACTCATGGAATGAATGAAAATACTTTGCTTCTTCCCCAATTAATTCACTTTCTCCCTCTCTCGTTAGCTTCTCTATTCTCTACTCTCTTTTCTTCTTTGATTTCTATTGTTTTGCTTCATTATTGAGAGTTAGGTACTGAATTGGGATAACCAGTTCATTACAGTGAAACTGAGAAACCATAAATTCTTTAGACTTGTGAAACAATTTCCACCGTGCATTTTGTCGCCGTTGCTACCTCTGCCGACTATGGTTTAATTGTTGGTTTGCAAAAACAAGACATACATACAATCAACATGTACATAACAGCGGAAGGCATGACATAAATCAAATTTAAAATTTTTCTATAATCATAGGAATCACCTTATGTGATATTATTAATTGAGGAAGGATAAAAGATATACCTTATGAAGATGATACAACTCCTTGATCAAATCTTCAAGTTCCAATCCTTAGATCCTCCGCACTCCTTCCAATCCTCAGATCAAACGCAAACTAATTAGTGTGTGCAGCGCTCTAAAAGTGATCTACCTAGAGTATATTGATTGAAAAAAATAATATTTTAGGTTTCTCCAAACTTTGGGTGGCTAGCCCTAATTCTCTCTCTCCTAACTCTTTAGGTTACAGAGAATATGTTACGTAGTATCTCTATACTCACAATTGTGTCAATGTTAATCTATCATAAGGCTTCTCCATATATAGACTTCTCCCTTTCCTAAACTCTTTAGGATTTAGGGTTTTTAATTTTAATTCCCAAACTATTTAGGAACTAAATTTATTTGTAATAATAATAATAATAAGACTCCTTTTATTAATTTATAATTAGTATTTTTTCAAATACTTAATTATAAATATTAAAATTTCTCCAAATACTAAATTATTATTATTAAGCCAATTACTTCTAAAATAATATTTCTCTTTTATGGTATGACCCTTTAGGTTCAATATTATACCAGTGGTAGAATAAATAAATTACAACCTTTCTAATATTATTTATAATGAATTAAACTCTTTTAATTCAAATATAAATAAAGAATATTTACTCTACATCATGAGGGACACCTCTCAGCATATCATGACTATCCGGATAATATGAAATCAACGTTTAATCACAAAGAACCTATTCCGTGAATAGTTACCATACAATTCAATCCTTCTACCATACAATGTCCCGATCAAACATAAAACATAGATTTACTGACAAGTCTTATTTATTTGATCATATACATTTCGATTCTAAAATGCACAACTCCAGTTAATGTAAATTAAAAACTCCTTTCTAATTTCCATTCACCTTAGCCAAGGATTTCTGAGTTGTCATTTATCGAATCGCATAGGACATTCTCTCCCTTTACTGGAAGTGGTAGATCTTTTGGTGAACATTCACCTACCTCCATGTACACTTTATTATACTGAACATACCCTTTGATATACCCAAAGAGTCTTAAGGAATATGACAAAGTATAATTCAGAATACACAAGATACTATGATGATCTCAAGTCCAAGGATCACTTATACAGCTATCACTATAGGAACTCTTATTGTCAGGCAAGTAAAACTCCATTAGGTGTTCCTTAAACGAGTCACGTTCAGTGAACTTATTCTCCAATAAGCACTTACATACTTGCTTTAGTGTCTCCACACAAATGATTATGAGATCAATCATCCTTTTCAACAGAGCAAACATAATATGTACTAATCTATCCAGATTTAGTAACCCCAAGTTAGTGATCCAACGATTAGGAACGTTTTAGTTTTGAGCTATCTAGAATTTAGATCTCATTAGCATGAACTCATTATGATTTTTAGAGCATTACTCCAAAACTATAGGTTTATCACATTTATTAATTCAACTAATTAATATGGATAAAGAATGTCTTTAATTAAATAAATTCTTTTATTAATAAATGAACAAGATTACAAAGTAAATGCTTATCACATTCAATATGATTGGCTTGAGGGCATACTATTTTCAATCTTCCACTTGCACTAAAGTCAATCGCCCTGGTATTTCATACTCATCTTCTCTAAATGATAATCGAATTGTTATTGAGATAATGCTTTAGTAAATGGATCTGCAACATTGTTGTGAGAGTCCACTCTCTCTAAGGTGACATCTCATTTTTCAATGATTTCTCTAATCAAATAAAAGCGCCGCAACACATGTTTAGATTTTTAATGAGACCTAGGTTCCTTGGCTTGTGCAACAGCCCCAATGTTGTCACAATATACAAGCACTGATCCTCGTATGCTAGGAACCACTCCAAGTTTTGTGATGAGCTTCTTCATCTAAACAGCTTCCTTTGCAGCTATGTACTCTGCCTCTATCACTGAATCAACAACTGTTTACTGCTTGAAACTATTCCAACTCACTGCACCACCATTCAGGGTAAACACATAACCCGAAGTGGATTTATTGTCATCTTGGTTAGTCTGAAAACTTGAGTCTGTATAGCTCTTTAGTTTCAAATCAGACCCACCGTAAACTAGAAAGACATCCTTAGTCCTTCATAATTACTTTATGATGTTTTTTTATCGCTTTTTCAGTGATCTTCTCCATGATTAGACTGATATCTGCTTGTCACACTTAGTGCATAAGTAACATTAGGTCTCGTACATATCATGCTGTACATGATAGATCCTATTGCCGAAGCATAAGGTATCTTACTCATGCGATCTCTCTCTTCCGATGTCTTTGGGGACATTTTCTTGGAGAAATGTACTCCCTGGCTCATCGGTATGAGTCCTCTCATGGAATTAGCCATACGAAACCTCTTTAGCATTGAATCAATGTACGTTCCTTGGGTCAAGCCGATCATCCTTTTAGATTTATCTCAATAAATCTTTATCCCCAAAATATAGGATGTTTCTCCCAAATCCTTCATGGAGAAGTGTTTAGACAACCATATCTTTACTGATTGTAGCATAAGTATGTCATTCCCGATCAGTAGTATATCATCAACATATAATACTAAGAATGTCACAGCGCTCCCACAGACCTTCTTGTAAACACATGTGTTGGAGTCTGCATGATTAGTATGATTTGATGATAAAAGCTCTTAATGTATATTTGTACCAGTAAATTTTGTAAAGTCCTTAATAGTGATTCAATGTACAAGGACTTAGAGTTGAAAGATCAAACTTGTTAGGTTGATTTCATTGAATTGATCTGATGTATAGTTAATAGGCTTAAGTTATATGTAAAGTTAGTCTACCAAAGTTGTAAAGAAAAGATATCAGATCGTAGAATTAACTCTCAGCTCGTAAAACATCAGTTAAATCGCAGAGCTGTTGCATCTATCATAAAGTAAACAGAATCGCAAAGCAAAGCAAAGCTCTCTCAACAAAGACTGAACGTAGAGTGCTTCAGAATCGCAAAGCAAAAGTTAAATGGTAAAGGACCTCAAAGTTCATTCAGCAGAAGAAAAAATCGTAGAATCAGCTCTGAAATCATAAGGCCGATCCTCGTAGAGCTGAAAATAAAGGACATTCGTAAAGCATAAATATCATCATAAAGTTATATTCTGAATATAGAGAAAACATTACGTGATCCCATGTTCGTAGAGCTGAATCAAGTCTGACAAGAAGACTGACATGGGAGCGTTGTTGATTGAAGGTCCTAATGTAACCACCAAACATCCTTGGTTGAAATTGAAGATCAAAAGATATGTCTAATAGTTATTTGCTGAAAGTGACGTGTTAAGGTGGTAGGTAAAATTGCAGACTGACGTGGCAGGCTAAACAAAAGAAAGCTGATACCTAAACTCAAAATAGCAACATCAATATCCTAGAATATCCAAAGTATTAAATGCTCCAACGGGAACCTAACAACGGGAAGAAATTCAGGAAGATTATAAAAGGCAACAAAGATTCAAAACTAAATTAACGAACAACAATCAAGAAAAGCCTAAACTTTTCCAAAGCAAAGAAGAACATACTCTACGATTTGAACTTCTAGTTCAAGCTGCTGAGAACTTGAGAAGATAAGCTTAACGCTAACTTAGCAACACCTTTCAACAACATTTATACAACTGTTTGTTCTGGTCTTAGTGACCACAAAGATTCCAAGTCTGTTGGGCTTAAAGAGTACTTAGTGTACTTAGTTGTTCTAAGTCTGCGGGGCTTGAAAAGGGCAAGAGTGTCCTTGTCTAAGTGACTAAATATCCAAGTCTACTGAGCTTGAAGATGGCAAAGTGTCCTGATCAGAGTGATCAAAAACTTAGTGAAATTCCTACTTGTTGAAGTAGAAGAGTGGAGTAGGAGTTGTTCAGTCTCCGAACCACTTAAAAATCTCTATATGTCATTTACTTTCATATCTTACTTTCTATCTACATTATTATTCATGATTGAGATTCTAAACTAAACTGAGAACTGAGATTTATAAACTATCATTAAGGCTAATCTTTTAAATCATATATTCCGCTGTGTTAAATCAATCTGATTAACAACTATCGGGTAATACCCTATTCAAGTATTTTTTTTAAAAAGATCTATTCAACCCCCTTTTAGATCTTTAAGTGCCTCTGGGAAATAATAAGTGGTATCAGAGTAGGTTCTCACGAACATAAAGCTTATAATTTGAGTTGATCCATGACACTAAACAAAACTAGTTCTGAGCTTGGTGGAGGAAACAAACCACCTCTTTTAAATAGAGAAAAGTTTGCTAACTGGAAAGTACTTATGCAGGCATATATGGACGCGATCGATGATAATTTATTTGATGTTGTTCTGAATGGTCCTTATGTTCCTACCAAGCTGGCTCCAACACCTGATGATCCCAGTAAAGTAGCTGTCAAGTAAAGGATAGAATGGATAGAGAATGAAAAGAAGTTGGTGTAGCTGGACAAGAGGACTAAGAATATTTTATTCATGGCACTAGGAGACGACCTATTTGAAAATGTTGTAAACTCCACCACTTCTAAAGAAGTTTGGGAAGCTCTGTTAGTAATGCATGAGGGGACAAAAGAAGTTAGAGAGTGATGAGTATAAAATATGTTATGTTTTTATTACTTAATCATTTATTTTTTGTATTGAGTTTGTACCTAAATGTTCTCATTATTCTTATATTTTGATTTAGGTGGCAAATGGAGGCATTAAATGAAAAATGAGTTATATCCGCACTTTTGGACTATTTTGATATCAGTTCGTATTTTGGTCATAACTCTCGCACACGAACTCTAATTTTGATGATCCAATATGTTCTGGAAAGCTAAGGAGTAGAGATATAACTTTTATATTTTTCAAATTGAGAGATTTGGGCCGGAGAAGGGTCCAAATTGAGCTCCAAGCAACTACCACGTCACTGATCTGAATCCCGTATGGACTGGATTCCTGTTCGGACCAGTTAGAGTATTTGGGCCATAACTTGAGCTTTCCAACTCCAATTCAGATGTTTCAAAAGCCTAAATTCATTAGAAAGTCCAGGGCCACAACTTGCAAATCCAAAATCGGTGGTCTGCTGATGCAAAAATAGCTTGCAAGGTGTTGATCAGTTTAGGTGTCAGATTTTGACTTCTCATGAGGGACACGTTTTTGGGTTGTTATTTGCTTTGGATGGCTAATGCATATGACTAGATTAGTTGTCGGATCTTGACCAGCTTGTATGCTTGAGTGCCTATAAATAGCAAGAGGTGTTTCAACACCAAACTATCAATTCATATATCAATTCATATCCACTTCCTAGAGAGCAATTCATACATTTTCTTTCTCAATATTAGTTTGTTAGTATAGGAGTAGGGAGAGGAAGTAGACCTCTAAGGGGAGGCTACTCTCCTCTCCATTTTTATAGTTCAAGAGCAAGCAAGAGATCAACACTTATGGAAATCAAGAATCGAAGACGAAGGCTTGGAGATTGAAGATTGTGATCCGAAGTGACAGCCGGATGTCAAAGCACAGTTTTTCTTCTCTAAACTCTTTCTTTATTTTTTGTATTCTATTATTGTTGAATATCTTGTAAATTATAATTTGCGTATTTGCTATGAACTCTTTTTTCATTTCTTTTATTTAGATCCAAGGGGATGTTGAACTTTATTTACGGCTAATGGTTTCACTATTTATTCCTTCTTACATGAAGTTCATTCTTGATAATCTATTTTAACTGTTGAATGATATTTATTTCGATTGATTTAATGTGGCCAGTTAGATTAATCTAATTAATATCATCTGCTAGATTAAGGGACAATATTACATGTAATTGATATTGTTCCTAATCACAAGTAGAAATTAGTGATACATAATTTTGGTCAAGCTTTTGAGTATTGCTATGATTATCGGAAGACAGGTTAAATAATCCCTGATAGTGTGATTGTTGCTTGGAATAACCTAATTCTCTATTTCTTAATGCTTCTGTTATATTAAATCTAGACTGATAGTTCTGGGTTATATAATAGTTAGGATCTAGTGGGGGCGATTGTCACATTAGATTTAAAATCTAAGGAGGATTTTGGATAATTAGCGATTGCGATTATCTAGGGTTATTAATTTCATTGAAGAACAAATATTGTTATACTTTCTATGATAAGGTGATATTGAACTGAAGAACTGAAATCTTTATTTTATATTTATTACTTTAAATTTTGTTTCTATTAATTAGTTAAATCAAATAACAAACCCCCCCTTTTTGGTAAACAAAGCATAAATTAAGACTAATTATTCTCTGTGGGATCGACTCTTACTTGCACTACTACATTAATATCTTTTGCAGTAAGATTTTATTTTTGGGTGCTTGCGACAGTACACCAGAGAGAACAAACAATCTCTCTTAACTCAGTAATATGAAATGTTTTCTCATATCCTGGAGAAAGCATTACTGCTACTTATGAACGTTTTTAATATACTGCTAAATTCCTTGAGATTTTACGGCAAAGTCTATCCTAACAAAGATCTGAACATAAAGTTCATGAGAGCTCTTCCAAGTAAGTGGGACGCCAAGACCATTGCCATTAGAGAGTCAAAAAATTTGCATGAAATGACTGTGCAGAAGCTCTACGGTAATCTTCTTACTTATGAAGTTGAGCTGAATCAAAGAGCTGAAACTCTCTCGAAAAATAAAAGAAAAGATAAAGAGTAGCATTCAAAGCTTTTGAAGCGGCTTCCAAAGTTCTAGCTGAGAATGATGAAGATGATGATCAAGAAGAAGCTGACGAGGATGAAGACATAACCTTACTCGCTCGAAGGCTAAGAAAGTTTATGAAGAAAAGAAGCAACTGGAGGCCAACAAATAATTTCAACAAAGGTAGCAGCAGTAAGGATCAAGATAAAGATCTTGTTACAACTGCAAGAAACCCGGCCACTTCATCGCAGAATGCACCAAACCTCTACAAGAAGATCTCAAGAAGGACAAAAAGAAGTCTTATGGAAAGAATGAACACAAAGGCTACAAAAAGTATAATAAGAAAGACAAAGGATATATAGTTGAAGGATTATGGAGTGAGTCCGAAGGTGATTCCAGTTCAAACTCTAGTGATGATGAAGAACCTTAAATTGCAAATCTATGCCTAATGGCTATAGAAGAAGATTCTAGCACAACCACTGATCGTCGAGTGATCGACATCAATGCGGTATTTGACTTCAACTCTCTTGATGTTAATATTGATGATCTCAGATTAGCTTTACATGATATAACATCTGAATTACATAAATATATAAATTTATTCAGGGTTTTATCAAAGGATCAATCTCTTCTTTAAAAGGAGAAAGAGAAGGTGCACGTAAAGTTAGAAGCTACTCAATGAAACACTTCTTCTCTATCCAGGTTGAGGCTGAGAATGAGAATTTGAGAAAGATAGCTGAAAACTGTACACTGAGAGAGTCTGTTCTTAACTCTAGAATAGAAGAATTAGAAAAGACAATCTCAATGTGGAATCGTTCTTCTTCATCAATGGATTCACTGTTTACAAGTCAGAGAGTTGTATCTGACATATCAGGACTAGGATTTGGAAACTTATGTGTGGAAAAATCAGTGGATACTAGCAATAACTATGTCTCTTCTTCAAATAGAGGCATTGTATTTGTAAAATCCAAAGAGGATTCTGAGCTTATTATTCCAAGTTGTCAAATCTCTAGTGATCAGATTTTTGTTCCAATAGACAACAACTCACAGGCTGGTCTGGGTTTTGTTAAACCGCAGAGTAAATCCAAGTCTACAATTTTACCACGAAGAGTCGTAGAGTTTGTCAAGTTTAACTCTATGAATCAACCTGGTGTCAATCGTAGGGTTGGGTCTTACTCTACGAAATTTCAAAATCGTAGAACAGTATATAACCAGAAAAATGATCAGTCATGGAAAAAAATATATTATCCATACAAATTCCAAATAAGAAGATATCCACACACCCACTCACACATACAACATGAAATATATTATAAATTTCTTAAACATGATCATAAAGCTGCATACTGTTGTTACCATGAGCATATTGCACATAAAGGACTCAAAATCAAGCAGATTTGGGTCCCTAAGGGAACTAACATTGTAGGACCATTGCAGGTGTGACGCCCCTAAATCCGGGTCACCTGAACCGCAGACCTGGTTCGTCACTATCTAATACATGCATTATGCTATCGATAACTTATAGCGGAAATAAAAGAATATTTACATTGATATAACATAAATAATCATGTCCCAAGTCTCGAAACTAAGACTACTACAAAACGTAACTTAATACATAAGGGTAATTAAGTCTTTATATATCACAAGAGTCAACGAGTCTTAATACATAATCAAAATGGTAATCTTAACGGTACAAAGCTAATCAGTAGCTTTGCCTTTGCTTTATCCTTCCCAGAACTTTCACCACGAGTTCCACTAACTGAAATATTTATAAGAAAAGCAAGGGTGAGCAACAAATTTGCTCCGCATGTATAATAACAATAATCGTGAATCATCACATGAGTACTTTATAGCTTACAGGAATCAAGAGAATAAAAGATAGCTCAAGAATTTGCACAATTTCTACGAATGATCTCTTTAACACAATTGTAGGGCCTCTATGGACCGAATGATTTTAATGTTCCCAAATGGAGGAAATATTCTATACTGAATAGTCATCATGACACTGAACTTTTACTAGAATCACTAGAAATTCATCTGATAACCCAACATATTAATACAATAGGTGATCAGCCTAATGTACCTGGTGTTATGCATAACCCCTTTTACATACTGTTCGCGCGCGTGTCGGTTCCCCGACATACATATTGTTTCCCCTGTTATGAGGGTTGTTCATCTCAGCTTTACATAGGAATCCAAACCAAACAATTTGATCGGATAGCTTTACTTAACAACAATGATGATTAAACATACGTCTAGCCGAAACAATTGGCTTTGACATTTATCTTATGTAATGCATGGAATATATGATTTGAAAGCTTTAATAACATGCGTTGAAGCATAGCTAGATAATGTGGAAGATTATCAGTTCATTCTAAGAGTACTTGCAATACGACAATGATTGAAGTAAAGGAACCTGTCCAGAATATCTTGAATAAGATAAGAAACTCGCTTAATGGAGTAATACTTGCAATAATATACAACATTTGTATAAGATAGGAAACTTGCTCAAATAAAAATAGTTGAGTAAGGAACTTGCAATAATATCGAATGATTGCTCAATCAATAAATAACTCGCACAATAAATAAAAGTTGTACGGTTGAGAAAACCTGCCCAATATTAAATTGAGTTAGGGTAAGGAAACTTTCCCAACACAAGGGTTAGACAAGCATTAGGAAACTTGCATAACATATACGTGTTTGTATGAAATAAAAGTAGTGCATAAAGTTTAGAAACTTGCCTGGTGCGTCTGCTACAATATTACAACACACGCTCCTTAATATTCTACACATATAAATACATATTCATATAACAATTAGTCACATAAGGATTAAGTTTAAAACAGACGTTGCATCATTAAAACATATTGATCACCACTATGGCTACCCAGTCGGGGGTCTCGCTCCTCGGTAAGCGAGCGACTGCCCAGCTCGCTGGTGAGCTGGCGGGGGTCTAAGGGGGCAGCGCCCCCTGGAAGCAACCGTAAGTTGCAACCAGGTTAATCAATTTACGCCTAAGATAACACCACTTTGGTTGACATTTGAAATACAATTACGCATTTAAGGCTTAACAAAATATAAATAACTAACTTGTCTAATCATTTGTACAAAATATAAGTTTTGGACTCGTGGGAAAAATTCACTGGGTCCGACCCGACCCGGTCTGACCAACCTGACCCAGGCCGGACACGGGCTTGGCGCTGCGGCGTCACGCTTAGTGCTTAGATCTCACGCTGCGGTGTGAGTCCCATGTTATTCCCATGGCAGGCTTTACGCTGCGGCGTGAGCCTTAGTACTTGGATCTCACGCTGCGGCGTGAGTCCCGGTCTTTCCCCGACAGACTTTACGTTGCGGCGTGAGCCTTAGTAATTGGACCCCACGCTGCGACGTGAGTCCCTTGCTCCTTTTCCTGCCAAGTGGTGTCGCTGTGGCGCCACGCTCAATGTTTAGAGGTCACGCAGCGGCGTGAGCCCCCTTCATTCCCTGGATAGGCCACGCTGCGACGTGAGTTATTGGCGTGGCAGCGTCAACCATCCAGTGGCTGGATTCTGGGCTTTTGCCCAGTTCACGACCTCGACCTCGACCGCCTTCGACTCTAACCTTCATAACTCCTCCTATACATAAGCAAATTGGTCCATTTTGGACTCTACGGACTCCTAATTCATAGGGCTACGACATATCAAAAATTTAGAATTACCCATAAACATTAACATGACCAATTTTTAAGCCAAAGTACAAAATGAAAACTCTATTTTCGTGTTCTTGGTGTTTTTCACCAAAATCAACACCAAATCTTTGTTTTAACTCTTTTTAACTCCATTCCAACTGGGTTATGAAGATAAGCCATGGAACTACAATATTACAACATCAATTAGGCCAAACAATTACTCAATCAAGGCTTTATAGTCCTCTAAATCGTCCGAAAATTATTTTGTCCAAAAAGTCTAAAGTTTCATCCTTTATGCCAAGGTTCGGATCATTCATTGATTTTGTCCACTTTGAGGTTATTAATAGCTTACAAGATGTCTTAGTAACAATAAAAACCGACCACAACCAACAATTACAACAATAATTGCAAGAAATGCTCAAACCCAACGGTTTGAGCTCAAGAACACATAGAACTCGAAAATTCTATCAAAATCAAATGGGATGAATTATTTGGTCGATTGTTTACCTTGTAAATCCCTTCTAGGTGCTAAGAAAATTGTTAGGCTCGATTGGATTGAGTTCTTTCTTCCTCATTGGTTCACCGTGATCCTTCTTCTTCTTCCGTGTACCTCTCCTTCCTCTGTTCTTGTTCTTCTGCTTCTTCCCTTCAATGTTCTCTCTCTCGCTCTAACTGCAGCACTCTCACTCTCAATCTCTCTCAATCTCTCTCAATCTTCAGTTGATTTAGGGAAGAAATGGGAGAGGAGGAGTTTTAATGGAATGGCAGCTTGGATGGCTTCAGGAGGATGAAGGGAGTAGCTCAAGAATGTTCAGCAAATTTTGAAAATTAAGGCATTGAGCCTTGTAAAGAGCAGTATGTTGCCGACCATGCTCTCCTTCTTTGCATTTGATTGGTCCAAGGGTTTAGATTGGTTCCCTCTTGGAGTAACAAACCAAAATAAATACCTAAATACACAAAAATATACCCGAATACTCCCACTTTTGTACCAAATCTGGTCAATAACTCCACCCAAAATTAAAATGGGTACTCCCATAAAATATTGGGATGCATAAAAATAATAATTATAGGATTCGTCCGTTTATTTGGAACAGTCATATAATACATTTCGGATACCGAATAAAACACGATTGGGCTCAAAATGAAAATCTGACACTTGGAAAAATTATCACTTCGCACACGTGTATTACTGAAATTTATTAAGGTCGAAAAAGACGCAAAAATATTATGGCGTGAATAGTGCCTCGGTAAACGTGCTTCGTGAATAATGATTTTGTGATTTTTCGCGAAGTCAATATATTTACCCTAACGACACTACCACACGTAAAATTCAACACATACACATATTCTTGGTTATAACACAACCTTTAAGCACATAACACATAATAATATAAATAAAAATAAAAATTCATTTTGTTCACAGATAAGCTCGGGTTACAAGAAAATTAAAATTCCCGATCGTTACAGCAGGACCCAAACACATATGGGTACCAAAATGAATAATAATCATTCTTACATGTACCAAGGAGATCTGAATCGATCTGGTATCTTAATAGCGGATGTTCCAGGCATATGACTGGCAACAAGGCTCTTTTGTCAAAATTTAAGGTTAAAGATGGTCCAACTGTTGTCTTTGGAGATAACAATTCTGAAAAAACCAGAGGCTATAATTTAAGCTGTCTCATTCAACAAGGTAGCCTATGTTGATGGATTAAAGCACAACCTCCTGAGTATAAGTTAGCTATGCGATAAAGGTCATCAAGTTATCTTCCTCAACAACCAGTGTCAAGTTCGAGATCTGGAAACCAACTCACTAAAGCTAACTGAATCTAAAGAAGGAAATGTTTATGTAGTTAATCTCTCTGAACTAAGTTCTTCGGTATCAGCTTGTTTCTTCGCAAAAGCCTCGGAAGATGTGAGCTGGTTATGGCATAGAAGATTGACACACTTAAATTTCAAGAGTGTCAAAACTAGTGTCAAAGGATCTAGTCAGAGGTCTACCCAAGCTGAGCTTCATCAAAGAAAGACCATGGAAAGCCTGTTAGCTAGGAAAGCAGACCAAGAACTCATTCAAGAGTAAAGCAGTTAATTCAAATGAAAGGCCTCTACAACTTCTTCATATGGATCTTTTTGGACTTGTTCCAACAGCTAGTCTTTGAGGTAAAAGATACTCACTAGTTATAGTGGATGACTACTTTAGGTTTACATGGGTATTCTTTCTAAGCTCTAAAGACGAGACCAGTACTCAGTTAATCAAACTCTTCAAGCTGGTGATGAATGAGAAGGGAGAAAATGTAATAGCTATAAGGAGTGATCATGGTAGAGAATTTGACTACTCTGAAATGAATCAGTTCTGCGAAGATAATGACATTCAACACAACTTCTCAGCTCCAAGAACTCCACAGCAAAATGGAGTAGCTGAAAGGAAGAACATGACACTAATTGAAGCAGGAAGAACACTTCTAATAGCAGCTCATCTACATGAGTACTTTTGGGCGGAAGCTGTTAATACAGCTTGTTACACTCAGAATAGATCTTTAATTCACTCTATTTTTAAGAAGACTCGCTATGAGTTGTCGAAAGGAAGAAAGCCTAACATAAGCTACTTTCGTGCATTTAGTTGTGCGTGTTCCGTTCTTAACAATAGCAAAAGATACTTGACGAAATTTCAGCCAAAGTCAGATGAAGGAATCTTTCTTGGATACTCTATGGAACGTATGACCTATAGAGTATTTAACAAGAATTCTTTGACAGTGGAAGTTTCAATCCACGTTACCTTTGATGAGGCTCGATCAGATGAAGTTGTTGAACTGGTCCCTGAGATCGCAGAGTAGGAGAACCCTACGATCGCAGAAGTTGAAGTTGTAGAGCCAGACCCGGTGATTGTAGTGCCAGACCAGGAGATCGTAGAGTTTCTAGTTCCAAACATGGGAACTCTACGAATCAATGAAGATACAGAGTAAGAATTGAATGTTGAAAGTCTTAGACAACAAGGCACAAGGATATATATTCTATTAGGAAGCAAATGGGCAAGAGATCATACTTAGAATCTAATTATTAGTGATCCAAATGCTAGAGTCAGAACTAGGCCAACCACACAAAATGAATATTTCTACCTCAGTTTTCTCTCTCAGATAGAGCCCAAGAAGATTGAAGAAGCATTTGAAGACTCAAGTTGGATTGAAGCTATACAAGAAGAGCTAAATCAGTTTGAAAGAAACAAAGTTTGGAAGCTAGTTCCTAGGCCAAAAGATTATCCTATTGTTGGCACTAAATGGGTCTTCAGGAATAAACTGGATGAAGCTGGGGTCATCACAAGGAACAAGTCAAGATTAGTGGCCAAAGGCTACTCACAGGAAGAAGGAATCGATTATGATGAAACCTTCGCACCAGTCACAAGATTGGAAACTATTAGGATGTTCCTAGCTTATGCAGCCCACGTGAAGTTCAAAGTTTTCCAAATGGATGTCAAGAATGCCTTCTTGAATGGTGAACCTCAAGAAGAGGTTTATGTTGAACAACCTCCAAGTTTTGTCAATCTAACCCATTCTAACTATGTCTATAAATTAGAAAAGGCACTTTACGGTTTAAAGCAAGCACCTAGAGCATGGTATGAAACTCTCACAAATTATCTTATTGAAAATGGATTCACTAGAAGTAGGGTAGACACAACTTTGTTCCTTAGGAAGTATAAAGATAAAGTACTATTAGTAAAAATCTATGTATATTATATTATTTTTGGATCTACTGACGAAAAGTTGTGTGAGAGATTTGCCAAGTTAATGCAGAACAAGTTTGAAATGAGCATGATAGGTGAGCTGAACTACTTCCTTGGACTCCAAGTGAAATAGACTGATGAAGGGATCTTCATAAACCAAGCCAAGTACATCAATGATTTACTTAAGAAATATGGCATGGAATTAGCTACTCCCATAAAAACTCCTATGGCCTCTGTAACTAAACTAGACAAAGATGAGAATGGTAAGAGTATTGAGATTACTCAATACAGAGGTATGATTGGGTCTCTCCTATACTTGATTGCTAGTAGGCCAGATATTATGTTCTCTACTTGTATTTGTGTTAGATTTCAAGCTAATCCTAAGGAATCTCATCTTATAGCTGTCAAAAGAATTTTCAGATATCTTAAGGGTACTCTACATTTGGGATTGTGGTATTCCAAGGAGTCTCCCTTTGATCTAATGGGATATTCAGATGCATACTTTGCGATGTAAAATTGACCGGAAAACTACTAGTGGACCTTGTCAATTTCTAGGCAACATACTTGTTTCATGGTTCAGCAAGAAGCAGAAATCAGTATCAACTTCTACTATAGAAGCTGAATATATTATTGCTGGTAGCTATTGTGCTCAAATCTTGTGGATGAAGAACCAGCTTGCTGACTATGGGTTTAATTTCAAGTATATTCTCATCTTCTGTAATAGTACAAGTGCTATTTCAATTACCCATAATCATGTCATGCATTCTAGAACTAAACATATAGACATCTAATATCATTTCATTAGAGATCATATACAAAATGATAACATATCTTTGCATTTTATCTCAACTGAAAATCAGCTAGCAGATGTATTTACTAAACCATTAGACGAATCTAGATTCAACAGGTTGATAAGTGAGTTAGGTATACTTAATCTGCATCCTTAGTTTCATGTTTTTGAATAGTGCTGACAAGTGCAGGTATTGGTGAAAAGTTATCTAATAATCATTCACGATCGTAAAGCTGCTCAAACGATCGTATGATGAGAGATGCTCGTAGAATCAAAAGTGGATCGTATAATAACGAAAGGATCGCTGAGTTGAAAGGACTCTCGTAGAGCTAATTAAAATTACTCTACGAAAGATAAACATAAGGCAGTTTCATTTTAAGGCGCATACCACTCACGTTTAAGTAAAGCTAGTAAAGCAAGAAAGTTACTGCTATGCAGCTGTAAAAATGCAGGACAGAAGCGACGTGCAATCAATTAAATTATGCCACGTCTCCCACTCAACAAAATAAGAGGGAAGTTATATAAAATCTTTTCAAATTTTCCCTCTAACCTTTGCGATTCTCTCATGATCTGAGTTTTATCTTTCTAAAGATTTTAAGACCTAACTTTTAAATTACTAGAAAACTTAAACACTTTTGTAATCTCTTAACTCAAAATTCAACCAAATGGCAAACTATCAAGTTGTTGCTGGGATTCAACTCTGTTTCAACAGATTCGGTGATGCTGACCAAAAATTCAGAAAAATCCTAAGGCTAGTTCAAGATGTTGGATTCCTTAAGTGTTTGGGCTCCAATATCAGAATCTACACTGAGATAGTAAAAGAGTTCTATTTAAATGCATCCTACGATGAGGGAACTCTAGTTACCAGAATCAAGGTTACAACTCTTCAGATGGGAGCTTCAGAAATCAATCATTGTCTGGGTTTTCTCAATCAAATTGAAAGTAGTATGCACACAAGCCAATCATATTTGATATGATGTAGCATATACTTTGTAATATTATTCATTTATTAATAAAGGAATTGATTTTCTTAAAAGGCATTTTATATTATCTACATAGTGCTGTTATATTAAATGTGATAAACCCATAGTTTTGAGCAATGCTTTTAGAATCATAATGGTGATCATGCTAATGAGATCTAAATTCTAGATAGCTCACAAACTAAAATTGTTCCTAATCGTTGGATTACTAAATTGGGGATTAGTGGATTCGGATAGATTAGTACATACGTTGCTTGCTCTTAGGAAGAGGATGATTGATCTCATAATCATTTGTGTGGAGACACTAAAGCAAGTATGTAGGTGCTTATTGGAGAATAAGTTCACTGAACGTGGCTCGCTAAGGAATACCTAATGGAGTTTTACTCGCCTGTCAATAGGAATTTCTATAGTGATAGTTGTACAAGTGATCCTTGGACTTGAGATCATCATAGTATCTTGTGTATGATGAGTTATACTTTGACATGTCCCTTAAGACCTTGTGGGTATATCAAAGGGTATGATTGGGTATAATTAGTTATACATGGAGATAGGTGAATGATCAACAAAGAATCTACCTCGTCTAGTAAAAGATGTGAATGTCCTATGTGATTCGATAAATGATAACTCAGTAGTCCTTGGCCAAGGCAGAATGAAATTAGAAAGGAGTTTCTAATTTGCATTAATTAGAGTTGTGCATTTGGGAATCGAAATACATATAATTAAATAAAATAAGACTTGACAGTAAATTCATGTCTTATATTTAATTGGGACATTGTATGGTAGAAGGATTGAATTGTACGGTAACTATTTACTCAAAGGTTCTTTTGTGATTAATGTTGAAATCTATATTATCTGGAAAGTCGTTAATCGCTAAGGGGGCTTACCCTTATTGTAGAATAAATATTATTTATTTATATAAATTAAATAGTTTAATTTATTTATTTAAATAAGATTAGAATTGTTCTAATTGATTTATTCACAACCGGTTTAATATGGAGAACCTAAAGGGTCACACCGCAAAAGGAAAATATGTATTTTAAGAAGTAAATGGCATAATTGTAATAATAAGTTAAGTGTATTTAATTTACTCTATGGAGATAGAATAAATTAAATAGCTTAATATTTATTATTTAATATTTTAGAAATATTAAATATAAATTAATAAGAAGAGTCTTATTATTATTATTATTACTTTTACTATTATTTGATTCCTAATAGGGATTGAGAATTAATTAATAGAAGTACTCTCCCATGGATTCCTAATTGGATTAGGAGCATTATTAATTAAAGGAGTTTAATTATAATACAAACCATAATCCTAAATAGTTTAGGGAAGGGTTATTCCTACATCTATAAATAAGAGGGGTCTTATCATAGATTGGGGTTACGCACTCTTGCATAAGATTTGTGGAGAGTACTTACAATTTCTATAGAGATAGAAACTAGGGTTTTGCCAAATACCCAACTTCTTGAATACTTGTTCTTCTTTGGTGGATCACCTCTAGAGGCCAAACACTTGGGTGGCTAACGTTGATCAAAGGAAGGAATCACACCGTAGCATTCGAGGAGAACACGAAGGACTAGGAGTTGAACTTGTACCCTAGGAAGCTTTGTTCTACGAGGGTATAAATTCTTATTCTCTTTCTATTTCGTTTATATCGTTAATTGAGCACATTGATCGATCATGGTGATGGTTTGTATAAAAATTTTAAAATCTGTTTTATCGCGCTTCCGCACTATTTATGTAATTTGATTGCATGTTCACGCTATATACAAACCTAACAGTGGTATCAGAGCCTAATCTTGTGCTAATTATCGATTTTGATGATTCCATGTATGCTTGATATGCGATTGGATCGAAATTTTTGGGCAGAATAAATTTTTTTCTAAATCAGCGACACGGCGCAGCTGCGCTGCCTCCAGTTCATTCTTGAGCGTAGCTGCGCTGCCTCCAGTTCATTCTGGAGCGCAGCTGCGCCGAAACCCAGAATTGGTTTTTTTCTGGGTAGCAGCGCAGCTGCGCCGTTGCCCAGTTCATTCTGGGCGCAGCTGCGCCGGTAAGCAGAATCTGAAAAATATTTTTTTTCTTCAATTGAAATAAATGGTTTATTTAATTGATATAAGTTTAAAATAAAGATGTTTATTTTATCTGAAATAGGATTTCAGATTGCTAAAATTAAATGAGTTTAATTTGGATTTATTTTTTGATTAAAATAAAAGAGTTTATTTTGTTTCAAAAAACTAAATATTAGCAAAACTTTTGCCCATTAATTGATATCAATGCATATATGGAATGTATTTATTATTCATGAGATGAATGTTATTTATTGATACATATAGAGATATGTATGATAATAAATAGGGATTGATTATGGACTATTGACCAATGTGTGATTGGATTTATTTTAGTGGATGCTTGAATGTATGGGTTTTTATAAATGGGGTCTGCGTATCTCGTCTTCTCTAATTTTCTTAATGTAAATTCTATCTCCCTCCTATGTACTTCCCCTTGACTGCTGATCAAGGTTTCTATTTATTGTAAATAGTTTTTGTAATAGGACTAGTTAGAATTAATTTTTGAAGAATTGAAGACAAAGGAGCAAGGAGCGCTAGAAGACCCGTTTGTAATGGAGCCCGGGTTTAAATGTAATAGTTATATTTAAATTTTATTCTTGCACCCTAGGTTTGACCTTTTGGTTCACTTGGTGGCTCTAGTGAACCAAACTAGAGTAAAAGTCCATAATCAATCCGGGTAGAATATAGTATTCTATATGTGCATGCTTATTATATATATATTATATATTATCCAACATGCTTCGCATGTAAAATAATATGACGCGTATTTTATATATATATGTGCATGCGCGCTAAACAAGATGAGACTAATAATAATAAACCCCTCAAAGAAATTATATTAAGTCCTAAGCGTTCAAAGATATTTGGAATATCGAACGTCGCCTTCTAGCATGGTAAAGCAATAGAGTATTAAATGTTTAATATGAGTTTGTTGTGTCACCACAAGGAAAGTATTAAATATTTAAGATGTTGCATTATCACATTTGATGCTTATACATAGACTGAACGTTGTTGTTTTGTTGTGTCACCACAAGGACAGTGTTTTTCTTTCGAATATATGGAAGTGCTAGGTTGGACTTAACTTGGATAATTTTGATTCGGATGTGTCACCACTTGATCAAAATAATCTAAGAGGCAAAATACAAGGAGTTACATAGTGATGTAATTGACAATAGTTGTCTACCTATTTATTTATATATCGTTTGTTGTGTCACCACAAGGCTATATACATTTGAAATGAGATCCTTATTCTCACTAGCAAACCTTTAATTAGATTTGCCGAACTATATATATTGAGGGTAATATAGTTTGATGAAAATAGTGGGAGATACCAATTTAAAATAAAGACCTAATTTATTTTGGTAATTAATTAAGTGAATGTATGCTAAAATGTTGTCTATTTCACATGCAGAATTTAAAAATGTCAAACTCACTATCACTGCGTAGCATACTTGATGCTAACAAACTGACCGGACCGAATTATACGGACTGGTTAAGGAATCTGAGAATTGTTCTCACTGCTGAAAAGATTTCTTATGTCCTAAATTCGCCAGTCCCTGCAAGTGTTGCAGAAACAGCCTCTGAGGAAGAGATTGCTACTTTTAGAAAGTGGCAAGATGATGCAATCTTGGCTCAATGCATCATGCTCGCATCCATGAGTAACGAGCTTCAGCGTCAGCATGAAACTATGGATGCTCCTACTATATTGCTGCACCTCAAAGAGTTGTATGGTGAGCAAAGTAGGACTGCTAGATATCAGATATCTAAGGAGCTCTTCCGATCTCGTATGACCGAGGGCACTGCTGTTGAGACTCATGTCCTTAAGATGATCAATCTGATTGAACAACTTGGACAACTTGGGTTCGTGATGGATGAGGAGTTAAGCCAAGATTTGATCTTGCAGTCACTCCCGGACACCTTATCACAATTTGTTGTGAATTTTCACATGAATAAGTTGGACGTCAGCTTGCCTGAGTTACTTAACATGTTGAAAACTACTGAAGGTCACTTCTCATCCAACAAGAACCAAGTCTTACTAGTGGATGATTCTTCCAAGAAAAGGAAGAGGCCCAAGGTATCTTCTGAAAAGAAGAAAAACAAGAAGACTAAGGGAAAGGCGAAGGGAAAGGATAAAAAGAAACCTGATCCAGATAGCAAAGGAATTTGCTACCATTGCAATAAGCCGGGACATTGGAAGAGGAACTGCAAGTAGTATCTTGCGGGCCAAAAGAAGCTTGGAGAAGCTTCGACTTCCGATCTAGGTTTGTTCATGATTGAAATTAATTTTTTTGAAAGTCAAAATTCTACTTGGGTATTGGATACCGGCTGTAGTTCTCACATATGTAATAATATGCAGGGACTAAGCAGAAGTAGGAAGCTGAACAAGGATGAAGTCGTCCTACGAGTGGGAAATGGAGCAAAGGTTGCTGCATTAGCTGTAGGGACTTATTGTTTAACACTGCCTTCGGGCAAGTTCATTAGTTTAAATAACTGTTATTATGTTCCAACACTCATTAGAAACATTATTTCAATTTCTGTATTGGATATGGATGGTTTTGATATTATAAGAAAGAACAACAGTTGTTCTATTTATAATAAAAATGTTTTATATGGTGTTGGCAATTTACTGAATGGACTTTACATACTTGACTTGCATGAAAATATACTTCAAATTGAACAAACTAAGAAAAGGAAAAGAGATGATGTTAATTATACCTTTATGTGGCACTGTAGACTCGGTCATATCAATGAAACAAGATTATCCAAGTTGCATAAAGATGGGCTTTTAGAGCTATCTGATTACGAATCATATCCAACTTGTGAATCTTGTCTCATGGGTAAGATGACTAAATCTCCTTTTAGTGGAAAAGGAGAAAGAGTTACAGAGTTGTTAGCGTTAGTACACACAGACGTTTGTGGACCTATGACAACGAATGCACGAGGAGGGTATTCTTATTTTATTACTTTCACTGATGATCATTCTAGATTTGGATATGTGTATTTAATAAAATACAAATCTGAATCGTTTGAAAAGTTCAAAGAATTCAGAAGTGGAGTAGAGAAGCAAACTGGTAAGAGTATTAAGATTCTTCGATCGGATCGAGGAGGGGAATACTTGACCAATGAGTTTCTCAATTGTCTTAAAGAAAATGGTATAATCTCACAATGGACTCCACCAGGGACGCCACAGTTAAATGGTGTATCTGAAAGGAGAAATCGAACATTGTTGGACATGGTTCGTTCCATGATGAGTTTTACCAACCTTCCAATATCCTTTTGGGGTTATGCCCTAGAATCGGCTGCATACCTACTTAACAAGGTACCTACCAAATCCGTCCCAAAGACTCCATATGAGATATGGACAGGGAGGAAACCAAATCTTAAGCATGTTAAGACTTGGGGTTGTCCAGCTTATGTCAAAAGGTTTGAACATGATAAGCTGATGACCAGATCCGACAAATGTAGATTTGTGGGATACCCTAAAGAAAAATCAGGGTATTATTTCTATCATCCTACTGATCAAAAGGTGTTTGTTGCGAAGCACGCTGCCTTCTTGGAAAAGGAGTTTATCCTTGAAGAGGTCAGTGGGAGTAAGATATATCTTAAAGAAGTTCAAGAACCACAAAATACTACGGATCAAAGTCAGGTACTTGATCAAGTAGAAGAACCTACTGTACCACTACCTATTCGTAAATCTGGAAGAGTACCGAAGATACCTGAGAGGTATGGATTCATCATAGAAGATGATGATGAGGTACGCATCATAGATGATGATGATCCATTGACTTACGAAGAGGCTATGAGTAGTGAAGACTCAGAGAAATGGCTAGAAGCCATGAAATCCGAGATGGACTCCATGTATGAAAACCAAGTATGGACTTTGGTTTCACCACCTGAGGGCATTAAGCCTATTGGGTGTAAATGGGTCTTTAAGAGAAAGACTGGGGCAGATGGCAAGGTAGAGACCTATAAGGCCCGACTGGTTGCAAAAGGTTTCAAACAAAGACAAGGAGTTGACTATGATGAAACCTTCTCACCAGTAGCTATGCTCAACTCCATTCGGATTTTGCTTGCGATTGCAGCTTATTATGACTACGAGATCTGGCAAATGGACGTGAAAACGACCTTCCTCAATGGAGAGCTTGAGGAGAATGTATATATGATACATCCAGAGGGTTTTGTTTCAACGGTTGGAACAAACCAAGTCTGTAAGCTACAACGATCCATTTATGGATTGAAGCAAGCTTCTCGAAGGTGGAACATCCGTTTTGATGAGATAATCAAAAGGTTTTATTTTATCAAGAACGAGGATGAACCATGTGTGTACAAGAAGGTTAGTGGGAGCGCTATATCATTCCTTGTATTATATGTTGATGATCTATTACTGATAGGGAATGATGTTCCTATGCTACAGTCGATCAAAATTTGGTTATCTAAACACTTCTCTATGAAGGACTTGGGTGAGGCATCCTATATTTTGGGGATAAAGATCTATAGAGATAGATCTAAAAGGATGATGGGCTTGACCCAAGGAAAGTACATTGACTCGATGCTAAAGAAGTTTAGCATGGAAGATTCCAAGAGAGGTCTCATGCCGATGAGCCATGGAATACATCTCTCCAAGAAACAGGCCCCAAAGACACCTGAGGAGAGAGACCGCATGAGTAAGATTCCTTATGCTTCTGCAATAGGATCTATCATGTACGGTATGATATGTACTAGACCAGATGTCGCTCATGCACTTAGTGTAACAAGCAGATATCAGTCGAATCCAGGAGAAGAGCACTGGAAGGCAGTAAAAAAACATCCTAAAGTACTTGAGAAGAACTAAGGATGTATTTCTTATCTACGGTGGGTCTGAATTGAAACTAGAGGGCTATACAGACTCAAGTTTTCAAACGGACCAAGATGACAGTAAATCCGTTTCAGGGTACGTGTTTACTTTAAACGGTAGCGCAGTGAGTTGGAAGAGTTCCAAGTAGCAAACAGTTGCTGATTCGGTGACAGAGGCAGAGTACATAGCTGCAAGTGAAGCTACAAAGGAAGCTGTTTGGATGAAGAAGTTCATAACTGAACTTGGAGTGGTTCCTAGCATTAGAGGAGCAGTACCTTTATTCTGTGACAACAACGGAGCTGTTGCGCAGGCTAAGGAACCCAGGTCTCATCAGAAATCCAAACACGTATTGCGGCGGTTTCATTTGATTAGAGAGATCATTGAAAGAGGAGATGTCACCCTGGAGCGTGTGGACTTTCAAGACAACATTGCAGATCCATTTACTAAAGCTTTAACTCAACAGCAGTTTGATCGTCACTTAGAGAAGATGGGTATTAGATACCATGGCGATTGGCTTTAGTGCAAGTGGGAGATTGAAAGTAGTATGCACACAAGCCAATCATATTTGATATGATGTAGCATATACTTTGTAATCTTATTCATTTATTAATAAAGGAATTGATTTTCTTAAAAGGCATTTTATATTATCTACATAGTGCTGTTATATTAAATGTGATAAACCCATAGTTTTGAGCAATGCTTTTAGAATCATGATGGTGATCATGCTAACGAGATCTAAATTCTAGATAGCTCACAAACTAAAATTGTTCCTAATCGTTACATTACTAAATTGGGGATTAGTGGATCCGGATAGATTAGTACATACGTTGCTTGCTCTTAGGAAGAGGATGATTGATCTCATAATCATTTGTGTGGAGACACTAAAGCAAGTATGTAGGTGCTTATTAGAGAATAAGTTCACTGAACGTGGCTCGCTAAGGAATACCTAATGGAGTTTTACTCGCCTGTCAATAGGAATTTCTATAGTGATAGTTGTACAAGTGATCATTGGACTTGAGATCATCATAGTATCTTGTGTATGATGAGTTATACTTTGACATGTCCCTTAAGACCTTGTGGGTATATCAAAGGGTATGATTGGGTATAATTAGTTATACATAGAGATAGGTGAATGATCAACAAAGAATCTACCTCGTCTAGTAAAAGATGTGAATGTCCTATGTGATTCGATAAATGATAACTCAGTAGTCCTTGGCCAAGGCAGAATGAAATTAGAAAGGAGTTTCTAATTTACATTAATTAGAGTTGTGCATTTGGGAATCGAAATACATATAATTAAATAAAATAAGACTTGACAGTAAATCCATGTCTTATATTTAATTGGGACATTGTATGGTAGAAGGATTGAATTGTACGGTAACTATTTACTCAAAGGTTCTTTTGTGATTAATGTTGAAATCTATATTATCTGGAAAGTCGTTAATCGCTAAGGGGGCTTACCCTTATTGTAGAATAAATATTATTTATTTAAATGAATTAAATAGTTTAATTTATTTATTTAAATAAGATTAGAATTGTTCTAATTGATTTATTCACAACCGGTTTAATATGGAGAACCTAAAGGGTCACACCGCAAAAGGAAAATATGTATTTTAAGAAGTAAATGGCATAATTGTAATAATAAGTTAAGTGTATTTAATTTACTCTATGGAGATAGAATAAATTAAATAGCTTAATATTTATTATTTAATATTTTAGAAATATTAAATATAAATTAATAAGAGGAGTCTTATTATTATTATTACTTTTACTATTATTTGATTCCTAATAGGGATTGAGAATTAATTAATAGAAGTACTCTCCCTTGGATTCCTAATTGGATTAGGAGCATTATTAATTAAAGGAGTTTAATTATAATACAAACCCTAATCCTAAATAGTTTAGGGAAGGGTTATTCCTACATCTATAAATAAGAGGGGTCTTATCATAGATTGGGGTTACGCACTCTTGCATAAGATTTGTGGAGAGTACTTACAATTTCTATAGAGATAGAAACTAGGGTTTTGCCAAATACCCAACTTCTTGAATACTTGTTCTTCTTTGGTGGATCACCTCTAGAGGCCAAACACTTGGGTGGCTAACGTTGATCAAAGGAAGGAATCACACCGTAGCATTCGAGGAGAACACGAAGGACTAGGAGTTGAACTTGTACCCGAGGAAGCTTTGTTCTACGAGGGTATAAATTCTTATTCTCTTTCTATTTCGTTTATATAGTTAATTGAGCACATTGATCGATCATGGTGATGGTTTGTATAAAAATTTTAAAATCTGTTTTATCGCGTTTCCGCACTATTTATGTAATTTAATTGCATGTTCACGCTATATACAAACCTAACAGTGGTATCAGAGCCTAATCTTGTGCTAATTATCGATTTTGATGATTCCATGTATGCTTGATATGCGATTGGATCGAAATTTTTGGGCAGAATAAAATTTTTTCTGAATCAGCGACACGGCGCAGCTGCGCTGCCTCCAGTTCATTCTGGAGCGCAGCTGCGCCGAAACCCAGAATCGATTTTTTTCTGGGGAGCAGCGCAGCTGTACCGTTGCCCAGTTCATTCTGGGCGCAGCTGCGCCGGTAAGCAGAATCTGAAAAATATTTTTTTTCTTCAATTGAAATAAATGGTTTATTTAATTGATATAAGTTTAAAATAAAGATGTTTATTTTATCTGAAATAGGATTTCAGATTGCTAAAATTAAATGAGTTTAATTTGGATTTATTTTTTGATTAAAATAAAAGAGTTTATTTTGTTTCAAAAAACTAAATATTAGCAAAACTTTTGCCCATTAATTGATATCAATGCATATATGGAATGGATTTATTATTCATGAGATGAATGTTATTTATTGATACATATAGAGATATGTATGATAATAAATAGGGATTGATTATGGACTATTGACCAATGTGTGATTGAATTTATTTTAGTGGATGCTTGAATGTATGGATTTTTATAAATGGGGTGTGCGTATCTCGTCTTCTCTAATTTTCTTAATGTAAATTCTATCTCCCTCCTATGTACTCCCCCTTGACTGCTGATCAAGGTTTCTATTTATTGTAAATAGTTTTTGTAATAGGACTAGTTAGAATTAATTTTTGAAGAATTGAAGACAAAGGAGCAAGGAGCGCTAGAAGACCCGTTTGTAATGGAGTGATGAGTAGGTTTTATACCTACGAATTGGATACCATTTGATTGCACTATTGTTAATTTCCTTAAGTCATAGTTACTTTTCTTGTGTTGTTTTTGTGTTTTGTAGGCACTTTGCATTTGGAACCAAAGTGGTGGGGATGGAGTGTTGAAGCAGGAAAGTTTAGAAATTTTTGCAAGTTGCTGAGCACCTGCGCGGGCGCGCAGGATTTACATTGGGAGGCAGCGCGGGCGCGCTTGATGTCAGGTTGACTATCTGTGCTGGGGTGCTGCGCGAGCGCGCTGGGTTTGTACTGTGGCTTGGCGCGGGTGCGCTAGTGCGTGTTGACTGAGTTAATTGTTAGCGTTTTAAAACAGAGTTTGATGTGTAATTGGATTTGGTTCTCTTTAATTAATTAGGGTTTTTTATCAGATACTATAAGTAGGTGTTTTCTAGTTGGTAATGGGATTATCTATGATTAAGAAAACCCTAGTTTGGAGCAATTAGAGAAGATTTGAAGCGAGTTGAGAACAAGGAAAAAAAGCAAGGAGGAGCAGGACAGAGATTAAAGGATTGCTTTCAGTGTTTCTTCTCTTTACTCTCTATTCTAAACTTTTTGATGTTATTAAACTTGTGGATGATGAATTCTAGTTTATTTATGAACTAAATTTCTTTTAAGGCTATAATGGATCTTAATGCGTAGTTTTGAATAGCATGTTTCTTTGAATATTATGATTAGTTATTTCTGGATTGTCTATTATGGTTTGTGCTGAATTACTTAATTATCTGGCCAATAATTACCGGGTTATTCTATATGAATTTGAAAGATGAAGTATAGAAGTAGAACTGACCATAGTAGCATGTGATTGTGTCTTCTGCTGTCGATGGAATTCATAATTTGTGATTAGGATAGAGATATACCTATCACCGCATGTAATCAAAATAGGGAACTTGGGCTTTAAATTCTTTTTAATTGTAATTCACATAGAAATATAGTAAGTTAGTTATTTAGGATGATTAACTTGAATCTATCAATTGTGGATTTGAGTTAAGTTGTTTGTGAAACATTGAAAGATGATCATAAATAGTGATGAGTTCCTGGTTAACAATCTAGAATATCTAGCATAATCCAAAGGGGAACATGTTAAGTAAAATAAAGCATTAAGTGAAGTTGTAGTCTTAAGTCTTTAAAAATCTGTTCTCAAACTAGTGTTAGTAATTTAATTTAGAATTAATTAGTTAAATTCAAAACCTCAGAAATATAAAACCATTCGTTTACTAAAATTTGATTTGATTTAAACTTGGAATTTGTCATTGTAGAATCAATTTTTCTCTGTGGGACGATACTCTACTTTCACTTTATTACTTGTGGACTGCGTATACTTGCGTATTTTTGCTAGTATAGATTTTGGCAAACAAGTTTTTGGCGCCGTTGCCGGGGAACAATTGTGTCTATAATTTCAAGTTTTAAATTTAATTAATTCAGTTTTAGTTAACATTGTTTTTCTTGTTACTTCCTATTTCAGGTGATCTTGGTTTGTTTATGCAAACACGATCCAAGCAACCGGAACTTGTGCAGAGCGAAGACGATCTTGAAAACAAGTTACGCAAGTTGAGAAAGTTTTGTAGGGAGACACTTGAGAAAGAGAAAATGGCTAACGAAGAACAAAAATCATTGAGGGAATATGCTATGCCTAAGATAGATGACATCAAGTCAAGCATCACGAGGCCAGCCATCACTGCTAATTCCTTCGAGATCAAGCCGAGCACAATTCAGATGATTCAGAATTCTGTACAGTTTGGGGGATTAGCCAACGACGATCCGAATGCACACTTGGTTATCTTTCTTGAGATTTGTGATACATTCAAATATCCAAATGTGTCTGATGATGCGGTGAAATTACGTTTGTTTCCGTTTACACTAAGGGATAAAGCAAAGAGTTGGTTGCACTCACTTCCACCTGGGTCCATCACAACTTGGGATGACTTGTGTGACGCCCCCAAAATAGGTCCACACAACCCATTCTGAGTCGCCAATAACATTCCACAAAAATACAAATAAAAATACGAATTTTCCCATTTACAGCTAATATTTATCGTGCAAAATACGACCACACACATACTGTGACTTTCCATACAAATATCGTATCGTATGGTACCACAGTATCCAAACCTAAATTATTACAATGCGGTAAAAAGACGGCAACACATGTTTTAAGTCTCCAATACAATCATTATTAAGCTATGCCATAACTTGATAAGGACAACCACTAACTCGGACCATCACTCCACTCCCCGGCTAGTCCCCGCTACACTCTATTTTCCTGAAGAGAACAAAGGAAAAGGGTGAGCACAAATAGCCCAGTAGAAAATATCATGACTAAGATAATGAAGAATAAAATTATATTTAGCCTTCAACCGAAATAAATCAGAGATTTAAAGATATTATTCAATAACAACAACTACAGCGGAACGAACAAACCATTAGAAGAGTCAAGTAGATTATAATATCTACCATCTTCTATAAGTTAAAGGATCACCACCAATATTATGTCCCTGTAACACCAATCAATAATTCATGTTCAACAGCCTCTCTTTGCACTACGTGCCAAAGATATTTATTTGTAACACCAATCAACAATTTCAACAGCCTCTCTTTGCACTACGTGCCAAAGATATTTATTTGTAACATCACCGGTCATGATCACGCCAAACGCCAGTTCATCTTTGCACTACGGGCCAAAGAGAACTTTCACCATACGTCTTTGTTTATAACACCAAAAGTCATGATTATACCAATACACAGTTTGGTCAAAATCATGTCACGCCAGTTCATCTTTGCACTACGGGCCAAAGAGAACTATTACCACAATATAAGTATGAGGCTGAGGATGATGACAATGATACAGTGAGATTAAGGATAAGAAAAGATTTATAATTTAATCAGTGTCGAAGATTGACCAAATTGCCAACACGATGACCAAATTGTGGAGTCAAATTCAAGAATGATATTCAAGGAATTACTTCATGCTTCAACTATAACGTATAAAATGAAATAGAAAGATTCAAATGAAAAGATATTAGATGAATCACAAACTATTAAGGATATTCTACTAATTTTCAGGGATTTTCTCCATTTAAAAATAAGGTTTTGGAAACAAACAAAGATTTCTTATCATAAATGGAGAAATGTAAAAGAAAAAAATATCCCTTAAAGAGTACAAAAGAAATGATACGTTATACGAGTATAATAGAATATATGAAACTGCAAATGGATTTTCACCCGTCATGCGATAATTCGCGTAGACAGATTATTTCCACAACAGATTAATAAGTAATGAATACAAAGGGTTATTCACCAGGCACGCGTCAATTCGCACGAACAGGTTATACCCACAGATTAATAAGGAATGAATAAAAAAGGATTATTCACCAGGTACGACACTCGTACATACAGGTTATCCCTACAGAATAATAAGGAATGAATATAAAGGGTATTCACCAGGTACGACACTCGTACATACAGGTTATTCCCACAGAATAATAAGGAATGAATACAAAGGGTATTCACCAGGTACGACACTCGTACATACAGGTTATTCCCACAGAATAATAAGGAATGAATACAAAGGGTATTCACCAGGCATGCGTCATACCGCACGGACAGGTTATCCCCACAAATTAATATAGAATGAATAACAACCTTTATGAGTATAATATCACTTACGAACATGAAAGCAAATGATATTATATATGAGTATGAAAGAAATGATATTCCCTACCTTCGTTAACAAAAGACTGGATATTGTTTTCTATGAAGTTTACTAATTTGGACAATACTAGTATTCTCACAAATACTCACAATAGCCTAGCACACTAAGAGAACTTCAGAAATTTAGAGAGAGAGAGAAAGTATAAGAAAGTAAGGAAGTTATGATTTTTCTTATACTAAACCCCCCTATTTATAGTAAAATGCAATCAATATCTTCCACACATTAATTATCACACTCTTTTTATATCATCCATCCATTTTTTCTTCAACTTATATCATCCATCCATTTTTTCTTCAACTTATATCATTCATTCATTTTTTCTTCAACTTATATCATCCATCCATTTTTTCAAAAAGATTAATCAATTATCAAAAAGATAAAACCATTATCAAAAAGATAAAACCATTATCAAAATTTTTATTATTAATAAATCTATTTTCTGTATTATTATGTTAAATGTATTAATATCACATATAACAAATACTTGCAATACTGACAACCAGATTATTCCCAAGAAAGAGGGGGTCTTCCATAAAAATGGCGCACAATTAAATAACCCTTTTCCTTGATAGAATTTCTAGACATTGTCAATAATGCTAAACTATCATATCAAATAATATGTGTTACAGTGTCGTGACAAATAATATAAAATATTATACAGATACTACTGTAACAATTATTGAATCAATAATATAAAACACTGTGGAATACCGTGTGCTACTGTGGAATACCGTGTACTACTGTGGAATAACGTGTACTACTGTGGAATAACGCGTTTTACTATTCTTTTTATCACCGGGTATTTCAAAAGTTATCGGTTAAAGTTTTGCCGCCAATTTCTATCACTTTCTATATCCGACAGAAGGAATATTCCCCGACATAGTAGTTTGACTTTTTATATAAATGAATAGTATATTCGTATGAATAGTACTTTCGTATTTATACCGTAAAATTTTCGTATCCAGCTTATATAAACGTTATGACGTAATTCGAAGATCGAAGAAAATGTAAAAGCGTTTTAGCGTGAATAGTACCCCGTGAATAGTGATCGCGTGAATAGTGATTTAGCGTTATTACTAGACATCTCAATTGTCACATTTCACTAGTAACTTTATCATTATCGATTTAACACTTTTCTGTTTAAAATAATAATAAGAAGAAAATTAAATTCTATTTATTAAAATTTTTGGGGTCTTACAATCTCCCCTCCTAATGAAATTTCGTCCCCGAAATTTATGTACGTACCTGGCATTCCAAAGAGATATAGAAGGATACTTAGCTTTCATTTCATATTCTAGTTCCCATGTCATTTCCTCTTTATCATAATTTCTCCATTGCTCATCTCCTGGTTTTCAAATATCATTCTTAAATGCGACCACAAAACAAAAGGTTAGTTAAAGAAATTGACATCTCACATCGTGTCTCTACGACAAGACCAACTAATTAAATAGCGAAGTTTAGCTTAGGTAGGACACACTAGCGAAGGATTTTACTCGTCTCTCCCCTCCTAGTTCTAATCCCAGATCTTTGTCAGAGATCATATCTCTAAGCTCTGATACCAACTGTGACTCACATCCAACACCACGGATAGCACCTCACAGTGGTACCTATCAGCTTGCCACCGTTATTAATTATTGGCGTCCCCTACGGAGAGTCTGGCTTCGGTGCATCCCACAAAGGAAGTCACCAGCGAGAGGCTCGGGACTAACTTGTATATACGGAGTGTCGTACCTGGTGAATATCCCTTTGCATTTGTTCCTTATAAATTTGTGGGTATAACCTGTTCGTGCGGATTGACGCATACCTGGTGAATAACCCGTCGTATTCATTACTTATTAATCTTTTGTGGAAATAACCTGTCTACGTGAATTATCGCATGACGGGTGAAAATCCATTTGCAGTTTCATATATTCTGTTATACTCGTATAACGTATCATTTCTTTTGTACTCTTAAAGGGATATCTTTTTCTTTCAGATTTCTCCATTTATGATAAGAAATCTTTGTTTGTTTCCAAAACCTTATTTTTAAATGGTGAAAATCCCTGAAAATTAATAGCTTAATAGTTTGTGCTTCATCTAATATCTTTTCACCTGAATCTTTCTATTTCGTTTTATACGTTATAGTTGAATTCTGAACTTATTTCTTGAATATCATTCTTGAATTTGACTCCACAATTTGGTCATCATGTTGGCAATTTGGTCAGTCTTTGGTACTGATTAAATTATAAAGCTTTTCTTATCCTTAATCTCACTGTATCATTGTCATCATCCTCATCCTCATACTTAAATTGTGGTGATAGTTCTCTTTGGACCGTAGTGCAAAGATGAACTGGCGTGACATGATTTTGACCAAACTGTGTATTGGTATTATCATGACTTTTGGTGTTACAAACAAAGGCGTATGGTGAAAGTTCACTTTGGCCCATAGTGCAAAGATGAACTGACGTTTGGCATGATCATGACCGGTGATGTTAAAAATAAATATCTTTGGCACGTAGTGCAAAGAGAGGCTGTTGAAACTGTTGATTGGTGTTACAAATAAATATCTTTGGCACGTAGTGCAAAGAGAGGCTGTTGAAATTGTTGATTGGTGTTACAAATAAATATCTTTGACATGTAGTACAAAGAGAGGCTGTTGAACATGAATTATTGATTGGTGTTACAGGGATATAATATTGGTGGTGATCCTTTAACTTATAGAAGACGGTATATATTATAATCTACTTGACTCTTCTAATGGATTGTTCGTTCCGCTGTAGTTGTTGTTGCTGAACAATTATAATATCTTTAAATCTCTGATTTATTATTGTTGAAGACTAAAGATAATTTTTATTCTTCATTATCTTAGTCATGATATTTCTTACTGGGCTATTTGTGCTCACCCTTTTTCTTTTTGTTCCATTGTTTTCCTCAGGAAAAGAGAGTGTAGTGGGGACTAGCCGGGGAATGGAGTGATGGTCCGAGATAATAGAAATATCTCAATACAATATTATTAGTGTGGCAATAAGTGTATTGAGAATTTAAGATGTATTTGTATTGTGTTGTCGTATTTTGTACAACACTTATTAGTTGTAAATGGGAAAATTCGTATTCGTATTTGTATTTTGTGGAATGTTATTGGCGACTCAAAATGGGTTGTATGGACCTATTTTGGGGGCGTCACAGTTGGTATCAGAGCCATAAGTGTGAAGAGCCCCGAGCCTCTCGCTGGTGACTTCCTTTGTGGGATGCACCGAAGCCAGACTCTCCGTAGGGGACGCCGACAATTAATAACGGTGGCAAGCTGATAGGTACCACTGTGAGGTGCTATCCGAGGTGTTGGATGTGAGTCACAGTTAACTGTTATTAATTGTCGGCGTCCCTTACGGAGAGTCTGGCTTCGGTGCATCCCACAAAGGAAGTCACCAGCGAGAGGCTCGGGGCTCTTCACACTTATGGCTCTGATACCAACTGTGACGCCCCCAAAATAGGTCCACACAACCCATTTTGAGTCGCCAATAACATTCTACAAAAATACAAATACCAAATACGAATTTTCTCATTTACAACTAATATTTGTCGTGCAAAATACGACCACACACATACTGTGACTTTTCATACAAATATCGTACCGTATGGTACCACAGTATCCAAACCCAAATTATTACAATGCCGTAAAAAGACAACAACACATGTTTTAAGTCTCTAGTACAATCATTATTAAACTATGCCATAACTTGATAAGGACAACCACTAACTCGGACCATCACTCAACTCCCCGGCTAGTCCCAGCTACATTTTCCTTTCCTGAGAAGAACAATGGAACAAAACTGAAAAGGGTGAGCTCAAATAGCCCAGTAAGAAATATCATGACTAAGATAATGAAGAATAAAATTTATCTTTAGTCTTTAACAGAATTAAATCAGAGATTTAAAGATATTATTCAATAACAACAACTGCAGCGGAACGAACAAACCATTAGAAGAGTCAAGTAGATTATAATATCTACCATCTTCTATAAATTAAAGGATCACCACCAATATTTTATCCCTGTAACACCAATCAACAATTCCTGTTTATGAACATCCAAATCAACAGTTTATATTCAACAGCCTCTCTTTGCACTACGTGCCAAAGATATTAATTTGTAACATCACCGATCATAATCATGCCAAACGCCAGTTCATCTTTGCACTACCGGCCAAAGAGAACTTTCACCATACGCCTTTGTTTGTAACACAAAAAGTCATGATTATACCAATACACAGTTTGGTCAAAATCATGTCACGCCAGTTCATCTTTGCACTACGGGCCAAAGAGAACTAATACCACAATTTAAGTATGAGGATGAGGATGATGACAATGATACAGTGAGATTAAGGATAAGAAAAGCTTTATAATTTAATCAGTATCAAAGATTGACCAAATTGCCAACACGATGACCAAATTGTGGAGTCAAATTCAAGAATGATATTCAAGAAATTGTTTCATGCTTCAACTATAACGTATAAAATGAAATAGAAAGATTCAAGTGAAAAGATATTAGATGAAGCACAAACTATTAAGGATATTCTACTAATTTTCAGGGATTTTCTCCATTTAAAAATAAGGTTTTGGAAACAAACAAAAATTTCTTATCATAAATGGAGAAATGTGAAAGAAAAGATATCCCTTAAAGAGTACAAAAGAAATGATATGTTATACGAGTATAACAGAATATATGAAACTGGATTTTCACCCGTCATGCGATAATTCGCGTAGACAGATTATTTCCACAACTGATTAATAAGTAATGAATACAAAGGGTTATTCACCAGGCATGCGTCACTCCGCACGGACATGTTATACCCACAGATTAATAAGGAATGAATACAGAAGGGTATTCACCAGGTACGACACTCGTACTTACAGGTTATTCCCATAGAATAATAAGGAATGAATACAAATGGATATTCACCAGGCATGCGTCATACCGCACGGCTAGGTTATCCCCACAAATTAATACAGAATGAATTAAACTTCATAGAAAGTAACATCCAGTTAACGAAGGTAGGGAATATCATTTCTTTCATACTCATATATAATATCATTTGCTTTTATGTTCGTGAGTGATATTATACTCATAAAGGTTGTTATTCATTCTGTATTAATTTGTGGGGATAACCTAGCCGTGCGGTATGACGCATGCCTGGTGAATATCCATTTGTATTCATTCCTTATTATTCTATGGGAATAACCTGTAAGTACGAGTGTCGTACCTGGTGAATACCCTTCTGTATTCATTCCTTATTAATCTGTGGGTATAACCTGTCCGTGCGGAGTGACGCATGCCTGGTGAATAACCCTTTGTATTCATTACTTATTAATCAGTTGTGGAAATAATCTGTCTACGCGAATTATCGCATGACGGGTGAAAATCCAGTTTCATATATTTTGTTATACTCGTATAACATATCATTTCTTTTGTACTCTTTAAGGGATATCTTTTCTTTCACATTTCTCCATTTATGATAAGAAATTTTTGTTTGTTTCCAAAACCTTATTTTTAAATGGAGAAAATCCCTGAAAATTAGTAGAATATCCTTAATAGTTTGTGCTTCATCTAATATCTTTTCACTTGAATCTTTCTATTTCATTTTATACGTTATAGTTGAAGCATGAAACAATTTCTTGAATATCATTCTTGAATTTGACTCCACAATTTGGTCATCGTGTTGGCAATTTGGTCAATCTTTGATACTGATTAAATTATAAAGCTTTTCTTATCCTTAATCTCACTGTATCATTGTCATCATCCTCATCCTCATACTTAAATTGTGGTATTAGTTCTCTTTGGCCCGTAGTGCAAAGATGAACTGGCGTGACATGATTTTGACCCCAAACAAAAAAAAAAAAAACAAAATGTGTATTGGTGAGTTTGGTATAATCATGACTTTTTGTGTTACAAACAAAGGCGTATGGTGAAAGTTCTCTTTGGCCGGTAGTGCAAAGATGAACTGGCGTTTGGCATGATCATGATCGGTGATGTTACAAATTAATATCTTTGGCACGTAATGCAAAAAGAGGCTGTTGAATATAAACTGTTGATTTGGATGTTCATAAACAGGAATTGTTGATTGGTGTTACAGGGATAAAATATTGGTGGTGATCCTTTAATTTATAGAAGATGGTAGATATTATAATCTACTTGACTCTTTTAATGGATTGTTTGTTCCGCTGCAATTGTTGTTGTTGAACAATTAAAATATCTTTAAATCTCTGATTTAATTCTGTTAAAGACTAAAGATAAATTTTATTCTTCAAATTCTTAGTCATGATATTTCTTACCGGGCTATTTGAGCTCACCCTTTTCAGTTTTGACGCCCCCAAAATAGGTCCACACAACCCATTCTGAGTCGCCAATAACATTCCACAAAAATACAAATAAAAATATGAATTTTCCCATTTACAGCTAATATTTATCGTGCAAAATACGACCACACACATACTGTGACTTTCCATACAAATATCGTATCGTATGGTACCACAATATCCAAACCCAAATTATTACAATGCGGTAAAAAGACGGCAACACATGTTTTAAGTCTCCAATACAATCATTATTAAGCTATGCCATAACTTGATAAGGACAACCACTAACTCGGACCATCACTCCACTCCCCGGCTAGTCCCCGCTACACTCTATTTTCCTGAAGAGAACAAAGGAAAAGGGTGAGCACAAATAGCCCAGTAGAAAATATCATGACTAAGATAATGAAGAATAAAATTATATTTAGCCTTCAACCGAAATAAATCAGAGATTTAAAGATATTATTCAATAACAACAACTGCAGCGGAACGAACAAACCATTAGAAGAGTCAAGTAGATTATAATATCTACCATCTTCTATAAGTTAAAGGATCACCACCAATATTATGTCCCTGTAACACCAATCAATAATTCATGTTCAACAGCCTCTCTTTGCACTACGTGCCAAAGATATTTATTTGTAACATCACCGGTCATGATCACGCCAAACGCCAGTTCATCTTTGCACTACGGGCCAAAGAGAACTTTCACCATACGCCTTTGTTTATAACACCAAAAGTCATGATTATACCAATACACAGTTTGGTCAAAATCATGTCACGCCAGTTCATCTTTGCACTACGGGCCAAAGAGAACTATCACCACAATATAAGTATGAGGATGAGGATGATGACAATGATACAGTGAGATTAAGGATAAGAAAAGATTTATAATTTAATCAGTGTCGAAGATTGACCAAATTGCCAACACGATGACCAAATTGTGGAGTCAAATTCAAGAATGATATTCAAGGAATTACTTCATGCTTCAACTATAACGTATAAAATGAAATAGAAAGATTCAAATGAAAAGATATTAGATGAATCACAAACTATTAAGGATATTCTACTAATTTTCAGGGATTTTCTCCATTTAAAAATAAGGTTTTGGAAACAAACAAAGATTTCTTATCATAAATGGAGAAATGTAAAAGAAAAAAATATCCCTTAAAGAGTACAAAAGAAATGATACGTTATACGAGTATAATAGAATATATGAAACTGCAAATGGATTTTCACCCGTCATGCGATAATTCGCGTAGACAGATTATTTCCACAACAGATTAATAAGTAATGAATACAAAGGGTTATTCACCAGGCATGCGTCAATTCGCACGAACAGGTTATACCCACAGATTAATAAGGAATGAATAAAAAAGGATTATTCACCAGGTACGACACTCGTACATACAGGTTATCCCTACAGAATAATAAGGAATGAATACAAAGGGTATTCACCAGGTACGACACTCGTACATACAGGTTATTCCCACAGAATAATAAGGAATGAATACAAAGGGTATTCACCAGGTACGACACTCGTACATACAGGTTATTCCCACAGAATAATAAGGAATGAATACAAAGGGTATTCACCAGGCATGCGTCATACCGCACGGACAGGTTATCCCCACAAATTAATATAGAATGAATAACAACCTTTATGAGTATAATATCACTTACGAACATGAAAGCAAATGATATTATATATGAGTATGAAAGAAATGATATTCCCTACCTTCGTTAACAAAAGACTGGATATTGTTTTCTATGAAGTTTACTAATTTGGACAATACTAGTATTCTCACAAATACTCACAATAGCCTAGCACACTAAGAGAACTTCAGAAATTTAGAGAGAGAGAAAGTATAAGCAAGTAAGGAAGTTATGATTTTTCTTATACTAAACCCCCCTATTTATAGTAAAATGCAATCAATATCTACCACACATTAATTATCACACTCTTTTTATATCATCCATCCATTTTTTTCTTCAACTTATATCATCCATCCATTTTTTCTTCAACTTATATCATTCATTCATTTTTTCTTCAACTTATATCATCCATCCATTTTTTCAAAAAGATTAATCAATTATCAAAAAGATAAAACCATTATCAAAATTTTTATTATTAATAAATCTATTTTCTGTATTATTATGTTAAATGTATTAATATCACATATAACAAATACTTGCAATACTGACAACCAGATTATTCCCAAGAAAGAGGGGGTCTTCCATAAAAATGGCGCACAATTAAATAACCCTTTTCCTTGATAGAATTTCTAGACATTGTCAATAATGCTAAACTATCATATCAAATAATATGTGTTACAGTGTCGTGACAAATAATATAAAATATTATACAGATACTACTGTAACAATTATTAAATCAATAATATAAAACACTGTGGAATACCGTGTGCTACTATGGAATACCGTGTACTACTGTGGAATAACGTGTGCTACTGTGGAATAACGCGTTTTACTATTCTTTTTATCACCGGGTATTTCAAAAGTTATCGGTTAAAGTTTTGCCGCCAATTTCTATCACTTTCTATATCCGACAGAAGGAATATTCCCCGACATAGTAGTTTGACTTTTTATATAAATGAATAGTATATTCGTATGAATAGTACTTTCGTATTTATACCGTAAAATTTTCGTATCCAGCTTATATAAACGTTATGACGTAATTCGAAGATCGAAGAAAATGTAAAAGCGTTTTAGCGTGAATAGTACCCCGTGAATAGTGATCGCGTGAATAGTGATTTAGCGTTATTACTAGACATCTCAATTGTCACATTTCACTAGTAACTTTATCATTATCGATTTAACACTTTTCTGTTTAAAATAATAATAAGAAGAAAATTAAATTCTATTTATTAAAATTTTTGGGGTCTTACAACTTGGCCCAGAAATTCCTCGAAAAATTCTTCCCGCCGGCTAAGTCTGCTAAGTTGAGAAACGATATTTCTACCTTTGAGCAAAGTCATGGAGAGTCACTGTCCGAGGCTTGGGAAAGGTTTAAAGAGTTATTGAGAAGATATTCACATCATGCGTTACCCAAGTGGCTGCAGATTCAGTCATTCTACAATGGGGTGAGCAGTAACACTCGAGCAAGTATAGATGCAGCTGCAGGGGGAGCTTTAATGGATAAGAATTTCGATGAAGCTTTTACTTTGTTAGAGACTATGGCTGCAAATAATTATCAATGGCCGACTTCCAGACTGAATCAACAAAAGGTAGCTGGAGTTTTGGAAGTAGATGCGGTCACGGCACTAACAGCTCAGATGGCAGCCATGTCTAAGAAGATTGAAGCTTTAGCATAATCGAAAGTTCAGCAAGCAACTTATGTGTGTGAGCTATGTGCAGGTGCACATCCGACGGATTATTGTGCTATTAATCCGGAATCTGTACAGTACTTGGGGAGTTACAACCGACCGCAACAACCATATCAGAATGCATATAATCCGGGGTGGAAGAATCATCCGGGTTTCTCATGGAGCAATAACACTCAAGTTCAAAATCCCGCTCCAAGATCACAGAATCCCCCGGGTTTTCAGAACCAAGCTCCACAACAGGCAGAGAGAAACCCAATTTAGAAGAATCTTTGGCTAGATTTATCACAGCATCGGAGAAAAGAATGAATGAGCAAGATAAGTTGATAAATCAGGTAGACTTGAATGTGAAGAGCCAAGCAGTGTCAATTCGGAATCTGGAAAATCAGCTCGGTCAGTTGGCTCAAGTCTTGAACAATCGACCGTAAAGAGTACTCCCAAGTGATACAGAAGTTAACCCTAAGAGGGATGGTAAGGAGCAATGTCAAGCTGTAACACTTCGAAGTGGGAAGCAACTTCAGCAGCACGGCGCGGCCGCGCCAGAAATACAAAGGGAGGCAGCGCGACCGCGCCCTTCCCCAGTCCCATCTCCCGCAGAAAATCTGATAGAAAAAGACAAGGAAACGAAGAATGAGGAGAAAGACAAGGAGCACAAAAAGCAAGAAGATGTATACCCTCCTGTTCCATATCCTCAGAGATTTCACAAGCAGAAACTAGACAAACAATTCTCTAGATTCCTTGAAGTATTCAAAAAGCTGCAAATCAACATACCGTTTGCCGAGGCTTTAGAGCAGATGCCGAGCTACGCCAAGTTCATGAAAAGAATATTATCAAGAAAGAAAAAGCTGGAGGATTATGAAACAGTAACATTGACTGAAGAGTGTAGTGTCATACTACAGAAGAAGTTGCCACCGAAGTTGAAGGATCCGGGTAGTTTCACTATCCCTTGCACCATTGGCAACTTATCAATAAGCAGATGTTTGTGTGATTTGGGTGCGAGTATCAATCTTATGCCATTATCGATTTATGTCCAGCTGGGTCTACCTGCACCGAAACCGACCAACATCTCTCTTCAGCTAGCTGACAGGTCGGTTACATATCCTAGAGGTATTGTTGAAGACATCTTGGTAAAAGTAGACAAATTCATATTTCCAGCCGATTTCATTATTTTGGACTACGAGGAGGACAAAGACATTCCTATCATACTTGGGAGACCTTTCTTGGCAACGAGAAGAACACTTATAGATGTGCAAAAAGGAGAATTGACTATGAGGGAGACCAAGAAGTGACATTCAATGTGTTCAAAGCCATGAAATTTCCTACGGATGAGGAAGAGTGTTTCCGGTTGGATGTGGTAGAAAAAGTGGTGGAAAACGAGTTTTTAAGGAAATTGACTGAGGATCCGTTGGAATCTGTTTTATTAGGGGAGGCTGACATGGATGACCTAGAGATGATGGAATTTCTTCACATTTTAGATACAGTGTCGAGAGTACGCAAATTTCAGATCCCCTATGAACCCTTGGAACTTACTGACAAATCCTTAGAGCGCTTGAAGCCATCTCTTGAACTACCTCCTACTCTTGAACTTAAACCTTTACCGAGTCATCTGAGGTATGCTTATTTGGGTGAATCATCTACTTTGCCTGTTATTATTGCATATGTACTTAACGAATTGCAGGAAAGTAAATTGATTCGAGTCCTCCGGGAATACAAATCAGCAATTGGTTGGACCATCGCCGATATTAAAGGAATTAGCCCATCATTCTGTATGCACAACATCCTTTTAGAAAACAATGCCAAACCGACAATAGAGTAACAAAGGAGGCTGAACCCAATCATGAAAGAGGTGGTGAAAAAGGAAATTTTGAAGTGGCTTGATGCAGGTATCATCTACCCCATCTCCGATAGCAGTTGGGTGAGCCCAGTCCAATGCGTGCCGAAAAAGGGTGGTATGACGGTTGTAGAAAACGAGAACAATGAATTGATACCGACAAGGACAGTGACCGGATGGAGGGTTTGTATAGACTACAGGAAATTAAACAAGGCGACCAGCAAGGATCACTTTCCTCTACCCTTTATTGATCAGATGTTAGATAGACTGGCTGGGCACGAGTACTATTGCTTGCTCGATGGCTACTCAGGTTATAATCAAATAGTGATTGCCCCCGAAGATCAGGAAAAGACTACCTTCACATGCCCATATGGTACTTTCGCTTTCAGAAGGATGTCTTTTGGCTTATGCAATGCACCTGCGACGTTCCAAAGATGCATGATGGCTATTTTCTCAGATATGGTTGAGCGCAACATGGAGGTATTCATGGACGATTTTTCAGTGTTTGGTGACACATTTGATAGTTGCTTGGAAAATCTGGTCTTGGTGTTGGAAAGATGCGTGGAGACCAATTTAGTGCTCAACTGGGAAAAATGCCATTTTATGGTGCAAGAGGGGATAATTCTTGGGCACAAGGTGTCATCAAACGGGTTAGAGGTAGATCGAGCCAAGCTGGAGACAATAGAAAATCTACCTCCACCGACCACAGTCAAGGGAATACGAAGTTTCTTAGGACACGCCGGATTCTATAGGAGGTTCATTAAGGACTTTTCTAAAATTTCTAAGCCCTTATGCAGCCTATTGGAGAAAGATGTGCCCTTTAAGTTTGGTGATGAGTGTCTTGCGGCTTTTGACTTGCTGAAGAGGAAGTTGACCACAGCACCTGTAATCGTAGCACCAGATTGGTCAAGGCCGTTCGAGTTAATGTGTGATGCTAGCGATTATGCTATTGGGGCTGTTCTGGGCCAACGAAAGGAAAAGATTTTTCACGCCATTTATTATGCTAGCAAAACATTATCCGATGCCCAACTCAACTATACGACTACCGAGAAGGAGTTACTTGCGGTTGTGTATGCCTTTGACAAATTTCGCTCATACTTAATTGGAACTAAAGTAGTGGTGTTCACTGACCATTCGGCTATAAGATATCTGATTTCAAAGAAGGATGCGAAGCCAAGGCTGATTCGATGGATACTTCTACTCCAAGAGTTCGACCTGGAAATCCGGGATAGGAAGGGGACGGAAAATCAAGTGGCAGATCATCTCTCGAGATTAGAAAACAATGATCACGTAAAGGGAGACAAAACGGTGATCAATGAGTTCTTTCCAGATGAGCAGTTGTTTGTGATCCATTCAGAAGTCCCATAGTATGCCGATTTTGTCAATTATTTGGTTAGCAACGTACTCCCTCCTGATTTGACCAGCCAACAAAAGAAAAAGTTTATGCATGATGTAAAAAGATACATGTGGGATGAACCGTTCCTGTTCAAACATTGTGCCGATCAGATGATTAGACGGTGTGTGCCACAAAGTGAAATTGAGAGTATTTTACATCACTGCCATGATTCGTTATATGGAGGTCATTATGGAGGCGAAAAGACAAAAGCCAAGGTGCTACAGGCAGGATTTTTCTTGCCAACGTTGTTTAAAGACGCCCACCACTTCGTGCAAAGGTGTGACAGATGTCAAAGGGTGGGAAATATTTCCAAGCGTCATGAGATGCCCTTGAATGCCAATTTAGAAGTTGAAGTCTTCGACGTATGGGGAATAGATTTTATGGGACCATTCCCATCGTCCTTTAACAACCTCTACATCCTGCTTGCAGTCAATTATGTCTCTAAATGGGTGGAAGCAAGTGCACTACCGACAAATGATGCCAAGGTGGTTCTTAAATTTCTGCAGAAAAACGTTTTCACACGTTTTGGCACCCCAAGAGCAATTATCAATGATGAAGGAAGCCATTTTTGCAATAGGTATTTCACGGCTCTTTTAGCTAAGTATGGGGTAAACCACCGAATTGCTACAGCTTACCATCCCCAAACCAGTGGTCAAGCCGAAGTTTCAAACAGAGAGGTGAAGCGAATTCTGGAGAAAATCGTCAATCCAAATAGAAAAGATTGGTCAGCAAAATTGGATGATGCACTTTGGGCTTATCGAACGGCTTATAAGACGCCCATTGGCATGTCACCGTACCAATTAGTCTATGGAAAGGCGTGTCACCTACCGGTTAAGCTTGAACACAAAGCATATTGGGCCATCAGAAAGTTTAACTTCGATCTCGCAACAGTTGGGGAAAAGAGGCTACTTCAGCTTAACAAACTCGATGAGTTCCGGTTACAAGCATATGAGAATTCAAAGCTTTACAAGGAAAAAGTCAAAAAGTGGCATGATCGGAAAATCATCGACAGGACGTTTGAGCCGGGACAAGCAGTGCTTTTATTCAATTCTAGACTAAAGTTATTTCCAAGGAAGCTCAAGTCGCGGTGGTCAGGTCCTTTTATCGTCAAACAAGCATTCCCTCATGGCGCCGTTGAAGTTTTTGCAAATAATCCGGAAGAGTCGTTTAAAGTCAATGGTCAAAGATTAAAACATTATTGGGGTGGTGGTGTCGATCGCCATAAAACCTCGATCACTCTTGCCGATTGAAATTGAAATAGGGAGTAGTCAGGCTGAAAGACTTTAATTCAAGCGCTAGTTGGGAGGCAACCCAATTTTAATTGTTTTCTAGTTTAAATTTTGTGATTTTTAGGACTTCGTTTTATTTCTATTTTTATTTTTATTTTTATTTTTTTTATCTTGTCATACTTAGATGCTTTGTACTTAATTGTTATTGCTTGCAGGTCATACATCAAGGTTTGTACAGGAAGAAATAATCTAGACAAGCTTCACAGTGAAATTCCAGATTTGTAGTTCAGCGTGGCTGCGCTCAAATTATGCAGATGAACAGCGAGCCCGCGCCCTTCCCCAGATTTCAATTTCTCCACACTGTCAAACTGCGCAGGCGCGCCGCTATTAAGCTGTAAAACGGCGCGGGCGCGCCTCGATCAGTATTTCTTTTTTTTTCCTGCGCGGGCGGGCCGCTATTAAGCTGAAAAGCTGCGCGGGCGCGCCGCGATCAGTACCCAATTTTTTTTAACCAGTCTTGGAACCCGACCCGGAAGCTACCTTATATTCCTATTCCATCTTGGACTTTCATTCTTCAGAAACCTATTCATATTCGAACTACTACTTCCTCTCCTCTCTTCCTATCCTGAATCCAAACCAAATCCGATCAACTATTTAACCATTCACGTAATCACGTCCTACATTCCCAAAACCTAAATTTTGTTTCTACCAACAATTCCTTTCTTTCATACCCTAGAATTCGAATTGTTAACCATCTACGGGATATGGCTCCAAAGAGAACTCGCGTGGTCTCTTCTTCGAGTAGTAGCGACGAAGAAGTCGATGAAAGGGATGTGTTAGACACCCATCGGTTTGCCAATCTCTCCGCTTAACATAATTATTTAGATGTGTGGCTGGGTAAGAATTTTGTTCAAGAAAGAGGATTGAAGCCTGATGACGACGATGGGATGATAAAGCGACAGATTAGGGGGCATGGTTGGACGTTATTTGTTGAAGCACCTATGCCAGCCCCGATGGCAATCGTTCGAGAATTCTATGCCAACGCACGGGAAACACAAAATGGTATCTCTTATGTGCGGGGCAAGGAAGTGCCATATGATAAGAAAGCCATCAATGGTCTGTACCATTTGCAAACACGCCCTGAAGATGGTTCCGACTGGTTTGCTTATGAGCGTGCGAATATTGATTTCGATTTGATTGTTTCAGAGATGTGCAAGCCAAATACTCAGTGGACCACTAAGGTTGGTACTACCCAGAAACTCCATTTCCCACACACAGCTCTCAATCGGTACGCGAAGGCGTGGTATGGCTTTATCTGTGCTAGTATGCTTCCTACGAGGCATATGAATGACGTTACAAAAGACCGCGTTATTCTGTTATATGGAATTCTAAAGGGCAAACTAATTGATGTGGGAGCCCTCATTCACTCGTCCATGTTGCGATCCATGCGAGGGAGTACCTCTGGCGGAATCCTGCATGCTTCAATTGTCAGTCGTCTTTGCATAGCAGTTGGGGTTACGTGGGACAATGAGACTTTACTGCTGCCAATGAAGGATATTGATCATAATCACATCCGGAAGTACGTTGTCTGGGATGGTGGCGAGTCTCATCCGCGAGGACTTGGATTCCTTACGGGTAGTGTTGCTGACGAAGAAGAGGAGGATGCAGGAGCGGATAGAGCAGCGGATGCCATGCCAGTGACTCCTACCATGTATTCCTCCCAGGAACGCAATCTGCGTCGTCTTCAGAGAAGGATGGACGCTCTACATGCAGATTTCTGTACGTATTCTATAGACTTTTCTGGAGCGTTGGCACAGGCATTCAATCAGTTGGGTGTACAGGTCCAGTTTCCCACTTTTGGTTCCGTTAGTTTATACCCACCACCGGATACTCCTCCCGAGCCTACTGCGGGAGATGATGATGCAGCTATTTAGGGGAGTTTCTTTCTTTCCCCTTGTGCTTTTATTTTTACAATGAGGGCATTGTCTAACATGAGTTTGGGGGGGTGATAGTTAATTTGGTGTTTGCATGATAGTTTTGTCTATTGTCTGTTAGTTACTTTAAGTTGTGTTTATGTAAGTTAGTTTGTGGTGCATTTAGTTTGTTGCATTGAATCCAAGTAAGTAGTTGGTATGATTTTGACTCGGCCAATGATGAGTTTTGGTCTTATTGTGTTAACGTGGACAGTGTGATAGTCATTAGGAATGTTATAATTGAGATCATAAGAATAATTATGCCTGTCTTAACTTGAGTTATCGGATAGCACATGATTTGATTAATTTGACTGCTGAAGTTCACGGTGTTGCATAATTAACTTTTAAATGAGAATTGAATAAAAAAAAAACTTTAGGTAAATTTACAATGCGGCTGAAGTAGAGTAAAAGCTGAGTTTGGGGGTTTCTTTTTAAAGGCTAAAAAAAAATCACAAATACAATAAATGCGTTGACTAGTTAGGTTCTGTGGCCTTTGTTACTCGGGTAATTAGATCCTTAGGGGTGTCTTAACACCTAGTGCCCTAAAGCCGACTGGTTTGGGAGCCACTGATTGAACGCTCGTTATATGGGTGACTTTGAAAAGCCTAAGAGAGCCTGGCATTGCACAGTTAAGCATAAATACGAGATGGAGCGTAAAACGCACTCGTAAAAGAATTAAGTTAGAAATAAGCCTTGTTAATACCTTCATGCTTAGTTTTTGCTTAATTTTGGTTGGATTTGTTGTATTTGCTTGAATCAAATTGAACATAGTTTATTCTTGTTTTAGAGTTGGTTATGCGGCTATATTTTGAACTTTGGATAGTTAGAGTGATTAATGAACACACACTCACAACTTGGGTGTTGACAGGTGTATTGTGTTTGAGTGATTTGGATTATTAGTTCCTATTGACTGGATTTATTGTTCCAAGTTAGTTTTTGATATCTCTGAGGCTAACAGTTAAGATTCATACTGGTTATTGGTTGGATTCTTAGGCATGGTAGTTGTTAGTTGCGTTCATGTTATTGTTTTGCATTGCTTGGGGACAAGCAATAGTTCGAGTTTGGGGGTATTTGATGAGTAGGTTTTATACCTACGAATTGGATACCATTTGATTGCACTATTGTTAATTTCCTTAAGTCATAGTTACTTTTCTTGTGTTGTTTTTGTGTTTTGTAGGCACTTTGCATTTGGAACCAAAGTGGTGGGGATGGAGTGTTGAAGCAGGAAAGTTTAGAAATTTTTGCAAGTTGCTGAGCACCTGCGCGGGCGTGCAGGATTTACATTGGGAGGCAGCGCGGGCGCGCTTGATGTCAGGTTGACTATCTGTGCTGGGGTGCTGCGTGAGCGCGCTGGGTTTGTACTGTGGCTTGGCGCGGGCGCGCTAGTGCGTGTTGACTGAGTTAATTGTTAGCGTTTTAAAACAGAGTTTGATGTGTAATTGGATTTGGTTCTTTTTAATTAATTAGGGTTTTTTTATCAGATACTATAAGTAGGTGTTTTCTAGTTGGTAATGGGATTATCTATGATTAAGAAAACCCTAGTTTGGAGCAATTAGAGAAGATTTGAAGCGAGTTGAGAACAAGGAAAAAAAGCAAGGAGGAGCAGGACAGAGATTAAAGGATTGCTTTCAGTGTTTCTTCTCTTTACTCTCTATTCTAAACTTTTTGATGTTATTAAACTTGTGGATGATGAATTCTAGTTTATTTATGAATTAAATTTCTTTTAAGGCTATAATGGATCTTAATGCGTAGTTTTGAATAGCATGTTTCTTTGAATATTATGATTAGTTATTTCTGGATTGTCTATTATGGTTTGTGCTGAATTACTTAATTATCTGGCCAATAATTACCGGGTTATTCTATATGAATTTGAAAGATGAAGTATAGAAGTAGAACTGACCATAGTAGCATGTGATTGTGTCTTCTGCTGTCGATGGAATTCATAATTTGTGATTAGGATAGAGATATACCTATCACCGCATGTAATCAAAATAGGGAACTTGGGCTTTAAATTCTTTTTAATTGTAATTCACATAGAAATATAGTGAGTTAGTTATTTAGGATGATTAACTTGAATCTATCAATTGTGGATTTGAGTTAAGTTGTTTGTGAAAATTGAAAGATGATCATAAATAGTGATGAGTTCCTGGTTAACAATCTAGAATATCTAGCATAATCCAAAGGGGAGCATGTTAAGTAAAATAAAGCATTAAGTGAAGTTGTAGTCTTAAGTCTTTAAAAATCTGTTCTCAAACTAGTGTTAGTAATTTAATTTAGAATTAATTAGTTAAATTCACAACCTCAGAAATATAAAACCATTCGTTTACTAAAATTTGATTTGATTTAAACTTGGAATTTGTCATTGTAGAATCAATTTTTCTCTGTGGGACGATACTCTACTTTCACTTTATTACTTGTGGACTGCGTATATTTGCGTATTTTTGCTAGTATAGATTTTGGCAAACATGGAGCCCGGGTTTAAATGTAATAGTTATATTTAAATTTTATTCTTGTACCCTAGGTTTGACCTTTTGGTTCACTTGGTAGCTCTAGTGAACCAAACTAAAGTAAAAGTCCATAATCAATCCGGGTAGAATATAGTATTCTATATGTGCATGCTTATTATATATATATATTATATATTATCCAACATGCTTCGCATGTAAAATAATATGACGCGTATTTTATATATATGTGTGCATGCGCGCTAAACAAGATGAGACTAATAATAATAAACCCCCCAAAGAAATTATATTAAGTCCTAAGCGTTCAAAGATATTTGGAATATCGAACGTCGCCTTCTAGCATGGTAAAGCAATAGAGTATTAAATGTTTAATATGAGTTTGTTGTGTCACCACAAGGCAAGTATTAAATATTTAAGATGTTGCATTATCACATTTGATGCTTATACATAGACTGAACGTTGCTGTTTTGTTGTGTCACCACAAGGACAGTGTTTTTCTTTTGAATATATGGAAGTGCTAGGTTGGACTTAACTTGGATAATTTTGATTCGGATGTGTCACCACTTGATCAAAATAATCTAAGAGGCAAAATACAAGGAGTTACATAGTGATGTAATTGACAATAGTTGTCTACCTATTTATTTATATATCGTTTGTTGTGTCACCACAAGGCTATATACATTTGAAATGGGATCCTTATTCTCACTAGCAAACCTTTAATTAGATTTGCCGAACTATATATATTGAGGGTAATATAGTTTGATGAAAATAGTGGGAGATACCAATTTAAAATAAAGACCTAATTTATTTTGGTAATTAATTAAGTGAATGTATGCTAAAATGTTGTCTATTTCACATGCAGAATTTAAAAATGTCAAACTCACTATCACTGCGTAGCATACTTGATGCTAACAAACTGACCGGACCGAATTATACGGACTGGTTAAGGAATCTGAGAATTGTTCTCACTGCTGAAAAGATTTCTTATATCCTAAATTCGCCAGTCCCTGCAAGTGTTGCAGAAACAGCCTCTGAGGAAGAGATTGCTACTTCTAGAAAGTGGCAAGATGATGCAATCTTGGCTCAATGCATCATGCTCGCATCCATAAGTAACGAGCTTCAGCGTCAGCATGAAACTATGGATGCTCCTACTATATTGCTGCACCTCAAAGAGTTATATGGTGAGCAAAGTAGGACTGCTAGATATCAGATATCTAAGGAGCTCTTCCGATCTCGTATGACTGAGGGCACTGCTGTTGAGACTCATATCCTTAAGATGATTAATCTGATTGAACAACTTGGGTTCGTGATGGATGGGGAGTTAAGCCAAGATTTGATCTTGCAGTCACTCCCGGACACCTTCTCACAATTTGTTGTGAATTTTCACATGAATAAGTTGGACGTCAGCTTGCCTGAGTTACTTAACATGTTGAAAACTACTGAAGGTCACTTCTCATCCAACAAGAACCAAGTCTTACTAGTGGATGATTCTTCCAAGAAAAGGAAGAGGCCCAAGGTATCTTCTGGAAAGAAGAAAAACAAGAAGGCTAAGGGAAAGGCGAAGGGAAAGGATAAAAAGAAACCTGATCCAGATAGCAAAGGAATTTGCTACCATTGCAATAAGCCGGGACATTGGAAGAGGAACTGCAAGGAGTATCTTGCGGGCCAAAAGAAGCTTGGAGAAGCTTCGACTTCCGATCTAGGTTTGTTCATGATTGAAATTAATTTTTCTGAAAGTCAAAATTCTACTTGGGTATTGGATACCGGCTGTAGTTCTCACATATGTAATAATATGCAGGGACTAAGCAGAAGTAGGAAGCTGAACAAGGATGAAGTCGTCCTACGAGTGGGAAATGGAACAAAGGTTGCTGCATTGGCTGTAGGGACTTATTGTTTAGCACTGCCTTCGGGCAAGTTCATTAGTTTAAATAACTGTTATTATGTTCCAACACTCATTAGAAACATTATTTCAATTTCTGTATTGGATATGGATGGTTTTGATATTATAATAAAGAACAACAGTTGTTCTATTTATAATAAAAATATTTTATATTGTGTTGGCAATTTACTGAATGGACTTTACATACTTGACTTGCATGAAAATATACTTCAAATTGAACAAACTAAGAAAAGGAAAAGAGATGATGTTAATTATACCTTTATGTGGCACTGTAGACTCGGTCATATCAATGAAACAAGATTATTCAAGTTGCATAAAGATGGGCTTTTAGAGCTATCTGATTACGAATCATATCCAACTTGTGAATCTTGTCTCATGGGTAAGATGACTAAATCTCCTTTTAGTGGAAAAGGAGAAAGAGTTACAGAGTTGTTAGTGTTGGTACACACAGACGTTTGTGGACCTATGACAACGAATGCACGAGGAGGGTATTCTTATTTTATTACTTTCACTGATGATCATTCTAGATTTGGATATGTGTATTTAATAAAATACAAATCTGAATCGTTTGAAAAGTTCAAAGAATTCAGAAGTGAAGTAGAGAAGCAAACTGGTAAGAGTATTAAGATTCTTCGATCGGATCGAGGAAGGGAATACTTGACCAATGGGTTTCTCAATTGTCTCAAAGAAAATGGTATAATCTCACAATGGACTCCACCAGGGACGCAACAGTTAAATGGTGTATCTGAAAGGAGAAATCGAACATTGTTGGACATGGTTCGTTCCATGATGAGTTTTACCGACCTTCTAATATCCTTCTGGGGTTATGCCCTAGAATCGGCTACATACCTACTTAACAAGGTACCTACCAAATCCGTCCCAAAGACTCCATATGAGATATGGACAGGGAGGAAACCAAATCTTAAGCATGTTAAGACTTGGGGTTGTCCAGCTTATGTCAAAAGGTTTGAACATGATAAGCTGATGACTAGATCCGACAAATGTAGATTTGTGGGATACCCTAAAGAAAAATCAGGGTATTATTTCTATCATCCTACTGATCAAAAGGTGTTTGTTGCGAAACACGCTGCCTTCTTGGAAAAGGAGTTTATCCTTGAAGGAGTCAGTGGGAGTAAGATATATCTTAAAGAAGTTCAAGAACCACAAAATACTACGGATCAAAGTCAGGTACCTGATCAAGTAGAAGAACCTACTGTACCACTACCTATTCGTAAATCTGGAAGAGTACCGAAGATACCTGAGAGGTATGGATTCATCATAGAAGATGATGATGAGGTACGCATCATAGATGATGATGATCCATTGACTTACGAAGAGGCTATGAGTAGTGAAGACTCAGAGAAATGGCTAGAAGCCATGAAATCCGAGATGGACTCCATGTATGAAAACCAAGTATGGACTTTGGTTTCATCACCTGAGGGCATTAAGCCTATTGGGTGTAAATGGGTCTTTAAGAGAAAGACTGGGGCAAATGGCAAGGTAGAGACCTATAAGGCCCGACTGGATGCAAAAGGTTTCAAACAAAGACAAGGAGTTGACTATGATGAAACCTTCTCACCAGTAGTTATGCTCAAGTCCATTCGGATTTTGCTTGCGATTGCAGCTTATTATGACTACGAGATCTGGCAAATGGATGTGAAAATGGCCTTCCTCAATGGAGAGCTTGAGGAGAATGTATATATGATACAGCCAGAGGGTTTTGTTTCAACGGTTGGAACAAACCAAGTCTGTAAGCTACAACGATCCATTTATGGATTGAAGCAAGTTTCTCGAAGGTGGAACATCCGTTTTGATGAGATAATCAAAAGTTTTGATTTTATCAAGAACGAGGATGAACTATGTGTGTACAAGAAGGTTAGTGGGAGCGCTATATCATTCCTTGTATTATATGTTGATGATATATCACTGATAGGGAATGATGTTCCTATGCTACAGTCGATCAAAATTTGGTTATCTAAACACTTCTCTATAAAGGACTTGGGTGAGGCATCCTATATTTTGGGGATAAAGATCTATAGAGATAGATCTAAAAGGATGATGGGTTTGACCCAAGGAAAGTACATTGACTCGATGCTAAAGAAGTTTAGCATGGAAGATTCCAAGAGAGGTCTCATGCCGATGAGCCATGGAATACATCTCTCCAAGAAACAGGCCCCAAAGACATCTGAGGAGAGAGACCGTATGAGTAAGATTCCTTATGCTTCTGCAATAGGATCTATCATGTACGGTATGATATGTACTAGACCAGATGTCGCTCATGCACTTAGTGTAACAAGCAGATATCAGTCGAATCCAGGAGAAGAGCACTGGAAGGCAGTAAAAAAAACATCCTAAAGTACTTGAGAAGAACTAAGGATGTATTTCTTATCTACGGTGGGTCTGAATTGAAACTAGAGGGCTATACAGACTCAAGTTTTCAAACGGACCAAGATGACAGTAAATCCGTTTCAGGGTACGTGTTTACCTTAAACGGTGGCGCAGTGAGTTGGAAGAGTTCCAAGCAGCAAACAGTTGCTGATTCGGTGACAGAGGCAGAGTACATAGCTACAAGTGAAGCTGCAAAGGAAGCTGTTTGGATGAAGAAGTTCATAACTGAACTTGGAGTGGTTCCTAGTATTAGAGGAGCAGTACCTTTATTCTGTGACAACAACGGAGCTGTTGCGCAGGCTAAGGAACCCAGGTCTCATCAGAAATCCAAACACGTATTGCGGCGGTTTCATTTGATTAGAGAGATCATTGAAAGAGGAGATGTCACCCTGGAGCGTGTGGACTCTCAAGACAACATTGCAGATCCATTTACTAAAGCTTTAACTCAACAGCAGTTTGATCGTCACTTAGAGAAGATGGGTATTAGATACCATGGCGATTGGCTTTAGTGCAAGTGGGAGATTGAAAGTAGTATGCACACAAGCCAATCATATTTGATATGATGTAGCATATACTTTGTAATCTTATTCATTTATTAATAAAGGAATTGATTTTCTTAAAAGGCATTTTATATTATCTACATAGTGCTGTTATATTAAATGTGATAAACCCATAGTTTTGAGCAATGCTTTTAGAATCATGATGGTGATCATGCTAATGAGATCTAAATTCTAGATAGCTCACAAACTAAAATTGTTCCTAATCGTTGGATTACTAAATTGGGGATTAGTGGATCCGGATAGATTAGTACATACGTTGCTTGCTCTTAGGAAGAGGATGATTGATCTCATAATCATTTGTGTGGAGACACTAAAGCAAGTATGTAGGTGCTTATTAGAGAATAAGTTCACTGAACGTGGCTCGCTAAGGAATACCTAATGGAGTTTTACTCGCCTGTCAATAGGAATTTCTATAGTGATAGTTGTACAAGTGATCCTTGGACTTGAGATCATCATAGTATCTTGTGTATGATGAGTTATACTTTGACATGTCCCTTAAGACCTTGTGGGTATATCAAAGGGTATGATTGGGTATAATTAGTTATACATGGAGATAGGTGAATGATCAACAAATAATCTACCTCGTCTAGTAAAAGATGTGAATGTCCTATGTGATTCGATAAATGATAACTCAGTAGTCCTTGGCCAAGGCAGAATGAAATTAGAAAGGAGTTTCTAATTTGCATTAATTAGAGTTGTGCATTTGGGAATCGAAATACATATAATTAAATAAAATAAGACTTGACAGTAAATCCATGTCTTATATTTAATTGGGACATTGTATGGTAGAAGGATTGAATTGTACGGTAACTATTTACTCAAAGGTTCTTTTGTGATTAATGTTGAAATCTATATTATCTGGAAAGTCGTTAATCGCTAAGGGGGCTTACCCTTATTGTAGAATAAATATTATTTATTTAAATAAATTAAATAGTTTAATTTATTTATTTAAATAAGATTAGAATTGTTCTAATTGATTTATTCACAACCGGTTTAATATGGAGAACCTAAAGGGTCACACCGCAAAAGGAAAATATGTATTTTAAGAAGTAAATGGCATAATTGTAATAATAAGTTAAGTGTATTTAATTTACTCTATGGAGATAGAATAAATTAAATAGCTTAATATTTATTATTTAATATTTTGGAAATATTAAATATAAATTAATAAGAGGAGTCTTATTATTATTATTACTTTTACTATTATTTGATTCCTAATAGGGACTGAGAATTAATTAATAGAAGTACTCTCCCATGGATTCCTAATTGGATTAGGAGCATTATTAATTAAAGGAGTTTAATTATAATACAAACCCTAATCCTAAATAGTTTAGGGAAGGGTTATTCCTACATCTATAAATAAGAGGGGTCTTATCATAGATTGGGGTTACGCACTCTTGCATAAGATTTGTGGAGAGTACTTACAATTTCTATAGAGATAGAAACTAGGGTTTTGCCAAATACCCAACTTCTTGAATACTTGTTCTTCTTTGGTGGATCACCTCTAGAGGCCAAACACTTGGGTGGCTAACGTTGATCAAAGGAAGGAATCACACCGTAGCATTCGAGGAGAACACGAAGGACTAGGAGTTGAACTTGTACCCGAGGAAGCTTTGTTCTACAAGGGTATAAATTCTTATTCTCTTTCTCTTTCGTTTATATCGTTAATTGAGCACATTGATCGATCATGGTGATGGTTTGTATAAAAATTTTAAAATCTGTTTTATCGTGCTTCCGCACTATTTATGTAATTTGATTGCATGTTCACGCTATATACAAACCTAACAGGACTCACCTCTCTTGATGAAGTAAATATGGAAGAAAGAATGGAGATCACGGGCCATAAGAAGAACCTTCAACTCAAGGGACTTAAGAAGAAGGAGTTTCCTTAAGAATATGAATTCCTTACTAAGATTGTGGGTAAGTGTATCATCTACAGAGACACTGCTTATGATTCGGTAAGTGATCTACAGTTGAAGTTCATGACAACCATTGTATAGAAGAAGAATATAAACTTTGGCGTCACTTTCATAAATTGGCTGGCCAAGTGGATTGAAGATTATAACAAGATGACAACTTTGGGAAAGCCTGCCCCTAAGATGTTCCATGGGAGGATTATTAGTATTATTTTGAGCAAAAGATTAAAGAATAAAATTGCTGATGGCAAAGGAAAAGTCTTGAATGCCAACAAAAGGATCACCTCCAAGCTGTTTGATAACTGGAAAAGGAACCCCCTTGAAAACCTAAGATCAAGACAATCTGAAGGCGGTAGTGAACGCACTATCAGTGAAGTGAAAAAACCCATGAAGGCCAAGGGAAAGAAAAGAGTGGAGACAATCGAAGAAGAAGTATCTCAAGTATCGGTTGCTCTTGAAGTTCGTAGAGCTCCAGACTCTATGGCAGATCAATCAATTCAAAAGAAGAGAAAGACTGAAAAGGAAAGTGAAGAAGAGGATGTCAACACTCCAATATCAAAAATTGTTCTAAAGAAGAAGAGAATTCCTCGACGAAAGAAGGCCCATGTTCAACTTAAAGAAGGAGAATCTGTGCCTACTCCAATCGTAGAGCATGACGCAGAAGGAGAGGAAGATATTGAAGAAGTATCTGCACTTATACGAAAAAATCAAGGCAAGAGCAAATCAAGTTCTTCTGATCCAAGGACTAAAAATGACTCAGCTGAGAAGGCGCTTCTGTCAAAATCTCAAGGTTATAAGGATATGACAAAAATGGCTGGTGAACAGGAGTCCCAAGATAGTAATGATAAAGAAATGGCTGTAAATGTTTTCACGCTTGAGCCCTAAACGAATGCCGAACACGCAAAGGCAGGGACGACTGATGAGCCTGAGCTACATGATGAAATTGAAGAAATGGTTGTGACGGCAGATAAGCTAGAGCCTCATGATAAAGATGAAGACTTGGCTGTGAAGGAATCAAGTCCTGAGCCTCAAGCAGAAAAGAAGAAAAAGAAACTGAACTTAAACAAGATGGTTGAAAAGAAACACAAGAAAAAGAGTAGATCAGAAGAAGAAAAGCAGAAGAAGAGAGAAGCAACGAGAAAAAGAAAAGAGATGAGGACCAAGTATAAAGAAGATTATGTTTAATGATTGCTGCATTCATCAGATACATCTCTACGAGTGACTCATACCATTAAGACAGTCGTAGACGATATCAACAAGGGTTATGTCCCTTCGATCGTAAAGCCAGAGGATCCCACATCTGTAATATCCAAGAATTTTAAACCTTCTTATCAATTTATTTTGATATATGAAATTCATTTTTTATTTAATTTTGCGGACCTAATTAGATCTATGTGGGGTATTATTATTAAATTATATAACCATATGATCTAACAATTCTCTTTGCAATAAAGGGATGCACTAATAGTTTGAATAAATTAGTGATTTAATCCTAAGAGTTGGTTGGCAAGAAAATTGGGAAAAATTTAAATAATAATTTCATTTTATCATTATCGGATTAAATAATTCGAATGAGGAATTATTGTTAAAACAAACATTTTAACTAATTAATTAATTGAATTAGTTATTTAATTTAAATATTAGAAACATAGTGTTATCAATTTTAATAAATGAATTGGGCCACTTTTCTTTTTATTTCGGATGGCCCAACCCCATTTGAGTTGAGCCCATTCCATTTCCTGTTGGACCAAACCGAGTGGACTGGGGCAAGCCTTTATTAGACCAATTGGGCTGAACCCATTCCCCTGCGTTTTCGGTCGGATCCATCCCCTCTCCTACCGGGTTGGGTCCATTACTAAGTTAATTGGGGAAAACCCAATCGGTAATTCAATTGGGATTACACCGAGCCAAGGGAACCTAAACCCTCAAAACCAGACGGGACGAGAGACAGGGGGAAGGGTCACACCAGACGTACGTCGGTGTGAAGGTCGGCATTGGATTGGGGAACGAGCCTACCGACCGACGGCTACTCAAGGTTCAAGGCGGAAGGAACAAGTGAGGGCTTGGGCGACCGAGCAATTACCAAACGGACCAAGGGATTCAAACACCAGGTGATTGACGGATGGGAAAGGCGTCGGGCGAGGGTCGGCCGACTGTATAGCTGGGCTTGATGGGGCTTGATGTGAACAAGCGGTCGCCTACTCCCTCCTACCGGTGGTTACTGGGTTGTCAATAGGGGTATTGCCCAGCAATTGGGTAAACACTTCACTATAAATTGGAACCCAAAACCCTAACCAGAGCTGCCGATATTTGTGAACCCAAGTTAGAGAGAGAAATCAAAGAAGAAAAAGGAAAATTTCGAAGGGAAATTGGCCGTGAATGTCCGCCGGCTTCGTTTTCTATTTTGGGAGGAGAAAGAGGACAGCCACTAGGGGCCGCGTCGGATCAACCTCAGCCTTAAGGTATAACAGTGAGCTGTTGTGGTTTGTTCTATTTTTTTTCTTTTCTTTCTTTTACTGTGCTTGGGTTGTGCTGTTCCCTTGTATTGGGTTGTATTGTTTGGAACTCTGTATACTGAAGAACCATAGGGTTCTTGCAGCTTGATTATGTACAGTAATTAGGCCAGTGTTGAGTCTTTGTATGCTCACCAAGTGGTTATTGAAATGCCTGAACGAAAACCGTTCTTCATTTTGGTATAAAATTGTTCTGTCAGCAACATGGTTATAAAATCAAACTTTGGTTTTCTTTTAGTGTGATAATGTTTGGGCTGGTTACAGACTGTGAAATCAGTGTTGTATGCATATTGTTGTTAATAGCAGTTGTGTTATGAGTCCCAACTGGGGGTATTGAATATGATAATGTGTGTTTTCGCAAGCCTTGAAACAGGGGTGGGTATATATTATATTGCAGTAACTCTGCATAATCTTTGGCATGGCTTAATGTGGTTGAGATAGAACCCTGCTGCTGGGTAGATAATTAGGTGGGTAACTGCTAACAAGAGTTGAAAAAAATGTGAACAACTATAGCGCAATGAGAAATAAATACATATGTACTCAACCATCGTTAAAATATTTCGAGTATTGTTGTTATTATTAACTATGATCAAACTATGAACTAGGGATAATAATTATTTACCTATTAGGTAATTAATAATAACCAGATGTACATACTATTGGATGGATTATAGGTTACCATTTGAATTAATAATGCGTTAATAACTTAATTATTTATTATTTAACATTAAATAATAAATAAAGATAATAAATATTTAATTATTATTTAATTAGTATTAAATAATAATTAAGTATGAATAAAGTAAATAAATTAATTATTTATTATTTAATATTAAATGATAAATAAAGAAAATAAATATTTTATTATTATAATTAAGTATGAACAAAGTTAACAAATTAATTATTTATTATTTATCATTAAATATTAAATAAAGATAATAAATATTTAATTATTATTTAATTAGTATTAAATAATAATTAAGTATGAATAAAGTAAATAAATTATTTATTTATTATTTATCATTAATAATAAATAAAGATAATAAATATTTAATTATTATCTAATTAATATTAAATGATAATTAAGTATGTGTAGAGTTTAATAGATTAATTTTTTATTATATTAAATAATAAATTAAGACAATAAATATTTAATTATTATTATTTAATATTAAATAATAATTAAGTATGAGTAGAGTTAATAAATTAATTATTTATTATTTAACATTAAATAATAAATAAAGATTATAAATATTTAATGATTATTTAATTGATAATTAAATGATAATTAGGTACAAGTAAAGTTAATACATTAATCATTTAATTAATGTTAAATAAGGAATAAGGGGAAATAATTACTTAATTATCCTTAAAGGTGAATAGAAATTAAGTGCAAATAAAACTAAATAAGTGATCAATTATTTAGTTGCTATTAAACCATAATGCACTAATAAATTATTAATTATTTTATAAATAATAAATAAGGATTTCTATCCAATAATTAGAGACAAGTAAGGTTTCTAATTTGAATAGCCGAGTAATAAATAAACATGACTAGTTGTTTAAAATAATAACTAGAAGACATGAATTAAATTCTATTTAACTACTATCAGATAGAAATTGAATGTTGATGGAATTGGTAGAGTAATGTTAATAGTTAACAAATGTTTATCACTTAAGAGAAACATTGTTAGTAAATAATTTCTCGGTCTACAGATTAATTAAGTATCTTATGGGATTGAGAATGGTCTATTGACTTATACGCTATGTGAATTATTTATCTGCTAAATAAATAGCATAAGAGGGTGTACCGATATATGATTATGCGATGTTAATTGATGAATCGACTTTATCAAATGATAGGTCGTTCAAGGCCAATTAGTTAAAGCCAAAATTAATTGTAGCTGAGCAAACAAGCAAGTTTCTTTTAACCCTACTCAATTTACATTCGAGCAGGATGTGATGTACTATGCAAGTTCCCTTTTTCCTGAAACTATACCCAGTGAAATTTTCCTAAATCCTACTCAATTATTTTCGAGCAGGCTACTATTGTATTGTAGCATGAAATTTTATTTCCAAGAATGCTTAAGTGGTTTAATCAATTTGCAATTAATCCACATCGATATTATTGACATTCGCACTCGGTGCATTTGAATTCGTACAGTCTTGGATTCGTACATTATTAAAGTTCTGTAATTCACGAACTATTTAAGATTGAGTCTGGACCTTTGTTCGGTCACGCAAGTATATGAGAATTTATAAAAGCTATCCGAACCAATCAATGGTATGGATTCTTAGACTGAAATGAACATCCCTTTTTATTATAGGGGAGTACCCAGGTATCTAATATAAGGTACAAACAACAGAGTTAAATGTTATGCATATACATAGCGTACGCGAGGCTGATCCCCTCAAGTACTTATTCTGTAGCCAGTAACCAAAGGGTCAACCAGCTATTGACTCCTTTAGAAGTTATTGTTCAAAGTCTACTTGACTATCAATTGTTCTAAAAGCAATTATTGTCCTTGCTTCTGATATTTATGTTGTTGAATTTTTTTCTATATTCCATTCATCATGATATATCCTTTATTGTTGTATTTTAAACTTGCTGAGCAAACTAGTTGCTCATTCCTTGCTATATCATGACTTTCATTGCAGCTAAACCCGAGACATCAAGAAAGGGCAAGGGTAAAGAAAAGATAAAGTGATAGGCTTCACGTAGCTGACTTTCCTTTATGTTTAGTTAATTGCTATTAATGTAATTTGAACCCTGATTACTGCCTAGGGTATGTTTTGTGCTACGTATTAAGGTTATTGTATCTTGGGATTAGTAACACCTTTGAAATGAACAATATATGTTTATTATATTCCGTATTTAGTTATCGTATGTTGTTAGAGGTGAATGTTTGTATTGGAACGTGATGACCGAATCCGGGTAGTTGGAGACCCGAATTTGGGGGCGTCACAACATCTGTGGGGGAGCAACCTATTGGATATTCAGTCCCTCATCCCCCTATTCCTTCTACATCATAAGGGATCCAGAGGCGTATTGTGCTTGAAGGATATTTAAATCTTAACGTCACCTTACCTGATAAATGGATAGGATTTGGAAAAGGATGAATGAGGCTAGTCTCAATGAGTGCATATGAGCTTCTCAGCAGTTTCTTTGACTTGGAGATGGATCACAGTACCACTCTATACGATCCTAATCCTGACAGTGATCAAATGATATATTTTCTGCCACTCCTACCATTTCTAAAAGCTATAAGTGTGCGAGACCGAAGCTTCATCAGCTGGAGTTACACCAGATATCCTAATCTGAAGCTGGTATCTCAAAATTTTTCAAGAGTTCTCAAGTATATAACCAAGCTAATATGCTCTGAGCCCTACGATTGATGTTGATAATGCTTATCCTTCGATCATTGAGTCTCATCACTCAACTGATCTTGAAAATAAATATCACTCTCCGGTCGTAGAGTACTGAACAGTCAACACTCTCTCGATCGTAGAGTCTCAAAACTCTATGATCGATGTACATACTTCCACCTCTCCAAAACATCAAATCATACCCATCCATACAGCTTCCCCCTCTCCCATTCCAATATCCTCCATGCTAGCTACACCTCATTAGTCCCCAGTTCACTTATACTCCTCATCTTCATTCTCTTCTCCGGAAGTCGAGCCTCAACACTCTAAGTCTGATAGAGCCAAGTTCGTCTTACTTATTTCTCTAAAAGCTTCACCTGTACACTAACCACCTTCACCTTCAAAACACGCATCCACTCTGTCTATTCCCTCAGATATTTCCATCCTCCTCCAAGAACGAATTTTTTGATCTACCTCTTGCACTATTAAATTTATCTCAAGTAACTACAGAAAGCTCTGAGCCTTCTCTCGATCAAATCATGGAGCGTCTAGCAGTTATCCCTTAACTTACCAGTTGACTGAGTTGACCACTTATCTATCTCACAAAATTGAGGACAAGCTCGAGTAAAATTCGACTAAGCTACGTCACCAAATGGATGCAATCACAACCGCAATTGGTCACCTACCTGGAGATTTAGGACAAGAACTATAGAAATAACTGAGTCTATGTTCAAGGATATGTCTGGTCGTCTTCACGACCGAGATAAAATCCTTCTCAAAGCTCTTGATGAACAGAAGAAGGTTGTGCTCACCCTTCAGCAACAGAATGAGCAATCAATCAACTCTCTGTCCACTAAAGTCTTTGAGCTCAGCAATGGATTATCTATTTTTAAAAATGAGATGGAAATGTATGCTGCCAGCACAACCACTTTCGTTACTCAGCAGAATGAACATGTTGATCGTCAACGAGAAATCCGAGCTGACATTACCATGAACTCCTCTTAGATCCAAGAATTAGTTGACTCAGTCCAGCATCTCACAAGGGTGTATGATAATAAAAAGGGGAAGAAGTATAGACAAGGGAAAAATGGAAAACAGGAAGACAGGAAAAGTCAGGGAGATAGGGGAGACAGGGAGATAAGCCTTCTCAAAGGAAAGAATATTGGAAATCTCCTCAAGTTCTACCAATAGAGCAAGGCCAAGGGCAAATTGGATCGTCGATTACAGTAACGCCAACTGGGATAAGAATTCCACCTGGAGATTCGGCTTATCTGAACAGAAATCTTCTAGGAACTCGTTCTGTAGGAGAAGAAAGGACATTCTCTTCATTTACTCCTAATCTTACTCCACAAGATTCTATTGAGGAAATTAGAAGAAAAGATGCTGAGGAAAGAGAAGCTTACAAACGTAGAGTGGAATTTGAAAAGAAATGACTTGCTTTGGAAAAGCCAAGAAAAAGAAGGAAATAGTAAGCGCATTTGTATTTCCGTTCTCTCTACTAAAATTTATTTGATGTAAAACTGATGAACTTTGTAGAATCCTTTAATCATCAATAAATTCATTCTTTTGATCTGACAAGTATAGTGACTTACTGTATTTTAAGTCATATTCATATTTCAAACAAATACATTATAGAATTGATATATGTTATGAAACTGCTGGTTTTGTCATCATTAAATAGGGGGAGATTGTTGGAGTCTACATGATTAATATGATTTAATTTAATGATGAAAGCTCTTAATGTATATTTGTACCAGTAAGTTTTGTAAAGTCCTTAATAATGATTCAATGTACAAGGACTTAAAGTTGAAAGATCAAACTTGTTAGGTTGATCTCATTGAATTGATCTGATGTATAGTTAATGGGCTTAAGTCGTATGTAAAGTTAGTCTGTCGAAGTTGTAAAGAAAAGATGTCAGATCACAGACTTAACTCTCAGCTCGTAAAGCATCAGACAAATCGCAGAGCTATTGCATCTATTGTAAAGTAAACAGAATCACAAAGCAAAGCTCTCTTAGTAAAGACTGAACATAGAGTGCTTCAGAATCGCAAAGTAAATGTCAAATGGTAAAGCAACTCAAAGTTCGTTCAGCAGAAGAAAAAATCGTAGAATCAGCTCTGAAATCATAAGGCCGATCCTCGTAGAGCTAAAAATAAAGGACATTCGTAGAGCACAAATATCATCATAAAGCTCTCTTATAAACGTAGAGCAAACACTACGAGCTCCCATGTTCGTAGAGTTGAATCAAGTCTGACAAGAAAACTGACATGGGAGCATTGTGGATTGAAGGTCCCAATGCAACTACCAAACATCTTTGGCTGAAATCGAAGATCAGAAGATATATCTAATAGTTATTTGCTGAAAGTGACGTGTCAAGGTGGTAGGTGAAATTGCAGACTGATGTGACAGGCTAAACAAAAGAAAGTTGACACCTAAACTCAAAATGTCAACATCAAGATCCCAGAATATCCAAAGCATTAAATGCTCCAATAGGAACCTAGCAATGGGAAGAAATTCAGGCAGATTATAAAAGGCAACAGAGATTCAAAACTAAATTAACGAACAACAATCAAGAAAAGCATAAACTCTACCAAGCAAAGAAGAACATACTCTATGATTTGAACTTCTAGTTCAAGATGCTAAGAACTTGAGAAGAGAAGCTTAACGCCAACTTAGCATCACATTTCAATAACATTTATACAATTGTTTGTTCTGGTTTTAGGCAACACAGAGATTCCAAGTCTACTGGGCTTGAAGAGTACTTAGTGTACTTAGTTGTTCCAAGTCTGCGGGCCTTATAGAGGGCAAAAGTATTCTTGTCTAAGTGACTAAATATCCAACCCTGCTGGGCTTGAAGAGGGCAAAATGTCCTGATCAGAGTGATCAAAAACTTAGTGAAATTCCTACTTGTTGAAGTTGAAGACTGGAGTAGGAGTTGTTCAGTCTCCGAACAACTTAAAAATCTCTCTGTGTCATTTACTTTCTTGTCTTACTTTCTATTTGCATTATTATTTATGATTGAGATTCTAAACTAAACTAAGAACTGAGATTTATAAACTATCATTAAGGGGATAATCTTTTAAATCATATATTCCACTGTGCTAAATCAATCTGATTAACAACTATCGGGTAATACCCTAATCAAGTATTTTTTTTAAAAGGATCTATTCAACTCCCCTTCTAGATCTTTAAGTGCATCTGAGAAATAACAATATGGTTCATCCTCGTTTTTGATAAAATCAAACTCTATGATTGTCCTATCAAAACGGATGTTCCATCTTCGAGAAGCTTGCTTCAATCTATAAATGGATCGGTGTAGTTTACATACACGATTTGCTCCATCCAATGAAACAAATACCTCTGGTTGTATGATATATACATTCACCTCAAGTCTCCCATTGAGAAAGGTTGTCTTCACGTCCATTTGTCAGATCTCGTAATCATAGTAAGCTGTTATCGCAAGCAAAATCCAAATGGACTTGAGCATTACTACCGGTGAGAAAGTTTCATCATAGTCAACGTTTTGTCTTTGTTTGAAACCTTTTGCCACCAGTCTGGCCTTGTAGGTATCCACCTTGCCATGTGCTCCAGTCTTTCTCTTAAAGACCCATTTATACCCTATAGATTTTATGCCTTTTGGAGGGTCAACCAAAGTCCACATTTGGTTTTCATACATGGATTCCATTTCGGATTTTATGGTCATTTGCCATTTTTCTGAGTCTCTACTACTCATAGCCTCATTGTAAGTGACTGGATCATTATTCCCTATAATGCGTACCTTATCATTATCCTCTATGATGAATCCATACCTCTTAGGTATCTTCGGTACTTTTCCAGATTTACGATTCGGTTATGGTATAATAGGTCTATTTACAAGTTCCTCAGTTTGACTTATAGTGCTTTGTTGTTCTTGAACTTCTTCAAGATCTATTTTCCTCCCACAAGCCCCTTCAAGGATAAACTCCTTTTCCAAGAAGGCAGCGTGCTTCACAATAAATATATTTTGCTCAATAGGATTGTAGAAATAATGTCCTAAACTTTCTTTAGGATATCCCACAAATCTGCACTTGTCAGATTTTGTCCCTAACTTATCATCTTGAAACTTTTTCACATAAGTTGGACAACCCCAAATCTTAACATGCTTAAAACTCGGTTTCCTCCCTGTCCATAACTCATATGGAGTCTTGAGAATGGATTTTGAGGGTACTTTATTTAGTAGATATATAATTATTTCTAGGGTATAACCCCAGAAGGATACTGTAAAATCGGTAAAACTCATTATGGACCACACCATGTCCAACAAGGTACAATTTCTCCTTTCAGATACACCGTTTAACTGTGGCGTACCAGGAGGCGTCCATTACGAGAGAATACCATTATCTATGAGATGATCTAGAAACTCATTACTCAAGTATTCCTCTTCTCGATCCGATCAAAAAATCTTAATACTCTTGTCAGTTTGTTTCTCTATTTCACTTTTGAATTTTTTAAACCTTTCAAATGATTCGGACTTGTATTTCATCAAATACATATATCCAAATCTCAAATAATCACAATGAGAATAATGAAATACGAATGCCATCCTCTAGCATGTGTTGTCATAGGTCTACACACATCTGTGTATACCAACTCTAACAACCCTGTAACTCTCTCTCCATATCCAATAAATGGAGATTTAATCATCTTTCCCATGAGCCACAAGTTGGATATGATTCATAATCAAATGGCTCTAAAATCCCATCTTTATGCAACTTGTTTACTCTTATTTCATTAATATGACCGAGTCTACAATGTCACATAAAGATATAATTCACATCATCTCTTTTCCTATTAGTTTATTCAATTTGTAAAATATCTTTATGTAAGTTAAGTATGTAAAGTCCATCAATTAATCTACCAGTTCCAAACAAAACATTATCATTATAAATAGAACAACTATTGTTCTTAATTATAATATCAAAACCTTCCTTGTCCGACAACGAAATAGACATAATATTTCTAATAAGAACTGGAACATAGTAAGAATTTACTAAATTAATAGATTTGCCTATAGGCAACACTAAACTATAAGTCCCTACGACTAATGCAGCAACATTTGCTCCATTCCCCACACGCAGGGTTACTTCTCCTTTATTTAGCCTCTTATATCTGCTGAGTCCCTGCAAAGAATTGCATATGTGAGAACCACAATCGGTATCCAATACTCAAGTAGAACTTTGACTTACAGAAAGATTTATTTCAATCATGAAAAAACATGTATCTATAGTCGAAGCTTTACCAAGCTTCTATTACTTAGTCTCTGCAAGATACTCATTGCAGTTTTTTTTTCTAGTGTCTAGGCTTATTGTAGTAGAAGCAAACTCATTTGTTATCCACATCAATTTTCTTTTTGTCCTTTATCTTTGTCGTACCTTTTGCTTTCTTTGAATTTTTCTTCTTTTCAGAAGATCATTTGGTCCTCTTCCTTTTCTTGGAAGACTCATTTACCAGTAAGACTTGGTCTTTCTTTATTGGAAGGTGACTCTCCATAATTTTCAATATGTTAAGCAACTCAGGCAGGCTAATATCAAGTTTGTTCATGTAAAAATTCATAACAAATTGCGAGAAAGAGTCCGGGAGTGATTGCAAGATCAAATCTCAACTCAACTCTCCATCCATGACAAAACTCAGTTGTCCTAATTGTTCAATCAAATTGATAATTTTGAGGACATGTGTCTATACTGTAGTGTCATTGGTCATTCTAGATCTGAAGAGCTCCTTAGATATCTCATTTATAGCCACTACTCACTATATGGGATCTTATGGCTTAATCTCTGATTGCGCGGGATTCATCTTTGTTTGGTACCCTCGGGCCCTAAACCCCAGGGGTTGGAAGCGCCTTTGCCAGACTTTCCAATTGAACACGCTGCGGGCAATCATAGTTTCCTGCTATTGCGACCGGTGCTCGTTTGCGCGCGCGTGTTGTGTTATGACATGAAGGGGTCGTGGAAGAGTTGGGTTCGAAATAAACATTTCTTTAAGCTTATCCTGTAGCCTATACATCGTTTGAAAGCTGCACAAATCTTGAAGGTACAACAAAATGGTGGGTGCATCCATTTTTTCATGTTGACGTTATAACTCGTTACTCATGGAAGCCAACATGATGCATTGAGCCACTTCGGCATCATCTTGCCACTTTCTAGAAGTAGCAATCTCTTCCTCAAAGGCATTTTCTGTAACTGTTGTAGGCACTGGCAAATTAAGGACATAAGATAACTTTTCAGCCGTGAGAACAATTTTCAAATTCTATTAGGTTCGGTTAACTAATTAACATCCAATATGTTCCGCAGTGATAGTGAATTAGACATTGTAAAATTCTGTAAATGAAATTTATAATTTAACAACATTAGGATGCATTTATTTTATTAATCACCAGATTAATTTAGGTTTTTATTAAAATGGTGTCTCCCACTATTTTCTTCAAACTATATGACCCTCTATATATAGTTCGACAAATTTAATGAAAAGTCTGCTAAAGGTTTTTACTAAAATGGTGTCTCCCACTATTTTCAAACTATATAACCTTCCATATACAGTTCGACAGTTTTAACTAAAAGTCTACTAGTGAGAAATGATCTTATTGCCATAAATATATAGCCTTGTGTGTGCACAACAAACTATAGTTTTATTCAATAGGTAGACTGTGACGCCCCCAAATCAATGTACTAGTTATAGTGGACTGGTGCTCACTATTCAACCTAAACTTCTTCTGAGTATATAAAGTTTAGACTCACACTATTAACAACCAGGCAGTTCTCAGGAAAGAAGGGGCCTTCCGTATAAACGACGCGCAATCAAATAACCCCTTTCCTTGACAGAACATTCTAGATATTATCAATAATGTTAAATCTAAATTAAGAATACATACATTTAACTAAACATAACTTAGATAGTTTGTTACAAACATCTCCGTCTAGTCCCAAGGTTCTTATAACCTTTACAAATACACACATATATAAAATCCTTTAAATTCATTACAAATATTATACATATTTAATTATTATATAAATAGCATTTATCCATCCATCTTTCCTTTTCCTTTATCCTTTCCCGATCCTTTAGCCTTCTCAAGTTTAGCTGTAAGTGTTTATTTTAAGCAAGAATGAGCACAAATTACCAATAAAGTAATATGAGAGTTTAACATCGAACATCAAGAAAAGGGATCATCTATATCCGAGCTTCAACAATTGGAATAAACTTGAGAAGTATTTGAATAACAAGAAATAATGAGATTTCAAGTTGTTACCATCATACTAAGCGGTAATAAATACCTTGAACAAATAAAACCATCAGGAAAAATATCAACCACAAAGACCGACAAACATCCTCCGCGGGTACTTTAGGGGATCAACCTATCGTATCATATATTGTGCACATATATAAATTTTTAACGCCTAAGCGTAAATGGGACTATATGCCCGACATCTGTTATCCCTTTTCCAAGGTTGTTCATCTCAGTTTTATACTACGAGTCCGCACCAAAGCAATTTGGATTAGTTTGACTTTAAATAGCATCTATGATTTGAACGAATTCAATAATATATCATCGTACATCAATATTATCTAGCCGGAACAATTGGCTTCGACGCATCTATTCAACAGTTCATGAATATTAAGAACTTTAATAACATAAGAAATTCGATAACGAAACAATGCTTTTAATGTACATAAGTACCATCAATGAATAATTTATAATTCAACAATAAAGAAGACTTGCACAATATGTAAACTTGTGTAAGTTATAACATCATCATCATAATAACTTGTACGGAATAATAATTGCACAAGTTAGGAAACTTACATTCAATATAGAAATCGAATGAAGTTAGGATACTTGCCTGATATGTCGTCTAAATATAACGTTATTAATTTGTCCTTTAAAAGACCTACACATATCATTAATGTCATCACACCAATTAGTTATATACGTCATATGCCGTCATATTTTAGCCGATGAAACTTTACTCGAATTAATTGTTTTACCTTTACATAAATCAATTATCTTTATTAAACGTAGTTAGCCATTTTATTATTTTTCTTCCTTCTGGCCACACATACTTAGAAATATTCCCTATGTAAAAATAATTTTATTATAATATTTCAGCTTTATTAAGTATTTTTAAAAGGTGCCATTTCGGTTCAAAACTTAGCAATTTTGCTATAACGAACTTAATCCCAAAAAATTCCCAAATTTGGTAAATATCTTAATCATATTAAAATATACTTTTAGTTAAAATTTCATAACCATCTGAGTTATAGAACTAGAGTTATAGCAGTTTTCGTCAAGAAAACCCTAATATTAAATTGGTCATATCTCACTCATCCGAAGTCGGATTACGTTCATCTTTGGACAGGAGATTTGTTATACCATATAGTTTCATTACCCAAAAGGGCTTAAATTTTCTCACTAGTTAAGTGGACAAAACCGTCCACGAAAAAAAATGGGCAGCAAGCTTTTACCGATTTTTTAGTTTTGCCTGTTTTAGTAGAAATTCCATCATAAATAACTTACAAGGTATTTTTTGAAAATTCCAGTTGGAGGGGTTAGGGAACTCATATATCTATCACCACAAGTTAACCACACTCAAAAATTCGAAATATAATGAGAGTAATGGTTGTTCAAATTTCAGTTTCTGTTTTTTGGAAAAACAGATTTTATCTTCTTTATTGCAACTTTGGTTCTTCAACTATTTTTTATCGTCTAAGTTATTTAACATCAATATCTAACATATTTAGATATATATGAGTATGATACATGTTTATATATATATCTCCAAGACCTTTACAAAAAAATTGAATATAGGAAGGTTTTAGGTATTACCTTCACTTAGTTTGTAGAACTTCCTCCTCTTGCTCCTAAGCTTTCCCCCAAGCTCTCAAACTCTCTCTCTCTCTCTTCTCTCTAACTTAGTTTTCTAAAAATGAAGTAATGTAATACAAGTATTCTTGGTGTTGGCTATTTATAGACCCAAATGGAAGAATTGCAAGTAACTTCTCCTTTCTTGGTTTTCATTTATGGTCCACTCCTTCATCTTTTCATCTTCTCTCATTTGTCCTAACTATTTACCCTAATGATCCACTCAATTAAGCTAGGATTTAGGGTAGTCAAACTAGGGAACCATGATCCCCATTTCCCTCCTTTTCTTCTTCTATGTTTCCCTCTTTGTTCCCCACTATGTCTCCTATCATCTCTTTTTCTTTTCTCTTTTTTTAACTCATTTATTATATCATTAATGCATCACCACTTCTAGAAGTTGTATCAAGGACTTGGGCTTGGCTTTTTGAGCTCCTTGCAAGATTTATTAGGGCTTGTATTGGACTCATGTTTGGGCTATTTTAATTCTTTCTTGGACTTTCCCAATTAACATTTAACTTGGGCTTATCAACTAGGTTTAATTCCTTAACTATTTTGCCCCATTAATAACTTACTTGCATAATTAATTTGGGCTCTCTTATATTTCCATACAAGGCTAGTAACCAAGCTTTGTTAGTTAATAACCTAAGCTTTAATTCTCTTAACATTTAATCAACTTGATTAAATTATTTCTTTTTTTATATATTATTTTTATTCCTTAGTTAGTTCAAACTAATTAAATTAATTAGTCTTGTCTAACTATTAACTTACATCTCTAATCACTTAAATAAATATATTACACACATATATTTATTCATTTATAATATTTGCATAAAAAAAATCAAACAAGCTTCATTTCATTAATAACTATACATAACCTTATTTACAATGCTACATGATTTTCTCGGTTATTACATAGACAACTTTTGTCAATTACATCTCCATGTAACTCTTTTTCTTTTGCCTCTTAGATTATAATGGTCAAATGTGTGCACATCCAAACCAATATAATCTAAGTTAAGTTAGGCGTAACATTCTCATATAAGTGAAGAGAAAAATATAGTTCTTGTGTGTGCACAACAAAACGACATTGTTCAATTCCTTATAAACATCCAATGTAATAAAGTAACATCTCGAATATTTAATACAAGCCTTGTGTGTGCACAACAAACTCATATAAAATACTTGATATTCTATTGTTTCACCATGCTAGAAGGCTACGTTTGACATTCCTAATGTCATTTAAACGTAATCAATTTAATATTTTTCTTTGAGGGTTCTTGTTATTAATAGTCTCATCTTGTTTGGTGCGGATGTAAATATACATATAAATACGTGTCATATTATGTATACATCACCATGTATAATAATATATTAATATATAATTAACATGCACATATAGAATACTATATTTTATTTGGGATGATTATGGATTTAGTTCTAATTTGGTTTACTAGAGCCACTATGAACCAAAAGGTCAAACCTAGGGTGCAAGAATAAATATGAATATAACTATTACATTTATCCCAGACTCCTTTATAAATGGGTCTTCAGTGCTCTGCTCCTCGGCTCCAATTTGTTAAGTAATTCATTAAATTACATTCTATTTTAATAAAAACAGAAACCTTCAGTCAAGGGAAGTACATAGGAGGGGATAGAATTTACATCAGAAAATTAGATAGGCGAGGTACACATACCCCATTTAGGAAAACCTCATTCATTCAAGCATCCATCAAAATTTAAATTCAAGCTCATTGGTCAGTGGTCCATAATCATCTCATTTATTATCATGCATATTGTATCAATAAAATATTCATCTCATGAATTAAAACATTTCATATATAAATTGATATCATTTAATTGGGTAATAAAAGTTTGCATAAAATCTAATTTCAAATCAAAATAAACACCTTTATTTTTAATTTAGAATTTTTTAAAATTAAGAAAACCTGGAAAACAGAAGCCCGAGCGCAGTTACGCCCAGGCCTAGCGCAGCTGCACTGAAGCCCTAGCTTTGTTGCACTGCTTTCAAGTACTGTTGCGCTGTTAGGCAGCACTACAGCGCTGCTGCATTGTGGCGCCTGTCAGATCGCATTTTTGGTTTTCAAATCACGATTTTTGCTATTTTTCTCTAAAAACATGATTTTATACCAACAATTATGCCCAATTAAATTGTTCTAAACACATATCAATATATAGATATCGAATAAAAATAATTAATAATTCGCATAAAGATGACTCTGATACCACTATTGTTTTGCAGAAACAAGACATACATATACAATCAACATATACATAACAGTGAAAGCATGACATAAATCGAATTTAAAATTTTTTCACAATCCCATGAATCACCTTATACGATATTATTAATCGAGGAAGGAGAAATGATATATATTATGAAGATGATGCAACTCATTGACCAAATCTTTAAGTTCCAATCCTTAGATCATCTGCACTCTTTCCAATCCTCGAATCAAACGCAGGCTACTCACTGTTTGCAGCGCTCTAAAGGTGATCCACTAGAGTATATTGATTGAAGAAGTAATATTTTAGGTTTCTCCAAACCTTGGGTGGCTAGCCCAAATTTTCTCTCTCTCTCTTAACTCTTTAGGTTGCAAAGAATATGTTGCGTAGTATCTCTATACTCACAATTATGTCAACCTTAATCTATCATAAGGCTTCTCTTTATATAGACGTCTCCCCTTCCTAAACTCTTTAGGATTTAGGGTTATTAATTTTAATTCTCAAACTATTTAAGAATTAAATTTATTTATAATAATAATAATAATAATAATAATAATACTCAGACTCCTCTTATTAATTGATAATTAGTATTTCTCCAAATACTTAATTATAAATATTAGTATTCTCCAAATACTAAATTATTATTATTAATCCAATTAATTCTAAAATAATATTTCTCTTTTATGGTGTGGCCCTTTAGGTTCAATATTATACCGGTAGTAAAATAAATAAATTAGAACCTTTCTAATATTATTTATAATGAATTAAACTCCTTTAATTCAAATATAAATAAATAATATTTACTCTACATCATGAGGGACACTTCTCAGCATATCATGACTATCCGGATAATATGAAATCAACATTTAATCACAAAGAACCTATTTCGTGAATAGTTATCGCACAATTCAATTTTTCTACCATACAATGTCTCGATCAAACATAAAACATGGATGTACTAACTAGTCTTATTTATTTGATGATATGCATTCGATTCTAAAATACACAACTCCAGTTAATATAAATTAGAAACTCTTTCTAACTTACATTCACCTTAGTCAAAAATTTTTGAGTTGTCATTTATCGAATTGTATACGACATTCTTTCTCTTTACTAGAACTGGTAAATCGTTCGTTGAACATTCACCTACCTTCATGTACACTTTATTATACCCGAACATACCCTTTGATATACCCAAAGAGTCTTACGGAATATGACGAAGTATAATTCAGAATACACAAGGTACTATGATGATCTCAAGTCCAAGGATCACTTGTATAACTATTACTATAGGAACTCGTATTGTCAGGCAAGTAAAACTCTATTAGGTGTTACTTAAACGAGTCACGTTCAGTGAACTAATTCTCCAATAAATACCTACATACTTGCTTTAGTGTCTTCACACAAATGATTATGAGATCAATCATCCTCTTCAACAGAGTAAACATAGTATGTACTAATCTATCCAGATTCAGTAACACCACGTTAGTGATTCAACGATTAGGAACGTTTTAGTTTTGAACTATCTAGAATTTAGATCTCATTAGCATGAACTCTTCATGATTCTGAAAGTATTGCTTCACAATTATGGATTTATCACATTTATTAATTCAACTAATTAACATGGATAAAGAATGTCTTTAATTAAACAAATTCTTTAATTAATAAATGAACAAGATTACAAAGTAAATGTTTATCATATCCAATGTGATTGGCTTAAGAGCATACTACTTTTATTAATTAGCCTTAAACTCTATATAAAAGCTAATATAGAAACTTCAATAAAATTAAAATAAGAGTTAAATGCACTTTGTATTATATCATATACTTCAAAACGTGACACTTTGCATCTTACACTTTTAGCGAACGACACAAAACACCCTCTGGCCCAAAATTCGTCACTAAAAGTGATAGAGTTAGTGTTTAAAAGTTATGGATTTTGTACTTTTGGTGACAGATTTTGGGCCGGAGGGTATTAAGTGTCGATTCCTGAAAGTGCAGGATGCAAAGTGTCACGTTTTGAAAGTATAGAATGCAATTTACAAAATGGGATAAACTATGGGGATACAAAGTGCATTTAACTATATAAATAATTGTTAAATGTTTATATTAATATATAAACAAATAAATAATTAGTTTAAAGATGAATACTATCATTTATATTATATACATAGATGAACTATTATTGTACATTTCTAAATTTAACTAATTTATCATTAATACTCACTCCGTTCCTAAAAGAATGACTAAAGATACAAAATATTTTTGTCTCCAAAAGAATGTGATAAAGTACATAAAGTGGAAGGTAACTAAGTCATTTAGTGAGGTCTATTAGTAAAAAAAATAAAAGTACTCATCACTTTATATAATCTTGTGGAGCCATAAAGATAAATTTAAAACTTTTTTACTCTTTTTCTTTTACTTTTACTTTTTTTAATATGTGCGCAAATTATACTTTGTTCATCTTTTTAGATACGGAGAAAGTAATTAGTTATACACTATTAATTAAATAATATATTTTAGAAGAAAATAATTTTTTATAAAAATCATTCTACACAATATTAATCTATGCTTTCTATAATTATTAATATATTAGTATAGTGTAACACAAAAAAGTATAAACGATACTGTAACTTTACTAAAAAACTGTACTTAAAGTTAAAATTATAATGTCATATTGCACATAATCTAAATTTTAGTACCAAATACCTTAAAGTTATATTATATAGACTTGATATAGGTATCGACTGTTGATAGTGTCTAGGTGCATGGCAGACTTATTCCTAAAATAATTGGACATGGCGTAAAAGATCTGAATAGAAAATACATGTGCATAAATATGTCAAGTAATATTGTTTAAAGTTCATGTTACGTGAGATTTAGCAAAAGAACATCAAACATTTGGTGTTGATGTGAATAAAAAAGATAACTAGTAGGGTATAATTAAGTAATAAGCGAGCTTGTGGCTTCAATTTCAAAATAAAATAAAGTTTATGGAATAAAATATCTCAACTCTAAAATTTAGAAATGATTCTTCAACTCTAAAATTTAGGAATATAATCTAAAATTTAGGAGAAAAAAAGTACTTTTTCATCTTTAATTTAATTTTAAAATATTTTCATTTACATTTTTACAATCATAGGTATCTACTTGCTATATCTTATTCTAATATTTTTTTAAACATAGTTAGTGTTATTTGAAATTTATATTCTTGATACTAATAATATTTAATTAATGTAATAATTGTTTTTATTAAATTATATAATTTTATAAGTATAACTATATGAGTTTAAATATGATTTTAATATTACATAAATAGATGAATATATAAATATATATATATATATATATAAACAAATACATTATTAATTTAAATATGAATATTATCATTTATATCATATAAATAGATGAACTATTATTGTAAATTTTTAAATTTATTAAAATTTTCATTAATAATTAGTTATACATTATTAGTTAAATAATATATTTTAGAAGAAAATTAATTTTTTTGTAAAAATAACATACACAATATTAGTCTATTATTATTATAATTAATTAATATATTAGTATAGCATAGTAAAAAATTTATAAAAATTACAATAATTTTCAGATAAAAGCTTGTGCATTGCAGGGATCCTGAACTATACAAATTACACTTTTATCTAACTCAACAACTCGTGTTTCGCACCGCGAGATTATGAGCTAATCTATATATATATATATAATAAATAGAACAAAATGGTATTTCAATCCTAAAATTTAAAAATTGTAAGACCCTGACTTTTATGAAATTATTAACATAATATATTCAAACGCATCATTTTATTTTTAAATTTTTTTTATAAAATAATATAGCTGGATCAAAGGAAAAGAAGTAAAAAAGCAGAAAAAAGTCAATGTGAGAAAGCAAAAAAGGTAACGAGGCGACTGGAGGGGGGAGAAAGGATAAAGGGGGTGGCAAGCAAGTGCATCTGATACCGCCCTTCATCTTGACACTAAATCTTGATCCTAGAAGGAGAAGGCGTCCGACTAGTTCTTGCGGAGATTCCCTGAAAATTTCTTTTAAGAATACGTTCGTATTTGATTAGAATTTCTCTTAGATTGAGGAGCTATTAAAATTTATGGAGAAGGGGGCTATGAAGGAGGCGGCAGAGAGCGGTAAAATGTAAGAAGAATGTTGGGATTTATTTTTCATATGCTTCCAAAACTTTCCCCACATTCCTCACCAAACATTTCCTTAATTGGTTATTTATTTTGAGTGGGACAAGGAGCATATGGCTAATTGATTTGGCCAAATAAGGCAAAATAATCAGCCTTTTCATTTCATACTTCTGCATTTTCCTAAAATTTTCAGAGCAAGAGGGAGAGTTGAAAATTAAAGAAGAAGAGAAGAAAAAAGAAAGAAGAAAATGAAGAAACTATTTAAAAGTATATATATCTAAATTTTGATTAATACTTTGATTTTCGTATATGATTATTAAGTTTTATGAAATTTATGGAAAGATGACATATTATGCTTATTGGTGATAGATTAAACTTGTATAATCAAGAAATCAAATGAAGAGCAAAATCTGTATTTTTAGAAAAATTAGTTTACTACTTGATCTTGTAAAATCTATATATTGTGATATATAAGGAATTAAAATGAGATCTTTATGTCTAAAAATAATTCTATAAGTCAGCTACATACAGAATTAAGAATCACTCAAAAATTCTTAGTACATGATTTATAGTGATTTTTCGAGTCAGACTGGTTCATAGAAAAACACCACTGCCAGAACCTGAAAAAAATTAGTTCTCTTAATCTCTATTACATGCATTATATTTCTTAATCCGACCGTTGGAACATTATAATTTTTGGATATGTTATACATATATAATTGAGAATATGTTTATCAATTGTGAACCGTTAAATATTTACGTGTGATTTGTTATGATTTTTCTAGCGAGACAGGGTAAAGCTAAAACGCAGAAATTGATAGTTTTTCCTACTATTTTTGCAAAATTAATATAAAATCGTGTGTTTTTAATTTGAAGATGGTATAATAATCAAATTATAGATTTGGAAGTTATGAAGATGTAGAAAAATGAATGAAGTTAAAATTGATTACAGATTTTGTTTTATGAATGATTTAGTCAAGCTGGCCAGATTTTTGTAATTATCTGACCTTGTATGACAAAGTAAAATTCTGTTCTGATTGGAGAAGGGGCTGGAGTCATGGCCTAAATGAGGTTAAAGTAAACTGTATAAACTTTAATTTGACTCAAGAATGAACAAAAACGGATAAGTAACGAAGGAGTTGTGATAAAAACAAAACAATATTTTGTTAAAGTAGAATTATGAAAACGAGTTTTATAACTCGGTTTAATTTTCTAATAATTTTCAATCTAAATAGTAAGGTTTTAAATTGTTATAATAATAAAGTCAATGATGATATATGCAAATTAAAAAAGTATGTCAGGAAATATTCGTTGTGTCGGCGAATATTCGTTCTATCGAGAAATATTCGGTAAAGTACGACGGCAATTGCATACCTTCCGACTAAAGGGATATGCTAATAATATAAATGTTTATATATTTATTTTGTTGCATTTTATCATTGCTTGAGATGGTGGCTTAATGGTGGGAAGCCAGACATAAGTTCCCATAAACGTGAGTTCGAGTCCTGGTAAGTTCCTCTATGCTCAAATGGTCTCACGCCCTGAATTTATTCGAGAGTAAGCTAAGTTGTGCCGATGAAGACACCACTGAGGCCTCCAAAATTTATTTTTGTTCTCATGCAATTATAACATGCACAATATTTTATCAATAATTGTCATGGTATAGTAACTCATATTATTTGATATGATATAATTAGACCAGTTGGTAGTATTGTGAGTTTATAATAATAATTGTGAATAATTGTTGAAAGATTGAAAAGGTGTAAATAATTGATGAATAAAATGTGTTGATTAAAGATAAGTATGATAAGTAAATGTTCGTTCAATTATTTTTTTTACAAAAATAAGTTTGGTAGGACTTGCCGACACTCTACTTTTTCTTAAAGTAAAATTGTGAAAACGAGTTTTATAACTCGGTTTAATTTTCTAATAATTTTCATTATAAATAGTAAGGTGTTAAATTGTTATAATAATAAAGTCAATGATGATATATTCAAATTAAAAAAGTATGTCAGGAAATATTCGTTGTGTCGGCGAATATTCGTTCTATTAGGAAATATTCGGTAAAGTACGACGACGATTACATACCTTCCGACTAAAGGGATATGCTAATAATATAAATGTTTATATATTTATTTTGTTGCATTTTATCATTGCTTGAGATGGTGGCTTAATGGTGGGAAGCCAGACATAAGTTCCCATAAACGTGAGTTCGAGTGCTGGTAAGTTCTTCTATGCTCAAATGGTCTCACGCCCTGGATTTATTCGGGAGTAAGCTAAGTTGTGCCGATGAAGATACCACTAAGGCCTCCAAAATTTATTTTTGTTCTCATGCAATTATAACATGCACAATATTTTATCAATAATTGTCATGGTATAGTAACTCATATTATTTGATATGATATAATTAGACCAATTGGTAGTATTGTGAGTTTATAATAATAATTGTGAATAATTGTTGAAAGATTGAAAAGGTGAAAATAATTGATGAATAAAATGTGTTGATTAAAGATAAGTATGATAAGTAAATATTCGTTCAATTATTGTTTTTACAAAAATAAGTTTGGCAGGACTTGCCGACACTCTACTTTTTCTAAAGTAGTCTGGACCACATTTTATTAAAACCGTGAACAAGTTAGCTTAATTTCGTCTCTGAGACCATAAATTCTACTACCAGTATTTTTATATTGCTCATTTGGTTAATTTGTCAAAGCATGTGTCCCAGTTATCTCTTAAATTTTCAGTATAAATAGATTGCTCAGTTATTAATGAAAAACACACCATCACTACACCAAAAATATAAAATTCTTCTACTACAATATTGTGAGTATAATATTGTGAGTATTTCTTTTGAGTGTAAGGTTACTCCAAGTGTTGATAAAGAGTACAAGTATTGTTCAGGTTGATCAATTTCATAGAAAGTTGTATCTAGTCACGTGATAAGGTAAAGGATGTCATTTTCTTTCACACTCATAAGGGATATCACTTTCTTTCATACTCGTAGCTCTAAACTTACTATGGTAAGTATTACTTCTATAATTCTTGAAATGATTGAAAATTTCCTTGAGGTTTGCGCTTCATCTAGTATCATTTCACTTGAACTTTTTATTTACCTTAACCTTCTTATTGGATTTTAATCGTTATCCTTGAAATATGAATCTTGAATATCATTCTTGAATTTGACTCCACAATTTGGTTATTGTATTGACAGTTTGGACATTATTGGACTCTGGGTAAAATTAAATTGTAAATCTCTAATATTTATTCTTTATATTATTATTATGATTATTTTTTCCATTCATTATATCCTTGTTATAATCATTATGGTGAATTTTCTCTTTGGCCTGAGTGCAAAGAGAGGTGTTTGGTGTGTTGTCGCAGGCAACCAAAAATAAAACCTTACTGCGAAAAATTAAAGTGACCAAACAATTATGGATTTGATATCTAATTTAGCAGTAGATTTCTACGAATAATAAACTAGCGTGCACTCTATTAATTAAACATATCAATCATAAAATTCAAGCACAGAAGAATAATCAATACTCAAATTAATAATTGAACAATTAAAATCAATTAGATCTCACAGTGTAATAATCTGAGGCTTCCGTCTCCTTAATCCAAGAATAAGAATTTAGTTACACATGACCTTGAAAACACCAAAGAATTATAGAGAGGAAAGTTTGTGGACAAGTCCCTAAACTCTCTTGGTAATCCTCTATTTCTAGGCATAAGGCATTAATTCTTTTCCCTGTAGGTTTCAACTTCCTAGTGGCAATCGACTTCCTTCAAAAAGATCTTCTAGACAGATTTTCCTTTCATTCATTGGATTTGACTTGCTCACCAAGATTGTTCCACTTCCTTCCTTATCCTTGTAGGATTCTTCTTGTTTCCTTCCTTCCGTGAATAAAAGCATTAAATATTGCTTGATCACCAAGATATTGACTTTAAAATATTAAATCCTACAAAATAAAATAAAATATATTAATTAAATAAACTAATATAATTAAAAAGAAAAAACATTTAATTGCACCTTAAATAAAAATATAAGAATAATGAGTGTATTTAGGCACAAAATAAATACAAAAGATTAAACATTAAGGGATAAAAATATAACATATTTAATTCTCATCAAATTCCCCCACACTTATCTTTTGCTTGTCCTCGAGAAAACTAAAAAATAAATTATAATACAAAAATTCAACTAACAAACTTGACAAACTTGAGCCACAAATTAATATGAACTTTAACATTGACCTCAAATATTCAAAACAATAACTCTTGAGAAATTTCAAAATAATGTATCATCTAAAATTCGAGCTTATTTATCAATCTTACTTTCTTCTCAACCTTTCGTGCGTGTGTGAATCCACATGTATCAAACCAATCAGAACTCAAAACAATTTATGAGATCAAAACCTTAAAGGAAAAAGAGAAAATCAAGCACTTATTTTCACACTATTCTCAGTTAACACAAGTAATCAACACTAGAGGATCAAGAGGCTTTTTGTTTCTTTTTTTTTCTTTGGTAAGTGCATTTTATGCTCCATCTTACCAGCGAGTGCGTTTACGCTCCATCTCGCATGTCACATATTTATGAGTGAGTGTGTTTTACACTCCATCTCAACCCACCACATGAATTATATTATTTCTTTTTTATTCTTTTCTCTATTTTTTCTTCTTTATTTTTCTTTCAAATTCTCAAACTTTTGCCTAAATCATTTCCGCTTCTTTAAATAACACCTCATGTTAACATCAAATTATGATCAAACAGGTAATAAAGTTCCAAAATTTCTCCTTCAATTCATTCAATCAAATAAATTTCTTCCAAGTTAAAACTAGGTTAACCAAATGGACATGTGCTCAAAAATGAAGGGTCTCAAATAAAGTAATAATCAACAAATAAAACCAAATTCAGACTATCTAATGTCTATCAATCTTCCAAAGAGTTATCAAAAAAATAAATCAAAATTTTATCATTAGTCAAAAATTAAAATCCAAATCAATTTATTGCTCAAGTGACACATCCTAAAAAAAAACTATCCCATTTTCGTAGGAAACACGATTGCACTTAGCATGTGCAACAAGTCTTTAAACCCCAAGTGGACGAGTTGTGTCTCGTGAGGGTTTGCAGTGAATATACCCACAAAATTCAAAATAACCAAAACAAATAACCTAAAAATATGCTCTAAATAAAATAACAAATAATCTAAACAAAATATGACAAATAAAATAACAAATACCCTAAATCCTTCCGCCACACTTAAAACTTACATTGTCCTCAATGTAAAGTAAAAATGTAAAGAAAAGTAAATAAAATAAATGTAACTAAAAAGAAGAAAAAGGGAAAGAAAAGCAAATCTGATTTCTTGGGTTGCCTCCCAAGCAGCGCCTTTGTTTATTGTCATCGGCTCGACTCCAATCCTCTTTAACTTACGTAATTTGACATGTGTATATCAAGTGAATTGGTAATGGTCTCAATTCCAAGTTAGGAGCTTGCACAACATAAGGTAATATTTTTTGATGAGTAGCAGATAATTGAATAGAATAGATTGCATACTTATCTGAAATTTTTGACAAAGAATGCATTGCAGCTATTGCCTCCTTCAATTCTTGAGTCTGCTCAATTTCTTCTCCTTTATCTAACTCAAAACTGTTGATGATGACAACTTTCAAGCTTCCCTTTTGTATTTGATCAAAATATTTCTGCACTTTATGCACATCGATCATTGTCCTAGTTGCAGAAATTATTAGCTCATTCACCTCTACCCCTTGCTGCTCCTTCATAGGCTTTGAATTCCTGTTTGAAAAAGGTAAGGGATTAGTCTCATCCTGAACAAAAAAGTTAGTAATTACCTTAAATGGTTCTGTCTCCTCCTTGAACTGCTCCTCATCAATTTCATCAGTTGATTTGGCCACTTCCAACCGTTCACTACTCCTTATTGCTATCGCACTCACATTCTCCCCTAGATTATCAACAGTTTGAGAAGGTAATTTTTCAAAATCTTGTGCCTCCACTTGACCAACTGTGGTAGTAAGCTGACTTATCCGGTTCTCCAAATTATGTATGGAAGCCTTTGTCTCTTGTTGAAATTGTTGGGTCTCAATCATGATAGCTTTGATCATATCCTCAAGAGATGGTCCAGAAAGGAAATAAGTAACTTGTCTAGGTAAGTATTGTTGTTGAGTCAGTTGAAAACCAGACTGCTCAAGTGGAAAAACATTCTGCACCAGCTGCCAATTATCTTCATAGCTCAAGTTCGAATGATCTCTCCATCTTGAATTGTAAATGTTAGAGTAAAGATCATATCTTTTCTGAGGTTGTCCCTGAAAATTTTCCACTACATTAACTTGTTGAACAATTTCATTTTCTTGCAGTGTTGGGCACATGTCTGTATTATGACCTGACACTGAGCAAATTCCGCACACATTTGCTACTTGCATGTACCCTGCAACCATTTGTTGAATCATAGTACGTAGTTAAATTATAAAGTTGACGTTCAAGATTATATATACTTACCTCATTCACCCTATAATCCATCCCAATTTCATACTGTTGTGTCATGTTTGTAATTAAGGTCCTTGCAGCTTTTGGAGTTTTGTCAACAAAAAAAACAAACAAAGAGAAACAAAGCAAAAGAAACAGAGAATAAATAAAAACAAATAATCACTCCCCGATTATTTGGTGAAGTGATTATTTGTTTTTATTTGGTTTTGAATATTCACCGTTAGAATCAATTCACCATTCCGAATCATTCCATGTCTTTCCTTAATTTTAGTTAGATAGAAACAAGCGATCTGAATAACCCTAACTATTAAACTACTTCACACAAGCGCTAAAAGTTTAATCTAGTAGATGCTTTAAGAATTAGAAAAACCAATCAAGCTAAACAACACAAACACAAGCGGTTGCATTTAATTTAATTGAGTATTCTTCCTAAGATATAATAATCTCGTGATCTGCAGTCAATTATTAACCTTAGTTGCTTCACAAATTAGAGTGACCAAACAATTACAGATTTGATATCTAATTTAGCAGTAGATTTCTACGAATAATAAACTAGCGTGTACTCTAGTAATTAAACATATCAATCATAGAATTCAAGCACAGAAGAATAATCAATACTCAAATTAATAATTGAACAATTAAAATCAATTAGATCTCACAGTGTAATAATCTGAGGCTTCCGTCTCCTTAATCCAAGAATAAGAATTTAGTTACACATGACCTTGAAAAATACCAAAGAATTATAGAGAGAAAAATTTGTGGACAAGTCCCTAAACTCTCTTGGTAATCCTCTATTTATAGGCATAAGGCATTAATTCTTTTCCATGTAGGTTTCAACTTCCTAGTAGCAATCAACTTCCTTCAAAAAGATCTTCTAGATAGATTTTCCTTTCCTTCATTGGATTTGACTTACTCACCAAGATTGTTCCACTTCCTTCCTTATCCTTGTAGGATTCTTCTTGTTTCTTTCTTTCCGTGAATAAAAGCATTAAATATTGCTTGATCACCAAGATATTTACTTTAAAATATTAAATTCTACAAAATAAAATAAAACATATTAATTAAATAAACTAATATAATTAAAAAGGAAAAACATTTAATTGCACCTTAAATAAAAATATAAGAATAATGAGTGTATTTAGGCACAAAATAAATACAAAAGATTAAACATTAAGTGATAAAAATATAACATATTTTATTCTCATCAGTGTTGACTGGTATGATTATGACCAAAGGCTGTAGACTGGTATGATCATAACCATTGGTGTTATAGTTGAATATCTTTGGCTCGTAGTGCAAATATGGACTGTTGATTGGCATGACCATTGGTGTTACAGTTGAATATCTTTGGCTCGTAGTGTAAAGATAAACTGTTGATTTGTATGACTATGAATAGAAACTGTGTCGATAAACTCACGATCTTTGGTGTTACAGGCAAAGGCAGGTGGTGAAAGTTCGTTTTGGCTTGAGAAAATATTAATTGGTGTTACAGGGATAAAATATTGATAGTGAATTTTTCAAATGGGAGAAGATAGTAGACAATATGCTCTATTTGACTCTTCTAATGGATTGTTTGTTCTGCTGCAGTTGTTGATCTAAAACTTGTTGTCTATGATATTCTATCAGATTTATCACTGTCGAAGACTAACGATAATTTGTCTTCATTATGATATTCTTTACTGGACTATTTGTGCTCATCTTTTTGCTTCACAATTCCTTTCAGGTAATAAAAATGCACGTGGCTGGGTCTAGCCAAAAAAACAGGGGAATGGAATGATGGTCTGAGTTGGTAGCTGTAGAAATCCTCAATCTGTTGTAAAATAGTGCGATAATGATTGTATTGAGGACTTATATTTTGGGTCTGGATACGATCGCACTATATACGGTACAATATTTGTATTGAAACTCACAGTATGTATTTGTCGTATTTTGCACGACAGTTTAATAGTTGTAAATAGGAAAATTCGTATTTGAATTTTGTAATATGTATTTTTGGCGACTCAAAATGGGTTGTGTAGACCCTATTTTGGGGGCGTCACAGAAATAGTCTTCCAACTCTAAAATTTAGGAATAAAAACCTAAAATTTAGAAGAAGAAAAAAAACTATATAAAATAAAACCTTAAACCCTAATTTCTTACCTTATTTTCTCTTCTCTTTTTCCTCTCTTACATCAATTCTTTTATTCTCTCTTTTGCCTCTTCTTCTCTCGTTTCCACTCTTACTCTTTTTTATCGCTCACATATTCTTCTTTTCTTTTTAAATAATTTTCAGTTCTATATGTTTAGTTAGTTTTTTTTTCCTTATCTTCAATAAGTTATGTTTTATTTTTATTTTTGTTAAATCTTTGGAATGCGTGGTTTTCAATTTCTCCTTCCAAATGGAATACATGCAACTATGTTGTACTTAATAGAGTGGGAAGATTTACGAAAAGTTCCATGTCCACCATTTTAATACAAAATTGAAAAGTTTTCAAACAGTAACTTCGTATAGTTCTTTTACTTCTTTAATTCTCTTAATATTTAGTTATTATTTAATTTATTTTAATTCACTTTTCAATGCTATATTTTTTACTTTGCCTTCCAGAATTTTTTATATACGATAAGTAATTAAAAGGGTTTAGAGATAAGTAATTAAAAGATTTTGGATATCAAGAAGTAAGAGGAGAAAGAAGATGTAATAGTTGATTTAAAGCATTACTACTAATGTAGCCAATAAATAATACCAAGTTTGCAACTAAACTTTCTACAAGTTTTATTACATTACTTTTCAATTGGCATTATATCTTTAAGTCAATCCTTTCGTTTTTGTTTTTGTTTTTTCTTTCTTTCTTTCTCTTTTCATAATTTAATGTGCTAATTGTTCCATAACAAAATTTCTTTATATTAGGTAATCATAAAATACTACTACTTTTTAAAAGTACTACAACCTTTTAAAATCATCAAGTTATTTGTGTGATTTATTGTATAAACACTTATTTGAAAAGATTTTAATATACGTGATATCCTAAACTTTGATACTTCGAGACTCTAAGTAATGACTTTCAGTTGTTGATGTTTTGAGAGATTCTCAGTAATGACTTTGAATTGATCTTATGAACGAAAATTATTTGCTTTTTTTTCTTTTCTTTTTTACTTGAGTTTTATTTGTTATGTGAATTTGATTTTAAAATAAAAAGTCCCAACACATAAAAAATATTGCATGTCCAGAAAAAAGAAATAACAAATTATTAAAATAAAAACCTAATAAATTAAATATTCATTCACACTAAGATATGGTACCTTCTTTTGTAAATATAACTTATTATTTGAATTTTGAAAATTAATTTGAGATATTTTTTTAATTTAAAATTATAAATTAATACATTAGATATTTACTACTCCCTCCGTCCCGTCAAGACTGGGTTAGTTTGACTTTTTTAGTCAAATTGATCAATTTTATAATTGATAATTAAGCAAATTTTATTTATATTTTTGAACTTTTAAAAATTAGATGTTGCAGTAAATTAAACGAAGTTTTTTATGGTTATAATCTATTTACCTATATTCAAATAAAATGTGCTAAATTTTGATTCTGAAATTAGTTAATTTGACTTTAAAATTCAAAGGAAGTCAATCTTTGCGAGAGGGAGGGAGTAACATTTTTTTTATATAATTTACAATTGTTATGATTATATTGGATTTGGCTCTCTTCCATTACACCTTCTCTTTAATTCTATCCAATACACCAATTATTTGATTTTAATAATTTTGTTTGTAATGATTAAAATATGTTAATAGATAGTTAATGATATTAAGATCAATATTATAAAAAATTAGAATCATAAAAAAAAATTTTCACCGTTAAAATTTTAAAAGAATTTTCAATCATTAAAATTTTGATGAAAAATTCACATGTTCATCAAATGGTAAAAAAGTTTCAGATTACTTTTATTTTTGGAACAATTATACTATTCGATATAATAAATTAGTTAACCGGTGTTAATTTCAAATATACTATCCACGACTATAAAAAGTTGGTGTATTAGATTGAATTGGATGGAATGTGTAATGGAGGGTATCCAAGTCCGATTATGTTGTTTCTAAAAATAAATAAATCTATATTTCTCGCATTTAAAAAATCAATATTAATCTCGTATGTTGGACCGGAGAAAGTACATAATACAAAGTATAAGAGGACTAAATAATATACAAAATTTATTATTATCATAACAAAAATATAAATATAAAATATATGAAAAATCCCTATAAAATTAAAAATATATAAAAAAATATTTCAAATGTAATAAATTGCACGGGGCCAATGTGCTAGTATAATAAATAGTACAAAATGGTCTCTCAACCTTCAAATTTAGATGATCCTTCAAATCTAAAATTTATGATTGAAACCTAAAATTTAGGAAAAGCAACTACTTTTTCATTTTTAATTTGATTTCAAAATATTTTTATCTACATTTTTATTATCATAATTATCTACTTAAGGCCATCTGGTTCTCATACACTTTTTTTTTTAATTTAATTAATGGTCTTTAAAATTCATATTCTTGATAATTATAATATTTAATTTATATAATAATTGGTTTTATTAACTTATATAAGTATAACTATATGAGTTTAAAAAAGATTTTATTATTACATAAATAGATGAATATATGAATATATCAACAAATAAATCATTAATTTAAAGATGAATACTATCATTTATACCATATAAATAGATGAACTATTATTATAAAATTTTAAATTTATTCAATTTTTTATTAATAATTAGTTATACATTATTAGTTAAATAATATATTTTTGAAGGAAATTTTTTTTTTCTTACAAAAATATCATACAAAATATTAATGTATTATTATTATTATTCTAATTAATATATTAGTATAGCATAGCATAAAAGTTTATAAACAATATAATAATTTTGGAACAAAACTCGTGTTTCGCAGGGGATGATGAGCTAGACAAATCACACTTTTACCTAACTCAACAACCCGTGATTTACACGGGTTATTATTAAGAATCAAACAATTTTTAGTTATATCATATCACAATTTTATTATATTTTAAGCTATAAGAATAAAATTAATATATTATTAATAATATATATTTTGTGTTCATGATACTGGTTCAATAATGATTCAATTAGTTTTAAAACAATGACCCATCTATCTAATAATTTTTCGATTTGATAACCGATTTTAGTATAAAAATATTGGTAGCATAATAGATAATATACAATCTACCTTTATAACTAATAATATTTTAAGAACTTGTACCAAAGGGCTAAGTTTACCCAAAATATGAAAAGGTCAAGGAATGAAATAACCTGTACACTCGTTGAAGAACAGTTTTTCTTGAATCTGTAGCACGCGTTGAAGACTTTTAATCTTTGAAATTTGAGCATAGAGATTATAGAGTCCCACAATTCAGCATAACCTCTCTCCTTTAGATTTATTTGGAATATCCTTTGGGGGAATATATTTAGAAAAATTCAAATATCTATTAATTCGTCAAAAAAGATTCAGATCATTTGATTAAGTCAGTTCATATCCATTTAGTTTCATAGCCTCAGCCCCACCACTTTGAACAGATTGGCCAGTTCAAAATATAAATATATTGACTCCACAGATGGAGATTTAGGATGGGTACACACGTAGCTATCAAATGCATCATTTAATAATATAATTAAGTCAAGTCTTTACATTACTACTATATGAATACCTGATGATATAGAAATGAGCATAATACTATATTATTTTGCTTATTCTCTACCTTGATAACTTTCACTGCAGTAGATACCATCAGACCAAATCAAACCAAAGAGATGGTGACGCTGCTATTCAGCCGGTGGAGAATTCAAACTCAGATTTTCCAGCCGTGGTAGCTCCACAAATCGATACCTGTGTTAGTATACGGTACAAGAATATATCAAATGGGACAGATGTATAGTTCCACCAGCATGGCAAAGGTCAATGACCCAATGTTAAGGGAATTATATTGTTTACCACACATTATGGAGAAATGCTTGTGACTTCCCTTTTCAATTAAGAAAATGATGATTTCAGCAAATTTAACAATAACCTTACTTTAAGAAACCAGGCCATTTGATTAACAGGAGTGCACAAAATTCAAAAGAAATTTATTGATTATTCATAATGTATATCAAGCCCCCACTTTTTGAACAGATTTAGTTCGATAAAAAATATATATATATATATAGATATGTTGACTCTTGGATAATACAGGGGAGAGAGTCAATAGGTTGGAAATTTAGCTACCTACAAGTCTATAAAATGCATCACCATTCACTCAATCAAATCAAGTCTTTACATTACTATTATATGAAAACATGATGAGAGAAAAATGAGCAAATCAATGGAAGGATTTACCATCATTTTGTTTTGCTCCACTTTATTCTTAACCTTGATAACTTCCACTGCAGTAGACATCATCAGACAAAATCAAACCATTAGAGATGGCGACAGCCGTGACACAATTGTATCAGCAGGTGGAGAATTCGAACTTGGATTTTTCAGCCCCGGTAGCTCCACAAATCGATACCTGGGAATATGGTACAAGAAAAAATCAACTAGGACAGTTGTATGGGTAGCAAATAGAGACTCCACTTACAAATACGTCAGGCATGGTAAGGGTCAGTAGCAAGGGAATTACAGTGCTTACCAATGGTAGTGACAGGATAATTTGGTCTTCGAATTTGTCAAGGTCTGTGATTAATCCTATGGCACAACTATAAGATACAGGGAATCTTGTTTTCTGGGATGAGAAAGACAGTGACCCAGTCAATTTTCTTTGGCAGAGTTTTGATTATCCTGGAGATACTTTGCTACCAGGAATGAAGTTTGGATTAGACTTGGTAACTGGCGTAGACAGGTACTTAACATCATGGAAAAGTGCTGATGATCCATCTCCAAGTAGTTTTTTGTACCGGATTGATCCCAATGCCATTCCACAGTTACTTTGGTGGAAAGGGTCAATGCTACGGACTAGGTCTGGACCATGGGTTGGTTGTCAAGTTAGTGGAAATCCTAATAATATACCAAATGGAATCTATACAGAAGAGTTTGTTTTCAATCAGAAGAAAAATATATTATAAATTTGATCTTCTCAATAAAAGTTCTCCTACTACAAGGTTTATAGTGAGTCCGAATGGTGATGCACAAATTCAGATATGGAATGATCGAAAACAATATTGGATGGTTTATATTACTTTACATGTTAGTGATTGTGACCGTTATGGATTGTGTGGCGCATATGGTAGTTGCAACATTAACAATTCCTCTAGATGTGAATGCTTGAGAGGATTTGTTCCACAGTTCCCAGAAAATTGGGAAGCAACAGATTGGTCTGACGGGTGTGTCCGCAAAACCCTACTGGACTGTGGAAATGGAGATGGTTTTACCAAGTATTCGGGTGTGAAATTGGCAGACACGCGATACTCATGGTATAACATGAGCATGAACCTTGAGGAATGTGAGAGGGTGTGCTTGAAGAACTGCTCTTGTACAGCTTATGCAAATGCTGATATCAGAGGAGGTGGAAGTGGGTGTTTCCTATGGTTTAATGAGCTGATAGATACCAGTGACTACACAGCAGATGTGCAAGATCTTTATGTAAGAATGTCTGCCTCTGAATTAGGTAAGACTACTTTGTCCACACATTCAAGTTTTTACTTTCTACTGCTGCTAAGTACAATTATGAATAATTGAAATACTGCCTCAGGTTTTTTTTTTTGTTTTTCTAGGATTCTGTATTTATATTTTGAAATTTTTAGGCTACGCGGAGGAAAGCAGGAGATTCAGACTAAAGAGGCGAATGCAGATCATAGTCATTCCTGTAGTACCAACAGTGCTACTTGCCTTATTCTTGTTTGTATTCAAGAAGAGAATTCTGAAGAGAGCAGGTAAATATGACTGAATTTTACATTGAAACAAAAACTGCATTTATTAACGAAAGACAACTATTACGACCACAACAGAAGAAAAGATAATGGTGGAATGATGGGCAAACTTGCCCAATTTGGAAAGAAAGTCCAAATTGAATTGTCAAGAAAACTAATACCGACTCTTTGAAGAATTGGTTCAGAATTTTGGGAGTATATAATATTTCTATTCCTTGTCTAGGCATTTGAAACACTTGTTCACTTGTGCTTTGATTTCATTTCTCATTTCATAGGATAGTTGAAATTCAGTTCAGAAAGAATTTTTCCGTACAAAAATGAGGGGGAAGATTTTCAGTTACCATTATTTGACTTCAAAAAAATTGCAAATGCCACAAATAACTTCTCCCACAACAATAAGCTTGGAGAGGGTGGCTTTGGACATGTTTACAAGGTGATTATATTGATACATATCATTTGCATAATTATGCAAAAATAGTTTGCTAAACACCGTATATGCACTATAAGGCACCAAAAGAGTATTCGTCAGTATTTTACTCACAAAAACATTCTTCAACTTAAAGCACAACACTACATTATAGTTAACATTTACTTGCTGACTCAGAACTAATGGTAATGTCTCTACCTCGAAATAACTATTATTAATAAAACGAAAATATATGTTTAAACACGTAAAATTATACTTTCATGTGTGAAGTGCATGTAACAGATAAAATATTGATACACGTCATGTTTGGCTCCAATGGAGATGTGTTGTTATTGTAACATGGAAGTTATCAGGTGTATCAAATGTGCATCTTTGATAATGTAGCCGACTTAGTCAAATAATTGAGTCAAACTTAAACATAGGATAACATTATAATGGTGATGAAACAGAGAAAGGAACAATGCTCACCTCTGGAAGCATCATATAGATTTACCACAATGATTTATTTTCAGGGCATATTGGACGATGGACAAGAAATAGCAGTGAAAATGCTATTAGATAATTTGAGATAAGGAGTAGATGAATTCAAGAACGAAGTTTCATGTATTGCCAAACTACAGCATCGAAATCTTGTGTTGCTTCTCGGGTGTTGCACTAATAAAGAGAAAATGATATTGATCTATGAATACATGACCAATAAAAGTTTAAATTATTTTATTTTCGGTATGGCCCTCCTCCAAATACTGATATGTTTTCTTAACTTTCTTATAATCTAAAATATTAAATTAGTGTAATCGTCTTATTTCCCTTAGAAACTATCATGTACATCATCCAAATATAGAGAAGTATGGATTCATGGATTAATTTGATGACAAATGAATAGATGAAAATTAAACAAGTCACTGGATTGGTCAAAACACTACAACATTATAAATGGCATTGCTAGGGGACTTCTCTATCTTTACCAAGACTCTAAATTAAGAATCATTCATAGAGATCTCAAAGCTAGTAATATTTTACTTGATCATGAAATGAATCCAAAAATTTCAGACTTTGGCATGGCAAGAAGTTTTGAAGGAAGTCAAACTGAAGCAAATACAACAAGAGTTGTTGGGACATAGTAAGAATTTCTACAACACTGCAAATATTTTTTTTTGTCTCCTTTGCATAGAAACTGACATCATTTTGTTTTACCTCCCGCAGTGGTTACATGTCTCCTGAGTATGCTATTGTTGGACTATTCTCAGTTAAATCTGATGTTTATACTTTCGGTGTTTTAGTGATCGAGATAGTGAGTGGGAAGAAAAACAGATTATTCAATCATCTTGATCACAGCTTTAACCTTCTTAGACATGTAAGTGCATATGAATATATTCTAACGCTCTTATGCTACACACTTAACTGCTTTGGAAAAATTATAAAACAATCTTTTTAGGCATGGAAAAGTTATAAAGAAAACGAGCTTTTAGGACTAATCGATGGAGCGCTCTTGGAGTCAAGTAACCATAATGAAGTGTTTCGAGTTATCAAAATTGGATTATTATGCGTTCAACAATATCCAAAAAACAGACCGAGTATGTCATACGTGGTTCTAATGTTGAGTAGTAATATTGCACTGCTTCATCCTAAACAACCAGGTTTTTTCACTGAGAGAAAACTGCATGAAGCATATTATTCATTGAGCAAACCAATATTGTCTTCATTCAGCCAATTAACTATTACGGTTCTTGCACCTCGATTATAATGCTTAGTGTCTTTGGTACCTCAATTTTATTATAAATAGTTGTACATGATGTAATCAATCAAGAGTTATATTTTTCTACAAGATGGAGGCAATCATACTGCCAAGCAAGAGCTTTGAAGCTGAATATTTTGATTATTGTGTTAGCATCAAAAACAAAAAAGATATACATACTACATCTACATGTGCATACTTGCAAGCCAGGAATACACTGAAACGTAGATAATGGTCTCAACTGCCAAACTGCATAAAAATTGATTCCGAAGGGTCAAAAGACTTTCATAGGTCACTGCCAGAGTAGTATGATAACAATCTGCCTAGATTCATAGTCATTGACAATTATATTTTTTGAGCTCAAGAGAATTTTTGACCATGATATTTTGCACATTTGAGAAGTTGACCCCAACTAAAAAAACAAAAAAAAACGTTTAACAAATTGAACATTGAAGTACATGGATTTCTAGAACAATATCTTTACTTTTGACAAGAAATAGCCATGTGCATTAGGCAGGCAATCATAAGGGTATTTGGGTAGTTTTGGCATTTTCATTCTTCATATCTTCGTTCTCATTTTTTTATAACCATTGCCACCACCGCCATCAGAGAAGGAAACGATGGCAATAACAGCCATTAGGCAGTCTTGTTTTGCAATTCTATGGTGCATCTGCAGTTTTAATCCCTTCCAGTTATACAAACTTGTTTACATTCATGGTGAATAGAGAAATTAGATTTACACAGCTTTGGTTATTCAGTCATCTACAGGGCATTCAACATTAAGTTAATCAGCTGCATATTAGGAATTTAAGATTTGAGCCAGAACTGTAATGGAGCGTATTGATTATCACTGTTTCTCTCTCTCAATCATCCATGAGTTTGTTAGATATTAGAGGTTGAGTGTTTCGTTGAAGGATTAATTTGGTCTGCCAAAGTTAATGGGTGGATTTTAGCAGATTAACTAACGAATCGGAACTATTACCGACCAAGTATGTTCATTGAACTCTTCTTGTAATATACTACTCATAATATTATCATATCTATGACGGCACCTTCGTCGCTTAATATAGTCCTTGATAATTTGTTTTCACATGACGGACGCAAGTTCTATTAGTGATCTACATTCTTGATCATAAATCTAGAGTTCTCCAATCAATGCCATGATTAGACTTGGATGAACTATGCAGAAGAGTGCATAATTCTAAACTTAATTCGTCAACCAGTTAAACTACTATCACTCACCATAATCAAAATTGTTTTGTATACCAATCAAGATCAACGGAAAAACGTGTAGGTAGGAGCCTAACCAAGAGGTCCACATATCACATTTGAACACTTCAAATAACAGTTTATAATTTTAACTTCTTAGATTTGTTTGATATATGAGTAAAGTTGAAATAATCATCAAATTATCCAGATTAACAAATTAAACATTGGTAGAGATTAAGTGATCAACTTAGTGTTGTCAAGAAAAAACAAAAATCCATTTCAAAACTTTCAGGTTAAATTCAAACCCTCCAAACCCCACCTGCTAAATTTTTTCTCTAATTAATTAGTTTCTAGCTTTATTTAAAATCAATTCACAGTTCAAATGGATACATGAAAAATGGTTAACTAGTTTCAACCCATAATTATATGGGTTGAAACCATTTTAAACTATATTTTAAGTGGGCTATATGGTTTTGGTTTTCAATTGACCCATAACCATTTTTATATAACCCAAAACCAACCATAACTACTTTTTGCCAGGTCTACTCATATAATAAGCAATCCATGAAGAAACAGAATCAAACATCATATATCATTGAATAACCATTAATTAGTGAATTCCAAGTAATGGTATTTCTCTCAAGCATTTCATCAAACACACATTATGCATAATCCATTCCATTAAAATTTGCATAAGTTGATGAATTTATTACCTGGGAAGGCCTCAATTTGAATACCCAATTAGGCTAAGAACCCATGGACTGACACATCATTAGATCTTCAGAAATCTTTTCCGTGGATGAGGTATAATTTCCACTAAGCTTGAGCACGCCATTTTCAAATATGGACTCTGTCCAAGTCCAGCATTTGGAAATTGAACAACCTTGTAAAGCTGAAAAACCATCAATTCTTAAGACTTGTGAAGCGATTGCCACCGTGCATTCTTGTCGTCGTTGCTACCGCCGCCGACTATGGTTTAATTAGTTTTGAATTTTGATGAAGAAAATGAGAGAGATTTTAGTTGCTAAAATTCACAATTTTAAATTGTTTTATTAAAAAAGGTACCAATGGTATTACTGTTACTTTTACTTGACTTGAGAGTATAGCTTAAAAAATATAATTAGTCATTCCAATTATTACTTTTGCTTATATCAATTTTAAAAAAAGTAGTTTGTTTTTTTATAAAAAGCACTTAAATCAGTAAAAAGTAGAAAATATTTGGTACAAAATAATTTTGTTAATCACTTGAATCAAATGTAAATTAAAAAAAAAAGGAATATTTTGAGAAGTAAAGAGGGATAATTGATGGAATTATTAAAATAAATATGAATAGATTAATAATATATTTGGTCAAACTTGATTATTAGATTCGACAAATAATCAGAAGTTTCAAATTGGAGCTTCTGATTGTTTTTATAAAAAATGATTATAAGTAATTTTAAAATCAATTTATCAAACATTTTTTGTCTCTTAAAACTGATTATAAGTTAGCGATATCAAACACCTTCTCACACTTTCTCCTAAATGTAAAATTTATATTTTCTCCACGCCAAAGACTAAACACTATCATTTGCTATTTTTTTTTCAAAAAATAGTTCACTTTTTAATAAGTCTTATGAAATGACACTATATTTTAAAGTTCTTTATCACTATAATTTAGTTAACATACCACACTATATAACGAGCAATATGGAGATATACATGAAATATATTCTTATCAAATATTTTAAATGACACTCTTTTTTTTTTTGTTACATATTTTTTTTCAATGCCTTTAAAAGTATATCAATACAAATATAAATAGTCAATAAGATTTCATATTGATAGTTAAAATTAGTTATGTGATCTTTATGTCTCACCGTTACTATAAATGAAATAATATTATATGAACATTTAAATCTCACTGTTATTGTGTTTATCTTATTTAATTTTTTGTACATATAATTGTATATTTAATTGTGAGAAATTATTTTTACTTGTATTATCTCAATTGTAATTCATTTTGTGAGTGAAATATAGGAACCTCACAATAAAGAGAGAGAAATACTCATAATAACGAGAACTGAGTTAGGACCATAACATCCCATGGCCTTAATTTTATAAATAACGTTAAAATATCAATAGAATGAACCATGTTTTCCCAAGCACATTTTTGGTATACTTAGAGCTCTTCTTTCTTATTTTTTTAAAATAGTCACCCTGATCTCTGGAGATGGAATATGTAGCAGTCAATAATCGCTTCACAAGCCCTCCCCTTATATTATATTCGTATTCCGATGAACCTCTATTTATTAGCACTTTCTAAACTTGAGCCTAAGTCTGAGTTTGAGCCTGATACTGAATTTGTGTCTTTTTCTCCACCTTCCTTGCCTAGCCTATAATTATCATCAAATTTCAAACATAATAAATTGCGTAAACACGTATGTGGATCCAAATATATATATATATATATATATATATATATATATATATATATAATGCACATAGAAGTTGATACCAAGCCTATAACACATTGTTAATTTTTTATTTCTTTTTTTTATTAGGATTCACCTTAAATGTGCAAAATATCATGGTTAAAAATACTATTAAGAACATACTAAACAAAAAAACTCATGACTAGATGACTTTAGAAGTCAATTTAGGGGAACTATGGAAAGAAAATGTACACGTTTTCCCAATAATCAAATTCCACTGAATCAAGAGCAGTTCTACGACGACCGGTCAACTTTTGTTTTTTTTGAATTTTTTTGGCTTTTGACTCACAAATAATTTATAAGATTTATTGGAACTGAATTTTTTTAAAAAAACAGTAATTTAGGTATAATTTGGATGCATATACAAAACAGTGTTGTAGAGACTGTACAACACTATTTTGTATATATATTCAAATTACACCCAAATCACTGTTTTTTTTAAAATTTTAGTTCCAATAAATCTTATAAATTATTTGGGAGTCAAAAGAAAAAAAATAAAAATAAAAAAAAATCGGACCGGTCGCTAGAAACTGACTGCTGAATCAAACACAATGCCTAGTCAAAGACAACCAAAAGACTAAACAAGTTGTCCTATTCTTCTTTCTCATCTCCTCTCTTCTCTTCTCTCCTCTCCTTTTCTCGTCTAAAGTCACCTCTCTCCTCTCTTCTAAAGTCCCCTCTCTTCTATTCTTCTTTCTCCTCTCTCCTCTCTCCTCTCTCCTCTCTCCTCTCCCCTCTCCTTTTCTCTTTTATCTTTTCCCTTATCTTATTCTCCGTGCATACTACTAATTTGGGGATTTAATTTTTTCAGTCCAAATGGATTTAACTCAAATTGATTTTCATCCATTCTCTACCAGGTATGTATTCTAATCATCAATTTCAAGCCCTAAATATAAAATAATTGATCAACTAGCTCAAGATACTATACAGATTACTTATCAAACAATTTTTTTTTTTCATTTAGACTCTGTTTAAAAAAGAGCCAAAGGCTCTATTTTATACAGGCTATACATGATGGGAGGAGGACTGAGCAATATACTCTATAGTTACTTATATCAAAAGAGAATTGAGCTGCCTGGTTTTGGTCAAGTCCCTCCACTTTATTATCTACCTCGATAATCTGCACTGCACTGCAGTAAACCAAACATAAGGGATGACTATGGAAGGTGCTATCATCATTTTGTCTTGCTCCACTTTATTCTTTACTTTTTTAACTTCCAGTGCAATAGACACCATCAGACCAAGTCAAACCATTAGAGATGGTGACACCATTATCTCAGCCCGTGGAGAATTCGAGCTTGGATTTTTCAGCCCCGGTAGTTCCATGAATCGATACTTGGGTATATGGTACAAGAAAATATCATATAGAACAGTTGTATGGGTGGCTAATAGAGAGACTCCACTTACTAATACTTCAGGCGTGGTAAGGGTTAACTGTAAGGGAATTATAGTGCTCAATGATGGTACTGATAGGATAATTTGGTCATCAAACTCGTCAAGATCCGTGATGAATCCTATGGCACAACTGTTAGATACAGGGAATCTTGTTTTTAGAGATGAAAAAGACAGTGACCAAGAAAATTTTCTTTGGCAGAGTTTTGATTATCCTGGAGATAATTTCCTACCAGGCATGAAAATTGGATTGGACTTGGAAACTGGCCTAGACAGGTACTACACATCATGGAAAAGTGTTGATGATCCGTCTCCAGGTAGATTTATGAACCGCCTTGATCCTAATGGTTTTCCGCAGTTCCTTTTGTGGAAAGATTCGGTGTTGTGGTCAAGGACTGGACCATGGGTTGGTCCTCAATTTAGCGGCTATCCGAATTCCAAGTCAAATGGAATCTATAAAGAAGAGTTTGTTTTCAATCAAATGGAAATCTATTATAAGTTTGATCTTGTCAGTAAAAGTTCTGCTATTACAAGGATTGTATCGACTCCAAATGGCAATACAAAACTACTGATGTGGAATGATCAAAATCAAAATTGGATGGTCTATCTTACTCTACAGGTGAGTGATTGTGACCGTTATGGATTGTGTGGTGCATATGGTTGTTGTGACATTAATAACAACCCAAGATGTGAATGCTTGAAAGGATTTGTTCCAAAATTCCCAGGAAAATGGAAAGCAGCAGATTGGTCAGACGGTTGTGTCCGCAAAACCCTACTACATTGTGGAAACGGAGACGGTTTTATGAAGTACTCGGGTGTGAAATTTCCAGACACACGACACTCACGGTATAACATGAGCATGAACCTTGACGAATGTGAGAGAGAGTGCTTGAAGAACTGTTCTTGTACAGCTTATGCAAATGCTGATATCAGAGGTGGTGGAAGTGGGTGTTTCCTATGGTTTAATGAGTTGATAGATACCAGTGTCTACACAGCAGATGGGCAAGATCTTTATGTAAGAATGTCTGCCTCTGAATTAGGTAAGGCTATTCTGTCCACATATTAAAGGTTTTACTTTTTACTGCTGCCAAGTACAACTATGAATAATAGAAATACTGCCTCTGTTTTTTTCCTTCAAGGATTATGTATTTATATTCTGAAATTTTTAGGCTACCCGGAGGAAAGCAGGAGATTCAGACTAAAGAGGAGAATGCAGATCATAATAATTCCTGTAGTACCAACAGTACTACTTGCCTTATTCTTATTTGTATTCAAGAAGAGAATTTTGAAGAGAGGAGGTAAATATGACTGAATTATTCAATGAAACAAAATCTGCATTTATTAATGAAAGACGAATATTACGACCACAAAGAGAAGAAAAGATGATGGTGGAATGATGGGCAAACTTGCCCAATTTGGAAAGAAGTCCAAATTGAATTGTCAAGAAAAATTAATACTGACTCTTTGATGCATTGGTTTAGAATTTTGGGATTATATAATATTTCTATTCCTTGTCAAAGCATTTGAAACACTTATTCACCATGTACTTTGATTTCATTTCTTATTTCGCAGGAAGGTTGAAATTCAATTCAGAAAGAATTTTTCCATACAAAAATGAGGGGGAAGATTTTGAGTTACCATTATTTGACTTCAAAAAAATTGCAAATGCCACAAATAACTTCTCCCACAACAATAAGCTTGGAGAGGGCGGCTTTGGACCTGTTTACAAGGTGATTATATTGATACATATCATTTGCATCATCATGCAAAAATAGTTCGCTAAACACCATATATGCACCATAAGGCACCAAAAGAGTATCCGTCAGCATTTTCTCACAAAAACTTTTTTCAACTTAAAGCACAGCTATACATTATAGTTAACGTTTACTTACTGACTCAGAACTAGTAAAAATGTCTCTACCTCGAAAGTAGTCTTATTAATAAAAAGAAAACAAACGCCTAAACAAGTAAAATTATACTTTCATGTGTGAGGTGCATGTAACAGATAAGGTATTGATACACATATCATGTTTGGCACCTATGGAAATGTGTTGTTACTATGATATAGAAATTATCAGGTGTATGAAATGTGCAACTTTGATAATGTGGTTGATGTAGTCAAATGATTTGAGTCAAATTTAAACATAGAATGGCATTAATGGTGATGAAATAGAGAAACAGAAAAATGTGAACTTCTGGAAGCATAATATGGAATTACCACAACGATTGATTTTCAGGGCATGTTGAACGATGGACAAGAAATAGCTGTGAAGAGACTATCAGATAATTCGAGTCAAGGAGTAGATGAGTTCAAGAACGAAGTTTCATGTATTGCCAAACTTCAGCACCGAAATCTTGTGGCGCTTCTCGGGTACTGCATTTATAAAGGAGAAATGATATTGATCTATGAATACATGCCCAACAAAAGTTTAGATTATTTTATTTTCGGTATGCCCTCCTTCAAATAATGATGTGTTTTCTTAACTCTCTGATAATCTAAAATATTAAATTAGTTTAATTGTCTTATTTCCCTTAGAAACTATCATGTAAATCATCCAAATATAGAGAAGTATGGATTAATTTGATGACAAATGAATAGATGAAGAATTAAGCAAGTCACTGGATTGGTCAAAGCGCTACAACATTATAAATGGCATTGCTAGAGGACTTCTCTATCTTCACCAGGACTCTAAACTAAGAATCATTCATAGAGATCTCAAAGCTAGTAATATTTTACTTGATCACGAGATGAATCCAAAAATTTCAGATTTTGGCATGGCAAAAAGTTTTGAAGGAAGTCAAACTGAAGCAAATACAACAAGAGTTGTTGGGACATAGTAAGAATCTCTACAACATTACAAATAATTTTTGTCTCCTTTGCTCAGAAACTGACATCATTTTGTTTTTACCTCACGCAGTGGTTACATGCCTCCTGAGTATGCTATTGATGGACTATTCTCAGTTAAATCGGATGTTTATAGTTTCGGTGTTTTAGTGATCGAGATAGTGAGTGGGAAGAAAAACAGATTATTCAATCATCCTGATCACAACTTTAACCTTCTTGGACATGTAAGTGCATATGAATATATTCTAACGCTCTTATGCTACACACTTAACTACTTTGGATAAATTATAAAATCAATCTTTCTAGGCATGGAAAAGTCATAAAGAAGACGAGCTTTTAGGACTAATCGATGGGGCGCTCTTGGAGTCAAGTAACCATAATGAAGTGTTTCGAGTTATCCAAATTGGATTATTATGCGTTCAACAATATCCAGAAGACAGACCGAGTATGTCATACGTGGTTCTAATGTTGAGTAGTAATATTGCACTGCCTCATCCTAAACAACCAGGTTTTTTCACTGAGAGAAAACTGCATGAAGCATATTATTCATTAAGCAAACCAATATTGTCTTCATCCAACCAATTAACTATTTCGGTTCTTGCACCTCGATTGTAATGCTTAGTGCATTTGGTACCTCAATTTTATTATAAATTGTTGTACATGATGTAATCAATCAAGAGTTTTATTTGTCTACAAGATGGAGGCAATCACATTGCCAAGCAAGAGCTTTGAAGCTGAAATTTTTGATTATTTTGTTAGCCTCAAAAACAAAAAAGATATACATCCTACATGTGCATACTTGCATGCCAGGAATACACTGAATCGTAGATAATGGTCTCAACTGCCAAACTGCATAAAAATTGATTCCGAAGGATCAAAAGACTTTCATAAGTCACTGCTATAGTAGTATGATAACAATATGCCTAGATTCATAGTCATTGACAATTATATTTTTTGAGCTAAAGAGAATTTTTGACCATGATATTTTGCACATTTGAGAAGTTGACCCCAATTAAAAAAAAAAGTTTGACAAATTGAACATTTAAGTACATGGATTTCTAGAACAATATCTTTACTTTTGACAAGAAATAGCCATGTGCATTAGGCAGGCAATCATAAGGGTATTTGGATAGTTTTGGCAAATTTCATTCTTCATATCTTCGTTCTCATTTTTATAACCATTGCCACCACCGCCACCAGAGAAGGAAACGGTGGCATAACGGCCATTAGGCAGTCTTGGTTTTGCAATTCTATGGTGCATTTGCAGTTTTAATCCCTTCCAGTTATACAAACTTGTTTACATTCATGGTGAATAGAGAAATTAGATTTACACAGCTTTGGTTATTCAGTCATCTACAGGGCATTCAACATTAAGTTAATCAGTTGCATATTAGGAATTTAAGAATTGAGCCAGAACTGTAATGGAGGGTATTGATTATCACTGTTTCTCTCTCTCAATCATCCATGAGTTTGTTAGATATTAGAGGTTGAGTGTTTCGTTGAAAGATTAATTTGGTCTGCCAAAGTTAGTGGGTGGATTTTAGTAGATTAACTAACGAATCGGACCTATTACCGACCAAGTATGCTCATTGAACTCTTCTTGTAATATACTACTCATATAATAAGCAATCCGTGAAGAAACAGAATCAAACATCATATATCATTGAATAACCATTAGTTAGTGAATTCCAAGTAATGGTATTTCTCTCGAGCATTTTATCAAACACACATTGTGCATAATCCATCCTACTAAAATTTGCGTAAGTTGATGATTTTATTACCTGGGAAGGCGTCAATTTGAATACCCAATTAGGCTAAGAACCCATGAACTAACGCATCATTAGATCTTCAGAAATCTTTTCCGTGGATGAGGTATAATTTCCACTAAGCTTGAGGCTTGAGCACGCCATTTTCAAATATGGATATTGTGTTGTTGAGCATGAAAGAAACTTGAAATGCTCCGTGTCCAGCAGCTTGGCAATTGAGCAATATTTATCCAAAATGCAAAGTTTGTAAACTAAACAAGCTTACAAAATGCAAAGTTAGTTTTGAATTTTAAATTGTTTTATTGAAAAGTTTCCAACGGTAATACTGTTACTTTTACTTGACTTAAGAGTATCTTTAAGATTGCTCAAAAAAATATAATTAGTGATTCCAATTATTATTTTTGCTTATAATTAATTTTAAAAAAAGTAATTTGTTTTTTATAAATAAAAAACACTTAAACTAGTAAAATGTAGAAAATATTTGGTACAAAATAATTTTGTTAATCACTTGAATCAAATGTAAATTTTAAAAAAGGAACATTTTGAGAAGTAAAGATGGTTAATGGATGGAATTATTAAAATAAATAGGAATAGATTAATAATATATTTGATCAAACCTAATTATTAAATTTGACAAATAATCAGAAGTTCTAAATTAGAGTTTCTGATTATTTTCATAAAAAGTGATTATAAATAGTTTTAAAATCAGTTTATCAAACATTTTTTGTTTATTAAAACTAATTATAAATTGGTTTAACTATTTATAAGTGATTTCAAACATCCTCTTACACTTCTCTTTAAATGTAAAATTAATATTTTGAAACAGAAATAAAACGTTTTTGATAAACCCCCTTTTTGTTTCTTTTGAACCTGGTAGAAAATGTTTTGTTCCCTGCCAAAGACTAAATACTATCATCTGCTATTTGTTTTTAAAAATAGTTCACTTTTTAATAATAGTCTTATGAAATGACACTATATTTTAAAGTTCTTTATTATTATAATTTAAGTAACATACCACACTATATAACTGACAATATGGAGATATACATGAAATATATTCTTAATAATTTTAAATATTTTAAATAAAACTCTTTTCTTTTTGTTACATACTTTTTTTTCAGTGCCTTTAAAAGTATATCAATACAAATATAAATAGTCAATAAGATCTCATATTGATAGTTAAAATTAGTTATGGGATCTTCATGTCTCACCTTTACTATAAATTAAGTGATATTATATGTACCTTTAAATCTTACTGATATTGTGTTTATTTTATTTTTTGCACATATAATTCAATATTTGATTATGAGAAATCATTTTTACTTGTACTATCTCAATTGTAATTCACTTTGTGGGTGAAATATAAGAACCTCGCAATAAAAAGGGAGAAAAACTCATAATAATGAGAGTTGAGCCAGGACCATTTCATGCCCATAATTTTATAAATAACGTTAAAATATTAATAGAATGAACCATATTCCCTTAAGCACATTTTTGGTATACTTAGAGCTCTTCTTTCTCATTTTCTAAAATTAGTCATCCCGATCTCTAGAGATGGAATTTGTAGCAGTCGACAATCGTTTCACAAGCCCTCCCTTATATTGTATTCGTATTTCGATAAACCTCTAATTATTATCAAATTTCAAACATAATAAATTGCGCAAACATGTATGTGGATCCAAATACACACACCTATATATATATATATATATATATATATAATGCACATAGAAGTTGATTACCGAGCCAATAACACATTGTTAATTTTTTATGTTTTTGTATTTTTTTTCTTCGCTAAATTATGTTTTTGTATTTGGATTCACCTTAAATGTGCAAAATATCATGGTTAAATATACTATTAAGAGCATACTAAACCAAAAAAAAAAGAAAATGAAAGAAAAAAAAAAGAGACTCGTGACTATCTACCTTAAAAGTCAATTTAGGAGAACTATGGAAAGAAAATTTATACATTTTCTCCGATATCAAATTCCACTTGATCAAACACACAATGCCAAGTAAATGTCAATTAAAGGACTAAACAAGTTCTTACAAACAAACGAATAAAATGGCTTATTTTTTTATGAAATTATAAATGAGAGATGATAAGTGTCACTACAATTAAATATAACTTTATTGGTAGTGTTTGTTTAACTCTTTTTATCTCTTTTTAGAACAACCTCTGTAACACACCAGTCTCATATCGAAAGATAAGGGAAAAGTTTGTCTATATATAAGGAATTAAGTTACTATCAATAGTACCTTTTGAGTGAGCATGTGGTGGACTAAGATGACCCGAGAAGATATGATTGTGGTAGTAATTTAAGGCCTTGTTTGGATGGATTTGATTCGATTCGAACTTGAGATTTGACTCAAGATTTATTCCGGGCTCCACATGCTCAAGTTCTAAATTCTTCTTTTCCTATAAAAAGAGTTGTATAAACTGATTTATGGGTAATATAGTAAAATGATGTATTCAGACATACTATACACATTAATTATCAAACAGTTTTTTTTCATTTAGACTCTGTTTAAAAAAGTGCCTTTGTTCCATAGGCTTTCGCTTTCGCGTCTCTCTAAAATTGCAGTCATGGTAAAATCTTGGTTTATTTAATCATCAGGGACTCCCAAGCCCACGAATTTTCGATAACTCGAAATATAGAAAACTGAAGGCTTGTTATTCAACAATATAACATGACTTATATGTCCGTGTCAATCAATATCTATCTATAACTATACCGAAATTTTTGTAAGTGGATTGCAAAAAAAGATTTCTATCCATATCATTTTTATGTGACAGTGGGTTGCCCGGGATGTTATACGGAGGCTCGATTTTATACAGGCTCTTATTGTACAAGTTTATCAAACACTACTCTACCTGTCTCTTCTTGTTTTATTTATTTAGAATATTTCATATTTTAATAATTGGCTTAATCAAGCTTGTATCTTTCATCAGTTTCCCAAGTGCAGCAAACATTTAAAAGTAAGCTGTACTTTTTATGCAAATTAGACACAAATGATATCATGTACATTTTTTTTAAGTATACCAACACGTAACACTTGACTCTATATAAATAGTGTAAAATTCATTATATACAAATTATAGCGCAAGTCATCATATTTCACAAATTTATTTGCATATAAATCATAAAATATAAAAAATTATATTTACTTTCTAAAAAAATTAATTTATCGCAAACAAAATTAATTTATGTAGAAAAAAAATAAAATTCACATACATGAATTAGTATATCCTCAAGTGTTTTCTTGTCCTAACTTAGATAGAAAATATCATAAACAATATATCTTTTGACATTTACAAATATAGAATTCAAGACAATTCTCATAATAATATGAAATACCTGAACTTCACTAGCTATATTTATAAAAAGTCAAAAAATAAAATATTTATCTCAATTAGAATATACAAAATTCATATGATTACATTAAAATTTACTACTTCTTGGACAAGAAGTACACATAAAAATAAATCAACATATACCAATTGTGATTATCCCAAAAATATTACGAATAACATTTCTAAGTGTTTTTTCAACATCATAATCATATTGTATACAAGATTTACTCAACTAAATCTACTTCTACAATATCTCTTCTAACTATTAGTTCATAATTAATTCATTATCCACAAACAAAGTAATTTATCTCAAAATTCATGCATACAAATACCAAGTAATATTACATACTAAATATTACCTCAAATTTTATATGCATAATTTTGTTCAAGAAGAACATAAATTTACTTTATTCTCAAAATAAATTAATTTACAACTAATTTGTTATACATAGAGACAAGTAAATTTCACAACTTTTACTACAACCACTAATAATAAATTAATTTCAATTAGTTTATAACAATAGTAATTTTCTTAAAACTCATGGCAATATATATGCACAAGTTATTCCACCATGAACAATAATCAAATTACCTCCAAATGAAATAAAACTAATCAAATTAATTTATTATATAAGATCATAAAAGTAAAACAATACTCACACGTGCAAATATCATCAACACATGATATAGTACATCACATATATAGCATTCATGTGTATATATATATATATATACACACACACTTATAAAATGATAAACAAAATATCATTCTCTAAAATAAAGAAAAAATTCATGACACACCTTTTTGAATAAAATCTGAAGAACATTGTATCAGCTTTGGTGTCATCTTCATTCGATATTTCTCGCATTGGCTTTTCTTCTCATCCACAATAATTTACACACTTGTAAATTGAAACAACTCTTCCACTTTCATTTTTATAATTCCATTTTCTACTAATGGTTGTCAACAAAAATAATTTTATGATGTACTACTATTATTTTATTAGTGTTTTATCCACTCGGTAGATAAAGCACTAATAAAATAGTAGTCGTATGTAAAAAAAATATTTGAAACACAATTAACTACCACTAAAAGAAAAAGGCATAATTCCGATGGAATTATGCCCGACGGAATGTGTTCCCTTGGAATGATAATAATTTTGACGGAATATTCAGTCGAAACTAAATCCGTCGAAAATAGTATAAATTCGACGGACTTCCGTCGGAGATATGTTCCATTCCTGGAGCCAGTGTTTCCCGCCAACGCCAATCATATTTTCGACGAAAGTTAGACAATTCCGACGAAAGTTCCGTCGAAAATAACATAATTTCGAGGGATTTATAACAAAAACCTAAAATCATATCAGCAGCAAGCCGCTGCTGTCATTTTATTTTTTCATCTCTCAAATTCCATCTTCTCTCTCATCAATCTCTCACCCTCTCTCATCTCTCAAGTTTCTCAGGTCCTCTAATCTTCTTTAAACCCCAGTTCGCCGCCGTGCATGGCCTTCTCCTTCTCCTCCTCCCTCTTCTCCCTGTTCGGACGATTTTGGCTGTGGCTCGAGTGGTGGCGATGCTTAGGGTGTAGCTCCTCCTCCTCAAGTACCAGCTACTACAAAATCTTTCTGCCCTAATTACAGGTTAGTGAATGATCAGTGCCTTAATTTAGTAAATCAAAAATTTTTTGCCCTAATTTTGTAAATTAAAATTAAAATTTCTGCCCTAATTTAGTAAATTAAAATTTTTCTGTATCAATTTTTATGTGGAATAATGTTTATGATAAACGCATATTGTTCTGTTTCTGCCATGTTGGAATAATTTCTGCCCTAATTTTTGTGGCCTAATTTGGACTACCTTATATTTGGCAAATCATTTTGGGACTGCTATTAATATTGTGTTTTTGGACTGATACTACCACTGATTTTATTTGATCAAGTGTATGCTAATTGACTCAATTGGGACTGAATATCATAATATTAATTGATTTTTGCCACTGATTTTGGGACTACCTTATGCTAACACATTCTGATACTGAGTGATGATTATGATTATGTTAATTGATTTTCATATCGAGTGACTGATGAGTGATTATGTTAATTGATTTTGAGTGATTATGATTCATGCTGTGTATATGGACTTGGTATATTTGCTATTTCTGACAAAATTTTCGACGGAATTTCTGTCAGAATTATTAAATTGCAAAATTCATGGGCCCTGCATGTATTTATGTATTATTTAATTAGTTTTCCTATATTAAAATAAACTAAGTAGCATTTACTTAGTTTCTTACTACTAAAATAAAATGAAATAAACTAATTAACATTTACTTAGTTTTGGCACTACTAAATAAAATAATATAATAACATAAACTAAATTTACGTAATATAATATAATATAATATAATATAATATAATATAATATAATATAATATAATATAAGATAATATAATTTAATGAAAATAAATTATAATAAATTAAATAATATAATGTAATACAAATTTAATTTAATTTAATAAATCCAATTTAATAAAATAAAATAAAACAAATTTAAAAAGTTAGATAATATAATATAATACAAAATAAAATAAAATAAAACAATTTAATGAACATAAATTATAATAAATTAAATAATATAATATAATGTAATACAAATTTAATTTAATTTAATAAATTAACTTTAATAAAATAAATAAAATAAATTTTAAAAATTAGATAATATAATATAATAAAAAATAAAATAAGATAAAATAAGAAATGATAATAAAATAAATTTAATTTAATAAAATAAATTAAATTTAATAAAATAAAATAAATTTAAAACATTAGATAATATAATACAAATAAAATAAAATAATAAATTATAATAAAATAAAATTTAATTTATAAATTAAATTTTATTTTATTAAATTTAATAAAATAAAATAAATTTAAAATATTAGATAATATAATATAATACAAAATAAAATAAAACAATTTAGTGAAAATAAATTATAATAAATTAAATAATATTATATAATGTAATACAAACTTAATTTAATAATTTAAATTTAATAAAATAAAATTAAATAAATTTAAAACATTAGATAATAAAATATATTACAAAATAAATAAAATAATAAATAATACTGTAATATAATATACTATAAAATAAATAAATAAATAAAATAAAATAAAATAAATTGACAATGATTTAATTAAAATAAATAAAAATAGTATAATATATTCGTGTAGATAATAGTTCTCATAAACTGAGTAGTATTTACTTAGTTTATTATTGGAAAAATAAACTAAGTAGCATTTGCTTAGTTTTCAACCATTACAATAAACTGAATATATAGTTGTGCATGTAGTATAGTTAATTTGGAGCTTAGAAACCCGTTTGACATTCACTCATTAGGAGTGAATGTCGAATAGTCCCCAGTCTAGGACTGTTACTGGATGTTATGTCTCTCACTTAGGCCGATGCCAATGGGTTGAGTACGTTTTTATTATTTGAGGATTTTTCGGCTGTTATCTCTACATGTTCTTCGAGTGCATACTTAGATTAAGTTATCTTAATCTATTTCGTGTACTTGGAGACCATGGAGAAGTGCTGTCGAAATTTTCTTGAAACAGAAAGAAATGTGCTTAACTTGTTGGCATTAGTGAGTAGACACATCCAGGAACGGGATAGAAGGCTCACCCCTATAGAGTGGAGATACTAGGGAAATATAATTCATGCATGGACCACATACATGAATATCTCTGCTCTGAATGTGTCTTTAATTTGTTCATTTAAAGATGTCAGATGACCGGAGTTGGATGTACCGTAGGATACCGATTGATGGGAGGGGATTAGTCTCAGCTTTTTGTGACAAGGTCTGTAACGTTTTGAACACAGCAATCGAAAATGCTGCTAATCCTAATGAAAAGATGCAATGCCCGTGTGTTAAGTGTAAAAACCTGATCTGAAAGAAAGCCGACGAGATTAAGTTCGACTTATATTCCTGTGGTTTTGTGGATGGGTACTCCGTATGGATTTATCACGGGGAATTAGCTGAGTTGAGAGAAGGGATCGACAATATTGTAGATCAACCAATGCAACGAGATTCATATGCCGATAACTATGATGCCGTGGAGATGTTGGTTGATGCCTATGGCCTTACCAATATTGACTGGGCTGAAAATGGGTTCAAGAGTCACGATTGTCATGTATTCATGCAGAAGTTGATCCCAATTACATTTCGTTAGATGTTACCCAGAAAAGTTATTGATGCATTGACCGAACTTTCAAATTTCTTTCGGGATCTATGTTTAAATGTAATAAAGTACAGTGATATGCAGCAGATGGAGAACAATATTGTGCTTACTATTTGCAAGCTCGAAATGGTCTTCCCTCCGGGATTCTTTGACTCGATAGAACATCTGTCTATTCATTTACCGTATGAACTCAAACTTGGAGGACCGGTGCAATATCGGTGGATGTATCCTTTTGAGAGGTAATATAATCTACAAATTGCATTCTGCTGCTGATATCAATAATACTCATATAAATATGTTTATATATATATATATATATATATATATATATATATTTCCGGTATATGCGTCGATTAAAACAAAAAGTCAATAACAAAGCTCATGTAGAGGGTTCTGTTGCTGAACGTTATACGAAGGAAGAACTTGTCAACTTCTGCTCATTCTACTTTGACGATGTTGTCTCAACAAAGCACAACCGTTTTAGTAGGAATGAGGTCGTTAGTCCCCAATCTCATGCTGATGATGAGCTAGCTGTATTCACATATCCGGCTAAGCCATTTGGACCTGAGACGATGACTTACTTAAGCGACAAAAATTTGAAGATTGTATCTACATACGTGCTTCTAAATATGCCCGAAGTATCAGCATACATCAGGTGTATATGAATAATTATTTGTCGTATCCATGAATAATTTATAAGTGTAGTCATCTATATATTAAGTCATTTTAATATTATTTCAGTTTATTCGAAGAGGAAGCGTATGCTTCTAGCCCAACTTTAACTACAGCAGAGTTGGAAGTATTCACTAATGCTAATTTCCAACAGTGGTTTAAGAAAATAGTTGAAGAAGATAACATTTCTGAGCGTTTATAGATGTCATATAAGGACCTTATAAAGTCGTTAGTTTTTTTCCCGGCTGTATCGTGAATGGGTACAGATTCAAGGTCGATGACTTGAATGATCTCACATCAGTTAATTCTGGGGTTTTGGTGTTGGGAAGTTGTTATCAAGATTCCGAGTTCAATTATTATGGACGTTTACAGGATGTGGTTGTGCTTAATTATCACGGGGGTAAAAAGGTAGTTACATTTAAGTGTCGCTGGTTTGATACTGAAAAGAGTGTTAAAGTTGATCGTAATAGAATCGTCATAGTAGATATCAAGTCGGTACTCAAATCTGATGGCGTATTCGTTTTAGCCAGTCAAGCGACTCAAGTGTATTACGCTCCTAATGTCGTAAATTGTAGAAGCCCCTGGTATGCAGTAGTCACAACTAAAACACGTGCATTTGATGCTGATAATATGTTTGGGATGGATGAGGTGCTGCAAGAAGATGTTAGCAATCCCATGCAGGTAGTTCTAAATGGTGAAGATATGATGACAAATGATGTGGTTGACATACCTGAAGATGACGATGTCGAGGCAGACGTCATTGTGAACGAGTACGTAGTTGTTGAGAATGAGAACGACGACGAAACTGATCTCGAAATTGAGTACGATGAAGATACCGAATCTGAGAATGATATAGATGTTGAATCTGACGGTTTGATGACGTACGCAATCTAAAGTGTTTTCAAATCAGTGACTACCTACAATAGTAATATATATATTCATATTTTTAAATATTTTACATTCAAATTCATATGCAGTAATTTGGTTATTCTAGTAGCATATTCATGGCTAGACATAGCGGTGGAGGTCGTCGCGGTAGTGGGCGATCCGGATCGGGAGACGCTAGCCATGATGGAGGCTCGTCTTTAGGAGCTAGTAAGTTGTCTTACATAGGATTTAAATATATCTCAACATGCATTAGTTTCTGTTTATTGACTCGATTTTTTTAATAATTATAGTTGCGCCTCATCGACGAAACCGAGGGACTAACCTCGGTATCTTTGGTCGGCCGCTAGCTGCTCCACTTAAAGTCCCGGTGGATGTCCAGTCTGGACAGTAAGTGTTAATCAATCGTTGTAGTAAAACTTTTAATTGTTCCTATTTAAGTTGCGTAACACAATAAACGTAACGTATATTGTTATATTTTTACTATAATATATTAGACCCGGTCGCTAAACACACCTTACACGCTATATGTCTGACGCACCTCCCGACCGGGTGCATGCACTACAACCAGTATACGCGGTACGATGCTGCCTTTATGCAGAATGTCTTGCGGGAGTTTCACGTAAGTTAATAAGTTTACATTAGACAGTTATATATATATATATATATATATATATATATATATTAGTACATAGTTGTTGCCTAAGAAATTAATTGTTCCTAACTTTTAAACTATTGTTATAGTTGTATTATAGATATGACTCGACCATCTCTCTGATAGCCGGTGACGATGTGATTATTGCGCATGTCGCTAAGAATTAATTCGGCTGGCTATATGAGATGCGACAGAGGGCACAACCTGGGCAGTTGAGGACCATCCCGGGACCACTATTAGAGATCACCAGCCCCGTATAGTCTCTGATTTAGCATGGGAGGCTATGTGTGCGCACTGGGATGATGAGGACTTTAAGAAAAAGTCTGAGCAGGCGAAGAAGAACCATGGCCAGCTCCGTATGGTACACACGACTGGCTCGTAGTCTTTCAAGAAAGCGAAGACGATAAATGTAATGCATTTAGGTGTTTAGTTATCAAATTCTCACACGAATAATCAATAACTATTTATTGAATGTATGTATTAGGTCTTGGGGAGGACCTTGGGGCGAGATCCGACCATGTTAAAGTTTTGGGATAGAGCCCACACGCCTAAGGAACAACATGCTTTGTCTCAGGTAGCAGTCGCTATACGGGTAAAACTAACCTTAATTTTTAGTAATTATTAACCTATCACATGTTAATAATATGATATAATTAACTCACATATATAAAATAAATTACAAGACCGATTTCAGAAGTTTCGGGACCAACGTATAACTGAGTTGGAGGCTGCTAGGGGGTTCTGAGCCGTTAGATTCCACCATCCCCCTCCCGAGATTGAGTTATCTCAGGATGAGGAGATACGACTATGGGTCGAGGCTCAGGATCCCCCTACTAGCAGTACCGACAGGTATCGAGTGTTGGGCATGCCGAGGATACCCGCATATACACTACTCGGAGGTAATAAGATTTTTTATGTTTCACAGAATTATCATAACCTGTCACATAATATAAATTATTATTGTTAATGCTATATATATTTTCACAGGCTCTAGCCAGCGCCAGTGTCCGAGAGCACCCGTTGGACCATCTCATACGGGCTCTGACCCGAACGACGAGTTATTCCAGAGGCTGATAGCGGCGGTATCGAATAGGTTCCATACCGATCCGGTTTTTCTTCGTCAGCAGTTGCCCAGCAGGTCTCGTATTCACCAGCTTTCTCAGGAGGTTATAGTAGGGGCCTTCGCAGAGAGTACGGGCTTACCGCGGGAGCAGTTCGACGCGTTGAGCGGCGAGATGCTCCGGATGGTGGTTACCCTCCTAGAGCAGGCTTTTCGTCAGTCCCCACCTACTCAGGTATATATTTTGCATGTTTATGATATTTTCATTACAGTATCTTTGTAATTCTCACATATATACAGACTAATGCTTTTTATTTATAATTCTATCAACAAGGTGGCGATGGCGAGCAGACTGATGATGGCGAGCGGACTGGCGACGACGATGCTGATTTTCATACACCAGAGCAGCATCGTCGTTCACCTTCGCCCGATGATGATCCGACTACTAGTTTATAGTTTATTTTATTCATTTTATTTATTCAATTGTAGATCATTTGTATATATTGTAGTATAGTTGAGTCTGTACAAGTTTTGTAGATCATATTGTATATAATTAATGGCACATTAGCTTATATTTGTAATTGTTGATGAGTTAGTACATCATTTGTAATTGTTAGCTTATATATGTAATTGTCAGCTTAGTTATGGTGTTGCTGATGAGTTAGTACATCATTTTTAATTGTTAGCATAGTTGTTGATGAAGAGATGATACAGGTTACATCTTATATATATAAGATTGTATCCGACGGAATATTCTGTAGGAACTGAGCTTTTTTCTTGTAATCTATGTAACTGTATTTGCAACATCATTCTTTTTTTTTAAAATAATAATATATTTTTTGATAAGTACTAAGATTAATAAAACAATGAATAAGGGTGGTAATATATTTAAGAAAAAAAATACTTGCACACACTAATTGTTCTAAAGTTGAATATAAATTAATGATCAACTAGATCAAGATAATTCAATCATTTAAGTAAATTGTATTACAAAAATGCATCATAACTGAACAATTTTTAAAAGAATAGAGCCTATATAAGCAAATTCACTCGATGACATGGCTTATTACGTCCTTTTTCAAATAATAGTTTCAACCAAGTTAACAAACCAGGACATTTTATTTACAAGAGTGCATACCATTCAAAAGAATGATTGATTGTTCATAGGCGTATATAACTGGGAACTTCAGCCCCACCACTTTGAGAAGGTTGGCTAGTTCAAAATATAGACATGTTGAATTCTTGACTTTACAGGTGAAAAGAGTCAATACTTTGGAAATATTATCCTTCAAAATTAATTAAATATTAAAATAATATTTAATAAAATATTATTTTAAGGACAATAAAATCATTTTAAGCCATAAAATAATCATTTAATGAAATATTATTTTAAGGACAATAAAATTAAGAAGTTGGAATGTTCCGATTATACGTTTTGGATGATGTTATTGGCACTCAAAAGCTGCAAGAATTTACTTTTGATCCAAGCTTCTTCAGTTCTACATATTTTTGAAAGAAATAATGAAGCCATGTGCCACACATTCCTAAAGTTCTAATCACAAGAAAATCAGATTTCATTAAATAAATGTCCATCTATAAATGTAAGACAATAAAATAATTCCAAAAGCATGGTAGAAACAAAAGTCAAAGTTGCAAAGTTATTCATAACCCGAACGTCCACGGATTCTTGAGAAGTTGACTGTAATCATAGATTAAGCCATATAAAGTGAATTCAAGAAGAGAATTCTGAAGAGAGGAGATAAATATGACTGAATTATTTAATGAAATAAAAACAGCATTTATTAACAAAAGATAAATACCACAAAGAGAAGAAAAGATGATGGTGGAATGATGGGGCACAAACTTGCCCAATTTGAAAACAAGTCCAAATTGAATTGACAAGAAAAACTAATACTGACTCTTTGAAGCATTGGTTCAGAATTTTGGGATTATATAATATTTCTATTCCCTGTAAGCATTTGAAACACTTATTCACCATGTACTTTGATTTCACTTCTTATTTTGCAGGAAGGTTGAAATTCAATTCAGAAATAATTTTTCATACAAAAATAAGGGGGAAGATTTTGAGTTATCATTACTTAACTTCAAAAAAATTGCAAATGACACAAATAACTTCTCCCACAACAATAAGCTTGGAGAGGGCGGCTTTGGACCTGTTTAAAAGGTGATTATATTAATACATATCATTTGCATCATCATGCAAAAATAGTTCGCTTAACACCATATATGCACCAGAAGGCACCAAAAGAGTATCCGTCAGCAGTTTCTCACAAAAACTTTTTTCAACTTAAAGCACAACAATACATTGTAGTTAACGTTTACTTACTAACTCAGAACTAGTAAAAATGTCCCTACCTCGAAATTAGTCTTATTAATAAAAAGAAAATAAACGTCTAACAAGTAAAATTATACTTTCATGTGTGAGGTGCATGTAACAGATAAGGTATTGATACACATCATGTTTGGCACCTATGGAAATGTGTTGTTACTATGATATAGAAATTTTCAGGTGTATGAATTGTGCAACTTTGATAATGTGGTCGACGTAGTCAAATGATTTGAGTCAAATTTAAACATAGGATGACATTAATGGTGATGAAATAGAGAAACGGAATAATGCGAACTTCCAGAAGCATCATATGGAATTACCACAACGATTGATTTTCAGGGCATCTTGGACGATGGACAAGAAATAGCTGCGAAGAGATTATCAAATAATTCGAGTCAAGGAGTAAATGAGTTCAAGAACAAAGTTTCATATATTGCCGAACTTCAGCACCGAAATCTTGTGACGCTTCTCGGGTACTGCACTGATAAAGGAGAAAGGATATTTATCTATGAATACATGTCCAATAAAAGTTTAGATTATTTTACTTTCGGTATGCCCTCCTTCAAATAATGATGCGTTTTCTTAACTTTCTGATAATCTAAAATATTAAATTAGTGTAATTGTCTTATTTCCCTAAGAAACTATCATGTAAATCATCCAAATATAGAGAAGTATGGATTAACTTGATGACAAATGAATAGATGAAGAATTAAGCAAGTCACTGGATTGGTCAAAGCGCTACAACATTATAAATGGCATTGCTAGAAGACTTCTCTATCTTCACTAGGACTCTAAACTAAGAATCATTCATAGAGATCTCAAAGCCAGTAATATTTTACTTGATCACGAGATGAATCCAAAAATTTCAGACTTTGGCATGGCAAGAAGTTTCAGAGGAAGTCAAACTGAAGCAAATACAACAACAGTTGTTGGGACATAGTTAGAATCTCTATAACACTATAAATAACTTTTGTCTCCTTTGCTCAAAAACTGACATCATTTTGTTTTACCTCCCGCAGTGGTTATATGCCTCCTGAGTATGCTATTGATGGACTATTCTTAGTTAAATCTGATGTCTACAGTTTCGATGTTTTAATGATCGAGATAGTGAGTGGGAAGAAAAACAGATTATTCAATCATCCTGATCACAACTTCAATCTTCTTAGACATGTAAGTACATATGAATATATTCTAACGCTCTTATGCTACACACTTAATTACTTTGGATAAATTTTAAAATCAACCTTTTTAGGCATGGAAAAGTTATAAAAAGGATGAGCTTTTAGGTTTAATCGATGGGGCGATCATGGAGTTAAGTATCCATAATGAAGTGTTTCGAGTTATCCAAATTGGATTATTATGCGTTCAACAATGTTCAGAAGACAGATCGAGTATGTCATATGTGTTTCTAATGTTGAGTAGTAATATTGCACTGCCTCATCCTAAACAACCAGGTTTATGAGAGGGAGGGATACCACACTCGTGGCAGAAAATAATGAAGCATATGAGATAGATGTATGAGTTCGGCACTACAAAGCCAAGAAAGGCAAAAATAAACTCATAAAGGGGAAATCGGACCCCGTACTTAAGCGCGTAGAGGGGGATGACGATCCATCCATCGGGACAATGGTACATTCTCTCATTGATCTTCGGAGCTCAAAATTCATATTGTTAGGGAATGAGAGAGATATTGTTGGCATATTTCTTGGAGGGCTTGATTATTGATGGAAGATCGGGTGTTGATGTGGGAGTAGGCCTTCTCAGATGAATATTCTGTTCGGAATCAGCATGTGATCGTTAAGTTCATTATCATAGGGGGAGAATGTTATAAGATCTGCATGTGATTACCATTATTCATTATATGTGATTTGATTGATGACAAAATGATAAGAAGAACATTCATACAGGAAAAATCTTGTAAAGTCCTTAATGAAATATATGTACAAGAACTTAGAATTAAATGATCAAATATGTTAGGTTGATCTAAGCTGAATGAATATCTATCTGATCAAAGCATATTTGTAACATTAGGTATTGTAAAGTCCTTAAATGAATTTGATGTACAAGGACTTAGAATAGAAAAAGGTCAAACTTGTTAGGTTGATCTTATGAGCTGAAATGATATATGTATAAGCAAGGGCTAGACTAAACGTAGAGTACTGCACAAACATCTAGCAAAGGATCGTAGAGCAGTTAGCCAACTTGGAGTCCGGCCAACTTCGCAGAGTTAAGTTTGTCATCGCAGAGTTTGCCAGACAAACGTAGAGTGAAGCTCAAAAGATCGTAGAGCACTCTCGGCAAGACTTAGAGCTCTCTCGGCAGATCGTAGAGTTATCTGGGCATCACAATGCTAACTCTCAGAATCATAGAGTCTGCCAGACAAACACAGTGAAAGGATCGGCAGATTGTAGAGCTCGCTCGACAACACTCTCTCTCGGCATCGTAGAGTTGAACCAGGTAATCGTAGAGTGCAACTCAGCCAGACATTCATAAATTCAGCTAAGTGCATCATAGAGTTGAGCATGTCATTGCAGAGCTTGCAACGTAAACGTAGAGTATGGCTAACCAGATCAAGGAGCTTACTCGGAATCGTAGAGTGTGCACTGCAGAGTGAAGATCATTGTGCTAACATGGGTTCGTAGAGTCAGTCCAGTTACCCGTTCTATGACTCCCATGATCAATCTACAATCAAGCAACAACGTAGAGCAGTCTTTGCTAAAGCACTCAAAGTTAAAGTGACAATCTTCACAAAGACTTCTAAGTAAGCTGAGCGTGAGCTATCAGACATAGGAAGATCTCTAAGTGCATCATCAAGCCATAACAGAGATCACAGGGCAGCTCAAACACCCACTCTACGATCCATCAAGACTCTATGACCTGCACCAAAGATAAGGTCGTAGAGTAGGAAAGCAACAGCAAGATCAAGTGATCGTAGAGCTGAGCCTAAGATAACAAAAGTACTTAGACAGTCTCAACAAAGCAGAAGAAGAGCATAGAGCAGTACTCTATGACGTGACATAAAAGAGAATGTCTGAAGATTAAGTAGAGCAGTCCTCTACATCAAAAATGCTACAACATCAGAAGATCATAGAGTAGTCCTCTATGACACAGTAACAGGGCCAACACCTGAAGAACATAGAGCAGTCCTCTATGATAAGCACAACTACAACATTGCCTCAACGGAAATCATAATACTATGCTCTGAGAACGAAAAGCTAAATGGAGATCACATAGCATAAGGGAGCACAAACTACAATATAGTAAGAAGCACAATAAAGCGTAATGCAAGTGCAGTCAGCCACTCTACGAACTCCAAGGATATACACATCCGACATGATCATAAAGCCATACTGTGAAGCAAGCAGTTAACTCTACGATCAAAGGCAACCGACTTCATTTTGAAGCAAGCAGTTAACTCTACGATCAAGAACAACAAAGCCACAACCCAGTTGATTGTAGAGTAAATAAGTAAGTGCCAACAAGGATTAAAGATATCAGAGCACTTAGGGTTACTATCCCAAGATGGGCGGCTGATTTGTTAAATAAATGAAATAAGGAACCAATCTGAGTGGGTTCAAACAACCACGTTTGCAGCAGTCAACAAGCAGCTCATGTGACTCCACTATCTTGGTACCAGCTAATGGATGCTGACTCAGTCCTCACTAGAAGACTTTAGGAAGTAAAATATTCAGTGGTACAATAAACAAGTCTGTAGAAAGTGAGTTTTCAACGGAAAGAAGTGCAACGGGAAGATATCAACGGTAAGCTTTGAACGGGAAGAAAATGGAGATCTACATAAGAGAAAACTGTATTCGAATTGCATGGTGTGTGGTGAACGAGAGCAAGAACACCGACTGTACAACCGGCTAGAAGCTTCACTGCAACATGAAAGGTATGCTGAAGGGCTACCATATGAACTAAGAGTCGAATGACCAAGAAGCCTAGATCAAAAGTGACCAGAGCTGAAGGCAAATCTAGACGGGCAACTCTATGATCAAGCAAGGGACACTATGAGCTGAAAAGATAAAGAACTAACTTGGACAAGTCAACCAGTGTTCATCTAGAGTGATCATCTACATCTACTATGTACCAGAAGAAGAAGAGCTTCAACGTCCATCATCAGCAACATCTAGAAGAAGATCACAAACAGCTGCTAAGTACTTGAAGATGAAGGAGATCAAAGTTCATCTTAGCAGCACAACCCAATAAACAATCAACACACTAAAGAGGGCGGAACGTCCTTGTCTTAAGTGACTAAACAAAGTCAAGCCTGCTGGACTTGCTGAGTACTAAAGGGTACAAGAGATTCTAAGGCTGCTGGTCTTAGTCTACAGGATTCCAAAGCTGCTGGCCTTGAAGAGTTCTTTGTAAACTGGAGTTCCAAGTCTGCTGGACTTGAAGAGGGTCAAAGGCTCCTTGTCCGAGGGGCTAAAAATAACTCATGTTTGCGGGACTCAAGAATGGTCAGAGGATCCGTGTCTGCAGGACTTGAGGAGGGTTATAGGATTCTTGCCTTAGTGGCTAAAAACAACTCTTGTCCGCTGGACTTGAGGAGGGTGGAGAATCCTTATCTTTGTAACTAAAACCATTAGTGGATTCCTACTTATTGAACTAGAAGAGTGGAGTAGGAGTTATTCAGTCTCCGAACCACTTAAAAGTCTCTTGTGTCTTTTACTTTATGTCAATTACCTTATGCACAATAACTGCTATATCTGCTATCAACTATATCGTAGACTTGTCGATTGAACTGAGATTATGTTTACATCTTTGAAGGGGTTATTAAAGTATATTCCGCTGTGCATGAATTGATTTTACTATTCATAACTGTTATACTTTCATGTTAGGAATGAAAAAGTTTTAAAGGATCTATTCAACCCCCCTTCTAGATCTCTATTGTGTCCCCAGGAACCAACAATTGTTATCAGAGCAGGTTCTCATGAATATGATAAAACTAACGCTTTGAGTAGATCCATGACACAAATCTAGATTAGTTCTAAATCTTGGTATTGGTTGTTAAGACAAAATGCAAATAAGCTAACAAGTTGAAAATTGTATGTGTAGGGTAAACTGTCCTAAGCTATCCAGGCTGTACCGTGGGTTTAAATGGAAAAATCATAATCACTAGGCATACTAATGTCAACGAGCAGATCGATCATCTCATAGAGGGAAAGTAGTATGGAGGCAGCAAGAACTAAGATTCTCTCCACCAAAAGAAGTTTGAGGAATCCTACAAATAATGATTCAGGAGATAATAATGCTCCATCATCAATGCACTTCAACGATGATTCCATGAGCTTCTCAAATAGATATGACATGTCCCCACGTTTCAAAACATGAACCCGGAGGTTCATTCATGCGTATCAGTGACTATGGGATATCATGACTAACTATGCCCATAACTCAAAGATGCGCTCAACGTATCAGACAATGCAGCACTATGAAGGAACAAATGATGATGCCGACAATGGCCTGAAGAATTACAAATCATCAACCAACGAGGAAGTGCATCATCGCTAGCAGCACCACTGACTGTCAAGAAATTGACATCAGTGAGGTATCTATCTCTGTCTCCCTAAAATGCAAATATCCTTAACCGTTAAAATATATTGCATAATTGCATGTCCAAAACTGCATGTCCTTTTACTTCAGTAGCAGATCAAGAATCCATTTTCCACCCCAAAAGGAGAAAGAAAGAAAGTGAGAATAATGGCCTAATAAGCACTTTACTGTCTATCCATATTTGAGGCTGGAGACCTTTTCTCTTTCTCTTCCTTTGCCTTTGAACGTCTAAAACAAGCTTTTATCATTTCTAGAACAATCATTTGGTTTGGTTCATTCTTTGACTGCTCTGCCCCCCCCAAAAAGAGAGACTTATTCTTGCTCTCCCAATTCAGGAAAACAAACGGAAATCGTCGGTTGGGTTGGTCCGACCAAGAAAGGTATGGGAGAAAGATTTAAATTTTAAAGAAAGACAAGACACTATGAACCCACCACCGAACACCAAAGAAATCTCGGCAAGCAGTTGATAAAGAAAAGTACACGCAACTAGCGAATTCAAGGTAGTGCTATCTACGGTACAATCCAAAACTAAGCAAATAGCTTCTTCTCTTCCTCTATCTCTAGAAATTCATTCCTTAAGGCAGATAGGATTTTTTTTAAACTATATATTACGCCAAAGGCAACTGATTCAACAACAGTTATCACATCACAGCTACCTCCTTTAACTAATCAACTTCTACATGAACTATGAACCATCTACTCCTATTCCGCTTTTATATTATGATAAGAAAATATCTGAAGTCTTCTCCTATCTTATTGCTAGTGATCAACTGCTTTATAATTGCTTTTGTGTGTACTGATAAAGACTCATAATTTTGAATCTTGATGTTGAGAGTTTATTCTTAGTTGTGGAAAACCAAGTAGGGATTGTACTTAGTAATATCACCTCCTGCCATTAACCTTGTTGTTTAAGAGGTGACTGTGATTAATGAGCTACATACATCCTACCTTAGTTTTCTCATTTTATCTGATGAGTGGTGCATAACTTCATGATCTAAGTCTTTGACAAATCGTAGAGAGTAGTCATATCTGTTGTTATACGTTGAAGGGTTGTAGAGACTGATTAACTCTACGAACCATCTAGGTACAACTCACAGAACTGACCACTAATCTACTAAGGTTCAAACACTTGGAACATGATGCAAGTAAGAACTCATCTAAGGAGAAGGCTTGAGAATCCACATCAGTTCCACTCATGTTTTCTCTCACACACACTCTCATGCAACATGTTTAAACTATCATTACATATAAGCTGCATAATGCAAATTATGAAACCACAGTCTTAAAAGACTCGAGCTTTCAAAAAGAACTAACCCCGCAGGACCCAAAGAATATTAGTTACCAAATTAAAAATTTATTTAATCTGCAGGTATCATGATTGCTCTATCCTTACTCAAGGACATTCAAGGAAGAAGTTAGAAACGTATGATCTTTATCAACAAACTTCTGGCAAATAGCAAAGGCTTGATTCTCCAGTGAGACTCCCTCAGAAGTTGAAGCTCAAATTCAGCATAATACAGTTCCTCAAGAACCAGGTATTCATCAACTCTACAATAGCAGCATAGATAAAAGGATCGTAGAGTAACCAGTGCTAAAGAGAATACTCTACGATCAAATGAAGAAGATCCAATGGTAAAAGATCATTTTCCTCTAAGATGGAAGTATCAACTATGGGAAGCAACAATCTGCTAAGTTCAGCAATGCTAAGTTTGAGGAGAAGTCAAAGAAACTGAAGGGATGAAGATTATGAAGCTACAAGATGAAAAGAGTCACAAGCCTTTGGTGTAATGGCAAGCGCTTGATCCTATCAAATTGTATGTGAACATACTAGGTCAAGGATGCTCTAGCATGATAAGGAGTAGATCACCAAGTCCTCATCTGTAGATCTCGACTGTATCATGACTCAAGCAGTATGAGAAACTCCTATAGTCCTAGGGTTGACAACTCCATCATTCACAACCCTTTCCCAGACTCAGAGTCCCAAAACTCTGTGGCTGATGAACCAAATGAATTCTCATTTCAGGTCATAGAGTCCCTAAACTCTATGACTGTCAAACCAGGTCAGCCATACTATTCCAAGTCGTAGAGTCACTATGACTGACATCATGATCGTAGAGTACATTGACTCTACGATTACAGCCTACAAAACACTACTCCCATACATCATATCTAACCAAACCCCAAGGAGTACAATGATGACATTCTATACACTATATCCAAACAGTCCTTCCTCAGATAAGCGCCTCAGAGACAAACCAAACCCTAAGTTTCAAACCTAGAGGCCTGCCTTTTCTGAGCTTCCTTAATCCCGTTGAAAGATTAAATGAGAATGCATCACTAAAATTTCTCCAGAGTTTAAATTGTAAATGATACAAAGGAGAAAAGATGATCTCTTAAAGAAGAGTTGATCATTGAACTCTCTAGAAGAAAAAGAAGCTGGTGCTAAAGGAAAGTCTTCATCAAGTAAATGATCCAGCTCATCTACTAGTACAAGATATGGAGACTATCATCACAGATGTTAAGAGAGAACAAGGCTCCTTCTAAAGATACTCATTCTTGAAGGAAGCCACTTCAAGCTTAATTGGAGACCTTGTCAGTAAAAACCGCACTCACTGGGATAAGTACAAATCAGCATCTGAGCAGCAGTACTTGTGACCAAATTATGTTCTCAGGAGATGATCGTAGAGTGAAAAGCAAAGACATCAAGTCACTCTACGAATGGGCAAAGTCAATGGTCAAAAAGGAGATAACCACGATCTTAGGCCAGGATAATTGATGGGCAACAATTATGGAAGTTACAATGGTTCTGGCCACGATCAGCAAATGGGCTTCATACACGTGTCCTTAACAAAAGGAGGGAACTAGTAACAGGTCAACATTCAAAATACTGATGGTTGCTTTTTCCTATCAGTTATCAAAATCTTTCCTCTCTCAAAACCGTGCTGATCTCTCAAAACCCTAATATCATCAAATCTTCAGCAAACCAAAAACGACAACTCTAAAACTCCTATTGCTTCAAATCTCCATCTACAGTCAAGCATCCTTCATTCATCAAAACCCTAGTTATAGAAAATTGTCAAGTCGTATTAGGTATCCAACTTGGCTTTGATAAGTTTGGAGAATCAGAAGAAAAGTTTAAGGATATTCTCAAAATCGTAAGAGAAGCAGGATTCTCGGAATGCTTAGAATTCAACACCAAAATCTTCACTAATCTTGTCAAAGAATTCTACCAGAATGCATCAATTGATAATGAGGTTCTGACTACAAAAGTTCGTGGAGTAAAACTGAAGATAGATGCTACAGTAATCAATCAATGTCTGGGATTTACCAACCAAGGTCTATCATCTCTGGAAGGAATCGATTCTGATGAAGGCAAGAAATTGATGAGCTATGTGAAGAATCTCCATCTGAAAGGAATAAAGAAAAAGGAATTTCTAGAGAAGTTCGAATTCCTAGCTGAGATTGTGGGCAAATGTATCCTATGTAAAGATACCGCCCATGATACTGTGAGTGATCTGCAACTAAAAATTATGACTGCCATTGTCATGAAGAGGAAGATAAATTTTGGAGCTATGTTGTCTGATTGGTTAGCCAAGGAGGTCAGGAAAGTGAAGGCCTCAGATAAATATATCTTAAAGGTTTACTATGGAAGATTCTTGAGCATCATACTGAAGAAAAGACTGAAAAGCAAAATTGGGGATGATGAGAGAGAAACCTTAAATGTTAACAAAGTAATGTCCCCTAAATTGTTTGACAACTGGAAAAGGAACCACATGGAGAATAAGAAATCAAGAATATCTGGTAGCAGCAGCAAGGGAACTTCAAAAACAGGCAAAGGGAAAAGAAAAGCAAGTTCACTGAAGGATGAATCATCACAGTCTAAAGAATCTTTGTCTCCTGTGCCCATTCCTTCCAAATCACTCAAGAAGAAGGTGAAAGTTGAGGCAGCCCCATTGAAGAGTCCCTCTTTGTCCAAAGATGAATCTGAAGAAGAAAAAGAAGCATCTGAGGCACCTATGGTCAAGCCCTCAAAAAGGAGACAAAGTGCAAGATTAAAGCAAATGATGAAGCTCCCAGGTTATACAAGTAAAGCAGGATTCGGCCGGTGACAATTGATGTTGGAGATGATGATGAGGGTGATAAAGTTGAAGCTACAAAAATCAGTAAACATGTGGTATCTAATAATGAATCTGCTGAAAAGGATGTGACCAAAAGTGAGTCTAAATCAGAAAATAAGGATGTAGCTGTGTCTGCTTGAGAGAATCTGAATGAATCAACAGGAGATGATGATGACATGGAAGCAAGCTATGAAGAACAGTCAACTGGTGAGTCAGTTTAAAAATCAAAGGAAGTAACTATGGAGGAAGCAAGTTCAAAAGGAAAGAGTACCAGAGAAACTGACACTGGAAAAGGAAAGGAAGCAATGGAGGATGATGAAGTACAACAGGATTCTGAGAATAATGTATCAGAAAGCAACTTTAGTCCAGTAGCCACAAAAATTCGAAGAAGGATAGTGCTGGAAGCCTGTGACAAACCAGGAGCTGTGTTGCCAACAAGATGGATAGATCATGGCAACGGTCAAATGAAAGTAGTTTCAATGACCATAGGATCTACTTAACAATTTTTAAGATATTGAACTTGATCGAACTACAGTTCTATATGATCCTGACAGTGAACAACTAACATGGTTCTACCTATGGATGCCCTGGTTGAAGGCCATTGAATTTGGAGATACAAGCTTCATCAGCTGGTGTTACTCACAATTTCCAAATCTAAAGATGATCTCTCAGAACTTCCCAAGAGTTCAATCTTTTCCAAAAATGTTGATCAAGGATACTCAACATTTCAAAGTCTACCGCCATACTGAAGGTATATACATTCCATACTATATGCTGGAAAACAGTGATAAGAGCAAATCAACAAACTAGATCGTAGAGTCAATGGTTGTGGAACCCCCTAACTCTATGACTGCAGCTTTCCAGTCCCAGCCAAATGTCAAACTCTCTTAAAAGCCAAATACCTCCACAGAAATACCCTCTGACATTCCTTCCTCATCCAACAAAGATTTATTTGACATTGTCGCCGCTTTTGAAAATATTTACAAGAGTGAGAAATCCAAGTCAACTACACCAATATTTGAAGATTTCTTGATCGATCAAGAGTTGCTGAAAAACTCCGAAGAATTGCTTGGAAACATTTCCTCAGTCACTGCTGCAACAAAAAAGATGGCTGGAGGTGAAGACAATGAATTGTACAAGAAGCTGCAAGCCTCATTCACAGACATGTCCATAAAACTTCACCAACAAGATCAGATATATCTCAAGTCAATTGAGCAGCAGAAAACTGAAGCTCTAAAACTCCAAAAGAAGAATGAATGCTCTATTCAGACTCTGTCAGAAAAGATGGACAACCTCAGTTAGTCCCTCTCTCAGCAGATGGAACTTGGCCAGCAGGAAGTGAAAATGGAAGTTGGTAATACCTCCTACTTGGTCGAACAACTCATTACACATGTTCAGTATTTTTCCCAAATGATTGATAACAAAAAGGGGGAGAAAAAGATGAAGCATAAAAAGAAGAAAACGGTGAAGCATAAAAAGAGGATAAGAGCTGGTATGAAAAGAAAGGAGCTGAAGAAGAACAAAGATGAAACACCAACAACTGAGGGGGAGCCAGGAGATGAAGAAGATGAAGAAATAGCTACAAGAAATAAGGGGGAGCAGAAACCAGATGAGGTTGCAGAAGAATAAGAACAAAACAACAGGTGAAAGCAGTCACAAGGTATCAACAAGCAGAAGGTACACTTCTAACAAGCAAGGAGGAATTAACTGTCATGTGTTAAGTTTAGATCTAGGATCTCCTTGTTGAAACTGATATAACTTGTGAACTGCATATGTTTAAAATTTCATAGTATGATATTTATTCTGAATGCACATTATGTCATTCATATCATTGGTCTAGCAATACAGTGACTTGCTATATCTTAAGTTACATCAGCACTCATAAATCTGCATGTATTGCTTAAATTGAATGATATGCTATAAGTGTTTTTGTCATCATCAAATAGGGGGAGATTGTTGGGAATCAACATGCAAACGTTAAGTTCATTATTATAGGGGGGAATGCTATAAGATCTGCATGTAATTACCATTATTCATTATATGTGATTTGATTGATGACAAAATGATAAGAAGAACATTCATACTGGGAAAGCCTTGTAAAGTCCTTAATGAAATATATGTACAAGGACTTAGAATTAAAAGATCAAATATGTTAGGTTGATCTAAGCTGAATGAATATCTATCTGATCAAAGCATATTTGTAACATTAGGTATCGAAAAGTCCTTAAATGAATTTGATGTACAAGGACTTAGAATTGAAAAAGGTCAAACTTGTTAGGTTGATTTTATGAGCTGAAATAATATATGTATACGCAAGGGCCAGACTGAACGTAGAGTACTGCACAAACAACAAAGGATCGTAGAGCAGTTAGCCAACTTGGAGTCCAGCCAACTTCGCAGAGTTAAGTTTGTCATCGCAGAGTTTGCCAAACAAACGTAGAGTGAAGCTTAAAAGATCGTAGAGCACTCTCGGCAGGACTTAGAGCTCTATTGGCAGATCGTAGAGTTGTCTCAGCATCACAATGCTAACTCTCAGAATCGTAGAGTCTGCCAGATAAACACAGTGAAAGGATCGATAAATTGTAGAGCTCGCTCGACAACACTCTCTCTCGGCATCGTAAAGTTGAACCAGGCAATCGTAGAGTGCAACTCAACCAGGCATTCATAAAGTGAAGTTCTACTATGTGCATCATAGAGTTAAGCATGTCGTTGCAGAGCTTGCAACGTAAATGTAGAGTATGGCTCGGCAGATCAAGGAGCTTACTCGAAATCGTAGAGTGTGCATTGCAGAGTGAAGATCGTTGTGCTAACATGGGTTCGTAGAGTCAGTCCAGTTAGCCGCTCTACGACTCCCATGATCAATCTATAATCAAGCAACAACGTAGAGCAGTCTTTGCTGAAGCACTCAAAGTTAAAGTGGCAATCTTCATAAAGACTTCTAAGTAAGCTGAGCATGAGCTATCAGACATAGGAAGACCTCTAAGTGCATCATCAAGCCATAACAGAGATCACAGGGCAGCTCAAACACCCACTCTACTATCCATCAATACTCTATGACCTGTACTAAAGATAAGGTCGTAGAGTAGAAAAGCAACAGCAAGATCAAGTGATCGTAGAGCTGAGCCTAAGATAACAGAGGGCAAAACTAATGATTTAGCCACTGTAGTTGGCAAGTTTTATTTAATACACAACTGAACTTTTAATTTTTCAAATTACCCCATTGAGCTAATTATTATTTTAAAATTATGTCATTCTGTTAACTCTGGCTAACGGCTGTTAAATTCTTTCGGCTATTATCCGACGTGGACAGTGAAAAAGAAAAGGATTATCTAGCGGGAACCAGTGAACTGCCGGAGCAACCAGAACAACAAGGACACCACATCAGATCAAGCAAACACCCAAACTAATTTAATCGGAGCGAATTAACCAATGATAGCACATAAATCAATGGGAACAACCGGTATATACACCATGATTTCCGACCACAAGGTCAAGAAACACATATTATAAAAATCCTCTGGCGTGACCTCCTACAGCCAACCAAATCATCTCACAACCCAGAAGTGTGATGAAAAGACGGAAGCAAGAAAAAGGAAACCCAACACAATCAAATCCAAGCCAAGGAAAATTTAAAGAACAAACTAGCTTAGATTGAAAAAAGAAAAAAATGACAGCAGCCAATATCGGTACCATCAATGATAGAAAATCCCAAAACTGAATCATGAAAAAATTAAACAATATTAGAAAATAAAATCTAGTTCAGATAATACACGGATTAACAAGCACCATTCGCGAAGCCCAGATCAAGAAATAGGAGTACCGGAATATATGACCCATTACTAGACGAACCTAGATTCCGGCGATTCAAGATCTGGATAATGGTGAGGAACTACACAACCAGAACTTAGCAGAGCCAGCTTCCAAAACCCAAATCGTTCATTTTTCAAACCCTCTTTTTCTTCACCAAAGATCCTAGATCAAATTCCCCTTTCAGATAATATACTTGAAGAGGAGAAGGGCACGTATATCAAAGAACCAGAGATTCTCATCAAATACAAACGCAGAGCTCCAAACCCAGATAAGTACATAAGCCCTTCTCTTTCAATTTAGAATTAGGTCGGTGCAGGGGCTATATACGTATACATATACCTATTTATTGGAAAGCAGAGAAATCGCACAAAGGGAAATATGAACATCGATTCGCCGTTGATTTCTCAATCAAGCAACGGTCCAGATCTTCGATCACGATCATTGACTTGTTCGTCGTTTGTAACATGAGCATTTTCAGATCCGAATCATCGGCGACTTTCCGCAAATCGACATCGTAAACATCGTAGTTGAGGAGCTTTGGGAAGAAGATGATATGGAGGGGGTTTGAGTTTAGGCCATGGATGAGATTATGATGATGATGATAATCTGAGGAGATGCAGATCTATTTCTTTTGTTTTGATGAAGATCTGTTTTGGTTAGATCTGTTCTGATGAAAAATAAAAGGAACCCAGATAAAGAAGATCGTTAGATCTGTTTTGGTTAGATTTGTTTTGCAAAAAGATGTTTTGATTTTTTTTTTCATTTTCAAGTTTTTTTTGCTACATAAGAAATATTTTTTATTTTTGTATTTCTTTTTTAGAGCCACATAGATAAAAAATTAGAGTCTGTTTAATTTTCTTAACGGAGTGGCCCAATTTTAAAATAATAATTAGATTAGTGGGGTAATTTAAAAAATTAAAAGTTCAGTTGTGTATTAAATAAAACTTGCCAATTACAGTGGCTAAATCATTAGTTTTGCCGATAACAGAGGTACTCAGACAGTCTCAGCAAAGCAGAAGAAAAGCATAGAGCAATACTCTATGACGTGACATAAGAGAGAATGTCTGAAGATTAAGTAGAGCAATCCTCTACATCAAAAGTGCTACAGCATCAGAAGATCATAGAGCAGTCCTCTACGACACAGTAGCAGGGCCAACACCTGAAGAACATAGAGCAGTCCTCTATGATAAGCACAACTACAACATTGGCTCAATGGAAATCATAATACTATACTCTGAGAACGAAAAGCTAAATGGCGATCACAGGGCATAAGGGAGCACATACTACAATATAGTAAGAAGCATATTAAAGCGTAATGCAAGTGCAGTCAACCACTTTACGAACTCCAAGGATATACACATCTGACATGATTATAAAGCCACACTGTGAAGCAAACAGCTAACTCTACGATCAGAGGCAACCGACTTCAGTTTGAAGCAAGCAGTTAACTCTACGATCAGGAACAACAAAGCCCCAACCCAGTTGATCGTAGAGTAAGAAAGTAAGTGCCAACAAGGATTAAAGATATTAGAGCACTTAGGGTTACTATCCTAAGATGGGCGGCTGATTTGTTAAATAAATGAAATAAGGAACCAATCTAAGTAGGGTTCAAACAACTAAGTTTGCAGCAGTCAACAAGCAGCTCATGTGACTCCACTATCTTGCTACCAGCTAATGGATGCTGACTCAGCCCTCACTAGCAGACTTCAGAAAGTAAAATATTTAGTGGTATAATAGACAAGTCTGCAGAAAGTGAGTCTCCAACGGAAATAAGTGCAACGGGAAGATATCAACGGCAAACTTTCAACGGGAAGAAAATAGAGATATACACAAGAGAAAAATACATTCGGATTGCATGGTATGTGGTGAACGAGAGCAAGAACAACGACTATATAAATGGCTAAAAGCTTCACTATAATATGAGAGGTATGCCGGAGGGCTGGCATATGAACTAAGAGTCGAATGACCAAGAAGCCTAGATCAAGAGTGACCAGAGCTAAAGGCAAATCTAGACGGACAACTCTATGATCATGCAAGGAACACTATGAGCTGAAAAGATAAAGAACTAACTTGGACAAGTTAACCAGTGTTCATCTAGAGTGATCATCTACATCTACTATGTACTAGAAGAAGAAGAGCTTCAACGTCTATCATCAGCAGTATCTAGAAGAAGATCATAAACAGCTGCTAAGTACTTGAAGATGAAGGAGATCAAAGTTCATCTTGGCAGCATAACCCAACAAACAATCAACACACCAAAGAGGGCGAAACGTCCTTGTCTTAAGTGACTAAACAAAGTCAAGTCTGTTGGACTTGCTGAGTACCAAAGGGTACAAGAAATTCTAAGGCTGCTGGTCTTAGTCTACATGATTCTAAGGCTGCTAGCCTTGAAGAGTTCTTTGTGAACTGGAGTTCTAAGTCTGCTGGACTTGAAAAGGGTCAAAGGATTTTTGTCTGAGGGGCTAAAAATAACTAACATCTACGGGACTCAAGAAGGGTCAGAGGATCCATGTCTGCGGGACTTGAGAAGGGTCATAGGATCCTTGCCTTAGTGGCTAAAAATAACTCTTATCTGCTAGACTTGAGGAGGGCGGAGAGTCCTTGTCTTTGTGACTAAAATCATTAGTGGATTCCTACTTGTTGAAGTAGAAGAATGGAGTAGGAGTTATTCAGTTTCTGAACCACTTAAAAGTCTCTTGTGTCTTTTACTTTATTTCAATTACCTTATGCACAATAACTGTTATATCTGCTATCAACCATATCGTAGATTTGTCGATTGAATTGAGATTATGTTTACATCTTTGAAGGGGATATTAAAGTATATTTTGATGTGCATGAATTGATTCTACTATTCATAACTATTATACTTTTATGTTAGAAATGAAAAAGTTTTAAAGGATCTATTCAACCCCGCCTTCTAGATCTCTATTGTGTCTCCGAGAACTAACATATTCTGCTATCTCATTTCGATAATTTCAACTTTGGTTTTGGCCGGTGTTGGGGTATCTGCTGCTCTAGAGGAGGAAGTCGTGGCTTGAGGGGCGTTGGTGATAAGTGCAAAATATTCTATGTTTTTGGTTCCTTTATGCTTAGTATTATTATATGTTTTCTGTGTTTATGAGCTTAATTAAGGTGTTTATAGATTTTAGGAAGAATCGATGTGATTTTGCAAATATGGAGTTTAATGCTGAGTTTTATGTTGTTTTGCAGAATACTCTACGATCGCTGGGTAAGACTCTACGTTCGTAGTGTTAGGGTGCAGTTTGGCAGCTCTACGATCGCAGGAAGGTTAGGCGGAGTTGTTCGAAGATTCCTAGTTGCACTCTACGATTGCGAGATTTACTCTATGACCAGGCTCACATCACTCTACGTTTTCAGTCCAGCGACGAAGTTACTCTACGTCTGACGAGTCTACTCTACGATTGGCAAGTTTACTCGGCATCTAGTTACTCTACGATTTCGAGGTTTACTCTACGATCGCGATACATTTTGCTGAAAGAATGTTACTCTACGATTTTGGTCGATATGCAGATTTCCAATTCTGAGTAGGATTTGAAACATTGAAGCTTAAAGATATGATTCCTAACAGGATTTGGAGATGGAATTACAATCATAGAAGGAAACTACATCTGATTATGGGAAGTAGAATCTGATATGGAATCTGATCAAATATAGAAACTAAATCTGAGCTAGAACTGGAAAATGAAACTGAAGACGAAATGGATTTGGAAATAAAATCTAATTTGAAAAAGAAGCTACTTAAAGCTGGGTTTCAGAGATTGACAAGGATTTAGAAGCCTACCATATCTGCAGAGTGAAGACTTCTGAAGTAGAGTTTGATTAGAAATCTTCTAGGGTTTCAAAGCATCTATAAATACCTTTCACTTGTAATCAGTTGAGAATATCTTGGACATCCTGAATCATCATCTTAGATCATATTTTATTTGTTTATCAGCATGTTAGCTTAGTTTATTTTTATTCAGTTCTAAGGGGATGTGGAACCTTATTTTCAGTTAATAGTATAATTGAGTTTTATTATTGATTCCTTCTTATATGAGATTTATTATGATAATCTGTTTTAACTGTATATGTTATTTTATCTGATTGATTTAATGTGGCCAATTAGATTAATCTGATGAATATCAATTGCTAGATTACGATATAATATTAAGCAAACGATGTTGTATCTGATCACTGGTAGTAGTTAATAATATTTGATTGTGGACAAGCTTTTGGATATTATTAAGGTTATCAGAAGGCAAGTTAAATAATCCCTGATAGTGTGATTGTTGCTTAGAACAACCTAATTCTCTATTTCTTAATGCTTCTGTTATATTAAATCTAGACTGATAGTTCTGGGTTATATAATAGTTAGAGTCTAGTGGGGGCGATTGTCACATTAGATTTAAAACCTGTAGGTAGGAAAATTACACCTTGCTAGGGTTAGGGTTTCGTGTTGGCTGGAGAGGAGAGAAATCCCCGAAGAGTACGGAACTAATTGATTGATTGAAGAGGGGAGAAGAACAGGTAGGCAATTACTCCAATGACACGTGGCAGAACTCTCAGAATCCGGAAACCGGGTTAGGGTAGCAGGGATTCCAAGAGCCTTCTTGAGTCTTCAAGTTGAGAGAGAGAGAGTTTCAAGTGTTTAGAGCTTCCAAGAGTTTAAGTGTAATGTCTTGAGAGCGATCCCCTTTTCTCAGAATAGATGGGCTATTTATAAAGTTTTCCTGGGAAATAGTCACATGCCAGGCACATGTTTTAAGGGAAATTCCCGAAATACCCTTTAATTATGTTTTAAAGGAGAAATTCCAGAAATGCCCTTTAATCATCAAAGTAATGCCCAAATTGCCCTGTTCTTCTAGCCGCCAATCCAATCCCTCAATCAATTCCCAAAATGGGTCGCATCCACGAGTCTTCTGCCTTGGAATACGTGGAGACTTCCCCGGGTCTAGTGCATTTAATTAGGTCACATAAACCCTAATTTGTACATTTAATTAGGTTTTTTGTAAACTGTAATTTGTACATTTAATTCAATTAGGTCATGTGAACCCTAATATGCACTTGGGCCCACATTTGCCCCCTACGCGAGAGTCACGATTCCTGAGAGACGCTCGTGCAAAATACTCCAGGCTTGTGAATGATTTTGCGTGACTCCACTTGTCCAAGTACTGCTTGGTAAATCATCTGAAAGCTTCTTCATTTTGCTCAATATTTATTTCCTTATTTTCTGAGAATTAAAACAAGGAAGATCATCAGCTCCAATAATCAAATCTTATTTTATATTTTAGAAACAAAATCTGCCTTTATTAGAATTTTATAAAGCAAGATTTTTTTTCAAACATTCAATATATATATATATATATATATATATATATATATATAATTTCGAAATTGTCATACTATTATGAAATATATATATATTTTCGAAATTTTATTAAAATACCAAATTTAAGCAATTTTCGAAAATCTATATATTTATTTAGAAATAAGCTCAAATAAACTTATCTTGAAATTGCGAAATCTTCCTTAAGAGGAACATAGAGATTGTTTCCTTTACTATTGCAAGCTTGGAATTGGAATATATATATCTTCCAAGTCACTTAGGCCTTTCTTTTCATCGTGCAAAATTTTTCCTCTCCTCATTCAAGTCTGAAGATCACCAAGAAGTCGTCAAGCCAACAGTTTTCAACTTGGGAACGAGGTAAAAAACAATTTCTTCTTCTCTTTTTTTCAGTTTATTTGAGTACTTTCTGCCGAACTTTTTCTTGACTTGCTTCTCCTACGTTTCTTCTCAGGTTATTGTAGCTTTTCTTTTGTCTTCCGAGCCTCGTTACTTGGATTATATCTCGGTAGGGTTCCCTCGGATAATAAATAAAAACACAATATTTATTGACAACGAAGCATCCGTTCCGAAAAAGTAATCTGTGGGGCACCAGAATTTTCAAGGTACACAAAATATAGTTTTTTTTTTTTTTTTTTTTTTTTTTTCAGGCAGTCGAACCCTAGGGGGGGCCGAACCCTAGGGGGCGAACCCTAGGAGAAAATGTACTAAAATTTTAACATTGGGAAGCGTGATCACTGTTTTGACCATAACTTTTGTTTCGTTTGGAGTCTCGGGGCCCATAATATATCAAAACGACCATATCGACGAGCACTTCAAAAGTCATCGCCAACGACCATGACACATGTCGAAATAATCCAAAAAATGGCTCCGAAGGATGCATTTTGGCTGTCCGAAGTTTTGTGGAAAAATTTCAAATCTTGTTTTTCTTTCATAATTGTGATTTTGATCCTTCCGTGACTCAATTTCTTCTTATTGTCAGGTATTCTCAAGTGAAAGACTCAAATTCTCCCTTTGCCATGGTAAGCCTACTCAAGCTCATATGCCTTACTTGACATCCTTAGTATCCTCATGTGGAGTCTTTCTTACTTGCAGGCCTCGTCTACCGGATGTTCTGAAGACTTGAAGAGTTCCAGGGTAATTCCCTTTGTCAATGATTGGGGAAAGGCTCCCTTTTTTGGGCCTTTTGACACTTTTTGGGAGCATGTTCGAACTTATGATCGCACAACTTTTCCTGCGCCAGAGAAAGAGGGTTTGTTTCTTTATGTCGCGGCTTGCGGAGGTTGGGATGACTTCCCCCATTCCGGTCGCATTCCCCGCATGTGCATAGAGAAACAAGAATACCCTTTCAGTCCCTTTCGCTTCCTGTCTGACTCATCTAGCCGTCTTCAAGGATGGCAACATTGGACTGACGAGATCCTCGGGAATGTTGAGTACAAGGCTATACTAAAGAGTGCGGGCATATATCGCTGCATTCAGCTATGTAGGGATCTACGTATTCAGCAGGATCATGATGCTCTTACTGTGTTGATTTCCCGCTGGTGCTCTTCTTCATGCACGTTTGTTACTACTTGGGGGGAATTCACCCCTACACTAGAGGATGTCTATGCTATCTACCAGTAAGCCTTTCTTTTTGTAACTTTCATTCGTTCTTACTTTCTCCCTTTTTTTTTTTCAAATTATATGCTTATGTTGGATTTATATCTTGTTGCCTCCCTGCTGTCGCTTCGGCTTCTTGTGACCCATCTAGTATGTCTGCTAGAGATGTTGAGTGCGTTGCCTATTTGATGGAGGCCTTCAAGCAGTCTTCCCATTATGTCTCACGATTCAAAGGTGACACACTCCTTCCAGATTTCGAGACCACTAGCCGACAAAAAACTTCATGGTTATCTTGGGTGCGCTACTTCTTTCGGGATTACAAGACTAACCAGTGGGATAGTTCAACTTATGACCAATCCGTCCTTGCTTTTCGTAAGGAGCCGTGTCCTTTTCCTTTGGCAGCCTATCTGGCTATGTGGTTGTCTCGCTTTCTCTTTCCCGGGTCTCCTGTTGACAGTCCCTCAGTTCGTATGTTTATTTTAGCAGCTCTGCTATCTCGGGGTTTGGAGATTCCTCTTGCTTCCCTCTTTCTGGGAACCCTGTATCGCCGTTTAGATGAGGTGGCCTTCGCTTTGCGAGAATCTGTTGGAAGGTATTCGTTTTCATGCTTCCATTAACTGTCTTTCACATTGCACTTTTCTCTTCTTTTCTTGAATTATCAACCTTTCCTTTTCATTCACTCAGGTACGACGTGAATTGCTTCATTCCAGGCTCCTTCCTTCAGCTTTTCCTCTTCGAGCGTTTCAAGGGTTATTCTTCTTTTGAACATCTTTCTAAGAGGAAGAAGAAGTCTTCAGACCCTTTTTTATTACCCCACATCGACCCCCGGACAGCCCGCTGGATTGATTACCGCTTTAGCTCAGACTTGCGGCTTTTCATTGATGATTTTTCATGCTTCACCGCTCGTCCTTACACTATTGTTTCAGAAAATAATGGTCACCTTCCTCACTTCTATAGGCGTGAGTATCGCACTTATCTAAATACCAACGGGCTGAGCGGTTCTTCATTGTCCTGGTTCGTCTTCCTTCGGGCTGCGGAGCTTCCATATTTTATTGAGGATAATAATTTCGGTACCGTACTTTATAATCCTCATAGGGTGATGAGGCAGTTTGGATTTGACCAGGAGCGTCCCTTTGGCCGTACTTGCAAGGAGACTTATGAGACTGCTCTACTCAATTTCGTGTCCACCTCTTCTTCTTTTTCATGGGCTTTTTCGGAACCCCCAGGTGCTCCTCACAAATCTTTTCCCGTTTCTTTTATCATACCACCTGCTACTCGGAGTGGGCGGTATACTACTGGTGAACGCAACTACTGGCAGATCAATCTTAAGAGATGGGAGGACGACACACTGATGTGCTCTAGACCAGCTTCTCCTCCCAAGCGTCTTCAATGGGCTAAGATGTTATGTTCTCCTAAGCCCAATGTCCGTTCAGAACGATGGCCAGCCAGTTGCCGCCTTGTTGAACGTGAGGCCTTGAGGCCTAAGTCTTCTCCTCCTCGGTCAGCAGGTATTCATTCTCAAAGTGACCCAGTTATCCTTCCTGCACATGCCCCTACTACCTCTAGGAACCTTCCACCACGGGCCTTATCTCAGTTACCTTTGTCTCAGATGCCTCCTCCAGTTCCTCCCCAGGGATCCTCTGATGCCGGGGAAATGAGGATTACTCGTTCCAGAACAAGAACATCTATCCCTATGGATTCAGAGGTGGCTCCTCCTATGGCTTCTACCGTGTCCCAGGTTAGTCGTCCTGGCCTCAGGCTTCGCTTAAGGCCATTAGCAAAACGCCCTCCTGAGAATGCTACTCCTACTGAGCCGGTAGCCGAGGATCCGGTCAAGAAACGCCGTAGAAATTTGGTATGTATTTATACATTTTTGAAGTATCTTCATTTTTGTCTGTTACTATCCATATAATTGTTTTCATGATCCCTTTAATCATTATGTCCACCGTTTTTAGATTGGCGATGCTGATGAAGAGGATGAGGATGTTCCTGTTGAATTTATGCCTATTACTGCAAATGGGGCATCCACGGCGGCTTCCACGAGTTGTGACCCTCCCCAACCTATCAGTGTTGAGTCCTCTTCTTCTCATGAGGCTTGTGTTAGTCTTGATGCTAAAGACACCTTATCTGATGTGAGTTCGAGCGTTGCTTTGGATGATGCAATAATTTCCTCGAACCCTCCTCCAGCGTCTCCACATGATAGGCCTAAGGAGACCGATGAGACTCCTGCTTCCACGAGGGAGGATCCTTCTGAGACTATTGCTGGTGTATATCCTCCCCAGAAGGAGTCTACCGAGTTGTTGAGTTCTCGGGAGGGCATTGTAGACAGCATCTTGGGTGGGTTGAGCGACATTCTGCCTTCGGTAGCATCTCCCAACTACTTTTCCATTGACTATCTTGTGAGTATCTTTCTTTGGCAAATATATCATTTTTTATTTATTTATTTATTATTTTCAAATATATTATATGTTTTCTCATCTTATCTTCCAGAGTGAGAAGATGCAAGAGTTGCCTTTACCTGTTGATGCGCTTGCCTCATTCGATGCTCTCAATCCGGATGTTGACACCTCGCTAGATAATGACCTCGGGTATCCTCCAGGCTGTCTTCCGGATGACCAAGGCGTTATGGATTCATCAGCATCCCAGCAGCCCCGTGCTCCTCCATCCCTTATCTCGACCAATTCTATGATGGCCTCCAAAGTTGCTCCTGTCAGAGCTTCCTTCAATCCAAACGGAGACCTTGTTTCTTGGAGGAGCTTCCGGATATCATCATCTAGTCGGGAAAGTCTTGAGCGCCTCTTAACTCGGTTCCCACATATACTCGACCAGCTGATTATTAAGGCGTCTTCTGCCCAGACCTTCTTCCTAGATCAGCTCGCAGGCCTTGTGCTTGGGTTGCACACTCTTTCCTTATACTCTTTGCGGGCTGAGGACTTGAAGAAATTTAGTGATGATGTAGACGACCTTGCGGCTGTGGGTGTTGACATGTCCCCTTTTCGGGCTAGGCTGGATCTCCTTCAGTCGAATTTCAACCTTGTTGAGCTACGTTCGGAGATTGCTATACGTAAGTGTGAAGATGACTCCTTTTCAGCACAAATCTCAGAATTTGACGAAGCCATAAACAAATTGAAGATCCATGCGCAAGGTTTAAAGTCTCAACTTCAGGAGGTAGAGCGACGGCTCCAGGACTTAGAGTCAGCTACTCAAGATGTCAAGAAATCAAAAGCCGAAAATCTCAAGATTCAGGATGCTGCCAGTAGTGATTTGGAGGCCTTAGCTATGCCTTCGTTGCAGTTTGATATGTCGTGGCCTTTAGATCATGACTTGCTGTAGTCTCTTTTTCCTTTTCCTGTTTCAGAAACTCATTTACACATATTTTATTTATCAAATTAGAGTTTCTTTAACCTTGTTGATTGCCTTTAATTTGAATGATTCCTCAAAACTCAATATTTATCATTGAATTTCAAGTTACTCAAATTAATACTCCAAGGCAACAATAGGTCTTATGAATAGATAAACATGAATGTTATCAATAACATGTATATATATATCTTTTCAAAAAATAAGTGAATGAAAGTTTGATAATTTATTGATGATCAAGTTGCTTTTAACGAAAAGCATAACGTTTCAAAATTTTCATTTAAAAAACAATAAATCTTGCTTTTGTCGAATAAAGCATAACGTTCGTCACTTTTAGAGATAAAGTGTAACTTGTTTTTTCAGGTTGAGGACTTATAGTCAGGTGCCTCGATTACTTTTAAAGTTTGAAAGTATAACTGTGAGGGCTTATAGTCAGGTGCCTCAACTACTTTTGAAGTTAAAAGTATAACTCTCGTGATGACTATCTCATGTGTAATATTTCTTTACCCATTTCAGGTTCAATGGGCCTGAGATAACATTTGATCCCACGCGAGATATTTTGCAATACCCGCTTTCGGAGATCTCTCGTACCCTATACGGGCCTTCCCATTTGGGGTAAAATTTGGTGGTTGGTGTTCCCCTCATGACTTGATTTGCTGTCTTGAGCACCAAGTCCCCCACCAGAATTTGTCGCGGTACCACTGCGGTATTGTATTGTCGTCGCAGTCTTTCGTGATACCGTTCCAATTTTTCTTTGGCTCGGTCTCGGAAGTCAGCTAAGGCCTCTAGGGCTGCTGGTCGGTTCTCTTCCTCGACTAAGCTTCGGAGTCTCATCCTAGCCGAAGGGATTTCTATTTCGGCGGGCAAGATAGCTTCTTCTCCATAGACTAAAGCATATGGGGTTTCATCCGTAGGTTTTCTTTTTGAAGTTCGATATGCCCATAATGCTATTGGTAACTGCTCTGCCCATGTCTTCGGATGATCATCTAGGGTTTTTGACAGAATCTTGATCAAGGTTTTGTTTGTGGCTTCTGCTTGCCCATTGCCTTTCGGGTAGTATGGCGATGACTTGTAATGCTTCACCCTGTATCTTTCCATCAGACTTTTGATGTCTCGATTGATGAAAGGAGTTCCATTATCTGACAGAATGATTTTCGGGATCCCGAAACGACAAATGATATGTTCCTTAATGAAGTTCGCCACTGCTGGACCCGTAGCCTTTTTCAAAGGGATTGCCTCTACCCACTTTGTATACATCTCAGTAGCCGTCAAGATCCATATGTTGCCCTTAGAATTAGGATGAATGGGACCTATAAGATCCATTCCCCACGTATGAAAGGGCCACGGTGTTGCTTGCTATGGTCCGTAGGTCTACAGCGGGAGCGAGCATGAATCAGATTCCCGTGAATTTGGCAGATGTGGCACTTTTTGACAAAATCCAAGCAATCTCCTTCCATCTTTGGCCAGTAATAAACCATGATCAATAAGTTGTTTGTATAACTTGGCTCCCCCTTGGTGCTCGTCTTTATGCATTTGGTAGACCAAATCTTTGGCCTCTCCTACTTCCAAACACCGTAAGGGCTTGCCATTGAACCCTCTTCTAAACAATTCTCCATTTTGCAAGAAGAATCGTTGTGACTTTCTCTTTATCAAGATTGCGTCCTTCTTTTCAGCAGGCAGATTGCCGCTTTGTAAAAATTCTACATAAGGGATTCGCCAATCCGCTATGTCATCGATGAAGGCGCATTCCTCCTCCCCAGGGTATTCTTGGCATGAAACACATTGTCATTGAAGTGCATCTGCTTCCTTCTTCATTTCAGGCCAATAATACTCGTGGCGCTGCAACCTTCGATACAATCCAATATCGGCCAACCCACAATTTTCTGCATGTACCTGATGCAAAACGCGCTGTGCTTCGAGCCTCCCCAAGCATCGTGTCAATACCCCATCTGTTTCTTTATGGTACAAGACTCCCTTGATGATGGCGTAGTTCTGAAGTTCCACCGGTGATATGGTTCCCTCCTTCGTTTGCAATTGATGGGAAATGTTATGTCTCCAATCATCGGTCAGGTCTAAGGGGAATAAGTCTAACACCGTGGTTGGGAGGGTTCTCTTCATCACCTTCACATCTACCGTGGCTAATGCATCAGGTTGTTTATTTTGTCCTCTTGGCACGTACTCAATAACCACCTTCCTGAAGTCCTCCATCACTTTTTGTGCCACAGTTCGATACGGTGCCAATATAGGCTCCTTCACTGCGAATTGCCCTCTTATTTGTTGCACAATCAAGTTTGAATCTCCCCTTACTTTAAGGCGTTTGGCTCCCAACTCTCGAGCCGCTAATAATCCCAATATAAACGCCTCATATTCTGCTTCATTGTTCGTGCAGGGGAAGTCTAACTTGTATGATAAAGCTACTTCCTTTCCTTATTTGGTGGTCAACACTACGCCTGCTCCACCTTTCCCTTCAGCAGATGACCCATCAAAGGCTAAATTCCACCATTCTGAGTCTTCATCTACTATGTCAATTTCTTCTACTTCTCCTCCTGGAAGATCTTCAGAGGGAGGTTCGTATTCTCCATTTGGAAACTGAGCTAGTAGATCTGCCAAAGCCTGATATTTGATTGCCTTTGGTGTTACACACTGGATATCATATTCTGAGAGTATCATCATCCATCTTGCAGGTCTTCCTACCAATGCCGGCTTAGTCAGTAGGTATCTGATCGGGTCAGTTCTTGTTGCAAGCTTCACTTCGTGTGCCAAAAAATAATGTCGCATTTTCTGCGCTACAAACACCAATGCAAGGCAATGTCTTTCCACCTGCGAATACCGGGTTTCCGGTCCTCTAATTATCCGGCTGATGTAGTACACAGGTTTTTCCTCGCCATCCACTTCTTGTGTGATTAATCCCCCTACAGACTTTGTGGTAGAGGTGATGTATAACTGCAACGGTTTTCCTCTTTGTGGTACTACCATCGTTTGTGCTGAAGCCAAAATTCCCTTCACCTTCTCAAAGGCTTGCTGTTGGTCTTGCCCCCAGTCCCATTTTGCCTTTCCTTTTAGCAATTTGCCAAAAGGTTCTGTGACTTCTGCTAATGCTGGCATAAATCTTCTCATATAAGAAACTTTCCCTAGAAAGCTCTTCAGCTGTTTTTGTGTTTTTGGTGGGGGCATCTCCACAACTGCTTTTGCCTTGCTTGGGTCTACCTCCAAGCCTCTGTTATGCACCAAGAAGCCTAAGAATTTTCCAGCCGTCATTCCAAAGGCACATTTCTTTGGATTCATCTTCAGATTGTATTTTCGGCATCGCTCAAACACTTTTCTCAGATCCTCCACATGAGTTGTCGCCTTCTTGGATTTCACTACTATGTCATCAACATAGTCTTCTACTATATCATGAATCATGTCATGAAATATAGCATGCATTGCCCTTTGATAAGTTGCCCCCGCATTTTTCAACCCGAAGGGCATTACTACATAGTAGAAATTCCCAAACGGAGTACGAAATGCCGTCAACTCTGCATCTTCTACTGACATTTTTATCTGATTGTACCCCACAAACCCATCCATGAATGACATCATCTCGTGATTAGCCGTTGCATCTACCAAAGTGTCTATGTTGGGTAATGGGTACATATCTTTTGGGCATGCTTTATTCAAGTCTCTGAAATCCACACATATCCGTAACTGACCATTTGACTTCTTTACTGGTACAATGCTGGATAACCATATCGGATGTTGAATTGGCTTGATGAACCCTACTTCCAGCAACTTCTTGATTTCCTCCTTGATTTGGGTTTCAACTTCGGGTGCATAGTTGCGATGAGCTTGCTTTACTGGTTTTATTCCCGGGCTTACATTCAGATTGTGCTCTACCAATTCTTTATCAATCCCGGGCATCTCGTCATAATTCCAAGCGAAGACATCCCTATATTCTCGCAGCAGTTTCACAAGCGCCTCTTTCTGCTCAGCATTCAGTTCTTTGTTGACGTAAGTCGGTCTTGGCGTTTCTCCATCTGTTGCCAAATCCACTTCTTCTACTTCATTTTGTTGAGGTTTCGGCCTATCCTCAAAGCATTCTGGAGTTGGTTCTACTTTCTGCTGCACAATTTCTTCTTCTTCATTACTGCTGGAGTGGGGGACACCTCCTGAGCCGTTGGGTTTGCACTCTCCCTTGGGCTCTTCCCCCTTGCACCGTCATAAGCGAAATACTATCTTTTCGTCGGGTTTAACAACCCTCTCCCATTTCATTCTTTGGCTAACATCTGATTGCACTGTCCGTTTGGCATTGATTATGTTTCTGGCATCTTCAGGATCTGCTGGCCTTTTCTTTTCTCCTTTTTCTCCCTTCTCTAGGTCTATTACCACCGGCTTCTTGTTGTTGGAACATTCTCCTTGTCCCGAGGTCTTCTTCTTTTCTTTTTCCTCAGGCACAAACTTGTATGCCTGTACTTCCTCCCAACTGACTAATTTTAGAGAATCAGGTCTTGCAATCTGGTTCTCTCCCTCTTCAGCGACATCATCAAAGAAAGTTGCTTCAGCGATGTGTGCCTCCTCTGGTCCAAAGGGTTTCTGGTTGCTGGGACCTTCACTTCTTTTCCCTTCCAGATAGCTTTCAAGCATTGATGAAAAACGGAGGGTACCACCCCATAGTCGTTTTGCCAAGCCCTTCCTAGCAAGACATGATACGCTGCATCCACCTCGGTAACATGAAACATTACAGGTCCTCGAATCTTTCCAACCTGCATGTCCACCTTGATGTGTCCCAGGGTTCTGGCACTTTGGTTGGCAAACCCTGTGATGTTTGTTGGTTCTTTCACAATTCTCTTCTCCGGCAGGCCTAACTGCTTAAACACAGTGTAGGGCATAATATTTATAGACGCTCCATTGTTGATGAACGCCCTCCGCACCTCTATTCCATTTATGATTGCCGTCACATACAACGGTCGGTTGTGCGGGTATCTTATCTCTCTGTCAGCTTTAGAGAAAGATATCTTGCTTTCTTCCTCTTCCACTGTCTTCACAAATCCTTTACTTACCGCCATGCAGGTCTCTTGGGTTTCGGCTGCTTTGATGATTGCCCTGGTTGCCTCTATCCTTGCTTCCTTGGCTAACCCTATTTGGTCGAAAAATTTTCTGAATTTAACTCCATTCATCAACGCCGTCACCTGCAGGCCTGGATCAACATCCATCATTTCTTCCATCCTCTCTGCATTCTCCCTCATTTCCACTTCTGGTGCCTCACTATGAGTAATAGTGTTGCACGTTTCTTTTCCCTTATGATTAGGCAGTGGCTTATCACGCATGCTGCTTCCTTTTCCCAGCTCGATTTCTCCTGCCGCCAATTTTTTATGGTATATCCTCCGCAGACTATAACAATCAATAGTGGAATGTCCTGCATATTGATGGTATACACAGAAGTCTGGTCTTCTTTTTATTTCTTCGGTCACAACAAATCTGGGCTTCGGAGGCCTCACCACTCCATGTTCTACCCATTGCTCATACAGGTCTCTAAAGGCCATCTCACTGCATGTGATAGCCTCTGGAACGGGCATTCTGGTATACTTGTCCCCTTGTTTCCCTTTACTTCGCTTGTTCTTCTCCCTCTTGCCCCCTTGTGGTTTTGACTGAGAGTCAGCCAAAGCCACAGTTGCTGTTCTCTTACCTTTCCAGGTAACCGTCGCATGATTGATGGGCACTGTCATGATTCCTCCCAAATCTTGTGCAAATGATGAGAGAGTCGCAAATGAATCACATGCCTTTGTAATGAGATGGGGCTTGAAGGAGTCTAGTGCACCATTATTGCATATGCTAACCAAGTTCTTCTCCTCAATTGGCTCTGCACACTTCTGTGCTTGGGCCCTGAATCTGTCCACATAATCTGACAGGTCCTCATTCGGCTTCTGCTTGAACCGCATCAGCTCTACGATAGTTACCTGTTTCTGCACATAGAAAAATTTCTTAAAAAACTGTAATTTTAGATCATCCCAATCATGGACTGATCCCTTCTCCAAATTGTAGTACCAACTGAAGGCACTATCCGTTAAAGTCTTGTTAAATTCCCTCATCAACAGATTGTGGTTATTCACCTCATCATAACCCAACCACAGAGACATCGACTCCACGAACCTGGCAATATGCTCCCTGGCATTCCCTTTCTCCCCGTTATACTTTGGGAACTGCGGGGGATGCTCAATATACCCTGTCGGGTAAGGTTGTCTTCGTATGTGTGCCGGGTAAGGTGGAGTAAAGTCCAACTCTGAAGGTCGGGATGTCTGCTTGCGAAGTTGATTGATCACGTCGATCATATCATCCTTCGTCACATACTGGCTCGTGGTATGGACTCTCTGAGGGGCTGTGATGTATTGATGCATAGGTGGTGGGTATGGTAAGGAAGTTGGCTGTTGTACACTTCCATCTTGCACGATTTGAATCGGTGGTGCTTGTTGGCTTGCTCGTTGGATGTGGCTCGGGATGGTCGGTATCTGCACTTGTGAAAATGCTGGGAGAGTAGTCGGGATGATGTTGGGCTGAGGCTGACTTGCTTCCAATCTGAGTTGTGGCACATCACCGCTGTTTTGGGGCTCCAAGTGGATGATTGGAATCGGCTGACTCTCCGTTGTTGGCAGCACAGTCGGATTCTCTTTGTTGTTGCTGTTGTCCTCCACTTCTGCTCGTTCCCCCTGCGAACTTCCTGGGAACATAGCCCTGAAAGTGGGGATTTGCATCAACTGCTGACGGAAATTCCCCATTTCTTCTTGCTTCCTCTACATCTCCAACATCATGGTCATCATCATCCCTTGGCCTTCTCGTGCCTCCTGTAAGGCTTTGAGCATCTCCATAGGCACAACATTCGCAGTTGTCTGCACTCCAGTGACCTCCTCACCTTGCCTTCCTGCGTTTGGCTGTCTAGCACTGGTTTGTTGTTGATCAGCCATTTGAGGTGATGTTGAACTTCCTTCTGAAACGTCTTCTAGGATTGGTTGATCAAAATCCAGATTCGCGCTTTGGAGCACTGGATTCACTTTCCTTGAAATCGGATCTGGTGAAGTGATACTTGTTGTCGGTGAAGCTCTTCCTGTAATTCTCCCACTTCGAGTTGTGGGCATACCCTTCACGAATTCTACACCTCCCCAGCAGAGTCGCCAAATAAATGTAGGTAGGAAAATTACACCTTGCTAGGGTTAGGGTTTCGTGTTGGCTGGAGAGGAGAGAAATCCCCGAAGAGTACGGAACTAATTGATTGATTGAAGAGGGGAGAAGAACAGGTAGGCAATTACTCCAATGACACGTGGCAGAACTCTCAGAATCCAGAAACCGGGTTAGGGTAGCAGGGATTCCAAGAGCCTTCTTGAGTCTTCGAGTTGAGAGAGAGAGAGTTTCAAGTGTTTAGAGCTTCCAAGAGTCTAAGTGTAATGTCTTGAGAGCGATCCCCTTTTCTCAGAATAGAGGGGCTATTTATAAAGTTTTCCTGGGAAATAGTCACATGCCAGGCACATGTTTTAAGGGAAATTCCCGAAATACCCTTTAATTATGTTTTAAAGGAGAAATTCCAGAAATGCCCTTTAATCATCAAAGTAATGCCCAAATTGCCCTGTTCTTCTAGCCGCCAATCCAATCCCTCAATCAATTCCCAAAATGGGTCGCATCCACGAGTCTTCTGCCTTGGAACGCGTGGAGACTTCCCCGGGTCTAGTGCATTTAATTAGGTCACATAAACCCTAATTTGTACATTTAATTAGGTTTTTTGTAAACCGTAATTTGTACATTTAATTCAATTAGGCCATGTGAACCCTAATATGCACTTGGGCCCACAAAACCTAAGGAGAATTTCGGATAATTGAACGATTGCTGATCATGTAGGGTTGTTAATTTCATTGAAGGAATAAATAATATTAGCTTGATTATTTTATTACTGTAAATTGGTGAAGCTGAACTGAAGATCTGAAGCTTTAATATATTTGATTATCTTTATTATTTTAATTTTATTTTCTTTAGTTAATCATAATTCAAAACCCCCCAATTCTTTATTTATTATTTTTAGTTAAAAATATTAGAATAAATTCAAAGCAATATCATTCTCTGTGGGATCGATCCTTACTTGCTACTGTGCTTATTATTTGAATTTGTAGAGTAAAGTGAGGTTTATTTTTGGATTGCTTAACGACAGCTTCCCAATTGGTAACAGTGGTGGTGTTAACAGTGGAAGTTGTAGTTGTCTGAGTTTTTGGGTTTTGAATGATGGTAGCAGTAGTGGGGTCAGTTTCGGTTGATGTTTGGACAGTGGGTTGAGCAGACGGTTGGATGGATCCAGTGGCGGGATGAGTGGAGGAGGGGTTGACCTGGTTTTTGGTTTCTGCCATTCTTGGTCGGAAAAGGTAGCTGGGTGGGAGTATGTTGGGAATGATGGATGCAGAGAAAAGGAAGGAAAAGGGAAAGTATTTTTGAAAAAGTGGCGGTTTGTTTTGGGGAGAGGATTTTATGATGTGACCGTGCCTTTTTACCTTCACACGTTTCCCAAATTACGGCTAGTGATAATGACGGTGGGGTTTGCTTTGCCAGTTGGTGTTAAGGATTGTTTGGTTCCAAAGTTGATGATTGGTTGTTTATTAATTTATGTGTACTCTCTTATTATATGTTTTTTATAACAAGAGAATAGGGGACAAAGTTAAGGCATGATTTATTAGGCCCGGTGGATTCAGTGGGTCTTATCCCACGTAGAGGATTTTTCCTACGTGGAGATATATTCTGATTGGATGTTTGCCAGTTAAGAAATCTATAATCCTAACTATATTTGACTTTTGATTCCTAAAGAAAGAGTCAAGATTGTATTCGACTTCCTTTCTTTAAGGAGATGGACTTTATCCTATTATGGTAACTACCATGATAAGGAGTCCTATCATAATTCGGGGATAGGGCGTTAAAGAGGTGTGATCATTTATAAATACAAGATTACCCTAATTTACAGGTGATATCACTTTGAGCACTAAAGTATTAAGCCTCCATTGTTAACCTTGTTATTCAATCTGTACTTATTCTCACACCGGAGTTATCTTTCGACGGCCCAGGTCGTCAGCTCCCTCAGTGTGATCTCGTTTCTGTGCAGGATATATTGAACGCGTTGTTTGGTGATTAAACGCGTGGACGAATCTTGACGTTAACATCCTCCATTGCAATTTCCACATACTCAAGTTCTAAATTCTTCTTTTTCTACAAAAAGAGTTATATAAACTGATCTATGGATAATATAGTAAAATGACGTATTCAAACATACTATACAGATTAGTTATTTAATAGTTTTTTGTCATTTAAACTCTGCCTAAAAAAGAACCTTTGTTTTATATAGAGGCTCTATTTTATACAGACTCTTATTGTACAAGTTTATAAAACACTACTCTACATGTCTCTTCTTTTTTTATTTATTCAGAATATTTCATATTTTAATAATTGGCTTAATCAAGCTTGTATCTTTCATCAGGTTCCCAGATGCAGCAAACATTTAAAAGTAAGTTGTACTTTTTATGCAAATTAGACACAAATGATATCATGTAATTTACCAACTTCACTCGCTTTAATTACATGTATATAAATCTAGTTAGCTGTATGTACGTACACTCGGTATATAAAGCACTAATAAAATATTAGTCACATATAAAAAAAATACTTGAAACACAATTAACTATATATATAACTGTATCCGCAACATCATTCTTTTTTTTTATTTTTTATTTTATAAATAGTAATCAGACATATAAAGTTCTGGTAAATATGATGGACTTGATTATTATTTAGACATACCAGAAACAAATTTAGAGAGTATCACAATTTTTTTTGGTAAAATTTTATACTGAAGAAAACACATTGATCAGCAAACATGAATATGCATAGAAAATATTCAAAAAATTCAAACAAGACTCAGTTTAGAATGAGGTTTCTTATGGTAGAAGTAACAAAAACTCCTAATAATTTAGCATATCAATGATGCAAATGTATATTGTAGAAAACGATTTCCAAATAAATTAATAATTTTTTACTTTCAAAAATTATTATCCCAAAATCTTTCTCATAATTTAGCACAATCAAAAAATTATATTACATACCTCATGCTCGGTTGTAGCACAATGGAGAATTTTTGCTTATTCTGATGATGGATTTTTCTCTCTCCTGGTCTTCCTCCCTATGACCCTTATTTTAATATTACGTATTTTTCTGAGTGTGGGCTCAAAATAATGCAAAATGATAGAATATATAGAGTCCTAAACTCCCTGATATTTATCAGGATATTTGAAAACTTTTCTGATATATTTTATCCTGCTATTTTGTTATATCTTAATAATGGCTAGAGTGGGGATCAAGTAAGATTCTACAATTCTAGCTCCAATATAATACTAATTTTTGATTAACTCTTTAATCAATTAGAATTATATTAATTATAACTAATTTCATTAAATAGTTATAATTGCACTCTAGAATTAAAATTAATTAATTAAATCCTTCCGCTATTAGTATCTTGCAAAAAAAAAAAACTCCTTTGCAATAATATCCATAAACGCATATAGGAATAAAACTATTAACCCATTATGTTTACTGCTTATATCCTTGATTACATAATTTATAAACTTTTGATCACACATTAATTTAATAAATTAAATTAATACTTTAGTAATTTGAACTACTAAAATACTTGGCCAAGATTCTGGTGATCAACCAATAAATTATATTAAGGGGATATTATAATTTGATTGCAGAATTCCATCTTGAAAAATATGTGTTCCTAATTTCATAACATATATCACCCAACATATTGAGGTATTGATTGTATTAAAAAAATCTCACTCTTTAATATATTAAAGTGACATACATTATAAAATCAAGTTCACTATTCTCTCAGGATTAAGAGTAATTGCACATTAATAATAATTGAAAAATTATTTATAATAACAGTATTTAACAAAAAAAATTTCGTAATGATCCAGTTCTATGTATTTCAAATATACACCAATATACTAGATTAAAGCCTTCAGTTTACATGACTAAGACAAATCATCCAATCGAGTGTATTACAATCTACTAGAATGGTATGTCCATTGTTAGGTTTGCATAACGCGAACATGCAATCAAATTACATTAATAAAGCGGAAGCGCGATAAAATCAGATTTTAAAATTTTATACAAACCATCACCATGATCTTTCTTTATGCACAATTATTAATTAAACGAAAGAGATGAAGAATAAGAATTATACCCTTGTAGAATTCTAGCTTCCTAAGGTACAAGTTCACCTCCAATTCCTTCGCGTTCTCCTTGAATTCCACCGATCAAATTCTTTCCTTTGATCAACGTTAGCCACCCAAGTGTTTGGCCTCTAGAGGTGATCCACCAAGGAATAATACTTGTTCAAGAAGATGGGTGTTGGCAAAACCCTAGTTTCTATCTCTATAGAAATTGTAAGTACTCTCTACAATTCTTATGTAAGAGTGTGTAACCCTAATCTATGATAAGACTTCTCTTATTTATAGATGTAGGAAAACCCTTCCCTAAACTATTTAGGATTAGGGTTTCTATTCTAATTAAACTCCTTTAATTAAATTAAACTCCTAATCCAATTAGGAATTCATGTGAGAGTACTTCTATTAATTAATTCTCAATCCCTATTAGGAATTAAATAATAGTAATAGTAATAATAATAATAAGACTCCTCTTATTAATTTATATTTAATATTTCTAAAATATTAAATAATAAATATTAAGCTATTTAATTTATTCTATCTCCATAAACTAAATTAAATACACTTAACTTATTATTACAATTATGCCATTTACTTCTTAAATAAATATTTTTCTTTTGCGGTGTGACCCTTTAGGTTCTCTATATTAAACCGGTTGTGAATAAATCAATTAGAACAATTCTAATCTTATTTAAATAAATAAATTAAACTATTTAATTCATTTAAATAAATAATATTTATTCTACAATAAGGGTAAGCCCCTTAGCGATCAACGACTTTCCAGATAATATAGATTTCAACATTAATCATAAAAGAACCTTTCAGTGCATAGTTACCATACAATTCAATCCTTCTACCATACAATGTCCCAATTAAATATAAGACATGGAATTACTGTCAAGTCTTATTTTATTTAATTATATGTATTTCAATTCTCAAATGCACAACTCTAATTAATGCAAATTAGAAATTCCTTTCTAATTTCATTCTGCTTTGGCCAAAGACTTCTGAGTCGTCATTTATCGAATCACATAGGACATTCTCTCCTTTTACTAGAAGTGGTAGATTCTTTATTGATCATTCACCTATCTCCATGTATAACTTATTATACCCAATCATACCCTTTGATATACCCTAAAGGTCGTAAGGGACATGTCAAAGTATAACTCATCATACACAAGATACTATGATGATCTCAAGTCCAAGGATCACTTGTACTACTATCACTAGAGGAATTCCTATTGACAGACGAGTAAAACTCCATTAGGTATTCCTTAGCGAGCCACGTTCAGTGAACTTATTCTCTAATAAGCACCTACATACTTGATTTAGTGTCTCCACACAAATGATTATGAGATCAATCATTCTCTTCATAAGAGCAAGCAACGTATGTACTAATCTATCCGGATTCACTAATCCCCTTTTTAGTAATCCATCGATTAGGAACAATTTAAGTTTGTGAGATATCTAGAATTTAGATCTCATTAGCATGATCCCCATCATGATTCTAAAAGCATTGCTCAAAACTATGGGTTTATCACATTTAATATAACAGCACCATGTAGATAATATAAAATGCCTTTAATAACCGAATAAGATTACAAAGTATATGCTACATCATATCAAATATGATTGGCTTGTGTGCATACTACTTTCAATCTCCCACTTGCACTAAAGTCAATCGTCATGGTATCTAATACCCTTCTTCTCTAAGTGACGATCATCCTGCTGTTTGGATAAAGCTTCAGTAAATGGATATGCAATGTTGTTATTGAGAGTTCACTATCTCTATAGTGACTTATCCTCTTTCAATGATTCCACTAATCAAATGAAAGAGCCGCAACACATGTTTGAATCCAAGATAAGACTTTGGAACTATTCCTAGTTCTGTGATGAACTTTTTATCCAAATAATCAACTTGCAGCTTCATTTATAGCTATATACTTTGTCTTTGTCACTAAATCAGTATCTCTTTCCTGTTTGGAACCTTTCCAATTCACTGCACCACCTTTCAAAGTAACGATTTACCTTAAAGTGGATTTGTTATTGTCTTGGTCAGTCTGAAAAACTTGAGTCTGTTTAGCCCTCTAGTTTTAATTCAGACCTACCATGAATCATAATCACATCTTCAGTACCAGTTAAGTACCTAAAGATGTTTATCACTGTCTTATAGTGATCATCTCCAGAATATGACTGATCAACATCAGGCCTTGTATATTCACTGCATACATGATAGTAACTCATGCGATCTCTCTTTTAATTGGAGACAATTTTAGAGAGATACACTCCATGACTCATCATCATGAGACTTCTCTTGGAGTTTTCCATGCTAAATGCCTTTAGCATCAAATGAATATACGTTCCTTGGGTCAAGCCGAACATCCTTTTAAATCTATCTATATAGATTTATATCCCCAATTTATAGGATGCTCCTCCCAAGGCATTCATGGAGGAATGTTTAGACAATTTTATCTTTACTGATTGTAGCATTAGTGTGTTATTCCTTGTCAGTAGTATATCAACATATAATACCAAGAATGTCACAGCGCTCCCACTGACCCTTTTGTACATACTAGGTTCATTCCCATTTTTGATAAAATCAAACTCTTTTGATTGTCTCATCAAAATGAATGTTCCATCTTTGAGAAGCTTGCTTCAATCTATAAATGGATCATTGTAGCTTAAAACACGATTTGCTTCAACCTTTGAAACAAATTCCTCTGGCTGTATCATACATACACTCTCCCCAAGCCTTCATTGAGGAAGGACGTCTCCACATCTATTTTGTCAGATTTCGTAATAAGCTGCAATCACAAGCAAAATCCAAATGGACTTGAGCATTACCCGATAGTAAGGTTTTATCACAGTCAACTCCTTGACTTGAAAAACCTTTTAAACAGGTCTGGTCTTATAGGTGTCTACCTTGCCATTTGCCCTAGTCTTTCTCTTAAAGACCCATATATACCAGAGTCTATACTTGGTTCTTATACATAGAGTCCATTTCGGATTTTATGGCCATCTGCCATTTCTCTAAGTGTCTTCTACTCATAGTCTCATCGTATATAACTGGATCATCATCCTCTATGATGCGTACCTCATCATCATCCTCTATGATGAATCCATACCTCCCAGGTATCTTCGATACTCTTCCAGATTTACGATTCGGTTGTGGTACAATAGGTTTATCTACAGGTTCCTCGGTTCGACTTAAAGTGCTTTGTGGTTCTTGAACTCCTTCAAGATCTATTACCCTCCCACTAGCTCCTTCAATGATAAACACCTTTATCTAAGAAGGTAGCATGTAGGATTATAGTACCCTAAACTTCTTTAGGATATCCCACAAATCTGCACTTGTCAGATTTTGTCCTAAACTTATCTTTGAAACCTTTTCACATAAGCTGGACAACCCCTTATCTTAACATACTTAAGAGTATGAATCCTTCCTATCCATAACCTTTATGGAGTCTTGGGCTCGAATTTTTGAGGTTACCTTATTTTATAGATATGCAGCCGTTTCTAGGGTTTGACCCCAGATGGATACTAGAATGTCGGTAAAAATCATTATGGACTGCACCATGTCCAACAAGGTACAATTTCTCCTTTTAGATACACCAATCAATTATTGCGTATCAGGAAGTGTCCATTATGAGAAAATACCATTTTGAGATGATCTAGAAACTCATTGTACAAGTATTCTTTCCTCGATCTGATCAAAGAATCTTAATACTCTGTCAATATGTTTCACTTCTGAATTCTTTGAACATTTCAAATGATTCAGACTTGTATTTCATCAAATACACACATTCAACTCTTTGAATGACCACCCCCTTTTCTTTTACTAGTTTGTTCAATTTGCAAAATAATTTTCATGTAAGTCAAGTATACAAAGTCTATCAAGTAATCTTCCAGTTTCAAACAAAACATTATTATTATAAATAGAACAACAATTGTTCTTAAATATAATCCCAGAACCTTCCTTGTCCAACAACGAAAGTAATAATGTTTCTAAAGAGAACTGGAACATAATAACAACTTATTAACTTAATAGACTTGCCAATAGGCAATGCTAAACTATAAGTTCCTACGGTTAATGCAGCAACCATTGCTTCATTCTCCACGCGTAAGATTACTTATTCTTTGTTTAGCTTTCTACTTCTGCTTAGTCTCTGCATTGGATTGCATACGTGAGAACTACAGCCGGTATCCAATACCCAAGTAGAACCTTGACTTATAGAAAAATTTATTTCAATCATGAAAAACCCATATTTGTAACCGAAGCTTCACTAAGCTTCTTCTGGTTACCCTCTAGTTTTAATTCTAGTATCCAGGCTTATTGCAGTGGAAGCAAACTCCTTTGCTATCTGCATCAGTCTTGTTCTTATTGTCCTTTATTTTTGCCCTTCCATTTACCTTCTTTGAATTGTTCTTCTTTTAAGAAGATCCTTTGGCCCTCTTCCGCTTCCTGGAAGAATCATCTACCAGTAAGACTTGGTCTTTCTTGGTTGGAAAGTGACTCTTTACAGTTTTCAACATGTTTAAGCAACTCAGGCAGGCTGACATATAACTTGTTCATGTGAAAATTCACAACAATTTGTGAGAAAGAGTCCGGAAGTGATTGCAAGATCAAATCTTGGATCAACTCTCCATCCATTAAAACCCAGTTGTCCCAATTGTTCAATCATATTGATCATTTTAGGACATTTTTCTATATTGTAGTGCCATCGGTCATTCTAGATCGGAAGAGCTCCTTAGATATCTAATATCTAATAGTCCTACTTTCCTCACCCTTCAACTCCTCGAAGGTGCAAGAGTATAGTAGGAGCATCCATAGTTTCATGCTGACGCTGAAGCTCGTTACTCATGGATGCGAGCATGATGCATTGAGCCAACTGTGCATCATCTTGCCACTTTCTAAAAGTAGTAATCTCTTCCTCAGAGGCATTGTCTGCAACCATTGCAGGGATAGGCATATTAAGGATATAAGATAGCTTTTCAGCCTTGAGAACTATTCTCAAATTTCTTAACTATTCCGTGTTATTTGGTCCAGTTAATTAGCATCTAATATGCTCCGCAGTGATAGTAAATTAGACATTGTAAAATTCTATAAATGAATTTGTAATTTAACAACATTTCAGCATACATTCATTTTTAATTAATTACCAAAATAAATTAGGTCTTTATTTTAAATTGGTATCTCCCACTATTTTTCATCAAACTATATTACCCTCAATATACAGTTCGGCAAATCTAATTAAAGATTTGCTAGTGAGAATAAGGATCCCATTTCAAATGTATATAGCCTTGTGTGTGCACAACAAACTATATATAAATAAATAGGTAGACAACTATTGTCAATTACATCACTATGTAACTCCTTGTATTTTGCCTCTTAGATTATAATGGTAAAGTGTGTGCACATCCGAACTAAAATAATCTAAGTTAAGTCCAACCTAGCACTTCCATATATTCGAAAGAAAAACACTGTCCTTGTGTGTGCACAACAAAACAACATCGTTCAGTCTATTTATAAGCATCAAATGTGATAAAACAACATCTTAAATATTTAATACTCGCCTTGTGTGTGCACAACAAACTCATATTAAATATTTAATACTCTATTATTTTACCATGCTAGAAGGCGACGTTCGATATTCCTAATATCTTTGAACGCTTAGGACTTAATATAATTTCTTTGAGGGGTTTGTTATTATTAGTCTCATCTTGTTTAGCGCGCATGCACATATATATATATAAAATACGCGTCATATTATTTGACATGCGAAGCATGTTGTATAATATATAATATATACATAGTAAGCATGCACATATAGAATACTATATTCTACCCGGATTGATTATGAACTTTTATTCTAGTTTGGTTCACTAGAGCCACCAAGTGAACCAAAAGGTCAAACCTAAGGTGCAAGAATTAAATTTAAATATAACTATTACATTTAAACCCGAGCTCCATTACAAATGGGTCTTCAAGCGCTCCTTGCTTCTTTGTCTTCAATTCTTCAAAATTAATTCTAACTAGTCCTATTACAAAAACTATTTACAATAAATAGAAACCTTGATCAGCAGTCAAGGGGAAATACATAGGAGGGAGATATAATTTACATTAAGAAAAATTAGAGAAGACGAGGTACGCAGACCCCATTTATAAAAACCCATACATTCAAGCATCCACTAAAATAAATCCAATCACACATTGGTCAATAGTCCATAATCAATCCCTATTTATTATCATACATATCTCTATATGTATCAATAAATAACATTCATCCCATGAATAATAAAACCATTCCATATATGCATTGATATCATTTAATGGGCAATATTAGTTAGTATAAAATTCAATTTCAACTCCAATTAGTTATCATGGTATCCAATTCCAACTCTAATTAGTTATCATGAAATCCATTTTCAATTAAAATAAACTTCTTTATTTTAATCATATTCCAAATCAAAATAAACTCTTTTATTTTAATTTTAAATTTTATTTTTGAATAAAAATAAACTCCTTTATTTTAATCAAATTCCAAATCAAAATAAACTCCTTTATTTTAATTAATATGGAAACCAATTTCAAGTTTAAAATAAACACCTTTATTTTTAACTTAAAATTGTTGGAAAATAAAATATGTTGAATCTTATTCCTTATCAAAATAAACATCTTTATTTTTTAAGGAAACATTGAATCCTATTCCATATGTGAATAAACTCCTTTATTCTAGGAAACATGGAATCCTATTCCATATGTGAATAAACTCCTTTATTCTAGGAAACATAGAATCCTATTCCATATATGAATAAACTCCTTTATTCTAGAAAACATGGAATCCTATTCTATATATGAATAAACTTCTTTATTCTAGTTAACGTAGAATCACATTCCAAGTTAAAATAAAACTTTTAATTTTAATCATATTCCAATTAAAATAAACCTTTTATCTTAATTGAAAATAAATAAAATCAAAATAATAAAAATAATAAAATAATTTTACACAAACAATTATGCCCAATTAAATTGTTCTAAACACATATCAACGTATATACCGAATCAAAACAATTAATAATTCGCATAAAGTTTGGTTCTGATACCACTGTTAGGTTTGTATAACGCGAACATGCAATCAAATTACATTAATAAAGCGGAAGCGCGATAAAATCAGATTTTAAAATTTTATACAAACCATCACCATGATCTTTCTTTATGCACAATTATTAATTAAACGAAAGAGATGGAGAATAAGAATTATACCCTTGTAGAATTCTAGCTTCCTAAGGTACAAGTTCACCTCCAATTCCTTCGCGTTCTCCTTGAATTCCACCGATCAAAGTGTTTGGCCTCTAGAGGTGATCCACCAAGGAATAATACTTGTTCAAGAAGATGGGTGTTGGCAAAACCCTAGTTTCTATCTCTATAGAAATTGTAAGTACTCTCTACAATTCTTATGTAAGAGTGTGTAACCCTAATCTATGATAAGACTTCTCTTATTTATAGATGTAGGAAAACCCTTCCCTAAACTATTTAGGATTAGGGGTTCTATTCTAATTAAACTCCTTTAATTAAATTAAACTCCTAATCCAATTAGGAATTCATGTGAGAGTACTTCTATTAATTAATTCCCAATCACTATTAGGAATTAAATAATAGTAATAGTAATAATAATAATAAGACTCCTCTTATTAATTTATATTTAATATTTCTAAAATATTAAATAATAAATATTAAGCTATTTAATTTATTCTATCTCCATAGACTAAATTAAATACACTTAACTTATTATTACAATTATGCCATTTACTTCTTAAATAAATATTTTTCTTTTGCGGTGTGACCCTTTAGGTTCTCCATATTAAACCGGTTGTGAATAAATCAATTAGAACAATTCTAATCTTATTTAAATAAATAAATTAAACTATTTAATTCATTTAAATAAATAATATTTATTCTATAATAAGAGTAAGCCCCCTTAGCGATCAACGACTTTCCAAATAATATAGATTTCAACATTAATCATAAAAGAACCTTTCAGTGCATAGTTACCGTACAATTCAATCATTCTACCATACAATGTCCCAATTAAATATAAGACATGGAATTACTGTCAAGTCTTATTTTATTTAATTATATGTATTTCAATTCTCAAATGCACAACTCTAATTAATGCAAATTAGAAACTCCTTTCTAATTTATTCTGCTTTGGCCAAAGACTTCTGAGTCGTCATTTATCGAATCACATAGGACATTCTCTCCTTTTACTAGAAGTGGTAGATTCTTTATTGATCATTCACCTATCTCCATGTATAACTTATTATACCCAATCATACCCTTTGATATACCCTAAAGGTCTTAAGAGACATGTCAAAGTATAACTCATCATACACAAGATACTATGATGATCTCAAGTCCAATGATCACTTGTACTACTATCACTAGAGGAATTCCTATTGACAGACGAGTAAAACTCCATTAGGTATTCCTTAGCGAGCCACGTTCAATGAACTTATTCTCTAATAAGCACCTACATACTTGATTTAGTGTCTCCACACAAATGATTATGAGATCAATCATTCTCTTCATAAGAGCAAGCAACGTATGTACTAATCTATCCGGATTCACTAATCCCCTTTTTAGTAATCCATAGATTAGGAACAATTTAAGTTTGTGAGATATCTAGAATTTAGATCTCATTAGCATGATCCCCATCATGATTCTAAAAGCATTGCTCAAAACTATGGGTTTATCACATTTAATATAACATCACCATGTAGATAATATAAAATGCCTTTAATAACCGAATAAGATTACAAAGTATATGCTACATCATATCAAATATGATTGGCTTGTGTGCATACTACTTTCAACCATTTCCATCTAAGATTGAGAACGATATATTTCTTTAATTATACATAACATATAATTTATGTCTTCTATATATAACACTCCTTCATATACATAAATTATAAAATGTATAATTATGGACAAAATTTATGACACATTTAATTATGCAAAATGAAATGAAATTTTATTATTAAAATAATAAAATAAATATCAACATTGGGTTTTTCTGGGCTTAAAACCTTACAATCTCCCACTAGCCCTAAACCCAATCTACCATATGTCTAATACCCATCCCTCAAGATGAAAATCAAAAACTTTAGAAGACAAGGTCTTCGTAAAAGGATCAGCCAAATTTTGCGCAGAAGCTATCTTTGAAACTATCACATCTCCTCGTTGAACTATATCTCGGATGAGGTGATATTTTCTTTCAATGTGTTTGCCTTTCTTGTGGTTCCTAGGCTCCTTTGATTATCCAATCGCCCCATTATTGTCACAAAACAAGACAATAGGAGATGATACTGAAGGTACCATTCCTATTTCTAACAAGAACTTTTTGAGCCATACAGCCTCTTTTGCAGCTTCGGAAGCAGCAACATATTCAGCTTCTATGGTGAAGTCAGCTATGCAAGACTGTTTAACACTCCTCCAACTAACAGTTCCACCTCCAAGAGTAAACACATAACCAGATGTTGACTTTTTAAAGTCTCTATCTGACTGAAAATCCGAATCTGTATATCCTTTCGGGACAAGATCATCACTAGAATAGACAAGCATATAATCTTTTGTTCGCCGTAGATACTTAAGTATATGCCTTATTGCTATCCAATGTTCGAGTCCAGGGTTAGACTGATATCTACTGACCATGCTTACTGCAAAATAAATATCTGGTCTAGTGCACAATATTGCATACATAAGACTTCCCACCGCCGAAGCATAAGGGATTGTCTTCATGCGCTCTTACTCTTGAGGTGTCTTAGGACACTGCTCCTTAGTAAGAGGAATTCCATGTCTGATAGGAAGTAGTCCTTTCTTAGAATTCTGCATGTTGAACCTAGCCAAAATTATATGCCCAGCATTCTATTCTTACGATCACGCGAAAACTTGATCCCTAGAATGTAATTAGCCTCTCCTAAGTCCTTCATCTCAAAATTACTAGACAACCAAATTTTGACGCTAGATAATACTCCCACATCATTACCCATAAGCAATATATCATCCACATAAAGAACTAAGAATACTACCACCCCATCTTTATTCTTCTTGTACACACAAGATTCTTCTGGATTCTATCCAAAACCATAAGATTTGATTGCTTGATCAAACCTTATATTCCAAGACTTTGATGCTTGCTTAAGTCCATAAATGGACTTTTGCAATTTGCATACCATATTTTCTTGGCCTTTAACTATGAAACCATCAGGCTGCTTCATATAGATTTCTTCATCAAGATATCCATTTAGAAAAGCAGTCTTGACATCCATTTGCCATATCTCGTAATCGAGATGAGCTGCAATGGATAAGAGTATTCTCATAGATTTAAGCATAGCTACTGGAGAAAAGGTTTCCTAATAGTCGATACCTTCTTTTTGAGTAAAACTTTTTGCTACCAACCATGCTTTAAAGGTTTCCACCTTTCCATCTACCCCTCTTTTTCTTTTGTAGACCCACTTGCACCCTATAGGTTTGACCCCATTAGGTGCTTCTACAAGTTTCCATACTTTATTTGAGTACATGGAATCCATTTCTTGTTTCATAGCCATGTGCCAATTGGATGCATCTACATCATTAATAACTTCATGGTAGTTAGAGGGATCCGACTCTACTTCTTTCGGAATAACATCGTAAGTTTCTCCAAGAAGTGAAAGTCTTTCAGGACGCCTGATATTCCTCCCACTACAACGAAGCTCCGGTGTATTAGAAGAATCAGGTTGATTAGTTTGTGGCAATTCATCTAAGTCTTGTAGTGAATTAATTGATTGAGTAATTGATGTACTTGACATTTCTTCTAAAACAATTTTACTACTTGGCTTGTGATCCATTATATAGTCATTTTCCAGAAAAACTGTATTTGCGCTAACAAATACTTTTTGGTCTAAAGGACTATAAAATAGACCACCTCTAGTTCCTTTTGGATATCCTATAAACAAACATACTTCTGTTCTTGAACCTAACTTATCTAAGTCTGCCTTTCCTTTTCGTACATGTGCAGGTGTGCCCCATATATGAATATAGTGCAATACTGGCTTTCGCCCACTCCACAATTCTCTAGGTGTTAAAGGAACAGACTTTGATGGTACAAGATTCAATAAGTACATTGCCGTTTCTAGTGCATAACCCCAAAAGGAAATAGGAAGAGTAGAAAAAGTCATCATAGACCTTACCATATCCAAAAGAGTCTTGTTTCTTCTTTTTGCTACACCATTTTGCTGGTATGTACCCGGTGCAGTCAATTCAGATATAATTCCTTTATCAGATAAGTAATCCTTGAATTCTCCAAGGAGGTATTCACCTCCTCGATCCGATCGAAGGGCCTTTATGTTTTTACCGGATTGCCTTTCTACTTCTGCTTGAAATTCTTCGAATTTTTCAAATGCTTCAGACTTTCGATGCATAAGGTACACATAACCAAATCTTGAGTAATCATCAGTAAACGTGATGAAATACTCAAAACCTCCTTGTGCTCGGATATTCATAAGACCACATACATCTGTATGAATTAATTCTAACTTATCACTGGCTCTATGTTTCTTTGCCTTGAAAGGCCCTTTGGTCATTTTTTCTTTTAAACAGGATTCGCAAACTGGAAGATTTTTGACTTCTAAGGAACTTAGAGGACCATCTTTAACCAGTCTTTGGATCCTATTTAGATTAATATGACCTAATCGTAGATGCCAGAGATAAGTTTGATTAACTGAAGAAATTTTTCTTTTTGATGGTATATGTTGACTACATTCAGTTTGCATTAATGAATAATAATTAGGAGTAAGAAAATATAAATCATCTACCAATAAACCAGAACAAATGAAATTTCCATTCTTGCAAATAACAACCTTGGAATCAAAATTAACTGAATATCCATGTTTAAACAAGCAGGAAACTGAAATTAAATTTCTACGAATGTCTGGAAAATAAAGACAATCTACTAATTCTAAAGTCCTATCATTATTAAAATTGAGATGCATAACTCCCACTGCAATAGCTGCTACTTTTGCGTTAGAACCAAGGTGTAGATAAATTTCGCCTTCATTCAATTTTCTGGTTTCCTGAAACCCCTGCAAAGAATTGCAGACATGATTAGTGGTTCCCGAATTTACACACCAGAATTCAGTAGAACGGCCCACAAAACATGTTTCATGAACGAAAGATTGATATTTACCTATCTTGCCAAACTGATCAATCAGACAATCAATCATACCTTGATTTTTGATCTTGGCTAGGTAAGTAGAACAATTTCTTTTCCAGTGACCTTTCTCCCCATAGTGGAAACATTTCCCTTGAGGTTTTGCTTTTGCCCCTTTCTTCCCAACCCCTCCAGATGGAGGTAGGTTTTCATTTGTAGCTTTCTTACCGTTATTCTTTTTCCGGTTCTTGCCCTTAGGCTTTCCCCTAGAAGTACCAGTTTCTACAACATGAATGCTTCCTTTTGAACGAAGAATACCCTTTGCTGCTTGGAGTTCCTTCATCAGTTCAGGTAAAGATAATGACATTTTGTTCATAGTGTAAGTAAGTTTGAACTGATTGAAGGAATCAGGCAAGGTCTCTAGCAACATGTCAACCTGGGTTTCCCCATCAACTGTTGCTCTCAGGATTTCCAGTTCGTTTAAGTAAGAAATAATTTTTAAACAATGATCTCGAACTGAAGATCCCTCGGACATCTTGGAATTCATGAGTGTTTTCATCACAGTCTGTCTTGCAGCACGACTCTGGTCAGCAAACATTTCATGAAGGCTATCCAAGATCTCTTTAGCAGTAGTAGTAGACTGATATTGGTGTTGCAATATATTTGACAAAGGTGCCAATATATAGTAACGGGCCATGTCATCTGCCTTTTGCCACTTCTTATGGTTATTCTTTTGTGTAACAGTAGTATTTTCTGGAAGAACTGGGCAAGGTTCAGTCAGCACAAACTTGTAGTCCTCAGCAGTCAACATAATGTCAAGATTTCTTTTCTAGTCCACATAATTTGGTCCAGTTAACTTATTTTCTTTAAGGATAACAGCAAGGGGATTAAAAGACGACATGATAATCTGTACAATCATACAATATGCATAAATTAAATGGTCATTCAATACTAATAAACTTTTGCATATAATATGAAAGTGTAATCCTCAAACACAAACATAAAATAAACATGGCAACTTAATTTCAAATAATTCTCTTTTCGAAGGGAAAAATAAGAATAATTTGAAATTACTATTATTTTTATATCTTGACATCTCATGAAATAAAAATAATTCACCATTTAATTCAGCCCAAAATAATAATAATAAGTATCACTCCGATGGGGAGAATTATTATTTATGTTTTGCCAAGTATATACCATCAATTTAAATTTTCTTTAAAATTTTAATACAAATATTTCGATGGGAAATAATTCATAATAAAATTTTAAATAAATTTATCATAAGGAAATCCATATCTAATATAACTAGATTCATGTATCTTCCGAAGGGAACTCACAAAGTTTGAGATTAGATACATGTATCAATATAATGGACCAATGATAGAAGCCGTAAGATATACAATTCTTTCTCCCACTTGAATTTTTATTTATATAAAAATGAGAATTTTTATTTATTTAAAAATATAATAATTATATTAATATCCCATATTAATACATATAAACATGTAAAAAAAATAACAATAAAAGGGTATTTCGACCGAATCTAACCGTAGTTTTCAGTTAACATCCATTCCCTTTTAATAAACTATAAACAGTACATCTATCATTATTAAAACCTAAAGTGCGTACCAAGAATTTATTTTTAATTCTTACGCAAACTCGATATTATAAATAAGTCAGATCAGTTGGAAAAAAAAAATATGATACCATTAGTAGATTAGTAGGGCCTAGGAGTAGTTACTATTCAGTGACTTGCTAACTATGAAAAACAAATCTACTAAATATCACAATATCACATATTATAATAATAATAATAATAATATTAATCCTTGTCATTTTTCTTTTTGTATAGAAAAATTATATGTATCCAATTGCTATACAAATTAACTGTTGATTACAAATCAAAAACGAAAGAATACCCCAAAAATTAATTAATTAATATTACTGAAACTTTACCGATCAAAACCAATTACATGCACAATAGTTTTGACTCCAACAACCTTTTATAATATTAGTAAAACATAACAATCATCAATTGTTCATGTGATTCTCATCCTAGCATTAATCCTTAATAGGCCCACACATTGACAACAACATTAAAAGTAACAGTAGGTTATTTCCGGTCAAAACCAAGCATAGCTATTAATTAAAACCAATTCCCACTTGTCTGATGCCGAACGAATCAGGCTCGTATTAATAAATAATATACTAATCAACATGTGCAACAGTGAATAATACATGCGTGTGTACGACATAAAAAAATACCCATGCAATCATGAATATATTCTATACCGAAACATAATAATATAACAAAATCGTGATTTATGAAAATTATGAGTTAGCTCTGATACCAATTGTAGGAAACGATTTCCAAATAAATTAATAATTTTTTACTTTCAAAAATTATTATCCCAAAATCTTTCTCATAATTTAGCACAATCAAAAAATTATATTATATACCTCGTGCTCGGTTGTAGCACAATGGAGAATTTTTGCTTATTCTGATGATGGATTTTTCTCTCTCCTGATCTTCCTCCCCATACCCTTATTTTGATATCACGTACTTTTCTGAGTGTAGGCTCAAAATACTACAAAGTGATAGAATATATAGAGTCCTCAACTCCCTGATATTTATCAGGATATTTGAAAACTTTTCTGATATATTTGATCCTGCTATTTTGTTATATCTTAATAAGGGCTAGAGTGAGGATCAAGTAGGATTCTACAATTCTAGCTCCAATATAATACTAATTTCTGATTAACTCTTTAATCAATTAGAATTATATTAATTATAACTAATTCCACTAAATAGTTATAATTGCACTCTAGAATTAAAAGAATTAAAATTAATTAATTAAATCCTTCCACTATTAGTATCTTGCAAAAAAACTCCTCTACAATAATATCCATAAACGCATATAGGAATAAAACTATTAACCCATTACGTTTACTGCTTATATCCTTGATTACATAATTTATAAACTTTTGATCACACATTAATTTAATAAATTAAATTAATACTTTAGTAATTTGAATTACTAAAATACTTGGCCAAGATTCTGGTGATCAACCAATAAATTATATCAAGGGGATATTATAATTTGATTGCAGAATTTCATCTTGAAAAATACATGTTCCTAATTTCATAACATATATCACCCAACATATTGAGGTATTGATTGTATTAAAAAATCTCACTCTTTAATATATTAAAGTGACATACATTATAAAATCAAGTTCATTATTCTCTCACGATTAAGAGTAATTACACATTAATAATAATTGAAAATTTATTTCTAATAACAGTATTTAACAAATAATTTTTCGTAACGATCCAGTTCTCTATATTTCAAAAATACACCAATACACTAGATTAAAATCTTCACTTTACATGACTAAGACAAATCATCCAATCGAGTGTATTACAATCTACTAGAATGGTATGTCCATTTCCATCTAAGATTGAAAACGATATATTTCTTTAATTATACATAACATATAATTTATGTCTTTTGTATATAACACTCCTTCATATACATAAATTATAAAATGTATAATTGTGGAAAAAATTTATGACACATTTAATTATGCAAAATAAAATTAAATTTTATTATTAAAATAATAAAATAAATATTAACATTGGGTTTTTCTGGGCTTAAAATCTTACATATATATGTAACCAAAATTATTATTTTTAAAATAAAAATACCATTTCACTGTTTCGTTCGCAATTTATGCAATATTTTTAAAAATGACTCGCATGAAATTAAAACCAGTTTTTGGCCTTTGTTTTAATGTTCAAAAACCAAAATATATGTATATAAATTTCAGTTGACTTATTTATTTATTTTATAATTCAACGCCATCCGCTTGTCCGTCATGAGCATGCTCTCGAGTCTTGAATGTCACCAAGCTAGTAGCCGCAAAATTTCATTAAGGTTGAGGAAATTTTGGATTTTCTCATGAAAAATGGTAATTAACTATTATTCCCTCGGTTTCAAAATTAGAAATACAATTTGACTATTAAGGTCAAACAACGGTATATTAAATTTTAAATTAATGTGAACTTATTTAATTTTAATTGATACAATTATTATAATCGTATAATATATAACAAAAACTATTAATCACAAAATTTATTTCATTTTAAACTTTTATGAGTCATACCAATTTTGAATTTTAATATGTCTTCGTTTGACCTCAAAAATTAAATTATATCTCTAATTTTTGAAGAAATATATTATTATTTGGCCTAGCACAAAAAATAATTGTAAGATAACTCAAAAAAAATTATAAACCCACAAATGAGAACCTAACATAATATTTTGTTCACATCTCTCCACTACACCCCTCATAAGTATCTTTTCGGTGTCTTAAATAGAAGTATGAAACAAATTTTAAATATTTTAAGTTTTTTTTTTGAAATAAATTATTTTAAGTTGGTATTGATGCGTTCAATGCATATCTTAATATTAATAAATTTTATAACAAACAATAAGACCGTCTTCCGTAGTAGGTATTTACCCTTAAAAATGAGAGACCATTATGAATTTAAAATTATAATATTCTTATAATACTATTTTTGGCGAGATTCCATTTCAAGTCGTCACACTTGTGATCTATATATTGACCGGCAACAATATTAATTTGTAAAATGGAACTAGACAATACCATTATTATCAATGATTCTTTTTGTATTTACCTACAATAATGTTTAAAATATTTCTTTTTTGTTATTTATTTAGTTATTTTGACTTTGATGTCCTCTTCACACTTTCCACTGGACATCCATTTTATATATTAGTTAATGCTGAATATAGCATGGACACATAGGTAAATTGACATTTTGTGGCCTTCAAATTCTTTTATTTTAATTCTTATGTCATTTTCGAAGTGATAAGAAATTGGGATTTGAATGATTAATTTTATGCCTTAGATTGTCAAATGGAGTAACAATAATTACATGTATTTTGTTGGCTAATTAGCACCAACAATTTAATTTATTCTTTAATGTGTCATCCTTTGGACCTTTTTGTTCCATTCCAAAAATTTCCTTGTCTTGTTTAATTACTTAGGAATTATTTAATGTTTTCAAAGTTAACTTACATTGATTTAGAGATATGGATATGATATTGTTGTTATTATTTGGGAAAATATTGAATAAAAATGAGATTTACTTCTTGATTTTTCATAAGAAGCTATGTTTGGTTGAAGGTATACTAAGATTAAATAAATTTGTTAATAGGATAATTAAGAAATTCTTTTTATATATACACGCCAAAAATAAAGTTGATTAATTTTTTGAGATAATAGTATTAATTTTTGTTATGTTGTTTTTATTTAAATCATATTTGATAAAAATATAAATCATATTTTTTGATAAGTACTAAGATTAATAAACAATGAATAAGGGTGGTAATATATTTAATGATCAACTAGCTCGAGACAATTCAATCATTTAAGCAAATTGTATTACAAAAATGCTACATATATAACTGAACAATTTTTAAAAGAATAGAGCCACTATAAGCAAATTTATGCACTCGATGACATGGCTTATTACGTCCTTTTTCAAATAATAGTTTTGACCAATTTAACAAACCAGGACATTTTATTAACAAGAGTGCATACCATTCAAAAGAATGACTTTGAGAACTTCAGCCCCACCACTTTGTGAAGGTTGGCTAGTTCAAAATATAGACATGTTGAACTCGTGACTTTACAGGTGAAGAAAGTCAATACTTTGGAAATTTATGAGGGCTGCCTACACAATATACTCTATAATTACTTATACCAAAAGAGAATTGAGCTGCCTGGTTTTGGTCAAGTCCCTCCACTTTATTATCTACCTCGATAATCTCTGCTGCAGTAAACACCACGCCACCAGCAGAACAAACCAAACATAAGGGATGACTATGGAAGGTGCTATCATCATTTTGTCTTGCTCCACTTTATTCTTTACCTTTTTAACTTCCAGTGCAATAGACACCATCAGACCAAGTCAAACCATTAGAGATGGTGACACCATTATCTCAGGCGATGGAGAATTCGAGCTTGGATTTTTCAGCCCCGGTAGTTCCATGAATCGATACTTGGGTATATGGTACAAGAAAATATCATATGGAATAGTTGTATGGGTGGCTAATAGAGAGACTCCACTTACTAATACTTCAGGCATGGTAAGGATTAACAGTAAGGGAATTATAGTGCTCAACGGTGGTACTGATAGAATAATTTGGTCATCAAACTCGTAAAGATCCGTGATGAATCCTATGGCACAACTGTTAGATACAGGGAATCTTGTTTTTAGGGATGAAAAAGACAGTGACCAAGAAAAATTTCTTTGGCAGAGTTTTGATTATCCTGGAGATAATTTGCTGCTAGGCATGAAAATTGGATTGGACTTGGTAACAGGCCTAGACAGGTACTACACATCATGGAAAAGTGCTGATGATCCGTCTCCAGGTAGATTTATGAACCGGCTTGATCCTAATGGTTTTCCACAGTTACTTTTGTGGAAAGATTCGGTGCTATGGTCAAGGACTGGACCATGGGTTGGTCCTCAATTTAGCGGCAATCCGACTAACAAGTCAAATGGAATCTATAAAGATGAGTTTGTTTTCAATCAAATGGAAATCTATTTTAAGTTTTATCTTGTTAGTAAAAGTTCTGCTGCTATTACAAGGTTTATAATGACTCCAAATGGCGATACAAAAGTACTGACATGGAATGATTGAAATCAAAATTGGATGGTCTATTTTACTCTACAGGTGAGTGATTGTGACCGTTACGGATTGTGTGGCGCATTTGGTTGTTGTGACATTAATAACACCCCAAGATGTGAATGCTTGAAAGGATTTGTGCCAAAATTCCCAGGAAAATGGAAAGCAGCAGATTGGTCAGATGGCTGTGTCCGCAAAACCCTGCTGGATTGTGGAAACGGAGACGGTTTTATGAAGTACTCGGGTGTGAAATTTTCAGACACACGACACTCATGGTATAACATGAGCATGAACCTTGAGGAATGTGAGAGGGTATGCTTGAAGAACTGCTCTTGTACAGCTTATGCAAATGTGATATCAAAGGAGGTGGAAGTGGGTGTTTCCTATGGTTTAATGAATTGATAGATACTAGTGTCTACACAACAAATGGTCAAGATCTTTATGTAAGAATGCCTGCCTCTGAATTAGGTAAGACTATTCTGTCCACACATTAAAGGTTTTACTTTTTACTACTGCTAAGTAAAACTATGAATAATAGAAATATTGCCTCAGTTTTTTTTTGATTTTCAAGGATTATGTATTTATATTTTGAAATTTTCAGGCTACCTGGAGGAAAGTAGGAGATTCAGACTAATGAAAAGAATGCAGATCATAATAATTCCTGTAGTACCAATAAAACTACTTGTCTTATTCATATTTGTATTCAAGAAGAGAATTCTGAAGAGAGAAGGTAATATGACTGAATTATTCAATGAAACAAAAACTGCATTTACTACAACCACAAAGAGAAGAAAATATGATGGTGGAATGATGGGCAAACTTGCCCAATTTGGGAAGAAGTCCAAATTGAATTGTCAAGAAAAACTAATACTGACTCTTTGAAGCATTGGTTCAAAATTTTGGAATTTGTTAATATTTCTATTCCCTGTCTAAGCATTTGAAACACTTATTCACCATGTACTTTGATTTCACTTCTCATTTCGCAGGAAGGTTGAAATTCAATTCAGAAAGAATTTTTCCATATAAAAATGAGGGGGAATATTTTGAGTTACCATTATTGGACTTCAAAAAAATTGTAAATGCCACAAATAACTTCTCCCACAACAATAAGCTTGGAGATGGCGGCTTTGGACCTGTTTACAAGGTGATTATATTGATACATATGATTTGCATCATCATGCAAAAATAGTTTCGCTAAACACCATATATGCACCATAAGGCACGAAAAGAGTATCCATCGGCAATTTCTCACAAAAACTTTTTTCAACTTAAAGCGCAACAATAGATTATAGACGTTTACTTACTTACTCAGAATTAGTAAAAATATCTCTACCTCAAAATTAGTCTTATTAACAAAAAGAAAATAAATGTCTAAATAAGTAAAATTATACTTTCATGTGTGAGGTGCATGTAACAGATAAGTTATTCATACACATCATGTTTGGCACCTATGGAAATGTGTTGTTACTATGATATAGAAATTTTCAGGTGTATGAAATGTGCAACTTTGATAATGTGGTCAATGTAGTCAAATGATTTGAGTCAAATTTAAACATAGGATGGGATTAATGGTGATGAAATAGAGAAAAGGACCAATGCAAACTTCTGCAAGTATCATATGGAATTACCACAACGATTGATTTTCAGGGTATATATGTTGGACGATGGACAAGAAATAGCTGTAAAAATACTATCAGATAATTCGAGTCAAGGAGTAGATGAGTTCAAGAACGAAGTTTAATGTATTGCCAAACTTCAGCACCGAAATCTTGTGGCACTTCTTGGGTACTACACTGATAAAAAAGAAAGGGTATTGATTTATGAATGCATGCCCAACAAAAGTTTAGATTATTTTATTTTCGGTACGCCCTCCTTCAAATAATGATGCGTTTTCTTAACTTTCTGATAATCTAAAATATTAAATTAGTGTAATTGTCGTATTTCCCTAAGAAACTATCATGTAAATGATCTAATGGATTAACTTGATGACAAATGAATAGATGAAGAATTAAACAAGTCACTGGATTGGTCAAAGCCCTATAACATTATAAATGGCATTGCTATGGGACTTCTCTATCTTCACCAGGACTCTAAACTAAGAATCATTCATAGAGATCTCAAAGCCAGTAATATTTTACTTGATCACAAGATGAATCCAAAAATTTCAGACTTTGGCATGACAAGAAGTTTAAAAGGAAGTCAAACTGAAGCAAATACAACAAGAGTTGTTGGGACATAGTAAGAATCTCTACAACACTACAAATAACTTTTGTCTCCTTTGCTCAGAAACTAACATCATTTTGTTTTACCTCCCGCAGTTGTTACATGCCTCCTGAGTATGCTATTGATGGACTATTCTCAATTAAATTTGATGTCTACAGTTTCGGTGTTTTAATGATCGAGATAGTGAGTGGGAAGAAAAACAGATTATTCAATCATCCTGATCACAACTTCAATCTTCTTGGACATGTAAGTACATATGAATATATTCTAACGCTCTTATGCTACATGCTTAACTACTCTGGATAAATTTTAAAATCAACCTTTTTAGGCATGGAGAAGTTATAAAGAATATGAGCTTTTAGGACTAATCGATGGGGCGATCCTGGAGTCAAGTAACCATAATGAAGTGTTTCGAGTTATCCAAATTGGATTATTATGCGTTCAACAATGTCCAGAAGACAGACCAAGTATGTCATATGTGGTTCTAATGTTGAGTAGTAATATTGCACTGCCTCATCCTAAACAACCAGGTTTTTTCACAGAGAGAAAACTACATGAAGCAGATTATTCATTGAGCAAACCAATATTGTCTTCATCCAACCAATTAACTATTACAGTTCTTGCACCTCGATTGTAATGCTTAGTGCCTTTGGTACCTTAATTTTATTATATGATGTAATCAATCAAGAGTTATATTTTTCTACATGATGGAGGCAATCATACTACCAAGCAAGAGCTTTGAAGCTGAATTTTTGATTATTTTGTTAGCAACAAAAACAAAAAGATATACATACTACATGTGCATACTTGCAAGCCAGTAATACACTTAAACGGGAATAATGTTCTCAACTGGCAAGCTGCATAAAAATTGATTCCGAAGGATCAAAAGACTTTCATAAGTTCATTGCTATAGTAGCATGAAAACAATCTGCCTAGATTCATACAATCATTGACAATTATATTTTTTGAGCTTAAGAAAATTTATGACCATGATATTTTGCACATTTGAGAAGTTGGCCCCAATTTTATATATAAAAAAAACGGTTGAGAAATTGAACCTTAAAGTACATGGATTTCTAGACAAAATCTTTCATTTTGACAAGAAATATAGGCAGGCTAATAAGCAGTGTTCTAAAAATTGGACTGGGCGGTCACATAGGCAGCAGCGGCAACCCAACCTTGGAAATTAGGGCTAGGCGAGAAAAAAAAACATCTCTTTTTTGGCTGCCATTGAAAAGTAAGGTGTGATGTGCAGGAAGAGGAGGAGGCAGAGTGACTAGGGCTCTCAGCCTTCTAGTTTCAATAATATCATAACCCTTATGTTTAAAACAAAGCTCAAACCTTATTTTTTAAACAAAGCCCAAACCCTTTGTTTTAAAAACAAAGCCCAAACTCTTTTTCTTTTAAAAAAAACAAAGTCCAACCGCTTTCTTCAGAACAAAGCCCAAAATGAAAAAAGAATGTGTGGCTATTAAACTCGACAGTTTTCTTATGTAACACTAAAATTATCTATATTACAAACACTTCCCTCAAAGTTACTTCCTAATTATACTTAAAGTCCTAAAGTTTAGTATGTTTCAAACTTCACCCATATACTTTCACTAATAAAATTTAAATAAAATAAAATTAACCCCGCCAAGGAAACTGCTTAGGCACCCCGCCTACAAGGCCTAGACGTTCGAAGTTCCCTCCGCCGCCTAGGTCCGCCTAGCGTATTGATAATAAGGGTATTTGAGTAGTTTTGATATTTTCATTCGTCATATCTTCTTTCTCATTTTCTATAACCATACCACCGCTACTAGAGAAGGAAAACCATGGAAATAATGGCCATTAGGCTGTCTTGTTCTGCAATTCTATGGTGCTCTCCATTTTATTCCCTCCCAACTAATACAAACTTGTTTATATTAATGGTGAATCGAGAAATTAGAAGTACACAGCTTTGGTTGTTCAGTCATCTACAGAGCATTCAACATCAAGTTAATCAGTTGCATATTACGAGTTTAAGAATTGAGCCAGAGCTCTAATGGCGGGTATCGATTATCACTGTTTCTCTCTCTCAATCATCCATGAGTTAGTTAGATATTAGAGTTTGGGTGTTTCATTAAAAGTTTGAATTTGGTCTGCCAAAGTTAATGGATAGATTTTAATTGATTAACCAATGAAAATGAAGACCCCTATTAGCCGACCAAGTATGCGAATTGAACTCTTCTTGTAATATACTATACATATAACCAGCAATCCAAAAAACACAGAATCGAACATCGTATATCATCAGATAACCATTAATCAGTGAATTCCAAGTAATGGTATCTCTTTCAAGCATTTAATCAGACACACATTGTGCATAATCAATTCTACTAAAATTTACACAAGTTAATGAATTTATTACCTGGGAAGGCATCATTTTGAATACCCAATTAGGCTAAGAACCCATGGACTGACCCATCATTAGATCTTCAGAAATCTTTTCCGTGGATGAGGTAAAATTTCCACTAAGCTTGAGCACGCCATTTTCAAATATGGATAGTGTTTGTTGAGCATGAAAGAAATTAAAAAGTTCTATGTCCAGTAGTTTGGCAATTGAGCAATATTTATCCAAAATGCAAAGTTTGTAAATTAAACAAGCTTGTGAATGTAAGTGAAGAGTCAGTTAAGTACTAATAAAACAGTTAATTAGATTAGTTGGTTAAGTAAGGGTCCGTTTAGGGCTGTCAACGGGTCCTTATCGGATCGGATCGGGGGTGATTCGAATCCGATCCGCCAAGGAATTATCGGATTCGGATCGGATCCGATAATCCGACGGATCTCATATATTAAGGACCGAATCCGAATCTGATAATCCGATCCGATAATCCGATCCGATTAAGCCAAGTAACATGCACACATTCAAGCAATAAAACTCCAATAAAACATTCAAGGCTTCAAGCGACCAATAACAAATAATAAAACTCCATCCGATTACATTTTTATATTAGAGGTAATGAAGCCAATGAAGGCATTAATCAAAAGTCGTAGTAAACAAGATGTTGTAAACCAAATAGATTACTAAAAATTGACTAGCAAACACATCAACAGGTTAGGCTTGCAAGTTGCAGTTTCATATGGATTCTTGTTTGCGCAAGCATGGAAGTTTCAGCAGTTGAATGGGTGTCTTCATTGTAGGACCCAACAAACTTCAGCACCTATAAATAGAAAAAAAAAATAAAAACAGATTATAAGTATTGCCAAGATGAATTAGAGCATATATGTCATGATACAATCTGGTACAAACTAGTTTGCATACCCGTTTGCAAACAATCTGCAGCTGTTTTTGTTCTTCCTCAAGATTCTGCAACATCTATAAATGAAATTTATAAAATTAGTAATGCAATAATTAGAAAGTAAAATTAATTATAACAAAACAAAATGTACATACTAGTGTTTCTTCGTGATTCAATCCAATCACCCGTAGTTACCAAAGCCTCCACAATTTCAGGAAGTAAAGAGGCACGTGACTCATCAATCACTCTACCTCCTATACTAAAAGCAGACTCAGATGCTACGGTAGTGGCTGGAACGGCTAAAACATCACGAGCAATCTTTGCTAAAGTTGGAAGTTTGGCACTACTAACTTGCCACCAAGTCAAAATATTGAAACTATCCTTTCTTGGATACACGGGTTCCTCCAAGTATTGATCCACTTCAGATTTTTGTAAAGCACGAATATTGGAGGAACGAGCTTGGCTATACCACTTATCAAAGTCATTCAACTGATCAAACGTGGAAGTAATAGTGTGTGAAGCGCTACTAGAACTCCCATCATCAGTACCATGACCAAAAAAATCCATACACAGAGAATCATCACCGCCATACTCATTAAATAAATCAATAAAAGCACTTCGTACCCTCTGCACATAAGTACTAGCAAGATTACCATATATCTTATCATAATAAAATTCCACAAAATCCATCTTGAACCTTGGGTCAAGTACAACTGCAATTGCTAGCACCAAACTACATTCATCCCAATATTTTTCAAACTTTTCTTTCATTGGGGCAGCCATCAAACGAAGACATTCATGCTCACTTCCCTCCAATTCCAACATAAGTTGAATTTTACAAACATCAGAGAAAAAAACATTTGCTGTTGGGAAATGTGTACCACTAAAGTGACGTGTGGCATCATAAAAGCTTTTCAAACAACCATTTATTAAAGTTGCCATATGCCACTCTTCTTGAGAAGGATTGTGCTTATAATTCCTATCAATTTGTTCTAGGCGATTAAAAGCTTCTTGCATTTCTAAAGCGGTTTCAAGCATTAAATAGGTAGAGTTCCACCTATTTTGCACATCCATGGGTACTTTCTTCTTACACCTTACCTTCACTTGATTGCACGCCGTATCAAATTTTTGTTTTCCATAAGGGGATCTACTCAAATACCTAACCGTATCTCTTATTTTAACAAGAAGACCACCAATCACTTTCAAGCCATCTTGGACAACCAAGTTAAGAATATGTGCGCTACACCTCACATGAAACATTTCCCCACCCAAAGAAAGCAAAGATTTATCACAAAGCCAACTTCTCAAATGTTTAACCATAACATCATTTGCGGAAGCATTGTCTACCACCATTGAAAATATTTTTTTGTCTATATTCCATTCTAAGAGCAAATCGGAAATGAACCTAAACAATGTTTCACCATCATGTGGATATTCAATAGCTTTGTAGTTTAAGATTTTCTTTTTTAATTTCCAATCATCGTCAATATAATGCAAGGTCAAACAACAATATGCAATATTTTGGTGGTCTGAAGTCCACAAATCAGTTGTGAGAGTGACCTTAGAAGATAGGCCTTCTAGAAAAGCATAAAGTTTCATCTTCTCACTCATGTGCAACTCAAGTATATCAGACCTAATTGTGTTTCTACTGATGATCTTAAAATTTGGATTAAGACCATTACAAAATTGCTCAAAGTACTCATGCTCAACCATGTTAAATGGGTAATTATGTTTCACAATCATCACTGCAAGATCCCTCCTACTTTTTAGTTGATCAAATTTGTAATTCTCAAGTTTTATAACACCATCAGCAACCCGTTTTGCTGCATTTAACAATTGTTGACCTAGGTCTTTATGTGTTTTACCGTTACACCTAACCAAATGTTTTCTTAAATGACTTGTACCCTTAGTACTATCTCCAACAAAACTTTTTTTGCAATGATTACACCTAGCTGTATCTGCACCACTAGCATCTTTTAATTTTGAAAATTCAAGCCATACCGAAGATGTGAGTTTCCTTGCTTTTTTTGAATTGTTAATAGTATCATGCTCGTTGTTCACTTCCTCTCTAGTATCATCACCACCACCGACACCGACACTATTGGTATTTTGATTCGGATCAGTAGACATAACTTCACTGCTTCAAATGTACAAAAAATCAATACATTATTAGTAGATTATCCAAATAACCCTGTGCATGAAAAATTGAGTAGGAGCAGCATAGTCAAGTAGTCAACACAAGTGGCATAAAGACGAATTCATAACAGAACAGTTTAACATAACTAAACAAATTTATCCTTTTTATTTATTCTTTCTCCTCATAAATGTATAATTCTCAAATATGGAGAAGATAAAAAGTTGTTACTTCATGATAAAAAGTTGTTACTTCATGAAAAATGTTGAACTAAGTTTGATGAATAATTTTAAGTATGGATATAATTGTATTTTAAACAATAAAATTAATTTAATATTTGTATTTTTTAATAAGTGTTTAAATGGTTAAAAGTATAAATAATAGATTGAAATCATTAATTTGCCCCACCTAGTGATGGAGTACGAATTAATCATTAGGCATACATTTCCTAGAATAAAGTTCACGGATATGCTTATCTCAGGATAAATCATTCAAATGTCCCTCACATATATTCTTTTTTTTTGTTTCCATTTCCTAGAATAAAGTTCACGGATATGCTTATATTTTCATTTGAACATTAAAGCCATGTTTGAAGATAGTAATATGAAGTTAAAATAGAGCAATAATTTAATAGTTAAAAACAGAAGGAAGTTAAATTATGAAATTGAGATATCAGACCGCAAAAAATAGGTTACTATTAAATATCACATCATGATAGATAATATACACAACTGAAATTTATGAGAACACCTTAGATGCAGGGTGTGTAAATAAAACTTGTATGCGCTAGTGTTGTAGATGGGTTTTAGGCTTTTAGCATTCCCCAGTCAGAGTTTCAATGTGATTATTATCTACCCCATTATATTGTTATATCCTAAATCTTATATATAAAACGGTATGATTATTCATCAGATCAACCTTTAAAAAGAAGAACGAAATCACACAGTGAGCAGAGAAAAAGAAACTTCAAATCAGTTGTCTTCCAAATAATTAAATTACATAAGTGCCTGGCTAAGAACCAAACAACATGAGTACCAACTTCCAGCAAAGAAAAACATAATATCACCTGTAGGCTTCAATACGATATGTGTTGATCTTGAGACGTACGGGCAACGATCTCGCGACTAGGAAGTATGAGGGAGAGGAAGCGGTGAAAATCGCGACTAGGAGGGAGAGAGGGTTTTGAAGAATGAGGAGGCGGCGTGGATGAAAATAGAGTAAGGAGGGAGGCCAGTAGGGTTTTGAGTATTAAAATCTAACACATATCATATTTTTATCGGATCGGGTTATTATCGGGTCGGATCGATATGTATCCGAATCCGATCCATTAACTTATCGGGTATTCGGGTATTCGGGTATTCGGGTTTTAAAAATGGAACCAGATCCGTCTAAATGGATCGGGTTCGGATCGGGCTCGGGTCAGGACCCGACCCGTTGACAGGCCTAGGTCCGTTGGTCATTTCATTCTATTAAATAAGGATAAGCTGGTCTTTAAAGATATATGTTAGATTATATATATATATATATATAGGGAGCATTTTAAGAGTAGAACTCTTAAAAAACATAACTAGCATAACACCTTTTAGCGACGGACGGGCGACGGTTTGGTCCGTCGCTACAGCCTTTAGCGACGGACAACATATAGCTGTGGCGACGGACCGGACCTATGGCGACAGACCAAACCGTCGCCCGGTCCGTCGCTAAAGGTGTTCTGCTAGTTATGCTTTTTAAGAGTTCTTCCCTTGATTCTTGCTATATATATATATATATATATATATATATATATATATATACACATTACATTTTTTAAGTTCACCTTTATCCGACTCACCCCAAGCTCACTCCCTTTTAGCGACGGTCGTCTATACTTTTAGCGACGGACAATATATAACGCCGCTAAAAGTATAGACGACGGTAGTATGACCAAACCGTCGCCGGATCCGTCGCTAAAGGGGGGCGAGCTTAGGGTGAGCCGGATAAGGGTGAGCTTAAGATTCGAACCGTATATATATATATATATATATAATTATATATATATATATATATATATATATATATATATAGTTGACAAAATGAAATATTCAAGCATTGCATTTGCGGTTATAGTAGTAATAATGCAGTATACATTATGTGACCATATTTGCAATGATGCTAACCTGCTTGTAAGCAATCAACTTGGCCCTGGGAAAATAGTTAAATGTAAATTGTGGGAGCAATGATTTTACTGTAGCAGAAACTCAAAATGTATATCCAGGCCAAGAAATTTTAATCAGTGTACCTCCTCCGAGCAAATTTCGTGAGGACGTTGCAAAAACTGTCGGTGAGGGAGAATCCGATATTGGCTACGCTTACCTGTTCCAATCAGAGGAGGGATATTTAAGAATTATTGTTTGTGATGTTATTCTTGATGAGTCCACCTATGCAGGCAGGAAAAAGGGGACCGGAAATTGAACATTTCCAATTTCTTTTGCTTTTTTTTTTTGGGTTGAGTTCAAATATATTTATACTATGGATTTAAAAAAAATAAAAAAAACATAAAAAATTAGGTGTAATTTGGATATATATCAAAAAAAAATGGTTGTATGGGCCCATACAACCATTTTTTTGATATATATCCAAATTACACCTAATTTTTTATTTTTTTTCCTATTTTTTTTAAATCCATAGTATAAATATATTTGAACTCAACCGAAAAAAAAGCAAAGGAAATTAGAAATGTCCAATTTTTGGGTCCCTTTTTTCATGTCCCCCTAGACTTATTCTTGATTAAGTCATGGAATAAGTGCTTTTACTTGCTTTTGTAAAAATTGGTGTCCAATAGCTATGGGAAGAAGTAAATTACTTTCATTTAGTCATGATTTATATCACCAAATTGGAAATTCTCAAATTCACAAAAACACAAATATTAATTAATTTAATTTAAAATGAGAGCTCATTAAAGATTAATTAATGACTTATATCTATACTATATACAATTAGGCAAGAAGAAGTGATGGTAATTTGGTCCGTCACCACGTTAATTCCCAAGCCTCGCCTTAGGTTGGGCGCAGGTTTTTCATCAAGAAGGGGCACTACTGTAATTAAATAAAAGTAATAAAACTTTTCTCACTATTACAAAAAAAATCATTTGTAATATATGCAAATATTAATAATAATGTATCTTTATTTTATACTCTTCCGGTCCTCAAAAATATATATATTCTAAGGTACAATTTTTTTGTTTCCAAAAGGATGACAATTAGTACAGAAAACCGGAGAATTCAGATCATAGTGATCCCTGTAGTACCAACAGTATTACTTGCCTTGTTCTTGCATGTATTCAAGAAGAGAATTCTGAAGAGAGGAGGTAAATATGAGTGAATGATTCATTCAAACAAAAACTGCATCTATCAAAGAAAGACAACTATTATGATTATAACCACAAAAAGAAGAAAAGACCGGTGGCGGATGCATGTAGAGGGCAGCATTGACAGTTGTTTATGCTGGATTTTTTTTTCTATGCTAGTTTTTTTTATAGGTATAGGAGTAGGGCAGAATTTATAAATTAATAAACTCAAAGGGGCATATTAATAAAAAAGTTAAACTCGATGTATTAAAAGAAAACAAGTCCATGCTAATCTAATTCTACAAAGTACAAAGTAAATCAGTAACAGATGTAAAAGAAAACAAGTCCATGCGTTGATTATTTTTTCAGTAAAATTTAGTTTAATGGATCTTAATATCGAAGTAAGCTTTTAAATTCTATGTAAATGTTTATTTATTTTGAAATTTCTTTTTATTTTAGGTAATGACTTATAAATATTTATTTATTGTATATTATAGAATTTTATGTAATAATTGGTCTCAAAGGGGTTGTTGACTTGTTATATATATATATATATATATATATATATATATATAATGTTATTATTTGTTATATTAACAATATTGTAACCAAATACATGTTTTACATATGCAACTAGTCGAAAAATACAAAATTATCTAAAAAATTGGCTCAGAGGCGTAGCCCCCGAACCCTCGCCAAATCTTTTTTAAGACCAAAATCCGCCCCTGTTGAATTTGATTCCTGGATCCGCCTCTGAAAAAGACGATGGTGGAATGATGGCAAACATGCCAAATTTGGAAAGAAATCCAAATTGAATTTTCAAGAAAACTAATACTAGCATTGGTTCAGAATTTTGGGAGTATATAATATTTCTATTCCTTGTCAAATAATAAATAGGAATATTATCTAATTTTGGGAGTACATGAAAGTAGTATGCACACAAGCCAATCATATTTGATATGATGTAGCATATACTTTGTAATCTTATTCGTTTGTTAAAGGCATTTTACTTTATCTACATGGTGCTGTTATATTAAATGTGATAAACCCAAAGTTTTGAGCAATGCTTTTAGAATCATGATGGTGATCATGCTAATGAGATCTAAATTCAAGATAGCTCATAAACTAAAATCGTTCCTAATCGTTGGATTACTAAAAAGGGGATTAGTGAATCCGGATAGATTAGTACATATGTTGCTTGCTCTTATGAAGAGAATGATTGATCTCATAATCATTTATGTGGAGACACTAAAGCAAGTATGTATGTGTTTATTAGAGAATAAGTTCACTGAACGTGGCTCGCTAAGGAATACCTAATGGAGTTTTACTCGTCTGTTAATAGGAATTCCTCTAGTGATAGTAGTACAAGTGATCCTTGGACTTGAGATCATCATAGTATCTTGTGTATGATGAGTTATACTTTGACATGTCCCTTAAGACCTTTAGGGTATATCAAAGGGTACGATTGGGTATAATAAGTTGTACATGAAAATAGGTGAATGATCAATAAAGAATCTACCACTTCTAGTAAAAGGAGAGAATGTCCTATGTGATTCGATAAATGACGACTCAGAAGTCTTTGGCCAAAGCAGAATGAAATTAGAAAGGAGTTTCTAATTTGCATTAATTAGAGTTGTGCATTTGAGAATCGAAATACATATAATTAAATAAAATAAGACTTGACAGTAATTCCATGTCTTATATTTAATTGGGACATTGTATGGTAGAAGGATTGAATTGTACGGTAACTATGCACTGAAAGGTTCTTTTATGATTAATGTTGAAATCTATATTATCTGGAAAGTCGTTAATCGCTAAGGGGGCTTACCCTTATTGTAGAATAAATATTATTTATTTAAATAAATTAAATAGTTTAATTTATTTATTTAAATAAGATTAGAATTGTTCTAATTGATTTATTCACAACCGGTTTAATATGGAGAACCTAAAGGGTCACACCGCAAAAGGAATAAGAAGTAAATGACATAATTGTAATAATAAGTTAAGTGTATTTAATTTAGTCTATGGAGATAGAATAAATTAAATAGCTTAATATTTATTATTTAATATTTTAGAAATATTAAATATAAATTAATAAGAGGAGTCTTATTATTATTATTACTATTACAATTATTTAATTCCTAGTAGGGATTGAGAATTAATTAATAGAAGTACTCTCACATGAATTCCTAATTGGATTAGGAGTTTAATTTAATTAAAGGAGTTTAATTAGAATAGAAACCCTAATCCTAAATAGTTTAGGGAAGGGTTTTCCTACATCTATAAATAAGAGAAGTCTTATCATAGATTTGGGTTACACACTCTTGCATAAGAATTGTAGAGAGTACTTACAATTTCTATAGAGATAGAAACTAGGGTTTTGCCAACACCCATCTTCTTGAACAAGTATTATTCCTTGGTGGATCACCTCTAGAGGCCAAACACTTGGGTGGCTAACGTTGATCAAAGGAAGGAATTTAATCGGTGGAATTCAAGAAGAACGCGAAGGAATTGGAGGTGAACTTGTACCTGAGGAAGCTAGAATTCTACAAGGGTATAATTCTTATTCTTCATCTCGTTCGTTTAATTAATAATTGTGCATAAAGAAAGATCATGGTGATGGTTTGTATAAAATTTTAAAATCTGATTTTATCGCGCTTCCGCACTATTTATGTAATTTGATTGCATATTCGCGCTATGTACAAACCTAACAGTGGTATCAAGAGCCAAACTTTATGCGAATTATTAATTATTTTGATTCTGTATATACATTGATATGTGTTAAGAACAATTTAATTGGGCATAATTATTTGTGTAAAATTATTTTATTTATTTTATTTATTTATTTATTTATTTTGATTTTATTTATTTTCAATTAAGATAAAAGGTTTATTTTGAATTGGAATATAATTAAAATTAAAAGTTTTATTTGAACTTGGAATTGGATTCTACGTTAACTAGAATAAAGGAGTTTATTCATATATGGAATATGATTCCATGTTTCCTAGAATAAAGGAGTTTATTCACATATGGAATAGGATTCCATGTTTCCTTAAAAAATAAAGATGTTTATTTTGATAAGGAATAGGATTCAACATATTTTATTTTCCAACAATTTTAAGTTAAAAATAAAGGTGTTTATTTTAAACTTGAAATTGGTTTCCATATTAATTAAAATAAAGGAGTTTATTTTGATTTGGAATTTGATTAAAAATAAAGGAGTTTATTTTTATTCAAAAAAAATTGGATAAATTAAAATAAAAGAGTTTATTTTGATTTGGAATATGATTAAAATAAAGAAGTTTATTTTAATTAAAATTGGATTTCATGATAACTAATTAGAGTTGGAATTGGATTCCATGATAACTAATTGGAGTTGAAATTGAATTTTATACTAACTAATATTGCCCATTAAATGATATCAATGCATATATGGAATGATTTTATTATTCATGGGATGAATGTTATTTATTGATACATATAGAGATATGTATGATAATAAATAGGGATTGATTATGGACTATTGACCAATGTGTGATTGGATTTATTTTAGTGGATGCTTGAATGTATGGGTTTTTATAAATGGGGTCTGCGTACCTCGTCTTCTCTAATTTTTTCTTAATGTAAATTCTATCTCCCTCCTATGTACTTCCCCTTGACTGCTGATCAAGGTTTCTATTTATTGTAAATAGTTTTTGTAATAGGACTAGTTAGAATTAATTTTGAAGAATTAAAGACAAAGGAGCAAGGAGCGCTTGAAGACACCCGTTTATAATGGAGGAGCCCCCCGGGTTTAAATGTAATAGTTATATTTAAATTTAATTCTTACACCCTAGGTTTGACCTTTTGGTTCACTTGGTGGCTCTAGTGAACCAAACTAGAATAAAAGTCCATAATCAATCCGGGTAGAATATAGTATTCTATATGTGCATGCTTACTATGTATATATTATATATTATACAACATTCTTCGCATGTTAAATAATATGACGCGTATTTTATATATATATGTGCATGCGCGCTAAACAAGATGAGACAAATAATAACAAACCCCTCAAAGTAATTATATTAAGTCCTAAGCGTTCAAAGATATTCGGAATAACGAACGTCGCCTTCTAGCATGGTAAAACAATAGAGTATTAAATATTTAATATGAGTTTGTTGTGCACACACAAGGCGAGTATTAAATATTTAAGATGTTGTTTTATCACATTTGATGCTTATACATAGACTGAACGATGTTGTTTTGTTGTGCACACACAAGGACAGTGTTTTTTCTTTCGAATATATGGAAGTGCTAGGTTGGACTTAACTTAGATTATTTTAGTTCGGATGTGCACACACTTGACCATTATAATCTAAGAGGCAAAATATAAGGAGTTACATAGTGATGTAATTGACAATAGTTGTCTACCTATTTATTTATATATAGTTTGTTGTGCACACACAAGGCTATATACATTTGAAATGGGATCCTTATTCTCACTAGCAAATCTTTAATTAGATTTGCCGAACTGTATACTGAGGGTAATATAGTTTGATGAAAATAGTGGGAGATACCAATTTAAAATAAAGACCTACTTTATTTTGGTAATTAATTAAAATGAATGTATGCTAAAATGTTATTAAAATTACAAATTCATTTATATAATTTTACAATGTCTAATTCACTATCACTGCGGAGCATATTAGATGCTAATTAACCGGACCGAATTATACGGACTAGTTAAGAAATTTGAGAAAGGTTCTCAAGGCTGAAAAGCTATCTTATGTCCTTAATATGCCTATCTCTGCAATGGTTGCAGACAATGCCTCAGAGGAAGAGATTGCTACTTTTAGAAAGTGGCAAGATGATGCACAGTTGGCTCAATGCATCATGCTCGCATCCATGAGTAACGAGCTTCAGCGTCAGCATGAAACTATGGATGCTCCTACTATACTCCTGCACCTTCAAGAAGTTGAAGGGTGAGGAAAGTAGGACTATTAGATATAAGATATCTAAGGAGCTCTTCCGATCTAGAATAACCGATGGCACTACAGTATAGACAAATGTCCTCAAAATGATCAATCTGATTGAACAATTGGGACAACTGGGTTTTAATGGATGGAGAGTTGATCCAAGATTTGATCTTGCAATCACTTCCGGACTCTTTCTCACAAATTGTTGTGAATTTTCACATGAACAAGCTATATGTCAGCCTGCCTGAGTTGCTTAAACATGTTGAAAACTGTAAAGAGTCATTTTCCAACCAAGAAAGACCAAGTCTTACTAGTAGATGATTCTTCTAGGAAGCGGAAGAGGGCCAAATGATCTTCTTAAAAGAAGAACAATTCAAAGAAGGTAAATGGAAAGGCAAAAACAAAGGACAATAAGAATAAGACTGATGCAGATAGCAAAGGAGTTTGCTTCCACTGCAATAAGCCGGGATACTAGCAAGGAAACTGTAAGGAGAATCTTACAGAGGCTACCAGAAGAGGCTTAGTGAAGCTTCGGTTACAGATATAGGTTTGTTCATGATTGAAATAAATTTTTCTATAAGTCAAGGTTCTACTTGGGTATTGGATACCGGCTGTAGTTCTCACATATGCAATCCAATGCAGAGACTAAACAGAAGTAGAAAGCTAAACTAAGAGTAAGTAATCTTATGTGTAGGAATGGAGCAAAGGTTGCTGCATTAACCATAGGAACTTATAGTTTAACATTGCCTACGGGCAAGTCTATTAAGTTAATAAGTTGTTATTATGTTCCAGTTCTCTTTAGAAACATTATTACTTCCGTTGTTGGACAAGGAAGGTTCTGGTATTATATTTAAGAACAATTGTTGTTTTATTTATAATGATAATGTTTTGTTTGAAGCTGGAAAATCACTTCATAGACTTTGTATACTTGACTTACATGAAAAATAATTTTGCAAATTGAACACACTAGTAAAAGAAAAAGGAGATGGTCATTCAAAGAGTTGAATGTGTGTATTTGATGAAATACAAGTCTGAATCATTTGAAATGTTCAAAGAATTCAGAAGTGAAACAAATTGACAAAGTATTAAGATTCTTTGATCAGATCGAAGAAAGAATACTTGAGCAATGAGTTTCTAGATAATCTCAAAATGGTATTTTCTCATAATGGAAACCTCCTGATACGCAATAATTGATTGGTGTATCTAACAGGAGAAATTGTACCTTGTTGGACATGGTGCAGTCCATAATGATTTTTACCGACATTCTAGTATCCATCTGGGGTTATGCCCTAGAAATGGCTGCATATCTACAAAATAAGGTAACCTCAAAATCTGGCCCCAAGATTCCATAAAGGTTATGGATAGGGAGGATTCCTAGTCTTAAGAAAGTTAAGATAAGGGGTTGTCCAACTTATGTGAAAAAGGTTTCAAAGATAAGTTTGGAACAAAATTTGACAAGTGCAGACTTGTGGGATATCCTAAAGTAAGTTTAGGGTATTATTACTATAATTCTACACGCTGCCTTCTTAGATAAAGGTGTTTATCATTGAAGGAGCTAGTGGGAGGATAATAGATCTTGAAGGAGTTCAAGAACCACAAAGCATTTTAAGTCGAACCGAGGAACCTGTAGATAGACCTATTGTACCACAACCGAATCGTAAATCTGGAAGAGTACCGAAGATACCTGGGAGGTATGGATTCATCACAGAAGATGATGATGAGGTACGCATCATAGAGGATGATGATCCAGTTATATACGATGAGGCTATGAGTAGAAGACACTCAGAGAAATGGCAGATGGCCATGAAATCCGAAATGGACTCCATGTATGAGAACCAAGTATAGACTCTGGTTACTCCACAAAAGGGCATAGTGCCTAGAGTGTGAATATGGGTCTTTAAGAGAAAGACTGAGGCAAATGGCAAGGTGGAGACCTATAAGACCAGACCTGTTTAAAAGGTTTTTCAAGTCAAGGAGTTGACTGTTATAAAACCTTATTACCGGGTAATGCTCAAGTCCATTTGGATTTTGCTTGTGATTGCAGCTTATTACGAAATCTGGCAAAATGGATGTGGAGACGCCATTCCTCAATGAATACTTGAGGAGAATGTATGTATGACACAACCAGAGGAATTTGTTTCAAAGGTTGAAGCAAATCGTGTTTTAAGCTACAATGATCCATTGATGGATTGAAGCAAGCTTCTCAAAGATGGAACATTCGTTTTGATGAGACAATCAAAAGAGTTTGATTTTATCAAAAATGAGAATGAACCTTGTGTGTACAAAAGGGTCAGTGGGAGCGCTGTGACATTCTTGGTATTATATGTTGATATACTACTGATAAGGAATAACACACCAATGCTACAATCAGTAAAGATAACATTGTCTAAACATTCCTCCATGAATGACTTGGGAGGAGCATCCTATAAATTGGGGATATAAATTTATATAGATAGATTTAAAAGGATGTTCGGCTTGACCCAATGAACGTATATTCATTCGATGCTAAAGGCGTTTAACATGGCAAACTCCGAGAGAGGTCTCATGATGATGAGCCATGGAGTGTATCTCTCTAAAATTGTCCCCAATTGAAAGAGAGATCGCATGAGTTACTATCATGTATGCAATGAATATACAGGGCCTGATGTTGATCAATCATATTCTGGAGAAGATCACTGTAAGACAGTGATAAACATCTTTAGGTACTTAACCGGTACTAAAGATGTGATCATGATTCATGGTAGGTCTGAATTAAAACTAGAGGGCTAAACAGACTCAAGTTTTTCAAACTGACCAAGACGATAACAAATCCACTTTAAGGTAAATCGTTACCTTGAAAGGTGGTGCAGTGAATTGGAAAGGTTCCAAACAGCAAAGAGTTACTGGTTTAGTGACAAAGATAAAGTATATAGCTGTAAATGAAGCTGCAAGTTGATTGTTTGGATGAAAAAGTTCATCACAGAACTAGGAATAGTTCCTAAGTCTCATCTTGGATTCAAACATGTGTTGCGGCACTTTCATTTGATTAGTGGAATCATTGAAAGAGAAGAAGTCACTATAGAGATAGTAGACTCTCAAGAACAACATTGCATATCTATTTACTGAAGCTTTATCCAAACAGCAGGATGATCGTCACTTAGAGAAGAAGGGTATTAGATACCATGACGATTGGCTTTAGTGCAAGTGGGAGATTGAAAGTAGTATGCACACAAGTCAATCATATTTGATATGATGTAGCATATACTTTGTAATCTTATTCATTTGTTAAAGGCATTTTACTTTATCTACATGGTGCTGTTATATTAAATGTGATAAACCCATAGTTTTGAGCAATGCTTTTAGAATCATGATGGTGATCATGCTAATGAGATCTAAATTCAAGATAGCTCATAAACTAAAATCGTTCCTAATCGTTGGATTACTAAAAAGGGGATTAGTGAATCCGGATAGATTAGTACATACGTTGATTGCTCTTATGAAAAGAATGATTGATCTCATAATCATTTGTGTGGAGACACTAAAGCAAGTATGTAGGTGCTTATTAGAGAATAAGTTCACTGAACGTGGCTCGCTAAGGAATACCTAATGGAGTTTTACTCGCCTGTCAATAGGAATTCCTCTAGTGATAGTAGTACAAGTGATCCTTGGACTTGAGATCATCATAGTATCTTGTGTATGATGAGTTATACTTTGACATGTCCCTTAAGACCTTTAGGGTATATCAAAGGGTATGATTGGGTATAATAAGTTGTACATGAAAATAGGTGAATGATCAATAAAGAATTTACCACTTCTAGTAAAAGGAGAGAATGTCTTATGTGATTCGATAAATGACGACTCAGAAGTCTTTGGCCAAAGCAGAATGAAATTAGAAAGGAGTTTCTAATTTGCATTAATTAGAGTTGTGCATTTGAGAATCGAAATACATATAATTAAATAAAATAAGACTTGACAGTAATTCCATGTCTTATATTTAATTGGGACATTGTATGGTAGAAGGATTGAATTGTACGGTAACTATGCACTGAAAGGTTCTTTTATGATTAATGTTGAAATCTATATTATCTGGAAAGTCGTTAATCGCTAAGGGGGCTTACCCTTATTGTAGAATAAATATTATTTATTTAAATAAATTAAATAGTTTAATTTATTTATTTAAATAAGATTAGAATTGTTCTAATTGATTTATTCACAACCGGTTTAATATGGAGAACCTAAAGGGTCACACCGCAAAAGAAAAATATTTATTTAAGAAGTAAATGGCATAATTGTAATAATAAGTTAAGTGTATTTAATTTAGTCTATGGAGATAGAATAAATTAAATAGCTTAATATTTATTATTTAATATTTTAGAAATATTAAATATAAATTAATAAGAGGAGTCTTATTATTATTATTACTATTACAATTATTTAATTCCTAGTAGGGATTGAGAATTAATTAATAGAAGTACTCTCACATGAATTCCTAATTGGATTAGGAGTTTAATTTAATTAAAGGAGTTTAATTAGAATAGAAACCCTAATCCTAAATAGTTTAGGGAAGGGTTTTCCTACATCTATAAATAAGAGAAGTCTTATCATAGATTTGGGTTACACACTCTTGCATAAGAATTGTAGAGAGTACTTACAATTTCTATAGAGATAGAAACTAGGGTTTTGCCAACACCCATCTTCTTGAACAAGTATTATTCCTTGGTGGATCACCTCTAGAGGCCAAACACTTGGGTGGCTAACGTTGATCAAAGGAAGGAATTTAATCGGTGGAATTCAAGAAGAACGCGAAGGAATTGGAGGTGAACTTGTACCTGAGGAAGCTAGAATTCTACAAGGGTATAATTCTTATTCTTCATCTCGTTCGTTTAATTAATAATTGTGCATAAAGAAAGATCATGGTGATGGTTTGTATAAAATTTTAAAATCTGATTTTATCGCGCTTCCGCACTATTTATGTAATTTGATTGCATATTCGCGCTATGTACAAACCTAACAGTACAAAATGCAAAGTTTGTAAACTAAACAAGCTTGTGAAGCTGAGGAACCATAAATTCTTAAGGTTTGTGAAGTGACTGCCACCGTGCATTATTGTCGCCGTTGCTACCTCCACACGGTCTCCACCGACCATGGTTTAATTAGTTTTGAATTTTGATGAAGAAAATGAGAGACATAAATTTTAGTTGCTAAAATTCACAATTTTAAATTGTTTTATTAAAAAAGGTACCAATGCTAATACTGTTACTTTTACTTGACTTAAGAGTATTTTGAGATTGCTTACAAAATATAATTAGTGATTCCAATTATTACTTTTATTTATAATTAATTTAAAAAAATTAGTTTGTTTTTGATAAATAAAAAACACTTAAACTAGTAAAAAGTAGAAAATATTTGGTATAAAATAATTTTGTTAATCACTTTGAATCAAATGTAAATTTCAAAAAATGAACATTTTGAGAAGTAAAGATGGGTAATGGATGAACTTATTAAAATAAATGGGAATAGATTAATAATATATTTGGTCAAACCAGATTATTAAATTTGACAAATAGTCAGAAACTCCAAATTGGAGCTACTGATTATTTTTATAAAAAGTGATTATAAGTGGTTTTAAAATCAGTTTTATCAAACACTTTTTATTTTTTAAAATTGATTATAAGTTGGTTTAATTGTTTATAAATCATCTCAAACACATTCTTATACTTCTCCCTAAATGTAAAATTAATATTTTCTCCATGCCAAAAACTAAATATATACTATCATTTGCTATTTTCTTTTTCAAAAAAATAGTTCACTTTTTAATAATAGTCTTATGAAATGACACTATATTTTTAAGTTCTTTATTACTACTATAGTTTAATTAATATACCACACTATATAACTAGCAATATGGAGATATACATGAAATATATTCTTAATATTTTCAAATATTTTAAATAAAACTCTTTTATTTTTGTTACATACTTTTTTTGCCTTTAAAAGTATATCAATACAAATATAAATAGTCAATAAAATTTCATATTGATAGTTAAAATCAGTTATGTGATCTTTATGTCTCACATTTACTATAAATTAGTGATATTATATGAACCTTTAAATCTCACTGTTATTGTGTTTATTTTATTTATTTTTTTGGGTACATAAAATTGTATATTTGATTGTGAGAAATCATTTTTACTTGTACTATCTCAATTGTAATTCATTTTGTGGGTGAAATATAGGAACCTCACAATAAAAAGAGAAAAACTCATAATAATGAGAATTGAGCCAGGATCATATAACATCTCATGGCCTTAATTCTATAAATAACGTTAAAATGTCAATAGAATTAACCATATTCTCCTAAGCACATTTTTGGTATACTTAGAGTTCTTCTCTCTCATTTTCTAAAAATAGCCATCCCGATCTCATCTCTGGAGATGAAATCTGTAACAGTCAATAATCTCTTCACAAGCCCTCCCTTATATTGTATTCGTATTCCGATGAGCCTCTCATTATTAGCATTTTTTAAACCTAAGACTGAATTTGAGCTTAATACTAAACTCGTGTCTTTTTCTTGAACTTCTTCGCCTGGACTATAATTATCATCAAATTTCAAACATAATAAATTTTGCAAACACTTATGTGGATCCAGATACACACACAAAATACTATTAAGAGCATACTAAAAAAAAAGACTCATGACTAGATGACTTTAGAAGATTTAGGAGAACGGTGGAAAGAAAATTTACACGTTTTCACCAATAATTAAATTCCACTTAATCAAACACAATGCCAAGTCAAGGACAACTAAAAGACTAAACAAGTTGTCTCACAAGCAAACAAATAAAATGGCTCATTTTTCAATGAAATTATAGCCGAAAGATGACAAGTGTCACTACAATTAATGACTAGATGACTTCAGAAGTCAATTTAGGGGAACTATAGAAAGAAAATTTACACATTTTCCCCAATGATCAAACTCCATTGAATCAAACACAATGCCAAGTCATGGTCAATTAAAAGACTAAACAAGTTGTCTCATAAATAAATGAATAAAAGAGCTCATTCTTCTATGAAATTATAGCCGAGAGATGATAAGTGTCACTACAATTAAATCTAACCTTATTGGTAGTGTTTGTTTACCTCTTTTTGGAATCTCTTTTTCACACAAGGGTAACTTGTTTGATAAAAACTTGCACACACTAATTGTTCTAAAGTTGAATATAAATTAATGATCAACTAGCTCAAGCCAATTCACTCGATGACATGGCTTATTACGTCCTTTTTCAAATAATAGTTTCAACCAACTTAACAAACCAGGACATTTTATTAACAAGAGTGCATACCATTCAAAAGAATGACTGATTGTTCATAGGTGTATATAACTGGGAACTTCAGCCCCACCACTTTGAGAAGGTTGGCTAGTTCAAAATATAGACATGTTGAACTCTTGACTTTACAGGTCAATACTTTGGAAATTTATGAGGCCTGCCTACACAATTCATTCAATTAAGACAAGTCTTCACAATACTACTATAATTATATGAATACATGATGGGAGGAGGACTGAGCAATATACACTATAGTTACTTATACCAAAAGAGAATTGAGCTGCCTGGTTTTGGTCAAGTCCCTCCACTTTATTATCTACCTCGATAATCTCCACTGCACTAAACACCAGATCACTAGCAGAACAAACCAAACATAAGGGATGACTATGGAAGGTGCTATCATCATTTTGTCTTGCTCCACTTTATTCTTTACTTTTTTAACTTCCAGTGCAATAGACACAATCAGACCAAGTCAAACTATTAGAGATGGTGACACCATTATCTCAGCCCGTGGAGAATTCGAGCTTGGATTTTTCAGCCCCAATAGTTCCATGAATCGATACTTGGGTATATGGTACAAGAAAATATCATATGGAACAGTTGTATGGGTGGCTAATAGAGAGACTCCACTTACTAATACTTCAGGCGTGGTAAGAGTTAACGGTAAGGGAGTTATAGTGCTTAACGATGGAACTGATAGGATAATTTGGTCATCAAACTCGTCAAGAGCCGTGATGAATCATATGGCACAACTGTTAGATACAGGGAATCTTGTTTTTAGGGATGAAAAAGACAGTGACCTAGAAAATATTCTTTGGCAGAGTTTTGATTATCCCGGAGATAATTTGCTACCAGGCATGAAGTTTGGAATGGATTTGGTAACAGGGTTAGACAGGTACTACACGTCATGGAAAAGTGTTGATGATCCGTCTCCAGGTAGATTTATGAACCGACTTGATCCTAATGGTTTTCCGCAGTTACTTTCGTGGAAAGGTTCGGTGCTGTGGTCTAGGACTGGACCATGGGTTGGTTCTCAATTTAGCGACAATCCGACTAACAAGTCAAATGGAATATATAAAGATGAGTTTGTTTTCAATCAAATGGAAATCTATTTAAAGTTTGATCTCGTCCGTAAAAGCTCTTCAGCTATTACAAGGTTTATATTGACTCCGAATGGCGATACAAAAGTACTGATATAGAATGATCGAAATCAAAATTGGATGGTCTATCTTACTCTACACATGAGTGACTGTGACCGTTATGGATTGTGTGGCGCATATGGTAGTTGTGACATTAATAACACCCCAAGATGTGAATGCTTGAAAGGATTTGTTCCAAAATACCCAGGAAAATGGAAAGCAACGGATTGGTCAGACGGTTGTATCCACAACCTGGATTGTGGAAACGGGGACGGTTTTATGAAGTACCCGGGTGTGAAATTTCCAGACACACGACACTCGTGGTATAACATGAGCATGAACCTTGACGAATGTGAGAGAGAGTGCTTGAAAAACTGCTCTTGTACAGCTTATGCAAATGCTGATATCAGAGGTGGTGGAAGTGGGTGTTTCTTATGGTTTAATGAGTTGCTAGATACCAGTGTCTACACAGCAGATGGGCAAGATCTTTATGTAAGAATGTCTGCCTCTGAATTAGGCTATTCTGTCCACACATTAAAGGCTTTACTTTTTACTATTGCCAAGTACAACTATGAATAATAGAAATACTGCCTCTATTTTTTTTTCACGGATTATGTATTTATATGTTGAAATTTTTAGGCTACCCGGGGGAAAGCAGGAGATTCAGACTAGAGAGGAGAATGCAGATCATAATAATTCCTGTAGTACCAACAATACTACTTGCCTTATTCTTATTTGTATTCAGGAAGAGAATTTTGAAGAGAGGAGGTAAATATGACTGAATTATTAATGAAAGACAAATATTACGACCACAAAGAGAAGAAAAGATGATTATGGAATGATGGGCAAACTTGCCCAATTTGGAAAGAAGTCCAAATTAAATTGTCAAGAAAAACTTATACTGACTCTTTGATGCATTGGTTTAGAATTTTGGGATTATATAATATTTCTATTCCCCGTCAAAGCATTTGAAACACTTATTCACAATGTACTTTGATTTCACTTCTTATTTCGCAGGAAGGTTGAAATTCAATTCAGAAAGAATTTTTCCATACAAAAATGAGGGGGAAGATTTTGAGTCACCAATATTTGACTTCAAAAAAATTTCAAATGCCACAAATAACTTCTCCCACAACAATAAGCTTGGAGAGGGCGGCTTTGGTCCAGTTTACAAGGTAATTATATTGATACATATCATTTGCATAATCATGGAAAAATAGATCGCTAAACACCGTATATGTACCATAAGGTACCAAAAGAGTATTCGTCAGTAGTTTCTCACAAAAACTTTTTTCAACTTAAAGCACAACAATAAATTATAGTTAAGGTTTAATTATTGACTCAGAACATCTACCTCGAAATTAGTATTATTAATAAAAAGAAAATAAACCGCTAAACAAGTAAAATTATACTTTCATGTGTGAGGTGCATGTAACTAATAAGGTATTGATACACATCATGTTTGGCACCTATGTAAATGTGTTGTTACCATGATATAGAATTATCAGGTGTATGAAATGTGCAACTTTGATAATGAAGCCGACTTAGTCAAATGATTCGAGTTAAATTTAAACATAGGATGGCATTAATGGTGATGAAATAGAGAAAAGGAACAATGCGAACTCTTAGAAGAATCATATGGAATTACCACTACGATTGATTTTTAGGGCATGTTGGTCGATGGACAAGAAATAGCTGTAAAGTGACTATCAGATAATTCGAGTCAAAGAGTAGATGAGTTCAAGAACGAAGTTTCATGTATTGCCAAACTTCAGCACCGATATCTTGTGACGCTTCTCGGGTACTGCACTAATAAAGGAGAAAGGATATTGATCTATGAATACATGCCCAACAAAAGTTTAGATTATTTTATTTTCGGTATGCCCTCCTTCAAATAATGATGCGTTTTCTTAACTTTTTGATAATCTAAAATATTAAATTAGTGTAATTGTCCTATTTACTTAAGAAACTATCATGTAAATCATCCAAATATAGAGAAATATGGATTAACTTGATGACAAATGAATAGATGAAGAATTAAGCAAGTCACTGGATCGGCCAAAGCGCTACAACATTATAAATGACATTGCTAGGGGAATTCTCTATCTTCACCAGGACTCTAAATTAAGAATCATTCGTAGAGATCTCAAAGCCAGTAATATTTTACTTGATCACGAGATGAATCCAAAAATTTCAGACTTTGGCATGGCAAGAAGTTTCAAAGGAAGTCAAACTGAAGCAAATACAACAAGAGTTGTTGGGACATAGTAAGAATTTATACAAGTACTACAAATAATTTTTGTCTCCTTTGCGTAAAAACTGACATCATTTTGTTTTACCTCCCGTAGTGGTTACATGCCTCCTGAGTATGCTATTGATGGACTATACTTAGTTAAATCTGATGTATATAATTTCGGTGTTTTAATGATCGAGATAGTGAGTGGGAAGAAAAACAGATTATTCAATCATCCTGATCACAACTTTAATCTTCTTGGACATGTAAGTACATATGAATATATTCTAACGCTCTTATGCTACATGCTTAACTACTCTGCATAAAATTTAAAATCAACCTTTTTAGGCATGTAGAAGTTATAAAGAAGATGAGCTTTTAGGACTAATCAATGGGACAATCCTGGAGTCAAGTAACCATAATGAAGTGTTTCGAGTTATCCAAATTGAATTATTATGCGTTCAACAATATCCAGAAGACAGGCCGAGTATGTCACATGTGGTTCTAATGTTGAGTAGTAATATTGCATTACCTCATCCTAAACAACCAGGTTTTTTCACAGAGAGAAAAGCAGATTATTCATTGAGCAAACCAATATTGTCTTCATCCAACCAATTAACTATTACAGTTCTTGCACCTCGATTGTAATGCTTTCAAGAGTTATATTTTTTTACATGATGGAGCCAATCATACTACCTAGCAAGAGCTTTGAAGCTGAATTATTTTGTTAGCATCAAAAACAAAAAAAGGGTTAAATACACTTTTTTCCCATTATACTCGACCTTGATTTATAAATGCATCATTGAACTGAAAATTTTTACAGTCAACTCATTGAACTACACAATATTTACAAAAAATGATAAAACCATTTGTGTTTGTTAACTATTTAACAGAAAATTAACATGGCAATACGTGGCAGTATACTGTGAATTAAATATTCCCACTGACATTTATGCTAGCCTTATCCGTTGGAAACAATAGAAAATAAGTTACCCAAATAAAACAATAGAAAAAAAGCAACCAAATAAAATCTTTTAGTTTCACAATTATAAAATAGAAAAAATTAATAACTTAAATGTGATATTATATATATATATATATGGAAAAAAATTTCAGCGAAACGCTGGGAGTGGACCAAAAAGGAATCGAGCTATAGCGACGGACTGAACCGTTGCTATAGCCCGGTTCGTTTTTGGTCCTCTCCCAGTGGTTCGTTGAAAAAACGGACTGATATATATATATATATATATATATATATATATATATATATATAGCTAAAAAATTAAATTAAAAGTTAAAATATTTAAAGAAACAAGAATGAAAAGTTAATTACCTTCTCATTAAATTAGCCTCTTTATCAAAATAAATAAATAAATTAAATAAGTCCCATTGTTAAACAGACCCAAACAAAAGAATCTGATCTTCCTTTCATGGCCAACCCAGCCTACCATCGTCAAATTCGTTCTCAATAACAATACTCCCCTTCTCCCTCATCTTTTTAAAAAGAATTTGGTGAAATAAAATTTGGAATTTCAGATCTCTTCAAATTGTTAACGAAATCACAACACTGAATAAAACTATAAACCTCCAAAATTGAATCTACCGTTGATGGAGAGTAATAAAGAATAAAAAGAAGCAATAACAAGGCCCGTCCTCCATACTCATCTTCTTCGTCCCTTTCGCAAAGCCGACGGCCTCTTCTTCTATTGTGGTTTGGGTAATCTAATTTCACTTGCTACTCTGGGTTTATTTCCAGATCTATTTCTTTTTTTAGTTTTCCAGTGGGCAACAGTGATTTGTTTACCGAGATGATGATGGATTGATGTTCAAGCAGATTGGCTCTCTCTCTTGCTCTCTCATGGGTTTACATGTGTGTGTAAATATCTATCATGGAGCATTGGCAGATTTTATGTAAATATTTGAGATTTTTTTATACGAAGAAGATGAAGGTGAGTCGACAGGGTGAGTTAACTCAAATAAATCAACTCATTTTTTTCTCTTTCCTAGTCAAAAACCGTATCAGTTTTCTCTTTCTTCAACCGGTTACCACCTTAGTTTTCTCTCTCCTTGGTGGCACACACGTATTTTTTGTTAAAAGTCAAACTTTTTTAATGGGTTTTGTAATGTTTTGGAAAAAAAAATCCAATTTAGTGAGCTGCATGTAAAAAAAAAAATGAATTCAATGATATAAATGTAAATTGAGATCGAGTTCAGTGATAAAAAATTGATTTAACCCAACAAAAAAGATATACATACTACATGTGCATACTTGCAAGCCAGGAATACACTCAAACAGGAATAATGGCTGACACGATGCACAAAAATTGATTCCGAAGGATCAAAAGACTTTCATAAGTTTACTGCTACAGTAGTATGAAAACAATCTGCATAGATTCATACAATAATTGACAATTATATTTTTTTAGCTTAAGAAAATTTGTGACCATGATATTTCACACATTTGAAAAGTTGGCCCCAATTTTATATATAAAAAAAATGGTTGAGAAATTGCACCTTAAAGTATGGATTTCTCGAACAAAATCTTTAATTTTGACAAGAAATAGCCGTTTGCATTAGGCAGGCTATATAATAAGCAGTGTTCTAAAAATCGGACTAGGCGGCCGTATAGGCAGCGATGGCAGCCCAACCTTGGAAATTAGAGATGCGAAAATAAAAACAGCTAGACTCGGCATTGTAGCTCAAAAAAAAGAAGGAAAGAGGAAAGAAGAAAGAATGAGAATATCAAAGAATAAGAAGGGGAATAAACTTACCTGAGAGACTGATATTGATCTCTTTTTTGGCTGCCATCGAAAAGTAACTTATGATGAGGAGGAGGAGGAGGCGTGGCGGCTAGGGCTCCCAACCTTCTAATTTCAATAAAACCCAAACCCTTATTTTTAAAACAAAACTCAAAATCTTATTTTTTTTAAATAAAACCCAAACCCTTTGTTTTAAAAACAAAACCCATTCATATTTTTTTAAAACAATGCCAAAACTTTTTTTTTTTTTTTAAAAACAAAGCCCAAACTCTTTTTCTTTTAAAAAACAAAGGCTAACCTCTTTCTTTAGAACAAAGTCCAAAGTAAAAAAAAATGTGTGGCCATTAAACTCATCAGTTTTCGTATGTAACATTAAAATTATGCCGTAGTACAAATACTTCTCTCAAAGTTACTTCCTAATTATACTTAAAGTCTTAAAGTTTAGTATATTTCTAACTTCAGCCATATACTTTCACTAATAAAATTTAAATAAAACAAAATTAACCTCGCCTAGAGCACCCGCCTAGGACCTGCCTAGGCGCTCGAATCTCCCTCCACCGCCTAGGTTTGCCTAGCGTTTTTTTGAACATTGATAATAAGGGTATTTGGGTAGTTTTGGTATTTTCATTCATCATATATGTTTTCTCATTTTCTATAACCATAGCCACCACCGCTACAGAGAAGGAAAAAAATGGAAATAATGGCCATTAGGATGTCTTGTTCTGCAATTTAATGGTATATCTCCATTTTATTCCCTCCCAACTATTACAAACTTGTTTATATTAATGGTGAATCGAGAAATTAGACGTACACAGCTTTGGTTGTTCTTGTTTAGTCATCTACAGAGCATTCAACATTAAGTTAATCAGTTGCATATTATGAGTTTAAGAATTGAGCCAGAGCTCTAATGGCGGGTATCAAATATCACTTTTTTCTCTCTTAATCATCCATGAGTTAGTTAGATATTAGAGTTTGGGTGTTTCTTTAAAAGATGAATTTGGTCTTCCAAAGTTCATGGAAAGATTTTAGCTAATTAACCAATGAAAATGAAGACCCTTATTAGCCGACCAAGTATGCTAATTGAACTCTTCTTGTAATATACTATACATATAACCAGCAATCCAAACAACACAAAATCGAACATCGTATATCATCAGATAACCATTAATCAGTGAATTCCAAGTAATGGTATCCGTTGCCTAAATTTATCGCTTAGGAAATACACGTAAATATACGCGATCGACTAGCAATATAGTGACAAGAAAAGTATCGTTCCCACGAGTAATATTTAACAATCAATTAGTCCAACTACTAATTCTTAATCAATTCAATTTTATTTAAACAAATGAATTGTAAACCATAAACTACTGAGTAAAATTAATCAACTAACTAACACAAATATCACAAGATAAAAAGACTAAAATTACAATTTCCCCCAATGCTTTACTTAAACCTCCGCACTCTCTATTTAATTAATCAGTTACTCTGAATCATCAACCGAGAATTCATATTTATTTATAAAACCCTTTTTTTCAAGTAGTTATATAAAAATATATATTCCAATTAAATCACTATATTCCTATGTGACATAATCAAAAATAAATTCATTAAGTATTAATTCTCAACAACAATTGCATGCGGCATATAGTTATATTATTATCCTATACATAAATCATGCTATTCAATCAATAGAATAATATAGAACACATGTTATCATATTCAGATCTAACCTTAGAATTCATCTTCCAATCCCATCTAGAATTATATCAGATAATAGTTGATCAGACAATTATAAATTAAGAACAAAATATGATAAATGATTCCTACATAATTAATATAATCAAAAGAGAGTAAATTAATTCAAGCTATGCATTGGGTTCCATTGCAATCTCAAAAGAAAATTAGTTCATAATAATAAATAAAAGCATCATCATAAATCCAGAAAACATATTAAGTACAAGAATAAAGAGAAAGAGAAAGAATAGACTATGTCACAGTCAAGCTCCACTCTCTTCTTCAATCCTTGCAAACCTCCGAGTGATCTCCTTCAATAATCTGAAAACCCTAAACTGTATTATGTTCTGTATATTCTATTGTGTAAGTATCTGTATCTCTCTAATTTACTCTAAATATATATATATATATATATTGATGATTAGCCCTGCAAACTTTATTTTCCTCTAAACTTCAAAGGGTAAGTTCCCCTATTGCCTTAGAAATCAATTAATCAGCAAAATCTTATCAGCAACAAGTTTTTCCCACGCACGCGTGCATTACACGCACCCTGCTTCTGAACGTCCATGCGCTGTGGCGCATAGGCCTCGTGCGCTGCGGCGCTTGGCCTTTATCTGTGCATTGCAGCGCTTAAGCTCCATGCACTGCAGCTCTTCTATTCTTCAGCTTGCCAAATTCATTGCCTTGCTCTTTCTTTGCTCGTCTAAGCCTTGCTTTGGTCAACGAAGCGTACCAAACGTGCACAAAATTGCCCCACATGACCACACTCGTTGCACACGATCACACGTCGAACCTGCTCGAACCATTTTCGCTCCATTTTTACACAGAAAATACCATAATCTACCCAAATTGCCATCATTTTCAATTATTCCTCTTCCAAACTCTATTTCTGAAAAAACATAATAAAACATATAAAAAGAAACATAAAATACTCAAAAACAAGCAATTTCATCAAGCTAGAAGTACTAAAATAGGGGTATAAAATTCACTCATCAATATCTCTCTCAAGCATTTAATCAAACACACATTGTGCATAATCCATTCTACTAAAATTTGCATAAGTTGATGAATTTATTACCTGAGAAGGCGTCATTTGAAGACCCAATTAGGATCTTCAGATTTTTTTTTCGTGGATGAGGTAAAACCACTAAGCTTGAGCACATACGCCATTTTCAAATATGGATAGTGTTTGTTGAGCATGAAAGAAATTGAAAAGTTCCATGTCCAGTAGTTTGGCAATTGAGCAATATTTATCCAAAATGCAAAGTTTGTAAATTAAACAAGCTTGTGAATGTAAGGGAAGAGTTAGTTAGGTACTAATAAAATTGTTAATTAGGTTAATTGGTTAAGTAAGGTTTTGTTGGTCATTTCATTCTATTAAGTAAGGATAAACTGGTCTTTTAATTTCTTTTTATTTCTTTGTTTGTTATGCACATGTTGAGTGTGAGGAATGTAAGCCGTGTGCAGTAGGAGAGCATGTACAGGGCATGTCCTGTTACAGCTAGCCCCCATAAATAGGAAGGATGTAATTTGTTATTTGGCTCATGGAATGAATGAAAATACTTTGCTTCTTCCCCAATTAATCCATTTTCTCCCTCTCTCGTTAGCTCCTCTATTCTCTACTCTCTTTTCTTCTCTGATTTATATTATTTTGCTTCATTATTGAGAGTTAGGCACTAAATTTGGATAACTAGTTCATTACAATTAGTATTAGATCCACCGACTTGCACCTATGGCCACCAACAACCAAAGATTGAGTAATTTGGAAACCCATATTCACGAGCAAATCAGTAATATCCAGCCGCAGCAATCTCAGTTATAGGAATCTATAACTACACTCTAGCATGGGTTTGTTGTAAAGATGGAACAGATGATGAAGAACTTTGAGGCTCTATTAGCAGTTTGAGGGCAACAATAGAGAGATCCAAGCCCTTTAGGTACTTCTGGAAACCAATCTAGGTCAATCTTAGGTCTTTCTGAGCCTAACACCAAACTAGACAAGCATAAAAACATATTTAAGACTATAAAATTTGAGTTTCCAAAATTTAGAGCTGAAAACCCAAGGTCATGGATCTGAATGTGTAACAAGTTATTTTCACAGCATGCAGTTCTAGAAACCCAAAAATTATACCTATCTACTTTAAGTTAAGAGGGTGAGGCTGAGTCCTGGTACTCTGGGTTTGTCTAGAAAGGGTAGGAACTAACTTGGGATGGTCTGGTCGAAGAGATCATTGCTAGGTTTAGCCCTGAGGCCAGTGAGAATCCAATTGGGGAATTAAAAATTTTACAACAAACTGGGACGGTGGATGAGTACAAAATTTTTTTTTGAAGAACTGAGGTGGTAGGCTTTAGCAGAAAATTCCACTCTTAATGAGGAATTTTTTTGGGACTGTTCTATGAGAAGGCTAAGGATAGAGATACAATTGGGTGTGCAGGAACTCAAGCCCAAATCTTTCAAAGAGTTGATTAGGCTCTCTAGACTATAAGAGGTTAAACTGGATGCCTGGTTAAAGAGGAGTAAGATGGTCAATAAGAACACTGAAACTTTTTCCCTCAAAGAGCTATCCTAACTACACCAGTTAAAACAGCCACTGAGATTAGGGTGGAGAATGTGAGGTCTCTACCCATTAGGGGATTAATAAAAGAACAAATAAATGAGAAGAGGAAAAAGGGGCTTTGTTTTTCTTGTGATGAGCCTTTTGTATAAGGACATGTTTGTAAGAAACCTCAGTTGTTCATGATATTACCCTCAGAATGTATAGACAATTAGAAGGAGAAGGAGTAGTGAATGGGAAGGCAATGGTGGCAGTGGGATGTAAGGGGCAGGAGCCTTAAATAACCTTGCATGCTCTCTTTGGTTATAGCACCAATAACACTATCGGGCTTTTATGTATGTCTAAAGGAAAGTTCTTAAAGATCTTAGCAGATAGTGGAAGTACAAATAATTTTTTAGATCCTCCAGCAGCCAAGGATATTAGGGTTTCACTATTAGATTCAACACCACTATCTATCACTATTGCAAATGGCTTTAAGGACACCAATCACCAACAATGCATTAACTTGGTCTAGTCTATTCAAGGGGAGGAGTTTACCACAAATTTCAGGATTTTACCATTGGGAAGCATTGGTGCTATGTTGGGAGTGCAGTTGAAGCTATTTAATCCAGTTACCTTTGATTTCCATAACCTACAAGTGACATTAATGAAAGAAGGAAGAACTATTGAACTACAAGGGGAATCAAATCAAGTAGCTCAAACAATTCAACTCATAACTTCTGGGGAGTTCAAAAAGGTGCTTAATTCTGCAACTCATGGCTACTTTGGGTACTTATTTGGAATGTATCAAGGAGAGGAGAATCAACAGGCAATAAAGGACCTTTTGTGCAGCAGTAATGGTCATAATGAGGGGAATGATATTGAGGGATGCCCTAGGAAGAATGAGTTGCTTCATGAGTTTTCATCAGTGTTTCAAGAACCTAGGACTCTCCCTTCACAAAGAGCTTAGGATCATCACATTAACTTAAAAGAGGGGAGCCAACCTATAAACCTTAGACCTTACAGATACCCCTATTTCCATAAGGGAGAAATTGAACATATTGTGAAAGAGATGCTACAAACTGAGGTTATTAAACCTAGCAACAGTTCTTATGCCTTTCCAGTCCTCTTAGTTAAAAAGCATGATGGGTCATAGAGGATGTGTATTGACTATAGAGCCCTAAATAATATGACAGTGTAGGACAACAACATTTCAAGCTTTAATGAATGAGGTATTCCAACATTACTTAAGGAAATTTATTTTAGTATTCTTTTATGACATATTAGTTTATAGTAAGTCTTATGAGGAGCATCTAGAGCTTCTAAGGTTAACCTTGTAGATGTTACAAGACCGCACACTGTTTGCTAAAAAAAAGCAAATATGCATTTGGCACTAAACTGAAAGTAGTATGCCCTCAAGCCAATCACATTGGATGTGATAAGCATTTACTTTGTAATCTTGTTCATTTATTAATAATAAGAATTCATTTAATTAAAGGCATTCTTTATCCATGTTTAATTGGTTGAATTAAATTAATGTGCTAAACCCATAGTTTTGGAGTAATGTTTTTAGAATCATAAAGAGTTCATGCTAAAGATCAACAAAATAAACCAGTAAAGGGAGGTAGGTGAATGATCAACAAAAGATCTATCACTTCCAGTAAAGGGAGATAATAAAGTTTATATAGAGGTATGTGAATGATCAACAAAAGATCTATCACTTCCAGTAAAGGGAGAGAATGTTATATGCGGTTTGATGAATGACAACTCAGAAATTATTGGCCAAGGTAAATGGAAATTAGAAAGGAGTTTCTTATTTATATTAATTAGAGTTGTGCATTTGTGAATCGAAATGCATATGATCAAATAAATAAAACTTATAAGAAATTTCATGTTTTATGTTTGATTGAGACATTGTGTGGTAGAAGGATTGAATTGTACGGTAACTATTTACGGAATAGGTTCTTTGTGATTAAACGTTGATTTCATATTATCCAGATAATCATGATATGCTGAGAGGTGTCCCTCATGATGTAGAATAAATATTATTTATTTATATTTGAATTAAAGGAGTTTAATTATTATAAATAATATTAGAATGGTTCTAATTTATTTATTCTACTACTGGTATAATATTGAACCTAAAGGGTCACACCATAAAAGAGAAATATTATTTTAGAAGTAATTGTGTTAAAGTCTGCATGTTTAATTTGATGATGAATGTGATTAATGTATATTTGTACCAGTAAATTTTGTAAAGTCCTTAATGATGATATGATGTATAAGGACTTCGAGTATGAAGATTAAATTTGTTACGTTGATCTCATTGAGTTGATCTGATGTATAGATAATAGGTCTAAATTGATCGTATAGTTACTTTGCCAATTTGTAGAGTTAGAATGGATCGCAAAGTAATCATCTCTTTCGTAGTGCAGCTAGTGTTCGATCACAGAGCTCTCTCACTCGTCGTAGAGTGCACTCTAAATCAGAACGTAGAGTCTACTTTGAAGTCGTATAGTGAAGTGTAAATCATAAAATGACTCAAGGATCGTTTAGTGAAGACTATATCGCAGAGTCAGTTCCAGAATCGTAGAGTTCAACTTTATAGAGCCACCATAGAAAGCCAATCGTAGAGTACCTCTCGAATCGTAGAATAATCTTTCGTAGAGTAAGCACGAGCTTTATGTTCTCTCCATCAAGTCTACGATCAATCAACTTCGTAGAGAAAGTTAGGACTGACAAGGGAGCGTTGCAGATTGAAGGTCCCGATGCAATTCACCAAACATCATTGATTGAAATCGAAGTTCAGAAGATGTTGTGTCTAACAGCTAGTTTGGCGAAAGTGACACCTCCCAGGTGGTAGGTGAAGTTGTAGTCTGATGTGACAGGCAAAAGCCACAAAGCAAGCTAATGAGTGCATAATGTTTTATGATTTTGATTCCTTTATGTTTGATTTTACTACATGTTTTATGTGTATATGGACTTATTAAGGTGTTTATTGATTACAAGAGGAATTGGTGCTGAAAAGAGAAATTGGAGCTAAAAACAGGAAAACGAAAAGAATTCCGAGGAAGCATGAGCTCGCCATCCAACAACAATCAGTCAACTCAAGGATGCATGGTCTTGGCTTAGAACTTATATTTTATTTTAGATCTTGTCGAGAGCTTCAATTTGATAGTTGGAACGTTCCGTAACTCTTCCCGGATCAAAAGTTATGACCTTTTTACTAACAGGCGTTGAACCTCAAGAGTTTGGAGTTGCCATTTACATAACAGTCACTTGGGGTCCAATTTCAACCTTGATTTAGCTAGAATCTCTCAATTCTCGAAGAATAAAAGTTGTAGATCTATTTCTTAAATTTTTGGAACATCTTGAATCGTCCCAATCGGAGTTCGGATTCGAGAGTTATGGCCATTTTACCAAAGGACGTCGCAACAGAAAATGGGAATTCGCCGGGGCGAATTCATCAGTGCAAATGAAACCACCAGGGCGAATTCGTCTCTGTCCAAATCAGCCCCAGCATGTTTTGAATTTGCCCCAACCCAGACTTCTCTGTCCAATCCGCCCCAACGAATTCGCCCAGTACAATGAATCCGCCCTAGTGGATTCGGCGGGAAAGAGAAAAATAATTTTGCTTTAGGCCAGGGAATTTTGAGGAGTTCTAATTGTAATTGGATTGTTATTTCTTAGAGTATTAGGATACTATCTTAGGACTATAAATACATGTTATTAGTTAGATATTAGGATAACTACATCATCATCATCTACATTGGAAAAAACCCTAGTTTTGTAAGATTGAAGGATGTCAGGCTAATTTTCTATATTTAGTTCTAAAGGGATATGAAACTTTATTTACCAGTAATTGATTAATCAAGTTTTATTCTTTATTCCTTCTTGCATGAAACTTATTCTGATAATCTATTTCAATTGTTTGCATGCTAATTGATTTATTAATTTAATATGGCCAATTGGATTAGTTTGATCATTAACATCTGCTAGATTAAGGAGTAATATTACGTGTAATTGATAGTATTCTTTGTCACCAGTAACAATTAGTAATATTGATTGAGTCAGAACTTTTGATTATTACTAAGGTTATCAAGAAGCAAGTTAAATAAACCGAGCTTGTGTGTTTATTGCTTGAATTAGCATAATTCTCTAGTCCTTAACGTTGCTGTCATATTAAATCTAAAGAGTTTGTTTTAGGTTATATGATAGTTAGAATCTGGAAAAGAGCTTGTTTTATTCAGTAAATATCTAAGGAGAATTTCAAAAGCAGAGCTTATTAGTATCTAGGGTTAATAGTTTCATTGAAAGGTAAATAATAATAACTTGGTTGATTAATTACTGGATTTGGTGGATCTGAACTAAAGAACTGAACTTGTTTATTTATTAGTTAAACCTATTACTTGATCTTGTTTAGTGAGATAATTGATTTTCAAAACCCCCCCATCTTTTGTCATTGAATAGATTTTAAACACGTACTCCCTGTGGGATCGATCCTTGCTTACTACTATGCTAATTGTTGAATTTGTGAATAGAAAGTGAGGTTAGTTTAGGAGTGTTAAACGACAGCTCCCAAATTTTGGCGTCGTTGCCGGGGGAGTGTTATTTGTTTTTATTTATTCATTGTTTCCATTTATTTATTCTTTATCTTCTTTTATTTTTTATTTTTTTTAGTTTAGGGCTCGATCCTCTCACTCTATTGACTTAAATTTTGATCAAGAGATAGAGAAAACTACAAATACAGAAGAAGCTCTTGTTCCATAACATGGTCTCAGTCTAACACTTGAAGAGGAAGAGATAGCGGTGCCAAACAACAACAAAACTTTAAAAGAACTGACTACTCCTGATCTGAATTAGCCATTCTTGTGTATTGAATATCCTACTTTAGATGTTGCTTTTGAACTTAAATCAGGACTAATTCATCTTTTGCCTACTTTCTGTGGTCTTACAAGTGAAGATCCATACAAACATTTAAAGGAGTTTCATATGGTATGTTCCACCATGAAGCCACAAGGAGTGACAGAGGAGCAAATTAAGCTTAGAGTTTTTCCATTCTCATTAGCAGATCTGGCAAAGGATTGGTTGTACTATCTACCTTCAGGATCAATTCGATCATGGAACGATATCCAAAGGTTATTCTTGGAGAAGTACTTTCCTACTTCAAGAGTTGCCAACCTGAGGAAGGAGATATGTGGAATCAGGCAGTATAATGGAGAGATGTTGTATGAGTACTGAGAAAGATTTAAGAAATTGTGTTCCAGCTATCCACCTCACCAAATTGATGATCAACACCTAATCTAATACTTCTATAAGGGACTGTTGCCCATAGACAGAAGCATGATTGATGCAACAAGTGAAGGCGCACTGGTAAACAAAACTCTAGAGGCTGCTAAGAACTTAATTACAAATATGGCTGCAAACTCACAGCAGTATGACACTAGGATAGATCATACATTTACAAGGGTGAATGAGGTAAGCACTAGTAATATTGAACATCAGATTTTTGACTTAACTACTTTGGTTCAACAAATGGCTGCAGAAAAGATGCAAATTTTAAAGGTATGTGTAATTTGTTCAAAATTAGGGCATGATACAGATGATTGTCTAATGTTACAAGAAGATGTAATTGTTCATCAAGCCAATGTTGTGGGGACATTCTCAGGACAAAATCTACATCGCTATGATCCTTATTTTGACACTTACAATCCAGTATGGAGAGATCACCCCAACTGGAGCTATGAGGATGATAGGCAGCATAGTTTTTAACAGATTCAACAACAGTATCAGACACATAAACAAGCAGTTCCTACCAATTATGGACCATCTCTTAAGGATATGTTCAAAGCTTTCATGAATCAAGCACAGCAGTTCCAGCAAGAGACAAAGACTTCCATCCATAACTTGGAGAATCAGATGAGTCAACTTGCTACTATAGTTGGACGATTGGACTCTCAAGATTCAGGGAAGTTGCTTTCTTAGACTGTTGTTACACAAAGAGAGAATGTAAGTGCGAATACTTTGGAAAATTGTACAGAGGTATGGCAGCAATAGGAGTCAGAGCTTACATCAGAAACATGCAGTAGTGCTATGTGTGCCAATGTAATGTCTGAAGCTAACACTGACTTTGATGAGAAGGAGTAAAAGACAACAAAAACATTGAATGAAAAACATCATGGAACCTTAACCATGGAATTGGATGATGCAAATGTCCAGTTCGACATATATGAGGCTAAGAGGTATCTTGGTGATGTTACTTCTATTTTTGTTATTAATGTTATTGACTCCATGGTGCAAGCACTACTACAAAATAGTAAATAGACAACAGTAAAACCACAACGTTTTTATAAAAAACGTTATAGTATTTTTTTACATAACGTTTTTTTAACAAAACGTTGTATATATATATGAGAAAACGTTATGTATTTAAAAGGGCATTTTTTTGGTTTTAACTAGATAACGCTTTTTTAAAAAAATGTTATCTATCTAAAAAACACGGAGCTCAAGTGATGACTTAAAATTAAAAGACATATCCTCCTTCTCTCAGTTTCGTTCTCTCTCTCTCCCGTTGTGAGTTAGGGTTCTTTTTCTCTCCACTTTCGTTTCCTCTCTTCAAGATCCTTTCTCGCTTTCGACCATTCTCTTCATTTTTCCTTCTCTCTCCAGTTTTCCTTCTCTCTATCTGCTCTTTGTACATTGGGGATATGGATCGTACAGATAACGATATTGGGGATACAAATATTATATCGTGTTTTGTATGTTTGTATTATATCGTGTTTTTGTCTGTCTCTCAAATCTGCACAGCACAGGTATACTTTTGCAATCGCTTTCTCTCTCATCAAATTGCCGCTTTTCCAAATATCCCTAATCTCGACAGTTCTAAGCTCAATTTCTGTTAAGGTATTCATTTGTTGGTCGATTCAATCTTAAATCTGTGTGAATAACACTGTTTATATTGTTCTATATATATAGGCATGGTTAGGTTTATCTGTTAATAAATGTTTTGATTTTGATTTTTTAAATGCAAATTGTAGCGTACAAAACCCTAATTCTCGAAATGGGATTGTTTGGGTTCTAACTTTTGTTGTATAAAGTACTGAGCTGAACCCTAATTTCGATATTTCGTATTTATTTATGTAATTTGAATCAAGTGAGGTTTTTTTGAAGGTTGTGATTTGTTCCAAGTTGAGTGGAGATGGAGAATTCTGAGACCAAAGACTCTTCACAATGTGTAAGAGTTGCCGTTAATATTAGACCGTTGGTAACCTCTGAGCTTGCTGTTGGCTGCACAGACTGCATTACTGTACCTGCTGGTGAACCACAGGTATGAGTATCACTATTTTTTTGGGTTCTGTATATGTATAGTTAATGAGCTACTGGTCGTTATCTGTACAAATATAATATCACTATCCCCAGTATTGTATGTTTCTGTTAAATTCTTCATAAATTTATCCAGTAGTATATTTTGGGTGTTTGTACACAAATATATTTATTATAAAACATAAATTTATCCAGTAATATGTTTGCAATGTTCTTTTTTTGATATTTAGCTAATAATTGATATTTTATGAAATTGTTAAAATTGTGCGTCTATCTGTATTTAATATGTTTATTTGCTTACAAATATTTTCTTTATTTTGTGAATAAAAAATTTGGTTATTTACTTGCTCTGCAATTATTTTCTTTCATAGCTTTTATCACTTACTGACTTACGAGAGCAAATTGAAAATTTAAGTAATTTCTTTCCAACTGCTTCAGTTAATGTACTTGGGCAATGAACCATTTCATGGACCTAATATGCGAGCTAGTATGTTTTGTTTTCACTATTATGACCCTGAGAGTTTTTGAGCTTGGAGACAATGAAAGAAACACAAAAAAATGTATACTGTATATAGGAAATTTCTTCAACTCATGTTAGGTGGTGCTGGAAAGTGTGAACTTTTGAAGAAACCATAGTTCCTTGTCAAATAATGAGTCTAATTTGTGAAATGTATTGGTAGTTGGAATAAAAATCTGTCATGAATCTTTCACTGTTTAATTATGAAAAAAGAATCCTGCTTTTACTATCAATATCATATTAGCAGCATCGATATGTCTTTTTTGTTGATGTAAAGTCCATCTGTTAACCATTGTGTGAGTTGTTGTCCTTTGATTTTCTTACATGTGTGTATCTGAATTTTTGGGCCATTTAAGTATTAGATTTCCCCCCTTTATGTTTCATCTAAGCGTGCTGTTTCAATTCAATGACAGTGGACCATGTGTATCGTACTTGCTTCGCAAGCGTGCTCTTTACAATGATATGTCAAGGTAATCGAACTTCTGTATTACCATTAAAACAATGTTGTTTAATGACCTGTTGGTAAATAAATTGCTTCTTGTTTGCCACAGGTATGTGTGATGTGCTGGTTATATCCCTTGCAGTGGTCGATGTGGAGAAAGTCGATGCCCTGAGTTTTGCCTATGCACTGAGGTAATTAAATTGCCTTCTTGTGAAGTTCTACTTGAGCAATTTCTCTCTGTTTTTCCCCTTCCTTGTATCTGTTGATAGTTCTAGCCTCATTGAAGTATCAACTAATGGAGGAGCAAACACTCTTTGCTGGTAGATCTATGAATCCTATAACCCAGCTTCCTACTATTCAAATAATATAGCCACTCTAATTCAAATTACAGTTCTACTAGTATCCTACTGGACCTACTATGAATTTCTCTCAACTATATGACTGAAAATGTATTTGTTGCTTACTTTTATCATGTTGAACATGAGTGACTCTTTATCCATAAGATGTCTCCTTGGTTACAGTTGCACATACATGAGTTGTTATTTGGTGGTCTTGCCGTGTGGAGCATTTGCATTAATGATATTAACTCTTCTGTTCCCAAATTTCCAGGTCTTCCTCTGCTTTGGAAATTCAGTTGCCTCAACTCGCTTTCTTTTGCAAGATGAGTTTAACATACAGACGACGAAATGTGATAATTGCGTCATTGTACTCTCTCTCTCTCTCTCTCTCACACACACATACACACACACTCACACTAACACTCAAACACACAAACAAGACTTTGAATTTGGTTATCCAGTAATAAATTCATAATAAATATATTGGTCTAGTAGCTTTAATATTTGTGTTGCTTTAAAGTGAAGTTTTGTTTGGGATTTGATAAAAGCTTATTAGTTGTTCATGTCCCACACTCTCACTTTCACCACATGTGGTAATGTATGTGTTGGGCCCTTTAAGCTCCAGATTTTAACAATTGGGCTGTTTGGCCACTTTATTGGATTGCTCAAGGGACCATGTTCTGGGCTTTATTTGTTCTTGGCCATGATTGGTGAGCAGCTGAAAACATTAGTATTATTAGTAATTTCCAAGAAAATCTTTATTTTTTGCATTTTTCTGTCTCAGATTTGGTGCTGAATTTCATTCTTATTTACTGTTGTTTGTTTAAATGTGACTTAGTGGGCATGGAAGCTTTTCAAATGATCCTAAACTGAATAGTGTTGTTGGACATATTCTTCATTCTTCAATTCTTGTGCCTTATCATGGATGGTTAGTTCCCTATAAATTCTGTTCATATAATCTTATTAAATAATTCATAGTATTTTTATTGGGAAACTGAAATTAAATACCAATTATATTCTGATTTTTGTTACATGAATGTTAGAGGAGTTTTAGCCATAGTTCTCATCTCCTATACCCTGGTCCTGTTGTGAATGTTGATTCGTGGCATCCTGTAATGCCATTTTATCTATTTAGAGCTATTTTAATTACTCTGTTCTTGATTCAGGGTAGCTTTTTAATACATTTTGGTACTGGTGATTATTAATCATTAATAATTTTCATATTATTTCCAATTAACTGAGAAGCTATTCAATAGTTTGGATGATGTTACCAAGCTATTTAGGTTCACTTTGCCATTCACCATGCTCGCTTACCCTTTCTATCTGGTGAGCCTGCTATTTGCTTAGTCACTCCAGTCAATCTGAACTTGTGAATCAATTTTTTTGCGGTGTTGATATATTTTTGCTTGATTAACAGTGGGGTCGAAGTCCTGGGAAGAAAGGATCTCATTATGACCTTAACAGCGATTTATTTGTCCCAAATGAGAGGAAAGATGTGATCACCTCAACTGTTTGTTGGACCGCAATGGCTGCCCTGCTTGTGGGTTTATCTTTTGTGATGGGTCCTATTCAAATGCTTAAACTCTATGGTGTTCCCTACTGGGTTAGTCCAGTTTTTCAGCTGTTTTGACCTTAAATTCTGGTTTTTTGTTTAGTTTAAGATTATATAGTAACATCGTACTCCATGTAACTGCAGATTTTCGTAATGTGGCTGGATTTTGTGACCTACTTGCATCATCATGGCCACGACGACAAACTTCTATGGTACCGTGGCAAGGTATGGATCGACTTTATTTAGTTTTCGTCTTTGGAAATCTAAAAAAAAAAGCATCGGTGGCTTATCCCAATATAGCCATTTTATGACTTTGTAGCTACTAAAACAGAGAAAATATGTGAAGTTTTTGTTTACTTCATGTGTTGCTAACTTCTAAGCAGAGTTGATTATTTGTCGACAAAGAACTCATATATATTTTTGTATTTTAATTATAACAGGAATGGAGTTATCTGAGAGGAGGACTAACAACACTTGATCGCGATTATGGATGGATAAATAACATCCACCACGAATAGGAACGCATGTCGTACATCATCTCTTCCCTCAAATTCCACATTACCCCTTAATAGAAGCTGTGAGTATCCCTTCCTATCCATAAATTGGCTACATATAATAAACAATTTGATCTGGTGTAATTTAACTTTTAAACGAGTCCTGACAATTTGATCGGGGCCTCTTCCATTTCATCTGTTGGGAATCCTTATGAAAAGCTTCAAAAAGGATCATTATGTAAGTGATACTGGGGATGTTGTATACTACCAAGCAGATTCTAAGCTCACCGGAATTCAAAAGTGAGAAAAAGAAAGTGCAGATTCTTTACGTAACAAGAGCATCCTAAGCCTTCTTGCTAGGCTGCTGATTCTTTATGACCAGTTCTATTTTTTGACATTTGACATAATGTATTCAAATGAAAATAGAAATGGGCAACCAAGAATATTCGTTTGACTCTCTACATGTACCTGTAGCAGCATAGACCTAGTGTAAGATTTGTATTTATTTAAAATGTTCTTTTCTTAGTTGGATGGCTTCCTATAAGATCCACAATATTGGTTACTTATGTGACAGAATTCCTTGAAGATAAATGAAAATTTAATTATGTTATAGAAACTAGCAACATTATTGCAGCACTGCCCACTATATCTATATGCTGAGCTTATAATCCTTGCTTCATTTCTCTAATGAAACTTAATGACTAATAAGTTCAAATGCCAGGGCAACATTTGCAATGTCCAGGAGTTGAGTAGCTTGCCACGTTCAAGTATCAGCCATTTTGGGGTGCCCCATAACGCTAATCGTTACATTGCAGTTTTGGAAGAGTGATCAAGCCGAAGCTTTTTTCTGGTCATCGTTGTCCCCATTTACAATTTGGGACTCTCAGTAAGTTCTCTTTACTTCCTGCACTGTAATAAATTTTAAAGATCAAAATTATTAAGAAATTTTGAAATTTATTGGTCAAAACACAAGTTACTTAAATATTTGAGATTTGATGCATTGATTTTGAAAGTATACCACCATAGTACAATCCTCTAAAACTAAAAGAAAGAGATGGACCCTTGTTTTGAGACATAAGGAGTATATGTAATCCTCTGGAAATGGTGGAATAGATCTTATAATTATTTTTACTTACGTGTGTATATATATATATATATATATATATATATATATATATATGTGTGTGTGTGTGTGTGTGTGTGTGTGTGTGTGTGAAGTCTCCTTTTGCACTTGACTAGTTTGTTGCTTCATTTTGTATGTGAATTAGTATTCCTCTCTAATCTTGATTAATTTGGTGATAATTGTTTGATTCACTCTTTCCATGTCACTTGTTTGATAGACTGCAGTTATAGATTTGGATATTCTAAATTTAAAGGTTGTGATCCATTTTTCCAGTAGCAAAGTAGTTTAAATCGGACAACTGACTTCTTGTTATTTTATTTCAGTGGGATAAGACAAATGGATTAACGTACACACAAGAACAAATTGATGAAGTACGGGATGAGGCAAATGGATTAAAGTAGGCTTTTTTGCACATGCTTTGGTAGTAGCGATATTTTATGGATAGTTTGGTTTATTTTTTGGCTGCATGTAATCAAATTTACAATTCAATATATTTTTGGTGGATGTAATTTGAAATTGTAAACGAATGGTATTATTGGGATGTATTGTTAATACATTTTGGCTTTAAATTTAAATGAGAATTTAGACCTTTTGTTAGCTATATAGCATGGCATTAGCAGATTGCAGGTGCACTGGTAATATAAGCGAACCACAACTTTTTTTTCTTTTAAAAAATGTTGTGTATGCAGCACAGCTACAACGTTGTTCCATGATTCCAACATTTGCATGTTAATCTACAACATTTAAAACACGTCGTCTTTCTATGGTTTAAAAACGTTATATAGATTTGTCTAAATAGATGACACATTATAAACGTTGTATAAATTCGGCTAAACGTTGTCTATGATATTAAACTACAACGTTTTCGAGAATCTACTAATTTATGGAAAACAAATCTACAACGTTTTTTCTTTAAAAACGTTGTATAATGTGCCTAACTACAACGTTTTAAAACGTTGTATAAAGGGTGTCAAATAGATGACACCCTTAACCACGACGTTTTGTTGACAGAAACCACAACGTTGGTTATGCGTTATATATTTACTGTTTTGTAGTAGTGAAGAATCTTTTGATCAAATACAAATACAACAGAAAGATTTGAGGAATGCGGTTTCTAATGACTGGGAAATGGAGGAAGATGCAGGAATGGAGCAGAATCAGCATTTGAAGGATGCTCCTAATTTAAAATTGAAACTGTTACCAATCCACTTGAAGTACACAAATTACATAGAATGAGAAGATTGAGGTCAAGCCAATGACAATAAACAAGGGCAGCTGCTTGCGAGGCAACCCAAGATTTTATATTTGATTTTTCTATCCTTTTACTTTTTAGTTTGTTATTTGCATGTTAGCTAGTAGTTACTTTCTTCTTTGCATGACTTTCTTACATTGGGGACAATGTAAGGTTTGAGTGTGGGGGAGGGGTTTAAGTTATATTTAGGTTTACTCTAGAAAATTGTGATCTAATTGTGTTATTTTTTGTGGAACAAAATTAAAAAATTCCTTGCTCTAAAAATTTTTGGCTCTAAATATTTTTTTTCTGTGATTTTTTTTGGCTAAGTTTTTAAAGGTTTTTGGTTGAAAAATTAAAATTGATGTTAATTTGATAGAATTTGTTTGATGCGGAATTAGTTGATGAATGATGATAGTTAAGTCATGATCCACGGTAACTGATTTAAATTGAATTTGTATTGCATGAGTTCTTGAATATGAGATATATGCTTATTTGGTTGAGTTATCTGTAGAGTAATCTATGTGCACTAATTTCATGATTTAGAACTGTTTATATGCTTGGATTGTTTACAGGACCATGAAAAGGAATAAAACAGTTGGAAAATTTGAAGAAATTTGAAAAAGAATAGTGCAAAGGAGAAACATGTGGTGGGTTGAGATGGAGCGTAAAACGCGTTCACCCATAAACATATGTAGCGAGATGGAGCGTAAAACGCACTTGTTAGTAAGAAGATAAGTGAGATGGAGCATAAAATGCACTCACTTAAGAAAGATTGAGAATGGTGAAATAGAGCATAAAATGCATTCACCTGGAAAAAAAAATGTGAAGTTGATGGTTTTGGAGAAAAGGAAAAAAAATGAATGCAGAGGAAATATGTTATGAGTTTTGAGTTAGTGTGCACAGATATTGTTCCATGATAACTGAGTTGATTATGTGTGTAAATCATAGGAAAGATACTTATGTGGACATAGTTTGATTTAGAGAAGTTCAATGGTGAAGGATAAAGTTGTTGTTATACATTGATTGATAAAGTGTTGACCAAATTTCTGTTAGTTAGTGTTAATAATCATAGTTGGTAATTGATTTAAACCTTTTAAAAGTTTGGTTAAATGAATCTCAGATAAAGTTAATATCACATTTGTTTTGATTTACACGAGGACATGTAAAGACTAAGTGTAGGGGAATTTGATGAGTGCATAATGTTCTATGATTTTGATTCCTCTATGTTTGGTTTTATTACATGTTTTATGTGTATATAGACTTATTAAGGTGTTTATTGATTACAGGAGGAATTGGTGCTAAAAAGAGGAATTAGAGCTAAAAATAGGAAAAAGAAGAGAATTCCGGGGAAGTATGAGCTCGCCATCCAACAACAATCAGTCGACTCAAAGATGCATGATCTTGACTTGGAACTTGAATTTTATTGTAGATCTCGTTGTGAGTTTCGATTTAATAGTTGGCACGTTCCGTAACTCTCTCCGGATCAAAAGGTATGGCCTTTTTACCAACGGGTATTAAACCTCAAGAGTTTGGAGTTGCTATTTACATAGCAGTAACTTGGTGATAGACTCCACGGCACGCTTGCGTGAGGTGGTCGTCGCCTAGATCATTTCTAACAAGTTGATAGGATGGATAGCTTGCAACACCTTAACCCCTCACCAATATGTAGACAGTAATCTTGGTACAATTGCTTGCAAATGAAATATGCGTAGGATGAACACCAACGATACCTCGACCCCTCGCTTATATTGAAGCGGTAATCTTGGTACAATCGACGATTGATGCGGTAGAAGACGCCACACACAACTATGAATGGTTGTATGATAAGTCAATTATGAATCTCTCAAAAAAACCTAAGGAATACTTAGGAATTCTTCAAGAACCACAAGTAGAGAAACAAACTCACAATAATATTGATAATGTTGAAAATTGGTGTTAAAACCATTACAACAATGATCCTATTTATACTAAGCTAGAGAACAATCTAGAATTACACAAACCCTAAAAAACACCATTACATAAAACAAGGAACCTTATTTTGGTAAAGGAAACTGTGACGTCCCCAAATCCGGGTACCTCAAACCCGAATTCGGTGCGACACAGTACATCCTATTCCATACAACATAATAGACATGAATGTAATTACTATATTATTACAACACGTCTTACTCTCAATCCCAGGTTCTATTACCATAACATCATTCCAAATACATAATAAGTCTTAATATTACATCATTACTACTACAAATAAACTATGACGCCATCTAGACGTGCATCTTGCCCTTTCCCTTGTCCTTACCGGAACCTTCGACCCGCTCGGACTTAGCTGCAATGTTTAATATAAAGCAAGAATGAGCATTCAATTGCCCAGCAAGTATAACAGTTGAATAACAACAATATCATCAATCATATCATTTCTCTTTGACAACTGAACAATAGTTGTGAGATATTATGAATAAACAAGAATAATACTTTGCTTTCGTTTTAAAAATATATTATTGAAACGACATTGAGTGGTCATAAGACCTTGAACTTTCTTTTGCTTTCTTGAAAAGGTACACAGCAATATAACTGCAAACCGTCTGATTTACGAGCACTTCTAGGTGATCAGCCTATTGTACTCTATGTTGATCAACACTCTAGCTGGAAACGACTATATGCGTTTGTTTAGGCGCTCGATGCCTTGTCAGAATAACTGACTAAAAACTGCCCCTAATATTAGGGTTGTTCATCTCATTCATGTCTCGGAATCCTAACCAAAGCAATTCGGTTGGATAGCTCTACTTAATCATCAATAACATTTCAAGGATTTATTATCAAATCAATAAAATATTTCAATATCTGTCTAGCCGAAACAAATGGCATCGACGTTCTCTATAACAATTCATATATATGTGAACTTGAAAGCTTCAACAATTTATGTCATAACATAGCTCGAATACTTGTGCAAATACTGAAAAATTTACATAAGTAAGGAATTCACACAACCATTTATGTATTGCGTAAATCGGAACTTCAAACATCGCATGAGAGTCAAGAGAATATAATCAAATGAATCAAATAAACTTGCACAATATACGTCTCTTCTATAAGATACGAAACTTGCATTCAATACTGAAAATGAATGAAGCTAGAGAACTTGCCCACACAAAGGTTAGACAAGGGTTTAGAAAACTTGCCTTAAGCGCTTGTTACTAGTTGACGTTAATCGTCCTTCAAATATGTCCTACGCATTTAAACATATATTCACATACCAATTAGTCTCACAATAGACACCAAACATTGGCTTACATTACTCAACACATTATAATCATTACGAACATTGATTGCCACTACGACTACCCAAAAAGGGGTCTCGCTCCCCGGTGAGCGAGCGGCTGCCCAGCTCGCCGGTGAGCTGGCGGGGGAGTAGGGGGCATCGCCCCCTGAAAGCCAAACGAAAAATGCAACTATGCTATTCATTTCATTTAAGCAAATCTCACGTGACTTAGTCCTTTCATGCTTGGGGTCATTCAACTATTACACTAACATATCATACATATGTCTTGGGTATTTATAACATGTTGGGTCTATGTAAACATGCATCGCATCAACCACACAAAGCAGCAAAGCAATGCAGTTCTGCAGACCGGCGCAGCTGCGCAGGTCTTGTACTTGGGAGTGGCGCAGCTGCGCCACTCGGCATCCAGGACTTTCAGCTCTGCAACCCAGCGCAGCTGCGCAGGTGCTATGCTTGGGAGTGGCGCAGCTGCGCCACTCTGCATCCAGGGACTTTCAAGTTCTGCTACTGCAGAACCCAAAAATCCAAACCAATGATTCAGTCCCATTTGCTTCTTAGCCATTATACAACAAGTCTATATGACTTAAAACATGATTTTACAACTGAGTTAGGCATCATAACATCATTAAATCAATTAATCATCTCTAATTCTCATGTTCCTTAGAGAAATCATTCTCTTGGACATTAAACCAAATAGTTGGTGGGCATGGCTTTAGAGTTCATAACTCATAGCCTATCATTACATGGTTACCATTGACTTCACAGATGAAATCAATTCTCATAGCTTCTGGACATATACAAATAGTACACAACCAATGCACATAACCAAACCAAGATGATTACAACTTCATTATTAACAAAACATGAATAACAGTCCACTAATGTCCATTTCAGTCCATTTCTTGATTCCTTAAGCAAAGGTTTGATTCTCATTCATTGTTCCACTTTTACATACCATTAACAAGGTTTAATAGAGCTAACAACATTCATACACATGTTCATGAGCAACCAAGCAATTTCAGCTACATAACTCCAACAAAACAATCACAGCAAAACTATAAACTTGGAAATAATGTGGAAATGAGCTAAGCTCTATATTACATACCTCTTGGAGCTTGCTCTAAGGTTGCTAAGAGAATTAATACCCAGCTGCTACACACTCCTTCTTCTTCCTCAAATCACCCGTACACACTCAATTCTTACACTCTCTCAAGTTTCAGTTTCTAACTTAGCAAAAATCAAAGGAATGGAAGCTAAACAATGGGAGAGTATTTATAGAGATGAAAAACTGAGCTTCAAGGAGGTGGAGGAGCTGAGCATGCTCGGGCATGGCAGCTCCCCCATGTAATGGGCGACTGAGCTTTTGCTCTCCCCATGGCTCGGGTGCTCCCCCCTCTTCTCCCAAGTTGCTTTATCTCCCTTTTCCTCTACCAAATGCAAGGAATGCTTCTCCCCATGCTTTTCCCACGTTATTGGCTCCCTCCTCCCTCTCTTCCTCCTTCTCCCGTACTCTTCTCCTTCAAATGATCAGCTGCAAGGTTATTACCCATTTCCCTTCATGGGTTTGGGTCATGGATGGTGGGTTTGGTTCATGGACTTGGTCCATGGGTTTTGGGCTTCCAATAATAATCTATTGGGCTTCTAATTTAATACTAATTGGCTTCTAATAAATATCCAATTGGGCTCAAATAAAATCCCACACTTGGATTATTAGCCCCTCTCATTAACGCTTTGACGAAATTATGAAAAGTCATAAAATCGAAAAGGCGTCTTTGGCGTAAATAGCGCTTTAGCGTTATTTCTCTAATGATTTAATCAACTCCAATAAAAATAGTAACGATCAAAAATTATTACCTACACATCATATGTAGTAATAAAATATTCACACACATAACACGGAATAATATTAATAAAAGTTCAATTTATTCAATAAAATTCATAGGCTCGCGTTACAAAGCTACCCGCGATCCGCGATCGTTACAGAAACAATTGGTAGAAAACACCATTACTTAAAATATGGAACCTTGTTTTAGGAAAGGGAACAATTGGTGGAAAACACCATTACTCAAAACATGGAACCTTGTTTTAGGGAACGGAACAATTGGTGAAAAACACCATTACTCAAAACATGGAACCTTGTTTTAGGGAAGGGAACAATTGGTGGAAAACATCATTACCTAAAACATGGACCCTGTTTTGGGGAAGGAATACCGCAATCCAAGAATGTCAGTTTTTAGCAACAATGAAGTCTATTGCGGTGCTTTGGGTACACTTGCTATCAATGTATTTATGATCTTCGCGTACTTGTATCCCGTCTCTACGTTTTTCGTACTTGTTCTAAAATTGTTCCATAATTCATGAATCATCCCGTTAAGTCCTTTTTTGAGGCGTTTAGCCCGAGTCCTCGTAATGGGTCCAAGTGGTATATGCAATGGATCCGCTTGGGTTTCGTCATGGGGGGCTTCTAAACTAAGGATGTCCTCATCATACCTCTCCTCTTGAAGAGGATTTGTCCTCAAATCTTCACCTACATCAAACGGACTTAGATCTGAAACGTTAAAAGTTGCACTAACAGTATACTCACCGGGTAAATTCAATTTGTAAGCATTGTTGTTAATACGTTCAAGCACTTGAAATTGACCATCTCCTCTTGGAAGTAGTTTTGAACGCCTTTGATCAGGAAATCTTTCCTTACGCAAGTGTAGCCACACCCAATCTCCGGGTTCGAAGATTACTTGACGCTGACCCTTGTTGGCCTGTTTGGCATATTGGTCCGTCCTCTTCTCAATGTTGAGTCTTGTCTTCTCATGTATCTTCTTAACAAAATCAGCTTTGTTTTTGCCATCCATGTTAGTATACTCGGAAACAGGCAATGGTGATAAATCCAATGGTGTTAAAGGATTAAAGCCATACACAATTTCAAAAGGTGAGAATTTAGTAGCAGAGTGAACAGACCTATTATAAGCAAACTCAACATGTGGTAGACATTCTTCCCAAAGCTTAATATTCTTTTTAATGATAGCTCTCAATAATGCAGATAAAGTTCTATTTACTACTTTCGTTTGACCATCTGTTTGTAGATGACAAGTAATTGAAAACAACAGTTTAGTTCCTAATTTACACCACAATGTCTTCCAAAAATAGCTCAAGAATTTAGCATCTCTATCCGAAACAATTGTTCGGGGCATGCCATGCAAACGCACAATGTCTCTAAAGAATAAATCAGCAACATGGGATGCATCGTCAGTTTTATGGCATGGGATAAAGTGTGCCATTTTTGAAAACCTATCCACGACCACAAATATAGAATCATAACCATACTTAGATCTAGGTAAACCCAATACAAAGTCCATAGACAAGTCAATCCAAGGTTCACTCGAAATAGGCAATGGTGTGTATAACCCATGGGGTTGAACACGAGATTTAGCTTGACGACATGTAATGCATCTATCACAAATTCTTTGCACATCTCGTTTCATATGGGGCCAATAGAAATGTTCTTTTATAACAGATAAAGTCTTATCAACACCAAAATGTTCTATCAAACCACCTCCATGTGATTCTCGAACCAATAATTCACGTAAAGAACATGCAGGTATACATAATCGATTTTCACGAAACAAGAATCCATCCATCTTGAAGTATTTACCTACAACATTCTTTTCACAATTTTTAAACTCTTCACAGAAATCATGGTCATTATCATATAATTCTTTGATTTGTTCAAAACCAAGTAATTTTGTGTCAAGAGTATTTAACAACACATACCTTCGCGAAAGAGCATCGGCCACGACATTTTCCCTACCTTGCTTATAACGAATGACATATGGAAATGTCTCGATGAACTCCATCCATCGTGCATGTCTCTTGTTTAACTTGTGTTGGCCTTTCAAATATTTCAATGATTCATGATCTGTGTGAATTATAAATTCTTTAGGCCACAGGTAATGTTGCCAAGTCTCCAATGATCGAACTAAGGCATATAACTCTTTGTCATAGGTAGGATAGTTCAAAGCTGCTCCACTTAATTTTTCACTGAAATATGCCACTGGTTTTCCTTCTTGCATCAATACAGCTCCAATGCCTAAACCTGAAGCATCACATTCAATTTCAAAGGTTTTAGTGAAATTAGGCAATACAAGTAAAGGAGCGTTAGTTAATTTTTTTTTAATCAAATTAAACGCCTTTTCCTGTGCATCACCCCACTTGAATCCTACACTCTTTTTGATTACTTCGGTGAGTGGTGCTGTGATTTCGCTGAAGTTTCTTACAAACCGTCTATAGAAACTTGCGAGTCCATGAAAGTTACGAACTTGACTGACATTCGTAGGAGTTGGCCATTCTCGAATTGCTCGTATCTTCTCATCGTCAACCTGTACTCCCTGTGTACTGACAACAAAACCAAGAAACATAACTCGATCCGTACAAAATGTGCATTTGTCCATATTAGCATACAATTTTTCTTTTCGAAGCACATCTAGGACAGATTTTATATGCAATGCATGTTCAACTAAATCCTTGCTGTAGATCAAGATATCATCAAAGTAGACAACTACAAATTTCCCAATGAAGGGACGCAAAACATGGTTCATTAATCTCATAAACGTGCTAGGAGAATTAGTTAAACCAAAAGGTAAGACTGAACCACTCATATAACCCATATTTTGTTTTAAAAGCGGTTTTCCATTCATCCCCCTCATGCATTCTAATCTGATGATAACCACTCTTCAAATCAATTTTAGAAAATACACAAGATCCATGCAACTCATCTAACATATCATCTAACCTAGGAATGGGATGTTGATACTTTACCGTGATGTTATTTACCGCTCGACAATCAATACACATACGCCACTTCCCATCCTTTTTAGGCACTAAAATAACTGGAATCGCACATGGACTCATGCTTTCCCTTACGAACCCCTTGTCCATTAGCTCGTCAACTTGCCTTTGCAATTCCTTTGTTTCCTTGGGATTGCTTCGGTATGTCGGGCGGTTTGGAATGGTCGCGTCAGGGACAAAGTCAATTTGATGCTCAATTCCCCGAATTGGTGGTAATCCCTGTGGAAGTTCCTCGGGAAATACATCCTGATAATCCTGTAAAAGAGCAGAAACAACACTAGGCAAAGAAGGATTATTAGCGTTAGTATTTAAAAGTGCCTCCTTATACCGAAGTATAATCATTGGCTTTTTAGAATCCAAAGCTCGCCTTACATCACTTCTTTTTGCAAAAATGTTTGTTTTTCTCTCTTCTCCTTTTTTTTTCTCTCTCTTTTATTTTTTTGTTTTCATGATCTCTCTGTAAATGCATTTGATCCTCATGCACCTGTTTTGGTGACATAGGACACAAGGTAACTTTCCTTTGATTGTGAACAAAAGAGTACTCATTAGTAAAACCATCGTGTTTTACTCGCCGATTGAACTGCCAAGGTCTCCCAAATAGTAAGTGACCCGCCTGCATAGGGACTACATCACATAGAATCTCATCGACATACTTCCCAATTGTAAACGGAACTGATACTTGATTGGTTACTTTGATGTCGTCGCTGTCATTGAGCCACTGCAATCGGTATGGATGAGGATGTTTTGAAGTTGTACGTCCCAATTTCTCCACCATAGCGATACTTGCAACATTTGTACAGCTCCCACCATCAATCACGACACAACAGATCTTACCATTTACCATGCATCTAGTATGAAACAGATTTTCCCTTTGTTCACTGCTTTCTTCTTTTACCTGTGTACTAAGCATTCTTCGAGTAACCAACACTTCGATCACCATGCATAGCAACCTCCCTATCTTCCTCCAATGATGGTATAGAGTCATTGTCACTGTCTTCTTCCTCGGTTTCCACTTCTCCATTATCAAGCAATAACATAGTTCTTTGATTTGGGCATTGATTTGTAATATGTCCCCTGCCTTAACATTTAAAGCATATAATATCTCGATTACAACTAGTAGAAGGTTGATTGGTTTTACCTTGCAATCCCTGAGTAGTCGCTCCTTGCTTGATTTCTGTTTTTGGTTTGAAAACAGTTGGTTTTTCCTCGCGTTTCACATTATTGGGCTTCCATGATGATCCTTGGGTAGGGTTTATTCGCTGGCCACCTCTCCTCTTAAGCTGCTTTTCTATTTTGATAGCCATGTGCACCATATCTTCCAATACCACATAGTGTTGACGCTCCACCAAATCTGTAATTTCCCAATTTAACCCTGCTAAAAATCGGGCCATGGTTGCCTCATTATCCTCGTCGATGTCAGCCCTAGACATTAACATCTCCATCTCCTTGAAGTAGTCCTCCACACTCTTACTTCCCTGTCTCAAGTTTTGCAAATTTCGAAATAGATCTCGGTAGTAGTGGCTTGGCACAAACCTCTTTTTCATTACGGCTTTCATTTCTGCCCAAGTCTCTATTGGACGCTCTCTACACCTCCTTCGGCTGGTCATCAATTGATCCCACCAAGTAACCGCATAATCTAAAAATTTTGTAGCGGCAATTCTAACTTTCTTGAGATCCGAGTAGTTGTGACAATCAAATATCCATTCCATTTTCTTCTCCCATTCTAAGTATGCCTCGGGATCACTCCTGCCTTGGAATGTGGGAATTTTCATTTTGATGCTATTGAGGTTGTTGTCCTCTCGATTTCGGCCGCCTCTATCCCTTGCAAAATGTCTCCTAGGGATAAAGCCAGTTTCTCGATCCTCTTCCTCGCTAAATCTTTCATCATAGTAATTTGTCTCCTCTAGTCTAGCTTCCTTTTGTTGGGCCTTTCCCTTTGGGAGTCCACCCGAAGGGATTTGAGTTTGTTCCCCTCGAGTGTCACTCAATTGATCGATGCGATCATGTACTTGCTCCATAGCCATTCCTAACTGTCGGGAAAATTCTTTCATCATTGCCTCCATCATGAGTTTTGGGTCAAAATTCGATGTAGAAGGTTCATTTTCAATTGCCTTATCTCTTGCGTTAGACATATTTTTTGCAAAACAAAGGTTAGTAGAAAACAAGTTCCTCACCACTCCTTTACGTGTTTCGCTCAAACAATGTATTACACAAATATGAAATGCTCGTGTATCACACTAATGGCTTTTACCCTCTAGTAATCTCACTACTCTTGTCTTTTTCCGCTCGTAGTTCTCTCTAATAGGTTCTTTTTGAATTCACATAAATATTACCTCAATTTTCCAATTTCAATCCAATAAGAACTTGTCAAAAATACAATATAGAAGGTATGACTCTCGGAATACCAACAAGACTTCATAGTCGTCAAATATGATTCTTTGTAAATGAAATTCCAATAATAACAATCAATAATAATAATTTTCTGCAATATATTTTCTTGCAGTTTTTTTTTTTGCAGTTTTTTTTTGTGACTAAAATCCAACAATAAAAGTAAAGATAAGTAACTTGATAGGAACTTAGCTTTGATACCAAATGATAGACTCCACGGCATGCTTGCGTGAGGTGGTCGTCGCCTGGATCGTTTCTAACAAGTTGATAGAATGAATAGCTTGCAACACCTTAACCCCTCGCCTATGTGTAGACGGTAATCTTGGTACAATTGCTTGCAAATGAAATATGCGTAGGATGAACACCAATGACACCTCGACCCCTCGCTTATATTGAAGCGGTAATCTTGGTACAATCGACGATTGATGCGGTAGAAGACGCCACACACAACTATGAATGGTTGTATGATAAGTCAATTATGAATCTCTCAAGAAAACTAAGGAATACTTAGGAATTCTTCAAGAACCACAAGTAGAAAAACAAACTCACAATAATATTGATAATGCTGAAAATTGGTGTTAAAACCATTACAACAATGATTCTATTTATACTAAGCTAGAGAATAATCTAGAATTACACAAACCCTAAAAAATACCATTACATAAAACAAGGAACCTTGTTTTGGGAAAGGAAACAATTGGTGGAAAACACCATTACTTAAAACATGGAACCTTGTTTTAGGAAAGGGAACAATTGGTGGAAAACACCATTACTCAAAACATGGAACCTTGTTTTAGGAAAGGGAACAATTGGTGGAAAACACCATTACTCAAAACATGGAACCTTGTTTTAGGGAAGGGAACAATTGGTGGAAAACACCATTACCTAAAACATGGACCCTGTTTTGGGGAAGGAATACCGCAATCCAAGAATGTCAGTTTTTAGCAACAATGAAGTCTATTGCGGTGCTTTGGGTACACTTGCTATCAATGTGTTTATGATCTTCGCGTACTTGTATCCCGTCTCTACGTTTTCCGTACTTGTTCTAACATTATTCCATAATTCATGAATCATCCCGTTAATTCCTTTTTTGAGGCGTTTAGCCCGAGTCCTCGTAATGGGTCCAAGTGGTATATGCAATGGATCCGCTTGGGTTTCGTCATGGGGGGCTTCTAAACTAAGGATGTCCTCATCACTTGGGGTCCAATTTCAACCTTGATTCAGCCAGAATCTCTCAATTCTCAAATAATGAAAGTTGTAGATCTATTTCTTATCTTTCTGAAACATCCTGAATCGTCCTAATCAGAGTTCAGATGCGAGAGTTATGACTATTTTACCAAAGGACGTCACAATAGAAAATGGGAATTCGTCGAGGCGAATTCGTCTCTGTCTAAATCCGCCCCAACGCGTTCTGAATCTGCCCCAGCCCAGACTTCTCTATCCAATCTTCCCCAGCGAATTTTCCCAGTACAATGAATCCGCCCCAGCGGATTCAGCGGGAAAAAGAAAAATAATTTTGCTTCAGGTCAGGGAATTTCAAGGAGTTCTAATTGTAATTGGATTGTTATTTCTTAAAGTATTAGGATATTATCTTAGGACTATAAATACATGTTATTAGTTAGATATTAGGATATCTACATCATCATCATCTACATTGGAAAAAACCCTAGTTTTGTAAGATTGAAGAATGTCAGGCCAATTTTCTATATTCAGTTCTAAAGGGAGGTGAAACTTTATTTACAAGTAATTGATTAATCAAGTTTTATTCTTTATTCCTTCTTGCATGAAACTTATTCTGATAATCTATTTCAATTGTTTGCATGCTAATTGATTTTATTATTTTAATATGGCTAATTGGATTAGTTTGATCATTAACATCTGCTAGATTAAGGAGTAATATTACATGTAATTGATAGTATTCTTTGTCACCAGTAGCAATTAGTAATATTGATTATGTCAGAACTTTTGATTATTACTAAGGTTATTAGGAAGCAAGTTAAATAAACCGAGCTTGTGTGTTTATTGCTTGAATTAGCCTAATTCTCTAGTCCTTAACGTTGCTGTCATATTAAATCTAAAGAGCTTGTTTTATGTTATATGATAGTTAGCATCTGGTAAAGAGCTTGTTTTATTCAGTTAATATCTAAGGAGAATTTCAAATAGCAGAGCTTATTAGTATCTAGGGTTAATAGTTTCATTGAAGGGTAAATAATAATAACTTGGTTGATTAATTACTGTGATTTGGTGGATCTAAACTAAAGAACTGAACTTGTTTATTTATTGGTTAAACCTATTACTTGATCTTGTTTAGTGAGACAATTGATTTTCAAAACCCCCCATCTTTTGTCATTCAATAGATTTTAAACACGTACTCCCTGTGGGATTGATCATTGCTTACTATTGTACTAATTATTGAATTTGTGAATAGAAAGTGAGGTCAATTTAGGAGTGTTAAACGACAGCTCCCACAAGCTGACACATCAATTTAAAATGTCAACATCAAGGATCTCAGAGTATCTAAGTCCATTCCTTTAATTTTTTCTTGTGATGACGAAGTCGTAGAGTCTCTCTCTACGATCTTCGAGCAACCTTCTACTCCTGAATGTTTTGTAGAATCTTTTACACATTCCCCATTCATAGAGTCTCAACACTCTACGAACGATGTAAATAAAACCAGTTCCCCAGTCGTAGAGTCCCAACACTCTACTGACCATGTAAATTCACCATACTCTTCGTTCGTAGAGTCTCAACACTCTACGGATGATGTAAATAAAATAAACTCTCCGATCGTAGAGTCCCAAAATCCTACGATCGATGAACATATATAATACTATTTCTCTTATACATACTCCTATACAGATACATTCCAACTCTCCATCCCCATATAAATTTCAAACATAATTTCCACACCCACAAATTTTCTCATTCATTCTGACTCATCATCTCCCTTATCCTCTCCAATCGTAGAGTCCCAAAACCCTACGATTGATGTAGATAAAATTAAAGCTTTCATTCTTGTTCTTTCTGTATCTGTATCATCTAAAGATTCACATGTACAAACACCAAAACATGAAACCAAGCTAAATGTTCCTTTAAATATCGCTTCCTCCTCGAGAAATGAATTCTTTGATCTTCCTCTCGCTCTTGCAAATCTTTCTCAGAGTGATAAGATTAAGGCAGGCTCTGAATCTTTATTAGCTCAAATCTTGGAACGCCTCGCGATCATTCCTACCAACGATCAATTGACAGACCTAACAACTCATATGACAATATTATACTGGTAGTAGAATAAATAAATTAGAACATTTTTAATATTATTTATAATGAATTAAACTCCTTTAATTAAAATATAAATAAATAATATTTACTCTACATCATAAGGGACACCACTCAGCATATCATGACTATTCGGATAATATGAAATCAACGTTTAATCACAAAGAACCTATTCCGTGAATAGTTATCGTATAATTCAATCATTCTACCATACAATATCCCGATCAAACATAAATTATGGATTTACTGATAAGTCTTATTTATTTGATCATATGCATTTCGATTCTAAAATGCACAACTCCAGTTAATGTAAATTTGAAACTCCTTTCTAATTTTTATTTATCTTAGCCAAGGATTTCTGAGTTGTCATTTATCGAATCGCATAAGACATTCTCTCCCTTTACTAGAAGTGGTAGATCCTCTGTTGAACATTCACCTACCTCCATGTATACTTTATTATACCCGAACATACCTTTTGATATACCTAAAAATTCTTAAGGAATATGATATAGTCTATTTCAGAATACACAAGTTACTACGATGATCTCAAGTCCAAGGATCACTTGTATAACTATCACTATAGGAACTCCTATTGTCAGGCAAGTAAAACTTCATTAGGTGTTCCTTAAGCAAGTCACATTTAGTGAACTTATTCTCCAATAAACACCTACATACTTGCTTTAGTGTCTCCACACAAATGATTATGAGATCAATTATCCTCTTCAACAGAGCAAGCATATTATGTATTAATCTATCCGGATTCAATAACCGCGCATTAGTGATCTAACGATTAGGAACGTTTTAGTTTTGAGCTATCTAGAATTTAGATCTCATTAGCATGAACTCTTCATGATTCTAAAAGCATTACTCCAAAACTATGGATTTATCACATTTATTAATTCAACTAATTAACATGGATAAAAAATGCCTTTAATTAAACAAATTCCTTTATTAATAAATGAACAAGATTACAAATTAAATGCTTATCATATCCAATGTGATTGGCTTAAGGGCATACTACTTTCAATCTCTCACTTGCACTAAAATTAATCACCCTGGTATCTCATACCCATCTTCTCTAAGTGACAATCGAATTGCTGCGAGATAATGCTTTAATAAATGGATCTACAATGTTGTTGTGAGAGTCCACTCTCTCTAAGGTGACATCTCCTTTTTCAATGATTTCTCTAATCAAATGAAAGCGTCATAACACATGTTTGGATTTCTGATGAGACCTAGGTTCCTTGGCTTGTGTAACAGCTTCAGTGTTGTCACAATATATAGGCACTGATCCTCGTATGCTAGGAACCACTCCAAGTTCTGTAATGAACTTCTTCATCCAAATAGCTTCCTTTGCAGCTTCACTTGCAGCTATGTACTCTACCTCTATTACTGAATCAACAACTTTTTGCTACTTGGAACTCTTCCAACTCATTACAGCACTGTTCAGAGTAAACACATAACCCGAAGTGGATTTGTTGTCTTCTTGGTCAGTCTAAAAACTTGAGTCTATATAGCCCTAGAGTTTCAAATCAGACCCACCGTAAACCAGAAAGACATCCTTAGTTATGATGTTTTTCACCGCTTTCCAGTGATCCTCCAGGATTAGACTGATATCTGCTCGTCACACTTAGTACATAAGCAACATCGGGTCTTGTATATATCATGTCGTACATGATAGATCATATCGCTGAAGTATAAGGTATCTTATTCATGCGATCTCTCTCTTCAAGTGTCTTTGGAGACATTTTCTTGGAGAGATGCACTCCCTGGCTCATCGGTATGAGTCCTCTCTTGGAGTTGGTTATGCTAAATCTCTTTAGCATCGAATGAATGTACATTCCTTGGGTCAAGCCGAGCATCCTTTTAGATCTATTTATATAAATCTTTATCCCCAAAATATGGGATACTTCTCCCAAGTCTTCATGGAGAAGTGTTTAGACAACCATATCTTTACTGATTGCAGCATAGGTATGTCATTCCTGATCAGTAGTATATCATCAATATATAGTACTAGGAATGTCACAGCGCTCTCATTGACCTTCTTGTTCATACACGGTTCATCCTCGCTTTTAATAAAATCAAACTCTTTGATTGTCTCATCAAAACGGATGTTCCATCTTTAAGAAGCTTGCTTCAATCCATAATTGGATCGTTGTAGCTTATATACACGATTTGCTTCATCTAATGAAATAAATCCATCTGGCTGTATCATATATACATTCTCCTCAAGTCTCCCATTGAAGAAGGTCGTCTTCACGTTCATTTATCAGATCTTGTAATCATAGTAAGTTGTTATCGCAAACAAAATTCGAATGGCCTTGAGCATTACTACCGGTGAGAAGGTTTCATCATAGTCAATGCCTTGTCTTTGTTTAAAACTTTTTGCCACTAGTTTGGCCTTATAGATCTCCACCTTACCATCTGCTCCACTCGTTCTCTTAAAGATCCAGTTACACCCTATAGGTTTTATACCTTCTAGAGGGTCAACCAAAGTCCACACTTAGTTTTCATACATGGAATTCATTTCAAATTTCATGGTCATTTGCCATTTCTCTGAGCCTCTACTACCCATAACCTCATCGTAAGTGACTAGATCATCATCCCCTATGATGCGTACCTCATCATCATCCTCTATGATGAATCCATACCTCTTAGGTATCTTCGGTACTCTTCCAGATTTATGATTCAATTGTGGTATAATAGGTCTATCTACAGGTTCCTCGGTTTGACTTATAATGCTTTTGTGGTTCTTGAACTTCTTCAAGATCTAGTTTTCTCTTACTAGCCCCTTCAAGGATAAACTCGTTTTTCAATAAGGCAGCATGCTTTACAACAAACACATTTTGCTCAGCAGGATTATAGAAATAATACCCTAAACTTTCTTTAGGATATCCCAAAAAACTATACTTGTCAAATTTTGTCCCTAGCTTATCATTTTGAAACTTTTTCACATAAGTTGGACAACCCTAAACTTAACCTGCTTAAAACTTGATTTCCTCTCTATCCATAACTCACATGGAGTCTTAGGAACGGATTTTGAGGCTACCTTATTTAGTAGATATGCAGCCGTTTCTATGGCATAATCCCAAAAAGATACTGGAAGATCAGTAAAACTTATCATGGATCACACCATGTCCAACAATGTACAATTTCTCCTTTCAAATACACCGTTTAACTGTGGCATATCAGGAGGCGTCCATTGTGAGAGAATACCATTATCTTTGAGATGATCTAGAAACTCATTGCTCAAGTATTCTCCTCCTCGATCCGATCGAAGAATCTTATTACTTTTGTCAGTTTGTTTCTTTACTTCACTTTTGAATTCTTTGAACCTTTCAAATGATTCGGACTTGTATTTCATCAAATACATATATCCAAATCTCGAATAATCATCAATGAAAGTAATGAAATACGAATACCCTCCTCTAGCATGTGTTGTCATAGGTCCACACACATCTGTGTGTACCAACTCTAACAACCCTGCAACTCTCTCTCCATGTCTACTAAATGGAGATTTAGTCATCTTTCTCATGCGACAAGATTCACAAATTGGATATGATTCATAATCAAATGGCTCTAAAAGCCCATCTTTATATAACTTGTTTAGTCTTATTTCTTTAATATGACCGAGTCTACAATGCCACATAAAAGTATAATTCACATCATCGTTTTTCCTTTTATTAGTTTGTTTAATCTACAAAATATCTTTATGTAAGTCAAGTATGTAAAGTCCATTAATTAATCTACTAGTTCCAAACAAAATATTATCATTATAAATAATACAACTATTGTTCTTAATTATAATATCAAAACCTTCCTTGTCCAACAACGGAATAGAAATAATGTTTCTAATAAGAACTGGAACATATTAACAATTTATTAAATTAATAGACTTGTGCGTAGGCAACGCTAAACTATAAGTCCCTACGACTAATGCAACAACCTTTGCTCCATTCCCCACACGCAGGGTTACTTCTCTTTTATTTAGCCTCCTACTTCTGTTGAGTCCCTATAAAGAATTGCATATGTGAGAACAACAACCGGTATCCAATACCTAAGTAGAACTTTGACTTATAGAAAGATTTATTTCAATCATGAACAAACCTGTATCTGTAGCCAAAGCTTTACCAAGCTTCTTCTGCCTAACCTATGCAAGATACTCCTTGCAGTTTCTTTTCTAGTGTCCAGGGTTATTGTAGTGGAAGCAAACTCCTTTGAGATCCGCATCAGTTTTCTTTTTATCCTTTGTCTTTGCCTTTCCTTTTGCCTTCTTCGAATTTTTTTTCTTTGTAGAAGATCCTTTGGTCCTCTTCCTTTTCGTGGAAGACTCTTCTACCAGTAATACTTGGTCTTTTTTTGTTGAAAAGTGACTATCTGTAGTTTTCAACATGTTAAGCAACTCAGATAGGCTAACATCAAGCTTATTCATATGAAAATTCACAACAAATTGTGAGAAAAGTTAGGGAGTGACTGCAAGATCAAATTTTGACTCAACTCTCCATCCATGACGAAACCTAGTTGTCCCAATTGTTCAATAAAGTTGATCATTTTGAGGACATGTGTCGGTACTGTAGTGCCATCAGTCATTCTAAATCTGAAAAGCTCCTTAGATATCTCATATCTGGCATCCCTACTCTGCTCACCATACAAATCTTGAAGGTGCAGCAAAATAGTAGGTCCATCATATTATTTCCCAAAAGCACAATAGAGATCTAGAAGGGGGGGTTGAATAGATCTTTAAAACTATTTCTGTTTATTAAGGAGTATTACCAGATAACTCATTTAATCAAGATTGATTTTACACAGCGGAATATTGATTTGAAAACTCTTTTTCAGATATGTTAATATATCTCCATTCTGAGTTTAGTTCATATTGAAGTTTTTCATTTAACACATACATTCAACATATTAAATAATTGACAGAACGTAAAAGACTTAAAGTAAATGACACAAGAGATTTTAAAGTGGTTCGGAGACTGAACAACTCCTACTCCACTCTTCTACTACAACAAGTAGGAAATCCACTAAGAATTCGGTCGCCTTGACCAGGACACTCGTGCCCTCTTCAAGTCCAGCAGACTTGGATATTTTAGTCACTAAGACAAGGACACAAAGACCTCTTCAAGCCCAGCATACTTGGTAATTTAGTCATAGAGACAAGGACTCACTAGCCCTAATTCGGTCACTAAGACCAGGACACACTGGCCCTAATTTGCTCACTTAAGACTAAGACACACTAGCCCCAATTCGGTCACTTAAGACCAGGACACACTGTCCCCAATTTGGTCACTCAAAACCAGGATCCTCCGACCCGTATTCTTGTTATTGATGTTTGTTGAAGGTGCCGCTGAGATGTCATTTAAGCTCCATTATCCTTATATACTCAGCAGCTTGATATGATCATCCTTGAGATGTATCTGAGTGTTGCAATGATACTCAGCTTCTCTAGTTACTCAATATCTTCTTGTGATCATCTGTTGTGCTGCTTAGCTTGGCAATTCAGCTCCTTTTTGTCTTTGGTACTTGACAGTAATTCATGAACTACTAAGATGACTGTAAAGCTCCTTCTATTTCGGTACTTAGTAGCTTCTCGTGATTGATATTAATTTTGTGTTAATGTTTCTCTTCTTCTTGTGCTTAGCAACTCTGAACACTACTTTTGTAGTAGAGTCAATCTTCTCTACTTCTTCTTCCTTTCAACTCTTAGTGTTCTTGATGGATCGTAGAGTGAGCTTCTGCATATTCTCTCTTGATATTTCACTCTACATTTTTCAGTGTTGGTCTATCATCTCTCCAACAACCCTGATTGTTTGAATTGATGATCTTATATAGTCTGTTAGTTAATCTTCCCGTTAGAAAGTGTTTGTTAGAGGTATTTAATGTGAGATACTTATATATCCTTGATGTTGACTTTGTGGTGATTTTGTGTCAGCCTATTCTTTCTAGTCCATGACCTGTCACATCAACCTCCAGCTTTATTTATTCAATTGACAGGTCATTTTCTGTATACTAGCCATTAGATACATCTTTGTTATTCATCAAGGATATATGACTGGACATTTTAGGTTCTTCTGATTTTCAGCGTTCCTCTGTCAAATCTCTTGTCAGACCTGACATTAGTCTACGATCTTGTCATCTTGGTAGAGTAGTATAAATCGTACTAGTTGAGCTCTACGATTTGTTCAACAGTCTGCCCTACAAATGTGTGTATTACGAACTTTGGACAGACTTAGCAGCTTTATTATATTAGAGATAGTTTTACCAGCTTGTTGTCTCTTTGAAGTTTTGCGAAGTGAGCTGTTGTTCCTCGATCTCTGAGTGGCTCTGTGAACTAGCTTACCCTTTACGATCAGGCAGAGTATCTTTACGAATTGACCCTTACTTGCTCATACTTCCGCTTATCTCCATGATACATAACTTCCTCTTTTGTCTTGATGGTTTTACTATCCTCTAGGTTATTCTGCAATGCTAGATTTACATTAGGAAGTGGCAAAGTATTCTACGACCCATTCTTCATCCAATAATCTTTTGCTTTACTGAATGATCCTTGAGTTATTTCAGCGATTAGTTGAACCGCTCTACGCTCAGTCTTTCTACAACAATCTTTGACTTGCGTAACTCTTCTTTTGTCACTTTATGACCTGATTTGTACTCTGGGAGATGAGATGATTTTTATGTCAGGATCATAGACTGTGAGATGTACCTTCCTTTACTTACAATGAAAGTCTTTGCTAACTTCTATCTGCTCAACCATCTTAATTCTGTTATGATTCAGCCTGTAGCTCTATGATCCTTGTCGTACTATTTCAGAGTTGCTTTATGATTTAATTCTTACTTTATGATTCCATAAAGCATTTTGCGTTCAGTCTTTGTCTTATGAGCTTTATTGGACTTTATGATTCTGTTCACTTTACTAGCTGATATTTGTTTCATAACCTGAGGTGAACTTTTCGATAGGTGCAACAGTCTTGTGACCCTTCTGATGCTTTACGATCATATGTTAACTCTATGATTCATTTCGACTTTACGACCAGCAGAGTTACTTTTACGAGCATAAGATTCCTGATAGCTATTCATCAGATTCATTCAGCAAGATTAACCTAACATTCTTGATCTTTATACTCTAAGTCCTTGTACATATATTCCCTTGAAGGACTTTACAAAACTTACTATACAAGTATACATTGTTTATTCAATCTTTGAATGTCTAGATTACTCTGCTTACAATATTCATATTACAAATATATAGAGTAACTCTACGATGAGATCAACCTAACATTCTTGATCTTTATGTTCTAAGTCTTTGTACATATATTTCTCTTATAAGAACTTTACAACATTCAGAATCACTAGAACTTTAATCTTGTAGTCTTCATTGCATTAATTAATTATTATCAAATTATATTCATCAATGATAAATGTGTAAACCACAACATTCATTAATGTATCATTTTCTTGACATGTCAAATTGGAAGCACACAATCAGATAGTTCACATAAGTCAATAGACATGTAAACACATAACCACCTTAGCACGTAATCACTTAGATAACCAAGCACACAAGCACATAGTCACATTAACACATAATCATGTTAGGTTTGTATATAACGCAAACATGCAATCAAATTACATAAATAGAGCGGAAGAGCGATAAAATCGGATTTTAAAATTTTATACAAACCATCACCATGATCAATCTATGTGCTCAATTAACGATATAAACGAAAGAGATGGAGATAAAAATTATACCCTCGTAGATCCGTGCTTCTTCGGGTAAAAGTTCACCTCCTATTCCTTCGCGCTCTCCTTGAATTCCACCGACTAAATTCCTTTGCTTGATCAATATAAGTCACCCAAGTGTTTGGCCTCTAGAGGTGATCCACCAAGGAAGAATAGTTATTCAAGAAGATGGGTGTTGGCAAAATCCTAATTTTTATCTCTATAAAAATTGTAAGTACTCTCCAGTATCTAATGTAAGAGTGTGTAACACTAATATATGATAAGACTCCTCTTATTTATAGATGTAGGAATAACTCTTCCCTAAACTATTTAGGATTAGGGTTTCTATTATAATTAAACTTCTTTAATTAATTATGCTCCTAATCCAATTAGAAATTCATGGGAGAGTACTTCTATTAATAAATTCTCAATCCCCATTAGGAATTAAATAATAGTAATAGTAATAATAATAATAAGACTCCTCTTATTAATTTATATTTAATATTTCCAAAATATTAAATAATAAATATTAAGCTATTTAATTTATTCTATCTCCATAGACTAAATTAAATACACTTAACTTATTATTACAATTATGCCATTTACTTCTTAAATAAATATTTTTCCTTTTGCGGTGCGACCCTTTAGGTTCTCCATATTAAACGGGTTGTGAATAAATCAATTAGAACAATTCTAATCTTATTTAAATAAATAAATTAAACTATTTAATTCATTTAAATAAATAATATTTATTCTACAATAAGGGTAAGCCCCCTTAGCGATCAACGACTTTCCAGATAATATAGATTTCAACATTAATCATAAAAGAACCTTTTAGTGCATAGTTACCGTACAATTCAATCCTTCTACCATACAATGTCCCAATTAAATATAAGACATGGATTTATTGTCAAGTCTTATTTTATTTAATTATATGTATTTCGATTCTCAAATGCACAACTTTAAATAATGCAAATTAGAAACTCTTTTCTAATTTCAATTTGCCTTGGCCAAGGACTACTGAGTTGTCATTTATCGAATCACACATAGGACATTCATATCTTTTACTAGATGTGGTAGATTCTTTGTTGATCATTCACCTATCTCCATGCACAACTTATTATACCCAATCATACCCTTTGATATAGCCCAAAGGTCTTAAGGGACATGTCAAAGTATAACTCATCATACACAAGATACTATGATGATATCAAATCCAAGGATCACTTGTACTACTATCACTATAGGAATTCCTATTGACAGACGAGTAAAACTCCATTAGGTATTCCTTAGCGAGCCACGTTTAGTGAAGTTATTCTCCAATAAGCACCTACATACTTGCTTTAGTGTCTCCACACAAATGATTATGAGATCAATCATCCTCTTCCTAAGAGCAAGCAACGTATGCACTAATCTATCCGGATTCACTAATCCCCTTTTTAGTAATCTAACGATTAGGAACGATTTTAGTTTGTGAGCTATCTAGAATTTAGATCTCATTAGCATGATCACCATCATGGTTCTAAAAGCATTGCTCAAAACTATGGGTTTATCACATTTAATATAACAGCACTATGTAGATAATATAAAATGCCTTTTAAGAAAATCAATTCTTTTAATAATAAATGAATAAGATTACAAAATATATGTTACATCATATCAAATATGATTGGCTTGTGTGCATACTACTTTCAATCTCCCACTTACACTAAAGCCAATTGGCATGGTATCTAACACCCATCTTCTCTAAGTGACGATCAAACTGTTGTTGTGTTAAAGCTTTAGTAAATGGATCTGCAATGTTGTCTTGAGAGTCCACATGCTCCAGGGTGACATCTCCTCTTTCAATGATCTCTCTAATCAAATGAAACTACCGCAACACGTGTTTGGATTTCTGATGAGACCTGGGTTCCTTAGCCTGCGCAACAGCTCCGTTGTTGTCACAGAATAAAGGTGCGGCTCCTCTAATGCTAGGAACCACTCCAAGTTCAGTTATGAACTTCTTCATCCAAACAGCTTCTTTTGCAGCTTCACTTGCAGCTATGTACTCTGCCTCTATCACTAAATCAGCAATTGTTTGCTGCTTTGGAACTCTTCCAACTCACCGCGCCACCATTTAAGGTAAACAAATACCCTGAAACGGATTTACTGTCATCTTGGTCCGTTTGAAAACTTGAGTCTGTATAGCCCTCTAGTTTCAATTCAGACCCACCGTAGACAAGAAATACATCCTTAGTTCTTCTCAAGTACTTTAGGATGTTTTCACTGCCTTCCAGTGTTCTTCTCCTAGATTCGACTGATATCTGCTTGTTACACTAAGTGCATGAGCGACATCTGGTCTAGTACATATCATACCGTACATGATAGATCCTATTGCAGAAGCATAAGGAATCTTACTCATACAGTCTCTCTCCTCAGGTGTCTTTGGGGCCTGTTTCTTGGAGAGATGTATTCCATGGCTCATCGGCATGAGACCTCTCTTGGAATCTTCCATGCTAAACTTCTTTAGCATCGAGTCAATGTACTTTCCTTGGGTCAAGCCCAGCATCCTTTTAGATGTATCTCTATAGATCTTTATCCCCAAAATATAGGATGCCTCACCCAAGTCTTTCATGGAGAAGTGCTTAGATAACCAAATTTTTATCGACTGTAGCATAGGAACATCATTCCCTATTAGTAATATATCATCAACATATAATACAAGGAATGATACAGCGCTCCCACTAACCTTCTTGTACACACATGGTTCATCCTCGTTTTTGATAAAATCAAACCTTTCGATTATCTCATCAAAACGGATGTTCCACCTTAGAGAAGCTTGCTTCAATCCATAAATGGATCGTTGTAACTTATAGACTTGGTTTGTTCCAACCGTTGAAACAAAACCCTCTGGCTGTATCATATATACATTATCCTCAAGCTCTCCATTGAGGAAAGCCGTTTTCACGTCCATTTGCTAGATCTCGTAGTCATAATAAGCTGCAATTGCAAACAAAATCCGAATGGACTTGAGCATAGCTACTGGTGAGAAGGTTTCATTATAGTCAACTCCTTGTCTTTGTTTGAAACCTTTTGCAACCAGTCGGGCCTTATAGGTCTCTACCTTGCCATCCGCTCCAGTCTTTCTCTTAAAGACCCATTTACGCCCAATAGGCTTAATGCGCTCAGGTGGTGAAACCAAAGTCCATACTTCGTTTTCATACATGGAGACCATCTCGAATTTCATGGCTTCTAGCCATTTCTCTGAGTCTTCATTACTCATAACCTCTACGTAAGTCAATGGATCATCATCATCTATGATGCGTACCTTATCATCATCCTCTATGATAAATCCATACCTTTCAGGTATCTTCGGTACTCTTCCAGATTTACGAATAGGTAGTGGTACAGTAGGTTCTTCTACTTGGTCAGGTACCTGACTTTGATCCGTAGTATTTTGTGGTTCTTGAACTTCTTCAAGATATATCTTACTCCCATTGACCCCTTCAAAGATAAACTCCTTTTCCAAGAAGGTAGCGTGTTTCGCAACAAACACCTTTTGATCATTGGGATGATAGAAATAATACCCTACAGTTTCTTTAGGGTATCCCACAAATCTACACTTGTCGGATCTAGTCTTTAACTTATCATGCTCAAACCTTTTGACATAAGCTGGACAACCCCAAGTCTTAACATACTTAAGATTTGGTTTCCTCCCTGTCCATATGTCATATGGGGTCTTTGGGACGGATTTGGTAGGTACCTTGTTAAGTAGGTATGCAGCCGATTCTAGGGCAAAACCCCTTAAGGATACTGGAAGGTCGGTAAAACTCATCATGGAACGAACCATGTCCAACAATGTTCGATTTCTCCTTTCAGATACACCATTCAACTGTGGCATCCCTGGTGGAGTCCATTATGAGATTATACCATTTTCTTTGAGACAATTGAGAAACTCATTGGTCAAGTATTCCCCTCCTCGATCTGATCGAAGAATTTTAATACTTTTACCAGTTTGTTTCTCTACTTCACTTTTGAATTCTTTGAACTTTTCAAACGATTCAGATTTGTATTTCATTAAATACACATATCCAAATCTAGAATGATCATCAGTGAAAGTAATAAAATAAGAATACCCTCCTCGTGCATTCATTGCCATAGGTCCACATACGTCTGTGTGTACCAACGCTAACAACTCTGTAACTCTTTCTCCTTTTCCACTAAAAGGAGATTTAGTCATCTTACCCATGAGACAAGATTCACAAGTTAGATATGATTCGTAATCAGATAGCTCTAAAAGCCCATCTTTACGCAACTTGGATAATCTTGTTTCATTGATATGACCGAGTCTACAGTGCCACATAAAGGTATAATTAACATCATCTCTTTTTCTTTTCTTAGTTTGCTCAATTTGAAGTATATTTTCGTACAAGTCAAGTATGTAAAGTCTATTTAGTAGGTTCCCAACACCATATAAAACATTTTTATTATAAATAGAACAACTGTTGTTCTTTATTATAATATCAAAACCATCCATATCCAATACAGAAATTGAAATAATGTTTCTAATGAGTGTCGGAACATAATAACAATTATTTAAACTAATGAACTTGCCCGAAGGCAGTGCTAAACAATAAGTCCCTACAGCTAATGCAGCAACCTTTGCTCCATTTCCCACTCGTAGGACAAAATCCTTGTTCAGCTTTCTACTTCTACTTAGTCCCTGCATATTATTACATATGTGAGAACTACAGCCGGTATCCAATACCCAAGTAGAATTTTGACTTTCAGAAAAATTAATTTCAATTATGAACAAACCTAGATCGGAAGTCGAAGCTTCTCCAAGCTTCTTTTGGTCCGCAAGATACTCCTTGCAGTTCCTTTTCCAGTGTCCCGGCTTATTGCAATGGTAGAAAATTCATTTGCTATCTGGATCAGGTTTTTTTTTAATCTTTTTCTTCGCCTTGCCCTTAGCCTTCTTGTTTTTCTTCTTTTCAGAAAATACCTTGGGCCTCTTCCTTTTCTTGGAAGAGTCATCCACTAGTAAGACTTGGTTCTTGTTGGATGAGAAGTGACCTTCAGCAGTTTTCAGCATGTTAAGTAACTGAGGTAAGCTGACGTCCAACTTATTCATGTGAAAATTCACAACAAATTGTGAGAAGGTGTCCGGGAGTGACTGCAAGATCAAATCTTGACTTAGCTCCCCATCCATCACGAACCCAAGCTGTCCAAGTTGTTCAATCAGATTGATCATCTTGAGGACATGAGTCTCAACAGCAGTGCTCTCGGTCATACGAGATCGGACGACCTCCTTAGATATCTGATATCTAGCGGTCCTACTTTGCTCACCATACAACTCTTTGAGGTGCAGCAATATAGTAGGAGTATCCATAGTTTCATGTTGACGCTGAAGCTCGTTACTCATGGATGCGAGCATGATGCATTGAGCCAAGATTGCATCATCTTGCCACTTTTTGAAAGTAGCAATCTCTTCCTCAGAGGCTGTTTCTGCAATATTTGCAGGGACTGGCGAATTTAGGACATAAGAAATCTTTTCAGCAGTGAGAACAATTCTCAGATTCCTTAACCAGTCCGTGTAATTCGGCCCGGTCAGTTTGTTAGCATCAAGTATGCTACGCAGTGATAGTGAGTTTGACATTTTTAAATTCTGCATGTGAAATAGACAACATTTTTGCATACATTCATTTAATTAATTACCAAAATAAATTAGGTCTTTATTTTAAATTGGTATCTCTCACTTTTTCATCAAACTATATTACCCTCAATATATATAGTTCGGCAAATGTAATCAAAGATTTGCTAGTGAGAATAAGGATCTCATTTCAAATTTATATAGCCTTGTGTGACACAACAAACTATATATAAATAAATAGGTAGACAACTATTGTCAATTATATCACTATGTAACTCCTTGCATTTTGCCTCTTAGATTATTTTGATCAAGTATGACACATCCGAATCAAAATTATCCAAGTTAAGTCCAACCTAGCACTTCCATATATTCGAAAGAAAAACACTGTCCTTGTGTGACACAACAAAACAGTATCGTTGAGTCTATTTATTAGCATCAAATGTGATAAAGCAACATCTTAAATATTTAATACTTGCCTTGTGTGACATAACAAACTCATATTAAATATTTAATACTCTATCGCTTTATCATGCTAGAAGGCGACGTTCGATATTCCAAATATCTTTGAACGCTTAGGACTTAATATAATTTCTTTGAGTGGTTTATAATTATTAGTCTCATCTTGTTTAGCGCGCATGCAAGTATATATATAAAATACGCGTCATATTATTTAACATGCGAAACATGTTGTATAATATATAATATATATATAGTAAACATGGACATATAGAATATTATATTCTACCCAGATTGATTACGGACTTTTATTCTAGTTTGGTTCACTAGAGCCACCAAGTGAACCAAAAGGTCAAACCACTACAACAAAAAAGCTTATCAGCGACCGCCTATCAGCGACCGATATCGGTCGCTGATAAGTGTCGCAGATAATCTAGTCGCTGGTGTGCACATCAGCGACCACTATCAGCGACCGACATATCTGCAACCGTCAATAGCGACCGTCATCGTCGCTAAGCTGAGTCATCCTGAGTCAGTCCTCATGAGTGACGTGGCACACGTGGCAGCGACCGGTAATAGCAACCGCGTCGGTCGCTAATAATGGCTTTATATCAACGACCGCACAAATGTATTAGCGACCGCATGCGGTCGCTGCTGTTTAATTTTTAAAAAAAAAATTTGCAGTATTTTATGGATTTCCCAAAAAAACTGTACCTGTTTTATATCCCAACACACAACAGTATATATAAACATCCATCCATGATTTATATCCCAGCATATGCATGCACAACAATATATATAAACATCCGTCCATCCACAATGCCATACATCAACACTATAAACATTAATAAAGCAATATGAACTAAAGAAATATATACAAATGTCATCTTCAAGTATCATACAATAGTCCAAAGAATTAATTTAAGAGCATAAAACTTTAAATATATAGAAAACAAGCCTAGGTCCTCGATCATGCATCATCGCCCAAGTTAGTAGGATCCTGTAATTAACAAAAAATACAAACATGTTTCATGTGTTGAAACAGGTATTACTTATGCAAAGCAAAGTGAAAGCAAGCTAAAAACTGGTTATACCTCATCGCCAATCCTGATGCAGTGCTGCTGCCGCCACTGCATCCCGCTAACTCATCAGAACTCAGAGACTGCAGATGCCCGCCCAGTATACGAAAAAAGATCACGATCTCGACAAATCGCTCTCACGCAGTCAGCAGGGGTATGGTAGGCTGGACTTACCTGATGACTGTGTAGACTGGGTAGCAGAGCTGCCTGTGCCACTGATGGTCGGGCGTCGTCGTTGTCCTTGGCCTTTGACGTAGTTCTTTCTTAAAAACGACTGATGCCCTCTCCCACAATTCTTGATCAATCGGCGAGCCGGAGTGCCTCTCAGGATAACGCTCGTTCATTAAGCTCTTATACGTGTCCTAGTCAGCAGGTTAACAATTAATAGTTAAAAACAAATATAAAATGGTAGCAAAAGGTCGTACAAAAATTATATATACAACATATCAATTTTCTAAACACTTAATTACCGCTATCTGGACAGCCTAAGGCAGACCATCGCGCGGGTGGCCACGTACACATCCAGCCAAGTGATAGGCTGACCCTGACTGAGCCTCCTACAAAACAAGTTCTCATATTAAACTTGTTAAACATATAATATTCTACAAACATTGGAATATAAACAACCCTTCATAGTCATACTTACCCTGGCAGTAATATGCTGCAACTGTGATATACTGCCGCCCTTGTAATGTCCCTTTCGCCTTGTCGCCTTCAGGTGCACCTGAGGCTCTGTTTTGCGGCGGCAGTCTTGCATCTCTTAACCCAACTCTCAGCCCTCCATTGATCACACATCGCAACCCATGTGTCCTGGTGCGCACCACCAAGGCTGTGCTCGTGCATATACTGTTCACCCTCACCCGGTTGGATAAAAGTCAATCTCAGCATTGTGCAGGGCTTTCTGACGTTCCTTATTCAAATTATCTTTGGTTCTGGCGGCACACTTTCTGCCAGAACAGCGTCTGAATAACTGATGCACTCGCATCGTCCCATCTATATCTCTCTGCCAATAAAACAACAATAATATTAACACGAATAAGTCTATACCATTAACTAACAACAACGCTAAAATAAGTTGGTAACAACAAACGCTAAATTATTTTTATTTCATTAACTATATTATCTGAGTTAAATTAAAAAAGAAATACCTGAAATTCAGCCACAAATTGCATCCTTGTGGGCGATAGGTGTGCTCGCCCATGTAATTCACTGGCGTAGGCCAGTTCTGTAAGCATTTAATTGTGATAATGCACTTCACAATCTTACTGTCTTGAAAATCACTACAATAAATTTATTTTAATATTAACGACAATTAAATACATATATAGATGTAGAACAATGGAAATATAAAAATTAAAAGAAATGATGTTAAACGTATGATTTAGGTTAAGTAAATATGAATTTTACTGGTATACCTCACATATTCATCAATCTCCTCGCAGTTGAGAAGAATGTAAGTATGTGCAGCATGTAATTCTTACTCAGGGAGGAATATGCGCTTCCTTTTCAGTAACCGCGGACCCGTGGACCAAATACAGGAACACTCGACCATATTAGTTCAAACATTGCCCCCATCATCAATGTCTCGAGACTCGATTGGCCTTCGGCAAGACTTCGTCGGGAAAATAGTCGGAGACAAAAGTTGATATCTCATCGAAACTGTAAGCCTCACATATCGACCCCTCGACGTAGCTCTATTCTTCACCTTCCTCTTAAGGTTTCCCATCACCCTCTCGAAAGGGTACATCCATCTATATTGCCAACTGGACCACCAAACAGCTTCATAGGGTAGATGGATTTGCAAATGCTCCATGGAGCCAAAAAAACCAGGTGGAAATATTTTTTCAAGCTTACACGTGAGCTCAATAATATTCTGCTCAAGTTACAGACATGTCCTTTTTTATTTACGTTTTTTGAACATATGTCTCTAAAAAAAACGAGATCAGTCAAAGCATCCCATATTGGTTTATCAAGCAAGTCCCGAAATGCTATAGGCCATGAGTCTCTCCATGAACACATGACAATCATGACCTCTTCATCCCTTGCAATTTCCCACCTGTAACACACCTTGCAATGTTTGACGCATATCCGTCTGGTAGTTTCAGAGACTTAATCCATGTGCACACTATCTTCAACCTGTTTTTTTTGGTCATGTGTACCTTGCATGCGGTTTGACCATCTTACCATTAGAAGATTCATAATGTTTCTAATCCAGGACGCTTACAAATATCTTTCATGTCCAACCGTGCCTTATAATTATCCTTCGTCTTGCTGTAAAATACCCATTACGGTGTGTTAAACACTATTGTCGAAGACAGTCTTTCTTCAATATGCATCACATCTAGATTATGACGAATCAAATTTGTAGACCAATAAGCAATTCCCAAAAGATGCTTTTTCGAACCCAATTATGCGACTCGCCAAACCCATTGATTATGTTTGAGGCAACAATCTTACCGAATGGGATATCCGGCAATCTCATCACTCGGTCACGCATCTCATACCCCGATAAATCGCGTGCAGGCATATCATTTTCCACTTTTCCCTTTCCTGAAGTCTTTCTCTATTTCTTCCGAAACGGGTATGGATTTGTTACCGGCAAGAAACGACGATGACAGTCAAACCAGCAAGGCTTTCGACCTTTTGATAGAAGTTGAAAGACTTTGTGTGTTCCATACAATATGGACAAGCAACTTCCCGTGTGTACTCCATCCCAGCTAACATACCATAAGCAGGAAAGTCACTTATAGTCCACATAACCGCTGCCCCGAAGGTTGAAATTTGTTTTTGTGGAATAAATCCCAAGTCTGTACGCCATCGCTCCCACAATACCTTCAACTCGTCTATAAGATGGTCTCACAAGTAAACATCTAGGTTCTTTCCCGGACTCTTCGGACCAAGAATCATGAGTGAAAAGAAAATAAGTATGGTTTTCATGCACATCCAAGGAGGCAAGTTGTTAATGGAGTAACAATCACACGCCAACAGGAGTACGAACAGCTGAGTGGCCGAAGAAAGGGTTGAAACCATCAGTGGACCAGTCCAAGCCTCACATTTCTAGGTTCTAATGCAAACCAGGATGTGCTAAGTTGAAATCTTTCCAATGCCTTCCGTCTGCGGGAATGGTTAAGTTCTCCATCTTTAGCTGGAGATTTCGCATGCCAATTCATATACTCAGCTGTCCTTGAAGACATGTACAATCGTTTGAGCCGATGTGTATTTGGAAAGAAAATACCTTAAAATCTTATAAGGTATATTTGTCTTTTTCGTAGTCAGACACTCTTTATTGAGGCTTGAACCGATCATGACTACAAAACGTGCACCTTGTCTTCTGTTCATTTTCCTTAAAAAAACAACATGCAATCGTTTGGACATGCATCGATCTTTTGGTATCCAAGACCCCCAAACTTTTTCACCATTTTCTTACAATAGTAGTGTTCTCGGCATTTTTTCACCCTCATGGCAACATACGCTTAATGGCCTTCAAGAGCGACTCAAAACACTCGTGGCTCATGTTATGATCCAGCCTTAATGTTCAGTAATGTCACCACTGCAGACAATGTAGTGTGGCTTGGTGCAACCATGCCACAATGGTTCGCTACCCTCGTCTAACAACTTAAAAACGCTTTGGCATCAGAATTCATAGGTTGCTCTCTGCCTTGTTCCAATAAAAAACCCGGCCCTGCAATATCATGAACCCATGTCATTCATCTACGAGGTATCGCTGACTGGATTATGTACGTGTGCGCTGACATTATCGCTCTCTTGCCCATGTGCCCACCAGCATTCTTCGTAATTTTTCATGAACCCCCCAGAAACAAGTAATATGATAGTTTAACCATGTATCTGTCCATAATAATTTACATTCTTACACTTCAAACAAGGGCATCTTACTTGTTCTGACCATTCAAACATTCTGGGTGACTTTATACGCATTATCGAGAAATACCTTGCAACCAGTTCTAAATTCAGCTGTAGCACAAATCTGGGCACTTGACTTTCGTCGTCTCATCTAAACTACGGTCTGCATTGAGGTCATGAACCAACGGGACGTACCTACTTGCAGACAAGAAATTATTGTATTCCCCTTGTTAGAGATTTCGTAAATTCAGGGTCCAATGTCATTTATGATGCTTACAAATACATATAGATGTATATGTACATATATGACAAGAATTGTACACAGTATGAGATCGACTAGCACAAAATGATATATTGTTGGTGGCCATCTTAAATTATTCGTTAGTATGGTCCTATGTCATCCGACATATTTTAACTAACTATGCACCATCCTAAAGATAATAGATTGCTAGGGGTGGAATATTATCATAGCCATCATGCATGGTTTGCATATGCATTTGGACAAGTCTACATCAATATACGCCTCTATTCAGTTATCCGACCAACAAAAAAATTTCTCCAGAGTCTCCCCTATAATATGGACTATCCACATGCACAAGGGCATGCATATATGGCCATTTGTAGGCACCCAAGACACAACCCAATAGGCATATACAAAATGTTAATTGAAATGATTCATGTCTTCTATACCCTGTCATTTCGGTCACATTTGCAAAATTTGTGACCACTAAAGATATATATTTAATAAATTTTTGTTTCGCGTATATCCCTAAAGATATATATTTGTAAATATTATAAATGCATTTTTTAAACTACATATTCATTAATTACTAAGGGTAACAAAAAAAAACAAAAAACAAATGAAAAGCAAAACATTATTATTTAAAAACAAAATGCAGAATAAGAACAGAGGATATTTTTCATCATCAGAATTTGTTCATATTTCATTTAGGATTTAATCCGTACTCAAAGCCATAGCATTCTTCGCATATAATCTGATTCGCATAAATCTAATTCGCATAAATCTAACCCAGCCAAGAAAAAATGAATAAATCTAATTCCCATAAATCTAACCAAGCATAGCATTCGCATAAATCTAGTTCATATTCATTTAGGATTTAATCCGTACTCAAAGCCCATAGCATTCGCATAAATCTAATTCGCATAAATCTAACCAAGTCATAGCATTCGCATATAAATCTAATTCGAAACAGGATTAATTGTAATCTTGAGTCACAACCAACCCAGCCAAGAAAAATTCAAAGAAACGTACCTATAATAAGATTATATCTCTTTATTCAAGAAAAAAGATTATAAATCTGATTTAGATTGTACACAAGCATCTGAAATTCATACCTGAATATGATGGGGCGGCGTGGGCACAGTGGGATGGGTCGGCCGGCGTGGTGGGACGGCGTGGGGCCACTCCTGATGGGTCGGGTCGGCGTGGGGCCACTCCTGATCTCCTCTCTCTTCTCCCTCTCTTTTCTCTTCTCTCTCTTTTTCGTCTTCTCTTTTCTTTCTTCTTCTGTTTCGTTTATGGCCGACTGTCTGGTTGCTGATAGATTTAATAGGATCAGCGACCGACTTCTGCGACCGCGTGCGGTCGCTAAATTTTTATCTATGTGGCAGAAATAGCGAAGACCGATTTGCGTCGCTATTAATATTCAGTCGCAGTAATGCCGTCCCGCCCATTTCTGCGCCAAATTTTTGGGGGGAAAATCTTTCAGCGACCGCACGTGACACTATCAGCGACCGATTGCGGTCGCTAAACTCAGCAGCGACTAGATTGATATGCGGTCGCTAATTGCGGTCGCTGTTACGAGTATTAGCGACCGAAATTGTCGGTCGCAGATAACCTTGGTCGCTGTTGGACCATTTTCTTGTAGTGAACCTAGGGTGCAAGAATAAAATTTAAATATAACTATTACATTTAAACTCGGGCTCCATTACAAACGAGTCTTCATGCGCTCCTTGCTCCTTTGTCTCCAATTCTTCAAAATTAATTCTAACTAGTCCTATTACAAAAACTATTTACAATAAATAGAAACCTTGATCAGCAGTCAAGGGGAAGTACATAGGAGAGAGATAGAATTTTACATTAAGAAAAATTAGAGAAGACGAGGTACGCAGACCCCATTTATAAAAAAAACCATACATTCAAGCATCCTCTAAAATAATTCCAATCAGACATTGGTCAATAGTCCATAATCAATCCTTATTTATTATCATACATATCTCTATATGTATCAATAAATAACATTCATCCCATGAATAATAAAACCATTCCATATATGCATTGATATCAATTAATGGGCAAAAGTTTTGCTAATATTTAGTTTTGAAACAAAATAAACTCTTTTATTTTAATCAAAAATCAAATCCAAATTAAACTCCTTTAATTTTAGCAATCTGAAATCCTATTCTAGATAAAATAAACATCTTTATTTTAAACTTATATCAATTAAATAAACCATTTATTTTAATTGAAGGAAAAAATTATTTTTCAGATTCTGCTGTCCGGCGCAGCTGCACCCAGAATGAACTGGGAAACGGCGCAGTTGCGCTGAACCCCAAAAACGACTTTCTGGGTTTGGACACAGCTGCACTCCAGAATGAACTGGAAATGGCGCAGCTGCGCCACGTAGCAGATTCAGAAAAAGAGATTCTGCCCAAAAATTTCGATCCAATCGCATACCATACACACATAGAATCATCAAAATCGATAATTAGCACAAGATTAGGCTCTAATACCACTGTTAGGTTTGTATATAACGCAAGCATGCAATCAAATTACATAAATAGAGCGGAAGCGCGATAAAATCGTATTTTAAAATTTTATACAAACCATCACCATAATCAATCTATGTGCTTAATTAACGATATAAACGAAAGAGATAGAGATAAAAATTATACCCTCGTAGATCCGTGCTTCCTCGGCTACAAGTTTACTTCCTATTCCTTCGCGTTCTCCTTGAATTCCACCGACTAAATTCCTTTGCTTGATCAATGTTAGCCACCCAAATGTTTGGCCTCTAGAGGTGATCCACCAAGGAAGAATAGTTATTCAAGAAGATGGGTGTTGGCAAAACCTTAGTTTCCATCTCTATAGAAATTGTAAGTACTCTCCACAATCTAATGCAAGAGTGTGTAACACTAATCTATGATAAAACTCCTCTTATTTATAGATGTAGAAATAACCCTTCCCTAAACTATTTAGGATTAGGGTTTCTATTATAATTAAACTCCTTTAATTAATTATGCTCCTAATCCAATTAGGAATTCATGGGAGAGTACTTCTATTAATTAATTCTCAATCCCTATTAGGAATTAAATAATAATAATAGTAATAATAATAATAAGACTCCTCTTATTAATTTATATTTAATATTTCTAAAATATTAAATAATAAATATTAAGCTATTTAATTTATTCTATCTCCATAGACTAAATTAAATACACTTAACTTATTATTACAATTATGCCATTTACTTCTTAAATAAATATTGTTCCTTTTGCGGTGTGACCCTTTAGGTTCTTCATATTAAACCGGTTGTGAATAAATCAATTAGAACAATTCCAATCTTATTTAAATAAATAAATTAAACTATTTAATTCATTTAAACAAATAATATTTATTCTACAATAAGGATAAGCCTCCTTAGCGATCAACGACTTTCTAGATAATATAGATTTCAACATTAATCACAAAAGAACCTTTCAGTGCATAGTTACCGTACAATTCAATCATTCTACCATACAATGTCCCAATTAAATATAAGACATGGATTTACTGTCAAGTCTTATTTTATTTAATTATATGTATTTCGATTCCCAAATGCACAACTCTAAATAATGCAAATTAGAAACTCCTTTTTAATTTCAATTTGCCTTGGCCAAGGACTACTGAGTTGTCATTTATCGAATCACACATAGGACATTCACGTCTTTTACTAGATGTGGTAGATTCTTTGTTGATCATTCACCTATCTCCATGCACTACTTATTATACCCAATCATACCCTTTGATATACCCCAAAGGTCTTAAGGGACATGTCAAAGTATAACTCATCATACATAAGATACTATAATGATCTCAAGTCCAAGTATCACTTGTACTACTATCACTATAGGAATTCCTATTGACAGGCGAGTAAAACTCCATTAAGTATTCCTTAGCGAGCCACGTTCAGTGAACTTATTCTCCAATAAGCACCTACATACTTGCTTTAGTGTCTCCACACAAATGATTATGAGATCAATTATCCTCTTCTTAAGAGCAAGCAACGTATGCACTAATCTATCCGGATTCACTAATCCCCTTTTTAGTAATCCAACGATTAGGAATGATTTTAGTTTGTAAGCTATCTAGAATTTAGATCTCATTAGCATGATCACCATCATGATTCTAAAAGCATTGCTCAAAACTATGAGTTTATCACATTTAATATAACAGCACTATGTAGATAATATAAAATGCCTTTTAAGAAAATCAATAATAAATGAATAAGATTACAAAGTATATACTACATCATATCAAATATGATTGGCTTGTGTGCATACTACTTTCAAATCACATATAGACACATTGGCACATAATCACATAGAGATACATTGGCACATAATCTCATAGACATAATTCCATCTTAAACAATCAAACCAACCATCATCAAATCAAACAGCCGTCAACACATCCATTTTCCTATGTTGACATTGTAACTCGTTACTCATGGAGGATAACATGATGCATTGAGCCACCTGTGCATCATCTTGCCACTTTTTAAAAGCAGTAATCTCTTCCTTAGAGGCATTTTCTGCAACTGGTGCAGGAACTAGCGAATTAGGGACATAAGATAGCTTTTCAGTCGTGAGAACAATTCTCAAATTTCTTAACCAATCCGTATAATTAGGTCCGGTTAACTTATTAACATCCAATATGCTCTATAGTGATAATAAATTAGACATTGTAAAATTCTATAAATGAAATTTGTAATTTAATAACATTAGCATGCATTCATTTTATTAATCGCTAGATTAATTTAGGTCTTTATTAAAATGGTATCTCCCACTATTTTTTCCAAATTATATGACCCTCCATATACAATTCGGCAGATTTAATTAAAAATTCGTTAGTGAGAAAGGATCCTATTGTCATAAATATATAGTCTTGTATGTGCACAACAAACTATAGTTTTATTCAATACGTAGAAGTGTGTGCACATTTGAACCAATATAATCTAAGTTAAGTTAGACTTAGCATTCCCATATAAGTGAAGAGAAAAATACAGTTTTTGTGTTTGCACAACAAAACAATATTGTTCAATTCCTTATAAATATCTAATGTAATAAAGCAACATCTCGAATATTTAATACAAACATTGTGTGTGCATAACAAACTCATATAAAATACTCGATACTTTATTGTTTCACCATACTAGAAAGCTACATTCGACATTCCTAATATCCTTTGAATGTAATCAACTTAATATTTTTCTTTGAGAGTTCTTGTTATTAATGGTCTCATCTTGTTTAGCGCGCATACAAATATATATAAATATGTGTCATATTTTGCATACATCACCATATATAATAATATATTAATATATAATTAACATTCACATGTAGAATACTATATTCTACTTGGTATGATTATGGATTTAATTTAAATTTGGTTCGCTGGAGCCACTATGAACCAAAAAGTCAAACCTAGGGTGCAAGAATAAATATGAATATAACTATTACATTTATCCAGACTCCTTTACAAATGGGTCTTCAGTGCTCCTGCTCCTCGGATCCAATTTGCTAAGTAATTCATCATATTACATTCTATTTTAATAAAAACAAAAATCTTGATCAGCAGTCAAGGGGAAGTACATATGAGGGAGATAAAATTTACATCAGAAAATTAGATAGGCGACGTATGTAGACCCCATTTAGGAAAACCTCATTCATTCAAACATCCATCAAAAATTAAATTCAATCTCATTAGTCAATGATCCATAATCAACCCTTTTTATTATCGTACATATTATCATATGTATCAATAAAATAGTCATCTATATAAATTGTTATCATTTAATTGGGCAATACAAGTTTGCATGAAATCCAGTTTCATATTAAAATAAACTCCTTTATTTTAATCCAATTCCAAATAAAAATAAACACCTTTATTTTTAATTTAAAATTTTTTAAAATTAAGAAAACCTAGAAAACAGACCTGCGTTGTGGCGCCTGACAGATCGCGTGTTTGGTCTTTAGATCACGATTTTTGCTGTTTTTCTCCAAAAATATAATTTTATACCAACAATTATGCTCAATTAAATTGTTCTAAACACACACACACACACACACACATATATATGTATATATATGTGTATATATATATATATATATATATATATATATATATATATATATATATATATATAGAGAACGGATAGTAAGCATAGCCCCTTAAATGACATACCAAACATAACTCCTTTAGCGACGGACCGGACGACGGTTTGGTCCGTCACCATAGGTCCGGTCTATCGCTAAAGCTTTTAGCGATGGACAACTTTTAACGACGGACTCGTCGCTAAAGGCTTTGGCGACGGACTGGACCTATGGCGACGGACCAAATCATCGCCCGGTCCGTCGCTAAAGGGGGTATGTTTGGTATGCCATTTAAGAGAGTATGTTTAAGATCCGGACTATATATATATATATATATATATATATATATATCGAATCAAAATAATTAATAATTGACATAAGGATAACTCTAATACCACTGTTGTGTTGGTTTACATAAACAATACATACATACAATCAACATGTACATAACAATGGAAGCATGACATAAATTAAATTTAAAATTTTTCTACAATCCCGTGAATCACTTTATGCGATATTATTAATCGAGAAATGATAAAAGATATATCTTACGAAGATGATGTAACTCCTTGATCAAATTTTTAAGTTCCAATCCTTAGATCCTTCGCGCTCCTTCTAATCCTCGGATCAAATACAAGCTATTCAGTGTGTGTAATGCTCTAAAGGTAATCCAACTAGAGTATATTGATTGAAGAAGTAATATTTTAGGTTTCTCCAAATCTTGGATGACTAGCCCTAATGCTCTCACTCCTAACTCTTTAGGTTGCAGAGAATATGTTACATAGTATCTCTATACTCACAATTATGTCAACCCTAATCTATTATAAGGCTTCTCCTTGTATAGACTTCTGTCTTTCCTAAATTCTTTAGGATTTAGGGTTTTTAATTTTAATTCCCAAACTATATAGGAACTAAATTTATTTATAATAATAATAATAATAATAATAATAATAATAATAATAATAAGACTCCTCTTATTAATTAATAATTAGTATTTCTCCAAATACTAAATCATTATTAAGCTAATTACTTCTAGAATAATATTTTTTCTTTTATGGTGTGACCATTTAGGTTCAATATTATACCGGTAGTAGAATAAATAAATTAAAATCTTTCTAATATTATTTATAATGAATTAAACTACTTTAATTCACATATAAATAAATAATATTTACTTTACATCATCAGAGACACCTCTCATTATATTATGACTATCCGAATAATATGAAATCAACATTTAATCACAAAGAACCTATTTCATGAATAGTTATCTTACAATTTAATTTTTCTACCATACAATGTCCCGATTAAACATAAAACATGAATTTACTGACAAGTCTTATTTATTTGATCATATGTATTTCGATTCTAAAATGCACAACTCCAGTTAATGTAAATTAGAAACTTCTTTCTAATTTCCATTCACATTGGCCAAGAATTTCTAAGTTGTCATTTATCGACTCGCATAGGACATTTTCTCCCTTTACTAAAAGTGGTAGATCCTTTGTTGAACATTCACCTACCTCCATGTACACTTTATTATACCCGAATATACCTTTTGATACACCTAAAGAGTTTTAAGGAATATGACAAAGTATAATTTAGAATACACAAGGTACTATGATGATCTCAAGTCCAAGAATCACTTGTATAACTATCACTATAGGAACTCCTATTGTCAGGAAAGTAAAACTCAATTAGGTGTTCCTCAAGCGAGTCACGTTCAGTGAACTTATTCTCCAATAAGCGTCTACATACTTGCTTTAGTATCTCCACGCAAATGATTATGCGATCAATCATCCTCTTCAACAGAGCAAGCATTATATATACTAATCTATCTGGATTCAGTAACCCCACGTTAGTGATCCAACAATTAGGAATGTTTTAGTTTTGAGCTATCTAGAATTTAGATCTCATTAACATGAACTCTTCATAATTCGAAAAGCATTACTCCAAAATTATAAGTTTATCACATTTATTAATTCAACTAATTAACATAGATAAATAATGCTTTTAATTACACAAATTCTTTTATTAATAAATGAACAAGATTACAAAGTAAATATTTATCACATCTAATGTGATTGGCTTAAGGGCATACTTATAAAACCTAATATAGAAATTTCAATAAAATTAAAATAAGAGTTAAATACACTTTGCATTCTCCAAGTTTACCCCATTTTTCATAGTGTATCCTATACTTTAAAACGTGACACTTTGCATCTTACACTTTTAGCGAACGACACAAAACACCCTTTGGTCCAAAATTTGTCACTAAAAGTGACAGGGTTAGTGTTTAAAAGTGATGAATTTTGTACTTTTAGTGATAAATTTTGGGTCGGGGGGTGTTAAGTGCTGATTCCTGAAAGTGCAAGATGCAAAATGTCACGTTTTGAAGTATAAAATGCAATGTGTAAAATGAGATAAACTAGAGGGATACAAAGTGCATTTAACTATATAAATAATTGTTAAATGTTTATATTAATATATAAACAAATAAATAATTAGTTTAAAGATGAATACTATCAATTATATTATATAAATAAATGAACTATTATTGTACATGTCTATTTAATTAATTTATCATTAATACTCGCTTCGTTCTCAAAACGATGACTAAAGATACAAAAAAAATTTGTCTCCAAAAGAATGTGATAAAGTACATAAAGTGAAGGGTAACTAAGTCATTTAGTGGGTCCATTAGTAAAAAAATAAAAGTACTCATCACCTTATATAATCTTGTGGAGCCATAGAGATAAATTTAATTTTTTTTTACTTTCTTTCCTCTACTTTTACTGTTTTTAATATTTGTGCAAATTGTACTTTGTTCATCTTTTTGGAGACGGAGGAAATAATTAGTTATACATTATTAATTAAATAATATATTTTAGAAGAAAATATTTTTTTTATAAAAATTATTCTACACAATAATATTAATTAATCTATGATTTCTATAATTATTAATATATTAGTATAGTGTAACACAAAAAAGGTATAAACGATACTGTAACTTTACTAAAAAAAATGTACTTAAAGTTAAATCTTTAAAATTATAAGGTCATGTTGCGCCTAATCTAAATTTTAGTACCGAATACCTTAAAGTTATATTATATGGACTTGATATGGGTATCGACTGTTGATAATGTATAAGTGGCAGACTTATTCCTAAAACAATGGGACATGACGTAAATCTGAATAGAAGACACGGGTGCATAAATATGACAAGTAATGTTTGTTTAAAGTTCATGTTACGTGAGATTTAGTAAAAGACTGTCAAACATTTGGTATTGATGTGAATAAAAAAGATAATTAGTGGGATATATTTAAGAAATAAGCGAGCTTATGGGTTCAATTTCAAAATAAAATATAAGTTTATGGAATAAAATCTCAATCCTAAAATTTAGAAATGATTCTTCAACTCTAAAATTTAGTAATATAATCTAAAATTTAGGAGAAAAAAAAGTACTTTTTCATCTTTAATTTAATTTTAAAATATTTTCATTTACATTTTTACTATCATAAGTATCTACTTACCGCTATATCTTATTCTAATACATTTTTTAAACATAGTTAGTGTTATTTAAAATTTATATTCTTGATACCAATAATATTTAATTAATATAATAATTTTTTTTATTAAATTATATAATTTTATAAGTATAACTATATGAGTTTAAATATGATTTTAATATTACATAAATAGATAAATATATAAATATATATAAACAAATAAATCATTAATTTAAATATAAATACTATCATTTATATTATATAAATATATGAACTATTATTGTAAATTTTTAAATTTATTAAAATTTTCATCAATAATTAGTTATACATTATTAGTTAAATAATATATTTTAGAAGAAAATTAATTTTTTGTAAAAATAACATACACAATATTAGTCTATTATTATTCTAATTAATTAATATATTAGTATAGCATAATAAAAAATTATAAAAATTACAATAATTTTCGAACAAAAGCTTGTGCATTACCGGTATCATGAACTATACAAATTATACTTTTATCTAACTCAACAACTCGTGCTTCGCACCGCGAGATTATGAGCTAATCTATCTATATAATAAATAGAACAAAATGGTATCTCAATATTAAAATTTAGAAATAGTCTTCCAACTCTAATATTTAGGAATAAAAACCTAAAATTTAGAAGAAAAAAAAACTATATAAAATAAACCTTAAACCCTAATTTCTTACCTTATTTTCTCATCTTTTTCCTCTCATACATCAATTCTTTTATTCTCTCTTCTGTCTCTTCTCCTCTCTTTTCCATTCTTACTCTTTTTTATTTCTGACATATTCTTCTCCTCTTTTAAAATAATTTTCGGTCCTTATATGTTTAGTTAGTTTCTTTTTCTTATCTTCAATAAGTTATGTTTTATTTTTATTTTTGTTAAAACTTTGGAACGCGTGATTTTTAATTTCTCCTTCCAAATGGAACACATGCAAGTATGTTGTGCTTAATAGTGTGGGTAAATTTACGAAAGGTTCCATGTCCATCGTTTTAATACAAAATTGAAAAGTTTTTAATCATCAACAACGTAAGTCTTGATTGTAAGTGATTCGTACAGTTATTTTACTACTTTAATTCTCTTAATATTTAGTTATTATTAATTTATTCTAATTCACTTTTCAATGCAATATTTTTTACTTTGCCTTTAAGAATTTTTTTTGTGACGACCCCGAAAATCCACCTGCTAACTTCTTTTAGCCAGGCCAGACTTCGTGTTCACGTGTACAACCTTTACATACTACTATAGAAATCTTAACTTCTAATAATCAGAGTATAATGCGGAAAAGTGATAATATTTACAATATCATTCGTTCATTGTTACATCAATCCCAGGTTACTTGTTCTTATTACAAATAAGTCCTAAAAGACTTAACAACAAATCTCCATTTATCTATCCGAGACTTTTAATATTAGCAATTAGTCAGTTCCTAGGAAAGGGGGGGCTTTCCGTTAAAACGGCGCGCAATTAGATGACCTAACCCCTTTCCTCGTCAGAACTTTCTAGATTTTGCTAATAATGTTAACCTAGCATAGTTAAATAACTTCAACATCTATGAACTTAACTCTTTATACCTCTATAACAGATCGAGTGTTCAAGCTTAACTAGTTAACCAACTATTAGGTATTCCATAATATATAACTTCTATCTATCCAAGGTTCACAGTATCCCATAACAGATAGTAATTCTCGTCAGAACACTAACTGTGTTTGGATACCCTCACTTGGATGTATAGATTTATATCTTATGGATATCTCTTTCATATCAATAATTCCTATCTATCTGACATTCACAGTATTAATGATAAGATTATTCTTGGAACCGAGGGATGCATTCCGATAAAGGTGGCACCTTACCGGCGCTCATTAAGTGTAACCTCAGTGCTTACAGAACTCCCAATATCATTTACATACCCTCATTCAGATGTATAGTTCATATGGATACTGTACTAAATCAAATGTTATTTTCTAACTTATCTAAGAATGTAAATACAACGCAATTGATATAACAAAAGATGATAATATATATTTCATAATCTTAAGTTTGATTATATTATTCTCAGTACCATGTTCTTATTACAACAAAGTCATATAAGACTTGAATTTATTAAAACAGTAAGATATTACTAATTAACACAGACTCTTTCCATTGTTCGTCCCTGAAGTTCCGGGATTACCATCTAAAACTGCAAATGAAAGTTTTATGCAAGGATGAGCTACAGAATGCTCAGCAAGTTTATTCAAAAAATGTAAACACAATGTGTTTGATTTGAAGGAAGTTCAACGATTTTGCCTAACTGAGGGTTCAGTACATGAACCATGTATTTCAACCAGATCTGTCAGTCTTCAATGACTTAGAACAGCTTTGTTCAGATATCTTATAGGAGATCAGCCTATTCGATATCCTAGGAGTATGCATACCATCCTAATCGTACCCAACTACACTTGATGTTAATATATTATCGACAATAACATCCCATAAAGGGTGTTTGTATACTTAGTTATAAGATGTCGTACCAAACAATTTGGCTTGACACAACTATTTATGCTCTGATAAACAATATATGAATAATAATTCATTTTTTAAGTTATGCTGAATCAAGAAGTAATAACTTCACAACAATTGATAGCAAGATGTATAAGACTTGCATAAAGGTAACAAGGTTTGGAGACTTAGTTGTGCGTAGTTCGTCTAGTTTACGCGGTCTTTCGGCGTCACATAGTCTATTTACGTCTATTTATACCAATAATAAGTGTTAGAATACTTGCACATAGTTTAGGAATAGAAGGCTTACCTCGTATATCTTTTAAAGATAAATATAACGGTCTAAATGTTCGTCGTAAATCCTACATGATTATAAGTTCATGTAGACAAATAAGCGTTTAACGATTAAATCTTTTAAATTTTATTTCAGGTATTATAACCGCTTATAACTAAGACTCCATCAAATAATTTCAGCATTATAACTGCATATAAAATGAATATTCATCAACTTTATTTAAAATAAATTGAGCATTATAACTGCTTATAAAATGAATATTCGGCTATTATATTTGAGATAATTTCAGCATTATAACTACTTATAAAATGAATATTCTTACTAAATACTTGAAGAAAATCGGACATAGTAACTGCTTATAAAAGTATATTTTTAACTTTATAAGAGAAATAAATCAGACATTATAACTGCTTGTAAATAAGACTTTCGTACTATATACATAAAATAATTTGGGCATTATAACTGCTTATAAAAGTATATTTTTACTAATACATATATAAAAATGAAAATTATAACCACCAGAGTATACCTCTTGTAGTTGCTACCTTTACTTCTAATCGTGTAGCGCTTCGATGCTTCAAAAGTAATTTTTATCTCACAATATCTCCTAGAATATAAATATAGAGTGTTTTTACTCTTGAACTGCTCTTGAACATGGTAAGGAATGAATGAACTTAGCTTGCTATTTATAGGAAAATATAGTTTCGCTAATTGCACGTTAGGGGCTCGACTTATTATACTTTACACCCTAGCATATTCTTAGAATATCTTCTAAACTCCTCAATGAAAATATCTTCTAAGCTCGACAATGCAGCTTGCAATTGAACCTATCTTCTAAGCTCCTCAATAAAAATATTTTCCAAGCTCGACAATGCAGCTTGCAATTGAACCTATCTTCTAAACTCCTCAACGAAAATATCTTCCAAGCTCGACAATGCAGCTTGTCGTCGTAAGCACGACAAATCACTTTGTCATTCCCAAGCACGACACAACAACTTGTCAAAAATAATTTGTCGGGATGCTTCTTGGTGAAATCGTGGAAAGCACGACAAATCATTTTGTCAATGTAAGCACGATTAAACAGCTTGACAAATTTTTTTTTATTTGACCTAATTCATCGTTTACACTATAAAATCAAAAAACACCTGGTTCGAAATATCATTTCGATCTTTATTAAGCACATATGTTACAAAATTTGAATCTCATTAGGGTTTAAGGTTTTAAACTTCTCGATACTTAGTTTTAGGTTATACGCTCTAATTATAAACGTATACGATAGCGTTTTCGAATCGTATATATTAGGTTTTTAAAGATTACCTGAACAGTCGTTCATTAGGTATTTCTAGAGTTTTCATTCTTAATCCAGTTAAGACAATATTTATAATTTTGATAAATATTTCGGGGTATTACATTCACCCCTACTTCAAAGAAGTTCGTCCTCGAAATTAATTTTATAGCCAATTTTTTTTTTTCAATATCATATTTATAAGTTTTATAAATATTCATAATATTACATTTTTTATATACGATAAGTGATTAAAAGGGTTTAGAGATAAGTAATTAAAAGATTTTGGAGATCAAGAAGTAAGAGGAGAAAGAAAATGTAATAGTTGATTTAAAGCATTACTACTAATGTAGCAAATAAATAATACCAAGTTTGCAACTAAACTTTCTGCAAGTTTTATAATTAATTACATTACTTTTCGATTGGCATTATATCTTTAAGTCAATCCTTTCGTTTTCGTTTTTCTTTTTTCTTTCTTTCTTTCTCTTTTCATAATTTAATGTGCTAATTGTTCCGTAACAAAATTTCTTTATATTAGGTAATCATAAAATACTACAACTTTTTAAAAGTACTACAACCTTTTAAAGTCATCAAGTTATTTAGTGTGATTTATTGTATAAACACTTATTTGAAAATTTTTAATATACGTGATATCCTAAACTTTGATACTTAGAGACTCTAAGTAATGACTCTAAATTGTTGATGTTTTGAGAGACTCTGAGCAATGACTTTGAATTGATCTTATGAACGAAAATTTTTTGCTTTTTTTTTCTTTTCTACTTGAGTTTTATTTATTATGTGAATTTGATTTAAAATGAAAAGGCCCAACAAATAAAAAATATTGCATGTCCAGAAAAAAAATAACAAATTATTAAAATAAAAACCTAATAAATTAAATATACATTCACACTAAGATATGGTACCTTCTTTTCTAAATATAACTTATTATTTGAATTTTGAAAATTAATTTGAGATATTTTTGAATTTTTAAAATTATAAATTAATACATTAGATAATTATTGATCAATTTTATAATCGATAATTAAGCAAATTTATTTATATTTTTGAACTTTTAAAAATTAGATGTTGCAGTAAATTAAACGAAGTTTCTTATGATTATAATCTATTTACCTATATTCAAAGAAAATGTGCTAAATTTTGATTCTGAAATTAGACAATTTGACTTTAAAATTCAAAGGAAGCCAATCTTTGCGGGATGGAGGGAGTAGCATTTGTTTTTTATAATTTACAATTGTTATGATTATATTGGATTTGGCTCCTTTCCATTACGCCTTCTCTTTAATTCCACCCAATACACCAATTATTTGATCTTAATAATTTTGTTTGTAATAATCAAAATATGTTAATAAATAGTTAATGATATTAATATCAATATTATAAAAAAAATTAGAATCATAAAAAAATATTTTCACCGTTAAAAGTTTAAAAGAATTTTCAGTCATTAAAATTTTGATGAAAAATTTACATGTTCATCAAATGGTGAAAAAGTATCAGATTACTTTTATTTTTGGAATAATTATGTTATTCAATATAATGAATTAGTTAACCAGTGTTGATTTCAAATATACTATCCACGACTATAAAACGTTGGTGTATTAGATGGAATTAGATGGAATGTGTACTGGAGGGTATCCAAGTCCGATTATATTGTTTCTAAAAGTAAATAAATTTATATTTCTCGCATTTAAAAAGTTAATATTGATCTCATATGTTGGAACGGAGAAAGTACATAATACAAAGTATAAGATGACTAAATAATATACAAAATTTATTATTATCATAACAAAAATATAAATATAAAATATATGAAAAATCCCTATAAAATTAAAAATATAAAAAAAATATTTCAAATGTAATGCTTTGCATGGGGCCAATGTGCTAGTATAATAAATAACACAAAATGGTCTCTCAACCCTAAAATTTAGGGATGATCCTTTAAATCTAAAATTTAGGATTGGAACCTAAAATTTAGGAAAAGCAACTACTTTTTCATCTTTAATTTGATTTCAAAATATTTTCATCTACATTTTTACTATCATAATTATCTAACTTAATGCCATCTCTGATTCTCATACATTTTTAAATTTAATTAGTGTTCTTTAAAATTCATATTCTTGATAATTATAATATTTAATTTATATAATAATTGGTTTGATTAACTTATATAAGTATAACTATATGAGTTTAAAAAAGATTTTACTATTACATAAATAGATGAATATATGAATAAATCAACAAATAAATCATTAATTTAAAGATGAATACTATCATTTATACCATATAAATAGATGAACTATTATTATAAAATTTTAAATTTATTCAATTTTTTATTAATAATTAGTTATACATTATTAGTGAAATAATATATTTTTGAGGGAAAAAAAATTTCTTACAAAAATATCATACAAAATATTAATGTATTATTATTATTCTAATTAATATATTAGTATAGCATAGCATAAAAGTTTATAAACAATATAATAATTTTGGAACAAAGGGATGAGCTAGACAAATCACACCGTTACCTAACTCAACAACCCATGCTTCACACGGGGTCCTTTGCTAGTTATTATTAAGAATCAAACAATTTTTAGTTATATCATATCACAATTTTATTATATTTTAATTTATAAGAATAAAATTAATATATTATTAATAATATATATTTTGTGTTCATGATACTTGTTCAATAATGATTCAATCACTTTTAAAACAATGACTCATCTACCTAATAACTTTTGGATTTGATAACCTATTTTAGTATAAAAATATTGGTAGCACAATAGATAATATACAATCTACCTTTATAACTAATAATATTTTAAGAACTTGTACCAAAAGGCTAAGTTTACCCAAAATATGAAAAGGTCAAGGAATGAAATAACCTGTACACTCGTTGAAGAACAGTTTTTCTTGAATCTGTAGCACGCGTTGAAGACCTTTAATCTTTGAAATTAGAGCATAGAGATTATATTTAGAAACCATTATCTCCTTTAGATTTTTTTGGAATATCCTTTTTTTGGGGGAATATATTTAGAAAAATTGACACAAATGATATTATGCATATTTTTTAAAACAAAATTCACAAGCTTTTATCGTGTGCATCTAATCGGCTGTACGTCGGTTAAGCATACACAACAATGTTTATCCATTCAAAAACCTAGGAGATTGATATTCTTATTCTTACAAGAAAATTTAGGTTTTCCACAAATTCCTTCTTACATAAATAGTGTAAATAGTAAATAGATCTTGCACTCATGTGACATGAAAATCAATTTTACTTGGGCAAAACTAACTTGCCAAATGAAATGGTACTCCCAAGTAAAAATACTTGCACATCAATTATACCTGCAAACCAACCACAAGTATAAATACTTGCACAAGCTGTCTGTTTGAAAATTCAACTTGAACCAACACTTCAAGAAACTAGATCATTTGATTAAGTCAGTTCATATCCATTTAGTTTCATAAACTCAGCCCCACCACTTTGAACAGATTGGCCAGTTCAAAATATAAATATATTGACTCCACAGATGGAGATTTAGGATGGGTACACACGTAGCTATCAAATGCATCATTTAATAATATAATTAAGTCAAGTCTTTACATTGCTACTATATGAATACCTGATGATATAGAAATGAGCATAATATTATATTGTTTTGCTCCACTTTATTCTCTACCTTGATAACTTTCACTGCAGTTGATACCATCAGACCAAATCAAACCAAAGAGATGGCGACGCCACTATGCAGCCGGTGGAGAATTCAAACTCAGATTTTCCAGCCCTGGTAGCTCCACAAATCGATACCTGTGTATATGGTACAAGAATATATCAAATGGGACAGACGTATAGTTCCACCTGCATGGCAAAGGTCAATGACCCAATGTTAAGGGAATTATATTGTTTACTACACATTATGGAGAAATGCTTATAACTTCCTTTCAATTAAGAAAATGATGATTTCAGCAAATTTAACAACAACCTTACTTTAAGAAACCAGGCCATTTGATTAACAAGAGTGCACACAATTCAAAAGAAATTTCGCCACTTTTTGAACGGATTGTTTAGTTCAATAAGAAAAATATATATAGATATGTTGAGTCTTGGATAATACAGGGGAGAGAGTCAATAGATTGGAAATTTAGCTACATACATGTCAGTCAAAATGCATCACCATTCACTCAATCAAATCAAGTCTTTACATTACTATTATATGAACACATGATGAGAGAAAAATGAGCAAATCAATGGAAGGATTTACCATCATTTTGTTTTGCTCCACTTTATTCTCAACCTTGATAACTTCCACTGCAGTAGACATCATCAGACAAAATCAAACCATTAGAGATGGCGACAGCCGCAACACAATTGTATCAGTAGGTGGAGAATTCGAACTTGGATTTTTCAGCCCCAGTAGCTCCACGAATCGATACCTGGGAATATGGTACAAGAAAATATCAACTAGGACAGTTGTACGGGTAGCAAATAGAGAGACTCCACTTACAAATACGTCAGGCATGGTAAGGGTCAATAGCAAGGGAATTACAGTGCTTACCAATGGTAGTGACAGGATAATTTGGTCTTCGAATTTGTCAAGGTCTGTGATGAATCCTATGGCACAACTATTAGATACAGGGAATCTTGTTTTCTTGGATGAGAAAGACAGTGAACCAGTCAATTTTCTTTGGCAAAGTTTTGATTATCCTGGAGATACTTTGCTACCAGGAATGAAGTTGGATTAGACTTGGTAACTGGCGTACGTAGACAGGTACTTCACATCATGGAAAACTGCTGATGATCCATCTCCAGGTAGTTTTTTGTACCGGATTGATCCCAATGGCATTCCACAGATACTTTGGTGGAAAGGGTCAATGCTACGGTCTAGGTCTGGACCATGGGTTGGTTGTCAAGTTAGTGGAAATCCTAATAATATACCACATGCAATCTATACATACGAGTTTGTTTTCCTACTCTTTCCTGTAGGAACAATAAATAGCCGACTAGTCTGTTACACAATCTTATGGTATACCCGGTTTCTTTCCTTTATGCTCGTATGGCACTGTTCCAGCCATTTTTTTTTGCCACTTCTTCTAGGTATTATATATATGGTTTGTTCTTTTTTTAATAGGAATAGTTCTTTCGAAAATGCGAGGTACCGGGGGGAAACAAGGTCGCAGACAAGAGATGCTTGCAAGCACCAGTGGTGCTCCCACTAACAAAAAGAAGATCTCGCTAATGATCTCACCATTTAAAAGTCGCTTTTTTCGAGTAGATATGGAAGATCACCATTTATCACTTCTGGATATTCATATTCTCTTTCGGAGCCTGAGCTAATCCGAATTCTGTAGTATATCATCCATATTTACCTACCTTGCTTGAAAGGGCGAAAATCCTCTTCTTCTGAGCTATGGTTTCATAATTTTAATTTGTTGAAATAACAACATATGTCTCCACTTTTTCTTATACTTGTTGGCTTCTCCTGCTGCTTCTGAGCTGGCAGTTCCTCTTTCTTACTCTAATTACCTGCTTTAGTAGATCTAATCAGAAGGAAATATATTAAAAATTTGATCTTCTCAATAAAAGTTCTTCTCCTACTACAAGGTTTATAGTGAGTCCGAATGGTGACGCACAGGTTCTGATATGGAATGATCGAAATCAATATTATATTACTCTACAGGTTAGTGATTGTGACAGGTGTGTCCGCAAAATGGACTATGGAAATGGAGATGGTTTTACCAAGTATTCGGGTGTGAAATTGCCAGACACGCGATACTCATGGTATAACATGAGCATGAACCTTGAGGAATGTGAGAGGGTGTGCTTGAAGAACTGCTCTTGTATAGCTTATGCAAATGCTGATATTAGAGGAGGTGGAAGTGGGTGTTTCCTATGGTTTAATGAGTTGATAGATACCAATGGCTACACAACATACGGGCAAGATCTTTATGCAAGAATGTCTGCCTCTGAATTAGGTAAGACTACTCTGTCCACACATTAAAGGTTTTACTTTCTACTGCTGCTAAGTACAATTATGAATAATAGAAATACTGCCTCAGGTTTTTTTTGGCTTTTCTAGGATTCTGTATTTATATTTTGAAATTTTTAGGCTACGCAGAGGAAAGCAGGAGATTCAAACTAAAGCGGCGAAATGGAGATCATAGTGTTAAAAAATAAACTTGTCCCAAAAGTAATTAAGTATTTTTATTTAATTAATATTCATGTACTTGTTGGTTCATGTATTTGAAGGTTCATGTAGCTAGTTGAAAAGGTGTATAGGGAGTTGTTTTTTCATTAAGTGTTCATTCGTGTATTTGGGTTTATACATGTTAGGAAATTCCTATAAATACCTATGTACTCAAGTCATTTGAAGCAAGCAAGAAATATAAAACTTCCTTTGTGATAACATCTTTTCTATTTTCTCTAGTGTGTGCAAGTTCATTATTTTTTAACAAATTGGTATCAAGAGCTAGGTTGCTAATAACATGCACCCACTAGAAAATGGCAAATGGATCGGTCCAATTCCAAGTTCCTCAATTGAAGAAGGATAACTATGAGAGTTAGTGTGTTCGCATGAAGGCGAATTTTGGTTCACAAGATCTATGGGACATTGTGACCAAAGGCTATAGAGAGCCCGAAAATGTAAATTCGTTATCACAAGTACAAAAGGAAGCTTTGAGTTCCACAAGAAAGAAAGATCAAAAAGCGGTCACTATCATTCATCAATATTTAGATGATGCAATGTTACAAAAAGTTGCTCTTGCCACCACCGCCAAGCAAGCGTGGGAAATTCTCCAAAATCATTCAAGGGAGTCGCTAAAGTAAAGAAGGTTCATCTTCAAACCTTGAGAAATGACTTCGAAGGTTTGCGTATGAAGGAGTCTGAATCAATTTCGGATTATTTTTCTAGAATTTCGCAATTGTCAATCAAATGAAAAGTAATGGTGAATAAATTAGTGATGCTCGAGTAAATGAAAAAATTCTTCGTTCTTTAAGTCCCAAGTATGAGTATATTGTTGTAACCATTGAGGAGTTGAAAGACTTAGAAACTATAACCGTTGACGAACTTATGGGTTCGTTGCAAATCCATGAAGAGAGGCTTGAAAAGCAAAAAAAAAAGGGGTCTATTAAGCAAGTGCTCCAAGCGAAGCTTTCTTTCAAAAGAGAGAAGAAAAACATGAAAATAGTCAACGAGGATGAGGTCGTGGCGAAGCACGAGGCCGTAGAAGAGGTGGAAGAGGAGGTCACTACTCTCCTCACAAAGAAGAAAGAGGCTAAGTTCAATGTTATAATTGTCACGATTATGGGCACTATGCTTCGGAGTGTAAGAATGATTCAACGGATGTTGAAGGAAAGTCAAATTATGTGGAGAAAAATGTTGATGGAGTGGAGCCCACTTTACTTTTAACGTGAAAAGGAGAGATGAGTGAAGATGTCAATACATGGTATCTTGACACGAGTGCAGGCAATCATATGTGTGGAAGAAAAAATATGTTCGTTGAGCTTGATGAATCGGTATGTGGCAATGTCACTTTTAGAGACTCGTCAAAAATTCCGGTTAAAGGAAAAAGGCAAAATTTTGATTCGCTTAAAGGATGGAAGGCACCAATTTATTTCAAATGTTTATTATGTGCCAAATATGAAGAACAATCGTTTGAGCTTAGGGCAACTCTTAGAGAAAGGTTATGATATTTTGATGAAAGATTCTAAAATAAGAGATCAATCTGGAAATTTAATAGTGAAGGTGCCTATGACAAGAAATCGGATGTTCTTATTAAATATTCAAAATGATGTGGCAAAATGTTTAAAAGCTTATTTTAAAGATTCGTTTTGGCTTTGGCACTTAAGACTTGGGCACTTGAATTTTAGTGGTTTGGAAGCTTTGTCGAAGAAGAGGATGGTGAAAGGGTTGCCTTCAATTCACCACCCCAATCAACTTTATGAAGGGTGTCTTTTTGTCAAGCAATCTCGGGAAAGTTTTTCGAAAAAGTCAATAACTAGAGCAACCATGCCGTTAGAACTTGTGCACTCGGATGTGTGTGGTCCTATACATCCGTCATCATTTAGTAAGAATAATTATTTTCTCCTCTTTATCGATGATTTTAGTATGAAGACATGGGTGTATTTATTGAGATATATTGAGATATTATTCAGATATTCTATTAATGTACCGTATATATGGTTAAGCGTGAGTTTAGGAATTAGATTAGAATTACAGCTCTAGTTTCCTATTTTCTAGTTAAGCGTGAGTTTAGGAATTAGATTAGAATTACAGCTCTAGTTTCCTATTTTCTTGCTATTCCTTTGTGTATATATATGACTAAATCATATCAATAAAGGGCAAGCCATTCACGATTTCTTCATGGTATCAGAGCCACACGGCTAAGATACACGATCGACATGGCTCGAAATGACCATACATCTCCTTTTTTTCTTGGCCCACAAGATAGACCTGGAGATCTCATCACCGTGGTTCGTCTTCAACACGATAATTATGATGTCTGGGCAAAGTTTGTGCGTCTTGCTCTACTATCTCGCCGGAAATACGGCTTCATCGATGGCACGATTATGGAACCTAAAGCACCTTTCACAACGGAGGATTGGCTTACCATTCACTCAATGCTTGTTTCCTGGCTAATGAACACTATTGATCAGGAGGTTAAGTCTACTATCTCTTTTTATGATGATGCTAAACTTTTGTGGGATGAATTGCGGGCTTGCTTTTCTGTTGTTAATGGACCCCAAATTCACCAGTTAAAAACTGATTTAGCTAAGTGTGAACAATCTAAGGTCATATATGTTTCCACATTTTTTGGGAAGCTTAAGGTCTTATGGGATGAATTGGCTAATCATGAACCCATTATTGTATGTACGTGTGGAAAATGTGAATGTCATTTGGGTAAGGCACATGAAAACAGACGAAATAATGAACGTTTTCATCAGTTTTTGATGGGTTTAAATTCTGATTATTATGCCCCATTACGTACTACTTTGTTGTCCCAAGAACCTTTACCTTCTCTTGATCGTGCCTATCAACAAATTACCCAAGAAGAACGTGTTCGTGGAATTACTCATGCTCGATAATCTCTACCGGAAGTGGTGGGATTTGTTATTCGTCTAGAAGGGCGTGGCTGAGCGAAACCAAATAAGATTGACAAATTTGGGCTAATGTGTTCTCATTGTAATCGATCCGGACATGACATTGTTACCTGTTTTCAGCTTCTTGGGTATCTAGAATGGTGGGGTGATAGACCTCGCACTCAAGGAGTCACTCATGCTCGAGGCAAAGGAGGTGGTGGTCGTGGTACAGACTCACCCGCGACTGGTCGTGGTAGAGGAGCCAATGTGCGAGTGGTGGCGGTAGACGGCTGCAACACTATGGTTGGAGCTTCGGGCAATGGGCAGAGAGATTCTTCCAACGCCACTGCCAGCACATCAAATGCTCCTGCCTCTCTTCCTAATTTGAGTGCAGAACAATGGCAGACTATAGCTACTATGTTTGGTAATGCTCACTCCTCTACCGATCGTTTACATGGTGAGTTTTCTAAGATACCTTGGATTATTGACACCGGTGCTTCTAATCACGTGACGGGGGATGAATCATATATGTTTGATGTTCATGATATTGCCGCATGTCCCGTTGGGCTCCCCGATGGCCAAAAAATAATTGCTACTAAAGAGGGAAGTGTGAGGCTCTTGGAAGGATTGTATCTTAAAAATGTTCTTTATGTCCCTAAATTGCACTGCAACTTAATTTCGGTTACACAACTCATTGATGACATGCACTATTTTGTACAATTTGCTTCTAATATGTGTGTTATATAGGACCATCATACGAGGAAGCTAATTGGAACGGGTGAACGGAGAGATGGACTTTACTACTTCCGGCAACCGTCTACAGTGCAAGCTATCTCTGTGGATGGTTCTTCATCTTCGTTGGAACTTTGGCATCAACGTCTTGGACATCCTTCAGAGAAAGTAGTGAAGTTATTACATTTCTTACGTAATTCTAGTGATAAATTAAATAAGGCATGTGATGTGTGCCCTCGTGCCAAAGAATCTCATGTTTCTTTTTCTCTTAGTGATCATAAGGCCTCCCGAGTTTTTGATTTGGTTCATTGTGATTTATAGGGTCCTTACAATACAGTTTCTTCTTGTGGGGCTCGTTATTTTTTGACTATTGTGGATGATTTTTCCCGAGCTGTATGGGTTTATTTGTTGATTGATAAATTGGAGGTATTTAAAATGTTTATGTCATTTTCTGCTATGGTTGATCGACAATTTGGTCAAAAGGTTAAGATTGTTCAGAGTGATAATGGGACGGAGTTTCACTGTTTGACAGATTATTTTCTTTCCAATGGGATTTTATTTCAAACCTCTTGTGTGGGAACTCCACAACAGAATGGCAGAGTTGAACGTAAGCACCGTCATAGTTTAACAGTGGCAAGGGCTTTGCGCTTTCAAAGTCATCTTCCTCTTTATTTTTGGGGTGAATGTGTCTTGGCAGCTTCTCATTTGATCAATCGAACACCCTCGAGTGTTCTTCAGAATAAAACACCTTATGAAATTTTGTTTAATACTTTGCCAGTTTTTGATGAATTACGAGTGTTTGGTTCTTTATGTTATGCCCATAATCAACGAGCAAAGAATGATAAATTTGCAAGTCGAAGTCGAAAATGTGTCTTTGTTGGGTATCCTTTTGGAAAGAAAGGGTGGAGACTTTTTGATCTCGAAAATAAAAGTTTTTTTGTTTCTAGGGATGTTAAGTTCTTTGAAAATCAATTTCCTTTTGCCGAAAATACTCCTACTACTATTCGTTCTAAAATCAATTTGGATGATGATGACTTCGATTTTAATATTTTGGGGAATCCTGAATTAGTGTTTGATGAACTTGATCCCACAAACGAATCCTCCCCACTACATGTCACCATCCAAAACCCAAAAACTACCACTTTAGAGCCTGCTCCCATTTTACCTCTCACAACCAATGATTCACTGTCTGGCCCGAATATTGAACAAAGCCCAGTTCAGCCCACCTCTCCACTCCAACTTTCATCTACAGGGGGGGCAACAGGGGCTGCTCCTGATTCTATCAATGAAACTCACATGGGACGTGGATTTCATGAAAAGTTTCCATCCGTTCGGCTTCGTGACTATGATACTAACACTGTGATCACATAGCGTCCATCTACTCTCTCTCCAAGTTCACCCGCGCCATCCGCTTCCTTAGGTACGCCCTTTCCTATAACACATTATATTAATTGTGCAAAATTTTCTGTTAGCCATCGGAAGTTTCTTGCCGCTGTTACTGCAGTTTGTGAACCGAAATCATTTAAAGAAGCTATGACAGATGTAGGATGGCGTCATGCTATGCAAACAGAAATTCGTGCTTTAGAAGATAATGGTACTTGGACTATGGAAAAATTACCACCTGGTAAACGCGCTCTTGGTAGTCAATGGGTCTATAAAATCAAGTATAACTCTGATGGCAGTGTTGAACGGCTTAAAGCTTGTTTGGTTGTTTTTGGTAATCATCAAATTGCTGGGATCGATTATCACGAGACTTTTGTGCCAGTTGCAAAGATGGTCACATTTCGTGCTTTCTTAGCCATTGCAGCATCTAAAAATTGGGAGTTGCATCAGATGGATGTGCATAATGCCTTTTTGCACGGGGATCTTAATGAGGAAGTCTATATGAAGCTTCCTCCTGGTTTTGGGTCTTCTCAACCTGATATGGTGTGCCGTCTTCGCAAGTCATTATATGGCTTAAAACAGGCACCGTGCGATTGGAACATTTCAGAAGAAAACTATAATTTCTTTCCTTTCATTGACGAGGAAGCGCAAGAAAGAGAAACAGACACGGGGAATCCTGTTTCTCCACCTCCATCTCACCACCTTCTCCACCACCATCCAATGGGCAATCTAGTCCATCTTCATCTCAATCAAGTTCAAGTGAGTGACCTCAAAAGATGAGAAGTGTGCAAGAAATTCTTGATACTACCGAGGAGGTAAATATTGATAATTTGAATTTATTTTGTCTTTTTAAGGATCGTGAACCTATGGGGTTTGAAGAAGCATCCAAAGACAAGAAATGGAGGAGTGTCATGTATGAAGAAATCAAAGCCATTGTGGAGAATGAGACATGGGAGCTTACTACATTTCCAAAAGGCCAAAAGCCAATTGGGGTGAAATGGATGTACAAGACAAAGAAGAATGCAAAGGGTGAAGTGGAAAAATACAAAGCAAAGTTAGTAGCCAAAGGCTACAATCAAAGACCCGGTATTGACTATGATGAAGTATTTGCCCCCGTTACTCGCTTGGAAACTATAAAATTGCTTGTATCATTAGCGGCTCAAAATGATTGGTTGATTTACCAAATGGATGTAAAGTCCGCATTTTTAAATGGATTTCTTGAAGAAGAGGTGTATGTGGAACAACCGCTTGGCTATATTGTCAAAGGAGAAGAAGATAAAGTTTTAAAATTAAAGAAGGCGTTATACGGATTGAAGTAGGCGCCAAGAGCTTGGAAGAGCCGAATTGATAAATATTTCCAAGACAATAATTTTAAAAGATGCCTGTTTAATATGTCGTTTATTCAAAGGTCGGAAAGAATGGCGATATTTTATTTGTGTGCTTGTATGTCGATTATTTGATTTTTATCGGAAGTAATCCAAGCATGTTTGAAGAATTTAATAGGGCTATGGCGCATGAATTCGAGATGATAGATATGGGTCTCATGACTTACTACCTTGGCCATAAAGTAAAGCAAAACAAAGAAGGAATTTTTATTTCTTAAGAAGGATATGCTAAAGACCTTCTTAAGAAATTTAAAATGCTTGATTGTAAGCCGGTGAACACACCCATTGAATGTGGAATTAAATTGTCAAAGCATGAAGAAGGAGAGACGGTGGATCCAACATTTTTCAAGAGTCTTGTTGGAAGTTTGTGATACTTAACATCCACAAGGTAGGATATTATATGTGGAGTTAGCCTTGTTAGTCGTTACATGAAAAACCCCACTTTGACTCATTTGAAGGTTGCTAAACGAATTTTCTGTTACATCAAAGGTACTCTTGATTTTGGGTTATTTTACTCAATTTCAAATAATTTCAAGCTTGAAGGATGTTGATGATCAAAAGAGTACAACTTGATTTGTTTTCTTTATGGGAAATTCGGCATTTACATGGTCAAAGAAGCAACCTATTGTGACACTCTCTACCTGTGAAGCAGAATATGTTGCCGCTACATTTTAAGAGATCTTAATTTGCAACAAGAGAAGCCAACGAAGATTATTATCGACAACAAGTCGGCAATTGTATTGGCAAAGAATCCGGTGTTTCTTGACCGAAGCAAACACACGAGGTATCATTTTATAAGAGAATGTGTTGGAAAGAAAGAAATTGAACTTGTATTTGTGAAGACTCAAGACTAAATTGCCGATATCTTTACGAAGCCACTCAAACTCGAATTATTTTGCAAATTGCGGAGCTAACTTGGTGTGACAAGTTTAAGAGGGGGTGTTAAAAAATAAACTAGTCCCAAAAGTAATTAAGTATTTTTATTTAATTAATATTCATGTACTTATTGATTCATGTATTTGAAGGTTCATGTAGTTAGTTGAAAAGGTGTCTAGGGAGTTGTTTTTTCATTAAGTGTCCATTCATGTATTTGGGTTTATACATGTTAGGAGATTCCTATAAATACCTATGTACTCAAGTCATTTGAAGCAAGCAAGAAACATAAAACTTCATTTGTAATAACATCTTCTCTATTTTATCTAGTGTGTGTGAGTTCATTATTTTTCAACACATAGTCACTCCTGTAGTACCAACATTACTACTTGCCTCATTCTTGTTTGTATTCAAGAAGAGAATTCTGAAGAGAGGAGGTAAATATGACTGAATTTTACATCGAAACAAAAACTGCATTTATTAACGAAAGACAACTATTACGAACACAAATAGAAGAAAAGATGATGATGGAATGATGGGCAAACTTGCCCAATTTGGAAAGAAGTCCAAATTGTACTGTCAAGAAAACTAATACTGACTCTTTGAAGAATTGGTTCAGAATTTTGGGAGTATATAATATTTCTATTCCTTATCTAGGCATTTGAAACACTTGTTCACTTATGCTTTGATTTCATTTCTCATTTCACATGATGGTTGAAATTCAGTTCAGAAAGAATTTTTCCGTACAAAAATGAGGGGGAAGATTATCAGTTACCATTATTTGACTTCAAAAAAATTGCAAATGCCACAAATAACTTCTCCCACAACAATAAGCTTTGAGAGGGCGACTTTGGATCTGTTGACAAAGTGATTATATTGATACATATCGTTTGCATAATTATGCAAAAAGGTTCGCTAAACACAGTATATGCACTATAAGGCACCAAAAGAGTATTTGTCAGTATTTTACTCACAAAAACATTCTTCAACTTAAAGCACAACACTACATTATAGTTAACGTTACTTACTGACTCAGAACTAGTGGAAATGTCTCTACCTCGAAATAACTATTATTAATAAAATGAAAATATATGTTCAAACGAGTTAAATTATACTTTCATGTGTAAAGTGCATGTAACAGATAAAATATTGATACACATCATGTTTGGCTCCAATGGAGATGTGTTGTTACTGTAATATGGCAGTTATCAGTTGTATCAAATGTGCATCTTTGATAATGTAGCGGACTTAGCCAAATGAATTGAGGCAATTTAAAGATAAGATAGCATTATAATTTTAAACCCATGGACTGACACATCATTAGATCTTTACAAATCTTTTCCGTGGATGTGGTATTATTTCCACTAAGCTTGAGCACGCCATTTTCAAATATGAACTCTGTCCAAGTCCAGCATTTGGAAATTGAACAACCTTGTAAATTCTTAAGACTTGTGAAGCGACTGCCACCGTGCATTATTGTCGCCGTTGCTACCTCCACCGACTATGGTTTAATTAGTTTTGAATTTTGATGAAGAAAATGAGAGACAGAGATTTTAGTTGCTAAAATTCACAATTTTAAATTGTTTTATTAAAAAAAGGTACCAATGATAATATTGTTTGTGATGCCCCCAAATTCGGGTACCTTCAAACCCGTATTCAGTGCTACACGATACTAATCATTCACACATATCTATCTATAAAGTAATAACCAACATGAAGGTAACTAACATTATTACAAACTTATTCATTACAATCCCAGGTTCTAAGACTTTTAGAAATATTCATTACATGATACTAATGATAATTCAAGTATTATGACATAACATTCGTTTATTACAATCAACACTTGTCGACTACTCGTTCAGCTTCCCTTTCCCCTTGTCTGTTCCTGAACACTCGGCACGTTCGGGTTTCACTGAAAACATTTAATTTCAAAGAAAGAATGAGCATTTAATTGCCCAGCAAGTATTAACAGTTAATAAACAACATATCGCGAGAATTAAATGCTTTCTTGGAGATATACTTTTACAATGGAACAAAACTGTAAAGCATTTGAAACATTTATAAATAACATGACTCGCTTGCATTTTCGAAACGACATATTGACTTTAGCTGAGCGGTCAAAGGACCACGAACTTTTTCTTTTTAAAAAGGTTCTTATAGATATTCATCTACGAACCGTCTAGTCTTACGGGCACGGTGGGTGATCAGCCCGTTATGCCCTGCGTTGATCAACACTATCTTATCATAACGACATTGCGTTCTGCGTAACTGCCTTTCAGCAAAATTAAAACTTTCCCAAATAAGGGATGTTCATGCTCAGTCTTGAGTTCAAACTAAAGCAATTTAGTTGAACAGCTCTATCTAGCATCAATAATATTTCAAAGATTTAGATTGAGAGCAATGAAATATTTTACATGGGTCTAGCCGATTCAAATGGCATAGATTTCTTCTTAAACAGTTTATGCATATTCATGCTTTAAAGAAGTGCATTATGGCACAATTATTGAACAACTCAAGATATTTGCATTCGATATATGAGTAGAATGAAATTTAGAACATTTGCATAGTTAGGAGACATGCACATGACCAATTATTGAGCAAGGATAAAGAACTCGTATCAAGTAGAGAAACTTGCATGTAAACAAGTATTTCACAAGGATAGAGAACTTGCAATAAGTAGAGAAACTTGCCTTTAGCATTCTTTAAGATTGGCATTAACCGTTCTTGATAACTTCCTACACATGTAATTCACATATGTGTATCAATTAATCACATAGCTAACGCACAATTGATTTGCATTAGCTTTTATTCATTATTTATAATATTTTCTTTATAACCTTATTTAAGTCTTTTAGCATTTGTCATGGTATTTCGACGCTTGAACATCACATGTCTATCTTGGTTTGTTATTTGTTATATAGAGTTTGAAATCTTCTTTGAGTTTTATATCAATTGATATCACGTTTAGAAATTCATACATTGAACGCTCGCATCATACTTATATGAACGTTAGTGTTCTATTTCTTGTATTTACTATTAGTCGTTTCTTATAGTTTTTTTTTTAACTTTATTAGAGAAATAAAATATCATTTGCATTGCTATCTCTTGTCACGGTGCTTTGACACTTAACTGTCACGCTCATTTTGATTTACATGAGTGCGTTGAACAATACACTTGAATGTATACTCAATGTCTTATTGCTTTATTCCGTATTCTATTTTAAATCAATTCTTTAATAACTTCCGGGTTGTCTTAAATCATTCTATAATATAGTTATTTACAACATCTATAAGCATCCCAAGTTGAATCATACAACTTAAGTGTTTCTTATTTATAACTTTATCCAGTTTTGTATTTAATTCCCATTTGCTCTTATACTTTCATTTGAATTGGTATTGAAACTTTACAATTGAATTTTATCAACTTATAATTAGTTTCATTTAGCTTCTTTATATTTACCGAATCAATACTTGAAAGGCATTTAATTGTATTGCAGGTTACATTACCATTACTTAGCAAAACCAAAACTTTCTTGGTGTTCTGCTTCTGCAATTTTCAGTTCCTTCAAGACTCCTACTTGCTATCATATTTAAAGCTACACCATTCCAAATGACTTGGGATTTGATCCTATTCCAAGATCTTGCTACAAGTTAGGACTCCCACCATTGTTTAGTCTTTAATAATATCATTTAGACATATCAACTAAGGCTCAAAAGTCAGAGTTTGCCTCTGTACTTTTATGAAATTTGTTATTTGATTCCATTTCATCCTTTTTGGCTTTTAAACTTGTTTTGGTTCTGCCAAATGGCTTAAATAACATTCTTAGACATATGTAAAGAGTTCCCAATTCCTAACTTTGGTTAATTATTGATTTTTAGGTTTTAAATTTTATTTGGGCATTTTATCGAATAGTTAGTGTGCATTCTTTGTTTGTTCCAGATTTCTTAACTATTTGTTTGTTTGTTCATCCAGAATTTCCACCATGGAAATCCTCCATCCTTATTTCTCCTCACATCAACAACTAATCACCCATGTTTTAGGTTCACTTCAACATCAATTTCACTACATAATCAACTATTCCAATAAATTTATATTCATTCTTTTAGTTTCAAATTACAATTCTCAAAGAAAGGAAAAATTTTGAATTGGTGGATTGAATTTCTTACCTTAGCTTGATTGTTCGTTGGATTCTTGCTTCAATGATTCCCCAAATCTCAGTTTGCTTCTTTAGATTCCAATTTTTAGCAATTTCCTTTCTTAGTTCTAAATTGGGTGATTGTGAGAGAGAAAAGAGATGGACGGGAATGGAATGAGGAGGAAGTAGGAGGGCTGAATATACTCTGCTTAGTCATAGCATAGGCATAGGTAGCTTAGCCTAGTATGTTCTCTATTACTCTTACTTACATACACCTCCTACTTCATATATTAACTGACTCACCTTAAAACTTCCAGCACATGCTTCTTCTTAATACACCATCCGTACATATCGCGAAATGTTACATTATGTAATAATGTATCCCAATGTTTCCAAAAATTAATAAATTAAATATTTCTAAAAATTATAAAAATTATTTTAATAATTATGAAATATTTTCCATAATTATATTTTATCACTTTTTACTCATAATCAACTATATTAATATAATTATATATTTTTTTTAATAGACTTAGGCTTGCTTGGTGGCTCTATCTAAATCTCATTAGTCACCACCTCCTCTTAAAGGAAATGACTCAGCTTGCATGATTAGCTTTAACTTCCTTTTTATTTCCAGCACTTGGTTTACATATACTTACATACTACATATATGATATATACTTATTACATATGTACATATTTCCGTATATACATATATTACATATATACATATTTTACATACATTATACTTATAATACACAAACTAATATATATATTATATTTACTTAATCCTTTCAATAAAATAGAATTAATACATTAGATAAAATAATACATTTTGTGAGACGAACCAACTATATTAAAATAATTAATATTCAATTAATTATTTTAAATTACATTTATTTAATGAATACTTTTAAATTTTATATGACCAAATATAATCATCCCCTTCCTTCCATAAAAATGTTTTCAACAATTTATTTACTATATTAAATATATAATTTAATACATTCTCTCATTTATTCCTTATGAATAAATTTACTTACTAATTACCAATATATATATATATATATACACATAAATATATTGGATTTTCTTTCACATATTCACGAAATTAATAATTTAAATATTACGCTATTACACCGAAGCATAATATCCACATAATAAAAATATTAAATATCACACTATTGACAGATACACCATATTCATGTATTCAATTTAATCATGCCACATAATAAGAATAAAATTAAAATTCTTATTTAATAAATTCAAAATTCCGTGACGTCACATTCTTCCCCCCTTATAAAGATTTCGTCCCCGGAATCGTAAAACAAAATTTCTCCCTTATACGGGGTAACTTTTCTATTTAAACTTTTTCTTTCCACATTGTACTTCCAGCATTGTGATTCTTTCATGCTATCAATTATCTAAATCGTACCTTAATCCTTTCTTAATCTGGATAAATTCATATTCACTTTCATGTCTATAGTCTTGCTTATGTGTTCGCAATATTAACACAGTAAATACAATATTAACATTCTATATTTAACCGGTATGATTTAACTTAACCAAAACTCAAATTCCTCCTTTAAATTTTATTATCATTTTATTAACGATTAATATGATTAACTTATTTCTTCTTCTGAATTCTTTTTTTTTATGCTTGTATTTGAAATTTTTTAATGTTTCTAAAAGTATACGTAAGTTTAATATTCAAAGAAAGATAGGTCGCATCCGAATCAAACATATATATTTATATAATTGATCGGAATAATACCTGAAATTCCACCTCCGACTGCTACTGTATCTTGGACCGTCATATTGAAGGTCCTCGCCGTTGGCTTGTTTGATGGAGGGGGACGAGTTATTGTTAACTTCCCACTGTTGTTCCACTTGTTTCCATTTCCTCCCTCATTACCCTTCTTTGGGCAATTCTTTGCCAAATGATCGGTTGATCCACAAACAAAACATCCTGAAGTCTTCCTCAGATTGGGACAATTGGGAGCAATGTGTCCCTCTTGCCCGCATTTGTAGCATACAGCTTTTCCTTTTAAACATATCCCAGAATGATTCTTTCCACAGTTCTTACATGCGTCAATTCTCTTCTTCTGATCTCCTTGCTGATGTTCGGTATTCCCAAAATTATTCCATTTTCTCTTATTACTTCCACTACCACTGCCCCTCTCAGATTTAACTGCTTCCTCGGGTCTTACTTTATCCTTTCTTTCTTTATTATAGAGGCTCATGGCCTCACTTCCCTCTTCGGCTATTATAGCCTTTTCCAAGAGTACGCCAAACGACTCAGTCTGGAACACGGCAACCTTGTTGTAGAGCCAAGGGTTTAAACCTAGCTCAAACCTTCTTGTTTTTCTGGCTTCAGTGTCCACTTGGTGTGGAGCAAACCTAGCCAACTCATTAAATTTTGCAGCATATTGGGGCACAGTCATGTCCCCTTGTTTCAGCTCTAAGAATCGAACTTCCATTCTATTCTGCATGCTTTCTGGGAAATAATTCTCGAAAAAGATTTCCTTGAATCTTTCCCAGCTAATTACTCCTTCTCCAGCCCTAGTCTTATTTGCTTCCCACCAATAATTGGCTTCCCTTTTAACAGGTAAGCAGCGAACGAGGTTTTCTGTTCGTCACCTACTTTAGCTACTTCGAAAGCTTTTTCGATTTCTTTTACCCAGGTTTGAGCCTCAATAGGCTCAGTGGTTCCTCGAAATTCCGGAGGTCCCACGCTTTTAAAGTCTTTAAAATTTGCTAAAGGTATAGCCGGAGGGTTGATGTTAACATTAGGATTAGGAGGGTTTCTATTCTGAATCGCTTCCATCAGTAACTCAACAAATTGTTGCATTGGGTTCTCTTGACCCCTACCCTCGTTTTCAGTATCATTATTCGATTGTTCATTTCTATCTATCTGCATTCTCTGTCTTCCTCCTCCTCTCCATTTTGGCGGCATTTTCCTGTTTAATAAAATTTATTATTAGCAGACTATTTCTTGGTTTAACACATTTTCATATAATGTATAACAACACTATTCATAACAAACATATTTAACATTATTATATATTAAACATGTTTCTGTTATAGTAGTCCTGAACATCGTTGTCGTTTCAATAGCTCATCGACTATTTCCATACTATAGCATTTTACTTGCTATTTACATGCCATTTCTAACCTTTATATCAAAAGATTTCTTATATCCTAACCCTTAACTACTATTGAGTTAGGATTCTCAATAGATATCCCAATACTACTACAAAAGTGGGATACATAGTCATACTACCATATTTACATTATATATACAACCATGTACACATATTTACAAACATTGTCACATTGTTCAGAAAATATGCTATCATTCTAGGTTATCCTGTGGGCAATGGTGTTGAGCCTTTCTGCTTCGGTGATAGCAATCACCCTGGCACGAGAAATAGAGCGATGAAACTGCCCGATCTCATCAGGGTAAGTCCAAACCTCATCCTGCACACGTTCCATCGAAGTGATGTAAGCGTAGTTCATGTCATCGGCTTTCCTTTTAATACCATGCACCTCCTGTCTGAAATTGTGAGCTTCTTTCTTGGCTCTTTGTCTTTTCAAAATTTCTTCATCCCACACATTATTCATTTGATGCAACTCTACTTTCATTTCTTGCACTTTGTTCTCATAGTAATTAGCTTTCTCCTCGACAGCTTGGAGTCGAGTGGTCAACTCTGTATCCCTATTTAGTAAAAGATGGACGTATGCTCCTAGTTGCACAAGAGCCTCTTGAATTTCAGGATTTATGTTATTATCCCCAACCTCTTCATTATTCTGAGCCTCGTCTTCATAAGGTTCCTCTTCAGGATCTTCGTCCGAATCAGAATCTGAATCTATCACCACCACCTGCACTGGTTCTTGTGCTAGCTATGGCACTATTGGTTGTGGAGCGACCTGCTCCTCAATTTCTATTAGGTCTTCCTGAACTCTAGCCATCTACACATAGTTAAATAACTCGATTAGTACACAATACAAGTTATATATACACATAACAAATAATAGTTTCATTTAAGTTATTTTTATTTCGTTTTACAATGAATTTCCTCAATTCATCTCCTTTAAACTCTATTTGAGTTATTTGTTTTCTAACCCTTCTATCTAGCCTAAGGTTATAGCCTAAGGTATCCCCACCTAAGGTTTCTAACCTACAGCTCTGATACTAACCTGTGACGCCCCCAAATTCGGGTACCTTCAAACCCGTATTCAGTGCTACACGATACTAATCATTCACACATATCTATCTATAAAGTAATAACCAACATGAAGGTAACTAACATTATTACAAACTTATTCATTACAATCCCAGGTTCTAAGACCTTTAGAAATCTTCATTACATGATACTAATGATAATTCAAGTATTATGACATAACATTCGTTTATTACAATCAACACTTGTCGACTACTCGTCCAGCTTCCCTTTCCCCTTGTATGTTCCTGAACACTCGGCACGTTCGGGTTTCACTGAAAACATTTAATTTCAAAGCAAGAATGAGCATTTAATTGCCCAGCAAGTATTAACAGTTAATAAACAACATATCGCGAGAATTAAATGCTTTCTTGGAGATATACTTTTACAATGGAACAAAACTGTAAAGCATTTGAAACATTTATAAATAACATGACTCACTTGCATTTTCGAAACGACATATTGACTTTAGCTGAGCGGTCAAAGGACCACGAACTTTTTCTTTTTAAAAAGGTTCTTATAGATATTCATCTACGAACCGTCTAGTCTTACGGGCACGGTGGGTGATCAGCCCGTTATGCCCTGCGTTGATCAACACTATCTTATCATAACGACATTGCGTTCTGCGTAACTGCCTTTCAGCAAAATTAAAACTTTCCCAAATAACGGATGTTCATGCTCAGTCTTGAGTTCAAACTAAAAAAATTTAGTTGAACAGCTCTATCTAGCATCAATAATATTTCAAAGATTTAGAGTGAGAGCAATGGAATATTTTACATGGGTCTAGCCGATTCAAATGGCATAGATTTCTTCTTAAACAGTTTATGCATATTCATGCTTTAAAGAAGTGCATTATGGCACAATTATTGAACAACTCAAGATATTTGCATTCGATATATGAGTAGAATGAAATTTAGAACATTTGCATAGTCAGGAGACATGCACATGACCAATTATTGAGCAAGGATAAAGAACTCGTATCAAGTAGAGAAACTTGCATGTAAACAAGTATTTCACAAGGATAGAGAACTTGCAATAAGTAGAGAAACTTGCCTTTAGCGTTCTTTAAGATTGGCGTTAACCGTTCTTGATAACTTCTTACACATGTAATTCACATATGTGTATCAATTAATCACATAGCTAACGCACAATTGATTTGCATTAGCTTTTATTCATTATTTATAATATTTTCTTTATAACCTTATTTAAGTCTTTTAGCATTTGTCATGGTATTTCGACGCTTGAACATCACGTGTCTATCTTGGTTTGTTATTTGTTATATAGAGTTTGAAATCTTCTTTGAGTTTTATATCAATTGATATCACGTTTAGAAATTCATACATTGAACGCTCGTATCATACTTATATGAACGTTAGTGTTCTATTTCTTGTATTTACTATTAGTCGTTTCTTATAGTTTTTTTTTTAACTTTATTAGAGAAATAAAATATCATTTGCATTGCTATCTCTTGTCACGGTGCTTTGACACTTAACCGTCACGCTCATTTTGATTTACATGAGTGCGTTGAACAATACACTTGAATGTATACTCAATGTCTTATTGCTTTATTCCGTATTCTATTTTAAATCAATTCTTTAATAACTTCCGGGTTGTCTTAAATCATTCTATAATATAGTTATTTATAACATCTATAAGCATCCCAAGTTGAATCATACAACTTAAGTGTTTCTTATTTATAACTTTATCCAGTTTTGTATTTAATTCCCATTTGCTCTTATACTTTCATTTGAATTGGTATTGAAACTTTACAATTGAATTTTATCAACTTATAATTAGTTTCATTTAGCTTCTTTATGTTTACCGAATCAATACTTGAAAGGCATTTAATTGTATTGCAGGTTACATTACCATTACTTAGCAAAACCAAAACTTTCTTGGTGTTCTGCTTCTGCAATTTTCAGTTCCTTCAAGACTCCTACTTGCTATCATATTTAAAGCTACACCATTCCAAATGACTTGGGATTTGATCCTATTCCAAGATCTTGCTACAAGTTAGGACTCCCACCATTGTTTAGTCTTTAATAATATCATTTAGACATATCAACTAAGGCTCAAAAGTCAGAGTTTGCCTCTGTACTTTTATGAAATTTGTTATTTGATTCCATTTCATCCTTTTTGGCTTTTAAACTTGTTTTGGTTCTGCCAAATGGCTTAAATAACATTCTTAGACATATGTAAAGAGTTCCCAATTCCTAACTTTGGTTAATTATTGATTTTTAGGTTTTAAATTTTATTTGGGCATTTTATCGAATAGTTAGTGTGCATTCTTTGTTTGTTTCAGATTTCTTAACTATTTGTTTGTTTGTTCATCCAGAATTTCCACCATGGAAATCCTCCATCCTTATTTCTCCTCACATCAACAACTAATCACCCATGTTTTAGGTTCACTTCAACATCAATTTCACTACATAATCAACTATTCCAATAAATTTATATTCATTCTTTTAGTTTCAAATTACAATTCTCAAAGAAAGGAAAAATTTTGAATTGGTGGATTGAATTTCTTACCTTAGCTTGATTGTTCGTTGGATTCTTGCTTCAATGATTCCCCAAATCTCAGTTTGCTTCTTTAGATTCCAATTTTTAGCAATTTCCTTTCTTAGTTCTAAATTGGGTGATTGTGAGAGAGAAAAGAGATGGACGGGAATGGAATGAGGAGGAAGTAGGAGGGCTGAATATACTCTACTTAGTCATAGCATAGGCATAGGTAGCTTAGCCTAGTATGTTCTCTATTACTCTTACTTACATACACCTCCTACTTCATATATTAACTGACTCACCTTAAAACTTCCAGCACATGCTTCTTCTTAATACACCATCTGTACATATCGCGAAATGTTACATTATGTAATAATGTATCCCAATGTTTCCAAAAATTAAAAATTAAAAATTTCTAAAAATTATAAAAATTATTTTAATAATTATGAAATATTTTCCATAATTATATTTTATCACTTTTTACTCATAATCAACTATATTAATATAATTATATATTTTTTTTAATAGACTTAGGCTTGCTTGGTGGCTCTATCTAAATCTCATTAGTCACCACCTCCTCTTAAAGGAAATGACTCAGCTTGCATGATTAGCTTTAACTTCCTTTTTATTTCCAGCACTTGGTTTACATATACTTACATACTACATATATGATATATACTTATTACATATGTACATATTTCCGTATATACATATATTACATATATACATATTTTACATACATTATACTTATAATACACAAACTAATATATATATTATATTTACTTAATCCTTTCAATAAAATAGAATTAATACATTAGATAAAATAATACATTTTGTGAGACGAACCAACTATATTAAAATAATTAATATTCAATTAATTATTTTAAATTACATTTATTTAATGAATACTTTTAAATTTTATATGACCAAATATAATCATCCCCTTCCTTCCATAAAAATGTTTTCAACAATTTATTTACTATATTAAATATATAATTTAATACATTCTCTCATTTATTCCTTATGAATAAATTTACTTACTAATTACCAATATATATATATATATATACATAAATATATTGGATTTTCTTTCACATATTCACGAAATTAATAATTTAAATATTACGCTATTACACCGAAGCATAATATCCACATAATAAAAATATTAAATATCACACTATTGACAGATACACCATATTCATGTATTCAATTTAATCATGCCACATAATAAGAATAAAATTAAAATTCTTATTTAATAAATTCAAAATTCCGTGACGTCACACTGTTACTTTTACTTGACTTAAGAGTATCTAAGGAATGGCTTAAAAAATATAATTAGTGATTCCAATTATTACTTTTGCTTATAATTAATTTTAAAAAAGTAGTTTGTTTTTTATAAATAAAAAGCACTTAAACTAGTAAAAAGTAGAAAATGTTTGCTACAAACTAATTTTGTTAATCACTTGAATCAAATGTAAATTTCAAAAAAGGAACATTTTGAAAAGTAAAGATAGGTAATAGATTGAATTATTAAAATAAATAGGAATAGATTAATAATATATTTGGTTAAACCTGATTATTAGATTTAACAAATAATCAGAAGCTCCAAGTAGAGCTTCTAATTATTTTCATAAAAAGTAATTATAAGTAGTTTTAAAATCAGTTTACCAAACATTTTTTGTTTCTTAAAACTGATTATAAGTTGGTTTAACTGTTTATAAGCAATCTCAAACACCATCTTACACTTCCCCCTAAATGTAAAATTAATATTTTCTCCATGCCAAAGACTAAATACTATATATCACTCCGTCCCAAATTAATTGCATTTCTAGGACTTTTAAAGTCAAATTGACTATTTTTAAAACTAATCTTTTTACTATTTTTGCTAACATATAGGTGAAGATATTGTAACCAAAAGAAAGTATATACAATTTATTACTAATTTCAATTTTTATAATTTTAGAAATATATTTATATATGCTTAATTATTAATGTTAAAAATAGTCAATTTGACTTAAAAAAGTCCTAGAAAAGCAATTAATTTGGGACGGAGGGAGTATCATTTGCTATTTTTTTTTTCCAAAAATAGTTCACTTTTTAATAATAGTCTTATGAAATGACACTATATTTTAAAGTTCTTTATTACTATAATTTAATTAACATACCACACTATATAACTAGCAATATGGAGATATACATGAAATATATTTTTAACAAATATTTTAAATAAAACTCATTTTTTTTGTAACGTATTTTTTTTCAATGCCTTTAAAAGAATATCAATATAAATATAAATAGTCAATAAGATCTCATATTGATAGTTAAAATTAGTTATGTGATCTTTATGTCTCACTTTACTATAAATTAAGTGATATTATATGAACCTTTAAATCTCACTGTTATTGTGTTTATTTTTTTATTTTTTGTGTGAATATTGTATATTTGATTATGAAAACTCATTTTTACTTGTACTATCTCAATTGTAATTCATTTGTGGGTGAAATATAGGAAACTCACAATAAAGAGAGAGAAAAACTCATAATAATGAGAATTGAGCCAGGACCATAACATCTCATGGCCTTAATTAATTTTATAAATAACGTTAAAATATCAATAGAATGAACCATGTTCCCCTAAGCACATTTTTGGTATACTTAGAGCTCTTCTTTCTCATTTTTTAAAAATAGCCACCCCAATCTCTAGAGATGGAATTTATAGCAGCCAATAATCGCTTCACAAGCCCTCCCTTTTTATTCGTATTCCGATGAGCCTCTCATTATTAACACTTTCTAAACCTGAACCTAAACTTGTAAACTCGTGTCTTTTTTTCGACCTTCACCGCCTAGCATATATATATATATATATATATATATATATATATATATATAATGCACATAGAAGTTGATACCGAGCCTATAACACATTTTTTATTTTTTATTTTTTTATTAGGATTCACCTTAAATGTGCAAAATATTATGATTAAAAAATACTATTAAGACCATACTTAAAAAAAAGACTCATCACTAGATGACTTTAGAAGTCAATTTAGGGAACTACGGAAAGAAAATTTACACATTTTCCCCAATAACCAAATTCCACTGAATCAAACACAATGCCAAGTCAAGGTCAACTAAAAGACTAAACAAGTTGTCTCACAAACAAACGAATAAAAGTGCTCATTTTTCTAAGAAATTATATCTGAGAGATGATAAATGTCACTACAATTAATGACTAGATGACTTTATATAGAAGTCAATTTAGGGAACTATAGACCGAAAATTTACATGTTTTCCCCAATAATCAAATAATAGTTTTGACCAATTTAACAAACCAGGACATTTTATTAACAAGAGTGCATACCATTCAAAAGAATGACCGATTGTTCATAGGTGTATATAACTGGGAACTTCAGCCCCACCACTTTGAGAAGGTTGGCTAGTTCAAAATATATACATGTTGAACTCTTGACTTTACAGGTGAAGAGAGCCAATACTCAATACTTTGGAAATTTATGAGGGCTGCCTACACAATTCATTCAATTAAGACAAGTCTTCACAAAACTACTATAACTATATGAATACATGATGAGAAAATTGAGCTGCCTGGTTTTTGACAAGTCCCTCCACTTTATTATCTACCTCGATAATCTCTGCTGCAGTAAACACCAGGCCACCAGCAGAACAAACCAAACATAAGGGATGACCATCGAAGGTGCTACCATCATTTTGTCTTGCTCCACTTTATTCTTTACTTTTTTAACTTCCAGTGCAATAGACACCATCAGACCAAGTCAAACCATTAGAGATGGTGACACCATTCTCTCAGCCCGTGGAGAATTCGAGCTTGGATTTTTCAGCCCCGGTAGTTCCATGAATCGATACTTGGGTATATGGTACAAGAAAATATCATATGGAACAGTTGTATGGGTGGCTAATAGAGAGACTCCACTTACCAATACTTCAGGCGTGGCAAGGGTTAACGGTAAGGGAATTATAGTGCTTAACGATGGTACAAATAGGATAATTTGGTCATCAAACTCGTCAAGATCCGTGATGAATCCTATGGCACAACTGTTAGATACAGGGAATCTTGTTTTTAGGGATGAAAAAGACAGTGACCAAGAAAATTTTCTTTGGCAGAGTTTTGATTATCCTGGAGATAATTTCCTACCAGGCATGAAGTTTGGATTGGACTTGGTAACAGGCCTGGACAGGTACTACACATCATGGAAAAGTGTTGATGATCCGTCACCAGGTAGATTTATGAACCGCCTTGATCCTAATGGTTTTCCGCAGTTACTTTTGTGGAAAGATTCGGTGTTGTGGTCAAGGACTGGACCATGGGTTGGTTCTCAATGTAGCGGCAATCCGACTAACAAGTCAAATGGAATCTATAAAGATGAGTTTGTTTTCAATCAAATGGAAATCTATTATAAGTTTGATCTTGTCAGTAAAAGTTCTTCTGCAATTACAAGGTATATATTGACTCCAAATGGTGATTCAAAAGTACTGATATGGAATGATCGAAATCAAAATTGGATGGTCTATCTTACTCTACAGGTGAGTGACTGTGACCGTTATGGATTGTGTGGCGCATATGGTTATTGTGACATTAATAGCTCCCCAAGATGTGAATGCTTGAAAGGATTTGTTCCAAAATTCCTAGGAAAATGGAAAGCAGCAGATTGGTCAGACGGCTGTGTCCGCAAAACCCTACTGGATTGTGGAAACAGAGACGGTTTTATGAAGTACTCGGGTGTGAAATTTCCAGACACACGACACTCATGGTATAACATGAGCATGAACCTCGAGGAATGTGAGAGGATATGCTTGAAGAACTGCTCTTGTACTGCTTATGCAAATGCTGATATCAGAGGAGGTGGAAGTGGGTGTTTCCTATGGTTTAATGAGTTGATAGATATCAGTGTCTACACAGCAGATGGGCAAGATCTTTATGTAAGAATTTCTGCCTCTGAATTAGGTAAGGCTATTCTGTCGACACATTAAAGGTTTTACTTTTTACTGCTGCTAAGTACAACTATGAATAATAGAAATACTGCCTCTGTTTTTTTTTCAAGGATTATGTATTTATATTTTGAAATTTTTAGGCTACCCGGAGGAAAGCAGGAGATTCAGACTAAAGAGGAGAATGCAGATCATAATAATTCCTGTAGTACCAACAATACTACTTGCCTTATTCTTATTTGTATTCAAGAAGAGAATTTTGAAGATAAGAGGTAAATATGACTGAATTATTCAATGAAACAAAATCTGCATTTATTAATGAAAGACGAATATTACGACCACAAAGAGAAGAAAAGATGATGGTGGAATGATGGGCAAACTTGCCCAATTTGGAAAGAAATCCAAATTGAATTGTCAAGAAAAACTAATACTGACTCTTTGATGCATTGGTTCAGAATTTTGGGATTATATAATATTTATATTCCTTGTCAAAGCATTTGAAACACTTATTCACCATGTACTTTGATTTCATTTCTTATTTCGCAGGAAGGTGGAAATTCAATTCAGAAAGAATTTTTCCATACAAAAATGAGGGGGAAGATTTTGAGTTACCATTATTTGGCTTCAAAAAAATTGCAAATGCCACAAATAACTTCTCCCACAACAATAAGCTTGGAGAGGGCGGCTTTGGACCTGTTTACAAGGTGATTATATTGATACATATCATTTGCATCATCATGCAAAAATAGTTCGCTAAACACCATATATGCACCATAAGGCACCAAAAGAGTATCCGTCAGCAGTTTCTCATAAAAACGTTTTTCAACTTAAAGCATAACTATACATTATAGTTAACGTTTACTTACTGACTCAGAACTAGTAAAAATGTCTCTACCTCACAATTAGTCTTATTAATAAAAAGAAAATAAACGTCTAAACAAGTAAAATTATACTTTCATGTGTGAGGTGCATGTAACAGATAAGGTATTGATACACATATCATGTTTGACACCTATGGAAATGTGTTGTTACTATGATATAGAAATTATCAGGTGTATGAAATGTGCAACTTTGATAATGTGGTTGACGTAGTCAAATGATTTGAGTCAAATTTAAACATAGAATGGCATTAATGGTGATGAAATAGAGAAAAACAATGCAAACTTCTGGAAGCATCATATGGAATTACCACAACGATTGATTTTCAGGGTATGTTGGACGATGGACAAGAAATAGCTGTGAAGAGGCTATCAAATAATTCGAGTCAAGGAGTAGATGAGTTCAAGAACGAAGTTTCATGTATTGCCAAACTTCAGCACCGAAATCTTGTGGCGCTTCTCGGATACTGCACTGATGAAGGAGAAAGGATATTGATCTATGAATACATGCCCAACAAAAGTTTAGATTCTTTTATTTTCGGTATGCCCTCCTTCAAATAATGATGCGTTTTCTTAACTTTTTGCTAATCTAAAATATTAAATTAGTGTAATTGTCTTATTTCCCTAAGAAACTATCATGTAAATCATCCAAATATAGAGAAGTATGGATTAACTTGTTGACAAATGAATAGATGAAGAATTAAGCAAGTCACTGGAATGGTCAAAGCGCTACAACATTATAAATGGCATTGCTAGGGGACTTCTCTATCTTCACCAGGACTCTAAACTAAGAATCATTCATAGAGATCTCAAAGCAAGTAATATTTTACTTGATCACGAGATGAATCCAAAAATTTCAGACTTTGGCATGGCAAGAAGTTTGAAAGGAAGTCAAACAGAAGCAAATACAACAAGAGTTGTTGGGACATAGTAAGAATCTCTACAACACTACAAATAATTTTTGTCTCCTTTGCTCAAAAACTGACATCATTTTGTTTTACCTCCCGCAGTGGTTACATGCCTCCTGAGTATGCTATTGATGGAATATTCTCAGTTAAATCTGATATCTATAGTTTCGGTGTTTTAATGATCGAAATAGTGAGTGGAAAGAAAAACAGATTATTCAATCATCCCGATCACAACTTTAATCTTCTTGGACATGTAAGTACATATGAATATATTCTAACGCTCTTATACTACACGCTTAACTACTTTGGATAAATTTTAAAATCAACCTTTTTAGGCATGGAGAAGTTATAAAGAAGATGAGCTTTTAGGACTAATCGATGGGGCGATCCTGGAGTCAAGTAACCATAATGAAGTGTTTCGAGTTATCCAAATTGGATTATTATGCGTTCAACAATATCCAGAAGACAGACCGAGTATGTCATATGTGGTTCTAATGTTGAGTAGTAATATTGCACTGCCTCATCCTAAACAACCAGGTTTTTTCACAGAGAGAAAACTACATGAAGCAGATTATTCATTGAGCAAACCAATATTGTCTTCATCCAACCAATTAACTATTACAGTTCTTGCACCTCGATTGTAATGCTCAGTGCCTTTGGTACCTCAATTTTATTATATGATGTAATCAATCAAGAGTTATATTTTTCTACATGATGGAGGCAATCATACTACCAAGCAAGAGCTTTGAAGCTGAAGTTTTTGATTATTTTGTTAGCATCAAAAACAAAAAAGATATACATACTACATGTGCATACTTGCAAGCCAGTAATACACTTAAACGGGAATAATGTTCTCAACTGGAAAGCTGCATAAAAATTGATTCTGAAGGATCAAAAGACTTTCATAAGTTCATTGCTATAGTAGCATGAAAACAATCTGCCTAGATTCATACAATCATTGACAATTATATTTTTTGAGCTTAAGAAAATTTATGACCATGATATTTTGCACATTTGAGAAGTTGGCCCCAATTTTATATATAAAAAAAACGGTTGAGAAATTGAACCTTAAAGTACATGGATTTCTAGAACAAAATCTTTCATTTTGACAAGAAATAGCCATTTGCAATAGGCAGGCTAATAAGTAATGTTCTAAAAATTGGCCTGGGCGGTCACATAGGCAGCAGCGGCAACCCAACCTTGGAAATTAGGGCTAGGCGAAAAAAAAAACATCTCTTTTTTGGTTGCCATTGAAAAGTAAGGTATGATGTGCAGGAGGAGGAGGAGGCAGAGCGGTTAGGGCTCCCAGCCTTTTAGTTTCAATAATATCATAACCCTTATTTTTAAAACAAAGCCCAAACCTTATTTTTTAGGTTTTACTACAGTAATATACAACAATTATAAAAAAATTACAAGATTAGTGCACTAACAAAATAATTATAAAAAGAGTGCAAAATAATAATCACTTCAAATCATTCAGTTTCACATAAATAAAGAAATTGACACCTCATCTACCATCTTTCTCTCTCCTCTTTCTACCATCTTTCTCTCTCCTCTTCTACCATCTTTCTGAAAATTCTTTGTGCAAAGATGGCCACTTCCATTTCCATCCTCTCACTAAAACCAACCTCTTCTCCATCCCTTTTCTCTCTCTTCAAACCCAATTTTCCTTCTTCTCTTTCCTCAATTTTCCTTTTCTTCTCTCTTCAAACCCAATTTCTCTTTTCTCTCTCTTTTGTCATCGAAAAATCCTTCTCTGCCACTCATCTTTAAAATACCCCATCTTTAATGTAAAATCCTAGATCTATTGTGCTTAGCAAATAGCTTACGACCCCAAATAAAAAGGGGGAAAATAAATAAAAGAGAAGATGAAGAGGAAGAAGCAGCAGCATATGAAGTTTATTATTTAGGTTTTGAGAATCTCTTATTTTTTATTTTAAATTTTTGAGATAAACACATCATTTCCATATTTGATTTTGATATTTGAAATGAATTATGTTATTTGGTTGTTGCTGCTATAATTTGTTGGGTGATCTTGAGGGAGGAGAAAATTAATGAGTTGAAATGGATTTGGGTGTGTTTCAGATTTAAGGTTACTAATTAGATTAATTTTGGTTACTAATTAGATTAATTTTGGTTACTGTATAATGTTGAGTTGGTAATCATTCACAATATTGTATTATTTATAATGCTTCAGTTATTAGACAATGAAGACGATTCCAAATTAATTGGTAACCTAATAAAACTGAATTTGTTACCTTTGTATGAATGTTTGGTTACTAACTAGACTATGTAAAAAATTTCTATAATAGATTTTTTATAATTAATTGGTAACCCAATAAAACTGAATTGGTTATCTTTGTATTAAGGTTTGACTACTAACTGGACTATGAAAAAAAAATTCTATACTAGATTTTTTATTATTAACTGGTAACCCAATACAGCTGAATTGGTTACCTTTGTATTAAGGTTTGGCTACCAACTGCACTATGAAAAAAAAATTCTATAATAGATTTTTTATAATTAATGGGTAGCCTAATAAAACTGAATTGGTTACCTTTGTGTTAAGGTTTGGTTACCAACTATATTATGAAAAAAAATAATTCTATAATAGATTTTTTTTAAATTAATTAGTAACCCAATAAAACTGAATTGGTTACCTTTGTATGAAAATTTGACTACCAATTGAACTATAAAAAAAAAATACCACAAAGAACCACATGAAATTACCATCACCGTTTTTCCAGAAAGTTTTTCTTTATTACCCTTGTATAAATTGGCAAAAAGGAAAACTTTGAGGGGGTGGGCAGGGGGCATATACGTCTTTTGAGAGAGATGAGAGTGTCGTACGCGAAAGTACACAAAAGGAGGGGGCCGGTAAATAGAGGGGAACGGCGGGGTTAGTTTTGGATAAGAAAGGTGGAACACTTTCATTTGGTGGAGAAATTATGTGAGGAAGGAAATATACAACTATACAAGTGCACTGTACGAAATTGTTCTACCCCACACTATTATTAGTAGTATCAAATTTTATAGAGAAAATCATAACTTTCTTGGTGATAAGTTGGGCTGGGTTCATATTTCAATTTCATGGGTACTGTGTTTGTTGCCAAACTTAATTCACCCAATTTGAATAGAAGGTATTTGAACAAGAAAGTAATTTAAATTTTGAATTTTCAAATGTGCAATTAAATAAAAACACGGGTCACATCAGCAACTCATTAAATCACTCAACTAAATTAAAGGGATATGAATGCACTAATTTGTAAATTAAATATTGAAGATACACTAATTTTGTAAATATTTTAAGGACATTTACATTTAGTAGTACATTTTTAGAAATAATTACAATAATGGTGCATAGATAAAATAATTATAAAAATAATACACTTTTCCATATTTATTTACAATATTAGTGCAATTAGGATTCCTTAATTTAGGGGATAATATCACTTTCTCTCTCCTCCATTCTATCCCTTTAATTTAGTTTCCATATCAATTTTTTAAGAAAAATAAAATACTCATTCTCTCTCTCCCCTCCCTCCCTCCCACCGCCCCACCACCTCTCCCCGCCGCCTCCCTCCGCACCCCTCCGCCCCAGCCCCCTCCCTCCCTCTCGCCCCCTCTCTCTGCCTTCATCCCTCCCGCCGCAAGGTAACCAAACCTTCATAGCAAGGTAACCAAATATTCATAGCAAGGTAACCAAACATTCATACTAAAGTAATTAAACCTTTATACCAAGGTAACCAATATTATGAATGGTTACCAACTCAACATTATACAGTAACCAAATTTAATCTAATTAGTAACCATAATTTTTTTCATAATGCAGTTGGTAACCAAACATTCATAGCAAGGTAACCAAACATTCATACCAAGGTAATAAACCGTTATACTAAGGTAACCAATATTATGAATGGTTACCAACTCAACATTATACAGTAACCAAAATTAATCTAATTAGTAACCATAAATCTGAAACACACCCAAATCCATTTCAACTCATTAATTTAAGCCTAAGTAACCAAATACTTATACGACAGTAACAAACACACTAAGTGTCGTAGTGGTTGGGGTGGTGGCTTCGGAGGAGGTGGCCGATAGCGGGTTCGGAGGTGGCGGCGGCGGCTTTGAAGAAGGTGGCGGTGGCAACTTTAGAGGAGGTGGTGGAGGAGGTTTCGGAGGAGGTGCAGAAGCGGTTTTGGAGGAGGTGGTGGATTGGTTACTTTGGTATGAAGGTTTGGTTACCTTGATATGAATGTTTGGTTACCAATTGCACTATGAAAAAACTGCAGTTGTAGAGGTGGATTGGTTACCTTGGTATGAAGGTTTGGTTACCTTGGTATGAAGGATTGGTTACCTTGATATGTGAAGACTCCATTGACTCCACCATGAGCTTGAAGACTCCATTGACGCCACCATGGCAGGGGAGGGAGGGGGAAGGAAGGCGAGAGGAAGGAGGGAGGCAGGGGAGGAAGGAGGCGGTGGAGGGAGGAGGCGGTGGAGGGAGGAGGCGGTGGGGGAAGGGAGGCGGAGGAGGGAGGCGGGAGGAGGCGGTGGAAGAAGGAGGCGGTGGGGGAAGGTGCCTTAAATAGAGAGGAGTAAATAGGGTGGTTATAGTTCTCTTTGATTTAAGGGATAATGATTTAATGAGTTTATCCTTGTTGCACTCTTTTTGTAATTATTTTGTTAGTGCACTATTCTTGTAATTTTTTACTAATTGTTGTATACTTATGTAAAGAACCCAATATTTTATGTATGCATAATGCACTTTTGTTGTAATATTTTCTAAAAATGTACTAATAAATGTAATTGTCAACAAAGTCGAAACCCTTTGTTTAAAAACAAAGCCCAAACTCTTTTTCTTTTAAAAAAACCAAAGTCCAACCGCTTTCTTCAGAACAAAGCCCAAAATAAAAAAAGAATGTGTGGCTATTAAACTCGACAGTTTTCTTATGTAACACTAAAATTATCTATATTACAAATACTTCCCTCAAAGTTACTTCCTAATTATACTTAAAGTCCTAAAGTTTAGTATGTTTCAAACTTCACCCATATACTTTCACTAATAAAATTTAAATAAAATAAAATTAACCCCGCCAAGGAAACCGCCTAGGCACCCCGCCTACAAGGCTTAGACGTTCGAAGTTCCTTTCGCCGCCTAGGTCCGCCTAGCATATTGATAATAAGGGTATTTGGGTAATTTTGATATTTTCATTCGTCATATCTTCTTTCTCATTTTCTATAGCCATACCACCGCTACGAGAGAAGGAAAACCATGGAAATAATGGCCATTAGGCTGTCTTGTTCTGCAATTCTATGGTGCTCTCCATTTTATTCCTTCCCAACTAATACAAACTTGTTTATATTAATGGTTAATCGAGAAATTAGAAGTACACGGCTTTGGTTGTTCAGTCATCTACAGAGCATTCAACATCAAGTTAATCAGTTGCATATTACGAGTTTAAGAATTGAGCCAGAGCTCTAATGGCGGGTATCGATTATCACTGTTTCTCTCTCGCAATCATCCATAAGTTAGTGAGATGAGTTTGGGTGTTTCATTAAAAGATGAATTTGGTCTGCCAAAGTTAATGGGTGGATTTTAGTTGATTAACCAATGCAAATGAAGACCCCTATTAGCCGACCAAGTATGCTAAGTGAACTCTTCTTGTAATATACTATACATATAACCAGCAATCCAAAAAACACAGAATCGAACATCGTATATCATCAGATAACCATTAATCAGTGAATTCCAAGTAATGGTATCTCTCTCAAGCATTTAATCAAACACATATTGTGCATAATCCATTCTACTAAAATTTGCACAAGTTAATGAATTTATTACCTGGGAAGGCATCATTTTGAATACCCAATTAGGCTAAGAACCCATGGACTGACCCATCATTAGATCTTCAGAAATCTTTTCCGTGGATGAGTTAAAATTTCCACTAAGGTTCAGCACGCCATTTTCAAATATGGATAGTGTTCAGAGGCGAAGCTATGTGAAAAATATGGGGTCAATTGACCCCACTCATTTTTGAATTTTTTTTTTATACTTATGATGTAATAAATTTTTTTGGTATAACTTAGTAATTTGACCCCATTCATTTTTGATTTTTTTTATACTTATGATGTAATAAATTTTTTAGGTATAACTTAGTAATTTGACCCCATTGAAATTTATACTTGAACTCTCTTTTATTTATAAAACAAATGTAGAATAAGATTGCATTGTTAAACAATGTGGGACTTCAAAAGTCCAAGTAATATTATACTTTTGTTCTATAAATAAAGAAGAGTTCAAGCTTTAAAGAGTAATTGACACAGAAGTGTAAAAGTAGGGCTGGACTTATCTTTTATGTTTTAAGAATATTTTGTTTGTCCAAATACATGTTTTACATATGTAATCGGTCGAAAAATATAAAATTATTTAAAAAAATTGGCGGGGCGCAGCCCCCAAACCCCCGCTAAATTATTTGTAGGATCACCATTTTTTGACCCCACTAGCTTGGGGGTCTGGCTTCGCCACTGATAGTGTTTGTTGAGCATGGAAGAAATTGAAAAGTTCTATGTCCAGTAGTTTGGCAATTGAGCAATATTTATCCAAAATGCAAAGTTTGTAAATTAAACAAGCTTGTGAATGTAAGTGAATAGTCAGTTAAGTACTAATAAAACAGTTAATTAGATTAATTGGTTAAGTAAGGGTCCGTTGGTCATTTCATTCTATTAAATAAGGATAAGCTGGTCTTTAAAGATATATGTTAGAATATATACATATATATATATATATATGTGTGTGTGTACGGTCCGGATCTTAAGCTCACCCATTATCCGACTCACCCAAGCTCACCCTCCTTTAGCGACGGACCCGGGGACAATTCGGTCATACAACTGTCGTCTATACTTTTAGCAAAGGACAACATATAACGTCGCTAAAAGTATAGACGACGGTTGTATGACCGAACCGTCGCCGGCTCCGTCGCTAAAGGAGGGTGAGCTTGGGTGAGTCGGATAAGGAGTGAGCTTAAGATCCGGACTATATATATGTATATGTATATATATGTGTATATATATATATATATATACACACACACACACATATATAGGGAGCATTTCAAGAGCAAAACTCTTAAAAAACATAACTAGCAGAACACCCTTTAGCGACGGACGGGCGACGGTTTGGTCCGTCGCCATAGGTCCGGTCCGTCGCTATAGTTTTTAGCGACAGACAACATATAGCGACGGACCCGTAGCTAAAAGCTGTGACAACGGACTGGACCTATGGCGACGGACCAAACCGTCGCCCGGTCCGCCGCTAAAGTTCTGCTAGTTATGCTTTTTAAGAGTTCTGCTCTTGATTTTTGTTATATATATATATAGAGAGAGAGAGAGAGAGAGGACGGTTCAAGAGCAGACCGGTCTGCTAGCGACGGTTTTTCCGTTAGGCGACGGATTATTTAATATAAAAATCGTCGCTAAAGACCGGTTTGCTCTTGAACCGGCCCGTGTGTGTGTGTATATATATATATATATAGTTGACAAAATGAAATATTCAAGCATTGCATTTGCGGTTATAGTAGTAATAATGCAGTATACATTATGTGACCATATTAGCAATGATGCTAACCTGCTTGTAAGCAATCAACTTGGCCCTGGGAAAATAGTTAAAAGTAAATTGTGGGAGTAATGATTTTACTGTAGCAGAAACTCAAAATGTATATCCAGGCCAAGAAATTTTAATCAGTGTACCTCCTCCGAGCAAATTTCGTGAGGACGTTGCAAAAACTGTCTGTGAGGGAGAATCCGATATTGGCTACGCTTACCTGTTCCAATCAGAGGAGGGATATTTAAGAGTTATTGTTTGTGATGTTTGATTAAGTCATGGAATAAGTGCTTTTACTTGCTTTTGTAAAAATTGGTGTCCAATAGCTATGGGAAATTGGGAAGAAGTAAATTACTTTCATTTAGTCATGATTTATATCACCAAATTGGAAATTCTCAAATTCAAAAAACACAAATATTAATTAATTTAATTTAAAATGAGAGCTCATTAAAGATTAATTAATGACTTATATCTATACTATATACAATTAGGCAAGAAACAAAAAAAATTTATTTGTAATATATGCAAATATTAATAATAATGTATCTTTATTTTATACTCTTCCGGTCCTCAAAAATATATATATCCTAAGGTACAATTTTTTTGTCCTTAAAAGGATGACAATTAGTGTAACGATCGCGGATCGTGGGTAGCTTTGTAACGCGAGCCTATGAATTTTATTGAATAAATTGAACTTTTATTAATATTATTCCGTGTTATGTGTGTGAATATTTTATTACTACATATGATGTGTAGGTGATAATTTTCGATTGATATTATTTTTATTGGTATTGATTAAATCATTAGAGAAATAGCGCTAAAGCGTTATTTATGCAAAAGACGCCTTTTTCGATTTTATGACTTTTCATAATTTCGCCAAAGCGTTAATGAGAGGGATTAATATTCCAAGTATGGGATTTTTATTTTAGCCCAATTGATTATTTGTTAGAAGCCTAATTGGTATTAAATTAGAAGCCCAAAAGGTTACTAAGTGAAGCCCAAAACCCATGGACCTAATCCATGAACCAAACCCACCATCCATGACCCAAACCCATGACCCATGAAGGGAAATGGGTTATAGCAATCAGCTGGTCATTTGAAGGTGGGAGAAGAGTACGGGAGAAGGAGAGGAAGAGAGGGAGGAGGGTGCCAAGAACGTGGGAAGAGCATGGGGAGAAGCATTTCTGCATTTGGTGAAGGAAGAATGTCAGAAAGCAAACTCGGGAGAAGGGAGGGGGAGAGCCCAATGGCTGACCACACCTTGGGGGAGCCGAAGCTCTCCTACCCGAGCATTGGGAGCTGCCATGGCTGGCATGCTCAGCCTTTAACCCATCCTTGAAGCTCAGTTCTTCTTCTATAAATACTCCTCCCTTGCCATACATCCATTCCTTTGATTGTTGCTTAGTAAGATAGCTGAAACTTGAGAGAAAATAGTGAAGAGAGTGTTCACGGGTGATTTGAGGAAGAAGAAGGAGTATAGTAGCAGCTGGCTTTAGCTCATTAGCAACCTTAGAACAAGCTCAAGAGGTATGCAATATAGAGCTTAGCCCATTTCCACATTCTTTCTAAGTTTCTAGTTTTGCTATGATTTCTTGTTGGAGTAATGTTGCTGAAATTGCTTGGTTGTTCATGAACATGTGTATATGTTATTAGCTCCATTAAACCTTGTTAATCATCTGTAAAAGTGGAACCATGAATGAGAATCAAACCTATGCATAAGGAATCAAGAAATGGACTGAAATGGACATTAGTGGACTGTTATACATGTTTTGTTAATAATGAAGTTATAATCTTGGTTTGGTTATGTGCATTGGTTATGTATTGTTGGTATATGTCCAGAAGTTATGAGAAATGATTTCAATGTGAAATCTGGGGCACCCATATATGGGCAAAGCTATGAGTTCTGAATTCTAAGGCTATGCCCACAAACTGTTTGATAAAATGTCTAAGAGAGGAATTTCTCCAAGAACATGAGGACTAAGTGTTATTAATTGATGAAAAGAATGTTTTGATGCATATCTCAGTAATAAAAAACATGTCTTAAGTCATATTGACTTGTTGTATAATAGCTAAGACATAAAGAGGAAGGATGAATTGGCCTAACTCTTAGTTTCGCTAAATACTAGTTGGACTAGGCTCTTTGGGGCCAATATTTCGATTTAGTAAAGAGTCTATAAAATTATAAATCCATGAGGGTTTTGTAGTTCATGTTGCAAGCTTTCCATAGCCTCCGGAACGGCCTAATTCCGACTTATAACGAAGGAGTTATGAAGGTTTGAAGTTTGCATGTCAAACTACCAAAACATGTAGGAAACCAAGCCTTGGGGCCAGGCCATGGGCGCGGGCGCGGTGGGGCGCCGCGCGGGCGCGCTAGGCATGTTGGGCGTGCTGGGCGCAAGCGGGCGCGCGCGCTGGGCGCATGGGCTTGACAGCTCTGACCTCCTTTACTAAAATGGCCATAACTTTCTCATACGAACTCCAAATTGGATGATTCAAGATGATTCGGAAAGCTAAGAAGTAGTACTACAACTTCCAATAATTAGAACTGTAATCTAATACCTTGACCAATTTTTTAAATTGGCCATTTTTAGGACTATTGTGCATTAGGGAGCAAAAGGAGGGCGTCGTACATGCATGTATGTAACGTGTAATGTTTCTAACGCTAAAAGTTATTGTTTTAAGTTCTAAAACTTGTAGATTATGGTTTATAATGACTCTTAGCATTAATCAATGATGGATTAGACAAGTGTATGAGCATGCTAAACTTATGCATATGAGGCGAATCGGGCGTGCGTTGTGCGAATGTCGAAACGTCGTGTCAAGTGTGTGTAACCTTGTTTGATATTATGTTTCTAATTAGAATGAAACGTTATAGTGTAATGTAAACCAATATTTGGCATCAATTATGTGGCTAATTGGTATGTGGATACGTACTTAAATGTGTAGGATTTTTGAAGGACGATTAACGTCAAGTAGTAGCAAGCGCTTAAGGCAAGTTTTCTAACGCTTGTCTAACCCTTGTGTTGGGCAAGTTTATTTGATTCATTTGATTTTATATTCTCATGATCCTCATGCAATGTTTGAAGTTTCAATTTACGCAATACATATATGGTTGTGTGAATTCCTTACTTATGTAAATTTTTCAGTATTTGCACAAGTATTCGAGCTATGTTATGACATAAATTGTTGAAGCTTTCAAGTTCACATATATATGAACTGTTGTAGAGAACGTCGATGCCATTTGTTTCGGCTAGACATATATGGAAATATTTTATTGATTTGATAATAAATCCTTGAAATGTTATTGATGATTAAGTAGAGCTATCCAACCGAATTGCTTTGGTTAGGATTCCGAGACATGAATGAGATGAACAACCCTAATATTAGGGGCAGTTTTTAGTCAGTTATTCTGACAAGGCATCGAGCGCCTAAACAAACGCATATAGTCGTTTCCAGCTAGAGTGTTGATCAACATAGAGTACAATAGGCTGATCACCTAGAAGTGCTCGTAAGTTAGACGGTTTGCAGTAAAATAACTGTGTAACCTTTTCAAGAAAGCAAAAGAAAGTTCAAGGTCTTATGACCGCTCAATGTCGTTTCGAAAATATATTTCTAAAACGAAAGCGAAGTATTATTCTTGTTTATTCAGAATATTTCACAACTATTGTTCAGTTGTCGAAGAGAAATGATATGCTTGATGATATTGTTGTTATTCAACTGTTATACTTGCTGGGCAATTGAATGCTCATTCTTGCTTTATATTAAACATTGCAGCTAAGTCCGAGCGGGTCGAAGGTTCCGGTAAGGACAAGGGAAAGGGCAAGATGAACGTCTAGATGGCGTCGTAGTTTATTTGAATTAGTAATGATGTAATATTAAGACTTATTATGTATTTGGAATGATGTTATGGTAATAGAACCTGGGATTGAGAGTAAGACGTGTTGTAATAACATAGTAATTACATTCATGTCTATTATGTTGTATGGAATGGGATGTACCGTGGAGCACCGGATTCGGGTTTGAGGTACCCGGATTTGGGGGCGTCACAGGTTGGTATCAAAGCTGATAGGTTATAAACCTTAGGTTTGAGGAAAACCTTAGGAATATGACCGTAGAGAGAATGAGAAAGTTAGTAAATAACTCAAATAGAGTTGTTAAGGGGTGAATTGAGGAAATTCATCAAAACAACTAAAAGTATACTTAAAATAAACTATATTTGTTAAGTGTTATAATATTATTTGTTATTGTTATGTACTAATCGAGTTAGTATATTGGTTTGTAGATGTCAGGAGCAGGACCCGAGTATAGAGATATCTATGTAGTAAGCGAGGAGCTGATCGCTCCACCCGAGCCAACACCTGAGCCAGTAGCAGAGGTTGAGGCTCAAGTAGATAGTGACCCGGAAGAAGATCCGGAGGAGGAACCGGAGATGGACCTTTCACTTGATGAGGATCCGTCCGAGCATGAGGAGGAAGCAGATGATATATTATCGGATGTTGTGCCTTCTGAAGAGGAGGAAGTGGCACCATCAGACATGAATAATCTGTTTGAAGTGGTACTTGACAGGAATGTAGCACTAAGAGGTAGAGTTCAAGCCTTAGAGGCGAGGGTTCAAGAACTCTTGCAAGAGAGACATGAGTTAGAGGCCTACTGGGAGGCAGAGATCGATGATAGGATCAGGGCCGAAGATCGGGCCGATGACCTAGAAGAAGAGGCAAGGATCAAGAGGGTGAGGACCGATAGGTCTAACTATGCGTTCAGGTCGTCACATGGGCGATTTCAGCGTAGGGTGACCCATTACCCAGCTGAGGAGGGCCAGACCAGGCACACCATTAGTAGGGATCTGGTGATGGCCCTAGCTGATGACGAGTATGCAGACGCCATTAGGCGTGGTCTAGTTCAGTGATTAGACGAGGTCTAGATGTGTACCTTGTAAGGATGTAAATCCTAAATTTTGTATATGTAATGGATTATCTGGTGTAAATCCCATCTTTTTAGTAATAGAGGGATATATTGTATGCGAATAGCAGAAGCTATGTGTTACAAGATGTATGAAATATGAAGCATATTAATATAAGTATGTTTATTTTGATGTGCTTTGTTATGAGTATGTTTATTTTAATGTGCCTTGCGATTAGTATGTGTTCGTGTTAGTATTTACTATAGTGCGCAAGGATAAATAGTAGATTAATAGTGGCATAATTTGTTTATCAGAAATATGCCGCCGAGATGGAGAGGAAGAGGAAGACAGGGAACGCAGAGGAATGAGAATAGAGAATCCGATAATGAGAGTGAGACTAGGGAAACAGCAAACCCTATGCAGCAATTCATAGACTTACTGGTAGGAGCTTTGAACAGAGTTCCAACCGTACCACCTGTCGTTCCTCCAGTTGCGCGTGTTGCCAACTTTAAGGACTTTAAGAGTGTGGGACCGCCCGAATTTAAGGGGACCACCGAGCCTATAGAGGCTCAATCATGGGTTAAGGAGGTGGAGAAAGCATTCATCATTGCTGGAGTTGGGGAGGAGCAAAAGACCACTTTTGCTACCTACCTACTGAAGGGTGAGGCCAATTTCTGGTGGGAAGCAAACCAGAATAGGGCTGGGGAATGAGTCATTGCTTGGGAATGGTTCAAAGAGTTGTACTTCGAGAACTACTTTCCCAAAAGCATGCAGAGTCGCATGGAGATGCGATTCTTAGAACTGAAGCAAGATAACCTGACAGTACCCCAATATGCTGCCAAGTTCAACGAGCTGGCTCGGTTTGCTCCACACCAAGTGGACACCGAGGAAAGGAAGACGAGGAGGTTTGAGCAGGGCCTGAAACCCTGGCTCTACAGCAAGGTGAGCGTGTTACAGATCGATACCTTTGGATCAATCTTGGAAAAGGCTATCATAGCCGAAGGAGGGAGTGAGGCACTGAGCCTCTAAAATAAGGAGAAGAAGAATAAGGGTAGGAACGAAGGAGGAAATAAGACTGATGTGGCCAGTGGAAGTGGAAGTAACCAGAAGAGGAAATGGAACAATTCCGGGAATACCGGAAACAAACAAGGGGACCCAAAGAAGAGGGTTGAGCCGTGTAAGACCTGCGGGAAGAATCACCTGGGGGTCTGCTTGAAGGGAAGGACGGCATCCTATAACTGTGGGCAGGAGGGACACATCTCTTCTAACTGCCCTAACCCGAAGAAGATCGGTGGGTGTTTCGTTTGCGGAGCACCGGGCCACATGGCAAGGAATTTCCCTAAGAAGGGGACAGACGGGGGAGGCAATGGGAATAGCAGTGGCAAGCTGACTATGACTAGTCCAGCTCCACCGAGTAGACCATCAGCCCGGACCTTCAATATGACGGTCCAAGATGCAGTGACATCAGGAGACGTAGTCTCAGGTATCATTCCGATCAATAATATTAATGCATATGTGTTGTTTGATTCGGGTGCGACCTGTTCTTTTGTATCATGTGAATTTGCTCAACGTTTAAGCTTACCTCTAGAGAAACTACAGTCTCCCTTGAACATAAAAGTTGCGAATAAGGAAGTAATCCCTGTTGAACATGTTCATAGGAATTGTTGCGTTGAAATTAGAGGGAGTAAGTTATCAGTAGATTTAATTCCGATTAGACTGGGAGAATTTGACGTGATACTGGGAATGGATTGGTTGTTTAACCACGGGGCAGTAATCAATTGCCAGAAGAAAAGCGTAAACCTTCAGACTTCGAAACAGTCTAAGGTAGTGTTCTACGGTAGTAAATCTCCTAGACGTTCGAGTTTGCTATCGACGATGCAAGCCAGGAAGCTGTTAAGAAAAGGGTGTGTAGGTTATCTGTGCCACATTGTTGATACCCAACGAGAGGGAGTCGAAATGGGGCAGATACCTATCGTGAATGAATTCGCGGATGTATTTCCGGACGAATTGCCAGGACTTCCACCAGATAGGGAAATCGAATTCGTGATAGACGTAGTGCCTGGAACGACACCCGTTTCAAGGGCCCCATATAGAATGGCGCCAGTAGAGATGAAAGAGTTGATGGTTCAACTGCAAGAATTGTTAGATAAAAAGTATATCCAACCGAGTTTGTCTCCATGGGGAGCACCAGTGTTATTTGTGAAGAAGAAGGATGGATCGCTGAGGCTTTGTATCGACTATCGGGAGTTGAACAAAGTAACGATCAAGAATAAGTATCCATTGCCCAGGATCGACGATTTGTTTGATCAGTTGAAAGGGGCAAAATACTTTTCTAAAATAGATTTGAGAACGGGATATCACCAGTTGAAGGTGAGGGCAGAGGACGTACCTAAGACAGCATTCAGGACTCGTTACGGCCATTATGAGTTCCTGGTAATGTCATTTGGGTTGACAAATGCGCCAGCCGCATTTATGGATTTAATGAATAGAGTGTTCAAGCAGCATCTAGACAAATTTGTAGTGGTGTTCATAGATGATATTCTAGTCTACTCAATGACACAGGAAGATCATGCAGAACACCTAAGAATAGTGATGGAAACCTTGAGGAGGGAGAAGTTGTATGCAAAATTCTCGAAATGCGAATTTTGGCTAGAGAGAGTCCACTTTTTGGGACACGTGATCGACAAAGACGGTATATCCGTAGATCCAGCGAAGGTGGAGGCAGTTATTAACTGGGAACAACCGAAGACGCCGACAGAAGTGCGTAGTTTCTTAGGGTTAGCGGGCTACTATCGAAGATTTATTCAGGATTTTTCGAAGATAGCAACCCCATTAACCCAATTGACGAGGAAGGCGGTAAAGTATGTTTGGACGGAGAAGTGTGAGGAGAGCTTTCGAGAGCTCAAGAAAAGGTTGAGCGAGGCGCCAGTATTATCCTTACTGGATGATACAGGTGATTTTGTAGTTTATAGTGACGCGTCACACAAGGGACTTGGATGCGTGCTTATGCAGCACGGTAAAGTCATTGCCTATGCGTCACGACAGTTGAAAGATTACGAGAGGGGATACCCTACTCATGACCTCGAATTAGCAGCAGTTGTGTTTGCCCTGAAGATTTGGAGGCATTACTTATACGGCGAGAAATGTGAGATATACACGGACCACAAAAGTCTAAAGTATATCTTCACACAGAAGGAGTTGAATATGAGGCAGAGGAGGTGGTTAGAATTGATCAAAGACTATGATTGTGAGATTCTATATCACCCGGGGAAGGCGAATGTAGTGGCCGACGCCTTAAGTAGGAAGGGTCGGGGGAAGTTGTCAATGTTAACGGCTCAAGATGAGCTAATAACAGATATGGCTAAACTGGAGATAGAAGTGAGGTTCCCGGCAGAATCGGGAGAGAAGTTGTTCACAATAGAGACTCGTCCAATCTTATTGGACCGAGTAAAAGAAGCACAACTTAGCAATGAGGAGTGCGAGGGAATAAGGCAGAGAATTTCCCAAGGAGAGGAAATTAAGTATAAACTCGATGATGATGGAGTGATGAGATTTGAAGGAAGAATTTGGGTACCGCCAGTACCCGAGTTACGAGAAGAGATTTTGCAAGAGGCCCATAGTTCGAGGTACTCGATCCATCCGGGAAGTACAAAGATGTATCAAGACCTCCGACTACATTTTTGGTGGTGCCGGACCGAACATGAAGAGAGAAGTCGCAGAGTGCGTTAGTAGGTGCCTGACTTGTCAAAGAGTCAAGGCCGAGCATCAGAGACCAAGTGGGTTGCTTCAACCCTTAGAGATTCCAGAGTGGAAGTGGGAGCATATCACGATGGATTTCGTGGTAGGACTCCCAACAACGCAGAAGGGATACGACGCTATATGGGTCATAGTGGATCGTTTGACGAAATCGGCGCATTTCTTGCCGATCAGAATTAGGTTCAAATTAGACCAGCTAGCTAAACTCTATGTGAAGGAAATTGTTTCTAGACATGGAGTGCCAATTTCGATTGTGTCGGATCGGGATCCACGTTTCACGTCGAATTTTTGGAAGAGTCTGCAAGAGCAATTGGGAACACAACTGAGGTTGAGCACGGCGTATCATCCTCAAACGGACGGGCAGAGCGAGCGGACGATACAGACTTTAGAAGATATGCTACGGGCATGTGTGATGGACTTTAAAGGAAATTGGGACGACCACCTACCTTTAGTTGAGTTCGCCTATAATAATAGTTATCACGCTAGTATAGGCATGCCGCCTTACGAAGCGTTATATGGAAGGAAATGCAGAACGCCATTGTGTTGGGATGAGGTAGGGGAACGCAAATTGTTGGGACCGGAATTGGTACAGCAAACTGCAGAGATCGTCAAGGTAATAAGAGCGAGACTAGTCGCGGCCCAAGACAGGCAAAAGAAGTATGCAGACAAGCATCGCCAGAAGAGAGACTTCGACGTCGGTAGCTATGTATTTTTGAAGGTGTCTCCCTGGAAGGGGAAGATACGGTTCGGGAAGAAAGGGAAATTGAGTCCAAGGTTTATAGGACCGTTTGAAGTATTGAGAAGGGTAGGAGAAGTGGCTTATGAGGTAGCCTTACCTCCTGAGTTGGAACATATCCATAACGTGTTTCACGTGTCGGTACTACGACCCTATAAGCAAGACTATAAGCATGTGATAGAGTATGAACCTATTCAGGTTGAGAAAGACTTAACATATGAAGAAATTCCTATTCAGATAATTGATAGGAAAGAGCAAGTCTTACGAAGTAAGACCATATATTCTGTGAAGGTAGTATGGAGGAACCACAACGCCGAAGAAGCGACGTGGGAACTCGAAGATAAGATGAAGAAAAATTATCCCCATCTTTTTGTTTAGCCTTATGTCGTAATTCTGGGGACAGAATTCTTATAAGGGGGGGAGGATGTAACGATCGCGGATCGTGGGTAGCTTTGTAACGCGAGCCTATGAATTTTATTGAATAAATTGAACTTTTATTAATATTATTCCGTGTTATGTGTGTGAATATTTTATTACTACATATGATGTGTAGGTGATAATTTTCGATTGATATTATTTTTATTGGTATTGATTAAATCATTAGAGAAATAGCGCTAAAGCGTTATTTATGCAAAAGACGCCTTTTTCGATTTTATGACTTTTCATAATTTCGCCAAAGCGTTAATGAGAGGGATTAATATTCCAAGTATGGGATTTTTATTTTAGCCCAATTGATTATTTGTTAGAAGCCTAATTGGTATTAAATTAGAAGCCCAAAAGGTTACTAAGTGAAGCCCAAAACCCATGGACCTAATCCATGAACCAAACCCACCATCCATGACCCAAACCCATGACCCATGAAGGGAAATGGGTTATAGCAATCAGCTGGTCATTTGAAGGTGGGAGAAGAGTACGGGAGAAGGAGAGGAAGAGAGGGAGGAGGGTGCCAAGAACGTGGGAAGAGCATGGGGAGAAGCATTTCTGCATTTGGTGAAGGAAGAATGTCAGAAAGCAAACTCGGGAGAAGGGAGGAGGAGAGCCCAATGGCTGACCACACCTTGGGGGAGCCGAAGCTCTCCTACCCGAGCATTGGGAGCTGCCATGGCTGGCATGCTCAGCCTTGAACCCATCCTTGAAGCTCAGTTCTTCTTCTATAAATACTCCTCCCTTGCCATACATCCATTCCTTTGATTGTTGCTTAGTAAGATAGCTGAAACTTGAGAGAAAATAGTGAAGAGAGTGTTCACGGGTGATTTGAGGAAGAAGAAGGAGTATAGTAGCAGCTGGCTTTAGCTCATTAGCAACCTTAGAACAAGCTCAAGAGGTATGCAATATAGAGCTTAGCTCATTTCCACATTCTTTCTAAGTTTCTAGTTTTGCTATGATTTCTTGTTGGAGTAATGTTGCTGAAATTGCTTGGTTGTTCATGAACATGTGTATATGTTATTAGCTCCATTAAACCTTGTTAATCATCTGTAAAAGTGGAACCATGAATGAGAATCAAACCTATGCATAAGGAATCAAGAAATGGACTGAAATGGACATTAGTGGACTGTTATACATGTTTTGTTAATAATGAAGTTATAATCTTGGTTTGGTTATGTGCATTGGTTATGTATTGTTGGTATATGTCCAGAAGTTATGAGAAATGATTTCAATGTGAAATCTGGGGCACCCATATATGGGCAAAGCTATGAGTTCTGAATTATAAGGCTATGCCCACAAACTGTTTGATAAAATGTCTAAGAGAGGAATTTCTCCAAGAACATGAGGACTAAGTGTTATTAATTGATGAAAAGAATGTTTTGATGCATATCTCAGTAATAAAAACATGTCTTAAGTCATATTGACTTGTTGTATAATAGCTAAGACATAAAGAGGAAGGATGAATTGGCCTAACTCTTAGTTTCGCTAAATACTAGTTGGACTAGGCTCTTTGGGGCCAATATTTCGATTTAGTAAAGAGTCTATAAAATTATGAATCCATGAGGGTTTTGTAGTTCATGTTGCAAGCTTTCCATAGCCTCCGGAACGGCCTAATTCCGACTTATAACGAAGGAGTTATGAAGGTTTGAAGTTTGCATGTCAAACTACCAAAACATGTAGGAAACCAAGCCTTGGGGCCAGGCCATGGGCGCGGGCGCGGTGGGGCGCCGCGCGGGCGCGCTAGGCATGTTGGGCGTGCTGGGCGCAAGCGGGCGCGCGCGCTGGGCGCATGGGCTTGACAGCTCTGACCTCCTTTACTAAAATGGCCATAACTTTCTCATACGAACTCCAAATTGGATGATTCAAGATGATTCGGAAAGCTAAGAAGTAGTACTACAACTTCCAATAATTAGAACTGTAATCTAATACCTTGACCAATTTTTTAATTGGCCATTTTTAGGACTATTGTGCATTAGGGAGCAAAAGGAGGGCGTCGTACATGCATGTATGTAACGTGTAATGTTTCTAACGCTAAAAGTTATTGTTTTAAGTTCTAAAACTTGTAGATTATGGTTTATAATGACTCTTAGCATTAATCAATGATGGATTAGACAAGTGTATGAGCATGCTAAACTTATGCATATGAGGCGAATCGGGCGTGCGTTGTGCGAATGTCGAAACGTCGTGTCAAGTGTGTGTAACCTTGTTTGATATTATGTTTCTAATTAGAATGAAACGTTATAGTGTAATGTAAACCAATATTTGGCATCAATTATGTGGCTAATTGGTATGTGGATACGTACTTAAATGTGTAGGATTTTTGAAGGACGATTAACGTCAAGTAGTAGCAAGCGCTTAAGGCAAGTTTTCTAACGCTTGTCTAACCCTTGTGTTGGGCAAGTTTATTTGATTCATTTGATTTTATATTCTCATGATCCTCATGCAATGTTTGAAGTTTCAATTTACGCAATACATATATGGTTGTGTGAATTCCTTACTTATGTAAATTTTTCAGTATTTGCACAAGTATTCGAGCTATGTTATGACATAAATTGTTGAAGCTTTCAAGTTCACATATATATGAACTGTTGTAGAGAACGTCGATGCCATTTGTTTCGGCTAGACATATATGGAAATATTTTATTGATTTGATAATAAATCCTTGAAATGTTATTGATGATTAAGTAGAGCTATCCAACCGAATTGTTTTGGTTAGGATTCCGAGACATGAATGAGATGAACAACCCTAATATTAGGGGCAGTTTTTAGTCAGTTATTCTGACAAGGCATCGAGCGCCTAAACAAACGCATATAGTCGTTTCCAGCTAGAGTGTTGATCAACATAGAGTACAATAGGCTGATCACCTAGAAGTGCTCGTAAGTTAGACGGTTTGCAGTAAAATAACTGTGTAACCTTTTCAAGAAAGCAAAAGAAAGTTCAAGGTCTTATGACCGCTCAATGTCGTTTCGAAAATATATTTCTAAAACGAAAGCGAAGTATTATTCTTGTTTATTCAGAATATTTCACAACTATTGTTCAGTTGTCGAAGAGAAATGATATGCTTGATGATATTGTTGTTATTCAACTGTTATACTTGCTGGGCAATTGAATGCTCATTCTTGCTTTATATTAAACATTGCAGCTAAGTCCGAGCGGGTCGAAGGTTCCGGTAAGGACAAGGGAAAGGGCAAGATGAACGTCTAGATGGCGTCGTAGTTTATTTGAATTAGTAATGATGTAATATTAAGACTTATTATGTATTTGGAATGATGTTATGGTAATAGAACCTGGGATTGAGAGTAAGACGTGTTGTAATAACATAGTAATTACATTCATGTCTATTATGTTGTATGGAATGGGATGTACCGTGGAGCACCGGATTCGGGTTTGAGGTACCCGGATTTGGGGGCGTCACAATTAGTACAGAAAGCCGGAGAATTCAGATCATAGTGATCCCTGTAGTACCAACGGTATTACTTGCCTTGTTATTGCATGTATTCAAGAAGAGAATTCTGAAGAGAGGAGATAAATATGAGTGAATGATTCATTCAAACAAAAACTGCATCTATCAAAGAAAGACAACTATTATGATTATGACCACAAAGAGAAGAAAAGACGATGGTGAAATGTGAAAGTAATATGCCCTCAAGCCAATTATATTTGATGTAATAAGCATTTACTTTGTAATCTTATTCAAATATTAATAATAGAATAAAAGGCATATTTTATCCATGTTAATTGGTTGAATTAATAAATGTGACGAACCCATAGTTTTCGAGCAATGCTTTTAGAATCATGATGAGATCATGCTAGTGAGATATAAATTCAAGAAAGCTCAAAACTAAAATGTTCCTAGTCGTTGGATCACTAATATTGGGATTACTGATCCGGATAGATTAGTACATACTATGCTTGATCTTTAGAAGATGATGATTGATCTCATAATCATTTGTGTGGAAACACTAAAGCAAGTATGTAGGTGCTTATTGGAGAATAAGTTCACTGAACGTGACTCGCTTAAAGAACCCTAATGGAGTTTTATTCACCTGTCAATAGGGAAGTCCTTAAGTGATAGTTGTACAAGTGATCCTTGGACTTGAGATCATCATAGTACCTTGTGTATGTTAATTTATACTTTGTCATATTCCTTAATACCTTAGGGTATGTCATAGGGTATGTATGGGTATAATAAAGTATACACGGAGGTAGGTGAATGATCGACCAAGGATCTACCACTTCTAATAAAGGGAGAGAATGTCCTATGCGATTTGATAAATGACAACTCAGAAATCCCTGGCCACGGTTGAATGAAAATTAGAAAGGAGTTTCTAATTTACATTAATCGGAGTTGTGCATTCTTAATTCGAAATGCATATGATTAAATAAAATAAGACTTATCAATAATTCCATGTCTTATATTTAATCGGGACATTGTATGGTAGAAGGATTGAATTGTACGGTAACTACTACTGAATAGGTTCTATGTGATTAAACATTGATTTCATATTATTCGAATAGTCATGATACATTATCGTAAGGTGTCCCTCATGATGTAGAATAAATATTATTTATTTATGTTTGAATTAAAGGAGTTTAATTCATTATAAATAATATTAGAATTGTTCTAATTTATTTATTCTACTACCTACATAATATTGAACCTAAAGGGTCACACCGCAAAAAAGAATAATATTATATTGGAAACAATTGGCTTAATATGATAATAAATTAAGTATTTAATTTATTAGTTGAATAAATTGAAATGCTTAATATTTATAATGATATATTTGGAGAAATATTGAATTATAAATTAATAAGAGAAATCTTATTATTATTATCATTTAATTCTTAATTAGATTAAGAATTAATTTAAATGAAATGTAAATATCATTTAAATTAAATGCAAAATTGAATTTGGTCAAATAATTGCAAAATATATGTTAAGTGCTTAAATGCAAAACATGTGGGTTAGGAGAATATTGATACTTACATATTATGTAAGTATTATACTTAGTTGTATACTAATTAAAATTAGGGTTTCTCCTAATTAACCTAACTAAGCAAACTAAGTTATGAACTAGTAGCTTCCATCTCAAGAACACAAAATTAGAGATCAAGTTGTTGATCAAATCTTCTAAGTATTCTTCATGTATTGTTCTTATTATTCTTAAGAGTTAGGGATAAAAGAACTTATTGGATTAGTCATCCAAGATTTGTAAAAATCAAATATTGTTACATATAATCATTCTTGGTGGATCACCTCTAGAGTGCTTCATACACTTTGAAGCTAGTGTTTAATCCAAGGAACAAAGCAAGGAGGAGCTTGAAGAAATCAACAAGGAGTAGATCTTGTAGCGGTTCAAAGGTTGGATCTATTAAGGTATATTTCTTGTTTATCTTCTTCTTCAATTAATAGCTATGCATAAGGTGATTCATGGATAAGTTGCAAAAATTTTAATTTCCATTTTTCATTGCGTATCTCAATATGATTGTGATTTTGTATACTTACAGAATGATGGCAAACATGCCAAATTTGGAAAGAAATCCAAATTGAATTTTCAAGAAAACTAATACTGGCATTGGTTCAGAATTTTGGGAGTATATAATATTTCTATTCCTTGTCAAATAATAAATAGGAATATTATATAATTTTGGGAGTACAAAATGCAAAGTTTGTAAACTAAACAAGCTTGTGAAGCTGAGAAACCATAAATTCTTAAGGCTTGTGAAGCGACTGCCACCGTGCATTATTGTCGCCGTTGCTACCTCCACACGGTCTCCACCGACCATGGTTTAATTAGTTTTGAATTTTGATGAAGAAAATGAGAGACAGAAATTTTAGTTGCTAAAATTCACAATTTTAAATTGTTTTATTAAAAAAGGTACCAATGCTAATACTGTTACTTTTACTTGACTTAAGAGTATTTTGAGGTTGCTTACAAAATATAATTAGTGATTCCAATTATTACTTTTGTTTATAATTAATTTTAAAAAATTAGTTTGTTTTTGATAAATAAAAAACACTTAAACTAGTAAAAAGTAGAAAATGTTTGGTACAAAATAATTTTGTTAATCACTTTGAATCAAATGTAAATTTCAAAAAATGAACATTTTGAGAAGTAAAGATGGGTAATGGATGAACTTATTAAAATAAATAGGAATAGATTAATAATATATTTGATCAAACCTGATTATTAAATTTGACAAATAGTCAGAAACTCCAAATTGGAGCTACTGATTATTTTTATAAAAAGTGATTATACGTGGTTTTAAAATCAGTTTTACCAAACACTTTTTGTTTCTTAAAACTGATTATAAGTTGGTTTAATTGTTTATAAGTCATCTCAAACACCTTCTTATACTTCTCCCTAAATGTAAAATTAATATTTTCTCCATGCCAAAAACTAAATATATATACTATCATTTGCTATTTTCTTTTTCAAAAAAAAGTTCACTTTTTAATAATAGTCTTATGAAATGACACTATATTTTTAAGTTCTTTATTACTACTTGTGGGCAAGGAAATTACACCTTGCTAGGGTTAGGGTTTCGTGTTGGCTGAAGAGGAGAGAAATCCACGAAGAGCACGGAATTGATTGATTGATTGAAGAGCGGAGAAGAACAGGTGGGCAATTACTCCAATGACACGTGGCAGAACTCCTAGAGTCCGGAAACCGGGTTAGGGTAGCAGGGATTCCAAGAGAAAAATAAAGATTGCTTCCTTTGGTATTGCAAGCTTGTAGTTTGAATATATACATCTCCCAAGTCACTTAGGCTTTTCTTTTCATCGTGCAATTTTTGTCTTGGCATTTTCTCTCCTCCTTCAAGTCTGAAGATCACCAAGAAGTCGTCAAGCAATCGTTCCTCATCTTAGGAAAGAGGTAAGAAAGTAATTCCACCCCTATAGGGCCAAACCCTAAGGGTTGAACCTTATAGGGTCATCTTTCCTTCTTCTTTTTCTTTCAATATTTTAGTTTATTTGAGTACTTTTTGCCAAACTTCTTCTTGACTTGCTTCTCCTACGTTTCTTCTCAGGTTATTGTATCTTTTCTTTTATCTTCCGAGCCCCGTTACTTGGATTATATCTCGGTAGGGATCCCTCGGATAATAAAGAAAAACAAAATATTTATCGATAAAGAAGCATCTGTTCCGAAAAATTGATTTGTGGAGCATCAGAATTTTCAAGGTACACAAAAGAGATCCCCCTAGGGGGCCGAACCCTATAGGTGGCCGAACCCTATAGGGGAAATTAAGCCAAATAATAATTTTTTTTTCCATGTCCGCACCCTAGGGTGGCTGAACCCTAGGGGGGCCGAACCTTAGGGGGCGAAACCTAGGAGAAAATGTACCAAAATTTAAACATTGGGAATCGTGATCACTGTTTTGACCATAACTTTTGTTCCGATTGGAATCTCGGGGCCCATAATATATCAAAACGACCGTATCGACGAGTACTTCAAAAGTCATCGCCAACGGCCATGACATATATCAAAATAACCTAAAAAATGGCTTCGAAGGATGCATTTTGGCTGTCCGAAGTTTTTTGGAAAAATTTTAAATCTTGTTTTTCTTTCATAATTGTGATTTTGATCCTTCCTTAACTTCATTTCTTCTTTTTTTTAGGTATTCTTAAGTGAAAATCTCAGATTCTCCCCTTGTCATGGTAAGCCTCCTCAAGCTCATATGCTTTACTTGACATCCTTAGTATCCTCATGTGAAGTCTTCCCTACTTGCAGGCCTCGTCTACCGGATGCTCTGAAGACTTGAAGACTTCGAGGGTGACTCCCTTCGTCAATGATTGGGGAAAAGCTCCCTTTTTTGGGCCTTTTGACACTTTTTGGGAGCAAGTCCGGACTTATGATCGCACAACTTTTCCTTCACCAGAGAAAGAAGGCTTGTTTCTTTATGTCGCGGCTTGCGGAGGTTGGGACGACTTCCCCCATTCCGGTCGCATTCCCCGTATGTGTATAGAGAAACAAGAATACCCTTTCAGTCCCTTTCGCTTCCTGTCTAACTCATCTAGCCATCTTCAAGGATGGCAACATTGGACTGACGAGATTCTCGGGAATGTTGAGTATAAGGCTATACTAAAGAGCACGGGCATATATCGCTGCATTCAGCTATGTAGGGATATACGTATTCAGCAGGATCATGACGCTCTTACTGTGTTGATTTCCCGCTGGTGCTCCTCTTCATGCACATTTGTTACTACTTGGGGGGAATTCACCCCTACACTAGAGGATGTCTATGCTATCTACCAGTAAGCCTTTCCTTTTGTTTCTTTCATTCGTTCTTATTTTTCCCTCTCTTTTTTAAATTATGTGCTTATGTTGAGTTATATATTGTAGCTTCCCTACTGTCGCTTCGGCTTCTTGTGACCCATCTAGTATGTCTGCTAGAGATGTTGAGTGCATTGCCTACTTGATGGAGACCTTCAAGCAGTCTTCCCATTATGTCTCACGATTCAAAGGTGACACACTCCTTCCAGATTTCGAGACCACTAGCCGACAAAAGACTTCATGGTTATCTTGGGTGCGCTACTTCTTTCGGGATTACAAAACTAACTAGTGGGATAGTTCGACTTATGACCAATTCGTCCTTTATTTTCGTAAGGAGCCTTGTCCTTTTCCTTTGGCAGCCTATCTGGCTATGTGGTTGTCTCGCTTTTTCTTTCCCGGGTCTCCTGTTGACGGTCCCTCAGTTCGTATGTTTAGTTTAGCAGCTCTGCTATCTCGGGGTTTGGAGATTCCTCTTGATTCCCTCTTTTTGGGAACCTTGTATTGCCGTTTAGATGAGGTGGCCTTCGCTTTGAGAGAATCTGTTGGAAGGTATTCGTTTTCATGCTTTCATTAACTGTCTTTCACACTGCATTTTTCTCTTTTTTTCTTGAATTATCAACCTTCCCTTGGTATTTACTCAGGTACGACGTGAATTGCTTCATTCCAGGCTCCTTCCTTCAACTTTTTCTCTTCGAGCATTTTAAGGGTTATTCTTCTCTTGAACATCTTTCTAAGAGGAAGAAGTCTTCAGACCCTTTTTTATTACCCCACATCGACCCTTGGACAGCCCGCTGGATTGATTACCGCTTTAGCTCAGACTTGCGGCTTTTCATTGATGATTTTTCGTGCTTTACCGCTCGTCCTTACACTATTGTTTCGGAAAACAATGGTCACCTTCCTCACTTCTATAAGCGTGAGTCTCGTTCTTATCTAAACACCAATGGGTTGAGTGGTTCTTCATTATCCTGGTTCGTCTTCCTTTGGGCTGCGGAGCTTTCATATTTTATTGAGGATAATGATTTCGGTACCGTACTTTATACTCCTCATAGGGTGATGAGGCAGTTTGGGTTTGACCAGGAGCGTCCCTTTGGTCGTACTTGCAAGGAGACTTATGAGACTGCTCTCCTCAATTTCGTGTCCACCTCCCCTTCTTTTGCATGGGCCTTTCCAGAACCCCTAGGTGGTCCTCACAAATCCTTTCCCGTTGCTTTTATCATACCAACTGCTACTCGGAGTGTGCGGTATACTACTGGTGAATGCAACTACTGGCAAATCAATCTTAAGAGGTGGGAGAACGACACACTGATGTGCTCTAGACCAGTTTCTCCTCCCAAACGTCTTCAATGGGTTAGGATGTTATGTTCTCCTAAGCCTAATGTCCGTTCGGAACGATGGCCAGCCAGTAGCCGCCTTGTTGAGCGTGAGGCCTTGAGGCCTAAGTCTTCTCCTCCTCGGTCAGCAGGTGTTCATTCTCAAAGAGACCCAGTTATCCTTCCTGTACAGGCCCCTACTACCTCTAGGAACCTTCCACCACGGGCCTTGTCTCAGTTACCTCTGTCTCGGATGCCTCCTCCAGTTCCTCCCCAGGGATCCTCTGATGCCGGGGAAATGAGAATTACTCGTTCCAGAACAAGAACATCTACCCCTACGGATGCGGAGGTGGCTCCTCCTATGGCTTCTACCGTGTCCCTGGTTAGTCTTCTTGGCATCAGGCTTTGCTTAAGGCCATTAGCTAAACGCCCTCCTGAAGATGCTAGTCCTACTGTGCCGGTAGCCGAGGATCTGGTCAAGAAACGTCGTAGAAATTTGGTATGTATTTATACATTTTGTAGTATCTTCATTTTTGTCTGTTACTATCCATATAGTTGCTTTCATGATTCCTTTTATCATTATGTCCACCGTTTTTAGATTGGCGATGCTGATGAAGAGGATGAGGATGTTCCTCTTGAGTTTATGCCTATTACTGCAAATGGGGCAACCACGGTGGCTTCTACGAGTTGTGACCCTCCCCGACCTATCAGTGTTGAGTCATCTTCATCCCATGAAACTTGTGTCAGTCTTGAGGCTCAAGACACTTTATCTGATGTGAGTTCGAGCCTTGCTTTGGATGATGCAATAATTTCCTCAAACCCTCCTCCAGCTTCTCCACATGATAGGCCTAAGGAGACTGATAAGACTCCTGCTTCCGCAAGGGAGGATCCTGCTGAAACTATTGCTGATGTGTGTCCTCCCCAGAAGGATTCTACCGAGTTGGGGAGTTCTCGGGAGGGTATTGTGGACAGCATTTTGGGTGGGTTGAGCGACATTCCGCCTTCTATGGCATCTCCCAACTATTTTTCCGTTGACTATCTTGTGAGTATCTTTCTTTAGTAAATATTTCATTTTTTATTTATTTTTTTTTTTTTTCAAATATATTATGTTTTTCTCATCATTCTTTCCAGAGTGAGAAGATGCAAGAGTTGCCTTTGCCTGTTGATGCGCTTGCCTCATTCGATGCTCTCAATTCGGATGTTGACACCTCGCTAGATAATGACCTCGGTTATCCTCCAGGCTGTCTTCCGGATGACCAAGGCATCATGGATTCATCAGCATCCCAGCAGCCCCGTGCTCCTCCATCCTTTATCTCGACAAATTCTATGATGGCCTCCAAAGTTGCTCCTGTCAGAGCTTCCTTCAATCCAAGCGGAGACCTTGTTTCTTGGAGGGGCTTCCGGATATCATCGCCTAGTCAGGAAAGTCTTGAGCGCCTCCTAGCTCGGTTCCCACATATACTTGACCAGCTGATCATTAAGGTGTCTTCTGGCCAGACCTTCTTCCTAGATCAGCTCGCAGGCCTTGTGCTTGGGTTGCACACTCTTTCCTTATACTTTTTGCGAGTTAAGGACTTGAAGAAATTTAGCGATGATGTAGACGACCTTGCAGTCGTGGGTGTTGATATGTCTCCTTTTTGGGCTAGACTGGATCTCCTCAAGTCAAATTTTAATCTTGTTGAACTACGCTCGGAAATTGCCATACGTAAGTTGAAGATGACTCCTTCTCAGCACAGATTTCGGAGTTTGACGAAGCTGCAAACAAACTGAAGATTCATTCGCAAGATTTAAAGTCTCAGTTTCAGGAGGCAGAGCGACAGCTTCAGGACCTAGAGTCAGCTACTCGAGATGTCAAGAAATCAAAAGCTGAAAATCTCAAGATTCGGGATGCTGCCATCAGTGATTTAGAGGCCTTAGTCATGCCTTCTCTTCAGTTTGATATGTCATGGCCTTTAGATCATGACTTGTTGTAGTCTATTTTTCTCTTTTTCCTGTTTCAGAAACTCATTTACACATATTTCATTTATTAAATTAGTGTTTCTTTAACCTTGTTGATTGCCTTTAATTTGAATGATTCCTCAAAACTCAATATTTATCATTGAATCTCAAGTTACTCAAATTAATACTCTAAGGCAACAATAGGTATTATGAATAGATAAACATGAATGTTGTCAATAGCATGTATATATATCTGTTCGAAAAAAAAATGAAAGTTTGATAATTTATTGATGGTCAAATTGCTTTTAACGAAAAGCATAACGTTTCAAAATTTTCATAAAAAAACAATAAATCTTGCTTTTGTCGGATAAAGAATAACGTTCGCCACTTTTAGAGATAAAGTGTAACTGTTTTTTCAGGTTAAGGACTTATGGCCAGGTGCCTCGATTACTTTTAAAGTTTGAAAGTATAACTGTGATGGCTTATAGTCAGGTGCCTCAACTACTTTTTAAGTTGAAAGTATAACTCTCGTGATGACTATCTCATGTGTAATATTTCTTTACCCATTTCAGGTTCAATGGGCCTGAGATAGCATTTGATCCCACGCGAGATATTTTGCAATACCTGCTTTCGGAGATCTCTTGTACCCTATACGGGCCTTCTCATTTGGGGTAAAATTTGGTGGTTGGTGTTCCCCTCATGACTTGATTTGCTGTCTTGAGCGCCAAGTCCCCCACCAGAATTTGTCGCAGTACCACTGCGGTATTGTATTGTCGTCGCAGTCTTTCGTGATACCGTTCCAATTTTTCTTTGGCTCAGTCTCGGAAGTCAGCTAAGGCCTCTAGGGCTGCTGGTCGGTTCTCTTCCTCAACTAAGCTTCGGAGTCTCATCCTAGCCGAAGGGATTTCTATTTCGGCGGGTAAGATAGCTTCTTCTCCATAAACTAAAGCATATGGGGTTTCACCCGTAGGTTTTCTTTTTGGAGTTCGATATGCCCATAATGCTATCGGTAACTGCTCTGCCCATGTCTTCGGATGATCATCTAGGGTTTTTGACAGAATCTTGATCAAGGTTTTGTTTGTGACTTCGGCTTGCCCATTGCCTTTCGGGTAGTATGGCGATGACTTGTAGTGCTTCACCCTATATCTTTCCATCAGACTTTTGATGTCTCTATTGATGAAAGGAGTTCCATTATCTGACAGAATAATCTTCGGGATCCCGAAACGACAAATGATATGTTCCTTAATGAAGTTCGCCACTGCTGGACCCGTAGCCTTTTTCAAAGGGATCGCCTCTACCCACTTTGTATACATCTCAGTGGCCGTCAAGATCTATATGATGCCTTTAGAATTAGGATGAATGGGACCTATAAGATCCATTCCCCATGTATGAAAGGGCCATGGTGTTGCTATGGTCCATAGGTCTACAGCGGGAGCATGAATCAGATTCCCGTGAATTTGGCAAATGTGGCACTTCTTGACAAAATCCAAGCAATCTCCTTCCATCTTCGGCCAGTAATAACCATGATCAATAAGTTGTTTGTATAATTTGGCTCCCCCTTGGTACTCGTCTTTATGCATTTGATAGACCAAATCTTTAGCCTCTCCTACTTCCAAACACCGTAAGGGCTTGCCATTGAACCCTCTCCTAAACAATTCTCCATTTTGTAAGAAGAATCGTTAAGACTTTCTCTTTATCAAGATTGCGTCCTTTTTTTCGGCGGGCAGATTGCCGCTTTGTAAAAACTCTACATAAGGGATTCGCCAATCCGCTATGTCATAAATGAAGGCGCATTCCTCCTCCCCAGGGTATTCTTGGCATGAAACACATTGTCGTTGAAGTGCATATGCTTCCTTCTTCATTTCAGGCCAATAATACCCTTGGCGCTGCAACCTCCTATACAATCCGATATCTGCCAATCCATAATTTTCTGCATGTACCTAATGCAAAACTCGCTGTGCTTCGAGCCTCCCCAAGCATCGTGTCAATACCCCATCTGTTTCTTTATGGTACAAGACTCCCTTGATGATGGTGTATTTCTGAAGTTCCACTGGTGATATAGTCCCCTCCTTCGTTTGCAATTGATGGGAGATGGTATGTCTCCAATCATCTGTCATGTCTTTGAGGAATAAGTCTAGCACCGTGGTTGGGAGGGTTCTCTTCATTACCTTCACATCTAGGTCTTCTCCTTGGACATATACTCTAGATGCTACCGTGGCTAATGCATCAGGTTGTTTATTTTGTCCTCTTGGCACGTACTCAATAACCACCTTCCTGAAGTCCTCCATCACTTTTTGTGCTACAGTTCGATACGGTGCCAATATAGGCTCCTTCACTGCGAATTGCCCTCTTATTTGTTGCACAATCAAGTTTGAATACGTCCTCTGCATTGGCATAGAACTCCTTGACGATGGCTATACACATAGGTTCTGGATGGGCTGTGAATGTTTCCCATCCCCTCTCTATAATCTGCAACATCATCTCACCATCTACCACCTCGTCAGGTTGGAGACCGCGCTCGGGAGTTAGAGCTTTACCCGATATATACGAATCAAATCTGTTAGCGGCCTCATCACTGACGAATTTTTATCTATCAAATTTTCTTGATGGTGTTGAAGATGAACTCTCACCCCGATGCCTTTTGGGAGCCATGTGTATTGCTATTGATGTAACTGATATGGTAGTTTCCCCCCAAACTCAAATTATAGCAACTTTCAAAGAAGCCTGATAGTAGCAAAGAACAATGCAGGAGACTCTGTGTCTATGGAACGGGTGCACCAGTAGAATTGTGTCTTCAATCACGTAAGAAACCCTAGCACTTATGCATGCAAAGAGAAAAACCCATGTAGCTTTGTAGTAGAAAATAGAGAAATCCTATTTGGAGTGAGATTTGGAGTGAGAGGCGTGTAAGGGTTTGGTTTTGGAGAGAGAATTGATGGATTTTGTGATTGAATCCAAGTGTAGGTAGGAGAAGAAAATAAATTGGAAGAAGAATAGGTGTGGGGAAGTTCGGTTAATGTGGGAGAGGGAAGAAATAAGGTTTGGGTAAGTTGAATAGGATTAGCAATGAAAGAAATTGATTTGGGAACGAATTTAAAAAACTGAGGGCGAGAACTTTTTGCCTTAGAATCTCGCCGGGGCGAGAAAATCCAGAGAAGTCTGGGCCGGGGCGAAGCTTTTGAGCGCTGGGGTAAAAACTGACAAAGGGGTTCTCGCCGGGGCGAGGATTCCTAAATCATTTTTCTCGCCGGGGCGAGACTTCTGATTTTTGAAAGTTTGCTTTTTTTCCTCTTTTCTTCAACTGACTCCATCCCAAAACATTGTTCCTTATACTAATGCATTCCCCAAAGGCTTGTCCCTGATCAACGCAAAATAACATGGATTAATACAACTACGCGAGATTGGAGAAATACTAACAATTCAGGAACAAATGAACTATTAATTATACTGACTGGAAGCAAAAATTATTAACTACGCTAAATCTACGAAATCAATAAAGTAACATGATTGGATTGCCTCCCATCAAGCGCTTGGTTTATAGTCGTCAGCCTGACTTTCTCTGCGGTCTCATGAATCAATCTGATCGATCGAAGTGAGATAAATCGATGGTGCTTGGCGATCTACATCACCTCCCCAATAGCGTTTAAGTCATTGACCATTGACCTTAAATGTGTGCTTTGTGTTTGGTTCTTCGACTTCGATTGCCCCGTGGGGAGCTACAACAGTGACAACAAAAGGACCTGACCATCTAGACTTCAGCTTCTCAGGAAATAACCACAATTTGGAGTTGAACAGCAATACCTTCTGGTTTGGTTCAAATTTCTGCTCACTTATTCGCTTGTCATGCCATCTCTTGACTTTTTCTTTATACAACTTAGCATTCTCATACGCTTGGTGTCGAAATTCCTCCATCTCGTTCAGTTGAAGCAGCCTTTTCTCCCAGATGCTTGTAAATCAAAGTTCAACTTTTGAATAGCCCAATATGCATTATGCTCAAGCTCGACCGGTAAATGGCATGCTTTTCCGTAGACCATGCGATATGGTGACATTCCAATGGGATTCTTGTAGGTCGTTCGATACGCCCATAAAGCATCGTCTAACTTCATTGTCCAATCCTTACGAGATGGATTCACCACTTTCTCCAGAATTTGCTTAACTTCACGATTTGACACCTTCGTTTGGCTATTTGTTTGGGAATGATAAGCCGTAGCGATTCTGTGTTTGACTCCATACTTAGTTAGCAATTTGGTGAACTATTTGTTGCAGAAATGGGTACCTTTGTCACTGATTATAGCCCTTGGTGTACCAAATCAGGTAAAAATATTTTTTCTCAAGAACTGCAGAACCACTTTGGCGTCATTCGTGGGTAATGCAGCTGCTTCAACCCATTTTGATACGTAATCCACTGCCAAAAGTATGTTCTGATTGTTGAAGGATGATGGAAATGGCCCCATAAAATCAATGCCCCATACGTCGAAGAGCTCAACTTCAAGTATAGTGTTAAGATGCATTTCATGTCATTTTGAGATATTTCCGACCCGTTGACATCTGTCGCACTTTAGAACAAAGAGGTGGGCATCCTTAAACAACGCAGCTGCTTCAACCCATTTTGATATGTAATCCACTACCAAAAGTATGTTCTGATTGTTGAAGGATGGCGGAAATGGCCCCATAAAATCAATGTCCCATACGTCGAAGAGCTCAACTTCAAGTATAGTGTTAAGATGCATTTCATGTCATTTTGAGATATTTCCGACCCGTTGACATCTGTCGCACTTTAGAACAAAGAGATGGGCATCCTTAAACAACGAAGGCCAGAAGAATCCTGATTGAAGCACTTTCGCCATTATTCTTTCTCCCCCATAGTGTCCCCCATACTCTGAAGAATGGCACCGATTCAAGATGTTTTCCGTATCTTCACGTGGCACGCAACGTCATATCATTTGATCTGCATAAGTCTTGAAGAGAAATGGTTCATCCCAAAGGTACTGTTTAACATCATGGAGAAATTTCGTTCGTTGCTCAGAATTTAAATCTGACGAGAGTACATTACTCACTAAGTAGTTCACGTAATCAGCATACCAAGGCACTTCGGTGTTGATACGGAATAGCTGTTCATCCGGAAATGAATCATTGATCACCACATCATCCTTTTTTTGAATTTCTGTATTCTCTAACCTCGAAAGATGATCAGCTACCTGGTTCTCCGTACCTTTTCTATCTCGAATTTCCAGGTCGAATTCTTGCAAAAGAAGGACCCATCGAATCAACCTTGGCTTGGCGTCCTTCTTTGCAATCAAGTATTTGATGGCTAAATGATCAGTGTAGACTATCACCTTGGTTCCAATCAGATATGCTCGAAATTTATCAAAGGCAAATACTACTGCAAGTAACTCCTTTTCTGTGGTAGTGTAATTCAATTGTGCATCAGTAAGTGTTTTACTTGAGTAGTAAATGGTATGAAAAATCTTATCCCTACGCCGACCCAACACTGCTCCCACTGCATAATCACTCGCGTCACACATCAACTCAAATGGCAACGACCAATCAGGAGCAACTATGATCGGTGCTGTGACTAACTTCTTTTTCAGCACTTCAAAATCCTCAATGCATGACTGATCCATCTTGAAGGGAATATCTTTCTCAAGGAGTGCACATAACGGTTTTAAAATTTTGGAAAAATCCTTGATAAATCATCTGTAGAAACCTGCATGTCCAAGAAAACTTCTTACGCCCTTTACAGATGTCGGTGGCGGTAGCTTTTCAATTGCTTCAATCTTTGTTTTATTTACCTCCAAACCGATAACTGACATTTTGTGACCCAATATAATCCCTTCTTGCACCATAAAGTGGCATTTTTCCCAGTTAAGCACCAGATTTGTTTCCACACAATGCTTCAACACTAAGATGAGATTGTTGAGGCACAAATCAAAACTATCACCGAATACGAAAAAATCGTCCATAAATACCTCCAAATTCTGCTCAACCATATCCGAGAAGATAGCCATCATGCATCGCTGAAATGTAGTCGGTGTATTGCATAGCCCGAAAGACATTCTCCAGAATGCAAATGTTCCATAAGGGCATGTAAAAGTCATTTTCTCTTGGTTCTCTAGAGCTATTACTATCTGGTTATATCCTGAGTATCCGTCGAGAAGGCAGTAGAATTGATGACCCGCCAACCTATCCAACATCTGATCAATAAATGGCAGTGGGAAGTGATCCTTGCGCGTCGCTTTATTCAACTTGCGATAATCCATACACACTCGCCAACCTGTAACTGTTCTTTTAGGAATGAGTTCATTATTCGTTTTCAACCACTGTCATTCCCCCTTTCTTCGGCACACACTGTACAGGACTTACCCAAGAATTGTCTGAAATCGGATAGATAATACCGACATCTAACCACTTGATGATTTCCTTCTTTACTACTTCCTTCATGATCGGATTCAATCTTCTTTGTTGCTCAATAACCGGTTTTGCTCCCTCTTCAAGTAAAATTTTATGCATGCAAAATGACGGGCTGATTCCCTTGATGTCTGCTATTGTCCACCCAATTGTTGTTTTATACTCACGCAAAACCCTTAACAGCTGTTCTTCTTGAGATTCATTCAAATGAGTAGAAACTATCACTGGTAGCGTGTCGGAATGTCCCAAGTAAGCATACCTTAGATGAGAGGGAAGAGGTTTGAGTTCAGGCACAAGTGGTTCCTCCACTGACGTTTTGGACCTCTTTTCTCCTTCTTTCGGCCGGTCAAGTGTATCAAATTGCCTGCTGAATTTCTGAGAGATGGGTAATGCATCTAATACCTTGACATAATCCCACTCGTCCAAATCATCAAAAGTGTCTATTCCAACCAAGGCAGCTTCTAATGGATCTTCTATATAACTTGCTTCAGTCCTTTCAGTCACTATTTCGTCCATTAGGTTTATCCAAAAGCACTCTTCGCCTTCCCTAGGGAATTTCATTGATTTAAACACATTGAAGGTGACTTCCTAATCTTGCACTCTCATTGTCAATTCACCTTTCTGAACATCTATCAGAGTTCTCCTTGTTGCTAAGAACGGACGACCTAATATAATGGGGATTTCCTTATCCTCTTCGTAATCCAATATGATAAAGTCAGCAGGAAAAATGAATTTATCGACCTTAACCAAAATATCTTCCACAATACCCCTTGGGTATGTTACTGACCTGTCTGCCAATTGCAAGCTGATATTTGTCGGTTTTGGTGCCTTTAGCCCTAGCTGAGTGTAAACTGATAACGGCATTAAATTGATACTTGCTCCTAAGTCACAAAATGCCCTTCCAGAAAATTGGTTACCAATTACACATGGAATGGTGAAGCTTCCTGGATCCTTTAGTTTGGGTGGCAGTTTGTTCTGTAAGATTGCACTGCATTCTTCGGTTAATACGACAGTCTCGAATTCTCCCAGTCTTCTCTTCTTCGATAAGACCTCCTTCATGAATTTTTCATAACTGGGCATCTGTTCCAGGGCTTCTACAAATGGTATGTTGATGTGCAGTTTCTTGAAAACATCTAAGAATCCGAAAAATTGCTTATCTAACTTGGCTTTCTGAAATCTCTGAGGAAAGAGAACGGAAAGCACTACACTGTCTTGCTTGAGTTCTTTTGGCTTTGCCTCTGAACCCGTATCTTTCACCTCATTTTTCTCCTTCTCTTCTTCGTTCACCACAACTTTTTCTGGTTTCGACTTTCCTTCAACCATATCAGGAAGCTCTTTTCCACTCCTTAAGGTTATAGCCTTGCAATGTTCTTTTCAATCTGTTCTTGGGTTCACCGATGTATCGCTTAGAAGTGATCCTTGTGGTCGACTGTTCAAAATGTGAGCCAATTATCCCAGCTGATTCTTCAAGTTTCTAATTGACATTGTTTGGCTTTTCACATTTAAATCTACCTGAGTTAACAGCTTATCTTGATCATTTATTCTTTTCTCAGACGTTGTAATGAATCTTGCCAACGATTCCTCTAAACTCAATTTTCTCTCAGCCTGTTGTGGAGCTTGGTTCTGAAAGCCTGGTGGATTTTATAGCCTTGGAGCTTGGTTTTGAGCCTGGTTATTATTACTCCACGAGAAACCCGGATGATTCCTCCACCCCGGATTATAAGCATTCTGATATGGCTGTTGTGGTCTATTGTAACTTCCTATGAACTGTACCGACTCTGTATTGATGGCACATTGATCCGTAGCATGATTTCCTGCACATAATTCACAAATCATCGCCACTTGCTGAGTTGCTTGTGGTCCCCATGCTTCGATCTTTTTCGTTAATGCCGCATTTGTGCTGATAAGGCTGTTACTGCATCTACTTCAAATTCTCAGCCGCTTTCGGTGCAGTTACCCTCGCAGTAGGCCACTGGTAATTATTGCCAGCCATGGTTTCTAATAACTCAAATGCTTCATCAAAGTTCTTAGCCATGAGTGCCCCTCCTGCAGCTGCGTCTATGCTCGTTCGGGTATTACTACTTAACCCGTTGTAGAATGTCTGAACCTGAAGCCACTTGGGTAGCCCATGATGCGGGCATCTTCTCAATAAGTCTTGAATCTCTCCCAAGCTTCATACAGAGATTCTCCATGTTGCTGCTCAAAAGTAGTAATGTCATTTCTCATCTTCAAAGTTTTCGCTGGCAGGAAGAATTTTGATAAAAAAAATTGGGCCAAGCCATTCCAAGTAGAGATGGATCCCGGTGGAAGCGAGTGTAGCCAACTTTTTGCTTTATCCCGCAAAGTGAAGGGAAACAACCATAGTCTCACTGCTTCATCCGTAACATTGTGGTACTTGAACGTATCGTAAATCTCCAAGAAGCTCACTAAATGCTCATTTGGATCATCATTAGCCGATCCCCCAAACTGTATTGAATTCTAAATCATCTGAATTATACCCAGCTTAATTTCAAAGGAGTTAGTGGTGATGGTCGACCTTGTGATACTTGACTTTAGCTCATCAATTTGAGGCATAACATAGTCCCTCAGTGATTTATGCTCTACATTAGCCATTCTCTCTTTTTCAAGCGTCTCTTAGCAAAATTTTCTCAATTGACGTAACTTATTCTCAAGATTATCCTCACACTGCATAAGCTCCAGTTGTTTTGATCGCGTTTGCATAAACGAATCAAAAGTCACCTGAGACGGGAACTAAAAGAAATAAATAAAAATGCTTAATTAAAACAGAATTAATTGAACTGATATTGAAAATTATAAACACAAATAGTTCCCCGGCAACGGCGCCAAAAACTTGTTGTCCGATTTCACAATCAACAATTACGTGCAAGTATACACGATCAACAAGTAATAAAGTGGTAAATAGAGTATCGTTCCCACAGAGAAATATTGTGTTTTATACTTTCAACTACCAATCTAATTACTCTATTTTATTAAACAATCACAATTTGAATATCGATTAAAACTAATTAAATTGAAACTAAGATCAATAACTAACACGAAGGTTGAGATTCAGATTTAAAGGCTTAAGACTACAATATCCCCAGTTATGTAATATAAATGATTCTAACTACGTCATCCAATTATTTACTTCAATGGAGTTGCTAACAGGAATTCAAATTTATTTATAAGTCCTTTTCCAAGTGATCAAATAAATTTATCTAACCCAATTAATTCTGCGATATTCCTATGCAAAATTAAGGGATTAAATTCATTAAGCATCAATTCTCAATAGTTACATGCAACGAAGAGATATCCCTAATCACTTTATAATCCTAATTATTTATCACTTTCAAATAATTAAGAATACATGCTATCATATTCAGGTTTAACCCTAGATTTTATCTCCCGAATTCACCTAGAATATCCCACTAATTGTTGGCCAGACAATTAATCAATAAGCATAGAATAGGATAGACAACTCAAATTGAATAAATAACTGGAATCAAAGTAGATAATTAATTCATAAGCATAGCTGGTTCAATTGTAGCCTTAATTAAAGGTTTAGTTCATGCTGAAAATAAAAACTAGAATTCCAAAATAAGCCATCATAATTAATTACAAATTAGAGATAAAAGATTAAAAGAAAACTCAATGGAATCTTCAATCTTCAATCCATCAATCTGAATTCTTCACAATGCTTGTCCCAATCTCCAATTTCCTTGCTCAGTTTTGAAAAATCAATCTCCGTGTTGGTATCGTCAATGTGTTGTCTTGTCCCCTTTTTCATGCCTTCATGTCTATTTAGTCTCCTCATTAGATTAATAAAAAGAATCCTTGTTAGTATCAACCTTCTAAAATAATTGATCCTGCTGCAAATAAACTTCTTTTCTTCCAGCCGCATCCTCGCCCCGACGAGAAATTCCTTCACAAAATCCTCATCCCGGTGAAGTCTCGCCCTGGCGAGAAAATAAGCTTTAAACTCTTGCCCCGGCGAAGATTTCATGCACCAAATTTCCTTGATCTTTTTCTTCAATCTGCAGCCAGCCTCAACCTACAACATCAACACGGAAACAAATAAACAAATACTAAAAATACTTAAAGATTGTAAAGAATTAAGCCAAAGATGTATTTAACTAGTAGGTTAAAACTCACTCATCAGGAAATCTATGATTAGATCTGGATGTGATAACGTATGAATTTGTTGATTCTTTCTAGAATAACATAATAGTGTATAAGATGAAAATACATTTGTGTCATGCGTAACTTGATTAGGAGTTGGTGCTTAATGAATCTGTTTCAAGTGTCATGTATGAAAATAGCAATATAACTAAAATAGGTATTTTTGTTAATCATTGAAAGATGTTAATAAATTGATAGGCAATCCTAGTTAACAATTCATTGGATTAATAAAGTGAAAATTGGATAAAGCGATTATTGCAACGCAATTGGGGAAATTGTAACCCTAGACTTTAAACATCTTGTGATAAATTCTTGTTAGTCTAGTTTAAATATAGTTTTAAATATTTTAATCTCAAAATTAATTTTGGTGACCGTTTAAATAAAAGTAAATTGGTAACAATTTGATAATTAGAATAGTTATTAGTACTTATTCTCTGTGGGTTCGACATCTTTCTTATCTCTATATTACTTGATTGATCGTGTATACTTGCGCGTAATTGTCATTATATAAATCGGACAACATTAAGTTAGACTTAGTATTTTCATATAAGTGAAAAGAAAAATACAGTTCTTGTATATGCACAACAAAACGATATTGATTAATTCCTTATAAATATCCAATGTAATAGAGAAACATCCCGAATATTTAATACAAGCCTTGTGTGTGTACAACAAACTCATATAAAATACTTGATACTCTATTGCTTTCCCATGCTAGAAGGCTACGTTCGACATTCCTAATGTCCTTTAAACATAATTAACTTAATATTTTTCTTTGAGGGTTTTTGTTATTAATGCTCTCATCTTGTTTAGCGCATATGCAAATATATATATATATATATATAAATACGCGTCATATTATGTATACATCACCATGTATAATAATATATTAATATATAATTAACATGTACATATAAAATACTATATTCTACTTGGGATGATTATGGATTTAATTCTAGTTTGGTTCACTAGAGCCATCATGAACCAAAAGGTCAAACCTAGGGTGCAAAAATAAATATAAATATAACTATTACATTCATCGCAAACTCCTTTACAAATGGGTCTTCAGTGCTCCTGCTCCTCGGCTCCAATTTGCTAAGTAATTCATACTATTACATTCTATTTTAATAAAAACAGAAACCTTGATCAGCAATCAAGGAGAAGTACATAGGAGGGAGATAAAATTTACATCAAAAAATTAGATAAGCGAGGTACGCAGACCCCATTTAGAAAAACCTCATTCATTCAAGCATCTATCAAAAATTAAATCCAATCTCATTGGTCAATGGTCCATAAGCATCCCCTTTATTATCATACATATCATCATATGTATCAGTAAAATATTCATTGCATGAATTAAAACATTCCACATATAAATTGATATCATTTAATTAGGCAATAAAAGTTTGCATGAAATTCAATTTCAAATCAAAATAAACTCCTTTATTTTAATCCAATTCTAAATCAAAATAAACACCTTTATTTTTAATTTAGCATTTTTTTAAATTGAGAAAACCTAGAAAATAGACGCCCGGGTGCAGCTGCGCTGAAGCCCTAGCGCTGTTGCGCTGTTGGGAAGTGCTATTGCGCTGTGGCGCCTGTCAAATCGCGTTTTTGGTTTTCAGATCACGATTTTTATTGCTTTTCTCTAAAAACATGATTTTATACCAATAATTATGCCCAATTAAATTATTCTGAACACAAATCAATATATATATATATATATATATATATATATATATATATATATATATATTGAATCAAAATAATTAATAATTCGCATAAGGATGGCTGATACCACTATTGGTTTGCAGAAATAAGACATATATACAATCAACATGTACATAATAACAGACGCATGGCATAAATCGAATTTAAAATTTTTCTGCAATCCCAAGAATCACCTTATGCGATATTATTAATCGAGGAATGATAAAAGATATACCTTATGAAGATGATTCAACTCCTTGATCAAATCTGCAAGTTTCAATCCTTATATCCTCCGTGCTCCTTCCAATCCTCGGATCAAACGCAAGCTACTAAGTGTGTGCAGCGCTTTAAAGGTGATCCACCTAGAGTATATTGATTGAAGAAATAATATTTTAGGTTTCTCCAAACCTTGGGCGGCTAGCCCTAATTCTCTCTCTCCTAACTCTTTAGGTTGCAAAAAAATATGTTACGTAGTATCTCTATACTCACAATTATGCCAACCATAATCTATCATAAGGCTTCTCCTTATATAGACTTCTCCCCTTCCTAAACTCTTTAGGATTTATGGTTTTTAATTTTAATTCTCAAACTATTTAGGAACTAAATTTATTTATAGTAATAATAATAATAATAATAATAAGACTCCTATTATTAATTTATAATTAGTATTTCTCCAAATACTTAATTATAAATATTAGTATTTATCCAAATACTAAATTATTATTAAGTCAATTACTTCTAAAATAATATTTCTCTTTTTATAGGAACCTTTAGGTTCAATATTATACCGGTAGTAGAATAAATAAATTAAAACCTTTCTAATATTATTTATAATGAATTAAACTCCTTTAATTCAAATATAAATAAATAATATTTACTTTACATCATGAGGGACACCTCTCAGCTTATCATGACTATCCGAATAATATGAAATTAACGTTTAATCACAAAGAACCTATTCCGTGAATAGTTAAAGTACAATTCAATCATTCTACCATACAATGTCCCGATTAAACATAAAACATAGATTTACTAACAAGTCTTATTTATTTGATCGTATGCATTTCAATTCTAAAATGCACAACTCCTTTCTAATTTCCATTCACCTTGGCCAAGAATTTTTGAGGTGTCATTTATCGAATCGCATAGGACATTATCTCCCTTTACTGAAAGTAGTACATCATTTGTTGAACATTCACCTACCTCCATGTACACTTTATTATACCCGAACATACCCTTTGATATACCCAAAGTAATGTCTTAAGGAATATGATAAAGTATACTTCTGAATACACACGGTATTATGATGATCTCAAGTCCAAGGATAACTTGTACAACTATCACTATAGAAACTCCTATTGTCAAGCAAGTAAAACTCAATTAGGTGTTCCTTAAGCGAGTCACGTTTAGTGAACTTATTCTCCAATAAGCACCTATATACTTGCTTTAGTGCCTCCACACAAATGATTATGAGATCAAGCATCCTCTTCAACAGAGCAAGCATAGTATGTACTAATCTATCCGGATTCAGTAACCCCATGTTAGTGATCCAACGATTAGGAACGTTTTAGTTTTGAGCTATCTAGAATTTAGATCTCATTACCATGAACTCTTCATGATTCTAAAAGTATTGCTCCAAAACTATGTGTTTATCACATTTATTAATTCAACTAATTAACATGGATAAAGAATGCCTTTAATTAAACAAATTCTTTTATTAATAAATGAACAAGATTACAAAGTAAATACTTATCACATCCAATGTGATTGGCTTGAGGGCATGCTACTTTCATTAATTAGTCTTAAACTCTATATAAAAGCTAATATAGAAACTTTAATAAAATTAAAATAAGAGTTAAATGCACTTTGTATTCCTCAAGTTTATCACATTTTTCATATTGTATCATATACTTCAAAACGTGACACTTTGCATATTACACTTTTAGCGAATGGCACAAAACACCCTCTAGCCCAAAATTCGTCACTAAAAGTGACAGGTTTGGTGTTTAAAAGTGATGGATTTTGTACTTTTAGTGACATATTTTGGGTCGAAGGTTGTTAAGTGTCGGTTCCTGAAAGTGCGGGATGCAAAGTTTCACATTTTGAAGTATAGAATGCAATGTGCAAAATGGGATAAACTAGGGGGATACAAAGTGCATTTAACTATATAAATAATTGTTAAACGTTTATATTAATATATAAAAAATAAATAATTAGTTTAAAGATGAATACTATCATGCATATTATATAAATAGATGAACTATTATTGTACATTTTTAAATTTAATTAATTTATCATTAATACTCACTCTGTTCCCAAAAGGATGACTAAAGATACAAAAAAAATTTGTCTCCAAAAGAATGTGATAAAGTACATATAGTTAAGGGTAACTAAGTCATTTAGTAGGGTCCATTAATAAAAATAAAATAAAAGTACTAATCACTTTATATAATCTTGTGGAGCCATAGAGATAAATTTAGAACTTTTTTACTCTTTTTTTTCTACTTTTACTTTTTTTAATATGTGTACAAATTGTACTTTGTTCATCTTTTTGGGGACAGAGGAAGTAATTAGTTATACATTATTAATTAAATAATATATTTTAGAAGAAAATAATTTTTTATAAAAATTATTCTACACAATATTAATCTCTGATTTAGTATAGTGTAACACAAAAAAGTATAAACAATACTGTAACTTTACTAAAAAAAACTGTACGTAAAGTTAAATTTTTAAAATTATAATGTCACGTTGCACCTAATCTAAATTTTAGTGCCAAATACCTTAAAGTTATATTGTATGGACTTGATATGGGTGTTGATAGTGTCTAGGTGCATGGCACACTAATTACTAAAACAATGGGACATGACGTAAAAGATCTCAATAGAAGACACGGGTGCATAAATATGACAAGTAATGCTGTTTAAAGTTCATGTTACGTGTCAAAAATTTGGTGTTGATGTGAATAAAAAAGATAACCAGTGGGGTATATTTAAGCAATAAGTGAGCTTGTGGGTTTAATTTCAAAATAAAATAAAGTTTATCGAATAAAATATTTCAACCCTAAAATTTAGAAATGATTCTTTAACTCTAAAATTTAGGAATATAATCTAAAATTTACGAGAAAAAAGTACTTTTTAATCTTTAATTTAATTTCAAAATATTTCCATTTACATTTTTACTATCATAAGTATCTACTTACCGCTATATCTTATTTTAATACATTTTTTAAACATAGTTATTGTTATTTAAAATTTATATTCTTGATACCAATAATATTTAATTAATATGACAATTGTTTTTATTAAATTATATAATTTTATAAGTATAACTATATGAGTTTAAATATGATTTTAATATTACATAAATAGATGAATATATAAATATATATATATACGGTAAGCTTGGTAAACTTCTAAAGCGAACCTTAAAAAGTAAATTAAAGACGAATCGTCGTTTTTAGTGTCTATGACGACGATTCCACCCGTCGCCAAAGACTACGTAGCTACGGCAACGGGTCGAATCGTCGTCATAGACACCAAAGACGACGGTTCGTTTTTTATTCGCTTTTTAAAGTTCGTTTTAGAAGCTTACCGTATATATATATATATATATAATCAAAATGAATAGATTGTTCAGATCCAATTCAACAACCAGCCGTAGGACAGTAGTTACACCACCGGCAATACCGCCGATACCCCCAGTTAGCAACACAGTCAACAGTGAAGAAAAAAGTTATGAAGATATTAGTCAATCTTTTCACAATTGGAATATCCCTAGGATATCTCCAAGAGAAATTTACCAGTCATTGTTTGCTGATAATTTCAAAGTTGACTATAATGTTAAAACTATTGAAAATGTTTACTCAATTAATAAAGAACATGAAACTTGTCACCTGTTTTCTTCTGATATGATTATCAGACAAAGAAAAAGGGGTTACAATTTCATACATGTCGGTTTAGTTCAAGTTGCAGTTAAACCTTTAAATATTAAGGGAGTAAATTCAAGTATTTACTTATGCTTAAGAGATGCTAGGTTTCTTAGATATTTCCCAAGCATCATAGGTGTGGTTGAGTCTAGTTTACATAATGGTCCGATCCATTTCAATTGCTTTCCAGATCTCACCTTAAGCCTAAGTGATCCAAATTTAATTCATGCATTAATATTAAATATAAAAACTGCGGGAGAGAACACTTTTATGATGGAAGGTTCTCAACCATTAGCCTTAATTTATAGAGTTTACTACAAAACAATTAAGACTAATTTAAATGTACATGCGTTGAATAGAAGTCCAAAAGACCATACAGTCTTAATTCAAAGTAGTACGAGGGATGCTAATATTCAAGTTCCAAGAACAATTCATTGGAAGGATATTACCCTGCCAAGTCATTGGTCTCTCTCAACAAAGATTCCACAAAAACCAATTTCGAATAATTTTCTAAATATTGAGAACGTTAGACAATTTTCTGATGGTACGGTAAACATAAGTTTTGAACGTACTAGAAGGCCTTTAATAACAGTTGCTGCGTTAAGACAGTTAGTGTATTAACAAAGGAAGAAGAAGAACAGTCTTTGTTAATCGACCTAATAAGTAAAATAAATGACCTTGAGTTAAAAACCCAGTATATGGATAAACTGAAAAAACTCTTGGTCAAAGATTCTACTTCAGAAAATAAGTTAAAGAAAAGCCAAGATAAACCAATTTCCAGTCTTAACAAGACTCTTGATAGATTTAAAACCCCTATCAAAGTAGTTACAGTTGCAGACTTGAATCTAGAAGTTAATAAACTTAAAAAGGAAATTTCTAAAATTAAATTAGAAATCCCTAAGTTGCAAGAAGAAATAAAGGCAATTAGAGAGTCTAAAATTGATCAGCCTCTTTTAGTTAATGATTCCTCAGAAGATGAGAAGCAAGAACCTGTTGAAGAATCTATTGTCTCGATAGACAATTGTCTTCAAAGAATTAAGGATGTTACTATTCAGAAATGGTATATTAACATCAATCTAGTTATAAATAAGGACTTCATAATTGAATTACCAGCATTAGTAGACACAGGTGCTGATTTGAATTGTATCCAAGAAGGCCTTATTCCTACTCAATATTATGAAAAGACTAGTGAGAGACTTAATTCAGCAAATGGTAGTCAAATGGACATCAAGTATAAGTTATCCAAAGCTCATATTTGTCAGGACAAAGTATGCTTTAAAACATCCTTTGTTCTAATTAGAAACATGACAGATAAGATAATTTTGGGTTTACCATTTATCTATTTGTTATATCCATATGTCACTACCTCTGCTGGGTTAACCACTAGACACCTAGGTGAAGAAATCATGTTTAGGTTTATTCTTAACCCTAAAGAAAGAGATTTAAGAATGATTCAAGATGCCGCAATTTCAAAAAACTTGAACATCTTAAACTGTAAAAAATCTCAGTTAAAATTCTTAAAAAATGAAATTAGATACAAACAAATTGATGAACAATTGACTAGGGAGATTGTTCAACAAAAAATTAAAGAAAAGATGAGTTATATTACAAAGGAACTTTGCTCAGATCGGCCCAATGCCTTTTGGCATAGGAAAGTCCATACTGTTTGGCTTCCATATGCAAAAGAATTTAAGGAACATCTTATTCCTACCACAGCTAGGCCCATACAGATGAATCATGAACAAATGGAACTTTGTAAAGTCGAAATTAAAGAGTTACTTAAGAAAGGTCTTATTAGGCCTAGTAAATCACCTTGGTCTTGTCCAGCCTTTTATGTCAATAATGAAGCAGAAAAGGAAAGAGGTGCCCCAAGGTTAGTTATCAATTACAAACCACTCAATAAGGTACTAGGGATTAGGTATCCATTACCAATTAAGAAAGACCTTATTGCTAGGTTAAGTCATTCCACCATTTTTAGTAAATTCGACCTTAAGTCAGGATACTGGCAAATGCAAATTGATGAAAGGGATAGGTATAAGACAGCATTTACCACTCCTTTCGGACACTACGAATGGAATGTACAAGCCTTTGGACTAAAGAATGCCCCCAGTGAATTTCAAAATATTCTTAACACTATTCTGACTCCTTACAACCAATTTATCATTGTTTATATCGATGATATTCTTGTTTTCTCAAAGTTAATTGAAGAACATCATAAGCATTTAGATGCCTTCTTCAAAGCAATCAAAGTCAATGGTTTAGTTCTTTCGCCAACCAAGTGTGATATTTTTCAGTCAAAGGTTAGGTTTCTTGGTCATCATATTCATCATGGCCTTATCACTCCCATCGCTAGAGCCATCAAGTTTGCAGATAAATTCCCAGACGAAATTACTAACAAAACTCAACTTCAAAGATTTTTAGGTTCTCTCAACTATATCGGAGAATTTGTCAAAGATCTTAGAAAAATCTGTAAACCTTTGTTTCAGCGGTTAAAAGAAAATCCCCCTCCATGGACTAAAGTCCATACCTCAGTAGTACAGCAAGTCAAAAAATATGTCAAGACATTGCCCTGTCTTGGTATCTCAAATGAAAATGCATTCAAAATCATTGAAACGGACGCTTCTGAAATAGGCTTTGGAGGAATTCTCAAACAAAAACTCACTCCTACCTCCAAAGAGCAAATTGTCCGATTTCACTCTGGTGTTTGGAATGATACACAAGTTAAATATAGTACAATTAAAAAGGAAATTTTATCTTTAGTAAAATGCATAAATAAATTTCAAAGCGATGTTTTAAACCAAAAGTTTTTAGTCAGAATTGATTGTAAATCGGCAAAATATATTTTAGAAAAAGACGTTGAAAATATAGCTTCTAAGCATGTTTTCGCCAGATGGCAATCTTTACTCAGCATCTTTGAATTTGATATAGAATATATTAAAGGTGAAGACAATTCTATTCCTGACTTTCTAACGCGAGAATTTATTGAATCAGGTCAGCCCAAATGAGTGTCAGAAATAGTGAAAAACAAAGAGCCGGCCAATCTAGCCCAACTAGTTCAAATCAACAAAAAGGAGCCATGGTTCCTTTCCCAGTTAACCCAAGTTCCACGGCCCCATTAGTTAGCAAATTTCAGGTTTTAGGAACAATCCCAAAACCATACAACTCAGTCCTTGCAAGTTAACCCAAACCCGTTGATCCGTTTGGTTGTGTTCAAACAGTTAACCCAAGGCCCAACACTAGTCAAAATTCACCTTATATCCCTATTTCGCAACAGAATTTTCATATTGAGCCCCATATGAAATTTAAAGAAGACCCAGTTAGACTTGCCGCCCAATTCTTTCCCCCTGGCTGGCACTTCATTCCAAGGGCCACCTTCAAAAACCTTGCTTACTACAAAGACATTTTAGTTCAAACTGAATCAGTTTTCATCAAACCTATCTATGATAGAATTGACAGTTCAAAAGTAATTTACCATTCCTTATACATTAAACAAATAATTGTAATGACAGATTGGGAAAACCACCCCTCTGATCTTAAATAGTTAGATAATCAGGATCTTCAGTTTAACTACTATGATTACATTGAAGCATGGGATAATATCTTCCTATACCAGACCCAATTGTTTGGTCACTCATGGTTCGTGCAATTTGATCAAAAATTTAAGTCTCATTTCTCAGTTTGGTTCAACCGATGGTGGTCCAGACATGGATCAGACTTAGAAATTTTTCCGCAAGAATTAGAAAATGCAGTCACTCATTTTAGTTGTAAATGCCCTCATAATCCACAATTTAATAGTGTTCTGATTACACTTCAATTTGTCAGCAAATATAAAGTTCCATGGATTCTTAAATGGCAATATGAAATTCATACCCCTACAATTGAAATTGAATTTAAGTCAGACATTGGTCAATCCTCAGCAGCAACCAGTATTTGCTCAGTCCCCACAGTAGTCAGATTGTTCTTCATCAAATGGTGGGACAAGATTGACGTCAGTAAAATTATTGGTTACGATTCTTAAAGAATTCCCAGTTGCTCCAGTACGATCCATTCCAACTAAAGGATCATCAAGTAAATCCAAAGAAGTTACAGCAGGATCAGGTTTATTTGATATTTCAGATATCCAGAAATGTTCGGCAGCAGAACTCAAGTTAATAGCTCAAGCTCTTCATCGGAGAACAGAAAAACTCCAAGAAGAAGCCTCAGATAGTTCGTCCAACTCAGTTAATGATAAAGATGAACAGTTCAGTGTTAATCTCCAAGATGCTCAGGACCCATTCGCGTGAGTCACCCGCATGCTCCCAATAGAGCAGGACCCACCAAGCAATTAGTCATCCAGTTAATCAGGCGTGCTAGCACTACCAGACAGGCATGCCTCACTCAAGTCAAAAGTCTCGCAGCTTTTCCACCGAAAGTAAAGTTACAACAGTGCAGTGTCAGACATTCTCATGGTGAATAGTAAAAAAATTCATTGTTCATAAATAGTAACCTGTACTTTTACTGTTAATTTACTCAAAAGTTGTAATAGTTAGAAATTGTAACAGTCTCTCCTTATTCTATAAAAGGAAGGCTCGGTTCTCAGTTATAATCAGATTGGTTAAGTACCTCTTATTCTCTTCTTCTCTCTTCCCTCTGAGCCCTTAACCCCTGTAAGCACCAAGAAGGCGGAAGTAGATAAGCAGATATGATCAATAAGTGGTGTTTATCAGGATCATACAACAACTTAGTAGGGTGCAGTGAAATATGCAGTGATTCTTTAAAAAGAATGGCCAACACAAACCATTCAATCCAAGTTTTACTAAATCGTGGAGATATCCATTAACATATTAATCGCTTGTAAGTATTAAAACTCACCAATATGTAGATATCATGCACATGTAAAAAAAACACTTTTATAACTTGAAACTTGAGATTTTATTTATAAAATGAAATTACAATAAGAAGATAAGAATTTGCACAAAACTACTATGTACAAGACTCAGAACACAACTTAGGCTTACAGGGGTTAAGGGCTCAGAGGGAAGAGAGAAGAAGAGAATAAGAGATACTTAACCAATCTGATTATAACTGAGAACCGAGCCTTCCTTTTATAGAATAAGTCTACAATTTCTAACTATTACAACTTTTGAGTAAATTAACAGTAAAAGTACAGGTTACTATTCATGAACAGTGACTATTTTTACTATTCACCATGAGAATGTCTGACACTGCACTGTTGTAACTTTACTTTCGGTGGAAAAGCTGCGAGACTTTTGACTTGAGTGAGGCATGCCTGTCTGGTAGTGCTAGCACGCCTGATTAACTGGATGACTCATTGCTTGGTGGGTCCTGCTCTATTGGGAGTATATATATATATATATATAAACAAATAAATCATTAATTTAAATATGAATACTATCATTTATATTATATAAATAGATGAACTATTATTGTAAATTTTTAAATTTATTAAAATTTTCATCAATAATTAGTTATACATTATTAGTTAAATAATATATATATTTTAGAAGAAACTTAATTTTTTGTAAAAATAACATACACAATATTAGTCTATTATTATTCTAATTAATTAATATATTAGTATAGCATAATAAATTTTTTTATAAAAATACAATAATTTTCGAATAAAAGCTTGTGCATTGCAGGGATCATAAACTATACAAATTACACTTCTATCTAACTCAACAACTTGTGCTTCGCACCTCAGGATTATGAGCTAATCTATATATATATAATAAATAGAACAAAATAGTATCTCAATCTTAAAATTTAGAAATAGTCTTCCAACTCTAAAATTTAGGAATAAAAACCTAAAATTTAGAAGAAAAAAAACTATATAAAATAAAACCTTAAACCCTAATTTCTTACCTTATTTTCTTTTCTCTTTTTCCTCTCTTACATCAATTCTTTTATTCTCTCTTCTGCCTCTTCTCCTCTCTTTTCCACTCTTACTCTTTTTTATCTCTCACATATTCTTCTCTTCTCTTTTTAAATAATTTTCAGTTCTATATGTTTAGTTAGTTTTTTTTTTTCTTATCTTCAATAAGTTATGTTTTATTTTTATTTTTGTTAAAACTTTGGAACGCGTGGTTTTTAATTTCTCCTTCCAAATGGAACACATACAACTATGTTGTGCTTAATAGAGTGGGAAGATTTACAAAAGGTTCCGTGTCCATCATTTTAATACAAAATTGAAAAATTTTCAAACAGTAACGTCGTAAGTCTTGATTGTAAGTGATTCGTATAGTTATTTTACTACTTTAATTCTCTTAATATTTTGTTATTATTTAATTTATTCTAATTCACTTTTCAAATGCAATATTTTTTACTTTGCCTTCGAGAATTTTTTGTATACCATAAGTAATTAAAAGGGTTTAGAGATAAGTAATTAAAAGATTTTGGAGATCAAGAAGTAAGAAGAGAAAGAAAATGAAATAGTTGATTTAAAGCATTACTACTTATGTAGCAAATAAATAATACCAAGTTTGCAACTAAACTTTCTACAAGTTTTATAATTAATTACGTACATTACTTTTCAATTGGCATTATATCTTTAAGTCAATCCTTTCGTTTTCGTTTTTTTCTTTCTTTCTTTCTTTCTTTCTTTCTCTTTTCATAATTTAATGTGCTAATTGTTCCATAACAAAATTTCTTTATATTAGGTAATCATAAAATACTACTACTTTTTTTAAAGTACTACAACCTTTTAAAATCATCAAGTTATTTGTGTGATTTATTGTATAAACACTTATTGAAAGATTTTAATATACGTGATATCCTAAACTTTGATACTTCGAGACTCTAAGTAATGACTTTGAATTGTTGATGTTTTGAGAGACTCTGAGTAATGACTTTGAATTGATCTTATCAACGAAAATTATTTGCTTTTTTTTTCTTTTCTAAATATAACTTATTGTTTGAATTTTGAAAATTAATTTGAGGTATTTTTGAATTTAAAATTATAAATTAATACATTAGATAATTATTACTCCCTTTGTCCCATAAAGACTGAGTTAGTTTGACTTTTTTTTAGTCAAATTGATCAATTTTATAATTGATAATTAAGTAAATTTATTTATATTTTTGAACTTTTAAAAATTAGATGTTGCAGTAAATTAAACGAAGTTTCTTATGGTTATAATCTATTTACCTATATTAAAAAAAATGTGCTAAATTATGATTCTGAAATTAGACAATTTGACTTTAAAATTCAAAGGAAGCCAATCTTTGCGGGACGGAGGGAGTAGCATTTTTTTTTTATAATTTACAATTGTTATGATTATATTGGATTTGGCTCCCTTCCATTACACCTTTTCTTTAATTCTAACCAATACACCAATTATTTGATCTTAATAATTTTGTTTGTAATGATCAAAATATGTTAATAAATAATTAATGATATTAAGTTCAATATTATAAAAAATTAGAATCATAAAAAAATATTTTCATCGTTAAAAGTTTAAAATAATTTTCAGTCATTAAAATTTTGATGAAAAATTTGCATGTTCATCAAATGGTGAAAAAGTATCAGATTACTTTTACTTTTGGAACAATTATGTTATTCAATATAATAAATTAGTTAACCGATGTTGATTTCAAATATACTATCCCGACTATAAAAAGTTGGTGTCTTAGATGAAATTGGATGAAATGTGTAATGGAGGGTATCCAAGTGCGATTATATTGTTTCTAAAAGTAAATAAATTTATATTTCTCGCATTTAAAAAGTTAATATTAATCTCATGTTGGAACAGAGAAAGTACATAATACAAAGTATAAGATGACTAAATAATATAGAAATTTTATTATTATCATAACAAAAATATAAATATAAAATATACGAAAAATTCCTACAAAATTAAAAATATAAAAAAAATATTTCAAATGTAATGCTTTGCACGGGGCCAATGTGCTAGTATAATAAATAGCACAAAATGGTCTCTCAACCCTAAAATTTAGGGATGATCCTTCAAATCTAAAATTTAGGATTGAAACCTAAAATTTAGGAAAAGCAACTACTTTTTCATCTTTAATCTGATTTCAAAATATTTTCATCTACATTTTTACTATCATAATTATCTACTTAACGCATCTATTATTCTCATACACTTTTTAAATTTAATTAGTGTTCTTTAAAATTCATATTCTTGATAATTATAATATTTAATTTATATAATAATTGGTTTTATTAACTTATATAAGTATAACTATATGAGTTTAAAAAAGATTTTCCTATTACATAAATAGATGAATATATGAATAAATCAACAAATAAATCATTAATTTAAAGATGAATACTATCATTTATACCATATAAATAGATGAACTATTATTATAAAATTTTAAATGTATTCAATTTTTTATTAATAATTAGTTATACATTATTAGTTAAATAATATATTTTTGAAGGAAAAAAAAATTTCTTACAAAAATATCATACAAAATATTAATGTATTATTATTATTCTAATTAATATATTAGTATAGCATAGTATAAAAGTTTATAAACAATATAATAATTTTGGAACAAAGCTCATGCTTCGTAGGAGATGATGAGCTTGACAAATCACATTTTTACCTAACTCAACAACTCGTGCTTCACATGGGATCATTAGCTAGTTATTATTAAGAATCAAACAATTTTTAGTTATATCATATCACAATTTTATTATATTTTAATTTATAAGAATAAAATTAATATATTATTAATAATATATATTTTGTGTTCATGATACTAGTGCAATAATGATTCAATCACTTTTAAAACAATGACCCATCTACTTAATAACTTTTCGATTTGATAACCGATTTTAGTATAAAAATATTGGTAGCATAATAGATAATATACAATCTACCTTTATAACTAATAATATTTTAAGAACTTGTACCAAAAGGCTAAGTTTACCCAAAATATGAAAAGGTCAAGGAATGAAATAACCTGTACACTCGTTGAAGAACAGTTTTTCTTGAATCTGTAGCACGCGTTGAAGACTTTTAATCTTTGAAATTAGAGCATAGAGAATAGAGATTATAGAGTCCCACAATTCAGCATAACCTCTCTCCTTTAGATTTATTTGGAATATCCTTTTTTTTGGGGGAATATATTTAGAAAAATTCAAATATCTATTAATTCGTCAAAAAAGATTCAGATCATTTGATTAAGTCAGTTCATATCCATTTAGTTTCATAACCTCAGCCCCACCACTTTGAACAGATTGGCCAGTTCAAAATATAAATATATTGACTCCAAAGATGGAGATTTAGGATGGGTACACACGTATATAATTAAGTCAAGTCTTTACATTGCTACTATATGAATACCTGATGATATAGAAAAGTTATAAAGAAGACGAGCTTTTAGGATTAATCAATGGGGGCGCTCTTGCAGTCAAGTAACCATAATAAAGTGTTTCGAGTTATCCAAATTGAATTATTATGCGTTCAACAATATCTAGAAGACAGATCGAGTATGTCATATGTGGTTCTAATGTTGAGTAGTAATATTGCATTGCTTCATCCTAAACAACTAGGTTTTTTCGCCGAGAGAAAACTGCACGAAGCATATTATTCATTGAGCAAACCAATATTGTCTTCATCCAACCAATTAACCATTACGGTTCTTGCACCTCGATTGTAATGCTTAGTGCTTTTGGTACCTCAATTTTATTATAAATAGTTGTACATGATGTAATCAATCAAGAGTTATATTTTTCTACAAGATGGAGGCAATCATACTGCCAAACAAGAGCTTTGAAGCTGAATTTTTTGATTATTTTGTTAGCATCAAAAACAAAAAAGATATACATCCTACATGTGCATACTTGCAAGCCAGGAATACCCTGAAACGTAGATAATGGTCTCAACTGCCAAACTGCATAAAAATTGATTCCGAAGGATCAAAAGACTTTCATAAGTCACTGCTACAGTAGTATGATAACTATCTGCCAAGATTCATAGTCACTGACAAGTATATTTTTTGAGCTCAAGAGAATTTTTTACCATGATATTTTGCACATTTGAGAAGTTGACCCCAATTTAAAAAAAAAACGTTTGACAAATTGAACATTTAAGTACATGGATTTCTAGAACAATATCTTTACTTTTGACAAGAAATAGCCATGGGCATTAGGCAGGCAATCATAAGGGTCTTTGGGTAGTTTTGGCATTTTCATTCTTCATATCCTCGTTCTCATTTTTTATAACCATTGCCACCACCGCCACCAGAGAAGGAAACGATGGCAAGAACGGCCATTAGGCAGTCTTGTTTTGCAATTCTATGGTGCATCTGCAGTTGTAATCCCTTCCAGTTATACAAACTTGTTTACATTCATGGTGAATAGAGAAATTAGATTTAAACAGCTTTGGTTATTCAGTCATCTACAGGGCATTCAACATTAAGTTAATCAGTTGCATATTAGGAATTTAAGAATTGAGCCAGAACTGTAATGGAGGGTATTCATTATCACTGTTTCTCTCTCTCAATCATCCATGAGTTTGTTAGATGTTAGAGGTTGAGAGTTCCACCGAAAGATTAATATGGTCTGCCAAAGTTAATGAGGGTTTCGTTGAAAGATTAACTAATGAATTGGACCTATTACCCAACCAAGAATGCTCATTGAACTCTTCTTGTAATATACTACTCGTATAATAAGCAATCCATGAAGAAACAGAATGAAACATCATATATCATTGAATAACCATAGTTAGTGAATTCCAAGTAATGGTATTTCTCTCAAGCATTTTATCAAACACACATTGTGCATAATCCATCCTACTAAAATTTGCATAAGTTGATGAATTTATTGCCTGGGAAGGCGTCATTTTGAATACCCAATTAGGCTAAGAATCAAAGGACTGACGCATCATTAGATCTTCAGAAATCTTTTCCGTGAATGAGGTATAATTTCCACTAAGCTTGAGCACGCCATTTTCAAATATGGATAGTGTGTTGTTGAGCATGAAAGAAACTTGAAATACTCCATGTCCAGCAGCTTGGCAATTGAGCAATATTTATCCAAAATGCAAAGCTTGTAAACTAAACAAGCTTTTTGTGAAGCTAAGAAACCATAAATTCTTAAGGCTTGTGAGGCGACTGCCACCGTGCATTATTGTCTAATTAGTTTTGAATTTTGATGAAGGAAATGAGAGACAGATTTTAAATTGTTTTATTAAAAGAGGTACCAATGGTAATCTACTAATACTGTTACTTTTACTTGGCGTATCTTTGAGATTGCTTAAAAAAAATATAATTAGTGATTTCAATTATTACTTTTGCTTATAATTAATTTAAAAAAAAAGTAGTTTGTTTTTTATAAATAAAAAGCACTTAAACTAGTAAAAAGTAGAAAATGTTTGGTACAAAATAATTTTGTTAATCACTTGAATCAAATGTAAATTTCAAAAAAGGAACATTTTGAGAAGTAAAGATGAATAATGGATGAAATTATTAAAATAAATCTGATTATTAGATTTGACAAATAATCAGAAGCTCAAAATTGGAGCTTCTGATTATTTTCATAAAAAGTGATTATAAGTTGTTTTAAAATTAGTTTACCAAACATTTTTTATTTCTTAAAACTGTTTATAAGTTTGTTTAACTGTTTATAAGCAATCTAAAACACCCTATTACACTTCCCCCTAAATGTAATATTAATATTTTCTCCATGCCAAAGACAAAATACTGTACTTTGCTAAAAAAAATTCAAAAAAATAGTTCACTTTTTAATAATAGTCTTATGAAATGACACAATATTTTAAAATTCTTTATTACTACTCCCTCCGTCCCAAATTAATTGCTTTTTTAGGACTTTTTTAAGTCAAAATGACTATTTTTAAAATTAATAATTAAGCATATATAAATATATTTCTAAAATTATAAAAATTGAAATCAGTAATAAATTGTATACTTTCTTTTGGTTATAATCTCTTCACCTATATTTTAACAAAAATAATAAAAAGATTAGTTTTAAAAAAAAAGTCAATTTGACTTAAAATGGTCAAAATTGAACAATTAATTTGGGACGGAGGGAGTATAATTTAATTAACATACCACACTTTATAACTAGCAATATGGAGATATACATGAAATATATTCTTATCAAATATTTTAAATAAAACTCTCTTTTTTTATTTTTTTTTTGTTACATACTTTTTTTCAATGCCTTTACAAGTATATCAATACAAATATAAATAGTCAATAAGATCTCATATTGATAGTTAAAATTAGTTATGCGATCTTTATGTCTCACCTTTACTATAAATTAAGCGATCTTTATATGAACCTTTAAATCTCATTGTTATTGTGTTTTTTTTTTTGTACATACTGTATATTTGATTATGAGAAATCATTTTTACTTGTACTATCTCAATTGTAATTCATTTTGTGGGTGAAATATAGGAACCTCACAATAAAAAGAGAAAAACTCATAATAATGAGAATTGGGCCGGGACCATAACATATATCTCATGGCCTTAATTTTATAAATAACGTTAAAATATCAATAGAATTAACCATGTTCCCCTAAGCACATTTTTGGTATGCATAGAGCTGTTCTTTCTGATTTTCTAAAAATAGCCACCCCAATCTCTGGAGATGAAATCTGTAACAATCGATAATGGCTTCACAAGCCCTCTCTTATATTGTATTCGTATTCCGATGAGCCTCTCATTATTAACACTTTCTAAACCTGAGTTTGGGCCTAAGTTTCAGCATGATACTAAACTTGTATCTTTTTCTCGGTCTTCACCGCCTAGCCTATAATTATCATCAAATTTCAAACATAATAAATTGTGCAAGCACGTACGTGGATCCAAATACATACATACATACATACATACATACATACATATATATATAGTCCCTCCAACGAACCGGCTATGGCGACAGACAAAAAGTCATCGCCATAGCCGATTCGTTGGAGAGATTACACATTGTTAATTTTTATTTTATTTTATTAGGATGCACCTTAAATGTGCAAAATATTATGGTTAAAAATACTATTAAGAGCATACTAAAAAAAACTCATGACCAGATGACTTTAGAAGTCAATTTAGGGGAACTATGGAAGGAAAATTTACACGTTTTTCCCAATAATCAAATTCCACTAAAAGACAATGCCAAGTCAAGGTTAACTAAAAGACTAAACAAGTTGTCTAACAAACAAACGAATAAAAGAGCTCATTTTTCTATGAAATTATAGCCGAGAGATGACAAGTGTCACTACAATTAATGACTAGATGACTTTAGAAGTCAATTTAGGGGAACTATTGAAAGAAAATTTACACGTTTTCCCTAATAATCAAATTCCACTAAATCAAACACAATGCCAAGTCAACGTCACCTAAAAGACTAAACAAGTTGCCAAACAAAGGCTCATTTTTCTATGAAATTATAGCTGAGAGATGATAAGTGTCACTACAATTAATGACTAGATGAATTTAGAAGCCAATTCAATCATTTAAGCAAATTGTATTACAAAAATGCTACATAACAGACCAATTTTTAAAAGAATAGAGCCTACATAAGCAAATTGTATTACAAAAATGCTACATAACAGACCAATTTTTAAAAGAATAGAGCCTACATAAGCAAATTCACTCGATGACATGGCTTATTACGTCCTTTTTCAAATAATAGTTTCAACCAATTTAACAAACCAGGACATTTTATTAACAAGACTACATACCATTCAAAAGAATGTCTGATTGTTCATAGGCGTATATAACTGGGAACTTCAGCCCCACCACTTTGAGAAGGTTGGCTAGTTCAAAATATAGACATGTTGAAACTCTTGACTTTACAGGTCAATACTTTGGAAATTTATGAGGGCTGCCTACACAATTCATTCAATTAAGACAAGTCTTCACAAAACTACTATAATTATACGAATACATGATGAGAGGAGGACAGAGCAATATACTCTATAGTTACTTATACCAAAAGAGAATTGAGTTACTTATAATCTCCACTGCACTAAACACCAGGTCACCAGCAGAACAAACCAAACATAAGGGATGACAATGGAGGGTGCTACCATCATTTTGTCTTGCTCCACTTTATTCTTTGCTTTTTTAACTTCCAGTGCAATAGACACCATCAGACCAAGTCAACCCATTAGAGATGGTGACACCATTATCTCAGCCCGTGGAGAATTCGAGCTTGGATTTTTCAGCCCCGGTAGTTCCATGAATCGATACTTGGGTATATGGTACAAGAAAATATCATATAGAACAGTTGTATGGGTGGCTAATAGAGAGGCTCCACTTACTAATACTTCTGGCGTGGTAAGGGTTAACGGTGAGGGAATTATAGTGCTCAATGATGGTACTGATAGGATAATTTGGTCATCAAACTCATCAAGATCCGTGATAAATCCTATGGCACAACTGTTAGATACAGGGAATCTTGTTTTTAGGGATGAAAAAGACAGTGACCAAGAAAATTTTCTTTGGCAGAGTTTTGATTATCCTGGAGATAATTTGCTACCAGGCATGAAATTTGGATTGGACTTGGTAACAGGCCTAAACAGGTACTACACATCATGGAAAAGTGTCGATGATCCGTCTCCAGGTAGATTTATGAACCGCCTTGATCCTAATGGTTTTCCGCAGTTACTTTTGTGGGAAGATTCGGTGTTGTGGTCAAGGACTGGACCATGGGTTGGTTCTCAATTTAGTGGCAATCCGACTAACAAGTCAAATAGAATCTATACAGATGAGTTTGTTTTCAATCAAATGGAAATTTATTATAAGTTTGATCTTGTCAGTAAAAGTTCTGCAATTACAAGGTATATATTGACTCCAAATGGCGATTCAAAAGTACTGATATGGAATGATCGAAATCAAAATTGGATGGTCTATCTTACTCTACAGGTGAGTGACTGTGACCGTTATGGATTGTGTGGCGCATATGGTTGTTGTGACATTAATAACACCCCAAGATGTGAATGTTTGAAAGGATTTGTTCCAAAATTCCCAGAAAAATGGAAAGCAGCAGATTGGTCAGACGGTTGTGTTCGCAAAACCCTACTGGATTGTGGAAACGGAGACGGTTTTATGAAGTACTCGGGTGTGAAATTTCCAGACACACGACACTCATGGTATAACATGAGCATGAACCTTGAGGAATGTGAGAGGGTATGCTTGAAGAAATGCTCTTGTACAGCTTATGCAAATGCTGATATCAGAGGAGGTGGAAGTGGGTGTTTCCTATGGTTTAATGAGTTGATAGATACCAGTGTCTACACGGCAGATGGGCAAGATCTTTATGTAAGAATATCTGCCTCTGAATTAGGTAAGACTATTTTGTCCACACATTAAAGGTTTTACTTTTTACTGCTGCTAAGTACAATTATGAATAATAGAAATACTGCCTGAGTTTTTTTTGATTTTCAATGATTATGTATTTATATTTTGAAATTTTTAGGCTACCCGGAGGAAAGCAGGAGATTCAGGCTAAAGAGGAGAATGCAGATCATATTAATTCCTGTAGTACCAACAGTACTACTTGCCTTATTCTTATTTGTATTCAAGAAGAGAATTCTGAAGAGAGGAGGTAATTATAATTGAATTATTCAATGAGACAAAAACTACATTTATTAAGGAAAGACAACTATTACGACCACAAAGAGAAGAAAAGATGATGGTGGAATGATGGGCAAACTTGCCCAATTTGGAAAGAAGTCCAAATGGAATTGTCAAGAAAAACTAATACCGACTCTTTGAAGCATTGGTTCAGAATTTTGGGATTATATAATATTTATATTCCTGTCTAAGCATTTGAAACACTTATTCACCATGTACTTTGATTTCACTTCTCATTTCGCAGGAAGGTTGAAATTCAATTCAAAAAGAATTTTTCCATACAAAAATGAGGGGGAAGATTTTGAGTTACCATTATTTGACTTCAAAAAAATTGCAAATGCTACAAATAACTTCTCCCACAACAAAAAGCTTGGAGAGGGCGGCTTTGGACCTGTTTACAAGGTGATTATATTGATACATACCATTTGCATAATCATGCAAAAATAGTTTGCTAAACACCATATATGCACCATAAGGCACCAACAGAGTATCCGTCAGTAGTTTCTCACAAAAACTTTTTTTAACTTAAAGCACAACAATACATTATAGTTAACGTTTACTTGCTGACTCAAAACTTGTAGAAATGTCTCTACCTCGAAATAACTATTCTTAATAAAACGAAAATATATGTTTAAACAAGTAAAATTATACTTTTATGTGTGAAGTGCATGTAACAGATAGAATATTGATACATATCATGTTTGGCTCCAATGGAGATGTGTTGTTACTGTAATATGGAAGTTATCAGGTGTATGAAATGTGCATCTTTGATAATGTAGCCGACTTAGTAAAAAGATTTGAGTCAAATTTAAACATAGGATAGCATTATAATGGTGATGAAATAGAGAAAGGAACAATGCTCACTTCTGAAAGCATCATATGGAATTATCACAATGATTTATTTTCAGGGCATGTTGGATGATGGACAAGAAATAGCAGTTAAAAGGTTATCAGATAATTCGAGACAAGGAGTAGATGAATTCAAGAACGAAGTTTCATGTATTGTCAAACTACAACACCGAAATCTTGTTGCGCTTCTCGGGTGCTGCACTGATAAAGAGGAAAGGATATTGATCTATGAATACATGCCCAATAAAAGTTTAGATTATTTTATTTTCGGTATGGCCTTCCTCCAAATACTGCTATGCGTTCTTAACTTTCTTGTAATCTAAAATATTAAATTAGTGTAATTGTCTTATTTCTTTAAGAAACTATCATGTAAATCATCTAATGGATTAACATGATGACAAATGAATAGATGAAAAATTAAGCAAGTCACTGGATTGGTCAAAGCGCTACAACATTATAAATGGCATTGCTAGGGGACTTCTCTATCTTCACCAAGACTCTAAATTAAGAATCATTCATAGAGATCTCAAAGCCAGTAATATTTTACTTGATCACGAGATGAATCCAAAAATTTCAGACTTTGGCATGGCAAGAAGTTTTGAAGGAAGTCAAACTGAAGCAAATACAACAAGAGTTGTTGGGACATAGTAAGAATTTCTACAACACTGCAAATATTTTTTGTCTCCTTTGCTTAGAAACTGACATCATTTTGTTTTACCTCCCGTAGTGGCTACATGCCTCCTGAGTATGCTATTGATGGACTATTCTCAGTTAAATCTGATGTTTATAGTTTCGGTGTTTTAGTGATCGAGATAGTGAGTGGGAAGAAAAACAGATTATTCAATCATCCTGATCACAGCTTTAACCTTCTTGGACATGTAAGTGCATATGAATATATTCTAACGCTCTTATGCTACACACTTAACTACTCTGGATAAATTATGAAATCAATCTTTTTAGGCATGGAAAAGTTATAAAGAAGACGAGCTTTTAGGACTAATCGATGGGGCACTCTTGGAGTCAAGTAACCATAATGAAGTGTTTCGAGTTATCCAAATTGGATTATTATGCGTTCAACAATATCCAGAAGACAGACCGAGTATGTCATACGTGGTTCTAATGTTGAGTAGTAATATTGCACTGCCTCATCCTAAACAACCAGGTTTTTTCGCTGAGAGAAAATTGCATGAAGCATATTATTCATTAAGCAAACCAATATTGTCTTCATCCAACCAATTAACTATTTCGGTTCTTGCACCTCGATTGTAATGCTTAGTGCCTTTGGTACCTCAATTTTATTATAAATAGTTGTACATGATGTAATCAATCAAGAGTTATATTTTTCTACAAGATGGAGGGAATCATACTGCCAAGCAAGAGCTTTGAAGCTGAAATTTTTGATTATTTTGTTAGCATCAAAAACAAAAAAGATATACATCCTACATGTGCATACTTGCAAGCCAAGAATACACTGAAACGTAGATAATGGTCTAAACTGCCAAACTGCATAAAAATTGATTCCGAAGGATCAAAAAACTTTCATAAGTCACTGCTCTATAGATAAAATATTGATAGACATCATGTTTGGCTCTAATGGAGATGTGTTGTTACTGTAATATGGAAGTTATCAGGTGTATCAAATGTGCATCTTTGATAATGTAGCCGACTTAGTCAAATGATTGAGTCAACTTTAAACATAGGATAACATTATAATGGTGATGAAACAGAGAAAGGAACAATGCTCACTTCTGGAAGCATCATATGGATTTACCACAATGATTTATTTTTAGGGCATATTGGATGATGGACAAGAAATAGCAGTGAAAAGGTTATCAGATAATTCGAGACAAGGACTAGATGAATTCAAGAACGAAGTTTCATGTATTGCCAAACTACAGCACCGAAATCTTGTGGCGCTTCTCGGGTGTTGCAATGATAAAGGGGAAAGGATATTGATCTATGAATACATGCCCAATAAAAGTTTAGATTATCTTATTTTCGATATGGCCCTCCTCCAAATATTGATATGTTTTCTTAACTTTCTTATAATCTAAAATATTAAATTAGTGTAATCGTCTTATTTCCCTTAGAAACTATCATGTACATCACCCAAATATAGAGAAGTATGGATTCATGGATTAATTTGATGACAAATGAATAGATGAAAAATTAAGCAAGTCACTGGATTGGTTAAAGCGCTACAACATTATAAATGGCATTGCTATGGGACTTCTCTATCTTCACCAGGACTCTAAATTAAGAATCATTCATAGAGATCTCAAAGCTAGTAATATTTTACTTGATCACGAGATGAATCCAAAATTTTCATACTTTGGCATGGCAAGAAGTTTTGAAGAAAGTCAAACTGAAGCAAATACAACAAGAGTTGTTGGGACATAGTAAGAATTTCAACAACATTGCAAATATTTTTTTTTTGTCTCTTTTGCTTAGAAACTGACATCACTTTGTTTTACCTCCAACAGTAGTTACATGTCTCCTGAGTATGTTATTGATGGACTACTCTCAATTAAATCTGATGTTCATAGTTTCGGTGTTTTAGTGATCGAGATAGTAAGTGGGAAGAAAAACAGATTATTCAATCATCCTGATCACAGCTTTAACCTTCTTGGACATGTAAGTTCATATGAATATATTCTAATGCTCTTATGCTACACACTTAACTACTTTGGATAAATTATAAAATTAATTTTTTAGGCATGGAAAAGTTATAAAGAAAACGGGCTTTTAGGACTAATCGATGGGGCGCTCTTGGAATCAACTAACCATAATGAAGTGTTTCGAGTTATCCAAATTGGATTATCATGCGTTCAACAATATCCAGAAAACAGACCGAGTATGTCATACGTGGTTCTAATGTTGAGTAGTAATAATGCATTGCCTCATCCTAAACAACCAGGTTTTTTCACTGAGAGAAAACTGCATGAAGCATATTATTCATTGAGCAAACCAATACTGTCTTCATCCAACCAATTAACTATTACGGTTCTTGCACCTCGATTGTAATGCTTAGTGTCTTTGGTACCTCAATTTTATTATAAATAGTTGTACATGATGTAATCAATCAAGAGTTATATTTTTCTACAAGATGGAGGCAATCATACTGCCAAGCAAGAGCTTTGAAGCTAAATTTTTTTATTATTTTGTTAGCATCAAAAACAAAAAAGATATACATACTACATGTGCATACTTGCAAGCCAGGAATACACTGAAACGTAGATAATGGTCTCAACTGCCAAACTGCATAAAAATTGATTCCGAAGGATCAAAAGACTTTCATAGGTAACTGCCAGAGTAGTATGATAACAATATGCCTAGATTCATAGTCATTGACAAATATATTTTTCGAGCTCAAGAGAATCTTTGACCATGATATTTTACACATTTGAGAAGTTGAACCCAATTAAAAAAAAAAAAACGCTTGACAAATTGAACATTGAAGTACATGGATTTCTAGAACAATATCTTTACTTTTGACAAGAAATAGCCATGTGCATTAGGCAGGCAATCATAAGGGTATTTGGGTAGTTTTGGAATTTTCATTCTTCATATCTTCGTTCTCATTTTTTATAACCATTGCCACCACCGCCATCACAGAAGGAAGCGATGGCAATAACGGCCATTAGGCAGTCTTGTTTTGCAATTCTATGGTGCATCTGCAGTTTTAATCCCTTCCGGTTATACAAACTTGTTTACATTCATGGTGAATAGAGAAATTAGATTTACACAACTTTAGTTATTCAGTCATCTACAGGGCATTCAACATTAAGTGAATCAGTCGCATATTAGGAAATTAAGATTTGAGGCAGAACTCTAATGGAGGGTATCGATTATCACTGTTTCTCTCCCTCAATCATCCATGAGTTTGTTAGATATTAGAGGTTGAGTGTTTCGTTGAAAGATTAATTTGGTCTGCCTAAGTTAATGGGTGGATTTTAGCAGATTAACTAACGAATCGGACCTATTACCGACCAAGTATGCTCAGTGAACTCTTCTTGTAATATACTACTCATATAATAAGCAATCCACGAAGAAACAGAATCAAACATCATATATCATTGAATAACCATTAATTAGTGAATTTCAAGTAATGGTATTTCTCTCAAGCATTTCATCAAACACAAATTATGCATAATCCATTCCACTAAAATTTGCGTAAGTTGATGAATTTATTACCTGGGAAGGCGTCAATTTGAATACCCAATTAGGCTAAGAACCCATGGACTGACACATCATTAGATCTTCAGAAATCTTTTCCGTGGATGAGGTATAATTTCCACTAAGCCTGAGCACGCCATTTTCAAATATGGACTCTGTCCAAGTCCAGCATTTGGAAATTGAACAACCATGTAAAGCTGAAAAACCATCAATTCTTAAGACTTGTGAAGCGACTACCACCGTGCATTCTTGTCGCCGTTGCTACCTCCGCCGACTATGGTTTAATTAGTCTTTTTTTTTCTTTTTTTTAGTTCGAAAATTCACAATATTAAAAGGGGTACTAATAGAAATACTGTTACTTTTACTTAACTTAAAGAGAATTATTCGCTTTTTTATTTTATTTTATTTTTATATTTTTTAAAAAGAAAAGAGTTCACTTTTTAATTATAGCTTGTATTTTTAAATTTGTCATTATAATTTAATTAGCATACCATACATAAAATTAACAATTTATTTATGAAAATATAAGTGAAATATATTCTTAGTATAAACAAATTTGTATTTAGCAAAAACCAAAAAAAATTGTAAATAATTTTTATTTTTTTGTGATTTTGTTTTTAAGAAAAATCAAGTGAAAGTTACTTATTTGTTTTGAATGCCTTTAAAAGTATATCGATACAAATATAAATAGTCGATAAGATCTCATATTGAAAGTTAAAGTTAGTCATGAGATCTTTAAATCTCACCCTTACTATGAATTTATTGATATTATATGTACTTTTTGGTCTCAATTTTGATCGTTGGAAATTATTTTTATTTATACTATCTCAATTATAATATCACTTTGTGGGTAAAAATAGGAATCTTGCAATAAAGAAAGAAAGAAAAACTCGTAATAATGACCTCAATCTATAAATAACGCTAAAAGATGAATGAGTCATGTGTTGTTCTATTGTTATGTTGGTCATCTAAGCTTATTTTTGGTATATTTAGAGCTTTTCATTCTCATTTTCTGAAAACAACTGCCGAATATGGAACCTACAACAATAATAGAGCCGACAATGCTTCATAAGTTCTCCCTTATATTGTGTTTGTATTTCGATGAGCATCTAGTTCTTAAACACTTTTTGAGCTGAGTTTGAGCCTAAATCGATACCTTTTTCACAGCATTTTTACTAGAGGTGCACAAAAGTCCGAAAACTAAATGCTTGAACCGGACTGAACGGGAAGCCTAAAAAAGCTCGGACTGGTTAGGACTGAACTTGGTTTAGGAGCTTAAATTCGTCCAAGAATTTAGAAGCAAAAGACCGTCCTGAACCAGATCGGTCTGGGACTGAACTGACCTGAATACCATTAGGGACCGAAGACTGGACCACAGACCAGATTGGATTGGACCAAAGACCGAACTAATTAAGCATGCCATCGGGACCAGTCTTGTGCCTGGACTTTTAGGTCTGATTTGGGCTTTAAAAAACAGTATTTCATAACTAAAATTTCAATCTTTACAAGTTTGTCGTTGGAATCTCTCTTATTTTGACTTTTTAGACCATTTTGTCCCTCCTAACATTTATATAATGTCTAGGACATTATGGTCCAACATATGTCAACAACTCTTTTTCACCTATAATAACTTACACTTCATTCCAATTTTTCTTACGAATCATCCTTACACTTTCTTACTACCGATATTCATTCTATTTTTACTAAGCTTAGTAACTATTCCAATTTTATTTTCAACTTCAATTCTAGCATTCTTAACACTTCATTCCAAAATTTCTCACAAATCCATTGTCTTTGAAGATTTGCATTTATTTGGATGCAATGAACCGATTACAAGATAAAGTTATAAGCGAAAATGGTTCAACCAATCCCAACATAGGCGATATACTAGAAGGCGTAGAAAATCAATAAAATAAATTATTAGTAGTTACTCATTTATTCAAAATTTGTAATTTTCCACATTTATTAGTAATTACATTTACATATTTATTCATTTTTTGTAATTACACAATTGTATTAATTTTCTAAGTTTTCTTTGTAATACAAATTTCACACATATTTTCTTTCTTTATAATTCAAATTATTCAATCAATGAAATATTCAAGAATTCATCTTATACATTTATGATTTGTTTCATCATTTGTATGTTAAAATTTTAATTAGCATATGTAGTGCATTTAAGTTATAAACAATATCATTTGAACTTTACTTCAGTTAATTTTACATTTTTGAAAGTAAAATAGGTATATAAATTTATTAAAAGTAATAAAAAGTGGGGATAAAAATAACAAGAAGACCGAAAGGCTGAAAGACCAGACCGAAGGCCGTGATCTAAGATCGGGGTCTTTATTTGGTCCTAATTTTCTTGACAAAAGACCGAATTGGATAAGACTGGTTAAACCAGTCTTCAGTGTTGGGACTAAACAGGACTGATCTTGGGCAGGACCGAACCTATATTATGCACATAGAAGTTGATTAGCAAGCCCATCACACATTGTTGATTTTTGTTTCTTTTATTGGGATTCACCTTAAATATTCAAAATATCTTAGTTAAAAATAAAAAATAAGGAATCGTTATTTCCACAACATAAAATGATATTTCCACAACAAAAGTGTCGCTATAGATCCTATAGCCACGGTTTTCACCGTCGCTATACATTTACAACGACACTTTTGTTGTGAAAGTATCAAAAAGTGTTGTGGAAATATCAGTTCCCAAAAAATACTTTTAAGAGAATACTAAAAACAAACAAACAAAAACAAAAAAAACCTCCATGACCAGATGACTTTTAAACTCAATTCAGGCTAACCATGAAAAGAAAAACTCTATTTTTTCCCCAATTATCAAATTCCGTTGAATCAAACACAATGCCAAGTCAAGGGTCTAACTTTAGAGTCTCAGATGCAACTAAAAGACTGCACAAGTTATCTCAAAAACAAAACAGATGAAAGGGCTCAAGTAAACTCTAGAATAGTCTGAGAACCATTTTTCTTAAACCTTTAGCACACGTCAAGACTTTTTTATATGCTATGAAATTAGAACAAGGAGATGATAAGAGTCACTACAATTAAATATAACATTATTAATCCCAGGTGCAGCAAACATGTAATTATTTAAATATATGAATAAGGGTGGTCATATATTTAAAAGAATACTTGCACGGACTAATTGTTCTGAAGTTGAATTTGAACTAATCATCAATTAGCTCAAGACTTTTCATTTATTTAAGCAACTTGTATTACAAAATGCTACATAACTGAACAATTTTTAAGCAAATTTATGCACTCAATGACATGGCTTAATACTTCCTTTTTCAAATACTCCGTCCGTTTCAAAATTGGAGATACAATTTGACTTTTGAGGTCAAACGACGGCATATTAAACTTCAAATTGATGTGAATGTATTTAATTTTAATTGATACAATTATTATAAGTGTATAGTATTAACAAAAACTATAAATCAAAAATTTTATTTCATTCTATACTTTTATGAGTTATACCAATTTTAAAGTTTAATATGCCGTTGTTTGACCTCAAAAGTAAAATTGTATCTCTAATTTTAGAACAGAGAGAGTAATAATTTCAACTAATTTAATAATATCCTTACACTTCAACAAACCAGACCATTTGAGTAATAAGAGTGCATACCATTGTAAAGAAAATGACTGTTTGTTCATAGTCATATAATTCAGAACCTCAGCCCCCACCGCTTTGAAAATATTGACTGGTTCAAAATATAGACATGTTGACTCTTGAATTTTAGGGGGGGGGGGGGGGGTTGGCGGGGGGGGGGGGGGTTTGCAGGGAGGGGGGGAGGATCAAAATTTTGGAGTTTGGATTATGACGGTTATCTACAAAATTCATTCAATTTAGACAAATCTTCACAATACTACTATAAGTATATGAATACATGATATAATAGAAGGAAATACCATCATTTTGTTCTGCTCCACTTTATTCTCTACCTTGAGAACCTCCACTGCGGTAAACACCAGCAGAACAAATCAAACATAAGAGATGGCTACACCATTGTATCAGCCGGTGGAGAAATTCGAACTTGGATTTCGATACCTGTGCATATGGTACATTAAATTATCAACCGGAAAAGTTGCAAGAACGGCGACTAATAGAGAGACTCACTTACTAGTACTTCAGACATTGTAAGGGTCAATACAATAGTATGCCAAGTATAATTTGCTCATCAAATTGATGAATCTCATGGAACAACTATTAGAAACAGGGAATCTTGATTTCAGGTATGTAAAAGACAGTGACCCATAAAATTAGCTTTTATAGAGTTTTAAATATCCTTGAGATAATTTGTTAGCAGGCATGATGTTTGGATTAGACTAGGTACTGTACATCACCTTACATTTAACTATTTAAGAAACCAGACCATTTGATTAACAAGAGGGCACACTTATTATTATTTTTTTAAATGATTGATTGTTTAAAGTAATATAATTCCAGAACCTAAGGCCCACAACTTTGAACAGATTGGCTAGTTAAAAATATAGATATAAAGTAATTATTACTCTCCTCTTATAAATTATAGAGGAGAGAGTAATAATTTGAAGACAGGAAATTTATTAGGGCTACCTACATTCTCTATTCATTTAACTAAGTCAAGTCTTTACATTACTACTATATGATGCATGATGAGAAAGAACTGAGCTAAATAATGGAAGGTGCTACCATCATTTTGTTTTGCTCCACTTTAGTCTCTACTTTTTTAACTTCCAGTGCAATAGACACCTTCAGACCAAATCAAACCATTAGAGATGGTGACACCATTATCTCAGCCCGTGGAGAATTCGAGCTTGGATTTTTCAGCCCCGGTAGTTCCACGAATCGATACTTGGGCATATGGTACAAGAAAATATCATATGGAACAGTTGTATGGGTGGCTAATAGAGAGACTCCACTTACTAATACTTCAGGCGTGGTAAGGGTTAACGGTAAGGGAATTATAGTGCTTAACGATGGTACAGATATGATAATTTGGTCATCAAACTCGTCAAGATCTGTGATGAATCCTATGGCACAACTATTAGATACAGGGAATCTTGTTTTTAGGGATGAAAACGACAATGACCCAGAAAATTTTCTTTGGCAGAGTTTTGATTATCCTGGAGATAATTTGCTACCAGACATGAAGTTTGGATTGGACTTGGTAACAGGGTTAGACAGGTACTACACATCATGGAAAAGTGTTGATGATCCGTCTCCAGGTAGATTTATGAACCGGCTTGATCCTAATGGTTTTCCGCAGTTACTTTTGTGGAAAGGTTCGGTGCTGTGGTCCAGGACTGGACCATGGGTTGGTCCTCAATTTAGTGGCAATCCGAATAACAATCCAAATGGAATGTATACAGATGAGTTTGTTTTCAATAAAAAGGAAATCTATTATAAGTTTGTTCTTGTCAATAGAAGTTCTTCTGCAATTACAAGGTTTATATTGACTCCAAATGGCGATTCAAAAATACTGATATGGAATGATCGAAATCAAAATTGGATGGTTTACATGACTCTACAGGTGAGTGACTGTGATCGATATGGTTTGTGTGGCGCGTATGGTTGTTGTAACATCAATAGCTCCCCAAGATGTGAATGCTTGAAAGGATTTGTTCCCAAATTCCCAGGAAAATGGAAAGCAGCAGATTGGTCAGACGGGTGTGTCCGCAAAACCCAACTGGATTGTGGAAATGGAGATGGTTTTATGAAGTACTCAGGTGTGAAGTTTCCAGACACGCGACATTCATGGTATAACATGAGCATGAACCTTGAGGAATGTGAGAGAGAGTGCTTGAAGAACTGCTCTTGTACAGCTTATGCAAATGCAGATGTCAGAAGAGGTGGAAGTGGATGCTTGTTATGGTTCAATGAGCTGATTGATACCAGAGGCTACACAGAAGATGGGCAAGATATTTATGTAAGAATGCCTGCCTCTGAATTAGGTAAGACTGCTCTTTCCACACATATAAGGTTTATATATTTTACTTCTAAGTACGAATATTAATAACAAAAATAATACCTCAATCTTATTTTTTCTCCTTCGAAATTTTTGGCTACACAGAGGAAAGCAGGAGATCCAGAGTAAAGTGGCCAATATGGATCATACTAATGCTTGTAGTACTGACAGCACTACTAGCTTTTTTCCTGTATAATTTCAAGAAGTTAAAGCTGAGGAGAGAAGGTAAGTGTGTCTCAGTTAGTCAGTTTATTCATCGAAACAAAAACAGCATCTAATAAAGAAAGGAAACTATTACCTCCACAAAGAAGATAATGGTGGCATGACAGGAAAATATGCCCTCTTTCTTAATTTAAAATAAAGTCACAATTAAATAGTCTAAAAAGTAAACTATATTTCTACTCCTGTTGTGAAAAAAATTGAATTCTTGTTCACTATGTGCTTTAATTTTACTTCTCACTTAGCAGGAAGGTTGAGATTCAGTTCAGAAACTGTTGCCCTTACCAAAATTGAGGGGGAAGATTTGGAGTTACCATTAGTTGACTTTAAAAAAATTGCAAATGCCACAAACAACTTCTCCCGCAACAATAAGCTTGGAGAGGGCGGATATGGATCTGTTTACAAGGTGATTATATTGATACACATCATGTGCATAATCACCCGAAAGTAGTTCATTCTGCACACCCCACATTGAGCCACCATAAGGCATCAAAAGATTATACGTCACTAGTTTCTCACAAAACACTTTTTAACTTAAAGCAAAATAACACTTTTTAACTTAAAGCAAAATACTCATTATGATTATAGTAATCAGAACTAGTAGAAATGTTTCTACCTCTGAACTAGTATTATGAATGGATAGCAAATATATATTTAAACGAGTAAACTTATTATAGCTCATATGTATTACACCCAACAAAAAATGGGGACCGATACACATCATGTTTGGCTCTGTCGAGACCCTAAATGCTCGAGTCTGATGACCTATAGATAGAAGGCTAAAAGAGTTCATAGAGCTTGGGGAGAAGAAAGGGGGCATAAAAGATAGAAAAATTGCTCAATTCTGTATGCAGAATATGGATTATCATAATGTTTGACTTTTAGGGCATGTTGGACGACGGACAAGAAATAGCTGTGAAGAGGCTCTCTGAGAATTCAACCCAAGGACTAGATGAGTTCAAGAATGAAGTTTCATGTATTGCCAAACTTCAGCACAGAAATCTTGTAACGCTTCTCGGGTGCTGCACTGAAAAAGGGGAAAGGATATTGATCTACGAATACATGCCCAACAAAAGTTTAGATCCCTTTATTTTCGGTATGACCCTCCTAAAATGTTGATACATTATTATAACTTTTGGATAGTTTGAAAAATTAAATAGTGTAATCATGTTATTTCCCTCGGGCACTATCCCTTGCATCATCCATCCACACAACAATATAAATTAACTTGATGACAAATGAATAGATGAAGAAATAAGCAAGTCATTGGATTGGCCAAAGCGCTACAATATTATAAATGGCATTGCTAGGGGACTGCTCTATCTTCACCAGGACTCCAAGCTAAGAATCATTCATAGAGATCTGAAAGCCAGTAATATTTTACTAGATCATGAGATGAATCCTAAAATTTCAGACTTTGGCATGGCAAGAAGTTTCGGAGGAAGTCAAACTGAAGCTAATACAACAAGAGTTGTTGGGACATAGTAAGAATTTCTACAACATTACAAATGATTTTTGTTGCCTTTGCTCAATACTGAAATATTTTTTCTCTCTTGCAGTGGTTACATGCCCCCTGAGTATGCTATTGATGGACTGTTCTCAGTTAAATCTGACGTATATAGCTTCGGTGTTTTAGTGATAGAGATAGTGAGTGGTAAGAAAAACAGATTATTCAATCATCCCGATCACAGCCTTAACCTTCTTGGCCATGTAAGTGCATACGAATATATTATAACGCTTTTATGCTATATGGTTAGCTACTTCAACTAAAATAATGCATACGAATATATTATAACGCTTTTATGCTATATGGTTAGCTACTTCAACTAAAATAAAAATAAACTCTTTTAGGCATGGAAAAGTTATAAAGAAGACAATCTTTTGGGACTAATCGATGGGGCGATCTTGGAGTCAAGTAACCGGAATGATGTGTTTCGAATTATCCAAATTGGACTATTGTGCGTTCAACAATATCCAGAAGACAGACCAAGTATGTCAACTGTGGTTCTAATGTTGAGTAGTGAAATTGCACTGCCTCATCCTAAACGACCTGGTTTTTTCACTGAGAGAAGAATGCATAAAGCAGATTTTTCATCGAGCAAGCCAATATTGTCTTCATCCAACCAATCATCTCTTACCAATGTCACACCACGATAATAAATGTCTCTTTTGGTGCCTTTGGCGCCTCTATTTTATCATCAAAGAGTTGTAAACAATGTAATCAATCAAGAACATACTAAGGTACATACTTGCAAACCATGAAGACACAGTCGTACACTCGTACTTGATGAAAAAATCTACTCCGCACCGCCAAACTACATAAAAATTGATTCATTGCGTTTCTCTCAATCATCCATAAGTTTGTTAGTTCTTAAAAGTTGGGTGTTCATTGAAAGATTAATTTTGTCTGCCAAAGTTAATGGGTGAATTAGCAGATGAACTTATCCCAACAAATAAACTCTTCTTTTTAATATTAGGAAGATTCATATTATGTACTAAACGACCAACTATGCTCAATAAACTCTTCTTTTTAATAAACTATACATATAACAAGCAATCCACATAATAGCATCAACATAATTTATCAGTGAATGACTATAAATTAGTGAAGTCCAGGTCATGGTATTTCTGTCAAACATTTCATCAAACACATGTTGTGTCCGAATCCATTCATTTCATCAAACACATATTAATAAATTTAATAAGATTTCAATATCTAATGAATTTTAATTAAATTAAAGCACTAATTTGGTTATAAAAAAAATCACATTTAAAATTAATATAATTAAACCGCGTGATATATTAAAATTTTAAGTGTTAATAAATTTAATTTAGTTAGAAAACTAATTTAATAAGAACAATGTAGAACCAGAACCAAAACTAAAACCAAGTCTTGTGCTTCTGATTACATACTAGTAGATAGACCAGATTACCCAGACCATAAGAGTGTTTGATTTGATTATCAAACCAGCATAGTATCATAGTATGTCATTGATAAGGAAGGTAGTTTTCCAGATGCTTGGGATCAAGTTGGTATCACTTCTCAAGTTCAAAAGGAGACCCTATTTTAAAACACATTTCTGCATATTTTTATATACGCTGAACAAGTATGGCAAAAAGTACAAGACTGCAACACAAAAATTCTTTTTCTTTTTTTGGTAGGTGTTATAAGTATATAATGACCAAAAGTTTTAAAAAAAATAAAAAAATTGTCTACGAGGTCCATCCTTAAAATGCCAAAGGCCACCTCTATTTCAGAAAGGCAGACACGTTATCTGTCAGTTTTATGGATTTCAATTTTGTGGTTATCGGGCACTAAACATTTTCTGAGGCGTCTTTTTGCAAGCTCCCTCCAGAGGTCAACCTCTCAGCTGCCAATCGCTCTTCCAGCGCTCTTGCACCCCTTTCCCTGCAGTTCAGGGGGAAAACAAAGGCTTAGAGAGGTGAGAGACTACAAAACCACATGCAGGAAAGTAGTCTTCTTGCTTCCATAATTTTCAGTAACCCACTCTCAACATGTATAATCCACGAGTATTACAGCCTTCAAAGTCGAGCTTTTTCCTTATCCTTGTTTAGTTAAGTGCAAGCATGTAATAAATGAAAGCTATAACAAATTAGCTACTCTTGAAACTACTTGAGGTATGCAGAAAAGCATGACAACTATTTGACCTTATATTGTTTGTCCATGTTAATTTTGAGTTTCAATTATAAAAGAATATTTTGATTGATACAACTTTAAGCTGAAGATGCACCCTTTCGTGTATACTAGTATATTGCCACCCAAGAAAGTCATCAAGAGGTTTACTAATACTTAATGTGAAACAATGGGTAGGTACAACAATATTTCATCTCTCAGTACTTTCTTTTTACCGGATTAAGAAAGTTAACAATTCAATTGCATAAAGCAATGCCATCTCTCTCCTCTAATTACGTAGACTAATTCAATTTTTAGTTCAAAACAGGTCATTTGGCAATCGGTTGGTACATAGTCATGTTACAGCATCATGTCATTCCCCTTGATTTGATATTTTAAACTTACATTGATTGCCAATTTATTTAAATAAAAAGAAGTTCGGAAATCTATATTCATAAGTTTGACTAACACTGCAGAGCATAGGACCATTGAAATTACCTTCTCCTAGATGCCTCACTGGGGTCAGAACCAGGCAACGTAGCTCCACCCAACGCGGAGCCCGCGGCCTCATCTGAAATTTTGGATCTTCCACAGAGCATCCGATCAAATATTGAAGCAATGGGATCAATCACTGGCCTGAAGGTAGCCCAGAAAGACGAGCTTAAGAGAGATGTAGCGATAGAGTTATTGCAGTAATATTGAAAAAAAAACAAAATTAACAGCAACAAAGTATAAAAATTACCTCAAAAGTTCAGGAAAGAACGTAGAAAATGCAAATTCATTACTTGGATCGCCTCTAAGTTTTGTTGGTGAAGCGGTAGACTGATGTGACAGGTCAAGAGCCGAAAACAAGCTAACACAACCTTCTTAGAAGTCAACATCAAGGATCTTCGAGTATCAAAGTATTAAATGTTCAACGGGAACTTTGCAACGGGAAGCTCTCAAGAAAAACTATAAAAGGGCAAAGAGATTCAAATCAACGATACTAATTATCAATCTAAACGTTGAACCTCTGCCAAATTTCTAAGTGTTCCACTCTACGAAAAGTGAACTACTTGTTCAGCTACTAAGTCTTCAGAAGTCAAGCTTTAACGCAACTTAGTAGCACCTCAGACAAACTCTTACAAACAGTGATTCGTTAGTCTTAGTAACTATTGTACCAAGTCAGAATGACTTGAAGAGATCTTTGCGATCTGGTCTTCGAGACCCTGTCTTACTGACATCTGCCGAGACTAAGTAACTCGAAGGAATCTAAGTGATTCAGTCTTGTGATAGATCTTAGTGATCTGGTCTAAGTGACCCTTGCATTCTTTGTGAATCCTTAGTGGATTTTCTACTCGTAGAGTAGAACAGTGGACTAGAAGTTATTCATACTCCGAACCACTTAAAACCTCTTGTGTCATTTACTTACTGCATTTACATTTCATTTATATTCTGCTATATCTGTTGTAATTGAATTCCATAATAACTAAATTCAGAGTTGAGATTTAAGTTAAATCTTTGAAAGTTTTTTCCAACTAATATTCCACTGTACTTAATTAATTTTAATTAATTAATAATCTCGTAATAAACGAAAAGTTTTTTAAAGGATCTATTCAACCCTCCTTCTAGATCTCTTTTGTGCCTCTGGGAAACAATAGGGAATTTTGGTCCAACATATGCCAACAACTCTTTTAGACTCCTATAAATACTTCACACTTCATTCCAATTTTTCTCACGAATCATTCTTACACTTTCTTACTACCAATATTCATTCTATTTTTACTAAGCTTAGTAACTATTCTAATTTTATTTTCAACTTTAATTCTAGCATACTTAACACTTCATTCCAACTTTTCTCACAAATCCGTTGTCTTTGAAGATTTGCATTTGTTTGATGCATTGAACCGATTACAAGATAAAATTATGAGCAAAAATGGTTCAACCAATCCCAACATAGACGATATACTATAAGGCTTAGAAAATTAATAAACCATTAGAGATGGTGACACCATTATCTTAGTCCGTGGAGAATTTGAGCTTGGATTTTCCAGCCCCGGTAGTTCCATGAATCGATACTTGGGTATATGGTACAAGAAAATATCATATGGAACAGTTATATGGGTGGCTAATAAAGAGACTCCACTTACTAATACTTCAGGCGTGGTAAGGGTTAACGGTAAGGGAATTATAGTGCTCAACGATGGTATTGATAGGATAATTTGGTCATCAAACTCGTCAAGATCCGTGATGAATCCTATGGCACAACTGTTAGATATAGGGAATCTTGTTTTTAGGGATGAAAAAGAGAGTAACCAAGAAAATTTTCTTAGGCAGAGTTTTAATTATCCTGGAGATAATTTGCTACCAATCATGCAATTTGGATTGGACTTGGTAACTGGCCTAGACAGGTACTACACATCATGGAAAAGTGTTGATGATCCATCTCCAGGTAGATTTATGAACCGCCTTGATCCTAATGGTTTTCCGTAATTACTTTTGTGGAAAGATTCGGTGATGTGGTCAAGGACTGGACCATGGGTTGGTTCTCAATTTAGCGGCTATCCGACTATCAAGTCAAATAGAATCTATAAAAATGAGTTTGTTTTCAATCAAATGGAAATCTATTATAAGTTTGATCTTGTCAGTAAAAGTTCTTCTACTATTACAAGGTATATATTGACTCCAAATGGCGATTCAAAAGTACTGATGTGAAATGATCGAAATCAAAATTGGATGGTCTATCTTACTGTACTGGTGAGTGAATGACCGTTATGGATTGTGTGGCGCATATGGTTGTTGTTACATTAATAACACCCCAAGATGTGAATGTTTTAATGTTGCGTTTGGATTGAAGGAATGAAATGGAGGACGGAATGAAATGATTTAAAAGTTTTTTAAGTATGTGTTTGGTTATTGGTGGTGGTGGGTGTTGTCATATAATGACAAAATTATCACATATATCCATTTCATTGGAATGAATTTTATTCCACCTTCTCCACATAGTATAAAAAACAAAGGGATAGAATGAATTTTCATTCTATTGGAATGGTTTATCCTCCAAAATGATCATCAAATACACTATTTTTATTTTATTCCTTCCTCTATTCCATTCCCTAAATCCAAACATAGCATAAAGGATTTGTTCCAAAATTCCCAGGAAAATGGAAAGCAGCAGATTGGTCAGACGGCTGTGTCTGCAAAACCCTACTGGATTGTGGAAACAGAGACGTTTTTATGAAGTACTCAGGTGTGAAATGTCCAGACACACGACACTCATGGTATAACATGAGCATGAACCTTGAGGAGTGTGAGAGGGTATGCTTGAAGAACTGCTCTTGTACAGCTTATGCAAATGCTGATACCAGAGGAGATGGAAGTGGGTGTTTCCTATGGTTTAATGCGTTGATAGATACCAGTGTCTACACAACAGATGGGCAAGATCTTTTTGAAAGAATGTTTGCCTCTGAATTAGGTAAGACTATTCTGTCCACACATTAAAGGGTTTACTTTTTACTGCTGCTAAGTACAACTATGAATAATAGAAATACTACCTCGGCTTTTTTTGTTTTTTTTATTTTCAAGGATTATGTACTTATATTTTGAAAATTTCAAGCTACCCGGAGGAAAGCAGGAGATTCAGACTAAAGAGGAGAATGCAGATCATAATAATTCCGGTAGTACCAACAGTACTACTTGCCTTATTCTTATTTGTATTCAATAAGAGAATTCTGAAGAGAGGAGGTAAATATGATTGAATTATTCAATGAAACAATAACTGCATTTATTAACGAAAGACGACTATTATGACCACAAAGAGAAGAAAAGATGATGGTGGAATGATGGGCAAACTTGTCCAATTTGGCAAGAAATCCAAATTGAATCGTCAAGAAAAACTAATACTAACTCTTTGAAGCATTGGTTCAGAATTTTGGGATTATATAATATTTCTATTCCCTGTCTAAGCATTTGAAACACTTATTCACCATGTACTTTGATTCGCGTCTCATTTCGCAGAAAGGTTGAAATTCAATTCAGAAAGAATTTTTCCATACAAAAATGAGGGGGAAGATTTTGAGTTACCATTATTTGACTTCAAAAAAATTGCAAATGCCACAAATAACTTCTCCCACAACAATAAGTTTGGAGAGGGCGGCTTTAGACTTGTTTACAAGGTGATTATATTGATACATATCCTTTGCATCATCATGCAAAAATAGTTCGCTAAACACCATATATGCACCATAAGGCACCAAAAGAGTATCCGTCAGCAGTTTCTCACAAAAACTTTTTTCAACTTAAAGCACAACAATACATTATAGTTAACATTTACTTACCGACTCAAAACTTGTAGAAATGTCTCTACCTCGAAATAACTATTGTTAATAAAACGAAAATATATGTTTAAACGAGTAAAAGTATACTTTCATGTGTGAAGTGCATGTAACAGATAAAATATTGATACACATCATGTTTGGCTCCAATGGAGATGTGTTGTTACTGTAATATGGAAGTTATCAGGTGTATGAAATGTGCATCTTTGATAATGTATCCGACTTAGTCAAATGATTTGAGTCAAATTTAAACATAGGATAGCATTATATGGTGATGAAATAGAGAAAGGAACAATGCTCACTTCTGGAAGCAGCATATGGAATTACCACAATGATTTATTCTCAGGGCATGTTGGATGATGGACAAGAAATAGCAGTGAAAAGGCTATCAGATAATTCGAGACAAGGAGTAGATGAATTCAAGAACGAAGTTTCATGTATTGTCAAACTACAGCACCGAAATCTTATGGCGCTTCTCGGGTGTTGCACTGATAAAAAGGAAAAGGATATTGATCTATGAATACAAGCCCAATAAAAGTTTAGATTATTTTATTTTCGGTATGCTCTCCTTCAAATAATGATGCGTTTACTTAACTTTTTGATAATCTAAAATATTAAATTAGTGTACTTGTCTTATTTCCCTAAGAAACTATCATGTAAATCATCCAAATATAAAGAAGTATGGATTAACTTGATGACAAATGAATAGATGAAAAATTAATCAAGTCACTGGATTTGTCAAAGCGCTACAACATTATAAATGGCATTGCTAGGGGACTTCTCTATCTTCACTAGGACTCTAAATTAAGAATCATTCATAGAGATCTCAAAGCTAGTAATATTTTACTTGATCACGAGATGAATCCAAAAATTTCAGACTTTGGCATGGCAAGAAGTTTTGAAGGAAGTCAAACTGAAGGAAATACAACAAGAGTTGTTGGGACATAGTAAGAATTTCTAAACATTGCAAATATTTTTTTTGTCTCCTTTTCTTAGAAACTGACATCATTTTGTTTTACCTCCCGCAGTGGTTACATGTCTCCTGAGTATGCTATTGATGGACTATTCTCAGTTAAATTTGATGTTTATAGTTTCGATGTTTTAGTGATCGAGATAGTGAGTGGGAAGAAAAACAGATTATTTTGTTAGCATCAAAAACAAAAAAAGATATACATGCTACATGTGCATACTTGCAAGCCAGGAATACACTGAAACGTAGATATTGGTCTCAACTGCCAAACTGCATAAAAATTGATTCCGAAGGATCAAAAGACTTTCATAGGTCACTGCCAAAGTAGTATGATAACAATATGCCTAGATTCATAGTCATTGACAAATATATTTTTTGAGCTCAAGAGAATTTTTGACCATGATATTTTGCATATTTGAGAAGTTGGCCCCAATTAAAAAAATAAAAAACGTTTGACAAATTGAACATTTAAGTACATGGATTTCTAGAACAATATCTTTACTTTTGACAAGAAATAGCCATGAGCATTAGGCAGGCAATCATAAGGGCATTTGGGTAGTTTTGGCATTTTCATTCTTCATGTCTTAGTTCTCATTTTTTATAACCATTGCCACCACCGACATCACAGAAGGAAACGATGGCAATAACGGCCATTAGGCAGTCTTGTTTTGCAATTCTATGGTGCATCTGCAGTTTTAATCCCTTCCGGTTATACAAACTTGTTTACATTCATGGTGAATAGAGAAATTAGATTTACACAGCTTTGGTTATTCAGTCATCTACAAGGCATTCAACATTAAGTTAATCAGTTGCATATTAGGAATTTAAGATTTGAGCCAGAACTCTAATGGAGGGTATCGATTATCACTGTTTCTCTCCCTCAATCATCCATGAGTTTGTTAGATATTAGAGGTTGAGTGTTTCGTTGAAAGATTAATTTGGTCTGCCAAAGTTAATTTAGCAGATTAACTAATGAATCGGACCTATTACCGACCAAGTATGCTCATTGAACTCTTCTTGTAATAAACTACTCATATAATAAGCATTCCATGAAGAAACAGAATCAAACATCATATATCATTGAATAACCATTAATTAGTGAATTCCAAGTAATGGTATTTCTCTCAAGCATTTCATCAAACACGAGTTATGCATAATCCATTCCACTAAAATTTGCATAAGTTGACGAATTTATTACCTGGGAGGGCATCAATTTGAATACCCAATTAGGCTAAGAACCCATGAACTGACGCATCATTAGATCTTCAGAAATCTTTTCCGTGGATGAGGTATAATTTCCACCAAGCTTGAGCACGCCATTTTCAAATATGGACTCTGTCCAAGTCCAGCATTTGGAAATCGAACAACCTTGTAAAGCTGAAAAACCATCAATTCTTAAGACTTGTGAAGCGACTGCCACCGTGCATTCTTGTCGCCGTTGCTACCTCCGCCGACTATGGTTTAATTACTCTTTTTTTTTTTTCTCTTTTCTTTAGTTCAAAAATTCACAATTTTAAATTGCTTTATTAGAAGGGGTACTAATAGAAATACTGTTACTTTTACTTGACTTAAAGAGAATTATTCGCTTTTTTATTTTATTTTATTTTTATATTTTTTTAAAAGAAAAGAGTTCACTTTTTAATTGAGTAAAATATATTGACACTCTCTGCAGATAATCATAATAATACTCACCACCTCTCTAGTTTTTCAAGTAACAGTCAGTATCCCTATAGTCTACAATATGTAACATTCATTACTCCTAGTGTAGTTAACTAACTAATATCCAAAAATATTTTTAATATAATGTCTAATTCACCCTTCAAGTTATAATGTTTAATTTATCCACTAAATATAAATTTGTATATTATAATTTTTACTTAACTTGATCTAATTAATTAAATTATGAACTTCTACAATAAATAAAATAAATGTCAAAAAATAATAAATATTCATTTTATCAGGAAAATAAAGTCATACGCTTTTTGCTAATAAAATTTCTCAAATATTAAAATTTGCGTAATATACATTCAAATATATTTTTTTGTAATTAAAAAGTAAAATTTTAATACCCATAAAAAGTACAAATTAACGCAAAAAAAAAATCTAATTATTTTTCCCAAATATTAAAATTTTCATAAAACAAAATTATTATTACAGAACGAATCTTATTATTCATATAAAAAAGTATTAAAATTATATTAATTATTTTTCTCAAATATTAAACTAAACATAAGTCACACTTAGGCATAATTATTTACACTAAAAATGACAAATGTTGTTACTCAAAAAAAGAAAAAATATATTAAAAGAAAAATCTTTTTACAAGATAGAGGTAATAATAAATATTATTATATTTTTTTATTCAACATTGTACAAAAACAACACAAACTGTATACTAAAAAATGTAATCAAAATCATAAACATCCCAAATTTTGACATATACTCAAGAAAATTTAACATATAAAAATCATAATATGAAACTAAGAATTCAAATAATAATTTTTGTTGTTAAACACTAAAAACTAAACTATCAACATATTCAATCACTCTAATTAGAACCGCTCTATTAATAATTTAATTTAAAATTCTTAATATTTGTATCACTTATCCAAAAATATGTGTTAATTAAACTAAATTAGTTTTTTTATAAGTTACCAACAATTTGAATGAGATAGTCTTAATTACAAATAAAACTATAATTAAAATGTATTATATTAAAAAAGGATAACTAAACACACACACACACACACACACACATATATATATATATATATTATTCAAGAATTAAAATTTAATAACATGCAAGGGTAAATATGTAACTTTATGTATTTAGTCAACCCTAAAAACTTGTAGGGGTATTAACTGTTACTTAAAAAACTAGAAGGAAAATGAGTGTTATTATGGGTATCTGGAGGGGTAATCAGTGTATTTTACTCTTTTTAATTATAGCTTGTATTTTTAAATTTGTCATTATAATTTAATTAGCATACCATACATAAAATTAACAATTTATTTATGAAAATATAAGTGAAATATATTCTTAGTATAAACAAATTTTGTATTTAGCAAAAAAAAAAACATGTAAATAATTATTTTTTTTATGATTTTTTTTAAAGAAAAATCAAGTGAAAGTTACTTATTTGTTTTGAATGCCTTTAAAAGTATATCAATACAAATATAAATAGTCAATAAGATCTCATATTGAAAGTTAAAGTTAGTCATGAGATCTTTAAATCTCACCCTTACTATGAATTTATTGATATTATATGTACTTTTTGGTCTCAATTTTGATCATTGGAAATTATTTTTATTTATACTATCTCAATTATAATATCACTTTGCGGGTAAAAATAGGAATCTCGCAATAAAGAAAGAAAGAAAAACTCATAATAATGAGCCCTGAACCAGGATCATTGCATCTCATGACCTCAATCCATAAATAACGCTAAAAAATGAACAAGTCATGTGTTGTTCTATTATTATGTTGATCATCTAAGCACATTTTGGTATATTTAGAGCTTTTCATTCTCATTTTCTAAAAACAGCTGCCGAATATGGAACCTACAACAACAATGGAGCCAACAATGCTTCATAAGTTCTCCCTTATATTGTGTTTGTATTCCGATGAGCTGAGTCTGAGTCTGAATCGATACTTTTTTCACAACATTTTCACTAGAGGTGCACAAAAGATCGAAAACTAAAAGCTTGAACCGGATCGAACCGAACCGACTTGAAAGAAGCCTAAAAAAGCCCAGACTGGTTAGGACCGAACTTGGTTCAGGAGCTTAAATTCGTCCAACAATTTGGAAGCAAAAGAAAACCCTGAACCAGTTCGATCTGGGACTGAACTTGCCTGAATACCGTTAAGGACCGGAGACTGGACCATAGACCAGACTGGACCAAAGACTGGACTGATCAAGCATGCCATCAGGACCAATCTTGTGCCTGGTCTTTTAGGACTGATTTGGGCTTGGAAAAACAGTCTTTCATGATTGAAATTTCAATCTTTACAGGTTATCGTTGGAATATAACTTATTTTTGACTTTTTGGACCATTTTGTCCCTTCCAACAATTATATAATGTCTAGGACATTTTGGTCCAACATATGTCAACAACTCTTGAATCGGACCGAACCGACTTGAAAAAAGCCTAAAAAAGTCCGAACTGGTTAGGATCGAACTTGGTTCAGGAGCTTAAATTCGTCCAAGAATTTGGAAGCAAAAGACCTCTCTGAACTAGTTCGGTCTGGGACTGAACTGACCTGAATACCGTTAGGGACCGAAGACTGGACCACAGACTAGACTGGATTGGACTAAAGACCGAACTGATCAAGCATGCCATCGGGACCAGTCCTGTGCCTGGACTTTTAGGTCTGATTTGGGCTTTAAAAAACAGTATTTTATATCTAAAATTTCAATCTTTATGGGTCTGTCGTTGGACTCTCACTTATTTTGACTTTTTGGACCATTTTGTCTCTCCCAACAGTTATATAATGTCTACGACATTTTGGTCCAACATATTTCAACAACTCTTTTTCAACACATATAAATACTTAACACTTCATTCTAATTTTTCTTACGAATCATTCTTACATTTTCTTACTACCAATATTCATTCTATTTTTATTAAGCTTAGTAACTATTCCAATTTTATTTTCAACTTCAATTCTAGCATACTTAACACTTCATTCTAAAATTTCTCACAAACCTGTTGTCTTTGAAGATTTGCATTTGTTTGGAAGCAATGAACCGATTACAAGATAAAGTTATAAGCGAAAATGGTTCCCCAACATAGACGATATACTAGAAGACGTAAAAAATCAATAAATTATTAGTAGTTACTTATTTATTCAAATTTTGTAATTTTCCACATTTATTAGTAATTACATTTACAAATTTATTCATTTTTTGTAATTACACAATTGTATTACTTTTCTGAGTTTTCTTTGTAATGCAAATTTCACATATATTTTCTTTCTTTGTAATTCAAATTATTCAATCAATGAAATATTCAAGAATTCATGTTATACATTTATGATTTGTTTCATCATTTGTATGTTAAAATTTTAATTAGCATATGTAGTGCATTTAAGTTATAAACAATATATTCGAACTTTACTTAAGTTAATGTTATATTTTTGGAAGTAAAATAAGTATATAACTTTATTAAAAGTAATAAAAAGTGGGGATAAAAATAACGATCAATTACATATATTAGTACATTTTTTAAAATAATTACAAAAATCATACCTCTATAAAATAATTACAAAAATATTACACTTTTTTTATTTTTATTTACAATATTAATATAATTAAGGTTACCCATCATAGTTTCTTGGAAAGCCACGATGGTTACCCTCAATTACGTAATCCCCCATTATAACTGCACCTGGCATGTACGATCTGATTGTGCTCATCACATCATTTTGATCTCTCTCGTTTTCTAGCTTTTTCCACTTCTCTGCAAGCGAAGGGTCCACACTCGGGGGCGTGTCCATGGGTGCTCTGCCCTTACATGCTTCCTGAGTTCTATGAAAGTTCCAACAAATGAGCGTTTATCTTGCATGCAAGACCTTTTCTTCTTATTAAGATATTTGCGAGCTCTTTCAACAACAGTCCAACCTTTCACCTGCCCCCGATAAAGTGGGCACCAAAGCTCAGGTACTTCTATCTTCTCACCTGAGCAATTTAACTCTAAATTCAGATCGGTATCATCGATCGACCCATGCTGCAGAATTTGACTCTCGGTTGAATTGACTTTAGTATATGCTTTCTTGTACTGCTCAAGACAATTGGAATAACGACAACTAGTTGCACACATATAAGGGCGACAACCCTTGTGGTAAGAGGAACAAAGGAGCAGAACTGCATTGTGAGGGTTACCTTTTGTATTAAGTTTTGGTTACCATTGTATTAAGGGTTGGTTACCTTTTGTATTAAAAGTTAGTTACCTCTGTATTAATGTTTGGTTACCTCTGTATTAAGGTTTGATTACCTTTATATTAAGGGTTGGTTATCTTAGTATTAAGGTTTGGTTACCTTTGTATTAAAGGTTGGTTACTTTTGTATTAAAGGTTGGTTACCTTGGTATTAAGGTTGGATACCTTTTGTATTAATTTTTGGTTATCTTTGTATTAAGAGTTGGTTACCTTGGTATTAAGGTTTGGTTACCTTTGTAAATGTTGGTTATCTTTGTTTTAAGGTTGGATACCTTTTGTATTAAGTTTTGGTTATCTTTTATATTAAGTTTTGGTTACCTTTGTAACCAACCTCTGTATTAAGGTTTGGTTACCTTTTTATTAAAGGTTGGTTACCTATGTATTAAGGTTGGTTACATTTGTATTAAAAGTTGATTACCTTTATTTTAAGGTTGGATACATTTTGTATTAAGTTTTGGTTACATTTGTATTAAGGGTTGGTTACCTCTGTATTAAGGTTTGGTTACCTTTATATTAAAGGTTGGTTACCTATGTATTAAGGTTGGTTACCTTTGTATTAAGGGTTGGTTATCGTCCTCCTCCTCAACTTATTTTCCATACTATTGATTTCATTTTACAAGTTAGTGAATAACCTTGCATAACATAAACTTCTTGATCTTAATAAATCTACATAATAATTAAATAAAGCTACTACCATATCCAAATCCATTAAAAAGAAAGAATTGGGGAGAAAAAAATTCAATTCAATAAGAGAAACTATAAATTCAACGTATAATAAATATGAACATTTTCAATTAGGGATGCCCATTAATGCTCTCATGTTTTTGTGTGATTGTTCTCTTATCTTTTCCTATACGGTGTTAACTATCTCTTGAATTATATATATTTCTGCAAGCCATGTGGCAGCACAGTAAGCAATTTGTGAGCAACAATAAATTCCAAATAATTCTGTTATATTTTTAAAATATTATTATTCAAATAAAAATATCATGGCTAGTGATTATAAGATACACAGCTGCAAAAAAAATTAATTTCTCATCAAATGTGAATGAGATATTTAATAAATTTAGAAAATTCTCGAACCCCACCTTCTTGAATGGAGGGAAGAAATTTGTGACTAAACAGACTTGGCCTGAGTTTGTGGGTTGTAGCATCTACGTGAACTAATTGAGTTTGGCGTGAGAGCTCCCACACTGTTTTCTTTAAAAGGGTATATGTCTCTATTTTGGCCTTAACGGGTTTGATATAGAGCTCTCGCATTGCAGGTGAACTCAGCGGTCGCACGGTCCGGCAACTGAAGATTTACGATTTTGGTTTGAGCTATATTTTTGCAGATGTGAGGATTAAATCATCCCCGCCATGGGTGAGTGGGAGATGTTGGAGAATGGTGGTGGCAGACAACATTATTCAATATAGGACACCCATGTCTTGGCCTTTAATGTATGTCCTAAGCATCCTCCTATTATACATGTGAATCCTCCACTAAGCTAAATGACTCCCTCTCTCTCTCATTGATAAAATGCTGAACTTGGTTCTGCAAATGGGTGGGTGCATCGGATATTATTCTGATAAGGAAGTGAGAGAGAATATTGCATGAAGCAATAATAAACACTCTACAAATATAGAGCTCCTAAATATTCGGTAATATTCTTGTTGAACGGATCGTGGAATCGAGCTCCGTTTTCATCCCACAAGATTGTAATTCGGAGACGCCGCTGGGTCGTGGATTGATTCGTGGACTGGTTCGAGATCTTCCGCACCAAAGATTTAATACGCTTCAAGAGGTATTTTAATTTTGGTTCTCGAATATGTAAACTTATGCTAGCGTACATGGTATTAAATCCCTTCATTGGTATCAGAGCATGCGTATTTAGATCACATGTATGCCATGTATGTAGTTTACACGAAACTCCATTGATGTATGTTTAAAAAGCTTGAAAACATTATCAACCCGAACACTTTGAGTAGCCATAACTCTCTGCATATTTGTTCGTTTATATTTTTTGTTTATATGTATGCGTAGTACGTGTTGTAAGCTTTCCAACGACATATTATACGCATTAAACGGATAAATATTGAAAGAGATATGATTTTTTAAAATTTGGATCGTGAAATGGCATTTCTGTAATTAATGGATGGCTGGAGGTTGAAGATGAAGTGGTATCCCACTCTCAGTGTGATTCACGTTCATCACACGCGCTATATGGAAGCTCCTAAAATGGGTTTTGAGCATACCAATAGACTCAGCACATCCCATCGAGAACAACAGAAAAAACCACGTCGCGAAAGGAGGCCGGGAAGGCGGCGCGTGCACGTCACGCGCGCCGGACCGCGGCAAATTTCACGCGCGCGCGCCATGCGCGGTATGCTGCTGCATGAATGGCGCGTGGGGCTCACGCGCCCGCGCGGACCTGACCCAGCTGCCCGACCCGCGCCCATTAACCCGGTTCGCGACCCGATTCACCGACCCAGCTTGTTGACCCGCGAGTTTTTTTTTTCGGAGCTGACCCGCGGTTTGACCCGCCCGGATCCCGACCCGCGCGGCTGACCCATTTCCGGAATTTTTTTTATTTTTGTTTTTATTTTCAGAAATTGATTTTTTTAATTATTTTATTAATGAAAATTCATTATAAAATAGTTTTAATTATCAGAAAATTCTGGAAAAATTACAGAAATTTATTTATGGGTTATTATTAATATTTCCATTAAAAGTTTTGGAATATTATTATAATTGGATGTTTTTGGTCATTTACAATTGTATTATGCTATGGTTTATTAATTGTAATAATTAGCATAATTATCAAAAAATTCTAGAAAAATTACAGTAATGTTTTATTGTTATAATATACTGTTAGAAATTTTTTTGAAGTTTTCTCATGTGTTTATAGCATACTTGGTATATTAATTGAGTAATATTGCTTATAATTTAATTCCTTTTGTTAATATTTTTGGAATATTAATTGTTGGTGCTTGGGATTAAATTATCATGCTATTATATACACATGTACACTTATTCCTAGTGGGAGTAATTTAGATGGTAGTAATTTAATTAAATTATTCTCTAAATTACACGTCTAATGCGCTGAAAAATTAAATTTAAATAATTGGGCATTCGTGTGGATTGTGATTCCAAAGCCTGGTGAAGTCTCCCTTCTATATTTATGTCACATTATTTTTATGTTAATTTAGATCATGCGGCAAAGATGTTTTTAATATACTGTGGTGAACAATAAATATCTCTTATTAATTCTCATATTTTTAGTTCAACATAAATGGCTTCAAAACACATTATCGCAGATCTTAATCAGGGAAATAAATTAGACGGAGATAACTACCACGTGTGGCACAGGAAAGTCAGAATGGTTTTGGAGGAGCAAGAGGTTGAAGAAACCCTGCTGTCCAAAATGGTAAAACCAGAGGGTGACAATGCAGATGATCCTATCAAGGTTGCAGCCTTCGAAAGTTGGCGCAAGAAGGATCGTATTGCTCGCATAACGTTGTTGAGCTGCATGAACAATGACTTTCTGTTTGAGTATGAACAGTACTCTACTGCACACGAGATGTGGGAAGTTCTCAAAGATAAATTTGGTGGCACCTCGTTGACAAGGTTGAGGGAATTAGCCATTAGATTCGATGGTTACAAAAAAACGTGATAATAACACTATGAAACAACACCTTCGAATTATGGCCAATATGATCCGGGAATTAAAAAACCGGTGGGACTCAATTGTCAGTCAGACGAGCAACAGATTTCTGCAGTGGTTCGCTCACTTCCCGATAATTGGGAACATATGCGGGTGAATATGACCCATAATGAGAATATCAAGAATTTTGATGATATTCGTCGTCACCTGGAACTTGAGGCTGAGCGCCTTGAAATTGTCCAAAACTCCAGGGCATATGTAGCTGAATCAAACCCTCATTGGAGGCCCAAACCCAAGAAAGGTAAGAAGAAATCTGTTAATCCCACTGCGCCTAAAGGGGCTGCGAGTGGAGGTATCAACAAACGGAAAAGAGGCAAACGAGGTTCTGGTAAGAAGGACAAGGCCAAGATGGCATGCTACAACTGTGGCAAGGCGGGACACTTCGCTCGTGAATGCACTGAGCCGAAGAAGGTAATTCCTAGTCCTAATCTATCTATGTGCTTAGTATCAAGTACTGTTTTTATTGCTCATTCTCTCCATATGTGGATTGTAGACTCCGGAGCAACGAACCACATAGCTAGAGATCGAAGTGGGTTTGTGGAATATCGCCGCATTCCGGCTGGCAGAAAAGTATACATGGGGAACGATACCAGTGTGGATGTGCTAGGCACTGGCACTTACAAACTGAAAATGCGAGGATGCTCAGCATTGACCCTATGTGATGTACTTTATGCGCCGGATATCCGGCAGAATTTATTTTCTGTATTATCAGTACTACGTTTGGGATATTCTGTTATGTTTGAGAATAATTCTGTAATAATTTCATTTGGGACGAATATTGTTGAATATGGTTTTGTATCAAATGGTTTTATGGTTTTAAATACTATTGATTCTAGTATTAATAGTGATGATTCTTATTCATTGCTTGTTGAAAATGATCATGATAGTTCAATTCAATGGCATGCTAGATTAGGCCATATTGGACAGGATAGAATGGCTAGGTTAGCTCGAGCAGGTCTGTTAGGCCCACTCGCTTAAGGTCAATCTACCCACATGTGAACATTGTTTAGCAGGTAAATCAACTAGAAAACCCATTTGGTAAAGCTACTAGGGCAGAGAAACACCTTTGCAACTCATTCATTCAGAACATCTGTGGCCCTATGAATGTGAAAGAAAGGCATGGACGTTCCTACTTTCTCACAATGATAGATGACTATACGCACTTCGGGTACAATTTCTTGATCTCTCATAAGTCTGAGGGCATTAGAATGGCTTTTAGACGTTATTTGATTGAGGTTGAGAAACAGTTAGACAAAAGTGTTAAGGCACTAAGAACTGACCGAGGGCCGCGAGGTATCTGTCTGATCAGTTTAAAGCACTATGTGAAGAAAGAGGGATAATCAGGATAATCAGGCAACTGACAATCCCTAGAACTTCGCAACAAAATGGTGTGGCGGAGAGGAGGAACCGGACATTATTAGACATGGTTAGATCTATGATGGCGCAAGCAAATTTTGCCTATCTCTTATTGGGGTGATGCATTGTTGACTGCGACGTATATACTTAATCGTGTGCCTTCAAAATCAGTACAGTCCCACCCCATACGAAATATGGACCGGCAGAAAGCCCGAATTGGGCCATATGCGGCCCATGGGGATCAGCAGCTTTTGTACACACACAACACTTCTCTCATCAACATGGGAAGTTGGGCCCGAGGGGTAAGAAGTGTATCTTTGTAAGATATTCTGAACATTCCAAAGGCTATTGTTTGTTGGAGAGCAGCCTGATGGGACTATATATCCGAGATAGAGTCACGAGAATGCAGATTTCCTTAAGATGGATTTCCCTAACAGAGGTGATGTGAGCAAGGAAGAACCTTTATGAGATGGAAGAAGATTTAGGCACCCCAAATCGTACAGTAGAGACGAAGAGACCGAAGAGGATATTCCTCAGGCTCCTGTAGATAGTAGTGGGAGTGACATACCTTCGAGTAGTTCTTTTCCATCCAATGAGGAGTCTCTTGTTCCTCAAATACGTAGAAGTCAAAGAGGTAACATTCCACGTCGTCTATTTGAGATTGAGGGGAATGCTTTTGTGGGCTGATACACGCGAAGAGGAGGAACCTCGATCTTATCGAGATGCTCTATCATTGTTGTAAGCGATAAATGGATGATTGTAATGGAAGAAATGAAATGGAGTCCATGAGGACTAAATCAAGTCTGGGATTTGGGTTGACCTTCCACCAGGGCGAAAGGCTATTGGGAACAAATGGGTTCTTAAAGTCAAACGCAAGGCGGATGGTTCCATTGAAAGGTACAAAGCTCGTCTTGTAGCCAAGGGCTACACCCAACAAGAGGGAATTGATTATGAGGAAACCTTCTCACCAGTTGTAAGGTTTACTTCAATTCGCCTTATTTTAGCAATTGTCGCGCATTTGGATTTAGAGTTGTATCAAATGGACGTGAAGACAGCTTTTCTCAATGGAGATTTAGTTGAGGAAATATACATGGATCAGCCAGAGGGTTTCATCGTACAAGGACAAAAGCGCAAAGTATGCAAGCTCAAACGTTCTATATATGGTTTGAAACAGGCTTCCAGACAATGGTATCTAAGATTCCATCGAGCCGTCATTAGTGATGGGTTTACGATGATCGAGGAAGACCATTGTGTGTATATCAAACGGTCCAAAGATAAATTCCTTATCCTATCGATGTATGTTGACGACATTCTATTAGTTGGGAACGATAAGGAGATAATTATTGCTACCAAAGGGTGGTTGTCCTCTAATTTTGAGATGAAGGACATGGGAGAAGCAGCTTATGTTCTTGGAGTTAAGATCTATAGAGATCGCTCAAGAAAGCTTCTTGGTTTGTCTCAAGAGACTTACCTTAAGAAGGTTCTGGAGCAATTCCAGATGAGCAACTGCAAACTCATAGACACTCCTATTGCTAAAAGCGACGCCATTGGACCCGAACAATGCCCTACTTCTCCCGAAGAAATTAAGAAGATGTCCCATTACCCGTATGCCAATGCTATAGGAAAGCTAATGTATGCAGTTGTGTGTACTCGACCTGATATAACATATGATGTTGGTTATCTCGGTCGTTATCAGTCAAACCCTGGAATTGCTCATTGGAAGGCAATCAAAAGAATCTTGCGATATTTGAAGGGTACTTTGGACTACATGTTATGCTATGGAGGACCGGACCTGCGATTGATTGGTTACTCCGATGCCAGTTGGGGAGGTAACCAGGGAATACGCAAGTCGACCTCAGGATATGCATTCTTGCTACATGGTGGCGCCATCACTTGGTGTAGTAAGAAACAGACTTGCGTTGCTCTTTCGACGATGGAGTCAGAGTTTGTAGCATGTACGTCAGCTGTTCAGGAAGCTATGTGGCTGAGGAGATTCTTCGAGGATCTTGGAGTCATCCCTAATGCTTCGGACCCAGTTACTATTTTCTGTGATAGCACAGCGGCCCTAGATTACACTAAGGACCCTAAGTATCACGGTAGAACGAAGCACATTGACCTAAGGATGAACTTTATTAGAGAGAATATAGCAAATAATGAGGTGATATTGAAGTACATGCCCACTGACCTTATAGTAGCGGATCCCTTGACGAAGCCTATTCCGAAAGATGCCTTCTGCAGGCATGTTAGTTCGTTAGGACTTCGTAGGGTTTGATGTACTTTTCTGTTGTTACTGGGATATCACTCATTGTATGGCTTTTGTATTTGAGAGATATTCACTATTGTTTTTGATAACATTTATCATATATGCGAGATTCATTTGTTCCCACTTATGATTGTGATAGCGCACATGATAAATATTATTAGTTCACACAGTTATTATGCATATTGGATATGCATACACTAAATAATTATGTCAACGCAACAGTCCTGCTTGGTTGATTGGCTCACTCACATGAGCAATCACCCTTGGCGCTTTGAAGAGCGAGCAAGGTTGAGACAGTTCATTTCATTGGCGCTTTGAGTAGCGAGCTATTGATGCTTTGGATAAGCAATTAATTGGCGCTTAGTAGCGAGCAATATGAACATAATGTCGCCTCGGCATGTGCCAAGATGAGGTTAATTTAGTTAACCAAATATAAGATGTCCCACCATCTTTATAAACCTGTATTGATAGCCGGATGCGAAGTTCAGAGTTGGCGTTTGGGAAAGCGAGCAATTTGGAATTTCGAGTTAGGCGCTTGTGGAGCGACTGAACTAAGATCCGTACGACATGACTAGAAGACATATGCTCATGTAGATGAGATTGTCTGCCGTAACATGATAACCGGACACGAAATTTCAAATGTGGCGCTTTGATAAGCGAGTAATTTGAAATGTTCGGGTTAGCCACTCTGGGAGTGACTAGACTAAGGTTCGCACAACAAGGCTATAGAATAGTATGTTGTGAGAGGGTTACATGAGCTAAGCGATCAAGCAATGGAGGTGAGAGAATGAATCCCTGTTTCCTCACCATGTGAGTCCAGTAGGACATGATTGTTAGTCCTACATCTAGTGCTCTTTGTGATCTTTGACTATACTACAAAGATATGGATTGATGTTGCTACTTTGGTTTCGATTCCTACGGTCAGGATTGATGAGACAATAAGGACCGATTCTGGGAAAATAGTTGATTCATATCTGAGTAGTATTAGGGCAAAGGGAAGACAATTTGATTTCACCTCGTTCTGCACTTATTGTCGACAACTATGACGCTTTGATAGCGATATAGTAATAAGTGAGATACGAAATGGACATGGGCCCAAAGGTGGTTAAGTATGGCTCTCTGAGGGATTAGAGATGCTTAACCTTGTGAAAATCAAATGTGTCTGGAGTACTCTGAGTTTATGGGTTTGTAGCATCTACGTGAACTTAATTGAGTTTGGCGTGAGAGCTCCCACACTGTTTTCTTTAAAAGGGTAGATGTCTATATTTTGGCCTTAACGGGTTTGATATAGAGCTCCCGCATTGCAGGTGAACTCAGCGGTCGCACGGTCCGGCAACTGAAGATTTACGATTTTGGTTTGAGCTATATTTTTGCAGATGTGAGGATTACATCATCCCCGCCATGGGTGAGTGGGAGATGTTGGAGAATGGTGGTGGCAGACAGCATTATTCAATATAGGACACCCATGTCTTGGCCTTTAATGTATGTCCCAAGCATCCTCCTATTATACATGTGAATCCTCCACTAAGCTAAATTACTCTCTCTCTCTCTCTCATTGATAAAATGTTGAACTTGGTTCTGCAAATGGGTGGGTGCATCGGATATTATTCTGATAAGGAAGTGAGAGAGAATATTGCATGAAGCAATAATAAACACTCTACAAATATAGAGCTCCTAAATATTCGGTAATATTCTTGTTGAACGGATCGTGGAATCGAGCTCCGTTTTCATCCCACAAGATTGTAATTCGGAGACGCCGCTGGGTCGTGGATTGATTCGTGGACTGGTTCGAGATCTTCCGCACCAAAGATTTAATACGCTTCAAGAGGTATTTTAATTTTGGTTCTCGAATATGTAAACTTATGCTAGCGTACATGGTATTAAATCCCATCATGAATCCCAGGTGCAGCAAACATGTAATTATTTAAATATATGAATAAGGGTGGTCATATATTTAAAAGAATACTTGCACGCACTAATTGTTCTGAAGTTGAATTTGAACTAATCATCAACTAGCTCAGGACTTTTCATTTATTTAAGCAACTTGTATTACAAAATGCTACGTGACTGAACAATTTTTAAGCAAGTATATAAATTAGGAAAAGATTTATATTTTCAAGATTAACTCTTGTTATGATAAACATATAAATTAATTAATCATATACTTATATTAATTTACAGATCATATAAATTCAGATGACCACCTCTGGTATCTGACATTTCCCACATAACCACCTGTATTACGTAAACCTACATTTAAACACTCGTGGTTTTGAGTTGAAGTGAAAAATAGCTTTCCGTCTAAACGTTGTTAATGAGAATGGATAATGACTTTTTTGCCCCTTCATATATATAATGAATTTCTTACAAATTTTCAAGCATTGTCCGTCTATTTCTCTCTCTAACATTATTCACGCTTTTCCGGCGGCTGATTTTCGCACCTTCCCGAAATTCGTTTTTTCCGATCTATGATAAGCCAAGTCCGAGGGCTTTTAGATTGTGGGGGCTTCTCTGTTCTGATTAGTAAGGGGTTTGATTACAGTGAGTCCTGATCCTTGAAGTTATGATCTGAAGTGGTGGATTTTTTGGGGCTGGATTTGGGGTTCAGATCTTGGTGAGGTGCTTTGGTTGATGCTTTGGAAGAGGATGCTTTCGGATCTGATCTTGCCGGTGGTTTGTGTTCTGGTGTTTCATTGGGCTCTCCGATCTGGATCTATGCTTTATTCTTTTTCTTTATTTGTTCAGATATGGATGTTCATCGATGGTTCTGTTGTCCATCGCCGATTTATGCTTAAATCAATTTGTTTGATTGTTTGCTTTTCTGAAATCGGGTTGGTACTGCTGTTCGTGCCTATTCTTGGCTGGGGTTTATTGTTTTTAGGTGTGGCCAGAATTGGTATTGGCTTTTTGCTGCTCTGTTCTGTTGGTCGGAATCCATGGTGGGTCGCCGGTTGGGGTCGGTGGCTTCACCGCCGGTTTGTGCTGAACAAGTGGCCAGAATTGGTATTGGCTTTTTGCTGCTCTGTTCTTAGGAATGCAAAGAATTTAACCTGTTTCCATAATGGTCAGAGATCTAATGATTTGCTATCGTGCTCACTTTGGCAGTCAAAATAAGAGCAAACAGATATCATACAAAGGGGAAACCTTGAGAATACAAACCATACCTCTTCGCATAATTTACAGCACACAACTCTTTGTTCTATACAAACAACTATCTACCATTAGTAGAACAGGATTTGAACCATATCATAATTAACTGTTCAATCCTTTTATCTGACAAAAAGGTTATGTTTATCTACTCTTGCATTTTAAGGGAGCCTCTGTATTCTGTGCTCGACTAACAGACCTTTAATAACCATTGTTGAAGACGAGAGTATTATCGACTTTTCCCTGGCTCATTTGACTGTTACACTCATACCTCACGCTCTTTTGGCGAGTACACTTCACGCACAGTTAAATTGGATGGAAACTGTCAGTTTTTCACTTCAACTCAAAACCTCGAGTGTTTAAATGTAGGTTTACGTAATACAGGTGGTTATGTGGGAAATGTCAGATACCAGAGGTGGTCATCTGAATTTTACCCCACAATATATAACAACTCTTATAAAAAAAATTAACAAAAATATCATTTATTAAAAAATTTATTTACAATAAAATTTCACTTTCGATTGATATTAGTACAAAATGATAAAATATTTTTAAGTTTAAATCATGATAGTATATTATTAAATTAATAACTCATATCTATTGGCTTATCATTTTCCTCCAAGATAAACATTATTTTTATACTAAATATGCATACATATTTAATTAATGTTAGACTAGTAGTATTAATATCTTTAATATTTATGTTTTAATAAATCAAATTTATAAAAAGGAGGAAGTAATAGATGCAATGAACTGCGTTATGTGTATGTAGGTTTATTAAAGGCAAAGATATGATACGATTATTATAAGTGATGTGTATGTAGGTTTATCAAAGTCAATGATATGATACAATTATTATAAATGATGCTTTATCTTTAAATTAACGTGAATGTATTTAATTTTAATTAATATAATTATTATAACTGTATAGTATATAATAAAAACTATAAATTAAAAAATTTATTTCATTATAAACTTTTATGAGTTATATCAATTTTAAAGTTTAATATGTTGTTGTTTGATTTCAAAAATCGAATTATATGTTTAATTTTGGAACAAAGGGAATAATAATTTCAACTAATTTAATAATATCCTTACACTTCAACAAACCAGACCATTTGATTAACAAGAGGGGCACACTTATTATTTTTTTTAAAAAATGATTGATTGTTTAAAGTAAAATAATTCCAGAACCTAAGGCCCACAACTTTGAATAGATTGGCTAGTTAAAAATATAGATATGTCAATTCTTATAAATTATAGAGGAGAGAGTAATAATTTGAAGACAGGAAATTTATTAGGGCTACCTACATTCTCTAAAATGCATCACCATTCATTTAACCAAGTCAAGTCTTTACATTACTACCATTCTCTAAAATGGGCTGCGTTATGTGTATGTAGGTTTATTAAATGCAAAGATATGATACAATTATTATAAGTGATGCGTATGTAGGTTTATTAAAGTCAATGATATGATACAATTATTATAAGTGATGCATTATCGTTATCTTTAAATTAATGTGAATATATTTAATTTTAATCAATATAATTATTATAAATTTCTCTTTTTATTCTCTAAAAAAACTAACAAAATAATTCCAATCTCTTTCTTATTTTTTTTTTCTTTCCTCTCCTTTTAATAACTCCAAAACAAAGTGTTTAGCTGACCACTCAAACTTGTATTTTCACTCTTTTTGTTCTCTAATACTCCACAATGGCTTCAACTCCTCGCTCCTCTGAGTTAGGCTGTAAAATGAACCAAATAGTTTAAACTTAATTCGTATTTGATCGACTAAAAATTTGATTCGAGCTCGATTCGAAATATAAATGATTCAAATATGAGCAAAATTTTAAAATAATTTCAAATTAATGTGAATGTATTTAAAGTCAATCATATCATAAAATTATTATAAGTGACGCGTTATGCGTTATCTTCAAATTAATATGAATGTATTTAATTTTAATCAATATAATTATTATTAAATTAATAACTCATATCTATTGGCCTATCATTTTCCTCCAAGATAAACATTATTTTTATATTACTCCGTCCCAAATTAATTGCTTAATTTTAACTTTTTTAAGTCAAATTGACTATTTTTAGAATTAATAATTAAGCATATATAAATATATTTCTAAAATTATAAAAATTGGGGTTAGTAATAAATTGTATATACTTTCTTTTGGTTATAATCTCTTCACCTATATTTTAGCAAAAATAGTAAAAAAATTAGTTTTAAAAATGGTCAATTTGATTTTAAAAAGTTAAAATTGAGCAATTAATTTGAGACGGAAGGAGTACTAAATATGCATACATATTTAATTAATGTTAGACTAGTAGTATTAATATCCTTACACTTCAACAAACCAGACCATTTGATTAACAAGAGGGCACACTTATTTTTTTTTTTAAAATGATTGATTGTTTAAAGTGATATAATTCCAGAACGGTAGAACCTAAGGCCGACAACTTTGAACAGATTGGCTAGTTAAAAATATATAGATATGTCAACTCTTATAAATCATGGAGGAGAGAGTAATAATTTGAAGACTGGAAATTTATTAGGGCTACCTACATTCTCTATTCATTTAACTAAGTCAAGTCTTTACATTACTACTATATGATGCATGATGAGAAAGAAATGAGCAAAACAATGGAAGGTGCTGCCATCATTTTGTTTTGCTCCACTTTATTCTCTACTTTTTTAACTTCCAGTGCAATAGACACCATCAGACCAAATCAAACCATTAGAGATGGTGACACCATTATCTCAGCCCGTGGAGAATTCGAGCTTGGATTTTTTAGCCCTGGTAATTCCGCGAATCGATACTTGGGCATATGGTACAAGAAAATATCATATGGAACAGTTGTATGGGTGGCTAATAGAGAGACTCCACTTACTAATACTTCAGGTGTGGTAAGGGTTAACGGTAAGGGAATTATAGTGCTTAACGATGGTACAGATAGGATAATTTGGTCATCAAACTCGTCAAGATCCGTGTTGAATCCAATGGCACAACTGTTAGATACAGGGAATCTTGTTTTTAGGAATGAAAAAGATAGTGACCAAGAAAATTTTCTTTGGCAGAGTTTTGATTATCCTGGAGATAATTTGCTACCAGGCATGAAATTTGGATTGAACTTGGTAACAGGCCTAGACTGGTACTACACATCATGGAAAAGTGTTGATGATCCGTCTCCAGGTAGATTTATGAACCGCTTTGATCCTAATGGTTTTCCGCAGTTACTTTTGTGGAAAGATTCGGTGTTGTGGTCAAGAACTGGACCATGGGTTGGTCCTCAATTTAGTGGCAATCCGACTACCACGTCAAATGGAATCTATAAAGATGAGTTTGTTTTCAATCAAATGGAAGTCTATTATAAATTTGATCTTGTCAATAAAAGTTCTTCTGCTATTACAAGGTATATATTGACTCCAAATGGCGATACAAAAGTATTGATATGGAATGATCGAAATCAAAATTGGATGGTCTATCTTACTCTACAGGTGAGTGACTGTGACCGTTTCGGATTGTGTGGCGCATATGGTTGTTGTGACATTAATAACAGCCCAAGATGTGAATGCTTGAAAGGATTTGTTCCAAAATTCCCAGGAAAATGGAAAGCAGCAGATTGGTCAGACGGCTGTGTCCGCAAAACCCTACTGGGTTGTGGAAACGGAGACAGTTTTATGAAGTACTCGGGTGTGAAATTTCCGGACACACGACACTCATGGTATAACATGAGCATGAACCTTGAGGAATGTGAGAGGGTATGCTTGAAGAACTGCTCTTGTACAGCTTATGCAAATGCTGATATTAGAGGTGGTGGAAGTGGGTGTTTCCTATGGTTTAATGAGTTGATAGATACCAGTGTCTACACGGCAGATGGGCAAGATCTTTATGTAAGAATGTCTGCCTCTGAATTGGGTAAGACTACTCTTTCCACACTATTTTACTTCTAAGTACGAATATTAATAACAAAAATAATACCTCAATTTTATTTTTTCTCCTTTGAAATTTTTGGCTACACAGAGGAAAGCAGGAGATCCAGAGTAAAGTGGCCAATATGGATCATACTAATGCTTGTAGTATTGACAGCGGTACTAGCTTTATTCCTGTTTTTTTTCAAGAAGATAAAGCTGAGGAGAGAAGGTAAGTGTGTCTCAGTCAGTCAGTTTATTCATTGAAACAAAAACTGCATCTAATAAAGAAAGGGAACTATTACCTCCACAAAGAAGATAATGGTGGTATGACAGGAAAATATGCCACATTCTTACTTTAAAATAAAGTCACAATTAAATAGTCTAAAAAGTAAACTATATTTCTATTCCTGTTGTGAAAAAATTTGAATTCTTGTTCACTGTGTGCTTTAATTTTACTTCCACTTCGCAGGAAGGTTGAGATTCAGTTCAGAAAGTGTTGCCCTTACCAAAATTGAGGGGGAAGATTTGGAGTTGCCATTAGTTGACTTTAAAAAAATTGCAAATGCCACAAACAACTTCTCTCAGAACAATAAGCTTGGAGAGGGCGGATTTGGATCTGTTTACAAGGTAATTATATTGATACACATCATGTGCATAATCACCTGAAAGTAGTTCATTCTGCACACCCCACATTGAACCACCATAAGGCATCAAAAGATTATACGTCACTAGTTTCTCACAAAAACACTTTTTAACTTAAAGCAAAATACTCATTATAGTAAACATTCGCTTACTGAATTAGAACCAGTAGAAATGTTTCTACCTCTGAACTAGTATTATGAATGGATAGCAAATATATATTTAAACGAGTAAACTTATTATAGCTCATATGTGTTGCACCCAACAAAAAGAGACTGATACACATCGTGTTTGGCTCTGTCGAGACCCTAAATGCTCGAGTGTGATGACCTATAGATAGAAAGCTAAAAGAGTTCATAGAGCTTGGGGAGGAGAAAAGGGGGCATAAAAGATAGAAAAATTGCTCAATTCTGTAAGCAGAATATGGATTATCATAATGTTTGGCTTTTAGGGAATGTTGGTCGACGGACAAGAAATAGCTGTGAAGAGGCTCTCTAAGAATTCGAGCCAAGGACTAGATGAGTTCAAGAATGAAGTTTCATGTATTGCCAAACTTCAACACAGAAATCTTATAATGCTTCTCGGGTGTTGCACTGAAAAAGGGGAAAGGATATTGATCTACGAATACATGCCCAACAAAAGTTTAGATCCCTTTATTTTCGGTATGACCCTCGTAAATTGTTGATACATTATTATAATTTTTGGATAGTTTGAAAAATTAAGTAGTGTAATCATGTTATTTCCCTTGGGCACTATCCCTTACATCATCCATCTACACAACAATATAAATTAACTTGATGACAAATGAATAGATGAAGAAATAAGCAAGTCACTGGATTGGCCAAAGCGCTACAGTATTATAAATGGCATTGCTAGGGGACTGCTCTATCTTCACCAGGACTCCAAGCTAAGAATCATTCATAGAGATCTGAAAGCCAGTAATATTTTACTAGATCATGAGATGAATCCGAAAATTTCAGACTTTGGCATGGCAAGAAGTTTCGGAGGAAGTCAAACTGAAGCTAATACAACAAGAGTTGTTGGGACATAGTAAGAATTTCTACAACATTACAAATGATTTTTGTTGCCTTTGCTCAATACTGAAATATTTTTCCCCTCTCTCTTGTAGTGGTTACATGCCCCCTGAGTATGCTATTGATGGACTGTTCTCAGTTAAATCTGACATATATAGCTTTGGTGTTTTAGTGTTAGAGATAGTGAGTGGGAAGAAAAACAGATTATTCAATCATCCCGATCACAGCCTTAACCTTCTTGGCCATGTAAGTGCATACGAATATATTATAACGCTTTTATGCTATATGGTTAGCTACTTCAACTAAAATAAAAATAAACTCTTTTAGGCATGGAAAAGTTATAAAGAAGACAAACTTTTGGGACTAATCGATGGGGCGATCTTGGAGTCAAGTAACCGGAATGATGTGTTTCGAATTATCCAAATTGGACTATTGTGCGTTCAACAATATCCAGAAGACAGACCAAGTATGTCAACTGTGGTTCTAATGTTGAGTAGTGAAATTGCATTGCCTCATCCTAAACAACCTGGTTTTTTCACTGAGAGAAGAATGCAGGAAGCAGACTTTTCATCAAGCAAGCCAATATTGTCTTCATCCAACCAATCATCTATTACCATTGTCACACCACGATAATAGTGTTTCTTTTGGTGCCTTTGACACGTCTATTTTATCATCAAAGAGTTGTAAACCATGAAGACACAGTCGTACTTTATGAAAAAATCCACTCTGCAGCGCCAAACTACATAAAAATTGATTCATTGCGTTTCTCTCAATCATCCATAAGTTTGTTAGTTCTTAAAAGTTGGGTGTTCATTGAAAGATTAATTTTGTCTGCCAACGTTAATAGGTGAATTAGCAGATAAACTTATCCCAACAAGTAAAAAATATTAGGAAGATTCATATTATGTACTAAACGACCAACTATGCTCAATAAACTCTTCTTTTTAATATACTATACATATAACAAGCAATCCACATAATTGCATCAACATAATTTATCAGTGAATGACTATTAATTAGTGAAGTCCAGGTCATGGTATTTCTGTCAAACATTTCATCAAACACATTGTGTCGGAATCCATTCTATAAAATTTGCATAGAAGTTGATGAGTCTATTACCTGGGAAGCGTCATTTTGAATACCCAAATTGGCAAAAAAAAAACCGTGAACTGAAACATCATGAGATCTCCGGAAATATTTTTTATGATTCCACTTTGAGGAGCTTGAGGATGAAAGAAACTTGAAATGCTCCATGTCCAGCTGTAAGCAATTGAGCAATATTTATCCAAAATGAAGGTTTATACTTTAAACAACCTGGTGAAGCTAGTCAAGCTACAAAACCCACAACGATCGGTTCTACAATACCTGTGAAGCCACTGCCACCGTTCATTATTCTCGCCGTTGCCACCTCCGACGGCGGTGGGCCGGTGGCAATGCTTTGATTAAAATTGACAAAAATTCATAAAATCTAAAAATATGTTATACCGATTTCAAGAGCCAATAATAATTTTATACTTTGACACAGGAAATAATATTCAAAACCTTTTTCTTCTTCTATATCGATAATCTTTTCCAATTCTATGTTGCAAAATCTATTTTCTATTTTCAAGTGATTTTATTTTTTTTAAGGCAAAAAAAAAATTAAATAGGTGAGAAGATATTGCATATAATTTGTCTGAGTTATCGTATAAAAATGATCGTGTTTTGTGTAATTAAATTATAAATACACTTTCTCTCATATTATATATAAAAAAATATTTTCTAATTTCTAATTAAATATAAAAAAATTATTTGTGACATTTAATTTAATATGAACGTAATACTTATTTTGTGGAGAACCATGGAGATAGCATTGACTTTATTCCTACTCCCACAATGTTGACCAGAGTTCGATTCTCACCGCCTTCCTTTATATATATAGTCTTCATAATTTTTGTCATGTTAATATCAGTTTATAATGTCGTATAATTTTTGTCATGTTTATATATGTGTAATTAAGAGACTATGGAGTTTGTATTTTACCATTTGAAGGGGTAAATTTGGCATTTTCCAATTTTATGATTTTAACTTTTTATAAAACTTTTATAGGTTTATATTTGAAAGTTAAAAATTTTAAATTATGTAAATTATACATTATGCAAACTTTAATATTCACAAAAAATAATATTGTTTTAGCAACTTAAATAAAGAATTTACTTGAAATACCAACTTTGAAATTCAAATTTAATGAATTTTAATTTATTTATGACACTAATTTAATAAGAAATCCATTAGTACAGTTAAACACCATAATTTAATAAGATTTCAATATCTAATGAATTTTAAATAAATTAAAACACTAACTTAGTTATAAAAAATCACATTTAAAATTAATATAATCAAACCGTGTGATATATTAAAATTTTAAGTGTTAATAAATTTAATTTAGTTAGAAAACTAATTTAATAAGAACAATGTAGAACCAGAACCAAAACTAAAACCAAGTCCTGTGCTTCTGATTACATGCTAGTAGATAGACTAGATTACCCAGAACATAAGAGTGCTTGATTTGATTCTCAAACTAGCATAGTATCATAGTATGTCATTGATAAGGAAGGTAGTTTTCCAGATGCTTGGGATCAAGTTGGTATCACTTCTCAAGTTTAAAAGGAGACTCCATCATCTCCAAACACATTTCTGCATATTTTTATATACGCGGAACAAGTATGGCAAAAAGTACAAGATTGCATCACAAAAATTCTTTTTCTTTTTTTGGTAGGTGTTATAACTATATAATGACCCAAAAACAAAACAAAAAAAAAAATTGTCTTCAAGGTCCATCCTTAAAATGACAAAGGCCACCTCTATCTATTTCAGAAAGGCAGACACATTATCTGTCAGTTTTATGGATTTCAATTTTGTGGTTCTCGGGCATTAAACATTTTCTGAGGCGTCTTTTTGCAAGCTCCCTCCAGAGGTCAACCTCTCAGCTGCCAATCGCTCTTCCAGCGCTCTTGCACCCCTTTCCCTGCAGTTCAGGGGGAAAACAAAGGCTTAAAGAGGCGAGAGACTACAAAACCACATGCAGGAAAGTAGTCTTCTTGCTTCCATAATTTTCAGTAACCCACTCTCAACATGTATAATCCACTAGTATTACAGCCTTCAAAGTCAAGCTTTTTCCTTGTCCTTGCTTAGTTAAGCGCAAGCATATAATAAATGAAAGCTATAACAAATTAACTACACTCTTGAAACTAGTTAAGGTATGCAGAAAAGCATGACAACTATTTGACCTTATATTGTTTGTCCATGTTAATTTTGAGTTTCAATTATAAAAGAATATTTTGATTGATACAACTTTAAGCTGAAGACACACCCTCTTCGTGTATACTAGTATATTGCCACCCAAGAAAGTCATCAAGAGGTTGTTTACTAATACGTAATGTGAAACAATGGGTACAACAATACTTCATCTCTCAGTACTTTCTTTTTACCAGATTAAGAAAGTTAACAATTCAATTGCATAAAGCAATACCATCTCTCTCCTGTGATTACGTAGACTAATTCAATTTTTAGTTCAAAACAGGTCATTTGGCAATCGGTTGGTACATAGTCGTGTTACAGCATCATGTCGTTCCCCTTGATTTGATATTTTAAACTTACATTGATTGCCAATTTATTTTAATGAAAAGAAGTTCGGAAATCTATATTCACAAGTCTGACTAACACTGCAGAGATAGGACCATTGAAATTACCTTCTCCTAGATGCCTCAATGGGGTCAGAACCAGGCAACGTAGCTCCACCCAACGTGGAGCCCGCGGCCTCATCTGAAATTTTGGATGTTCCACAGAACATCCGATCAAATATTGAAGCAATGGGATCAATCACTGGTCTGAAGGTAGCCCAGAAAGACGACCTTAAGAGAGATGTACCGATAGAGTTATTGCAGTAATATTGAAAAAACAAAATTAACAGCAACAAAGTATAAAAATTACCTCAAAAGTTCAGGAAAGAACGTAGAAAATGCAAATTCATTACTTGGATCGCCTCTAAGTTTTGTTGGTGAAGCGGTAGACTGATGTGACAGGTCAAGAGCCGAAAACAAGTTAACACAACCTTCTTAGAAGTCAACATCGAGTATCAAAGCATTAAATGTTCAACGGGAATTTTGCAACGGGAAACTCTCAAGAAAAACTATAAAAGGGCAAGGAGATTCAAATCAACGAAACTAATTATCAATCTAAACGCTGAACCTCAGCCAAATTTCAAAGTGTTCTACTCTATGAAAAGTGAACTACTTGTTTAGCTACTAAGTCTTCAGGAGTCAAGATTAAACGCAACTTAGTAGCACCTCAGACAAACTCTTACAAACAGTGATTCGTTAGTGTTAGTGACTATTGTACCAAGTCCAAGTGACTTGAAGAGATCTTTTTGATCTGGTCTTTGAGACACTGTCTTAGTGACATCTTCCTAGACTAAGTGACTCGAAAGAATCTTAGTGATTCAGTCTTGTAATAGATCTTAGTGATCTGGTCTGAGTGACCCCTGCATCCTTAATGGATTTCCTACTTGTAGAGTATAAGAGTGGACTAAGAGTTATTCGTACTCTAAACCACTTAAAACCTCGTGTCATTTACTTACTACAATTACATTTCATTTATATTCTGCTATATCTGTTGTGACTAAATTTCATAAGAACTAAATCCAGAGTTGAGATTTAATTTAAATCTTTGAGAAAAGTTTTTTCAACTAATATTCCGCTGTGCTTAATTAACTTTGATTAATTAATAATCTGGTAATAATCTTGTAATAAACGAAAAGTTTTTTAAATGATCTATTCAACTCTCCTTCTAGATCTCTTTTGTGTCTCATGGAAACAATAGGGCATTTTGGTCCAACATATGTCAACAACTCTTTTTCAACTCCTATAAATACTTCACACTTCATTCCAATTTTTCTCACGAATCATTCTTACACTTTCTTACTACCAATATTTATTCTATTTTTACTAAGCTTAGTAACTATTCCAATTTTATTTTCAACTTCAATTCTAGCATACTTAACACTGCATTCCAAATTTTCTCACAAATCCGTTGTCTTTGAAGATTTGCATTTGTTTGAATGCAATGAACCGGTTACAAGATAAAATTATGAGCAAAAATGGTTCGACCAATCCCAACATAGACGATATACTAGAAGGCTTAGAAAATTAATAAACCTTTAGAGATGGTGACACCATTATCTCAGCCTGTGGAGAATTTGAGCTTGGATTTTTCAGTCCCGGTACTTCCATGAATCGATACTTTGAAAATATAGCTGAGAGATGATAAGTGTCACTACAATTAATGACTAGATGACTTTAGAAGTCAATTTAGGGGAACTATAGAAAGAAAGTTTACACGTTTTCACCAATAATCAAATTCCACTTAATCAGACACAATGCCAAGTCAAGGTCAACTAAAAGACTAAACAAGTTGTCTCACAAACAAACGAATAAAAGGGCTTATTTTTCTATAAAATTAAAGTTGAGAGATGATAAGTGTCACTACAATTAAATCTAACCTTATTGGTAGTGTTTGTTACCTCTTTTTGCCTCTTTTTGGAACAACCTCTTTTTCACGCGGTGGGTAACTTGTTTGATAAAAACTTGCAAACACTAATTATTCTAAAGTTGAATATAAATTAATGATCAACTTGCTCAAGCCAATTCAATCATTTAAGCAAATTGTATTACAAAAATGCTACATAACTGAACAATTTTTAAAAGAATAGAGCCTATATAAGCAAATTTATGCACTCGATGACATGGCTTATTACGTCCCTTTTCAAATAATAGTTTCAACCAATTTAACAAGAATGCATACCATTCAAAAGAATGACTGATTGTTCAGAGGCGTATATGGAACTTCAGCCCCACCACTTTGAGAAGGTTGGCTAGTTCAATAATCTCCACAAAACTTTGGAAATTTATGAGGCGTATATGAACTCTTGACTTTACAGGTGAAGAGAGTCAATACTTTGGAAATTTATGAGGGCTGCTGCCTACACAATTCATTCAATTAAGACAAGTCTTCACAAAACTACTATAATTATATGAATACATGATGAGAGGAGGACAGAGCAATATACTCTATAGTTAGTTATACCAAAAGAGAATTGAGCTGCCTGGTTTTGGTCAAGTCCCTCCCCTTTATTATCTACCTCGATAATCTCCACTGCACTAAACACCAGGTCACCAGCAGAACAAACCAAACATAAGGGATGACTATGGAAGGTGCTATCATCATTTTGTATTGCTCCACTTTATTCTTTACTTTTTTAACTTCCAGTGCAATAGACACCATCAGACCAAGTCAAACCATTAGAGATGGTGACACCATTATCTCAGCCCGTGGAGAATTCGAGCTTGGATTTTTCAGCCCCGGTAGTTCCATGAATCGATACTTGGGTATATGGTACAAGAAAATATCATATGGAACAGTTGTATGGGTGGCTAATAGAGAGACTCCACTTACTAATACTTCAGGTGTGATAAGGGTCAACGGTAAGGGAATTATAGTGCTCAACGATGGTATTGATAGGATAATTTGGTCATCAAACTCGTCAAGATCCGTGATGAATCCTATGGCACAACTGCTAGATACAGGGAATCTTGTTTTCCGGGATGAGAAAGACAGTGACTCAATCAATTTTCTTTGGCAGAGTTTTGATTATCCTGGAGATACTTTACTACCAGGAATGAAGTATGGATTGGACTTGGTAACAGGCCTAGACAGGTACTACACATCATGGAAAAGTGCTGATGATCCGTCTCCAGGTAGATTTATGAACCGCTTTGATCCTAATGGTTTTCCGCAGTTACTTTTGTGGAAAGATTCGGTGCTGTGGTCAAGGACCGGACCATGGGTTGGTCTTCAATTTAGCGGCAATCCGACTACCAAGTCAAATGGAATCTTTAAAGATGAGTTTGTTTTTAATCAAATGGAAATCTATTATAAGTTTGATCTTGTCAGTAAAAGTTCTTCTGCTATTACAAGGTATATATTGACTCCAAATGGCGGTACAAAAGTACTGATATGGAATGATCGAAATCAAAATTGGATGGTCTATCTTACTCTACAGGTGAGTGACTGTGACCGTTTCGGATTTTGTGGCGCATATGGTTGTTGTGACATTAATAACAGCCCAAGATGTGAATGCTTGAAAGGATTTGTTCCGAAATTCTCAGGAAAATGGAAAGCAGCAGATTGGTCAGACGGCTGTGTCCGCAAAACCCTACTGGATTGTGGAAACGGAGATGGTTTTATGAAGTACTCGGGTGTGAAATTTCCAGACACACGACACTCATGGTATAACATGAGCATGAACCTTGAGGAATGTGAGAGGGTATGCTTGAAGAACTGCTCTTGTACAGCTTATGCAAATGCTGATATTAGAGGAGTTGGAAGTGGGTGTTTCCTATGGTTTAATGAGTTGATAGATACCAGTGTCTACACATCAGATGGGCAAGATCTTTATGTAAGAATGTCTGCCTCTGAATTAAGTAAGACTACTCTTTCGACACATAAAGTTTATATATTTTACTTCTAAGTACGAATATTAATAACAAAAATAACACCTCAATTTTATTTTTTCTCCTTTGAAATTTTTGGCTACACAGAGGAAAGCAGGAGATCCAGAGTAAAGTGGCCAATATGGATCATACTAATGCTTGTAGTATTGACAGCAGTACTAGCTTTATTCCTGTATCTTTTCAAGAAGATAAAGCTGAGGAGAGAAGGTAAGTGTGTCTCAGTCAGTCAGTTTATTCATTGAAACAAAAACTGCATCTAATAAAGAAAGGGAACTATTACCTCCACAAAGAAGATAATGGTGGTATGACAGGAAAATATGCTCACATTCTTAATTTAAAATAAAGTTACAATTAAAAAGTCTAAAAAGTAAACTATATTTCTATTCCTGTTGTGAAAAAAATTTGAATTCTTGTTCACTATGTGCTTTAATTTTACTTCTCACTTCGCAGGAAGGTTGAGATTCAGTTCAGAAAGTGTTGCCCTTACCAAAATTGAGGTGGAAGATTTGGAGTTACCATTAGTTGACTTTAAAAAAATTGCAATTGCCACAAACAACTTCTCTCAGAACAATAAGCTTGGAGAGGGCGGATTTGGATCTGTTTACAAGGTAATTATATTGATACACATCATGTGCATAATCAACTGAAAGTAGTTCATTCTGCACACCCCACATTGAACCACCATAAGGCATCAAAAGATTATACGTCACTAGTTTCTCACAAAAACACTTTTTAACTTAAAGAAAAATACTCATTGTAGTAAACATTTACTTACTGAATTAGAACTAGTAGAAATGTTTCTACCTCTGAACTAGTATTATGAAAACGAGTAAACTTATTATAGCTCATATGTGTTGCACCCAACAAATAGGGACTGATACACATCATGTTTGGCTCTGTCGAGACCCTAAATGCTCGAGTCTGATGACCTATAGATAGAAAGCTAAAAGAGTTCGTAGAGCTTGGGGAGGAGAAAGGGGGCATAAAATATAGAAAAATTGCTCAATTATGTACGTAGGGGTGTAAACGAGTCGAATCTCAGTTAACACCCTAATGTTCAGATTCGACTCGACTCGAAAAAATTGAGCTCGAATTCGACTCGGATTTGATAAGGGATTTCTAATTTTGGGTCAGATTCGACTCGGATTATTACTCGGACCTACTCGGCTCGTAAATACTCGACTCGTTTACAAAACGAGTTACTCATGAGCCTTAAAATCGAGTTTCGAATATGAACTATTTCACTTAAAACTGAACCACTACATACTAAATTGATCACTGAACTAATGTTTATATATAAAAGTTTTTCACTTTTATTTATGTAAATAAATTATAAAGAATGTAATACAAATTGACAACCAATTCATTGATTTATTCAAGTACAAGCTTACACAATTTTATACTGCACGTTATAAATTATAAAGATTGATACAGATATCACATATTTAGTTTGCTAGTATAGATCAGACCAGTATTCAAATATGATTCATCGAACAAGTATCGAGTATGGTTCGAGAGAAAAAATGAAATCCTCAAACCCTAATCTAAGTGAACACTGGTATACTCGAATTCGACTCGTGTATCATTAAACAGAAAATAAGTATGGATCAAATTCGACTCGGGTCAACTTCGAATTCGAGCTTTGGATCATATTTTTGAGCCGATCTCGAGTCAAATATCGAGCTACTCGGCTCGGCTTACACCCCTATCTGTAGGCAAAATATGGATTATCATAATATTTGACTTTTAGGGCATGTTGGATGACGGACAAGTAATAGCTGTGAAGAGGCTCTCAAAGAATTCGAGTCAAGGACTAAATGAGTTCAAGAATGAAGTTTTATGTATTGCCAAACTTCAGCACAGAAATCTTGTAACGCTTCTCGGGTGCTGCACTGAAAAAGGAGAAAAGATATTGATCTATGAATACATGCCCAACAAAAGTTTAGATCCCTTTATTTTCGGTATGACCCTCCTAAAATGTTGATACATTATTATAACTTTTGGATAGTTTGAAAAATTAAATAGTGTAATCATGTTATTTCCCTTACATCATCAATCTACACAACAATATAAATTAACTTGATGACAAATGAATAGATGAAGAAATAAGCAAGTCATTGGATTGGCCAAAGCGCTACAATATTATAAATGGCATTGCTAGGGGACTACTCTATCTTCACCAGGACTCCAAGCTAAGAATCATTCATAGAGATCTGAAAGCCAGTAATATTTTACTAGATCAAGAGATGAATCCAAAAATTTCAGACTTTGGCATGGCAAGAAGTTTCGGAGGAAGTCAAACTGAAGCTAATACAACAAGAGTTGTTGGGACATAGTAAGAATTTCTACAACATTACAAATGATTTTTGTTGCCTTTGCTCAATACTGAAAGATTTTTCCTCTCTCTCTCTCTCTTGCAGTGGTTACATGCCCCCTGAGTATGCTATTGATGGACTGTTCTCAGTTAAATCTGACGTATATAGCTTCGGTGTTTTAGTGATAGAAATAGTGAGTGGGAAGAAAAACAGATTATTCAATCATCCCGATCACAACCTTAACCTTCTTGGCCATGTAAGCGCATACGAATATATTATAACACTTTTATGCTATATGGTTAGCTACTTCAACTAAAATCAAAATAAACTCTTTAGGCATGGAAAAGCTATAAAGAAGACACTCTTTTGGGACTAATCGATGGGGCGATCTTGGAGTCAAGTAACGAGAATAATGTGTTTCGAATTATTCAAATTGGACTACTGTGCGTTCAACAATATCCAGAAGACAGACCAAGTATGCTAACTGTGGTTCTAATGTTGAGCAGTGAAATTGCACTACCTCATCTTGAACAACCTGGTTTTTTCATTGAGAGAAGAATGCATGAAGCAGATTTTTCATCGAGCAAGCCAATATTGTCGTCATCCAACCAATCATCTATTACTATTGTCACACCACGAGAATAGTGTCTCTTTTGGTGCCTTTGACACCTCTATTTTATCATCAAAGAGTTGTAAACAATGTAATCAATCAAGAACATATTGTGTACTAAACGACCAACTATGCTCAATAAACTTCTTTTTAATATACTATACATATAACAAGCAATCCACATAATAGCATCTACATAATTTATCAGTGACTGACTATTAATTAGTGAAGTCCAGGTCATGATATTTCTCTCAAACATTTCATCAAACACAGATTGTGTCGGAATACCCAAATTGGCAAAAAAAACCGTGAACTGAAACATCATGAGATCTCCAGAAATCTTTTTTATGATTCCACTTTGAGGAGCTTGAGGATGAAAGAAACATGAAATGCTCCATGTCCAGCTGTAAGCAACTGAGCGATATTTATCCAAAATGAAGGTTTATACTTTTAAACAACCTTGTGAAGCTACAAAACCCACAACGATCGCTTCTACAAACCTGTGAAGCCACTGACACCGTTCATTATTCTCGCCGTTTGCCACCTCCGACCGGGGGCGGCGGTGGCAATGTTTTGATTAAAATTGACAAAAATTCATTAAATCTTAAAATATCTTATACTGATTTCAAGAGCCAATAATAATTTTATATTTTGAGACAGAGAAAATAATATTCAAAACCTTTTTCTTCTTCTATATTGATAATCTTTTCCAATTCTATGTTGCAAAACTTATTTTCTATTTTCAAGTGATTTTATTTTTTTTAAGACAGAAAAAAAATAGGTAAGCAGACGCTATATATAATTGTCTGAGTTATTATATAAAAATGATCACATTTTGTGTAATTAAATTATAAATACATTTCTTCTCATATTATATAAAAAGAGTACTTTATAATTTTAAATTGAATATTTCTAATTAATGTTTGTTTTCTTATCATGAGTTGGAAACCTTTTCTTATTATAAGTTGAAAACCTATTTCTAGATAGAAATAATTTGAAAGTTAAAATTTTAAAATTATGTAAATTATACATTATGCAAACTTTAATATTCACAAAATATAATATTGTTTTAACAACTTAAATAAATAATTTACTTGAAATACCAACTTTGAAATTCAAATTTAATGAATTTTAATTTATTTATGACACTAATTTAATAAGAAATCCATTAGTACAGTTAAACACCATAATTTAATATGATTTCAATATCTAATGAATTTTAATTAAATTAAAACACTAACTTAGTTATAAAAATCACATTTAAAATTAATATAATCAAACCGTGTGATATATTAAAATTTTAAGTGTTAATAAATTTAATTTAGTTAGAAAACTAATTTAATAAGAACAATGTAGAACCAGTACCAAAACTAAAACCAAGTCCTGGGCTTCTGATTACATGCTAGTAGATAGACTAGATTACCCAGACCATAAGAGTGCTTGATTTGATTCTCAAACCAGCATAGTATCTGTTGGGCATTGTGAGTGGAGAATATTATCATTTTGGAATGGGGCACCTATGTCTTAAGACTTTTATGCATGTCTTCTCTATTATTCATCTTATTCATGCTTTTTCCTATTAGGCATGTGAATTCACCACTTGCTCTCCTCTTGTAACTCTCCTTCATATATGCAGACGATTGATATTACTATAAGTCAGAAGAAGTACCATAGTTGCATTAAGGAAGTTTGAGAGACTAAAGGTTCTGCACACTGCAAAATATAGAGCTCCCAAATACTTTGTAAATTATAGTTGTTACAGATTGTGGAATTAATCTTCGTTCTCATCCTACAAGGATTGTGGTTCGGATACACCGTTGGGTTGTAGATTTGTTCGAGTTTTTTCGCACCAAAGGTTAATACGCTTCAAAAAGTATGACTTTGGTTCTTGACGATGTGTAAACTTGTTGTAGCATACATGTATTTAATCCTTCATTGGTATTAGAGCATACGTATTTCGATCATATGTATGACATGTGTAGATACCCAAATTTTGCGTTCCTTGTACTAACCAGGACAGGAGGGCAAAATCGTCAATTAAATCGGCTTGCGGGAGCGAAGGAGGGGGCACAAGTGTGAGCGCCCAACACCACCGCAATGTTTGGCGACCAGAGCTGACGTGACAATAGGACCATCCGAAACAGACATCCCCGAATGAGGTGGCACGTCTCCCGGAAATTCCCGGACTGCCGAATACGAGCCTGTCAGCGAAAACCGACGTTATGGCACGAAAATCGAGGCGTGGCACGGAAAACGAGAAAATCAAACCGTCCAGCCGCGGATTGATCTGCGGCCAAATAGTGCGCCTTTTGAAAACACGGATCCCGAAACACGGAACTCAAAATCGGGGTGAGTGGAAGGCAGGCGGCCAGCCAGCCGCAGATTGATCTGCGGCCAGCCTATTTCAGCTCATTTTCGCTCAGCATACAGGGAGTTGAAGAAGTTGAAGGTTTTGGAAGGAGAAGAATTCCAGCAACAAGAAGAAGCACGGAAATAGAGAGAAAAAGAGCAAAAAATTGCAATCAAATAGGAAGAAAAGAGAGAAAAAAAGAGAGAATTTAATTCTTTTGATTTTGATTGTATCAAATACACTCTTCATCCTATTCAAATACACAAATTCACACCCATTTGAGATCAATTGCAAGGTGAAAATTTCTATTTGTTCTAGTAATTCATGTCATATGGATTGGGTAAATTAGGTATAACTTTCATGGATCTTGTTGAACAATCATGGATTAGGGATTATTGATGAGGGTTCCACTGGAACAAAATTCTTCCTAATAACCCGAGGATATCCAATTGATGAAATTTCTAGCTTGTTTGTGATAATTTATTGGGTGTAATTTATTTAGGTTGTCATTTTCGGATATCATGGTGTATTAGATAAATCCGGGTTGGTTAGTTATGTAGCATTCATTTCGTGGGTATGTCGTAATCTCGTGTGAGCCTAGGAACGCGACCCCGTGGTTCAAATCCGATGATGGACGTTTTGATGTATGTAATAGATTCAAGGTGTTTGTTTTGTAATATGTAATTGTCGGGCCTTAAAACGACGCTAAGGCGAGAATCGGGTTTAAGGCCCCGTATTAGTGGAATATGTGATTGTTGGCGTGTGGGGATATTTTGATGGCTTACATGCCCGTGAATAGCCCCGACGCGTGTTTATGCTTGATTATATTTCGTGACACCAAAATGGTTTCAAAAGATTAAACGATAAAGATCTTTTCTAAAATCAATCAAAGTAGGATATTAGCATCACGAGGCTAAAAAATTGGAAATGCTAATGAAAGTTGATTCCTATTCTACGAGAAAGCTAAAAAGAGGTTATTTTCAAATGGCACGAAAAATGGGTTTTATAAAAGAAATTAAAGGTTTTATTAAACCTTGATGTATAGGGCGAAAGAGATCCTAGAAATTGCCCATCATTTATGAAAGCAACGTATAAATCTCGATTCCTATTTTTGCTAAGGCTTAATAAAATCTTTTTTGCCAAAGCGTCACCTAATGAAAATCTCCTAATTCTGACAAATTTAAATCAAACCTCTTTCATAAAGCTTTCTCGTGTATGCCGAAAAGACATTCCGAAGCGTTCCCAAATTAAAGCACGACTTTCCCGAAAATCCAAATGATTCTTTCATACAAACTCACCACAACATTCACATAAGCACACACACACACACGCACCTGGACATATACACATTTCATGAATTAAAAGATAGGACAGCGTCAAGATTGCGGTAACCGTATTTCACGGAAGTCGAGGGGTGCCTAACACCTTCCCCTCACTTAAGCAAGCCCCGAACTCTATGAATCTCGGTTCGCAGACCAATTAATTCGGAGTCACATATGAGCCAGCGATTTATAAAAAAACGAAAACTCGGATGAGTTGGTACATCCATTTCAAACATACCAACTGGCGACTCTGGTTAATTGGCTCATCATAAAAACAATCTTTCAAAACCCCGTCGACATTAATGCCGACCTTTTCCAAAAATCATTTAATCAAGAAGCTAAAAATTGGAAAAGACTAAAAAAGACACGCGAAGAAAAAACCCGGCGTCGACAGCTGGCGACTCCGCTGGGGATCTTAGAGGGCTTAAGCCGCGTACAGGTCTTGATGCTATCCTATCCTTTTAAAATTCACGAAATGTGTGTGCGTGCGATATTTTGATTTTTATTTTTGTTGTGTAAATATGTGTTTTTTCCCAATGAATGAATGATTGAATGGAAATGCTTTTCCTTTTGAGTAATCATTTGCATACGGTGAGGATGATGAATGTGAATGTATGTTGAGAGAGTACCTCCTCCTGAGGCGAACCTGTCGGTTGCTTATTACTGGACTTGAAGGGGCTGCTCCCCGGAGATGGCTCAGGAAACGCACCACCCAAATCCGCTTCAATCGAAAGGGCTCAGACGAGTAGATTGCGAAGATTTGGGGACCTTCATGCCGAACAGCCCGTGAGAGTAACCCTAGGATAGGTCAGCCTCAGATTAACCCTACGCAGGAAAAGTTTCTTCATGCCTTTTTACATTGCACGCGTAAATGTCATGATCTCATGCCTCCCTGTTCGTCAAGAAGAAATTACTAACCTCTATCTTTTACAGGGAACAGATGAGGAGCATAATAAAGCCATGTTTAGCATTTGTCATTCCATCAGAGGACTACTAACTTTCTGTTTTGCAGGGAAAGATTAAAAAATCCCAAAATACAGAAGTTACAGCTTTAGCATGCATCCACATTTTTTATTCCCCAAGACTAAACTTCGAACCTTGGATTCTGTAGGATTGCTCCTCAAACCCGTTCGCAGTCTAAGAAAGCCCAGGTCTCTACCTCTGAAATGGCTGATCTTCCAAATCATAGTTCCATATCTCGGGAAGAGTTTGATGACTTTAAAAAGAAGATGATGGAAATGGCCACAATGCTAAGAGAGCAGTTCCTAATCAGACAGGATCCACCAAACCAAGGACCGCACAATATTCCACCACCGGGGGGTGACCCGAATCCTCCTAAAAATGGTACAAACCTGTTTAAGGAAGGCCAATCCCAATTCAAGGACGAGCCAGTCATCCCAAGGGCCGTTCCCATACCCAACAGGACAGTGATTACTATCCCGGAGGAGGGAGATACAGATGACCTACGGAAGAAAATGAGACAAATGGAGGAAACCATCCAATCTATGAAGGGCATAGGGTCCCTCGGCAGGGTTAATTATTCAGATTTATGTGTCTTCCCCGGAGCCAGATACCCGGAGAAATTTAAAGTCCCCGAGTTTGAAAAATACAATGGAAAGGGAGACCCCTACACACACTTGAAAATATACATTGGAGAGCTCGGGTCTTATGCCGAGGATGAAAGGTTGAGAATGCAGCTGTTCCAGAAAAGCTTAACGGGGGACGCAAGAATTTGGTATGCCCGCCTTGACAACGCCCGAATCCACAACTGGGAGGAACTGGCCCATACCTTCTTAACCCAATACAGTTTTCAGGTGGCCCCTGACAGGTACCAAATGACAAAGGTTAAGAAGCAACCTAGGGAATCCTTCAGGGAATATGCGCAACGATGGAGGGGCATGGCCGCACAGGTGAACCCCCCGATGAGCGAATCAGAGATGGTGATGACTTTTGTAGACATTCAAGAGGCACCGTATTATGAACGAGTCATTTCGGGGATTGGAAGACCCTTTGCTGAAATGATTAAACATGGAGAGATGGTAGATATGGGATTGAAATCAGGTAAAATCCGGGATTTTACTGCTTTAGAAACTGCTGCCGAGCAAATACAGAATGGAAACTATGGCAGCACTTCCCGGAGGGTCCAAAAGAAAAAGGAGGAGGATGTCTCCCTCATCCTACAGTGGTCATCCAGAAAAATAGAAAGCCATCTTCCGGTACAGGTGCAGAGGGTAGGGCCACCCCGACAGCCAAACTTCACAGATCAAAGGGCAGAGGGGCGAAGAAGATATGAGGCCTCGCAAAATCGAGTATTCACCCCGCTCGGGGAACCGCTTGAACGGGTATTAGCGGTATTAGTAGCCCAAAAGAAGATAGTTGGTTTGGCACCCCCGAGTGACCCAAAGGGTAGAAGGTTTGACCCGAGCAAGCGATGTGCATACCACTCCAGTTCCCCTGGCCATGATACACAAGACTGTTGGACGTTGAAGCATCGAATCCAAAACCTGATTGACAGTGGGGAAATTGTGGTGGAACAGCCAGACTCCCCGAATGTTAAGGCAAATCCCTTGCCAAGACATGATGGAGGGGGAGTCAATGCGACGGAGGCGAGTGAAGCTGGAGGGCCGCCAAGGTTGAACTATGTGCAAAAAATTGAGGAAATGATCAACGTGATACATGATCATGGGAGTGCAAGGGTAGCGCCCATCAGGTTGATAGGGGTAAGTACGAATAGCACAGAGGGACCTGTCAAGTTGACGGCTCCGAGGCCCATCATCCTTGCGGCAAGGCCGCAAATCCCTATCAGTAGTCTAAGGACTGTACCCTGGAATTATGGGGGAATGCCAGAGGAATCGGCCAGCTGTGCTTCGGTGACGACAAAGGGGAACCCCTTATATCTTCCCGGGCGAGTCCTGGATAGCCAAAGGAGGAAAAATGAAGAGATTTCCGAAGAAAGGGCCATAGAATTCTTGAGAAGGATGGATCATCCGGAAACAAGGGGGATCCAGATTTTAAATGAGGAGTCAACCCTAACACCAGTCATGGACTTGGTGTTGTCATCCAATGAGCATTGCAAATCCCTAACGAAGGTTCTGGAAGAAGCATACGTGCCCAAGGAAATTAGTAAGGAAGGTTTCGGCCAGCTGGTGGGCCACCTATTGGAGAGCGATGTAATATCCTTCGCAGATGAGGACATCCCCAAAGAGGGAAGGGGGCACCGGAAACCGCTACATATTGCGGTAATCTCCTCGGGTTATGTAATGAATGGGGTGCTGATTGATGGAGGATCGGCATTGAATATCTGTCCCCTCAGTACCCTACAGAAGATGAACATCAATCCCAAGCGCCTACGAGCCAGTCATGTGGTGGTGCGAGCTTTCGATGGTTCCAAGAGGGATACAATTGGAGAGATTGAATTACCGGTGGAGATAGGACCCTGTACTTTTGATATATCTTTCCAGGTCCTAGATATTGCAGCCAGTTATAACATGTTATTGGGGAGGCCATGGATACACATGGCCGGGGCAGTTCCTTCCACGCTCCACCAACAAATCAAGCTAATCATCGATGGGAATCTGGTAACAATCTCGGCCGAATGTGATGACCCTTCTCCTCCTAGGTGTGGCCTGCCAGTGATCAATGTGGATGAGTCGGCGGCACCTGCCAGCTTTCAAGCACTGGAGATTAGCACTCCCTACTATAGATGCCTGGGAGCTCCAGCTGTGAAACCTAGGGTCTCTCCCGAACTTACCTTTGTGGCAAAGGAAATGATAAAAATGAACTTCCAGCCTGGACAGGGGTTAGGAAGGAGCAGTCAGGGAATCACCGAGCCCATCCATCTACCACAGCAGATAGGCAAAACAGGATTGGGATACCATGAGGGCGTAGCACGGAGACACCGTCGGGGTACGGCTCCGATTCGACTAGCTGGCAGTCCAGTGACCAAAGTCGACAATGAACAGGGGATCAGCGAGCCTGTGATTGGGGCAGGGAATGAAGAATTAACCCCCGCACGTGGTGGGTCGGCCCGGAGGGAAAGTTTCCTGCAAGAGGTCGCAAAGGAGTTTGAAACCAAGTGCTACATCCCCGGACAATCAACAAGCAGTAGGGAGGGGACGAATATTATCGCACCATCGAAAGCCCAACAGGTTGTGCCTGTCATCAATTGGGCATGACTGATTATTCCTGGAGAGGATAGGAATTAGGACTCAGGCGACGTATCCGTAATCATCGGGGAGGTGTCCGATGTAAAGCCCCCTTTTATCCAGCGCATTTCATCTGACCTGACCGTCGACAACTGGACCATGAAACCAGTAATATCCAAACAAGGGTAAAACCCGATGTCAGGGTGGTAGACCCCAGAGGATGGGGGAATGAAGAAGTTTTATTTTTGTTGTTGTTTTATTTCTGCATAATTATGTCGTTTCTTCGTGTTATTTTGAAAATGCGATCGTCGTGAAAAATGATTCATATATGACAAGTATTTTGTTTCATGTCAGGTGTACCAATTTGAATAATCCTTGCCTAACAAATGGTCTTTCAAATTTGAATGATGATTATGATTTTGACATTGAGCTAGATTTCGATTTAATGGGCATTGAACAAGACGAGACAGATTACGACGACGCGCCTGATGAGATCAAAGGATGGGTCGAGGATAAACCCAAACCCAACTTGGACCAAACCGTCACCATCGATATTGGAACCCCTGACAAGCCAAAAGAACTCAAGATAGGGACGGACCTTACCCCCAACCAAAAAGCCGAAATGACTGAGTTGCTAAAACAATATGAGGATGTCTTTGCCTGGTCTCATGAGGATATGATCGGATTGTCCACCGACATCGTGGTACACCGATTGCCCATCAAGGAGGGTTTCAGGCCTGTCAAGCAAAAATTAAAAAAGTTAAAACCGGAGTGGAGCTTAAAAGTAAAGGAAGAGATCATCAAGCAGTTCAGGGCGGGAATCATTATGGTGTCCACCTACCCGGAATGGCTATCCAATGTAGTCCCAGTGGCTAAGCCTGGAGGAAAGGTGAGGGTATGTGTAGACTACAGAGATCTAAACAAGGCCAGTGTCAAAGATAACTTCTCGGTGCCTTTCATACACATCCTGATGGATAACACAGCCCAGTACGAAATGTACTCTTTTGTGGATTGCTTCACGGGATATCATCAGATAATGGTGGCGGAAGAAGATCGGGAAAAGACCGCATTCATCACCCCCTGGGGCACTTTCTGCTACAGACGATTGGCTTTTGGTCTCACAAATGCGGGGGCTACTTATCAGAGAGCCATGATGGCCCTATTCCATGATATGATGCACAAGGAGATAGAGGTCTACGTGGATGACATTATTGTGAAATCGAAGGTAGAATCTGACCATATAACCCATCTCAAAAAGCTATTCGATCGGCTCAGAAAGTATAATTTAAAACTCAATCCGGCCAAGTGTGCTTTCGGAGTGCAGTCGGGTAAGCTCTTGGGATTCCTGGTTAGTGATCGGGGCATTGAGTTGGACCCAGCAAAGATTAAGGCCATTGTGGATATGCCAGCGCCTCACACAGAGAAGGAGATAAGAGGATTCCTCGGGAGGATAAACTTCATCAGCCGTTTTATATCCCACTTGACGACTACATGCGAGCCCATTTTCAAGCTGTTAAGAAAGGGGGTTTCCCAGGAGTGGAATGAGCAATGTCAGAAGGCTTTTCAGACCATTAAAAAGCAACTGACTGAAGCACCAGTGCTGGTACCCCCGAAGGATGGGATCCCTCTGTTTATGTATATATCGGTAAATGCCATCGCGATGGGATGTATGCTGGGACAAAAGAATGAGGCAGGTAAAGAGCAGGCCATCTATTACCTCAGCAAAAGATTTAGCCAATGTGAACAAAATTACACTCCCATCGAAAAGACCTGTTGTGCTCTAGCCTGGGCTGCAGGGAGATTACAGCACTACCTCCATGGGCATACGACGTACCTGATATCAAGAATGGATCCCCTGAAATATATTTTTGAGAGGCCCATGCTGAATTGTCGGTTGTCAAGATGGCAGTTGATCTTACAACAGTTTGACATGGTGTACGTGACTCAGAAGGCCATGAAAGGGCAGGGAATTGCAGATCAGTTGGCAGAAACCCCGTCAGGAGGGATGGAGCCCTTGGAAACTCCTCTTCCGGGCGAAGATATATTTTGGGTATCACGCGAGAAATGTGATGACGAGGGACAGTTCTGGAAGCTGTATTTTGATGGTGCCATAAATGCCGAAGGGGCAGGGGCCGGAGCGGTCCTGGTCTCTATCACCGGAGAGCAATACCCCGTGGCCACTAAACTGAATTTCAGCAATTCGAATAACACCGCTGAATACGAGGGATGTATCTTGGGACTCCGCTTGGCCCGCGACATGGGAGTGAAGAGACTAGCGGTGTTTGGGGATTCAGAATTGGTAATCAGACAGGCAATCGGGGTGTACAACACTAAGGAGCTTCGGTTACTTCCATACCATCGTTGTGTTACCCAGCTGATGCAAGAGTTCGAAGATATCGCTTTCCGCCATATTCCCCGGGGACGGAATGACTTTGCCGATGCATTGGCAACTCTGGCCTCCTTAATCCACATAATCAAAAACAGGGATAGTCCACAGATTGAGATAGCAGTACGGAATGCTCCGGCGTATGAGGAACATGTGGCAGTGTTATCAGACGAGGTGGTGTTGCCAAAGCAGCCCTGGTATCACGACATAAGGGAATATCTGAGAGATAGGTCCATTCCCGACCAGGTGAGTCGAACTGAGAGGATGAGAATTCAAAAGATGGCGATGAAATTTTATCTGAGCGGGGATTCACTCTACAAGAGGGATGCTGGTTTGGGACTGTTGCAGTGCGTAGATGAAACACAGGCCCGAAAGATTATGAATGAAATACATGGTGGAGTGTGTGGGCCACATATGAGTGGACCGATGCTGGCCAAAAAGATCTTGAGGACCGGGCATTATTGGTTAACGCTGAAAGCCGATTGCGATGATCATGTCAAACGGTGTTATCAATGTCAGGCACACGGTAATGTGATCCATACGCCTCCCAATGAATTGCACTGTATGACCTCCCCGTGGCCATTTTCAATGTGGGGAATGGATATAATCGGACCAATAGAGCCCAAGGCAAGCAACGGGCACCGATTCATTTTCGTCATGATCGATTACTTCACCAAATGGGTAGAAGCAGCTTCTTTCCCCAAAGTAACTCAGGAGGTCATCGTCGGGTTCATCAGGAATAATGTCATTTGTCGATACGGGCAGCTTGAGGTTCTGGTCTCTGACAATGCCAAGAATTTAAACAACGCCCTCATGAGGGGACTGGGTGACCAGTTCAAGATCAAGCACCTCAATTCCGTCATTTACCGTCCTAAGATGAATGGGGCAGTGGAGGCTGCAAATAAGAACATCAAGAAGATCATGGCAAAAATGTCTGCTAATCATCGGGGATGGCCGGAACTGCTACCCCTCACTCTGCTGGCATACCGAACATCAATGCGTACTTCTACAGGGGCGACCCCTTACACTTTGGTGTATGGAATGGAGGCCGTTCTTCCAGTTGAGGTTGAAATGGCGTCCCTCAGAATAGTGATCGATGCTCAGATAAGTGAGGAGGATTGGATGCAAAATCGATACGACTAATTGGCCCTAATTGATGAAAGAAGGGTGGCTGCTGTTTGGCACGGTCAGTTATATCAACAAAGGATCTCTCGATCATATGACAAAAGGATAAGACCTCGGAAGTTCAAGGAAAATGATTTGGTGCTAAAAAGAGTCATGCCTTGTCAGGACGAAGCCAAGGGGAAGTTCGCCCCGAACTGGGAAGGGCCATTTGTGATTAAGAAAGTGCTATCCGGAGGAGCCCTCATGTTGCAAGAAATGGATGGGGAGGTATTTCCACAACCTCTCAACTCCGACTCGGTGAAGCGGTTCTACGCTTGAATCATCAATTCTTCTTTTTCTTTGAAGGAGTGAACTACGTAGGACCTGATCTCCCAACTTGTGGGGGTACGTAGGCAGCCATCATGGCGCGGTCCGATCCATTAAAAATAATTTTTTCCCTAACGAAAACCAATTTTCGATAGCTAGATAAAACCTTCCTGCACCCTCAAAACCTTCCCAAAACCAGCTGCCTAACCAGCTTCATCCCAAGGGACAGAACCCTGATCGAACCAAACAGTTACCCAAAATCTGAGATTCAATCCGATGAAATCAAAAGGTGTGCGGCAGTATCTGTCAAATCTCCATCAAGACTTGAGAAGAGAAAGAAGGCGAAATGTCAAAATCGTGGTCAACTGGATAAAATGAGGATCCAATGAAAGGCAACGATACGACAAAAAAAAAGGGGGAAAATGACTAAATTTAAATGCATGTCTATATATATAAGTCATTTCATTACAAGATTTCTCTTTCAATAACCGATGAAACTAACATAGTCTATGCAGGAAATAAAATAATCTACAAATCTGAAACTAGCTGAAGCAGGATGGACAGGGTGGTGGATAGATCTGAAGTATCAGCATCTCCTGCAATCTGCTGCCCCATCATATCAATACGATCCAGTAAAGCAGTGGCTCGGCTGACAGTCCCAAAATGAGCGTCCACAACTGCCCTGGTCTGAAATACAATGGTCTCTCTGTCGGCAATGGCAGCGTCTCTAGCACGAATGGCATCGTCTCTCTCGACAAGAGCGACATCCCTCTCGGCCTCAGCGGTAATCAGGGCCAGGCGGAGTCGGGTATCCTCAGTAACCCGACTTGGGGCAGAATCAGCTGAGATGGAATGATCGGTGGTATCCTCTGGGAAAATCACTCCAGAGTCGTCTAAAGCCCCAGTCTGACTCAAACCAGCCGGATCCAAGTCTCCGCGCAACCACTGCACATAAGAAAATGTCTGGATGTGACAGCTCTCACTGTATTCAGCAAAGATCCTGCGAGACCAAAGATCACATACCCGCAGTAGATCCCTCTCTGAACGGGATGATATAAGGAATCGGTAGGCGGCTGCACCCGCAAAGGGGTGTAAATCCTGTGTCTGATCAAACTGCCCATAACCGCTAGGGGATGATAAGTCGTCATACCCCTTAAGCCAGCGATAGGGATGAAATCCAGGGTGGGCACGTGAGTCAAGAAGCTCATAAAGGAGCAATAGCCCGAGTAGACCAATAGATGAAAGGGATCCTCAATGACAGACAAAAATGATGTCCAGGAGGCCACGTCAGTACAGCTCACGGGACGAAACGAAAACTGCGTGGTTATGTCATGGCTGAAGCAAAACCCTTGGCGACGGAAATGACCGATGGGACTAAGATGACTCATGAACCACATATACAATAAGGTCGAACTCCCTCTGAATACCCTGCCTCGGAAGGATTGACAGTATGAAGCTGACATATAGGTATCCGCCAATATCATGGGAAGAATGGTGTGATCCTCCTGAAGGGCTCGAACAGCCGCGACAACCCGCATGTCCAACTGATCAAGTCCTGCCGGCAAGTACAAAACTGAGACGACACAGGCCATCAGAACATCTACTCTTGAAGCGCCCCAGCACTCCTCAGATATAGAAAAATCGCCGAAGAAAAGACGAAAAATGTCAGGTGAGCCAAATCGGTCAATCAAGAACTGAAGGGGAACCATATGGTCTGATGTGATCACCGGTAACAAGACAGCCCTCCGCAAACCGGTAAAGGTCAAGAACTGACGGCGCATGGAACCAGCCGTGACCCTGGCACAAGGTCTATCCAAAGGCAGGCCGGTGAAGCGAGCATACTCCTCGAGGGTGGGGGTCAGCTTTACCATCCCTAACCTGAACACCTGACGGGCGGGCGCCCAATAGCTCAGAATACCCTCCACAAAGCCCATGGGCACCTGAAAGGTTAATAAGGACCAAGAATGGCCCAAAAGACCATCTGCGATGACCCTGTCGGCCGACAATAAAATGTCCGACCAGCGAAGGAGATTGCCAACCAACCCTGTGGAGTGGATGAAATCCAAACGTACCACGACATCTGAGGACGACATCTGTGGAAAAATAGTATCAAAAAGACTGTACAGGGGTCATTTTCTATCCATAAATAAAGGCATGCATCGTACAAATAATGACAAGATGAATGAATTTCATAAGACATAAAAGAAAAAGACTGTGCATAAATGAAAATGAGTTTAGGTACATAGTGCATAAAATGAAAAAATAAAACTAAACAGGTACAGGTACAAAAGCCCTATCCTATCCTGGTCTAAATAAAATCAATCTCGTCTATGAAAGCGGGATCCTCAAACTGATCCCCCGGGGTCGTCGAGGTCGGAGGACCGAAGTTCATATCCGGAATGTAGGGCTGCGCTGTGGCATCAGACGAGCTCGGGCCCGCATCATAACCCGTACCGTCAGGATCATAAGCATAAGCATCCTCTGGAGTCCGGCCCAACACCCGAAGATATAGAGACAACTGGTCCACCTGGCGGGTCAAAGTGGCGATCTGCTCGGCATGAGTGGGAGTCCGAACGCAGGCTGCCCAGTCAGTCATCATCACCGAGCTGGGAACCATATCCCCAAGGAAGAATGTGGCCCGGGTCTGAGGACCAATGGTGCGGGGCACCCACCAAGTACGGAAGGCATCACTGGTACTGGGACCCGTCGAAAGCATCCGACCGTCCTCCCCTGCAAGCATGATCTCTGAAGGCTGAGAATCCAGCGGCCAGGAAGTAGCGAAAGGAAGGGAGTGCGGGATGCGGATCTCTCCGGTAACGCATCTGAAGGCGCGCTCCCCCAGGTACATAACCCATCCTCCAACACTCTGCAGGGTGAGGCGACGGGTGGAAAGTGCAAACTCCGGGCCGGTAGGATGCCCATCTACAAACCCCACATCCAGATGCTCAGAAAGATAGGGCCTCCAGACGACCCCTGCAGCCGTGATCAGCTCCAGCTGGATACGGCAGTGTGCAAAGCTGCCAGATACCGGGACCTCCTCCAGGGTGCTATGATGCCATCGCCGACCCCGGGGATAGGTGTCCAAGCCAAGAGTGGTGACAGGCCTCAGACATGGGAGACGCTCATAGGCCCAGAACTGCGAACAGAAACAGTGAAAAACATGAGTAACCTGAATGCAGAAAAAGGGAATAAATGAGGGAAAGTCCAATAAGAAGAGGGAAAGAGAAATCTCACCAGCAGGAAGTGATAAAAACCGAGCCAAGCATCTGTCTGGCCCTCCGAGCGTAGACGCATACCGTGGAGGAAATAGGCAAAGGTGAATGACCCCCAGTCATAGTCACTGATGCGGTCCACATCTCTGACCGCTCCCACGACGCTGAAATGAATGGTGGAGGAGTTGTTCCCTAGGAAACAACCCCTCATGATGGTCAGGAACAGGCGTCGGAGCAGAATGTCCCGAGTACCCTGATCCGCTGGAATGGGCAGCGCGTAGAGACCCCCGACAACATCAACAGCCAAGGCACCAGACCGAATACTACGGGCCTTAAAGACCCGGTCCTCAGCAGCGAAGCCCAATAAAGCCCGGACCTCCGCAGGAGTGATGTCGAGATCTAGAGGAACGCGGGACCCGGTAAACTCTATGCCCGTAACGTACCTCCAGTCCCAGGGGGTCAACACAACCTCACAGTCCAGAAGGTGAAGGGACTGGGTCTGGTGAAACCATCTCTCGGACAAGGCCCTCATGTAACCCCAGGGGCACTGACGGGGAATGATAGTGAAGAAGTGACGGAAGCCCCAAGAATCCACTATCGCCCGGTAGTCGCTGTGCAGAGCCGTGTAGAGGGAGTAGATGTTGAACCAGTTGCCCCTCGGCTGAGTAAACTCGGGCACCTGGGACAATCACCAATGGGTCAGTCCAGATAAAAGAGAATTGAGAAATTGAAAATGAAGTAATAATGGAATTGAATGTACCTCGTTAACAACGAGAGATGCTGAGGGGTGTCGACTGAGATCCCGACCCAGAAGATCGGGTATCTGCACAGGGGCGCCAGAAGAAGCCTGGTGAGCATATGGAGCCGGTGTGCTGGAGGATGGCCCCTCTGCCGCGACCTTCGGAGGGACAGCCTCCTCAACGTCCGGATGATCAGGACGAATGACATCCTCCGCCAAGCGGCGAGCCTGACGGGTCCGAGGAGGAACAGGGGCAGGTGCAGCCCTACGGCGGCGAACACCCGAGGTCCGTGACATGGAGGAGCTACTATGAGCATCGGGATCCATAGCTGGAACAGAACAGGCAAGGAGGAAGGTAAGTTCCCTTTTGAATTATGTCACGAATATTCTAAATTCCTACCCTCATCATATAATTAATGCAACATGATGCATGGTTATGGTATGTGAAAAAAAAAAAAAAAATCGGCAGAGTTCCGTTTGTAAAATGGACATCCCAGGCGTAAGCCAAACATGTTTTCAATCAATCCAAGCCTCAAACAGATAAAAATTGCGTTCATATGTGTAATTACAGCATATAATGCATGATTTTCTTGCAGAAAAGGAATAACAGTATGTGGGACCGCATCATGAGCATAAAATAGGACTCACACAGTTGATACATAGCATGTATATATGATCATACATAATATAGCATTGTAAAGCATCCATTTTCTATCTATAAGTATGTAAATAGCCAAATGTATAGCAAAACATTGACGAAATTGAAAAGTGAACGGTCAAAGTGTTACCTGTAGCACGTAGAACGATCCTACCGGAGCAGTTTTTGCAGAAAAGTTGGGAAACTCGACAAAAGGTCCTTGCAAACGAGCAAAATCGCAGGAATCTATGTGGGGTACGAACTTGAAAGTGACAGATCTGGAAGTGGCGAGCCGCCTAAGAACCTGATCTTGGCCGCAGATCCATCTGCGGCTGGACCTGGTGGGTCCCCTTTGTTCCCTTTCAGCCGTTTGATGTGTCTAGTGAAAATGAATTACGAGATGGATGTCCGGCGACGAAAACCGGCTCCGACCAGATAACCAACCGGCGATGATAACCGGGGGTTACGAGATGGGTGACCGGCGACGATACCCGGCCCCGACAAGACAATCGTCCGGCGACGAAAACCGGCGATTACGAGATGGATGTCCGGCGACGAAAACCGGCTCCGACCAGATAACCAACCGGCGACGATAACCGGGGGTTACGAGATGGGTGACCGGCGACGATAATCGGCCCCGACAAGACAATCGTCCGGCGACGAAAACCGGCGATTACGAGATGGATGTCCGGCGACGAAAACCGGCTCCGACCAGATAACCTACCGGCGACGATAACCGGGGGTTACGAGATAGGTGACCGGCGACGATACCCGGCCCCGACAAGACAATCGTCCGGCGACGAAAACCGGCGATTACGAGATGGATGTCCGGCGATGAAAACCGGCTCCGACCAGATAACCAACCGGCGAAGATAACCGGGGGTTACGAGATGGGTGACCGGCGACGATAACCGGCCCCGACAAGACAATCGTCCGGCGACGAAAACCGGCGATTACGAGATGGATGTCCGGCAACGAAAACCGGCTCCGACCAGATAACCAACCGGCGACGATAACCGGGGGTTACGAGATGGGTGACCGGCGACGATACCCGGCCCCGACAAGACAATCGTCCGGCGATGAAAACCGGCGATTACGAGATGGATGTCCGGCGACGAAAACCGGCTCCGACCAGATAACCAACCGGCGACGATAACCGGGGGTTACGAGATGGGTGACCGGCGACGATACCCGGCCCCGACAAGACGATCATCAGCCTCGACACCCTTTTCTGAATGTTTTGCATCAATGGAATCTTGCGTCGCATCATAAATCATATGTGTTGCATCACGTATCCTTTGTCACCCTTGTGCATTGTCATTCATGCATCGAGTGTCTTTTTCTTTATCCTGTTCATTTCATTAAACATTGCATGAACATGATAAAGAGGGGCAGCTGTAGACACCCAAATTTTGCGTTCCCTGTACTAACCATGACAGGAGGGCAAAATCGTCAATTGAATCGGCTTGCGGGAGCGAAGGAGGGGGCACAAGTGTGAGCGCCCAACACCAACGCAATGTTTGGCGACCAGAGCTGACGTGACAATAGGACCATCCGAAACAGACATCCCCGAATGAGGTGGCACGTCTCCCGGAAATTCCCGGACTGCCGAATACGAGCCTGTCAGCGAAAACCGACGTTATGGCACGAAAATCGAGGCGTGGCACGGAAAACGAGAAAATCAAACCGTCCAGCCGCGGATTGATCTGCGGCCAAATAGTGCGCCTTTTGAAAACACGGATCCCGAAACACGGAACTCGAAATCGGGGTGAGTGGAAGGCAGGCGGCCAGCCAGCCGCAGATTGATCTGCGGCCAACCGCAGATCAATCTGCGGCTGGCTTTGGCCAGCCTATTTCAGCTCATTTTCGCTCAGCATACAGGGAGTTGAAGAAGTTGAAGGTTTTGGAAGGAGAAGAATTCCAGCAACAAGAAGAAGCACGGAAATAGAGAGAAAAAGAGCAAAAAATTACAATCAAATAGGAAGAAAAGAGAGAAAAAAAGAGAGAATTTAATTCTTTTGATTTTGATTGTATCAAATACACTCTTCATCCTATTCAAATACACAAGTTCACACCCATTTGAGATCAATTGCAAGGTGAAAATTTCTATTTGTTCTAGTAATTCATGTCATATGGATTGGGTAAATTAGGTATAACTTTCATGGATCTTGTTGAACAATCATGGATTATGGATTATTGATGAGGGTTCCACTGGAACAAAATTCTTCCTAATAACCCGAGGATATCCAATTGATGAAATTTCTAGCTTGTTTGTGATAATTTATTGGGTGTAATTTATTTAGGTTGTCATTTTCGGATATCATGGTGTATTAGATAAATCCGGGTTGGTTAGTTATGTAGCATTCATTTCGTGGGTATGTCGTAATCTCGTGTGAGCCTAGGAACGTGACCCCGTAGTTCAAATCCGATGATGGACGTTTTGATGTATGTAATAGATTCAAGGTGTTTGTTTTGTAATATGTAATTGTCGGGCCTTAAAACGACGCTAAGGCGAGAATCGGGTTTAAGGCCCCGTATTAGTGGAATATGTGATTGTTGGCGTGTGGGGATATTTTGATGGCTTACATGCCCGTGAATAGCCCCGACGCGTGTTTATGCTTGATTATATTTCGTGACACCAAAATGGTTTCAAAAGATTAAACGATAAAGATCTTTTCTAAAATCAATCAAAGTAGGATATTAGCATCACGAGGCTAAAAAATTGGAAATGCTAATGAAAGTTGATTCCTATTCTACGAGAAAGCTAAAAAGAGGTTATTTTCAAATGGCACGAAAAATGGGTTTTATAAAAGAAATTAAAGGTTTTATTAAACCTTGATGTATAGGGCGAAAGAGATCCTAGAAATTGCCCATCATTTATGAAAGCAACGTATAAATCTCGATTCCTATTTTTGCTAAGGCTTAATAAAATCTTTTTTGCCAAAGCGTCACCTAATGAAAATCTCCTAATTCTGACAAATTTAAATCAAACCTCTTTCATAAAGCTTTCTCGTGTATGCCGAAAAGACATTCCGAAGCGTTCCCAAATTAAAGCACGACTTTCCCGAAAATCCAAATGATTCTTTCATACAAACTCACCACAACATTCACATAAGCACACACACACGCACCTGCACATATACACATTTCATGAATTAAAAGATAGGACAGCGTCAAGATTGCGGTAACCGTATTTCACGGAAGTCGAGGGGTGCCTAACACCTTCCCCTCACTTAAGCAAGCCCCGAACTCTATGAATCTCGGTTCGCAGACCAATTAATTCGGAGTCACATATGAGCCAGCGATTTATAAAAAAACGAAAACTCGGATGAGTTGGTACATCCATTTCAAACATACCAACTGGCGACTCTGGTTAATTGGCTCATCATAAAAACAATCTTTCAAAACCCCGTCGACATTAATGCCGACCTTTTCCAAAAATCATTTAATCAAGAAGCTAAAAATTGGAAAAGACTAAAAAAGACACGCGAAGAAAAAACCCGGCGTCGACAACATGTATGTAGTTTACACAAAACTCCATTGATGAATGTTTAAAAAGCTTGAAAACATTATCAACCCGAACACTTTGAATAGCCATAACTTTCTGCATATTTGTCCATTTAGATTTATATGTATGAGTAATACATGTCGTAAGCTTTCCAATGACATATTATACGCATTAATCAGATAAATATTGAAAGAGATATGACTTTTCAAAATTTGGATCGCGAAATGGTTTTTCTGTAAATTCTGATGACTTGAGGTTGAAGACGAAGCGCAATCCCCACTCTCAGTAGGATTTGTGTACGTCACAACTTTTTTGTGGTAGCTCCCAAAATGGGTTTTGAGTACCCCATCAGAATCCTCTTGGGAAGTCGATCAGGAAAGACAAAACAACATCGCGAAAAGTGGCCGGGAAGGCGGCGCGTGGCCCACACGCGTGCCACGGTAAGCCACACGCGCACGCACCATGTGTGGCTGCCTTTAGCAACTGACGCGTGTGCTGCATGCGTAGGCGGCTGACTTGCTCGCCTGACCCGACCCGTACCCTGCTGATCGGACCCGACCCACACTCCATCCGTTCTCGACCCCAATCTTGACTGATCTGAGAACCGAGCCGTGGTCCAACCCGCGCGTCCGACCCGGTTTCGAAAATTTTTAAATTCTAGTTTTTAATTGCAGAAAATATTTTTTTTAATTGTTTTAGAAATTCATTAATAAATAGTTTTATTAATTATTAAATTCTGAAAAATTTAAAGAAATTTATTATTGGGATAATATTAATATTTTCACTGAAAATTTTGGAATATTATTATAATTGGATGGTTTTAGTTAATTTTTAATTTATTATGCTATGGTTTATTAATTGTGATAATTATCATAATTATCAAAAAATTCCAAAAAAATTACAGTAATGTTTTATGATGATAATCTACTGTTGAAATTTTTTTGTAAGTTTTTTCATGTGTTTATAACATACTTAGTATATTAATTGATTAATATAGCTTATAATTTGATTTCTTTTGTTAATATTTTTGGAATATTAATTGTTGGTGCTTGGAATTAAATTGTGTTGCTATATGTACATATGTACACTTGTTCCTAATTGGAGTAATTTAGGTGGTGGTAATTTAATTAAGTTATTCCCTAAATTACATGTCTAATGCGCTAAAAAAATTAAATTTAAATAATTGGGCATTTATGCGGATTGTGATTCCAAAGCCTGACGAAATCTCATTTTTATATTTATGTCACATTATTTTTCTGTTAATTTAGTTCATGCTGCAAAAATGTTTTATATACTGTGGTGAGCAATAAATATCTCTTATTAATCCTCTTATTTTAGTTTAAAATAGAAATGGCTTCAAAACACATTATCGTAGACCTTAACCAAGAAAACAAATTAGATGGAGATAATTACGACGTGTGACCCCGAAAAGTCAGGATGGTCTTTGTGACGCCCCCAAAATAGGTCCACACAACCCATTTTGAGTCGTCAATTACATTCTACAAAAAAAAAAAATACAAATACAAATTTTTTTCATTTACAGTTAATAATTGTCATGTAAAATACGACAACACACATACTGTGACTTTCAATACAAATACAACTTAAGTTCTCAATACACTTATTGTCACACTAATAATAATATATTGAGATACTTGTGACAACTCGGATTTTCTGAAATTATTAAATAAGAATTTAATAAATAAAATTCTTATTACGAAACGTTTTGGGTTTGAATATGTGTATATATATGTTTCATATTGTGAAATATGTAATTTGATGTGAAGAGAATTATATATTTGCGTGTTTGAGAAATGAGGTTTAATGATAAATTAAACCATTGAATGAAGTGAAGGAAATTGTTACGAAAAAGATATTTACTGAATATTAGTAAGTTAAAAATTATATTATAAAATAATATAATTTGATTATTATGCCTTGTTAGCAATGAAATTGTTATAGATTATATTTCATAATAATGTGAGTAATTCACTTAATTAAAATAGTGAATTAATGTAAATATATATATATTTATTTTAAGAAAATGAGAAAACAATGTGTTACATAAATGTAATATGATTGTGAATTTCGTAAATAGTTATGATATTTATTTAGTAAAATAAATATTTGATGAAAACTATTTAGGTATGATGATGTTGAGTAATTGATGATAAACAATTTTATCGTCGGTGCGTATTTTTGTTACGCTAATAGAATAGTAATATTCTAATTTAATTAAATAATTAAATTAGAGGATTAATATTTTCTTCAATAAAATGATTTATTTAATAAAATTATAGTTTGGCTAAATTAAGTTATATTTTGTCAGTAAGGATTTAATTGGAATTGCTAATAAGTTTGATTAAATTTATTAATCTAATAAGTTTAATTAAATTTAAGAGTGTCAATATATATCTTATAATAAGAAGATTATTATAATAAGCTGAAATTGGTTTTATTGAGTCTAGTCAAACATGGCCTTGTGACTCTTTGGCTTTCTAACTGTTGAAAACCACCAACTAAAAATCACGTTCTTTCATCAGTTAACTTTGTAAGTCAAAGAGAAGAGAAAGAGAGAAATTCAGAGAGAAGAAACTCTCTGTGAAATTGAGAACCAAAGAAGGAAGAAGAAGATGATTCATATCATCTATTCTAGGTTTAAAGAAGAAATCAAAGGTAAACTCTAAAATTGCTATTTCTTATTTTTCTAAAACTAGTTCTCTATAATTGGCCTTGATGATGAATTAGTAGAAGAATCTATTATACATGTTGTTGGGTTGTGATAATCTGATTATATGTTGTCTATGAACGATTTTGATTAGATTAAATCCATGAAACTATGTTTAATTAGAGTTTAAAATTTTACAGAGAAGAAAAAAAAATATGGACATGGCTTAAATGTATGAAAATTTATGTTTGAATTGCATGTTGATCTGTAAATTGAAGATGAATTATTGTTATGCGTTTAAAAACGAAAACAACGGAAGTTGAACGGACCAATTTGGTTGAGAAACGAATCCGTAGCGATTGATTACGCTAAAAGTTGTGAAATATGAAAAACTAGTATGAATTGTGATTTTTTTAGCCTTTAAATTGGTTGTTTAAGATGTTAGAATCGTGCTAGAAGGTTTGGGTAATGATCATATATGAGTTCTGGTGATTGGGTGATTTTTAATTTGTTGTTAAAACGAAGAAATTTAGAGTTTTTAGCTTTGAATATTCTGCAGTTCGCAAACTGCAGAAGTCGAGTTACAGGTTCACCGCCCCGACGGTGAAATTGTACTAGGAAAGTCGCCCCGGCGGTAGGCTAGCCCCGACGGTAGAACTATACTGAGTTTCTCGCCCCGGCGGCATTTTGTAGAGGAAATCCACTGCCCCAGTAGTGATAAAAAAAAAATTTCTTTTCTTTGTGGCCATGCTATGTTACTATATGCATGTCTAAAGTTTCAACTAATGTATTAATTGAGATATTAAAATGATGATATTGAATAGAGAATAAAATGAAGGATTATGAAATGTAAAGTAGAGTTAATACCAAGTATTGCTGTGTGACTAATAAATGTTGTGCATGATTATATATCGTGTAGGATACGTGAAGTGCAGATAAGTATAAGTTGATTATGGTAATTGGTAATCTACGAACCAGGTAAGTCTTTCAGTTCCTATTTGTTATGTGAACTAAATGATTGATTGTTTTAAACCTATGATGCAAAAACATGATGAATTTTATATGTTGTACCTACAAAACTACAAAGTCAATTTATGACTACGTTCGTTGAGTTAGAATGTTGATTGAGTTATGGAACTCAATTATTACTTGGTAACTGATGTACAAAATGTATGATATGCTAGAATTATAATGTTTATGATTGTATAAACTGAGTATGTTGTTTATGTGCTACATGATGCATGAAAACTGTTAGATTTTTGCTGAGCTGTCGAGCTCATTCTTGTAAATAACCACTTTTACAGGTTAAAGATACAAGGTAACGTTATGTGCTATCGAATGACGTGGATCAAAGTGATGTATGAAGATTAAATATTTTAGTTGAAATTTATTACCTGAATTATGTTAATATTTTGATAAATGTATTTACGTTAAGTTGTAAAGTTTGTATTGAGGTGTAAATTTTTATAATAAGTTCGACAAGGTGAATCATGATCTTAACATGATTCTAAGATATTTAGATGTAAAGGTTGAGAATTTTGGGATCGAGAATGATTTGTAATAGAAAAGTTTGAATTATTTCGCATTGTTATTAAGTTTAACATTGAATAATATTGTAAAGTCAGAATAAGGATGTATTGATAACGACCGAAGTCGAGAGTTGGAATGTTCAGAAATTGGGGTCGTTACAGTTGGTATCAGAGCTGATAGGTTAGAAACCTTAGGTACGAGTACCTTAGGCTATAACCTTAGAGAAGAGAAGTGAAGATGATAGGTACGAGTACCTTAGGCTATAACCTTAGAGAAGAGAGTTGAAGATGATAGAGTTTCGAGAATAATAAGTTAAGTATGATTATGGTACAATCGTATTCTTTAATGGTTGATGTATGGTATTTGGGCTAAACAATTCCTTCAGAGAGCGGAGGTTGATACGAACTATCAACCGATCTAACTCACTGTGAAAGACAGTGTAGACGAGACGGGAACTAGTTTGTTGGTTGTTTGTGGGAAACCACTCAGATGTTGTACTGAACACTATTAGAGACTCGATGTTTATCTTTGTACTACAAGCCAAAGAGAACTATCACCATAATTTAAGTATGAAGAAGATGACAATGATATAAAATAATTACAGTGAGATCAAGGATAAATATTAGAGATTAAATTTATCTAGTGTCAAAGATTGTCAAAATTGTTAACATGATGACCAAAATGTGGAGTCAAATTCAAGAATGATATTCAAGATTCATAGTTTAAAGATAACGATAAAATTTTCAATAGAAGGATGCTGGTAAAAATATTAGATGAAGTACAAACTATTAAGGATATTCTACTAATTTCAGGGATTTTTACCATTTAATAATAAGGTTTTGGAAACAAACAATACTTTTTCATCATAAATGAAAAAATATGAAAGAAAACGATATCCCTTGAAGAGTACAAAAGAAATGATATTCTATACGAGTATGAAAGAATATACGAAACTACAAATGGATTTTTACCCGTCATGCGGTCGTCTGCGTAGACAGATCATTTCCACAACTTAATAAAGAATGAATACGAATAGTTATTCATCAGGCATACGTCAATCCGCACGGACAAGTTATTCCCACAAATTTATAAGGATTGAATACGAAGGGTTATTCACCAGGTACGGTACTCTGTATAGACAGGTTATTCCCACAAATTAATAAGGAATGAATACAAATGGTTATTCACCAGGCATGCGGTAATCTGCACGGACAGGTTATTCCTATAGATTAATAAGGAATGAATAACAACCCTTATGAGTATGAAGTAAAATAATATCACTTACGAACATGAAAGCAAATGACATTACATACAAGTATGAAATAAATGATATCCCCCACTTTAATAGGATAGTAGATCTGACTAGTATAAAGGAGATTAGTTTAAGAAAATCTCGCACTATAGGCTACACTCAAAGTATTCTTATATTCAAAAGAAATACGCTCAAAATTATAGAAGAAGAATTTTCTGATTCTGGTGTGAGTTTCATTTCTTAACTAAGCAACCTATTTCTAAAAGAATAGCAGGGCACTATTTAAGAAAATAATCACGGGCGAACAGTTGAAGGATTCACGGGTGAAGCAATGTTTGAAAATCATTCGTCTGATTTTTAAGAATAATACTATAATATAAGTATATGATTATTAATGGGATAAAGTTTTAATAAAATATAATATAAGTATATGATTATGAATGAGGAATTCATTCTCGTGACTAACTTTTAATAAAATATAATATAGTATATGATTACTAATGAAGTCACAGAATGCCAAAAAAAATACCAATCCTCAAAGCTCGTCAGTGGAGAATAATTATGGGCCCCAACCAAGTTTTTAAATAAAGTTGTGGGTCCCATGAAAAGAAATTAGTCAAACTTACAACAAACGCTTCATGACAAATGTCAAAAATTGAACAATTAACTACCACATATCACTTATTTTTAATCGATATATTTTTAATCTTTCAACAATTATTCACCAATAATATTATAGACTCACAATATTAACAACTAGATCATTCCCAGGAAAGAGGGGGCTTTCCGTAGAAACGGCGCGCAATTAAATAACCCCTTTCCTCGACAAAATTTTTTAGACCTTGTCAATAATGTTAAAATATCATATTAAATAATATGAGTTACAGTGTCGTGACAAATAATAAAAAGTACTAAGCAGATGCTACTATAACAATTATTGAATCAAAATACTGTGTAATTGCTACTTTATTAATTATTGAATTAATAATATAAAATATTGTGCATCACCATGTGCTACTGTAGGATACCGCATACTACTATGGAATAACGTGTACTACTGTGGAATAACGTGTGTTATTGTTCTTTTTTATTACCGGGTATTTTAATAGTTGCAGGCGACAAAATACTGTCGTTTTCAGTATCCGACAATTAGTCGTTGTGGGGCCCATCAATATTTTATTACTTCGGCGCTGTCGTACGGTACCGAATATAATATTCTCCGATAAAAAGAATATTTTCCGACAAAATGAATATTCTCCGACATACTATTTATCTGATATTTTTCATATATCACCCTCAACTATAACATTATATCATTTTAGTACTTTATTGTTTAGAATAATAATCATAAAGAAAATAATAAACTTTTATTTCATAAAGTTGGGGTCTTACAATCTCCCCTCCTTATGAAATTTCGTCCTCGAAATTATCGTACGTACCTAGCATTTCGAAGATGTGAGGATACCTTGTTCTCATTTTAGATTCTAACTCCCAGGTCATTTCCTCAGTATCATGGTTTCTTCATAAAACTTTGACTTGAGATATAACCTTTGAGCGTAGAATATGTTCCTTCTTATCTAAGATCTTGACAGGTATCTCCTCATGCGTTAAATCGTCTGCTATCTCATCTAGTTCTAATTCAATAATGTGGTTTGGATCTTTCACATATTTATATAGCACGGATATGTGAAAAATGTTATGAACACGAGACATGTTTGGTGGTAAAGCGAGTCTGTAGGCCATAGTTCCTACTCGGTCGAGGATTTCAAATGGACCGATAAATCGAGGGTTAAGCTTTCCTCTTTTCCCAAATCTCATAACTCTTTTCCACAGAGCAACTCGTAGAAATACATGGTCTGCGACATTGAATTCCTCGTCCCTTCGATGAAGATCAGCATAACTCTTTTGTCGATCTTGTGTTGTTTGTATACATTGTCGGATTATTTGAATCTTTTCTGCAGTCATACGTACCAACTCTAGTCCCAACAATTTAGCCCCGCTTACTTTATCCCACCATGCCGAAGAACGACACCTTCATCCATACAATGCCTCGAAAGGAGCCATGCCTATACTTGTTTGATAACTGTTGTTGTAGGAGAATTCCACCAATGGTAAGTATTTGTCCCAACTTCCTTTGAAGTCTAATATGTAGAGTCTCAACAGATCTTCAAGAGTTTGAATGGTCCTCTCCGATTAACCATCCGTCTGGGGATAATATGCATAACTGAATCGTAATTCAGTGCCTATAGATTTCTGCAAGCTGACCCAAAATCGTGAAATGAATCTAGGGCCTTGATCAGAAATTATGGATACTGGCATGCCATGCAATTTCATAATCTCGTTTATATACATACTAGCAAGGCGTTCAAGTGAATAGTTTTCTCATATAGGCAAGAAATGAGCAGACTTGGTCAATCTATCTATAATGACCCAAATTGCGTCTAAGCTTTGAGAAACTTTGGGAAGACCCATCACGAAATCCATGTTGATGTGTTCCCACTTCCATTCTAGAATCTCAAGTGGTTGCAATGGACCCCTTAGTAATTGATGCTCCACTTTGACACGTTGACAAGTTAAACATATTAAGATAAACTATGCGATCTCTATCTTCATATTGCTCTACCAAAACGTATGTTAAAGATCACGATACATCTTGGTACTTTCAGGGTGGATTGTAAACGGTGTGTTGTGTGCCTCCTTCATGATTTTGTATTTCAAGTTAGAGTCGTTAGCAACACACAGTCTAGAGTTTATTCGAAGTATTCCTTCTTCGTCGATTCTTGCTTTTGGAAGAACACCTTATTGTACTTTCTTCTTCATATTCACCAACTCTGGGTCTGTAACTTGAGAAACTTATATGTGCGATCTTCACATGGGTTCCTAGAGTCTTTAACTTTATCTCCATCTTTTGTAAATCATCCAAAATGGGCATTTACGATGTCAGTAACGCACTCGTACTTGCATATGATCTTCTACTCAATGCGTCAGCTACTACATTCGCCTTTCTAGGATGGTATTGGATGGTATGGTCGTAATCTTTCAACAGCTCGAGCCAACGTCGTTGTCGCATGTTGAGTTCCTTCTGGGTGAAGAAATATTTAAGACTTTTGTGGTCTCTATAGATCTCCACTTTTTCTCCATACAAGTAATGTCTCCAAATCTTCAATGTGAAACCGACTACTGCCAATTCTAGATCACGAGTAGGATAATTTCTCTCATATTCCTTAAGTTGTCGAGACACATAAGCTATAACTTTCCCATGTTGTATGAGAACAGAACATAACCTAGTCCTTTACCTGAAGCATCGCTATAGATGACAAATCCTTCTGATCCTGATGGTATTGTCAATACTGATGCTGAAATGAGTCTTCTTTCGAGTTCTTGAAAACTTTTCTCGCATTTTTCGCTCAATTTGAATGTTGTGCTTTTTCGAGTCAGCTGGGTTAATGGAATGGCTATTCAAGAGAATCCTTCTATGAACCTCTGATAATAACCATCTAGGCCCAGAGAGCTTCGTACTTTAGTTACTGACTTAGGTTGTTCCCAATTTGGTACCGCTTCAATCTTTGTCGGGTCAACCGATATTCCTTATTTAGAAACCACGTGACCACGGAATGTAACTTCCTCAAATCAGAACTCGTATTTCTTTAACTTAGCATATAACTTATTTTCACGAAGCTTTTGGAGTATCAGCTTCAAGTGTTGCTCATGATCTTCACGACTTTTGGAGTATATGAGGATGTCATCAATAAAGACAACCACAAAATGATCCAAATATTCCTTGAATATTCGGTTTATCATATCCATGAAAGCATCAGAAGCATTAGTCAATCCGAAAGACATGACTAGGAATTTATAATGCCTGTATCGAGTTCTAAAGGCAGTCTTTGGAATGTCATCAGCTTTAACTTTCAACTGATGATATTCAGAACAGATGTCAATCTTTAAAAAGAATTGAGCACCTTGTAACTGATCGAATAAGTCATCAATATGAGGTAACGGGTACCTTTTTTTGATGGTGACATGGTTTAACTCCCGATAGTCAATGCAAAGTCTCATACTTTCGTCTTTCTTTTTTACTAATAAAACAGGAGCACCTCAAGGCGATGTACTAGGACATATGAAACCAGTACTAGGACATATGAAACCAGTGTCTAACAACTCCTGTAGTTGGACTTTTAACTCTTGAAGTTCAATAAGAGTCATTCGATATGGGGTTTTGAAAATGAGTTTTGTACCGGGTTCAAGGTCGATACAAAATTCAATTTTATGTACTGGGGGTAGGCCAGGAAGTTCTTCGGGAAATATGTTAGGGAACTTATTAACAACAGAAATAGTATTCAAATCTGACGTACTTTTGTTTAAATCAGTTACATGGGCTAAGAAAGCTTGACATCCGTTTTTCAATAAACGAATGGCTTTGTGACTAGAAATGACAGTTATTGATTTCAACAATTTGGTTGCTTGAATTCGCATAACAAATTGATTAGGAATATGAAAACTAATGACCTTACGAAAGCAATCAATTTTAGAATGGTGAGTAGTTATCCAATCAATTCCTAAAATCACATTAATTTTATGCATGTCCAAGGTGATAAGATCAACAGGTAATGTGAGGGTGCCGATTTGAACAAAATAAGATTTATAGACTTTAGATGTAATGAATGTTTGTCTTAATGGTGTTTCAGTAGATAAGTCAAAATCTAATTTCTCAAGAGTCAAGTTTAGACATTGAGCACATGTAGATGAAATAAAAGAGTGGGTAGAACCAGTATCTAGTAAGGCATAGACTTCACAAGAGTTAATAAGTAGTTTACCCGTGATAACCTCATTCGGGTTCCATGCTTTTTAGGATGTCACGACAAAAGCACTCTCATAAACCACAGACTTTGACTTGTCCGTGACAGCCTTTGGTGTTATCATTGCAGCTGGACTTGATTTTGCTGCATGACAAAATTGAGCTATGTAGCCTTCTTTTCCACAATTGTAACATACCTAGGATGGCGACTGTGTACAATTTGGAGTGATGTGCCCTTCTTTTCCGCACCTGAAACATCTGACTGGTGGTCGTTCTCCTCCCCTTGAAATTGGTACTAGTGCTGATACTGGTCCTTTTCCATGGTTGTTATTGAATCTCCTCTTCTTGAAATTGTTGCCACTTGACACACTTCTCCTGTTATCTGGGCCAGGATTACCACCGAAGTGGTTACCATTTTCGGTGTGGTGATTCCCTCATCGTTGGTTATCACTATTTCGATGATTGTTGCCACTATTACGATTATTATCGTAATTTCTCTCTCGATGTTGGGTATTGCTTCTTAGTTGTAGTATTTATTTCTCTTGCTCCACTAATTGAGCCTTATCCATGACATTCGAATATAGACAAATTTTATGAGAAATGAGATATTCACGAATTTATGGTTTCAAACCTCGTAAAAATATTCGTGTCATCCGTTCCTCAGTGTCCACCAAATAGGACGCAAATCGAGACAGCTCGACAAACTTGGCTTCGTACTGCGATACAATCATATTGTTCTGCTCCAGTTTGATGAATTCCACCTCCTTCATATAGCGAATACTCTCCGAGAAATACTTCTCATTAAACAATTCTTGAAACTCGACCCAAGACATCTCGAGTGCCGAGTGACGGGTACGTTTCATGGATTCCCACCAATGATCTATTTCTCCTCGTAGCATAAAGGTAGCGAAAGGAACCTTTTATTCGTCAGTGCAACACAGTACATCAAATATCTTTGTCAATTATTTGAGTCACGCCTCTGCTTTGAGTGGGTCTGGCTTGTGAAAAAATTTAGATGGTTCCAACTCTTTGAACTACTTGACAGTGACCATTCGTACATTATCAGCGTTTCCGCCTGTATTATAGACAGGGCTCTTCTCGCCTGGTTCTTAATGAATTTCATGAAGTTCCTAAAAAATTCATCATTCATCCTGTTGTTAGCATCATGATTAGCATCATAATTTTTTGAGTTTGTAGTAGTATTATTTGTAGCTTCCTAATTCTCAACCACAATTGTTTCATAGTGAATCTCTTGGTTTTCAGATGCCATTCTAAAATGTGATCACAAATTAAATATTAGTTAAAGAAATAGACATGCCACATCTTGTCCCTACAACCAAACCAATTACTTAAATAATAAAATAGCTTAGTTAGGACACACTAGCGAAGTATTGTACTCGTTTCTCCCCTCCTAGCTCTAATCCCAGATCTTTACCAGAGATCATATCCCTAAACTCTGATACCAACTGTGACACCCTCAAAATAGGTCCACACAACCCATTTTAAGTTGCCAATTACATTCTACAAAAAAATAAATACAAATACGAATTTTTCTATTTACAACTAATAATTGTCGTGCAAAATACGACAACACACATATTATGACTTTCAATACAAATACAACTTAAGTTCTCAATACACTTATTGTCACACTAATAATAATGTATTGAGATACTTTTACTGTCTCAGACCATCACTCCATTGTGACGCCCCTAAATTCGGGTACCTCAAACCAGAGTTCGGTGCTCCACGGTACATCCCATTCCATACAACATAATAGACATAAATATAATTACTATATTATTACAATACATCTTACTCTCAATCTCAGGTTCTATTACCATAACATCATTCTAAAATTTAATATTATATCTTAATATTACATCAATACCATACTATTACAAATAAGGTACTACGTCATCTCAGCTTCACCTTTCCTTTGTCCTTACCAGAACCTTCAACCCGCTCGGGCTTAGCTGCAATGTTTAATATAAAGCAAGAATGAGTATTCAATTGCCTAGCAAATATAGCAGTTGAATAACAATAATATCATCAATCATATCATTTCTTTTCGACAACAGAACAATAATTGTGAAATATTCTAAATAAACAAGAATAATACTTTACTTTCGTTTGAAACATTTTCGAAACGACATACTAAGTGATCATAAGACCTTGAACATTCTTTTCTTCTTATAAAAGGTTACAGTGTTATTTTACTGCAAACCGTCTGACTTACGAACACTTCTAGGTGATCAGCCTATTGTACTCTATGTTGATCAACACTCTAGCTGAAAACGATTATATGCGTCTGTTTAGGCGCCTCTTGGCCTTGTCAGAATAACTGACTAAAACTGCCCCTAATATTAAGGTTGTTTATCTCAATCATGCCTTGGAATCTTAACCAAAACAATTCGGTTGGATAGCTCTACTTAACATCAATAACATTTCAAGGATTTATTATCAAATCGATTAAAACATTTCAATATCTACCTAGCCAAAACAAATGGCATCGACACTCTTCATAAACAGTTCATGCATAATTAAACTTGAAAGCTTCAACAATTTATGTCATATCATAGCTTGAACACTTGTGCAAATACTAAAGACTTACATAAGTAAGGGAATTCACATAATCGTATATGCATTGCGTAAATTAGAACTTTAGAACAACAATCATAATCATAAGAAAACTTCCCAACACAAAGGTTAGACAAGGGTTAAGAAACTTGCCTTTTGCGTTCTTTAATAACTCGACGTTAATCGTCCTTCAAAATGTCCTACACATTTAAGTACATGTCCACATACCAATTAGCCATATAATGGACACCAAACATTGGTTTACACTATTCCATAATGTTTCATTCTAATTAGAAACAGAATATTAAACAAAGTTACACACACTTGTTACGGCGTTACGACGCTTACACGTCCGTACGCTAAATTGGTCTACTCGAATGCTCAAGCGACACACATTTGCATACGTTAAGCATTATTGGTTAATGTTAAGCATCATTATATAACATAATGTACAAGTTTTAGAACTTAGAACAACATCTTTTAGCGTCAGAAGCATTACACGTTACATACACGCATGTACGACGCCCTCCGTTTGCCTCCTAATGTACAATAGTCCTAAAAATGGCCATTTTAGAAATGGATTCGTTTTAAGAGCTTTTTACTCCGTTCCAGTTGCGTGATGATCTTCGCTCATAAGAGTACATCACAACACCCATAAACATAACATTTAACAACCATGATTAACACAGTTCTTGTCCAAACCAGTCCGTACAATCCATTTCTTTCTCCTTTATGCGTAGGTATGATTTTCTTTCTTTTGTTCCACTTTTAGATGCTATTAATGGATGTTTTAAGGTACTGACAACATATAAACTCTTTCATTAACAACCAACAACAACCCAACAATAACAACAACAATGTTCTACCATTAATGAAGTGAAAATTTAGCAAAGCTTGAAATGAAGGAGATGAGCTAGGTTTTTGTGTACTTACTTCTTGTAGCTTATCTTCTTAGTGTTTAAGAGGGTTGGTCACAGTAGTTAGCTCATCTCTTCCTCTCCTTCTTCTTCTTCTTCTTCTTCTTCGTCCGACTCTCTCTTTCTCTATTTTCTCTCTCTAACTTCTAAAGGTATTCTTTGTTCTTGCCTTAGTAAAATAGAAGGAAAGAAATGGCTATACAAGGGAGTGGGTATCAATAGATAAAGGAGCTCAGCTCTTTGAATGAGCTGAGCGTGCATGCTAAACCCAGCTCCCCGTGTATGGGCGGGAGAGCTTTGGCTCTTCTAGGTGAATGTTTGGTTTGGGGTCTCCCCCTCCCCTTCTCCCCACATGTTTGGTCTCTCAATTCCTTTCCTAAGTGATAAGATTATTCACCCAAGTTTGTTGGTCGGTGACTCCCCCTCCCCTCTTCCTTCTTTCTCCCGCATGCGTCTCTCTCTCTCTTCAAAATCTGCAGATTTTCATAACCCATTTCCCCTCATGGGTCATGGGTTACGAGTTTGGGTCATGGATTCGACCCGTGGGTCTTGGGCTACTATTTGGGTCACTATTCACAATTCCTTGGGCTTCTAATTGTCAATTCAATTGGGCTTCAAAATAAAATCCAATTGGGCTTCTAATAAATCTTACACTTGGATTATAAATCCATCTCGTTAATGCTTTGACAAAATTATGAAAAGTCAAAAAGACGTTTATTGCGTAAACAGTATTTTAGTGTTATTCCTCTAAATGATTTAATCAATTTCCATGAAATAATAACACTCAAAAAGTATCACATACACATCATAGGTTATAATAAACCTTCAAACACATAACACAAAATAATATTAATAAAAGTTCAATTTATTCAATAAAATTCATAGGCTCGCATTACAAAGCTACCCGCGATTCGTGGTTGTTACATCCATTTCCCGGCGAGTTCCCGCTATACTCTCATTTCCTGAGGAGAACAATAAAACAAAAAGAAAAGGGTGAGCACAAATAGCCCATTAAGGAAAATCATGACTAAGATAATAAAGAATAAATTATCTTTAGCCTTCAACAGCAATAAATCGAAGATTTAAAGATATTATAATTGTTCAACAGCAACAACTGCAGCAGAACGAACAATCCATTAGAAGAGTCAAGTAGATTATAATATTTACCATATTCTATAAGTTAAAGGTTCACCACAAATATTTTATCCCTGTAACACTAATCAACAGTTCATGTTTATGAACATCTAAATCAACATTTTATGTTCAACAGCCTCTCTTTGCACAACGTGCCAAAGATATTTATTTGTAACACCACCGGTCATGATCATGCCAAACACCAGTTCATCTTTGTACTACGGGCCAAAGAGAATTTTCACCACAAGCATTTGTCTATAACACCAAAAGTCATGATTATACCAATACACAGTTTGGTCATAATCACGTCACGTCAGTTTAACTTTGCACTACAAGCCAAAGAGAACTATCACCACAATTTAAGTACGAAGATAATGATAATGATATAAAATTACAGCGAGATCAAGGATAATTATTAGAGATTAAATTTATCCAGTGTCAAAGATTGTCCAAATTGTCAACATAATGACCAAAATGTAGAGTCAAATAATGATATTCAAGATTCATATTTCAAAGATATCGATAAAAGTTTCAATTAAAGAATGCTGGTAAAAATATTAGATGAAGCACAAACTATTAAAGATATTTTACTAATTTCTAGGATTTTCACATTAAATAATAAGGTTTTGGAAACAAACAATAATTTCTTTTTCATAAATGGAGAAATATGAAAGAAAACGATATCCCTTGAAGAGTACAAAAGAAATGATATTATATACGAGTATGAATAAATATACGAAACTGCAAATGGATTTTCACCCGTTATGCGGTCGTCTACGTAGACAGATCATTTCCACAACTTAATAAAGAATGAATATGAAGGGTTATTCACCAGGCATACATCAATCCGCACGAACATGTTATTCTTATAGATTTATAAGGATTGAATACAATGGGTTATTCACCAGGTACAGTACTCCGTACAAACAGGTTATTCCCATAAATTAATAAGGAATTAATACAAATGGTTATTCACCAGGCATGCGGTAATCCGCACGGACAGGTTATTCCTATAGATTAATAAGGAATGAATAACAACCCTTATGAGTATGAAGTAAAATAATATCCCTTACAAATATGAAAACAAATGATATTATATACGAGTATGAAATAAATGATATCCCCTACTTTAATAGGATAGTAGATCTGACTGGTATAAAGGAGATTAGTTTAAGAAAATCTCGCACTATAGGCTACACTCAAAGTATTCTTATATTTAAAAGAAATACGCTCAAAATTATAGAAGAAGAATTTTCTTATTCTGGTGTGAGTTTCATTTCTTAACTAAGCAACCTATTTATAGGAGAATGGCAGGGCACTATTTAAGAAAATAATCACAGACGAACAGTTGAAGGATTCACGGGTGAAGTAATGTTTGAAAATCATTCATCTGATTTTTAAGAATAATAATATAATATAAGTATATGATTATTAATGGGGGTAAAGTTTTAATAAAATATAATATAAGTATATGATTATGAATGAGGAATTCATTCTCGCGACTAACTTTTAATAAAATATAATATAGTATATGATTACTAATGAAGTCATAGGATGCCAAAAAAAATGCCAATCCTCAAAGCTCGTCAGTGGAGAATAATTATGGGCCCCAACCAAGTTTTTAAATAAAGTTGTGAGTCCCATGAAAAGAAATTAGCCAAACTTACAACAAACGCTTCATGACAAATCTCAAAAATTGAACAATTAACTACCACACATCACTTATTTTTAATCAATATATTTTTAATCTTTCAATAATTATTCACCAATAATATTATTGACTCACAATATTGATAACCAGATCATTCCCATGAAAGGGGGGCTTTCCGTAAAACAGCACGCAATTAAATAACCCCTTTACTCGACAGAATTTTTTAGACATTGTCAATAATGCTAAAATATTATATCAAATAATATGAGGTATAGTATCGTGGCAAATAATAAAAAAAACTATGCAGATGCTACTGTAACAATTACTGAATCAAAATACTATGTAATTACTACTTTATCAATTATTGAATTAATAATATAAAATATTGTGCATCACCGTGTGATACTGTAGAATACCGCGTACTATAGTGGAATAACGTGTACTACTATGGAATAACGCGTTTTACTGTTCTTTTTTATTACCTGGTATTTCAACAGTTGTATGTGATAATACTGTTGACAAAATACTGTCATTTTTAGTATCTGACAATTAGTTGTTATGCGGCCCACCAATATTTTGTTACTTCGGCGCCATTGTACGGTACCAAATATAATATTCCCCGATAGAAAGAATATTTCTCGACAAAAAAAATATTTTTTAACATACTGTTTATCTGATAATTTGCATATATCACCCTTAACTATAACATTATATCATTTAAGCACTTTACTGTTTAGAATAATAATCATAAAGAAAATAATAAACTTTTATTTTATAAACTCCTTATGAAATTTCGTCCTCGAAATTATCGTACTTACCTGGCCTTTCGAAGAGGTGAGGATACCTTATTCTCATTTCAGATTTTAACTCCCAGGTTATTTCCTCAGTATCATGGTTTCTCCATAAAACTTTAACTTGAGATATAACCTTTGAGCGTTAAATATGTTCGTTCTTATCTAAGATCTTGACAGGTATCTCCTCATATGTTAAATCATCTGCTATCTCATTTGGTTCTAATTCAATAATATAGTTTGGATCTTTCACATATTTATATAGCATGGATATGTCAAAAACTTTATGAACACGAGACAAGCTTGGCAGTAAGGCGAGTCTGTAGGCCACGGTTCCTACTCGGTAGAGGATTTCAAATAAACTGATAAATCGAGAGTTAAGCTTTTCTCTTTTCCCAAATCTCATAACTCCTTTCCACAGAGCAACACGTAGAAATACATGGTCTCCGACATTGAATTCCTCGTCCCTTCGATGAAGATCACCATAACTCTTTTGTCGATCTTGTGCTATTTGTATACGTTGCCGGATTATTTAAATATTTTCTGCAGTCATATGTACCAACTCTGGTCCCAACAATTTAGCCCCGCCTACTTTATCCCACCATGTTGAAAAAATGACACCTTCATCCATACAATGCCTCGAAGGAAGCCATGCCTGTACTTGTTTGATAACTGCTGTTGTAGGAGAATTCCATCAATGGCAAGTATTTGTCCCAATTTCCTTTGAATTCTAGTACGCAGAGTCTCAACAGATCTTTAAGAGTTTGAATGGTCTTCTCCGATTGACTGTCCGTCTAGGGATGATATGCAGAACTAAATCGTAATTCAGTACCGATAGATTTCTACAAGCTGACCCAAAATCGTGAAATAAATCTAGGGTCTCGATCAAAAACTATGGATACTGGCATGCCATGCAATTTCATAATCTCGTTTATATACATGCTAGCAAAATGCTCAAGTGAATAGTTTTCTCGTATAGGCAAGAAATGAGCAGACTTGGTCAATCTATCTATAATGACCCAAATTGTGTCTAAGCCTTGAGAAACTTTAGAAAGACCCATCACAAAATTCATGTTGATGTGTTTCCACTTTCATTCTGGAATCTCAAGTGGTTGCAATGGACCCCTTGGTACTTGATGTTCCGCCTTGAAACGTTGACAAGTTAAAGATCTTGAGATAAACTATGCGATCTCTCTCTTCATATTGCTCCACCAAAACATATATCGAAGATCACGATACATCTTGGTACTTCTAGGGTGGATTGTAAACAGTGTGTTTTGTGCCTCCATCATGATTTTGTATTTCAAGTCAATGTCGTTAGGAACGCAGTTTAGAGTTGATTCGAAGTATTCCTTATTCGTCGACTTTTGCTTCTGGAATAGCACATTCTTCTACTTTCTTCTTCATATTCACCAACTTTGGGTCTGTAACTTGAGCAGCTTTAATTTTGTCGATTAAAGCAGTTCTACTCGTATATGTGCAATCTTCGCGTGGGTTCCTAGAGTCGTTAACTCTATCTCTATCTTTTGTAAATCATCCAAAATAGGCCTTTGCGATGTTAGTAACGTACTCGTACTGGCATATGATCTTCTACTCGATGCGTTAGCTACTACGTTCGCCTTTCCAGGGTAGTATTGAATGGTATGGTCATAATCTTTCAATAACTCGAGCCAACATCATTATCGCATGTTGAGTTCCTTTTGGGTGAAGAAATATTTGAGACTTTTGTGGTCTGTATTGATCTCCATTTTCTCTCCATATAAGTAACGTCTCCAGATCTTTAACGTGAAAACCACTGCTGCCAACTCTAGATCATGAGTAGGATATTTTCTCTCATATTCTTTGAGTTACCAAGACACATAAGCTATAACTTTCTCATGTTGCATGAGAACGCAACCTAGTCCTTTACCTGAAGCATCGTTGTAGATGGCAAATCCTCCTGATCCTGATGGTATTGCCAATAGTGATACTGAAATGAGTCTTCTTTTGAGTTCTTGAAAACCCTTCTGGCATTCTTCACTCCATTTGAATGTTGTGTTTTTCCGAGTTAGTTGAGTTAGTGGAATGATTATTCGAGAGAATCCTTCTACGGACCTCCGATAATAACCATATAGGCCTAGAAAGCTTCGTACTTCGGTTACTGACTTAGGTTATTCTCAATTTGATATCGCTTTAATATTTGTCGGGTCAACTGATATTCCTTATTTAGAAACCATATGACCAAGGAATTCAACTTCCTAAAGCCAGAACTCGCATTTCTTTAGCTTGGCATATAACTTGTTTTCACAAAGCTTTTGGAGTATCAGCTTCAAGTGTTGCTCATGATCTTTACGATTTTTGGAGTATATGAGGATGTCATCAATAAAAATAACCACGAAATGATCCAAATATTCCTTGAATATTCGGTTCATCATATCCATGAAAGTAGCAGAAGTATTAGTCAATCCGAAAGACATGACTAGGAATTCATAATGCTCGTATCGAGTTCTGAAGGCAGTCTTTGGAATGTCATCAACTTTAACTCTCAACTGATGATATCTAGAACGAAGGTCGATCTTTGAAAAGATTTGAGCACCTTGTAACTGATCGAATAAGTACGAGGTAACGGGTACCTATTTTTTATGGTGACATGGTTTAACTCTCGATAGTCAATGCAAAGTCTTATACTTATGTCTTTCTTTTTTACGAATAAAACAAGACCACCCCAAAGGAATGTACACGGACGTATGAAATCGATGTCTAACAACTCTTGTAGTTGGACTTTTAACTCTTGAAGTTAAATAGGAACCATTTGATATGGGGTTTTAGAAATGGGTTTTGTACCGGGTCAAGGTCGATACAAAATTCAATTTCACGGTCTGGGGTAGGCCAGGAAGTTCTTTGGGAAATATATTAGGGAACTTATTAACAACAAAAATAATAATCAAATCTGACATACTTTTATTTAAATCAGTTACATGGGCTAAGAAAGCTTGACATCTATTTTTCAATAAACGAATGACTTTGTGACTAGAAATGACAGTTATTAATTTCAACGGTTTGGTTGCTTAAATTCGCATAACAGGTTGATTAGGAATATGAAAACTAATAACCTTACAAAAGCAATCAATTTTAGAATGATGAGTAGTTAACCAATCAATTCCTAAAATCACATCAAATTCATGCATGTCCAAGGAGATAAGATCAACAGGTAATGTGAAGGTGCTAATTTGAACAAAACAAGATTTATAGACTATAAATGTAACGAATATTTTTCCTAATGGTGTTTCAATAGATAAGTCAAAATCTAATTTCTCAAGAGTCAAGTTTAAACGTTGAGCACATGTAGGTGAAATAAAAGATTGGGTAGAACCAGTATTTAGTAAGGCATGGACTTCACAAGAGTTAATAAGTAGTTTACCCGTGATAATCTCATTCGGGTTCCGCACTTTTTGGGATGTCACAACAAAAGCTCCCCCCTAAACCACAGACTTTGACTTGTCCGTGACAGCCTTTGGTGTCATCATTGCAGCTGGACTTGAATTTAGTGCATGATAAAATCGAGCTATGTGACCGTCTTTTTCACAACTGTAACACACCTAGGATGGCGGCTGTGTACAATTTGGAGTGATGTGTCTATCTTTTTCGTACCTGAAATATCTGACTAGTGGTCGTTATCCTCCCCTCGAAATTGGTACTAGTGTTGATACTGGTGCCTTTTCATGGTTGTTATTGAATCTCCTCTTCTTAGAATTGTTGCCACTTGACTCACTCCTCCTGTTATCTGGGCCAGGATTACCACCGAAGTGGTTACCATTTTCGGCGTGGTGATTCCCTCCTCACTAGTTATCACTATTTCGATGATTGTTGCCACCATTACGATTATTATCGAAATTCTCTCTCACTGTTGGGTGTTGTTTCCTAGTTGTAGTATTTTTTTCTCTTGCTCCACTAATTGAGCCTTATCCACGACATTCGAATATAGACAAATTTTATGAGAAATGAGATATTAACGAATTTTCGGTTTCAAATCTCGTAAAAACATTCGCGTCATTTGTTCCTCAGTGTCCACCAAATGGGACGCAAATCGAGACAGCTCGACAAACTTGGCTTCGTATTGCGATACAATCATGTTGTTCTGCTCAAGTTTGATGACTTCCACTTCCTTGATATGGGGAATACTCTATGAGAAATACTTCTTATTAAACAATTCTTGGAACTCGACCTAAGACATCTCGAGTGCCGAGTGACGGATACGTTTCACGGAATCCCACAAATGATCCGCCTCTCCTCATAGCATAAAGGTAGTGAAAAGAACCTTTTGTTCGTTAGTGCAACGCAGTACATCAAATATCTTTGTTAATTATTTGAGCCACGCCTCTGCCTTGAGTGGGTCCGGCTTACCGAGAAATTCAGGTGGTCCCAACTCTTTGAACTGCTTGGCAGTGACCATTCGTACATCACCAGCGTTTTCGTATGTATTATAGACAGGGGCTCTTCTTGCCTGGTTTGTTCGACGACTCCGAAGTCTACTCTACGATTGGCAAGTTTACTCGGCAGCTAGTTACTCTACGATTCCGAGGCTTACTCCACGTTTGCTGAGAGAGTGTTATTCTACGATTTTGGTCGACATGCAGATTTCCAATTCTGAGTAGGATTTGAATTGTTAGGATGTCAGAGTTCAATTTGTATGAGGATTTGAAGATGAAGTTACAATCTTATATAGAAACTACATCTGATTATGGAAATAGAATCTGATATGGAATCTGAGTTAAAGCTAAATATAGAAAGTGATGCCGAATTGAAAAAGAAAACTGAGGAAGACTTGGATTTGGAAATAAAATCTAATTTGATAAGGAAGCTACTTAAAGCTGGATTTCAGATATTGAAAAGGTTTTAGAATCTTACCAAACTTACAGAGAGAAAACTTCCGAAGCAAAATTAGATTAGAATTCTTCTAGGCTTTAGAGATTATCTATAAATACTTGCACTTGTAATTGTTAGAATTCATTCATCAGATCATAGAGAGAGTTTTATCAAATTTAGAGAGTTCATAGAAGCATGTTAGGCTAGCTTTCTTTTATTCAGTTTCAAGGAGACGTGGACAGTTTATGGTTTGATTAAATATATAGTATTTATTTTGTCTTATATGAAGCTTATTCTGATAATCTATTTTAATTGTTAAATATTATTTGATTAGCTGATTTGATTTATGCAAGATTAAATTGGTTAATTGATAATATATGCTAGATTCAGGAATAATATAACGTAATTGATATTATTTCTAATCGCAGGTAGCAGTTAGTGATACTAATTGTGGTCAAGCTTTTGGTTTATTGTTATGGTTATCAAGAAACAAGTTAAACAATCTGAACTTATGTTTGTTGCTTGGAATAGTCTAATTCATTAGTTCTTAATGTTGTTGTCATATTAAATTTAAAGAGCTTGTTTTAGGTTATATGATAGTTAGAATCTTGTGAAGAGTTTATTTCATTAAGTGACAATCTAAGTGAAATTTTGAATAACAGAGCTTGTTGTTATCTAGGACTATTAGTTTCATTGAGGGATAAATATTGTTATATTTAATTGGTCTGTTGTTGTAAAAAGGTGAAACTGAACTGAAAAACTGAAGTTTTAATTCATTGGTTAACTTTATTATTTTAAATTTGTTCTTGTTAATTAGTTAAACAATTTCAAAAACCCCCAATCTTTTATTTACTATTAAATTTATTAGAAGCATTAGGATAAATTAAAATTAACATTATTCTCTATGAGATCGACCCTTGCTACTGTTATACTAATTCTGTGTTCGTAGAGTTAAGTGAGGTTTTTATTTTTGCCAGCACTGACGACAGCTCCCAAATTTTGGCGTCGTTACCAGGGAACAATTAGTGTTTTGATTTATTCTTTGTTTCTTTATTAGTTTATGACTCGATCTTCTCAATCTGGTAGTTTGAATTTTGATCCAGAGATAGAGAAAATTACAAAAAGGCTCAGGAAGCAGAATCGTAGAGTGCAGTATACAACTGTAGAAGAAACTGAAGTTTCATCACCTGGCCTTAATATAACACTGGAATTGCTTCCCAACAATTCATCAACTGAATCTGAATCAGATAAAGAGATGGTTGCTGCAAACAACAATAGAACTTTGAAGGAGTTGTCAACTCCTAATTTGAATCAACAACCTTTATGCATTGAGTATCCTACTTTAGATGCTGCTATTGAACTTAAATCAGGACTAATACACCTTTTGCCTACTTTTTGTGGTCTTACAGGTGAAGATCCATACAAGCATCTGAAGGAGTTCCATGTAGTATGCTCTACCATGAAACCTCAAGGGATAACTGAAGAGCGGATCAAGCTAAGAGCCTTTCCTTTTTCACTAGGAGATCTAGCTAAGGACTGACTGTATTATCTTCCTTCAAGGTCGATACATCATGGACTGATATGAAGAGGCCATTCTTGGAGAAATACTTTCCTGCTTCAAGGGTTGCCAACATAAAGAAGGAGATCTGTGCAATCAGGCAATTTAATGGGGAGACACTCTACGAATACTGGGAAAGATACAAGAAGCTTTGCTCCAGCTGTCCACCTCACCAAATTGATGAACAACACTTGATCCAATACTTTTATGAGGGACTAACACCAATGGATAGAAGTATGATAAATGCTGCAAGTGGAGGAGCATTGGTAGACAAGACACCTGAGGCTGCAAGGAACTTGATTGCAACCATGGCTGCCAATTCACAGCAGTATGGGACTAGGATGGATCATGCACCAAAAAGGGTGAATGAGGTAAGTACAAGTACTCTTGAGCAACAAATTTTTGATCTAACTGTTATGGTGAGATAAATAGCTGCAGGAAGCATGCCAATAGCAAAAGCTTATGGGATCTATTTATAGTCAAGCCACAATACAGATGCTTGTCCAACACTACAAGATGATGAAACTATGCAACAAGCCAATGCAGTAGGGAACAATCAAGCACAACCTCAGAAGAAATATGATCCTTACTCAAATGCTTACAATCCAAGATGGATGGATCATCCCAACTTAAGCTATAGAGGTAATAGACCACCTGCACCGCCTGTTTTTTCCCAATAGACAGCAAGGATTCCAGCCAACTCAACAGCAGTATCAACCTAGGCAAACAGCACCTGCAACCCAAGGAACATCATTGGAGGATATGTTTAAAGCATTCATGAGTCAAACTCAACAGTTCCAGTAGGAGACCCGAACTTCTGTTCAAGACTTGAGGAATCAAATAGGTCAGCTATCTACCATAGTTGGTAGGTTGGAATCTCAAGGCCCAGGAAAACTGCTATCCCAAACAGTTGTCAACCCAAGGGAAAATGCAAGTTCCATTACACTAAGGAGTGGGAAAGAGCTGGAAGTGCCCAAAGCCACTGCAGACTTTGATTAAGAGAAAGCTAAGGAGGAAGCTGAACCATCTAAGGTAAGTCTTAACTTTGTGATTCCAGTTAAAGCTAACCCCTTTTCTTTTCCACCTAAAAATCACATGACCTCAAGGAAAGATGAACAAGAGAAAAAGATTTTGGAGACATTTAGAAAGGTGGAAGTCAATATATCATTGTTAGATGCAATCAAACAGGTGCCAAGATATGCTAAATTTTTGAAAGAGCTATGCACTAACAAAAAAAAGCTGAAAGATGATGAAAGAGTCACTGTTAGAGAGAATGTATCAGCAGTACTTCAAAGAAAGATGCCCCCTAAATGCAAGGATCCAGGCATGTTCACCATACCATGTAGGATAGGTAACACTAGGTTTGAGAAAGTTATATTAGATTTAGGAGCTTCAATTAATGTCATGCCTTTATCTATATATGCTTCTTTAAATTTAGGTCCTTTAAAACAAAATGGTGTTATTATTCAACTGGCTGATAGGACTAACACTAACCTTTAAGGGGTAATTGAGGATGTTTTAGTACAAGTGAATGAGCTGATCTTTTCTGCAGACTTTTACATAGTGGATATGGAAGATGACACATCTCCAAATCCTGCACATATCTTGTTAGGGAGGCCATTTTTAAAAACAGCAAGAACTATGATTGATGTACATAATGGGACCTTAACCATGGAGTTTGATGGAGAAAAGATTCAGTTCAACATATATGAAGCCATGAGGTACCTTAGTGATGTTAATCCTGTTTTTGCTATTGATGTGATTAATTCTCTTGTGCAGCACTCTTTTGAATATATGCATAAGGAAGATTTAGAAGTGGTTATAACTAACAGTTTGGCGATAGACAAAGAAGAAGAAGTTGAGCAGAGCCAAGAATTGAAGGAGGATGTGGCTGCATTACATTCCTTGCCCAAAATTTCAGATAAATATGCAGTCAATTCCATTCAATTACCCGTTACTCATCAAAAATTGTTACCATCTGTTATGAAGGCTCCAACTTTAGAATTAAAACCACTACCTGTACATTTGAAGTATGCATACCTAGGGACTGATGATACATTGCCAGTGATAATTGCTAGTAACCTAACCAAAGTGCAGGAAGATAAATTGCTCAGAATTCTTAGGGATCACATCGCTGTTTTTGGTTGGACAATAGCAGATATTAAAGGTATAAGCCCAATTATGTGTATGCATAGAATTCTTTTTGAAGGAGACAAGCCAACCAAGAAAGCACAAAGAAGGTTGAATCCACCCATGATTGAGGTAGTTAAGAAAGAAGTTCTAAAGTTGTTAGATGCAGGTATAATCTATCCAATTTCAGACAGTCAATGGGTGAGTCCAGTCCAAGTAGTGCCAAAGAAGTCTGGAATTACAGTCATCAAAAATGACAACAATGAGCTGGTGCCAACAAGAATGCAAATAGGATGGAGAGTGTGCATTGATTATAGGAAGCTGAATGCAGTAACTAGAAAAGATCACTTTCTCCTTCCTTTTATTGATCAAATGTTAGAAAGATTGGCAGGCCATGCTTATTATTGTTTTCTAGACGGTTTTTCAAGTTACAACCAGATTGTGATTGCACTAGAAGACCAGGAGAAGACCACATTCATATGCTCATTTGGAACTTTTGCTTATAGGAGAATGTCTTTTGGCTTGTGTAATACACCAGGTACTTTTCAAAGATGCATGATAAGTATTTTCTCTGATCTTTTAGAGATTGAGGTTTTATGGATGATTTTACAATACATGGTGATTCTTTGGATGCTTGTTTAGAAAATTTGACTAAAGTACTTGATAGATGTTTGGAAACAAATCTTGTTCTTAACTGAAAGAAATGTCATTTTATGGTAGAACAAGGGATAGTACTTGGCCATGTAGTTTCAGCTAGTTGATTAGAAGTTGATAAAGCTAAAATAGAAATCATTGTTGCATTACCTTACCCGGCAAAAGTGCAGGAGATTCGTTCTTTTCTTGGTCATACAGGTTTCTATAGGAGGTTTATCAGGGACTTTTCCAAGATAGCATTACCATTATACAAATTACTGCAGAAAGATGTGGAGTTTCAGTTCACTGATAAACGAAAGGAGGCTTTTAACAAACTAAAGAAACTACTAACCTCAGCACCAGTGATCCAACCACCAAACTGGGAGTTACCTTTTGAGATTATATGTGATGCTAGCAATTATGCAATTAGAGTTATGTTGGGCCAAAAAATCAACAAAACTGTCCATGCTATCTATTATGCCTCCAGAATATTGAATGATGCTCAGATAAACTACTCTACGACTAAGAAAGAATTGTTATCAGTTGTTTTTGCTTTGGATAAATTTAGATCATATTTACTTGGTACTAAAGTTATCGTTTACTCTGATCATGTTGTTCTTAGGTACTTACTGACCGAGAAGGAATCTAAGCCTAGAATCATTAGGTGGATTTTGTTGCTGCAGAATTTGACTTAGAGATAAAAGACAAGAAGGGAGCTGAAAACTTGGTGGCAGACCATTTGAGTAGAATAATTAAAGAAGAAGCGACACTACCATTACAAGATTCTTTTCCAGATGAGTATTTATTTTTTGTTGATAGAGCTTTTTCTTGGTATGATAAGTTTGTTAATTATTTAGTCAGTGACTTTGTCCTAAAAGAATATTCTAAAATATAAAAAGATAAATTGAGATCAGATGCCAAACACTATGTATGGGATGACCCACAACTATAAAATTTTTGTAGTGATCAGGTTGTTAGGAGGTGTGTACCCAATAGTGAATTTAAGTCTATTTTATTCTTTTGTCATTCATATGCCCGCGGAGGTCATTTTGGACCTAAAAGAACTACTCACAAGGTTTTAGAATTTGGTTTTTATTGGCTAACTATTTTTAGAGATGCTTATCTATTTTGTAAGTCATGTGCAAACTGTCAAAAGACTAGGAATATCTCACATAGGAATCAGATGCCACAGACCCCTATTTTAGTTGTTGAAATCTTTGATGTCTGGGAATTGATTTCATGGGACCTTTTTCTTCATCTTTTGGTAATATTTATATCCTTTTGGCTGTTGATTATGTCTCTAAATGGGTTGAAGCAAATGCTACAAAGACTGATTATTCTAAAGTTCTTGCATATTTTGTTCAGTCTAACATTTTTGTCAGGTTTAGAGCTCCAAGAGCCATTATTAGTGATAGAGGGACCCATTTTTACAATAGGGTGGTGGCAGCACTGTTTAAAAAGTATAATGTAATGCATAGGGTTTCCACATCATACCACCCCCAGAGTAATTGCCAAGCTAAAGTATCCAACAGAAAGATCAAATCCATTTTAGAGAAGGTTGTGAAGCCTAGCAGGAAGGATTGGAGTATGAGATTGCCAGATGCACTATGGGCTTACAGAACAGTTTACAAAACTCCTATTGGTATGTCACCATATAGGATAGTATTTGGAAAACCTTGTCACTTACCTATGGAATTGGAGCATAGAGCTTTTTGGGCTATTAAGCAGTGCAATATGGAAATGAATCAAGCTAGCGAGCATAGGAAGTTGCAGTTGTAGGAGCTAAAGGAGTTAAAGAATGAAGCCTACGAAAGTTCTAAAATTTACAAGGATAAAACTAAAGCCTTTCATGATAAACAGACTTTGAGGAAGAATTTTGTTGTGGGACAGAAAGTTCTCCTTTACTACTAAAGGCTTAAGTTGTTTCCAGGTAAGCTGCGTTCTAGATGGGTTGGACCTTTTATTATTACTAACATTTTTCATCATGGTGTAGTGGAAATTCAGAGTTCAAGTACAGGGAAAATATTCAAAGTGAATGGTCATAGGCTCAAACTTTTCTATGAAGGATATCAGGTGGAAAATGTTGAGACAGTTGGATTGGAGGAACCATTTTATGGAGATTGAGAAGATTGCAGTCGGGCAAACGACATTAAACAAATGCACTGCATGGGAGGCAACCCATGAATCAGAATTGATTTTTTTATCCCTTTCCTTTATATTTGTCTTAGTTACATTTTAGTTAGTTACTCTCTTCTTTGCATGATTATTTTACATTGGGGACAATATAAGGTTTAAGTGTGGGGGAGGGGTTTAGGTTATTATTTGAGTTATTTATGATATGACATACTAGATACGCTACTCTGAAGTGAAAAAAAATTCAAAAAAAATTCAAAATTTTCTGATTCTACAACTGTTACCCTACGATCGTAGTGTTCTGCTAAGCTTTTGAAGGTTGAAATCGTAGAGTGAATATTGACGCTTATTTACAGAATTTGATTTGACGCTTAATTAACTAATGAACAATGATGACTTAGTTAGGATCCATATGAACTGATTTTGGATTAGGATTATTTTGCATGGATACTTGAATATGGGATTCATGATTACTTGACTAAGTTATTTATGGGATTATACTTTGTGCACTGATCTTGGGATTTGAGACTTGTTTAAACTGTTATTTTGTTTGCAGAACCTTGTGCAAGAAAAATCTTTAGAAAAAAATCTGAGATAATTGTGAAAATATAGAATGAAAGAAAAAAAAATGCAGATGTCTTGTGGTGAGTTGAGATTGAGCGTAAAACGCACTCGATGGAAAGGTCATAAGTGGGATGGAGCATAAAATGCACCCATTTGAAAGAGAAAAGAAATATATATATATGAAAGATGAAATGGAGAATAAAATACATTTACCTAAATTGGAAATTACAGGTTCTGGTGCTCGAAGGATTGTAGGATATTTAGGTTTTAAGTTTTGAGTCAATGTGCACAGTTGTTCCATATAAACTGAATTGGGTATTTATGTTGATCGTATGAGAGATATTTGTGTGAAAGTATTCTGATTTAAATGATGTTCTATGGGGAATGACAGAGTTATTGTTGTGAGTTGGTTGATGAAGTGTTGGTCAGGTTTCTGTGATAGGTGTTATTATTCCATAATGTTTATTTGGAGGCCTTAGAAAGTTTGGTTGGTCTAAGTCAGATAAGCTTTTGATTTTGTTTACATGAGGACATGTAAAGACTAAGTGTGGGGGAATTTGATAGGTGCAAAATATTCTATATTTTTGGTTCATTTATGCTTAGTATTATTATATGTTTTCTGTGTTTATGAGCTGATTTAAGGTATTTATTGACTTATAGAAGAATTTGACGTGTTTTTGAAAAATATGGGTTTAATGCTAATTTTTATGTCGTTTTGCAAAGTACTCTATGATCACTGGGTGAGAGCACTACGTTCGTAGTGTTACAGTAGAAGCCTGGCAGCTCTACGATCGCAGGAAGGTCACGGCAGAGTCACGCAATGATTTGATATAGTACTCTCGATCGTTGAGTGGAGTGAAGTCTGGTTGAACTCTACGACTGCCGAGATTTGTTCGGCGACTCCGAAGTCTACTCTACAATTAGCAAGTTTACTTGGCAGCTAGTTACTCTATGATTCTGAAGTTTACTCTATGATCGCGATAAGTGCTGGTGCGGAGTATACTCTACGTTTGCTGAGAGAGTATTATTCTACGATTTTGGTCGACATGCAGATTTCTAATTTTGAGTAGGATTTGAATTGCTGGGATGTCAGAGTTCGATTTGTATAAGGATTTGGAGATGAAGTTGCAATCTTATATGGAAACTACATCTGATTATGGAAATAAAATCTGATATGAAATCTGAGTTAAAGCTAAATATGGAAAATGATGCTGAATTGGAAAAGAAAACTGAGGAAGACTTGGATTTGGAAATAAAATCTAATTTGATAAGGAAGCTACTTAAAGTTGGATTTCAGATATTGAGAAGGATTTAGAATACTACCATACTTACAGAGAGAAGACTTCCGAAGCAAAATTGGATTATAATTCTTATAGGCTTTGGAGATTTATCAATAAATACTTGCACTTGTAATTGTTAGAATTCATTCATCAGATCATAAAGAGAGTTTTATCATATTCAGAGAGTTCATAGAAGTATATCAGGCTAGTTTTCTTTTATTTAGTTTAAAGGGGACGTGGATCCTTAGTAACAGTTTATGGTTTGATTAAATATATAGTATTTATTCCTTCTTATATGAAGCTTATTCTGATAATCTGTTTTAATTGTTAAATATTATTTGATTAACTAATTTGATTTCTACAGGATTAAATTGGTTAGTTAATAATATATGCTAGAATCAGGAATAGTATAACGTAATTGATATTATTTCTAATCGCAAGTAGTAGTTAGTGATACTAATTGTGGTCAAGTTTTTGGTTTATTACTATGGTTATCAGGAAACAAGCTAAACAATTCGAGCTTATGTGTTTGTTGCTTGGAATAGTCTAATTCCTTAGTTCTTAATTCTGCTGTCATATTAAATCTAAAGAGCTTATTTTAGGTTATATGATAGTTAGAATCTTGTGAAGAACTTATTTCATTAAGTGACAATCTAAGTAAAATTTCGGATAGCAGAGCTTGTTGTTATCTAGGACTATTAGTTTCATTGAGGGGTAAATATTGTTATATTTAATTGGTGTGTTATTGTGAGAATGTTAAACTGAACTGGAAAACTGAAGTTTTAATTCATTGGTTAACTTTATTATTTTAAATTTGTTCTTGTTAATTAGTTAAATAATTTTAAAAACCCCAATCTTTTATTTACTGTTAAAATTGTTAGAAGTATTAGGATAAATTAAAATCAACATTGTTCTCTATGGCATCGACTCATGCTACTACTATACTAATTCTGTGTTCGTAGAGTTAAGTGAGGTTTTTATTTTTGGCAGCGCTGACGACATCTCTCACAGTATTATTTGTAGCTTCTTGATTCTCAGCCACAATTGTCTCATAGTGAATCTCTTGGTTTTTAGATGTCAATCTGAAATGTGATCACAAAACAAAGATTAGTTAAAAAATAGACATGCAACATCTTGTCCCTACAACCAAACCAATTACTTAAATAATAAAATAGCTTAGGTATGACACACTAGCGAAGGATTGTACTCGTCTTTCCCCTCCTAGTTCTAATCCCAGATCTCTACCAGAGATAATATCCCTAAACTCTGATACCAACTGTGACGCCCTCAAAATAGGTCTATACAACTCATTTTGAGTCGCCAATTACATTTTTACAAAAAAAATAAATACAAATATGAATTTTTTCATTTACAACTAATAATTATCGTGAAAAATACGACAATACACATACTGTGACTTTCAATACAAATATAACTTACGTTCTCAATACACTTATTGTCACACTAATAATAAGATATTGAGATACTTCTACTGTCTCGGACCATCACTTCATTCCCCGGCTAGTCCCCGCTACACTCTCATTTTCGGAGGAGAACAATGGAACAAAAAAGAAAGGGTGAGCACAAATAACCCAATAAGAAAAATCATGACTAAGATAATGAAGAAAAAATTAGCTTTAGCCTTCAACAGAAATAAATCAGAGATTTAAAGATATTATAATTGTTCAGCAACAACAACTGCAGCGGAACAAACAATCTATTAGAAGAGTCAAGTAGATTATAATATCTACCGTCTTCTATAAGTTAAAGGTTCACCACCAATATTTTATTCCTATAACACCAATCAACAATTCCTGTTTATGAACATCCAAATCAACAGTTTATCCAAATTATAGAAAAAGAATTTTCTGATTCTGGTGTGAATTTCATTTCGTAACTAAGTAACCTATTTATATGAGAATGACAGGGCACTATTTAAGAAAATAATTACGAACGAACAGTTGAAGGATTCACGGATGAAGCATTGTTTGAAAATCATTCGTCTGATTTTTAAGAATAACAATATAATATAAGTATATGATTACTAATGGGGTAAAGTTTTAATAAAATATAATATAAGTATATGATTATGAATGAGGAATTCATTCTCGTGACTAACTTTTAATAAAATATAATATAGTATATGATTACTAATGAAGTCACGGGATGCCAAAAAAAATGCCAATCCTCAAAGCTCATCAATGGAGAATAATTATGGGTTCATGACAAATTCTAAAAATTGAACAATTAACTACCACTCATCACTTATCTCTAATCAATACATTTTTAATATTTTAACAATTATTCACCAATAATATTATATACTCACAATATTGACACCCAGATCATTCACAGGAAAGAGCGAGCTTTCCGTAGAAACGGCGCACAATTAAATAACCTTTTTTCTTGACAGAATTTTTTAATCATTGTCAATAATGCTAAAATATCATATCAAATAATGAGTTACAGTATCGTGACAAATAATAAAAAGTACTATGCAGATGCTACTGTAACAATTATTGAATCAAAATATTGTGTAATTGCTACTTTATCAATTATTGAATCAATAATATAAAATATTTTGCATCACCGTGTGTTATTGTGGAATACCACGTACTACTGTTTAATAACGCGTTTTACTGTTCTTTTTATTACCTGATATTTTAACAGGTGTAGGTGATAATACTGTTGACAAAATACTGTCGTTTTCAGTATCCGACAATTAGTCGTTGTGGGGCCCACCAATATTTTGTTACTTTGGCGCCGTCGTACGGTACCGAATATAATATTCCCCGACAAAAAGAATATTTTTCGACATACTGTTTATTTGATAATTTATATATATCACTCTTAACTATAACATTATATTATTTAAGCACTTTACTGTTTAGAATAATAATTATAAAGAAAATAATAAATTTTTATTTCATAAAGTCGGGGTCTTATAGTCTTGGAGGAGCAAGAGATTGAAGAAACCCTATTATCCAAGATGGTAAAACCAAAGGGTGATAATACAGTTGATCCGATCAAGGTTGTAGCCTTCGAAAGTTAGCGTAAAAAGGATCGTATCGCTCGCATAATGTTGTTGAGCTGCATGAACAATGACTTTCTGTTTGAGTATGAACAATACTTTACTGCACACGATATATGGGAAGCTCTCAAAACTAAATTTGGTGGCACCTTGTTGACAAGGCTGAGGGAACTATCCATAAGATTCGATGATTATAAAAAACGTGATAATAACACAATGAAACAACACCTTCAAATCATGGTTAATATGATCCGGGAATTAAAAACCAGTGGTACTCAATTGTCAGACGAGCAACAGATTTCAGCAGTGGTTCGATCTTTTCCCGACAGTTGGGAACATATGCGGGTGAACATGACCTACAACGAGAATATCAAAAACTTTGATGATATTCATCGTCACCTGGAGCTCGAGGTTGAGCGCCTTGAGGTTGTCAAGACCTCCAGGGCATATGTAGCTGAATCAAACTCTCATAAATGGTTCGAGCCCAAGAAGGGGAAGAAATCTGTTAATCCTACTACGCCTAAAGGGGCTGCAAGTGGTGGTGACGGCAAGCGAAAAAGAGACAAACGAGGTTCTGGTAAAAAGGACAAGGCCAAGATAGCATACTACAATTGTGGCAAGGTGGGACACTTCACTCGTGAATACACTGAGCCGACGAAGGTAATTCCTAGTCCTAATCTATTTATGTGCTTAGTATCAAGTACTGTTTTTGTTGCTCATTCTCTCCATATATGGATTGTAGACTCCGGAGCAACGGACCATATAGCTAGAGATCGAAGTGGATTCGTGGAACACCGCTGCATTCATAGGGAACGATTCCAGTGTAGACGTGTTAGGCATTGGCATTTACAAATTGGAAATGCGAGGATGCTCAACATTGACCTTATATGATATACTTTATGCACCGGATGTTCAGCAGAATTTATTTTCTATTTTATCAGTACTTCGTTTGGGTTACTCTGTTAGTTTTGAGAACAATTCTGTAATAATTTCGCATGTGATAAATGCATTTGGATATGGTTTTATTTCGAATAGTTTTATGGTTTGGATACTATTGATTCTAGCATTAATAGTAATAATTCTTATTCCTTACATGTTAAAAATGATCGTAATAGTTAAATTCAATAACATGCTAGATTAGGCCATATTGGACAGGATAAAATGGCCAGATTAGCTCGAGCAAGTCTTTTAGGCCCACTCGCTAAGGTCAATCTACCCGCTCGTGAACATTGTTTAGCAGGAAAGTCAACTAGAAAACCATTTGGTAAAGCCACTAGGGCAGAAACACCCTTGCAACTCATTTACTCAGACATCTGTGGTCCTATGAATGTGAAAAAAAAGGCATGGATGTTCCTACTTTCTCATAATGATAGATGACTATATGCGCTTCGGGTACACTTTCTTGATTTCTCACAAGTCTGAGGTATTAGAATGCTTTAAACGTTATTTAATTGAGGTTGAGAAACTGTTAAACAAAAGTGTTAAGGCACTTCGAACTAAACGAGGCCGCGAGTATCTGTCTGATCAGTTTAAAGCACTATGTGAAGAAAGAGGGATAATCAGGCAACTGAAAATCCCTAGAACTCCGTAACAAAATGGTGTGGTAGAGAGGAGAAAATGGATATTATTAGACATGGTTAGATCTATGATGGCGCAAGCCAATTTGCATATCTCCTATTGGGGTGATGCATTATTGACTACGACATATATACTTAATCGCGTGCCTTTCAAGTCAGTTCAGTCCACCCCATATAAAATGTGGACCGGCAGAAAGTCCGAATTGGGCCATATGCGGCCCTGGGGATCAGCAGCTTTCGTACACAACACTTCTCATCAACATGGGAAGTTGGGCCCGAGGGGTAAAAAGTGTATCTTTATAAGATATCCTGAACATTCCAAAGGCTATATGTTTGTTGGAGAGTAGCCCGATGGGACTGTATCTGAGATAGAGTCACGAGATACGAATTTCTTTAAAATGGATTTCCCTAACAGAGGTGATGTGAGCAAGGAGATGAACCTTTATGAGATGGAGGAAGATTTAGACACCCGAAATCGTACAGTAGAGACCGAAGAGGATATTCCTTAAGCTCTTGTAGATAGTGGGAGTGACATGCCTTCGAGCAGTCCTTTTCCATCGAATGAGGAGTCTCATGTTCCTCAAATACGTAGAAGTCAAAGAGGTAACATTCCACGTCATCTATTTAAGATTGAGGGGAATGCCTTTGTGGCTGATGCGCAGGATGATGAGGAACCTCGATCTTATCGAGATGCTCTATCATCTGTTATAAGCGATAAATGGATGATTACAATAGAAGATGAGATGGAGTCCATGAGGACTAATCAAGTCTGGGACTTGGTTGATCTTCCACTAGGGCGAAAAGGCTATTGGGAACAAATGGGTTCTTAAAGTCAAACGCAAGGCGGATGGTTCCATTGAAAGGTACAAAGCTCGTCTTGTAGCCAATGGTTATACCCAGCTAGAGGGAATTGATTACGAGGAAACATTTTCACCAGTTGTAAGGTTTGCCTCAATTCGCCTCATTCTAGCGATTGTCGCGCATTTGGATCCGGAGTTGTATCAAATGGATGTTAAGACAACTTTTCTCAATAGAGATTTAGCTGAGAAAATATACATGGATCAACCGAGGGTTTCATCGTAGAAGGACAAGAGCGCAAAGTATGCAAGCTCAAACGTTCTATCTATGGTTTAAAATAGGTTTCCAAGCAATGGTATCTCAGATTCCATCAAGTCGTCATTAGTGATGGGTTTACGATGATCGAGGAAGACCATTGTGTGTATATCAAACGGTCCAAAGATAAATTCCTTATCTTATCGATGTATGTCGATGACATTCTACTAGTTGGGAACGATAAGAAGATAATTATTACTACCAAAGGGTGGTTGTCTTCTAACTTTGAGATGAAGAACATGGGAGAAGCAACTTATGTACTTGGAATTAAGATCTATAGAGATCGCTCAAGAGACTTACCTTAAGAAGGTTCTAGAATAATTCCAAATGAGCAACTGCAAACTCATAGACTCCTATCGCTAAAGGCGGCGCCATTGGACTTGAGAAATGCCCTACTTCTCCCGAAGAAATTAAGAAAATATCCCATTACCCGTATGTCAATGCTATAGGAAAGCTAATGTATGCAGTTGTGTGTACTCGACCTGATATAACATATGCAGTTGGTTATCTCGGTCGTTATCAGTCGAACCCTGTTATTGCTCATTGGAGGGCAATCAAGAGGATCTTGCGATATTTGAGGGGTACTTTGGACTACATGTTGTGCTATGGAGGATCGAACCTACGATTGATTGGTTACTCGGATGCCAGTTGGGGAGGTAACTAGGGAATGCGCAAGTCGACCTCAAGATATGCATTCTTGCTACATTGTGGTTCCATCACTTGGTGTAGCAAAAAACTGACTTGTGTTGCTCTTTCGACAATGGAGTCGGAGTTTGTAGCATGTACGTCAGTTGTTTAGGAAGTTATATGGCTGAGGAGATTCTTCGAGGATCTTGGAGTCATCCCTAATACTTCAAATCCCGTGACTGTTTACTGTGATAGCACGACAACCCTAGATTACACTAAGGACCCCAAGTATCACGGTAGGATGAAGCACATTGACTTGAGAATGAACTTCATTAGAGAGAATATAGTAAATAATGAGGTGATATTAAAGTACATGCCCACTGGCCTTATGATAGCGGATCCTTTGACGAAGCCGATTCCGAAAGATGTTTTTTGTAGGCATGTTAGTTCATTGGGGCTTCGTAGGGTTTGATGTACTTTCTTAGATGCTAGCATATCACTCATTATTTGGCTTGTATTAGAGATATTCACTATTGTTTTGAGACATTTATCATTTATGCGAGATTTATTTGTTTCCACTTATGATTGTGATCTTTTTAGTGCATATGATAAATATTATTAGTTCACACAGTTATTATGCATATTGAATATGCACACACTAAATATATGTCAATAGGTTGATTGGCTCACTCACATAAGCAATCACTTTTGGCGCTTTGAAAAGCGAGCAATCACTTTTGACATATATAGTATGTCCCACCATATATATTAACATGTACTGATAGCCGGATACAAAGTTTCAGAGTTAGCACTTGGGAAAGCGAGCAATCTGAAAATTCGAGTTAGGCGTTTGTGAAGCGACTGAACTAAGATCCGTACGACATGACCATAGGACATATGCTCATGTAGATGAGATTGTCTACTGTGACATGATAACCGGACGCGAAATTTCAAATGTGGCACTTTGATAAGCGAGCAATTTAAAATGTTCGAGTTAGCCACTTTAGGAGTGACTAGACTAAGGTCCGCACAATAAAACTATAGAATAGTATGTTGTGAGAGGGTTACATGAGCTAAGCGACCATGCAAAAGAGGTGAGAGAATAAATTCCTGTTTCCTCACTGCGTGAGTCCAGTAGGACAAGAAACTAATTCCTACATCAAGTGCTCTTTGTGATCTTTGACTATACTATAAAGACATAGATCAATGTTGCTACTTTGGTTTCGATTCCTAAGGTCAGGATTGATGAGACTCTAAAGGCCGATTCTGGGAAAGCAATTGATTCATATCTGAGTAGTATTAGGGCAAAATAAAGACAATTTGATTTCACCTCATTATGCACTTATTGTCGACAACTATAGCGCTTTGATAGCGATATAGTAATAAGTGAGATACGAAATGGACATGGGCCCAAAGGTGGTTAAGTATGACTCTCTAAGGGATTAGAGATACTTAACCTAGTGAAAATCAAATGTGTCTGGGGTACTTTGAGTTTATGGGTTGTAGCATCTACGTGAACTAATTGAGTTTGGCGTGAGAGCTCCCGCAAATTGAGTTTGGCGTGAGAGCTCCCGCACTGTTTTCTTTAAAAGGGTAAATGTCTTTATGTTGACCTTAATAGGTTTGATATAAAGCTCCCGCATTGCAGGTGAACTCAGCGGTCGCACGATCCAACAACTGAAGATTTATGAACAACTGAAGATTTATGAGTTTTTGGTTTGAGCTAATTTTTGACAGATGTGAGGATTACATCATCCCCGCCATGGGTGAGTTGGAGATGTTAGACATTGTGAATGGAGAACATTATCATTTTGGAATAGGACACCCATGTCTTGGATTTTTATGCATATCTTCTCCATTATTTATCTTATCCATGCTTTTTCCTATTAGGCATGTGAATCCTCCACTTGCTCTCCTCTTGCAACTCTCATTCATATATGCAGACGATTAATACTACCATAAGTCAGAAGAAGTAACATAGTTACATTAAGGAAGTTTGAGAGACTACACGTTCTGCACACTGCAAAATATAGAGCTCCCAAATACTCTGTAAATTTTAAACAGATTGTGAAATTAATCTCCGTTCTCATCCTACAAGAATTATAGTTCGAATACATCGTTGGGTTGTAGATTTGTTCGAGTTTTTCCGCACCAAAGGTTAATACGTGACTTTGATTCTCGACGATGTGTAAACTTGCTATAGCATACATGTATTTAATCCTTTAGTATCATAGTATGTCATTGATAAGAAAGGTAGTTTTCCAGATGCTTGGGATCAAGTTGGTATCACTTCTCAAGTTTAAAAGGAGACTCCATCTTAAAACACATTTCTGCATATTTTTATATACGCCGAACAAGTATGGCAAAAAGTACAAGACTGCAACACAAAAATTCTTTATCTTTTTTTTGGTAGGTGTTACTCCCTCGGTTCCTAAATAACTGACGTTATAGGTCAATTTTTTTGTTCCCAAATATTTGACGTTATAGGATTTCTAGGAGAATTTATATATATCCATATAATCCTCTCTCTTCTTCCTATTGGAGTCCTAAAGAAAATTAAAGATTTAAAAATTCTCTCTTCTTCTTATTGGAGTTCTATAAAAAATTAAATACTTAAGAATTCTCTCTCTCCTTTCTATTGGACTCTTTTATCTTTTTATGTATATCTGTGCAATTCTCTCTCCCCTTCCTATTGGATGAATAGACAAATGAATTGGAATAATTAAGTTTCTTAATTAGTGTGCTTTGGCTGCTAACGTCAGTTATTTAGGAACCGAGGGAGTATAACTATATAATGACCAAAAGTTAATAAAAAAAAAAGGGAAAGGAAAAAATTGTCTTCAAGGTCCATCCTTAAAATGCCAAAGGCCACCTCTATTTCAGAAAGGCATACACATTATCTGTCAGTTTTATGGATTTCAATTTTGAGGTTCTCGGGCACTAAACATTTTCTGAGGCGTCTTTTTGCAAGCTCCCTCCAGAGGTCAACCTCTCAGCTGCCAATCGCTCTTCCAGCGCTCTTGCACCCCTTTCCCTGCAGTTCAGGGGGAAAACAAAGGCTTAAAGAGGCGAGAGACTACAAAACCACATGCAGGAAAGTAGTCTTCTTGCTTCCATAATTTTCAGTAACCCACTCTCAACATGTATAATCCACTAGTATTACAGCCTTCAAAGTCAAGCTTTTTCCTTATCCTTGCTTAGTTAAGCGCAAGCATATAATAAATGAAAGCTATAACAAATTAACTACACTCTTGAAACTAGTTAAGGTATGCAGAAAAGCATGACAACTACTTGACCTTATATTGTTTGTCCATGTTAATTTTGAGTTTCAATTATAAAAGAATATTTTGATCGATACAACTTTAAGCTGAAGACACACCCTCTTCGTGTATACTAGTATATTGCCACCAAGAAAGTCATCAAGAGGTTTACTAATACTTAATGTGAAACAATGGGTACAACAATACTTCATCTCTCTGTACTTTCTTTTTACCAGATTAAGAAAGTTAACAATTCAATTGCATAAAGCAATACCATCTCTCTCCTGTGATTACGTAGACTAATTCAATTTTTAGTTCAAAACAGGTCATTTGGCAATCGGTTGGTACATAGTCGTGTTACAGCATCATGTCGTTCCCCTTGATTTGATATTTTAAACTTACATTGATTGCCAATTTATTTTAATGAAAAGAAGTTCGGAAATCTATATTCATAAGTTTGACTAACACTGCAGAGCATAGGACCATTGAAATTACCTTCTCCTAGATGCCTCAATGGGGTCAGAACCAGGCAACGTAGCTCCACCCAACGTGGAGCCCGCGGCCTCATCTGAAATTTTGGATCTTCCACAGAACATCCGATCAAATATTGAAGCAATGGGATCAATCACTGGTCTGAAGGTAGCCCAGAAAGACAAGAGCTTAAGAGAGATGTAGCGATAGAGTTATTGTAGTAATATTGAAAAAACAAAATTAACAGCAACAAAGTATAAAAATTACCTCAAAAGTTCAGGAAAGAACGTAGAAAATGCAAATTCATCACTTGGATCGCCTCTAAGTTTTGTTTCTTGTTTTTTCTGCCAGTATCTGAGGTAAATCCAACTTATGTATGTGCCAAATATCAAGGTTGGGAGGTATGTTGCTGACTTTGCTGTAAAGAAGCTTATGGCGATGGACAGCACTAGTGTGAGAGATGGCAACCACTACATAAATCCCAAAACAGAATATCGAAGATGTAAGGGGATATATCCTCAAACAGGATGCGTGACAACAGATGGTTACCTTGAGCAGGTTCATACCTTTGCTTTAATTCTCAAGGAAGACAGCTCTTGGTCGGGTATGATCTGCTTGATGCCAACTAAAAATCCTGAAAGGACCCCATGGAAGCCAGAAAGAGGCATGTAACTACCAAAAGGGAAACAGCATAAAATTAGAATTACAGAGCTTGACCCTCGCATCAGACAGAATGTAGGATAATATACCAGCTACAGGTCGCAGTCCTTGACAAGGGATAATAAATAAAAACTGGTGACACTGAAGGGACTAGCTAGAGCAGGATTGGTAAATGGTAGCCACTAATGTAGATTAAACATTGTATGGTCAGATCTAGTAGAAGTTGGATCTAGTGATGCACAGTTTGTTCAATTATTTAGAGACAAAAAGATCAAGGGTACAAGAAGTTGAAAGAATATTATATATTTTTCTTTTTCTTCCTTTATACTCTGCCTTCCGGATTCAAGAAACAGATGAATACAGAGATGATAAGAAACTAGTATGACGGTCAAAAAGATGTTACAGTACTTACAGGTAAGTCTCCTGCATTGTTATGTAATACAAAGCTATCGCTGTGATGAAAACACACACAGAAGTTAAGAAGTTAACTACAAAGATGAATTTCAAAAACTCCCTAGAACCCCAAATTGGTTCAAGCAGCTTCCCAACCAAAAGCAGACCAACTGTGTTGATGATCACCTGGAAAACAAATTTTACTTTCAGATACAATTGAACAAGGAGCCTAAAATCAAAGAGGAAAAATTTACAAATAAAAAACATGAGAAATTAAGTGAGTGAAAGTTGCCAAAAAGGGTGCATACCCCATATACAGATTGTTCAATATAACCAGCTGTTATGAGGTTCCAAGCAAAAGGTATTGTCCTATAAATACATCAGAAGGAAGAGAATGTAAGTATCTGAATCACCATGTTTAGACATTTAGTTGTGTATCATAGGAGAGAGAAAAAAAACAAAACACCCAAAGAAAGGCTACCACCACCAATACATGGGCTAAAAATTAAAATAAGGTAATAACTAAAAAAATAGAAGATGCATAATAATTTTTTGATACGAAAAAATTCACTGAAAGGCGTCAGGGGAGCAAAAGAAGAAAGATACAATTACATTCCGCAGTTTCCAACTCTTAACTAATGAATGGTCTTGTTAACAGTGAATAATAGACCACTCTGTTGACAACCATAATATTTTAGGTCCATATCCTAAAATTAAAAATTACTGCATAAAATTCCTTATCCGCGATTTAGAAAAGCTAGTGAAATTTCACCACTGATGTCAATTCTGAACACTATAGAATATATAGAAACTTGCAGCTCTCATTACACGGACCTTCCCATGGCAACACCTCATTCTCTTAGATGATCATCTGCTCTAATTTCCAATACTTTCCCTCTACAACCCTCCTTCAAAAGGTATAGCATTCACCATATATTTCATATTAGGACTAGATTAAAAAAATTCCTCATCGATGTCCACTTGTCCAGTGCCCCTCCCTCGTAGGAAAATAATGCCTTCTAATCCACAAAATAGCTCTTGACCTAATCTGGAGGCCGCTTAAGGAGCTACTGAAACTACTGAGACCCATTTTCCTATGACGTTAGTATTGTTACATGAAGTAGTCATATGCATTAATCTTCTCCTTTTCTGTTGATTTTTTCATTGTAAGAAATTCTCTCAAATCTCTCTAGCATTCTCACTGAACCATGGAAGAAAAACCCAAATAATAGAACAATTGGGAAGTCAACAAAGAACCACCCTAAATCTAATATGTGCAACAAAAACCATCACATTCTCCAAATGTCTCGACTAGAATCACTCCCATACTTAAAATGACACTAAAACTAGAATGAAGGCATGCATAAGATGCTTAAGTTAGTGGTTTAGACCAACCAGAAAGTTAGCATCATCTACGTGAGAGTTATCAGCATTGTCTCTAAGGGCAATGTACAGCCATGAGCCATTCTAGTAAATAAATAGAAATTGAGGGAGTACTTAGTAGTAGTTAATAGAATAGTCTAGAATTAGTATGCACATTTGAGGTCGGAAAAACAACCCATATAGTCCTTGTACTCTTCCTTTAGTTTCATTTTAGTTCTTATACAATTTTTATTTCATAATTATCTCTGTACAATTTTGTATGTGAACAATGTTGTCCTTTGAAGGTGTGAGAGGTAATGGCATGGCATTAAAGAGAAAAACTAAATACCAACATGGAATTTTGAGTTATTTTTACTTTTTTAGTATTTTTCCTTTTATTCCTTCTTTCCAATAGTATACGATCTAGTGATTTCATAGTGCAACTAAGCTAGATGACTTAAGTAAGTAATAGTATATCAGATAAAAGAATGTATTGTCATCATTATCAAGAAATGACTATGAAATAGATACGGCCAAGTCCACTATCTTTGCTCTCAAGCTTTCACATATTTTGTGTTGTAGCCTACAGGTTCAGATAATTTCGTCCAACAGCCTCCATTATTAGTAAAATTGACTAGGGTCTGTTAAGCTCATTAGGATTGAGTTAACAGAATGATTTAGTCACATTACATGTATCACTATATTGGGACTTGAATGGAGCATTTGTTGTTTCGTATATTGTGTTCATTCATACTAGTTCATGGTTGTCATTCATCCCAGTCTCTCTTTAAGCTAGATGCAAGCTATTAGAAGGTTTATGGCCATGGTAGTGTCTAAAGTTCGGATTTGAATGGGATTGGTGGGCTCAATTCTTCTACTTTTTGTTTCTCTCTAGTAAATTCTTGTCCTTCCTCTTGAATTTTATTTTCCCTCTTCAATCTTATTTATTGGAATTAATATATCACGGCCCAGAGTTATATTATATTATAATGATGATCTCTGTTACTTGTGATATCTCAGCTCTTCTATGGCTTGCATACAAAAGTTATTGCCCCTATCATCCACCTAGATATGAACACTGCAATCTACCATAGCTTTAAGCCTTTAACCAAATGAGAAAGAGTGAACAATGCATATATATCAAGATCCAAAGTATAGAGGACAATATAGCACCTAATCGAATCATTCATCTGCCATGGTTAAAGAACAAGACCAAGGAGGAGAAGAAATGCAATTTTGTCAATAAATTATGAGGGAGTTTCCAACCATGTACATACATACTAGTAGATATCATTTTTCTTACTCACCGAGTCAAAGGCTAACAATAATTCTATTACACTTATCCGTTAGCAAGTACCTAACTAGTGTTTTTGGAAAAATTTGATATGTGTATTCTAAATTGTTGACTACCCTACTGATGAAAAGAAAGTGCAATTCTGTACCCATTACTGTATATAAAGCAGACTTTCCAAACATGGCCACACTTAGATTACCAAATTAACAGTTGATCTACATGAACTGAAGCATAAAGTTGTGGAACAGATCAAATATGACAATATAAATGATTTAACTGGAAATTAGAAAACTGGGAAACGGGTACCTGGCAGGAATGAGTGCAAGGTAAGTAACAGCTGAAGGTAGAATCTGAACAACAATGTGACCTCCCACAAGTACTACCGCAAGGCCTTTGCACAGCCTTGTAAATCCCGTAAACAAATTCGTGGCCTACCCAAAATTCAACACCCACAAATCAATCTCAACATTTCCAAATAAACTCAACAAGGACAATTCATTCAACAAATATTGAATAAATAGGTCAATGGTGTTACATAGCTAGAGAAATTCAAACTCCTGGCAGATCACTAACAATTTCCAGATCTAATAATGCTACGAAACAGAAATCTACTTGATACACATATATATCGATAAACTTACCCCTGAAAGAGCGGGAGAACTCATGGCCGGAGAGTCGCTATTGCGGTGGCTGATTTGGTTGTGCCGGCGAACGACGAGGGCGATGTATGAAGTGTAATTAGTAGAATAATAGTTGTCTGTTTTGCAGGTAGAGTGGATTTGAAGGAAAGAGGTTGGTGCCGAATGGAAGATGTAAGACAACGTGAATTGTTTGTGCCATTTGTGAGTTTTTAACTTTGTTAAGCTACTTACACGTAACGTGATTAACAATTGACTCCTTAATTATACCTTAAATATATATATGAAAAAAATGTATATACATATTTAGGTACATAGTTGCTTATGATGATAATTTTTTAGACTATAGTAACGGTTTACGATGGTTGAATTGTCACTATGGATATTCTGATTTATGATGACGGGTGAACCGTTACTATAGTTTAAAAACATTATCGTTATAAATAACTATGTACTACACAACTGTGTACCTACACATAATTCATATATATATATGGGTGTCAATCCATGACAACCGGTTGCTAGAACTACTATTCCAGCAACTATCATCTCTACCGTTAATTAGAAAAATCAATGGCTGAAAATAATTTAAAATAACTACCAGCCGCTACAGTATGTAGCGGCAGTCCATCACTTTGTACCGGCTGGAACAATTACCAGAAAACCCTCCTTGGTCATATAAAATAATAATTAAAATCCCACTGTGGCGCTACATATTGTAGCGGCTGAGCTCTCTCACTGTTGTTCATTTCCTTCGGACTAATATTATTATATTATTATATAATACTAATATTATTATATTATTATATAATACTAATATTATTATATTATTATTTAATATAATATTAATTATTATTGCATGCCGCTACACTATGTAGCGGCTGAGCTCTATTGTTCATTTCCTTCAGACTAATATTATTATATTATTATATAATACTAATATTATTATATTACTAATATTATTATATTATTATATAATACTAATATTATTATATTATTATTTAATATAATATTAATTATTATTGCATGCCGCTACACTATGTAGCAGCGGAAAAGTGACGTAGCAGATACTAATATTAATTATTATATAATACTAATATTATTATATTATTATATAATACTAATATTATTATATTATTATTTAATATAATATTAATTATGTAATAATATTATATTATTAGTATATTATTATGTAATATTATTTTATATTATTATAATATGTAATGGCATGCCGCTACATTATGTAGCGGCAAAGTGATTCTTTATATCCGACTGCCTTGATCGACTCCTCCATTCATCACCTACTTCATCGTCGTTGGTCCTTTTTCACTAATGATCTGATCTAATGATTTCGCCTAAATATGAAATTATGATGCATGAATTTTATTTTATATTATTATTATAATATTAATATATTATATTATTCTAATATTAATAATATGTATTATTAATATTAATAATATGTAATATTATATTATTAAATTATATAATACTAATATTATTATATTATTATATAATACTAATATTAATTATGTAATAATATTATATTATTAGTATATTATTATGTAATATTATATTATATTATTATAACATGTGATTGCATGCCGCTACACTATGTAGCGGCGGACACACTCCAAAATAGCTTCCTCCAATAATATTAATATTTTTTCATTGCTCCAATGTAGTTGACAAGCCCATGTAGTTATGTGTTCCGTCTGTTATTGGCAAGTTGTTAAACTAGTGCAAGTATTACAAGAAGAGAGCAAAGAAAAGGTTCCCAAGTGACATCAATTTGGAAGCTAAATTTGAGATCTCATTAACAAAAAATAAAATAAATAATATTTAACATTGTAATATTATATTTTTTTTGTAAAATTAATATATTACATTATTATTATTAATATGTAATATTAAATTATTATATTATTAATATACATTATAATATTACTATACTATTAAAGGACACATTAATATGAACTCTCCTAACCTCCAGACCTCGGGAATATAAAAAGTGTAGACACCCAAATTTTGCACTTCGTATGCTAACCCTGACAGGAGGGCAAATTCGCCAAATGAATCGGCCTGCGAGAGCAAAGGATGGACAAGTACGAACACTCGACGCCACCGCGACGATTTACAACCGAAACCGACGTGACAACAAGGCTGTCCGAATTGAGCATTCCCGGAGGATGTGGCACGCCTCCCAGTGATTCCCGGACTGTAAAATACGAGCCTGTCGGCGAAAATCGACGTCACGACACGAGAATCGAGGTGTAGCACGAAAATCAAGAAAGTCAAGCCAGCCAGCCGCGGATTGATCTGCGGCCAATGAGTGCGCCTTTTGAAAACACGGAACTCGAAACACGGGAACCCGAAATTCAGCCGAGTGGAGGGTTGGCCGCCAGCCAGCCGCAGATCAATCTGCGGCCAACCGCAGATCCATCTGCGGCTGGCTTTGGCCAGCCTATTTCAGCTCATTTCCTCATCAGCACACAGAAGGTTGGATCAGGCGAGAAAGAAGGAGAATAACAGCAGCAGCAGCTCGGGAATTGGAGGAAATATAGCATAAATTTGCAACAAAAGAGGAGAGAAAGAGAGAAAAAAAGAGAAGATTCATACTCTTTTGATTTGATTGTATCACATATACTTCCCAATCTGTTCAAATACACAAGTTTACATCCACTTTGATATCATTTGCAAGATAAAATTTCCCATATTATAGCAATTTTTATCATATCCTTTGGTTGAATTATATGTAGTTTTCATATAATTTATGGTGGATAACGAATTAGGGATTATTAGAGGGGGTTCCATCGGAACAAAATTCTTCCTAATAACCCGATGATATTCATTTATTAAATTTTTTTGTTTGATTTACGATGATATATTAGGTGTGGTTCCTTTAGGTGGCTAGTTTAGGATGTCTTGGTATTGTTAGATTATCCGTGTTGGTTATCCCTTGTAATATTCGTTTTGTGGTTGTGTGGAAATTTCGGATGTGAGCCTAGGAATGCGACCCCGTGGTCCAAATCCGATGATGGACATCTTTTGATATAAGTAGTAGAAATGATGTAGTTTTCGTTGTGAATATGTAATCGTCGGGCCTTAAAACGACGCCAAGGTGAGAATCGTGGTTAAGGCCCCGTCATAGTGAAAGTATGCGATTGTGGGCGTTTGGGGTTATTTTGATGGCTTACATGCCCATGAATAGCCCCAACGCATTTTAATGTTTGGTTTGATTTATGACACGAAATTGATTTCAAAGCTAAACGATAAAGATTTTCATAAAATCCATCAAATTAGGTTATTAGAACCACGAGGTTAAAAGTGGGGAGTGCTAATGAATGTCGATTCCTCTTTAACGAAAAGCTAAAGAAAGTCATTTTTCTAAGAACATTACAAGAATGGTTTTATATAAAATAAATAATGTCTTATTAAATCTTTGTGCATAGGGTTAAAGAGATTCTAGAAATTGCCCGATCGTTTCACGAAAGCAACGTATAGATCTCGATTCCTATTTTGATGAAGGTTTAGAAAAACTCTTGCTTTGCCAAAACGACACCCAATTGAAAACTTTACAGTTTTGACAATCAAAATCAAACCTTTCTAAAGAATAAAGCTTTCTCGTATAAATCGAAGGACACTCTAAAGCACTCTCAAAACACGACTTTCCATAAAAACCCCAAATGATTCTTTCATATAAATTCACCACAACAATCACATAGGCACACACACACACACGCACATATACACATTTCATGAATTAAAGGATAGGAAAGTATCAAGATTGCGGTAACCGTGTTTCACGGAAGTCGGGGGGTGCCTAACACCTTCCCCTCGCTTAAGCAAGCCCCCGAACTCTATGAATCTCGGTTCGCAGACCAATTAATTCGGAGTCACATATGAGCCATCGATTTATAAAAAAAACGAAAACTCGGATGAGTTGGTACATCCATTTCAAATATACCAACTGGCGACTCTGGTTAATTGGCTCATCATAAAAAAATAATCTTTCAAAATCCCGTCGACATCAATGCCGACCTTTTCCAAAAAAATCATTCAATCAAAAGGCTAAAATTGGAAAGGACAAAAACCCGGCGTCGACAGCTGGCGACTCTGCTGGGGACATTAGAGGGCTTAAGCCGTGTTCAAATCTTGATGTTATCCTATCCTTTAAAAATTCATAAAATGTGTGGGTGTGCGATATTTTGATTTTTTTACTTTTGTTGTGTGAATGTGTGTTTGGCCCAATAAATGAATGATTTGAGTGGGATTATTTTACTTTAAAGTAATCATCTGCATGCGGTGAGGACGATGAATGTGAATGTATGTTGAGAGAGTACCTCCTCCTGAGGCGAACCTGTCGGTTGCTTATTACTGGACTCGAAGGGGCTGCTCCCCGGAGATGGCTCAGGAAACGCACCACCCAAATCCGCTCCAATCGAAAGGATTCAGACGAGTAGATTGCGAAGATTTGGGGACCTTCATGCCGAAAAGCCCGTGAGAGTAACCTTAGGATAGGTCAGCCTCAGATAAACCCAGCGCAGGAAAAGTCTCTTCATGCCCTTTTACGTTCGCGCATATAAATGTCATAGTCCCATGCAATATTCATATATGCATCCCCTTCTGTCGAGAGAAATTACTAACCTCTATGTTTTGCAGAGAACAGCTGGGGAAGCATAATAAAGTCGTGTTTAGCATTTGTTATTGCATTAAAGGACTACTAACTTTCTGTTTTACAGGGAAAGATTAAAAAACCCAAAAACACAAAAGTTACAGCTTTAACATGCATCCACATTTTTCATTCCCCAGGACTAAACTTTGAACCATTGTTTCTGTAGGATTACTTCTCAAACGCGTTTGCAGTCTAAAAGAGCCAAAAACTCTACATCTGAAATGGCTGATCTCCCACCTACTAATCCTGGTTCCATATCTAGGGAGGAATTTGATGACTTTAAAAAACAGATGTTAGAAATGGCCATAATGCTAAAGGAACAATTGCTGCCTAGACAGGATCTACCTAAAGAGGATCCACCCCAACCTAAGGGCGAGCCAGTCGTCCCAAAGGCCATTCCTATGCCTAACAGGACAGTGATTACTATCCCTGAAGAAGGAGACACTGATGACCTTCGGAAGAAGATGAAACAAATGGAGGAAACTATCCAATCTCTGAAGGGCATAGGGTCCTTAGGCAGAGTTAATTACTCAGATCTTTGTGTCTTCCCCGGAACCAGATATCCGGAGAAATTTAAAATTCCCGAATTTGAGAAATACAATGGGAAGGGGGATCCTTATACTCATCTGAAAATATACATTGGGGAGTTGGGATCTTATGCAAAAGACGAGGGTCTAAGGATGCAACTTTTTCAAAAGAGTTTGACGGGAGAGGCGAGAATCTGGTATGCCCGTCTTGATAATGCCCGGATCCATAATTTTGAGGAGTTGGCCCACACCTTCTTAACACAGTATAGCTTCCAAGCACAAATGGCCCCTGATAGATATCAAATGACGAAAATCAAGAAGCAACCAAGGGAATCTTTTAGGGATTATGCGCAGCGATGGAGGGGTATGGCCGCACAGGTGAATCCCCCAATGAGCGAGTCGGAGATGGTGATGACCTTCATGGATATTCAAGAGGCTCCTTATTATGAGCGGGTTATATCAGGGATTGGAAGACCCTTTGCTGAGATGATTAAACACGGAGAAATGGTGGATATGGGGTTGAAATCTGGCAAAATCCGGGATTTCACGGCTTTGGAAACAGCTGCAGAACAAATACAGAGTGGAAACTATGGCAACACTTCCCGTAGGGTCCAAAAGAAGAAGGAAGAAGATGTTTCCCTCATCCTGCAGGGGTCATCTAGAAAGACAGAAAACAATCCTCCAGTACAGGTGCAGAGGGTGGGGCCATCCCGACAGCCTAACTTCACTGATCAGAGGGCGGAAGGGCGAAGGAAATTCGAGACCTCGCAAAATTGAGTATTCACCCCACTCGGGGATCCTCTTGAGCGGGTGTTGGCAGTATTGATGGCCCAGAGGAAAATAGTCGATTTGGCACCCCCGAGTGACCCAAAGGGAAGAAGGTTTGACCCAAGCAAGCGATGTGCATACCACTCGGGTTCCCCTGGTCATGATACGCAGGATTGTTGGACGTTGAAGCATATAATTCAGAACTTGATTGATAGTGGGGAAATCGTGGTGGAAAAGCCAGACTCCCCGAATGTCAAAGTCAATCCCCTGCCAAGGCATGATGGAGGAGGGGTCAATGTGGCGGAAGCCAGTGAAGCCGAGGGGCCGCCAAGGCTGAATTATGTGAAGAAAATTGATGAAATGATCAACATGATAAGTGATCACGGGAGTGCACGGGGAGCGCCCATTAGGTTGATGGGTGTAAATAGAAATACCACGGAGGGACCTGTCAAGTTGACGGCTCCGAAACCCCTCATCCTTGCAGCGAGACCGCAAATCCCTGTCAGCAGTCTAAAGACGGTACCATGGAATTATGGGGGGGTGTCAGAGGAAGCGACCAGTTGTGCTTCTGTGACAACAAGGGGGAATCCTTTGTATCTTCCTGGACGAGTCCTTGAGAACAAAACGAAGAAAAATGAAGAGATCTCCGAGGAGAAAGCCATAGAATTCTTGAAGAGGATGGATCATCCGGAAGCAAGAGGGATCCAGGTATTAAGCGAGGAGTCGACCCTGACATCAATCATGGACTTGATATTATCGTCCAATGATCACTGCAAAACCCTGGCGAAAGTCCTGGAGGAGGCATACGTTCCCAAAGAAATTAGCAAGGAAGGTTTCGGCCATCTGGTGGACCACCTGTTGGAGAGTGATGTAATATCATTTACAGATGACGATATCCCCAAGGAGGGAAGGGGGCATCGAAAACCGCTACATATTGCGGTAATCTCCTCAGGTTATATCATGAATGGGGTGCTGATTGATGGGGGATCGGCGTTGAATATCTGTCCCCTCAGTACATTGCAGAAGATGAACATCAATCCCAAGCGCCTACGGGCCAGTCATGTAGTGGTGCGAGCCTTCGATGGTTCCCAGAGGGATACAATTGGAGAGATAGAATTGCCAGTGGAAATAGGACCTTGTACTTTTGATATCTCTTTCCAAGTCCTAGACATTGCGGCAAGTTACAACCTGTTATTGGGGAGGCCGTGGATACACATGGCCGGGGTAGTTCCTTCCACGCTACACCAGCAAATCAAACTTATCATTGACGGGAATCTGGTGACGATCTCAGCAGAGTGTGATGACCTTTCTCCTCCCAGGAATGGCCTACCAGTGATTAATGTGGACGAGTCGGCGGCACCTGCCAGTTTTCAGGTGTTGGAAATCAGCATTTCCCACTACAGATGCCTGGGGACTCCAGCCATGAAACCTAGGGTCTCTCCAGAACTTACCTTTGTTGCAAAGGAAATGATGAAAATGAAATTCCAGCCTGGACAGGGGTTAGGAAAGAGTAGCCAAGGAATCACCGAGCCCATTCAACTACCCCATCAGATAGGTAAAGCAGGGTTGGGATATCATGAAGGCATAGCACGGAGACACCGTCAGGGCGCGGCCCCGATTCGACTGGCTGGCAGCTCGGTGACCAAGGTCAATAATGAACAAGGGACTAACGAGCCTGTGATTGGGACAGGGGATGAAGAATTAACCCCCGCAAGTGATGAATCGACCAAGAGGGAAAGTTTCCTACAAGAGGTCGCGCAAAAGTTCGAGACCAGGTGCTATGTCCCCAGACAATTAACGAGCAATGGAGAGGGGACGGATGTTGTCACGCCACCAGGAGCCCAACAAGGTGTGTCTGTCATCGATTGGGCAGGGCTAATTATTCCTGAAGAGGGTAGGAAGAAGGACTCAGGCGATGTGGCCGTAGTCATCGGGAAAGTTTCCGATGTGAAGCCCCCTTTCATCCAGCGCATTTCATCTGACCTGACCGTCGACAACTGGACCATGAAACCAGTGATATCCAAACAAGGGTAAAACCCGACATCAGGGTGGTAGACCCCAGAGGATGGGAGGATGAAGAAGTTTATTTTTTGTTGTTGTTTTGTATTTTGCATAATTATGTCGTTTTGTCATGTTATTTGAAAATGTGATCGTTGTGGAAAATAACTTATATATGACAAATATTTTGTTTCATGTCAGGTGTACCAATTTGAGTAATCCTTGCCTAACAAACGGTCTTTCAAATTTGAATGATGATTATGATTTTGACATTGAGCTGGATTTCGATTTGATGGGCATTGAGCAAGACGAGACAGATTACGACGACGCGTCTGATGAGATCAAAGGATGGGTCGAGGATAAACCCAAACCCAACTTAGACCAAACCATCACCATAGATATCGGAACCCCGGACAAGCCAAAAGAGCTCAAGATAGGGACAGACCTTACCCCTAGCCAGAAAGCAGAAATAACTGAGTTGCTAAGCTGATATGAGGATGTCTTTGCCTGTTCTCATGAGGACATGATCGGTTTGTCCACAAACATTGTGGTACACCGGTTGCCCATCAAGGAGGGTTTCAGGCCTGTCAAGCAGAAACTAAGAAAGTTGAAACCAGAGTGGAGCTTGAAGGTGAAGGAAGAATTCATCAAACAGTTCAGGGCGGGAATCATTATGGTGTCCACTTACCCAGAATGGCTGTCCAATGTAGTCCCAGTGGCTAAGCCTGGAGGGAAGGTGAGGGTATGTGTAGATTATAGAGATCTAAATAAGGCCAGTCTCAAGGATAACTTCCCGGTGCCTTTCATACACATCCTGGTGGATAGCACTGCCCAGTACGAGATGTACTCTTTTGTTGATTGCTTTGCGGGGTATCATCAGATAATGGTGGCGGAAGAAGATCGGGAAAAGACCGCGTTCATCACCCCCTGGGGCACTTTCTGCTATAGACGGTTGGCTTTCGGTCTCACAAATGCGGGGGCTACTTATCAGAGAGCCATGATGGCCCTGTTCCATCACATGATGCACAAGGAGATAGAGGTCTACGTGGATGACATTATCGTGAAATCGAGGGAAGAGTCTGGTCATATAATCCATCTCAAAAAGCTATTCGATCGGCTCCGAAAGTATAATTTGAAGCTCAATCCGGCAAAGTGTGCTTTCGGATGCAGTCGGGCAAGCTTTTGGGATTCCTGGTTAGTGATCGGGGCATTGAGTTGGATCCGGCGAAGATTAAGGCCATTGTGGACATGCCGACACCTCATACAGTGAAGGAGATAAGAGGATTCCTGGGAAGAATAAACTTCATCAGCCGCTTCATATCCCACTTGACGACTACATGCGAGCCGATTTTCAAATTATTAAGGAATGATGCTTCCCAAGAATGGAATGAGCAATGTCAGAGGGCCTTTCAGACCATTAAAAAGCTGCTGACAGAGGCACCAGTGCTGGTACCCCCGAAGGATGGGATCCCTCTGTTTATGTATATATCGGTCAATGCCATTGCAATGGGATGTATGCTGGGACAAAAGAATGAGGCAGGTAAAGAGCAGGCCATCTATTATCTCAGCAAGAGATTTAGCCGATGTGAACAAAATTACACTCCCATTGAGAAGACCTGTTGTGCTTTGGCCTGGGCTGCAGGGAGATTACAGCATTACCTCCATGGGCATACTACGTACCTGATATCGAGAATGGATCCCCTGAAATATATTTTTGAAAGGCCCATGCTGAACTGTCGACTGTCAAGATGGCAGTTAATCTTACAACAGTTCGACATGGTGTACGTAACTCAAAAAGCCATAAAAGGGCAAGGAATTGCAGATCAGTTGGCAGAAACGCCGTCAGGAGGGATGGAGCCGTTAGAAACTCCTCTGCCGGGCGAAGATATATTTTGGGTATCACACATGAAATGTGATGACGAGGGGCAGTTCTGGAAGCTGTATTTTGATGGTGCCATGAATGCTGAGGGGGCAGGAGCCGGAGCGGTACTGGTCTCTATCACCGGAGAGCAATACCCTGTGGCCACTAAATTGCAGTTCAGTAATTCGAACAACACAGCTGAGTACGAGGGATGTATATTGGGACTCCGTTTTGCTCGCGATATGGGAGTGAAGAGACTAGCGGTGTTCGGGGATTCAGAACTGGTAATTAGACAGGCGATCGGGGTGTACAACACAAAAGAGCTCCGGTTACTTCCATACCATCATTGTGTTATCCAATTGATGCAAGAGTTCGAAGATATCGCTTTCCGACATATCCCCCGGGGACGGAATGATTTTGCCGATGCGTTGGCAGCCCTGGCTTCCTTAATCCACGTAATCAAGAGCAGGAACGTTCCACAGATTGAGATAGCAGTACAGAATGCCCCGGCATACGAGGAACATGTTGCAGTATTATCAGACGAGGTGGTTCTGCCAAAGCAGCCTTGGTATCACGACATAAGGGAATATCTGAGGGATAGATCCATTCCCGACCAGGCAAGCCGAGCTGAGAGGATGAGAATTCAAAAGATGGCAATGAAATTTTACCTGAGTGGGGATTCACTCTACAAGAGGGATGCTGGATTGGGACTGTTGCAATGCGTAGATGAGACACAGGCCCAAAGGATTATGAACGAAATACATGGTGGAGTGTGCGGGCCACACATGAGTGGACCGATGCTGGCCAAAAAGATCTTGAGAACGGGGCATTATTGGTTAACGCTGAAAGCCGACTGAGATGATCATGTCAAACGGTGTTACCAATGCCAGGCGCACGGTAATGTGATCCATACGCCTCCCAATGAACTGCACTGCATGACTTCCCCGTGGCCATTTTCAATGTGGGGAATGGATGTAATCGGACCGATAGAGCCCAAAGCAAGCAACAGACACCGATTCATTTTCGTCATGATCGATTACTTCACCAAATGGGTAGAAACAACTTCTTTCCCCAAAGTAACTCAGGAGGTCATCGTCGGTTTCATCAGGAATAATGTCATTTGTCGATACGGGCAACCTGAGGTTTTGGTCTCCGACAATGCCAAGAATTTGAACAACGCCCTCATGAAGGGATTATGTGACCAGTTTAAGATCAAACACCTAAATTCTGTCATTTACCGTCCTAAGATGAATGGGGCAGTGGAGGCTGCAAATAAGAACATCAAGAGGATCATGGCGAAAATGTCTGCTAATCATCGGGGATGGCCGGATTTGCTACCCCTCACCCTGCTAGCATACCGAACGTCAACGCGTACTTCTACAGGGGCAACCCCTTACGTTTTGGTGTATGGAATGGAGGCTGTTCTGCCAGTTGAGGTTGAGATGGCGTCCCTCAGAATAGTGATCGATGCTCAGATAAGCGAGGAGGATTGGATGCAAAGTCGATACGACCAATTTGCCCTGATTGATGAAAGGAGGGTGGCTGCTGTTTGGCACGGTCAGTTATACCAACAAAGGATCTCTCGATCATACGACAAAAGGATAAGACCTCGGAAGTTCAAGGAAAATGACCTAGTGCTAAAGAGAGTCATGCCTTGTCAAGACGAAGCCAAAGGAAAGTTCGCCCCGAACTAGGAAGGACCTTTTGTGATTAAGAAAGTACTGTCTGGAGGAGCCCTCATATTGCAAGAAATGGATGGGGAGGTATTTTCACAGCCCCTCAATTCCGACTCGGTGAAGCGGTTCTACGCTTGAGTAATCAGTTTCTCCTTTTTTCTTTGAGGAACGAACTACGTAGGACCTGATCTCCCAACTTGTGGGGGTACGTAGGCAGCCATCATGGCACGGTCTGATTCCTTAAAAATAATGCTTTCCCTAAACAAAACCAATCCCCAACAGCCAGATAAGCCTTCCTACACCCTCAAAACCTTCCCGAAACCAGCCGCTTAATCAGCCTCATCTCAAATGACATAACCCTGATCCAACCAAACAGTTAGCCAAAATCTAAGACCCAGTCCGATGAAATCGACAGAGTGTGCGGCAATATCTGTCAAATCTCCATCAAGACTTGAAAGGAGAAAGAGGGCAAAATGTCAAAATCATGGTTAGCTGAATAAAATGAGGATCCAATGAAAGGCAACGATACGACAAAAAAGGGAAAATGACTGAATTTAAATGCATGTCTACATATATAAGTCATTTTGTTACAAGATTTCTCTTTCGATAACCGATGAAACTGACATAGTCTATGCAGGAAATAAAATAATCTACAAATCTGAAACTAGCTGAAGCAGGATGGATAAAGTGGTGGATAGATCTGAAGCATCAGCATCCCTTGCAATCTGTTGCCCCATCATGTCGATGCGATCCAATAAAGCAGTGGCTCGACTGACAGTCTCAGAATGAGCATCTATAACTGCCCTGGTCTGAAATACAATGGCATCTCGGTCAGCGATGGCAGCGTCTCTAGCCAGAATGGCATCATCTCTCTCAACAAGTGCGGCATCCCTCTCAGCCTCAGTAGTAATCAAGGTCAGGCGGAGTCGGGTATCCTCATTAACCTGGCTAGGGGCAGAATCAGCTGAGATGGAATGATCTGTGGTATCATCTGGGAAAATCACTCCAGAATCATCGAGAGCCCCAGTCTGACTCAAACCAACCATATCCGAGTCTCCGTGCAGCCATTGCACATAAGCGAATGTCTGGATGGGGCAACTGTCACTATACTCGACAAGGATCCTGCGGGACCAAAGATCATATACCCGCACTAGATCTCTCTCTGTCTGGGATGATATAAGGAATCGGTAGTCGACCGCGCCCGTGAAGAGGTGAAAGTCCTGTGTCTAATCAAACTGCCCCATAACCGCCAAGGGATGATAAGTCGTCACGCCCCTCAAGCCAGCAATAGGGATGAAATCCAGGGTGGACACGTGAGTCAAAAAGCTCATAAAGGAGCAATAACCCGAGTAGATCAGGAGATGAAAAGGGTCCTCAACAACCGATAAAAATGCTATCCAGGAGGCCGCATCAGTACAGCTCACGGGACGAAACAGAAACTGCGTGGCTATGTCATGGCCGAAACAAAACCCTTGGCGACGGAAATGGCCGATGGGACTAAGATGACTCATGAACCACACGTACAACAAAGTCGAGCTCCCTCTAAATACTCTGCCTCGGAAAGACTGACAGTATGAGGTGGACATATAGGTGTCTGCCAGTATTATGGGAATGATGGTGTGGTCCTCCTGGAGGGCTCTAACGGCCGCAGTAACTCGCATATCCAACAGATCAGGTCCGACGGGCAGATACAAAATTGAGATGACACAGGCCATCAAAACGTCTACTCTCAGGGCGCCCCAGCGCTCCTCAGATACGGAAAAGTCACCAGAGAAATGGCGAAAACTGTCAGGTGAGCCGAATCGGTCAATCAAAAAATGAAGAGGAACCAGATGATCTGATGTGATCACCGATAGCAGAGCTGCCCTCTGCAACCCAGTGAAAGTCAAGAACTGACGACACATGGGACCAACGGTGACCCTGGCACAAGGACCGCCCAAAGGCAAACCAGTGAAGCGGGCATACTCCTCAAGAGTAGGGGTCACCTCCACTACCCCCAACCTGAACACCTGACGGGCGGGGACTCAGTGACCTAGAATACCATCTACAAAGCCTGCTGGCACCTGAAAGGATAATAAGGACCGAGAGTGTCCCAAAAGACCATCTGCGATAATCCTATCGGTCGGCGATAAACTGTCCAACCAGCGGAGGAGACTGCCGACCAACCCTGTGGGAAGAATGGGATCCAAACGTACCACGACATCTGAGGACGACATCTGTGAAAAATAGTATCAAAAGGACTGTACAGGGGTCATTCTCTATCCATAAATAAAAAGCATGCATCGAACAGTAAATAATAGAACAATTGAATTTCATAAGGATAAAAAAAACTGTGCATAAATAAGCAAATGAGTTCAATACATAGTGCATGAAATAAAAATAATCAACATCTAACAGGTCCAGGTACAAAAAGCCCTATCTTAGCCTGATCTAGTCAAAAGTAATGTCGTCTGTGAAATCCGGATCCCCGAACTGATCCCCTGGAGTGGTCGAAGTCGAAGGACCGAAGTTCATATCCGGGATATAAGGCGGCACTGGGGCATCAAATGAGCTCGGGCCTGTGGCGAAATCCGCACTGTCAGGATCATATGACGCATCCTCTAGGGTCCGGCCCAGCACCCGAAGATACAACGATAGCTGCTCCACCTGGCGGGTCAAAGTGTCAATCTGCTCAGCGTGAGTGGGACTCCGAACGCAAGCAGCCCAATCGGTCATCATCACCGAGCCGGGAACCATGTCTCCAAGAAAGAATGTGGCCCGAGTCTGAGGACCGATGGTGTGGGGCACCCACCAGATGCGAAAGGCCTCGCTCGTACTGGGACCCGAAGAAAGCATCCGGCCATCCTCCCCCGCGAGCATGATCTCCGAAGGCTGAGAATCCAGCGGCCAGGATGTAGTGAAAGGAAGGGAATGCGGGATGCGGATCTCTTCAGTCACGCATCTGAATGCGCGCTCTCCCAAATACATCACCCATCCTCCGACACTCTGCAAAGTGAGACAACGGGTGGAAAACGTGAACTCTGGGCCGGAAGGATACCCATCTGTAAACCCCACAGCCAGATGCTCCGAAAGATAAGGAGTCCAGACGACATCTGCAGCGGTGATCAGCTCCAGCTGAATGCGGCAGTGTGCAAAGCTGCCAGATACCGGAACCTCCTCCAAGGTGCTGTGGTGCCACCGACGACCCCTGGGATAAGTGTCCAAGCCGAGGGTCGTGACAGGCCTCAGGCATAGAAGTCGCTCGTAGGCCCAGAACTGTGAACAGAAACAAGGCAAGAGTAACTGTCAAAATGCAGAAAAGAGAAATAAAATGAAGAGGAATACAGTAAGAAAAGAGGAAGAGAGGGCTCACCAGCAAGAAGTGGTAGAATCCAAGCCAAGCATCTGTCTGTCCCTCTGAGCGAAGGCGAAGACCGTGGAGGAAGTAGGCGAAGGTGAAGGACCCCCAATCGTAATCGCCGATCCGGTCCACATCCCTAACGGCTCCAACGACGCTGAAATGAATAGTAGAGGAATTGTTCCCTAGGAAACAACCCCTCATGATGGTTAGGAACAGACGCCGGAGCAGGATGCCACGGGTAGCTCGATCTGCTGGAATAGGCAGTGCATAGATACCTCTGACAGTATCGACAGCTAATGCCCCGAACCGAGTACTGCGGGCCTTGAAGACCCGGTCCTCGGCAGCAAAGCCCAGTAAGGCGCGGACCTCCGCTGGAGTGATATCAAGATCCAGAGGGACACGGGATCCGGTGAACTCTATACCCGTGATGTACCTCCAGTCCCAGGGAGTCAGCACAACCTCGCAGTCCAAGAGGTGAAGGGACTGGGTCTGGTGAAACCATCTCTCGGACAAAGCCCTCATATAACCCCAGGGGCACTGACGGGGAATGATGGTGAAGAAGTGACGAAAGCCCCAGGAATCCACCACCGCCCGGTAATCGCTGTGCAGAGCTGTATAGAGGGAGTAAATGTTGAACCAGTTACCCCTCGGCTGAGTAAACTCGGGCACCTGTGGCAATCACCAATGGGTCAGTCCAGATAGAACGGGAATTGAGAAATTGAAAATAAAATCAGAGTAGAATTGAATATACCTCATTAGCCACGAGAGATACTGAGGGGTGACGACTGAGATCCCGACCCAACAGATCGGGTATCTGAACAGAGGCGCCAGAAAGGGCGCGATGAGAAGAGGGAGCTGGTGTGCTAAAGGATGGACCCTCTACCGCAACATCCGGGAGAACAACCTCCTCAACATCGGGATGATCAGGCCGGATGACAGCCTCCGCCAGTCGGCGAGCCTGACGGGTCCGAGGCAGAGCAGGGGCAGGTGCAGCCCTACGGCGGTGAACGCCCGAGGTCCGAGACGCAGAGGAGCTACTAGGAGCGTCGAGATCCATAGCTGGAATAGAACAGACAAGGAGGAAGGTAAGTTCCTTTTTTTGAATTATGTCACAAATATTCCCATACTCATCGTAGGATTAATGTAACATGATGCATGTTTATTATATTTGCAAAAAAAAAAATCGGCAGAGTTCCGTCTGTAAAATGGGCATCCCATGCATAACCAAGCATGTTTTCAATTAATCCAAGCCACAACAGGTCAAAATTGCATTCATATGGGTAATTGCAACATGTAAAAGGACCCTAATGCATGATTTTCTTTCAAAAGAAACAACAGATATGTGGAACCGCATCATGATCATAAAATATAACTCATACAGTTGATACATAGCATATACATGCAATAATATAGGGCATAGCATGTCAAAGCATACATTTATATCTCTAAACATGCAGAATAGCAAATGTATAGCAAAACATTGACGAAATTGAAAAACGATCGGTCAAAGTGTTACCTGTAACGCGTAGATCGATCTAACCGGAGCGGTTTTGCGAAAAAGGTTGGAAAACTCGGCAAAAGGGCGTGCAAAGGTCTGAAAATCGCGTGGGGTACGAATGAAAGTGACAGATCTGGGAAGCGGCTGGCCGCCTATATGCCCGATCTTGGCCGCAGATCAATCTGCGGCTGGCCGCAGATCAATCTGCGGCTGGCCGCAGATCCATCTGCGGCTGGGCCCAGTGCTCCCTCCTTGGTCCAATGCAAGCTTAATCGATCCTAAAGCCCATTTGAATCATAATTTGGTAATAAAATACGAGATTTTGATGAATCGGATGTCGAACACGGCTTCTCAATTCGACCGAGTGACCGGATACGAGACCCAGCACTCGCAGGACGATCGACCGACGACGATAATCGGCGATTACGAGATGGGTGACCGGCGACGAAACCCGGCCCCGACAAGACGATCGACCGGCGACGATAACCGGCGATTACGAGAAGGGTGACCGGCGACGAAACCCGGCCCCGACAAGACGATCGACCGGCGACGATAACCGGCGATTACGAGATGGGTGACCGGCGACGAAACCCGGCCCCGACGAGACGACCGACCGGCAACGATAACCGCCGATTACGAGATGGGTGACCGGCGACGAAACCCGGCCCCGACGAGACGATCATCCGCATTAACACCCTTTTACGAATATTTTGCATGCCTTACATCTTACGTTGCATCATAAGTTATATGTGTTGCATCACGTATGTATTGTCATTTTTGTGCACTGTCATTCATGCATCGAGTGTCTATTCTTTATCCTGTTCATTTCATTTAACATTGCATAAACATGATAAAGAGGGGCAGCTGTAGACACCCAAATTTTGCACTTCGTATGCTAACCCTAACAGGAGGGCAAATTCGTCAAATGAACCGGCCTGCGAGAGCAAAGGATGGACAAGTACGAACACTCGACGCCACCGCGACGATTTACAACCGAAACCGACGTGACAACAAGGCTGTCCGAATTGAGCATTCCCGGAGGATGTGGCACGCTTCCCAGTGATTCCCGGACTGTAGTAAAATACGAGCCTGTCGGCGAAAATCGACGTCACGACACGAGAATCGAGGTGTAGCACGAAAATCGAGAAAGTCAAGCCAGCCAGCCGCGGATTGATCTGCGGCCAATGAGTGCGCCTTTTGAAAACACGGAACTCGAAACACGGGAACCCGAAATTCAGCCGAGTGGAGGGTTGGCCGCCAGCCAGCTGTAGATCAATCTGCGGCCAGCCGCAGATCCATCTGCGGCTGGCTTTGGCCAGCCTATTTCACCTCATTTCCTCATCAGCACACAGAAGGTTGGATCAGGCGAGAAAGAAGGAGAATAACAGGAGCAGCAGCTCGGGAATTGGAGGAAATATAGCATAAATTTGCAACAAAAGAGGAGAGAAAGAGAAAAAAAAAGAGAAGATTCATACTCTTTTGATTTGATTGTATCACATATACTTCCCAATCTATTCAAATACACAAGTTTACATCCACTTTGATATCATTTGCAAGGTGAAATTTCCCATATTATAGCAATTTTTATCATATCCTTTGGTTGAATTATATGTAGTTTTCATATAATTTATGGTGGATAACGAATTAGGGATTATTAGAGGGGGTTCCATCAGAACAAAATTCTTCCTAATAACCCGATGATATTCATTTATTAAATTTTTTTGTTTGATTTACGATGATATATTAGGTGTGGTTCCTTTAGGTGGCTAGTTTAGGATGTCTTGGTATTGTTAGATTATCCGTGTTGGTTATCCCTTGTAATATTCGCTTTGTGGTTGTGTGGAAATTTCGGATGTGAGCCTAGGAATGCGACCCCGTGGTCCAAATCCGATGATGAACATCTTTTGATATAAGTAGTAGAAATGATGTAGTTTTCATTGTGAATATGTAATCGTCGGGCCTTAAAACGACGCCAAAGTGAGAATCGTGGTTAAGGCCCCGTCATAGTGAAAGTATGCGATTGTGGGTGTTTGGGGTTATTTTGATGGCTTACATGCCCATGAATAGCCCCAACGCATTTTAATGTTTGGTTTGATTTATGACACGAAATTGATTTCAAAGCTAAACGATAAAGATTTTCATAAAATCCATCAAATTAGGTTATTAGAACCACGAGGTTAAAAGTGGGGAGTGCTAATGAATGTCGATTCCTCTTTAACGAAAAGCTAAAGAAAGTCGTTTTTCTAAGAACATTACAAGAATGGTTTTATATAAAATAAATAATGTCTTATTAAATCTTTGTGCATAGGGTTAAAGAGATTCTAGAAATTGCCCGATCGTTTCACGAAAGCAACGTATAGATCTCGATTCCTATTTTGATGAAGGTTTAGAAAAACTCTTGCTTTGCCAAAACGACACCCAATTGAAAACTTTACAGTTTTGACAATCAAAATCAAACCTTTCTAAAGAATAAAGCTTTCTCGTATAAATCGAAGGACACTCTAAAGCACTCTCAAAACACGACTTTTCATAAAAACCCCAAATAATTCTTTCATACAAATTCACCACAACAATCACATAGGCACACACACACACACACATATACACATTTCATGAATTAAAGAATAGGAAAGTATCAAGATTGCGGTAACCGTGTTTCACGGAAGTCGGGGGTGCCTAACACCTTCCCCTCGCTTAAGCAAGCCCCCGAACTCTATGAATCTCGGTTCGCAGACCAATTAATTCGGAGTCACATATGAGCCATCGATTTATAAAAAAAACGAAAACTCGGATGAGTTGGTACATCCATTTCAAATATACCAACTGGCGACTCTGGTTAATTGGCTCATCATAAAAAAACAATCTTTCAAAATCCCGTCAACATCAATGCCGACCTTTTCCAAAAAAATCATTCAATCAAAAGGCTAAAATTGGAAAGGACAAAAACCCGGCGTCGACAAAAAGAATTGATAATTATCAGACCTTGGGAATTACCAAAAAGACTTGATTTGATTTAAAGGTTTTGAGAAGGGCGTGTGCAAGGTCACATGCCGCTACATAATAATATTATTTAGTTCATATTAATACTAATATTAACTAGTTAATATATTATATTATTAATATTATTCTATTAGTAAATCCTTTAATATTTAATATTAAATTATTAATATATTATTAATAACTTGCCGCTACATGTTGTAGCGGCTGATGATTCTTTTTATTATTGTAATATAATATTATTATATTATATTTAATATGTTATTAATATTATTATATTATATTATTATTGTAATATTAAAATATTTTGTTAGGAATATTATTATATTATTAAATTCAGAGAGCTACAACATTTTAGCTGCTGATAAATTCATCATTGTAATATTATATTATTATATTATTTAATATATTATTAATATTAATAGATTATATTATTATTGTAATATTAATATATTATATTATTATTGTAATGTTAATATATTATATTATTAGTATTATTAAATCCTTTAATATTTAATATATTGTGTTAATATAAATTACCTAGCCGCTACATGTTGTAGCGGCTGATGATTCTTTTTATTATTGTAATATTATATTATTATATTATTTAATATATTATTAATGTTAATATATTATATTATTGAATTGTATGCCGCTACATGTTGTACGACTAGCTTATTAATTGTAATATTAAATTATTAATATATTCCTTCCTCCTCGGTCCACGGTCCATATTCATTGCAGCGGCTGAGTTTTTCTCTTTTTATTTTGTTGCATCCTTTCCTTTCCTACATCTCCTGCAACTTTGTTTCCTCTCTCATATATTTTTCACTATTTTTTCAGGTATTCTTATCTTTGTTTGATCTCGTTGCCCACTTTTGCGCTCAAGTTCTAATCCGGCGATTTTTCCTTCTTATTCATAAGTAAGTTTTTCAAAATGGCATATAATATCCATAAGAAATTATTTTCATCTAGTTCTTCAGATTCTCTTGCTAGTTTAAATTGTGAAAATACATCTGAGTTTGTGAGTGAAGTTGAAAGTAGTAAATCTGAAATGGTTCCATACGTTGGTCAATTGTTCTCTAAGTTGGAAGAAGTTGAAATTTTTTATAGATCATATGCTCAAAAAAATGGATTTGAAATTAGAATTGCAACTAGTCATAAACATGCTCATACAAATGAAGTGTCATCTAGGTTATATGTATGTAAAAAAGCAGGTACACCAACTGTTGTAAAGAGTTTACTTGATGATGAAGATGGTAGTAATAAAATAACTAGACAGAGAGATTCTATAGGGCGCACATTATGCAAAGCTAGAATATATGTTGTTCATAATAAGAAAGAAGACAATTGGTGTATTTCTATTGTTCAATTAGAACACAACCATCACTTAGTGACCCCTACCAAAGTAGATTTGATTGAGACACACAGAAATATTACTCCAGTTGCAAGAAAATTAATTGACACTTTAAATAAGTCTGGTATTGGTCCTAGTAAGATGATGAACGTTTTGAGCACAATGGGTGGCGGGATGCAAAATGTTCCTTTCTCTAATGTAAATATTCAGAATGTGGTGAGAGATTTAAGGCGTGATTCTGCAGATGAAAATGATGCACAAGCTGCTGTAAATTATTTGAAAAAACTTGCATCTGGAAGTGCTAGTAAATTTTTTTTCCAAGTGAAACGCGGTGAAAATAATTGCATATCTTGTATTTTGTGGGTTGACGCCCGATCAAGGTTTATGTATCAACGGTTCGGAGATGTCGTGACATTTGACAGTACGTATAGGACAAATAAGTATGGCATGCCGTTTGTTCCATTTACCGGGGTCAACCACCATTATCAGTCTATATTGTTTGGATTTGCATTGTTAAGGGACGAGACAGAGGACACTTTCGTTTGGGTATTAGAGACATGGCTCGAAGCCATGGACTACAAGGCACCTATAACCATCATCACTGACCAAGATAAAGCCATGAGTAATGCTATTGTTACGGTACTCCCTTCTACGTATCATTTATTGTGTTCTTGGCATATTAGTAATAAATTTTCTGAGAAATTGCATCATGTTTATTCTGAGCACCCATCATTCAAAGATCATTTTAACAATTGTGTATATAATTCATTGTCCATCGGGGAGTTTGAAGAGCGTTGGCAGATTCTGATGAGGAATTATGAATTGTATAACAATGAGTGGCTTAGAAGTTTGTATGACGTACGACAGAAATGGATTCCTGCGTATACAAAGAGATATTTTGCCGCAGGAATGACAACCACTGGAAGAAGCGAGAGCATGAACCATTTTTTTGATGAGTACGTTAATGCTTCAACAGGTATGAAAGAATTTGTAGTGCAGAGTCAGAAGGCCATAGAAAAACAATTTATCAGAGAAAGGAAGGCCGATTACATAACAAAACATCGAAAAAGGAATATGGTACTCGGGTCATCTTTAGAAGTTCATGCTGCACAGGTGTACACAAAAGATATGTTTAGACGTTTCCAACGTCAATTCGTCGATTCCATGAAATACAATGTTAGTAAAGTTAGTGAGTTGTGTGTCACTGAAACTAAGGTCTATGCAGTGTATAATGCGGATGCAACTGAAAGTGGTGGGAGATATAAAGAAATCGTCAACAATCGTCAGCTAGGATCGGTAACATGTAATTGCCAAATGTTTTCTCATTCTGGTGAAATATGCAGGCACATCTTGAGATATTTCATGTTCAAGAGTATTTCACAAATACCGGACGACATGATTCTTCCTCGGTGGACAAGAGACGCGAACAAGAGCGATGGTGAAGAATTTGTCTTTAACACAAAAACTGCTGACTTTGAACAAGATCAAGCAATGCGGTATAATCATTTGATGAGTGATTGCCAAGAGTTAGCGAGCAAAGCTGCTTGCTCAGTTCGAGGTTATAAAACTGTCCTTAAATTGAATGCACGAGGAAAAACATTGGTTGACCAATATGATCCGGATGAGAATAGTACTGAACTGGTTGAATATGACATTGATCGCACGCTGGGAGATACACCTCAGAATATGGGTTACGATAATGACGACGAAGATGCAGAGGAGGAAGCTGAAGAAGATGAGTTTTTGCCGCCAATTATTTCTCAAACAAAGGGCCGAAAAAAACAATCTAGATTAAAGAGTGCACTCGAGAAAATTGTGGGTTCTAAGCCTCATCGAAAATGTGCAATTTGCGGCTTTGAAACCAACCACGATAAGCGCAATCACTATCGAGTGTTAGGGATTCCTGAGCCAAAAAAATAGCCTTCAGTTGTATTATTGTCAACCTGCTTTGTGTACATATGTGAATGAAAATGTCATTGAGAAGTTAATAAATTTGTTAATACCAGTATTAGTATTATTCTTATTTTATTAATCTGATCCATAGAAAAAAAAACTTGATTGAATTTTTTTTCCATGCGACTTATATTCATTAATATTTATTATTACTATATCCTCTAAGGTTATTGTAATTTCTCCACAATTTAGATGAAATGTATTGGTTTCCGGCCGCCATCTCTCTACCAGGGCAGATATGAGACCAATGTCAGTTTGGTGTACAACTCCTGGGAATTTAAAAACCCCAAACCCACATTTAACTAGTAGATTTTTTTGTGCTTTTGTTAAGTTCCATTGATTATATTTTTGTTCTGTAAATTGACTCGAGGCTAGTTTTCCCCTTTCTTTCCCTTGATATACATCATCTGAGACATGATTTTGTTGATCATAAAGAACACTTTGGTCAATTGGTCCATAATCCCAACTGTCCATCTTTTACCTAAAAAATAACATAAAATTATTTTGTACCAATTTCACAACTATGTAACACAATTATATCTCAAACTATCAAGAAAAAATCATTTTACACTAAATTAAAAAAAATATTATTTTACAAAGTTTTTATTGTTATTATTAGTTCCACTAAATCAACACATGCATATATTGTACCGAAAACATAACTTAGTAAGTTAACAACAATAAAATATTACTCACTAGTTCATTATATAATAACATGCATATATTTTTTTCATACACATTACTCACAAATTTTTATAAAAATTGACATGCATATATGTATATATATATATATACATAGTTATTATTTTTCTCTAAACGTTCAAATGAATATATTTACATAAAATAAAATTGTCAAAAATAATCACAATATATATTTATTTTTTTAAAAAAAAGGGTCAAAAAATCTTACAAATATTTTGGAACGATCTGAAGCTTTGTTGATGAAATTGATAGAAAAATGGCGTGAGCAAAATATCTTTCTTTTTCTATCTATCTTCTTCTTTCCCCTTCTTTTTCCTTCTTTCTCGCTTATATTTATGCTATTGGGTTGCTCTCTTATGTTATAAATGGTTGCTCTCTTTGCTATTGTTCAGTGTAAAAATGGTTGCTCCAGCCGCTACACTATGTAGCGGCATGTGACCTCTTTACGTTTCCAACGCCTGTAAGCTAATGTCAGAGTAAGCTACTAATAAAGCTAATGTCAGAGTAAGCTACTAATAAAGCTAATGTCAGTAATGTTACTAATAAAGCTAATGTCAGTAATGTCAGTAAGCTTTAAAGTCCGCCGCTACATAGTGTAGCGGCACTAATATATTATAATAATATAATATAATATTACATAATAATATAATATTATTACATAATTAATATTATATTATATAATAATATAATAATATAATAATATTAGTATTATATAATTTAATAATATAATAATATAATATTACATATTATTAATATTAGAATAATATAATATATTAATATTATAATAATAATATAAAATAAAATTCATGCATGATAACTTCATAGTTGAACTACAAAAGTGTGATTCCGCCGCTACATAGTGTAGCGGCATGCCATTACATATTATAATAATATAAAATAATATTACATAATAATATATTAATAATATAATATTATTACATAATTAATATTATATTAAATAATAATATAATTAATATTAGTATTATATAATAATATAATAATATTAGTATTATATAATAATTAATATTCGTCACTTTTCCGCCGCTACATAGCGCAATAATAATTAATACTAGTATTACATAATAATATAATAATATTAGTATTATATAATAATATAATAATATTAGTAATATAATAATATTAGTATTATATAATAATATAATAATATTAGTCTGAAGGGAATGAAGCTCAGCCGCTACATAGTGTAGCGGCATGCAATAATAATTAATATTCTATTAAATAATAATATAATAATATTAGTATTATATAATAATATTAGTCTGAAGGGAATGAAGCTCAGCCGCTACATAGTGTAGCGGCATGCAATAATAATTAATATTCTATTAAATAATAATATAATAATATTAGTATTATATAATAATATAATAATATTAGTATTACATAATAATATAATAATATTAGTTTGAAGGGAAAGAAGCAACAGAGCTCAGCCGCTACATAGTGTAGCGGCATGCAATAATAAATATAATAATATTAGTATTATATAATAATATAATAATATTATTAGTATTATATAATAATATAATAATATTAGTCCGAAGGAAATGAAGGAGAGCTCAGCCGCCACAATATGTAGCGGCACAGTGGGGTTTTAATTATTATTTTATATGACCAATGAGGATTTTTTGGTAATTGTTCCAGCCGGTACAAGGAGATGGACTGCCGGTTGGTAGTTATTTTAAATTATTTTTAGCCATTGATTGTTCTAATTAACGGTAGAGATGATGGTTGCTAGAATAGTACTTCTAGCAATCGGTTGCCATGGGTTGACACCCATATATATATATATATATATATATATATATATATATATATATATATATATAGTACTCATTCGTGACAACGGGTTGTCAACTATAATTTATCGGTTGTCACATACACTATTTTGGCAACCATAATTTACACCGTTCATCTCGATATTGGATGCGTAAGATTGAAATAGATTTTCTCCTTACCGCTACAAGTTGTAGCGGCAATAACAAAGCTTGTAGTGGCACAATAAATTACTCATTTATCCCTCATTTGTTCATGTCTTATACTGCCTACCATTACAAGTTCTGACGGCAACAACCATGATTCTAACCCTTGATCTCAATATTGAATGGCCTATATTAATCTCAATTTTTTTCGTGTGACCAGAGGCTCTAGCAACAACAATATCCCTTATAGCGGCACAAATAATTATATAAAAAAAAAAAACCTCTTATTACTCTGCTACATTGTCTGCCGCAACAAACTCTGGGCACAGTGTCGCTATATATAATTCTTATGATTCAGCAAATGTTATTTTGGTAATATATTAACATAATCAGCAAATGTTATCATTATACTGTGGGACCTCAACAAATAAAGGAAGCAAATACTAATGACGTGTCATGATTAAATGACAATATGAACCAACCTATCTAAGCACCATCAAAAAATATTAACATAAATTTAAAATAATATAATGATAATTATATAAATAAATATTTTATGTCAAACATAAAATTATAAAAAGAGTTTAAATTAAAAAATAAAGAAGGGACCAGAAAGAGTTTAAATTACAAAAAGAGTTTAAATTATAAAAAAAAAGAATTTAAATAACATAAAATATTAACATTGACATAAAAGAGTTTAAATTACAAAAAGAGTTTAACAAATCAACATAAAATATTTAAACTCTTTTTGTAATTTAAACTCTTTTATGTCAATGTTAATATTTTATGTTATTTAAATTCTTTTTTTTATAATTTAAACTCTTTTTGTAATTTAAACTCTTTCTGGTTCCTTCTTTATTTCTTAATTTAAACTCTTTTTATATGTCAATGTGTTTGACATAAAATATTTATTTATATAATTATCATTATATTATTTTAAATTTATGTTAATATTTTTTGATGGTGCTTAGATAGGTTGGTTCATATTGTCATTTAATCATGACACGTCATTAGTCTTTACTTCCTTCATTTGTTGAGGTCCCACAGTATAATGATAACATTTGCTGATTATGTTAATATATTTCCAAAATAACATTTGCTGAATCCTAAGGATTAGATATAGCCGTACTGTCGTCGAACCTTGTAGCGGCAGGCAGAATGGCAGAGTAATATGAGGGGCTTTTTTATAATTATTTATGCCACTACAAGGGATATTTTTATCGCTAGAGCCTTTAGTGGAAGGGAAAAAAATTGAGATTAATATGAGATCAAGGACTATGATTATGGTTGTTGAAATAATGTCTGTGACAACTGGTTATCGCGGATGAAAATCATAAGTATATATATATATATATATATATATATATATTATTGAGTTAAAATCTCACATCGATTAAGTTAGACCCGAAAACTCACTATATATATGTTAACGCCAAGATTCGTCTGCGCACTTAAATCACTAAAAATGCGCTAATCCTGCACAATAACGAGACCACACTTAGAGTTCCGGGCGGTTTCGCCGCCGGGGGATAGCTCAGGCGTGAGAATTAGTACAGGCTGTATCAAGGTTTTGATAACAATGAAGGTTTGCAATTTAGTGTTTAGTTTTGCATTACCCTTGAACTGAAGAAGGAAGCCCTGTATATATACCTCCAATTATCATCATTATGCCTGGTCCCACATGACAGAATAAAGCATATGTCCCCATCAACCAAATCATAATAAATGCTACAGTCTGAATATAAGTCAACCTAGTTAGGAAATAACTTCCTTAACTAGATCACTTCTCTGAACCCCGAATCCACACACCGGGTCGGGTATCCCGAACCCAGGACCCAACATTGCCCCTTACTCTTTAATTATAAAAATGAATTATAATAAAAGAGTATAAAGAATGAATCTTAATTTTCAATTAATGAACCAAACACCCCCTTAATATATAACCGCCTTAAATCATCACAGCCATTAATACCCCCAGTCGCCACGTGCCAATAACGGCCCCACCACATTTATTGAAATAGTGCCGTTAGTGGGAAAATGGGCCGGATCTCAAGGGTCGTCCCTAATAAAGGCAAACCCCTTCCAAATTCAACCGCCACTTTTATCCCTAAATTTCAAATTCCCCAATCTCTTCTCTGCAACCTCCACCGCTGCTTCCACCTCCTTCCGACCAACTGATCCCTGCACCTTTGGCTTCCTATTCATCAATGGCAACCAACGACGCTTCAAGCTCCTCCAACCCATCCAAAACCAGCGCCTCCGCAGCTGCCGCCAACGAAATTCCTCCTCCTATTACTGCGATAACAATGGAGGCCACCACAGTCACCACCATCGCTATCCCAACAGTTCCTACCTCCGCCGCACCAACAGTTCCTACCTCTGTCGCCGGAACCAGTTCCACCTCCCTGGGACTCAGTACTTCCTCCCAAGGTCCCATCACCAGCTCTGATTTCCCCGACAACCCCTTTCCTACTACATCACCCCGCACCGAAGCCGAACTCCATAACATGAAGATGCTAGAGGAATATTCCTCGGAAAAAACCTTCACCCACATAAATACCAAATCTTCCATCCAAACCAAAGATCTTGCGGCCATCCGGGACCTGTATCAGATCCCCATATCATATCAGATACGCACAGCCGACCTCAACGAGAGGATGTACCAGCGCCCCAATGGCTGGACCGCCGTATCAGTTCAAGCCCTAAAATATGGGCTCAGATTTCCCCTCAATCCTTTTCTGCTTACTTTTCTGAGCGTGGTCGGGGTCGGGCTCGCCCAGCTAGTCCCAAATTCCTTCATCCACCTGGTATGCTTCATCGCCTACTGCCATGATTGCCAGGTCGAGCCGACCCTGGACTTCTTCTTTGCGCTATTCACGGTTATCCGATCTCGCGAGGCAGGGTTTCGGCAGATCAGCAAGCTGCCTGTCAAAGGAGTTCAGAAGCGTTCTTTGATGAAGACCCCAACCAACAATAAAGGTTGGCACCCCCAGTGGTTCTACATCAAGGGGCCCGATACCAGCCTGATATCGGATTGGATCGGCCTCACCAAAAACACTAACAACATCAAAGCATTCCCGACCGATCGTATGGACGAGTTCAAGCAATTCATCAGCAAGATGCCCGACGAAGAGTGGGACTTCGAACTTCTCGGCAACCATACTTGGTTATACAATCATGGGTGTAAGAACTAATCCCCAAATCTCAATTTATAACTTTACTGCTTATAATTCCTTTTAACTCGAACTGACCTATAACATTCAACTTCTTTCAGTAACTCTCATCAAGCCAGTCGCCCCGGCTGACATCGGCCAAACAATTCCTCGAATTACCGAGCCAAATCTCACCAATCTTGATGAAATTCCAGAGGATGAGTTTCCGAACCAAGTGTTGATAGCTGCCCGCCCGATCACGGCCATTTCGATGGCTCAAGTGTTCAAGAAGAACACCCTGGAGATGAGTCGGTCGGAAAAGATGGCCTTGATGAAGAAAAAACAACTCAAGAAGAAGGTGCCGCCCAAACCTGTGAAGACTCCCGCGATGATTCCCGACCCGATTACTCTGGGAATTATCGACGAAGAGGAGACCGATGATGAAGTACTGGAACCTTTAGCGAAGAGGCCTCGCAAAGAGGCTTCGTCTAGCTCTGTACCTCCGCCCGCACCCACACATCAGATCAAATCCCGTCCATCCGATCGCCTGGCTTCGACTCCTTCTTCCAGCAACCAATCCAAACCACGAACCCTCTGGCCCCAAAACCCCTTTGATCTCTTTCCCTATGATCTTCTTGAACACTTCGTCATGCCAGCCGATAATGATCGGTTCAAGAATCATAGCCTAGACCAATTCTTAGAAGATTTTATCAAACTTCAATTCCAGGTAATTCTGCTTTCATCATTGTTGTAGAAAGTTATTATACTACTTGATCCTCCCAACTAACATAATTTTTACAGCCCAGCGCAGTGTTCGCCCGATCTCTCCCATCCTTGCTCAAATTAACAAAAAAGAACAGGGAGATCGAGGCAGCGAATGAAGCCCTAAAAAGTGACGTTCAGACTTTGAAGTCTGATCTAGAGAAGGAAAGGGAACTTCATGCCGGCACAAAGGATAAACTCACCGAAGCCAGTCGGGAGAGTTACCAGCTTCGGAATCGGGTCGACATTCTCCAAACAGAAATCGTTGAACACGAGAAGCAGATCGACCGACTCATGGAAGAGCGGGTTTTGCTGAAGGAGAACGATGCTGATCAGAAGGAGGCGATTGCGGCCCTTGAGGAACAGATGGAGCAAACACACTCCAAAATGACCTACCTGATTCACGCCCTCAATTCATTGGAAGAAGAGCATGCCCAACTGAAGAACCAGGGGCCTCCCTTGACCGAAGAGACCAAGCTCCAAATAATAGAGGACTATAAGGCATCTCCTGAACTGGCCGATAAGGTCATCCTGCAGTTCTCTGAAGGGTACCAAAGCCATAAAGAGAAGATCAAGGAGAAGATGATGGCTGCGGGGTTAGATACTTCTATCCTCGACTCTTCGGACGATGAAGAGGAAACAGAAGAATAACTTCCTCCTCCGACCCAATAGGATAGTTTCTATTTCACTCGCTTTTCTTTTTCGAATGTAAATGGCACAATTTGTAATGTCAACGAATATTAATGAAATATTTCAACATTTTCGACTATACAATCCGATATTATTTTATTTCAATAAACAAAGATTTTACATCATCGGTAATAAGAAATAACCATGACTTACTGGTAATATCTCCTAAGTCTCCCTGCATGCCAAGTATTCTTAATATCCGAACCATCCATAGTCCGAAGCCGGTAAGTTCCTGGCTTGGGCACTTCAATAACTTCATACGACCCTTCCCAGTTCGGCATAAGCTTGCCTGAATTTTGGGGAGTTGATGCTGCAGCTTCTCAAAGCACCAGATCACCAACTTCAAACCTTCTAACTTTCACCCCTTTGTTGTAGTGTTTGGCTGTCCTCCTCTGATAAGCCGCCAACTTTATTAGAGCTGACTCCCTAACCTCATCTAACAAATCCAGGTTGAGGCGAAGCCCTTCGTCATTATATAACTCCTGGTATTGACTGACCCGAAGTGAAGGGGACCCGATCTCAACAGGAACAAGGGCATCGGTCCCATAAGCGAGACGAAAAGGCGAATCTCCTGTTGTCGTTCGGGTTGTTGTCCGATATGCTCATAACACACTAAGCAACTCTTCGGGCCATCTCCCTTTGGCTTCATCCAATCTCCTTTTTATTGGTCGCCTTAAATTCAAAGCGAATGGTCTGTTGGACCTTAAATCCCTCCGGGCTAATCAAGATGACCCCTGCTCCACTGACATCCGAAGTCGAAGAGCCATCCACATACAGCGTCCACGACGTACGACCTGTCCGAGCGCCCGATACCGAACTCACAACCAGTGCATTATCATCTGCATCGGGTTCGGTAAACGAGCATTCCACAATGAAGTCGGCCAATGCCTGACCCTTAATGGCAGTCCGAGGATGGTATTCTATGATGAACTGGGTCAACTCCATCGCCCAAGCAGAGAGGCATCCTGATAAATCCGGCTTGTTCATGACCTTCTTCAGAGGCTGATCAGTATACACTACCACCAATCTTCCTTGGAAATAATGCCTTAGCTTCCTGCTAGCTATCACGAGTGCATAGGCGAATTTTTCCAAGTTGGGGTATCTAGTTTCGGCATCCCAAAGCACATGGCTGACATAGTAGACGGGGCACTGCCTGTCCCCTATTTCCCGAACTAATACCGCTCCCACTGCCAATGAGCTCGCCGCTAGATACAGATACAGGGGTTCCGAGGGAATGGGTTTTACCAGAAGCGGAGCTGAGGAGAGATACCTTTTGATTCCTTGGAACGCATCTTCACACTCTGAAGTCCATTGGAAGGTCTTTTCATTCTTAGGTCCTTTCAAAGTGTTAAAGAAGGGTAGACACCGTTCCGCCGATTTTGACATGAATCTCCGAAGCGCAACAATCCTACCGGTCAATCGCTGAACGTCCTTAAAAGATTGGGGAGACTTCATGTCTAAAATGACTTTAATCTTTTCCGGGTTAGCTTCAATCCCCCTCTTGCTGAGCAAATACCCCAGAAATTTACCCGAACCAAGGCTAAAAGTACACTTGGTCGGGTTCAGCCGAAGCTTGTACTTTCTTACTGTCTCAAAGCAGTTTTCCAAGTCATCCAGATGGTTCCGAACTCCCATGCTTTTGACAATCATGTCATCCACATATACCTCCATGCTTCGACCCAATAACTTGGCGAACACATAGTTCATCATTCTCTGATAGGTAGCTCCCGCATTCAGCAATCCAAACGTCATTTTCTTGTAAGCATATATTGCTCGATGCGTAATGAACGCCGTCTTCGGCATGTCCTTCTTATCCATGGAGATCTGGTGATATCCAGAGAAGGCGTCCATGAAGCTAAGCATGTCGAACCCTGAAGTTGCATCAATCAACTGGTCGATGTGCGGAAGAGGGTAAAAATCCTTCGGGCAAGCCTTATTCAGATCGGTGTAATCTATGCAGACCCTCCATTTGCCATTCTGCTTCTGCACCAGCACCACATTTGCTAACCACTCCGGGTAATCAATTTCGTAGATGAAATCCGCCTTTAGCAGCTTGGCAATCTCATCGTCAATGATCTTTTGTCTATCAGGAGCGAAGATCCTCCTCTTCTGACGGATAGGCTTCTTAGAAGGGTCAATACACAATTTATGAACCGCCACCGATTTATCGACTCCAGGCATATCAGAAGGCTCCCATGCAAAAATGTCCGCATATACCCGAAGCAGCTCGATTAGATTAGTCCGAAATGGCTCTACCAGTCCCGAGCCTATCTTGATCAGCTTATCACTCTTTCCAACAATCAGTTCTACCTCCTCTGTCTCTTCGGCGGGCAACGCTAGGGGTTCGGAATTTCCCTCAGTGAATGGCTCAACCTCTATAGCCATTGTTTGCTTCTGCTTGCTGACCCCAACCGCCGAGGATATCAATGAATTCCGGTAGCATCTGCGTGCCATGTCCAGATCACCCTTTACCTCGCCAACCCCCTCTGAAGTTGGGAACTTCATCTTGAAGTGACCTATTGAGGTAACCGCCTGAAGTGCTGCCAAAGTGGGTCTACCCAAGATAGCGTTGTAGGCTGAATCTATTTGGACCACAAAAAATCTGACTTTGACTTCTACCTGCCTCGGTGCCGTGCCGAAGATAACCGGCAGCTCAACGGTTCCGGCCACGCGAACAGGATCGTTGCTGAAGCCATACAACGGAGATTCCTGACCCACTTCCATCTTTGCTCCCCCCAGGTCTAACCTATTGTATGCATGAGTAAACAATATGTCGACCGAAGATCCATTATCGATCATTATTCGCTTCATATCCATGGATCCGACCTGGGCTGTGATGGCTAGCGCCCCTTCATGGGGATCAATTGGTTCCGAGGGGTAATCCTCCTCGGTAAATGATATCACCGTATTAGGAAATGGGCGATCTCTTACCGAAGGCCGTTCCGAAACCGATAACACGGCATCCATCAGTCCCCTCCTCTTCTTCCCGACTTTCTTCCCGAACGTTCCCCCAGTGATGACATCAACACAATTTCTTGGGGGGTTCGGTGGGGGTGGTGCCTCGAGACGTCTTTCTCGGTTCGATCCTCTTCGACCTACCGAACCAAAATCCTGCCGACCCACTGTTACCTCTTTTTAAGTCTTAAATAAAAGAGCTCTAACTCACGCAAGTATACGTGGTCAACAAGTAATACAGAAGAAGTAAAGTATCGTCCCACAGAGACAGGATTAAATTAATTCACTATGCATCAGTTCTATCACTATACTTATTTGCCTAAACTATTGACTTACTTTTGGTGACGAAATTATTTCTAAATTAATTAATAACTAAATACGCAAATACTAACAAATATATATCAAGTCTGGAATTAATGGGATCCTAACTTCATTTAATATTTCATCTAATTACCACTATAATGCTATTAAGTCCACATATCACAGAAAAGTAGCCAAGGACACTAAAATAGACATAACCATTTGTCAATGCATTATGACCTACTTACATAACATCCATACCTGATAGACACCATGTAATCACCACTATAACCAAAATCACTATATTTCTATGTGAAATTGCAATTATATTGATTTTAAGTACAAGCCCTGATTTTGACTCTTACGGTGAAACAGTATATTTCTATCTGACTCACACAATATTAAGCTATCCAATTAAGCCTCATATTCGCAAGCTATCATGATTACAATCCATACTTATATGCTATTTTTCAATTCCATACAAGTACTGAAGTCGAATGGTGATCAAGCATTCATACATGCAAAACAATCATGATAGAAATTCCTTATGATTTGCAAAACAATCTAACAATCAAGCTTATATTTAGACTACATACTAAAATCCGTTAGAATCCCATAATGGAGATTAGTTCATGTCTGAACCAAAAGCCATTATGGGATCAAAAATAAACATGGAGAATAAACAATCAATTGAATTAAGAAGAAGTAGATTGATCAAACCCAATTGTGAATAAATTCCAAAGTAAGCTTAACCCACATCAAAATCCTGAGCTTGAACAAAAGTAATCCACAAAATATTTCTCAGATCTCTCTAAAGAAAAGTAGTATAAAAATAATAATACTAAAAGTCTCCAAGTTTTTCTATTCTTAGGGTTTCCTTCTCACTATCTGATCAATATGGACTAGATTCCTCTTCAGAATTGACTTCTTTTTCCTCCTTCAGCTAGACAAGTAGTGCAAAAACGTGAACTAGCGCCGCTGGCGCTAGCCCTAGCGCCGCTGGCGCTATGTCTGGCCCAGGAATTTACAAAAATGCCACTAGGTCTATTTTGAGCTCCAAATTTACCCTTTTGCCCCTCCAGCTCGAACCTACAATAAATAAACACCAAAAACAAGTAAAATAATACTAAAAACACTTAAAGACCACAATAATTAAGCCTAACAATACCTGATTCGTAGGTATAAAACCCACTCATCAAATACCCCCAAACTTAACCAATTGCTTGTCCCCAAGCAATGCAATGATGCAAATGCAAATTAACGAACATGCCTACGAGTCAAACAATCAACCAACATAGTATCCAACATCAAGCCTCAAAGATATCATACATACTTAAGTAGAATCTCTAACCAATGCAAAGTTTCTAACTCTAACCAATTAGTTAAGTTACACCTGTCATCACCCATGTTGTGCGTGTGTGTATATCAATCATTTCAATCAATTACAATTCAAATCCATCACATAATGGACTTCTTAGAAGAAAACTCTCAATTGCAACTCAACTCAACCCGTGAATACAACCCATTCAACTGATTCAAGCAATCACTAAGCATAAGGGTATCACCAAGGTTATTTAACACATTTAGACCCTTTTTAAACTCTTCCCCAGGAATTTAAAACAAAATTTTTTTCTTTTTAGTGAGTGCATTTTATGCTCCATCTCACTTTCTTTTGAACGAGTGCGTTTTACACTCCATCTCGTTCCATGTGTTTATGAGTGAGTGCGTTTTACGCTCCATCTCAACCCACCACATGATCCATTCTTTAATTGGGAAAGGTTCAAAATAATTCAAATTTCTCTTTTTCTTTTTGTTTTCACACCCCAAGATTCCCACAAACTTAGATTCTTGCCTGTGTTTAATTAAATGGATGTTTCACCGATATTATCAAGTTTTAACCCCAAATCTTCCACCAGAAGAAAATTATGCAACAATTCAAACTAAACTGATCAAAATAATTGATTGTGTGTTTTCCTTACTAACAAAAGTTTCAGACAGGTTAAACTTCACTACCTAATCAAAGTCTTCACTAAGCACTAGTTTTCAATTCTTCTCAAGTTAAAACCATGAACCCAGTCTTATCATTGGCCACATTAGATACTATATCAATTTATGCTTAATTCATGAAACTAGATGCATAACACAACCTAAAACGCAATGCAACTACCATGCAACAAGTCTAAGCACAATGAAACATAACAATCTATATGCATGATAACTAAAACAAAAACTACCCCCTAAACTGAACAAGACAATGTCCTCATTGAAAAATAATAAGAAATTAAGAACAGAGGACTCCCCTGATGAAAAACACTACTCATCATCACTGCCATCGGCAGCGTCATCATCATCATCATCATCATCCGCATCAGGAGGTGAGTCAGGTGGTGGGTAAATTGAAAGAGGAGGAGCTGGTGGAAACTGGAATGGTCCTGCCAAAGGATTCATCCGGCCAAACATATCTGCTAAGGCTGTCGAACAGTTAACATTATACGCATAAAGCTCTGCTTGGCGCTGAGCAAGTCGACTCTGCTGTCGAGTCATCCGATCAAAACCCCTCTGAATCGATCCTGCCACTAAGTCTATCCGGCGAGTATGGTGCCGAAGATCCTGTCGGATAGTCTCAACTATAGTAGGGGCTGGAACTGGATCCTCAACAGGCGGTGGTTGTTCATGTGCCTGCTCCTGTGGTTGTTGCTGTGGTAGGATGAAACCTAAACCCCGCGGGTGCGACTCACCTCCACCCCATACTCTGTACCGTCCCATTGCAGCATGATCAATTGGAGGCAATGGGACCTGCATAAGTTCATCGTTATCCCACTTGACTCCAGCTCGACGGCACAAATCTGTGATCAATGAAGGGTGAGGCAGTCCACCTGTGGTACTCCCCTCAAGCGTGTGTATGATAGATTCATGAATTATCTCCCCTATATCCACTGTCTTCCCTTTAGCAATGCAAAACAATAACGCCGCCCGCAGATTAATGACATCGCTCATATGGCGGCACGACATCAACTTAGCACAGACAAAAGCATGCCACGTTTTTCCATATCTACTCAATTTGGCTGATGGAAAGTGCACAACTTCTTGTTGGTCAGACAGCTTCCATTCAGTCCCTGGTTCACAGAGGGCTTCTATAATCTCAGAATAATCCAAATCCTCTTCCAAGTATTTCGTATAGCCATCCCTGTGAATTTTCTGTAACCCATAATACGCGTTAATACTTTTACGGCCCACATTTATTTCCTGACCCCGAACCATAACTAGATTCCCATTAGCTTCTTTAGCATTAGCATAAAACTCCTTCACAATATTCACGGCAGCTGGTTCGGGTTGTGCAGTAAATACCATCCAATTGCGGTTGCGTATCATTTGAGCTAACTCCCCATCTACCCGATCAATAGGTAGCAAGCCACGCTCAGGAATTAGAGATTTCCCGGAAGACCAATTTTTAAACCTATCACTTGCTTCAGGGCTAACAAATTTCTTCTTATCATACTTTACCACAGCGGATGAACCTGAACTTTCCCCTCTATGTCTTTTGGGAGCCATTTATAATCAATTAAACACAAATCAAGACCCAAAAGAACTCAAAATTTCGTTGGGGCGATACGTCAAACACTTGGCGTGCACACTTGAAAAACCCTTGTTCAATAGTTCCCCCAAACTTATGACTAACCCAATTTAGCACAATGAATTCTCCCACACTTTGCAAGCATAAAGATAGACAATGGAAACTTAAACCCAATCCTAATTGAGCCAACACAAACTCAATTGGGTGCACAATCAAAAACTTGTGCCAAATACTAGCAAATCAACTCTTTAGCCAACAATTTCAAGTTTTAAGTGATCAATAAAGTAAAGCTTACTTGAAGTTGGAATTACCCACGTGATAACCTTTAATCCTTCTTGGCTATGAAAGTTCTGTGGTTGCACTTGTTGAAAGCCGACGGTAGTTGGGAATATGGATGGGTGATTGTTAATGTTTGATTTGGGGGAAAAGTGCTTCTATGTAGCAACAAGGGAGAGAACTGGGCTGGAGTCGGCTGGAACTAGGTAGATGAAGAACAAAATTGATTTTGTAGTGAAAAGCCTTCAAGAATCCCGACTTAGGGTTTAAAATTTTTTTTTTTTATATGCCGAGCGCTTCTAGCGCTATGAAGTGACTGAAGGGAGCGCTGACAGCGCTATGGTGCAGTGTGTTGAAGCTTTGGCCAGCGCCGTTGGCGCTATGTTGAGCGCTACTAGCGCTAGGAAGCAAACTGCGTTGGCATGGGCCAGCGCCTTTGGCGCTTGCGTCGTGTGTTGATAAGCGCTGCTGGCGCTGAGTGACAGTAGCTGGCGTGTGTGTGGTGCGCCTCTAGCGCTGCAGGCGCTAAATGTGTGGGGAATTGGGCGCTATTAGCGCTGAATGGCAGTGACTACTGCATGATGTAGCGCTTCAAGCGTTTGGTAGGGCGCTGCCAGCGCTGTTAGGCACACTTAGTCAAATTTTGGCCAATTTCAAGTTTCCACCTGCACACACATCAACCCAAGTCCAAAATTAGTTACAGAAACCCCTTTTTTTTCTTTTTTTTTTAAGTAAAATAAATTACGAAACAAAAGATGAATAAAAGATTAAAATGCTGGGTTGCCTCCCAGATAGCGCTAAGTTATAGTCAATTAGCTTGACTGTCTTTGATTCTCATGTCGCAGAAAGGATTACGGTGACTTTCTGTCTATCCACCTCATCCCCAAAGTAATGCTTCAACCTCTGTCCATTCACCTTGAACGATTGATCCGAAAATTTGTCGTATACTTCAACTGCGCCATGTGGAAAAACCGTCTTCACTGTGAATGGTCCTGACCATCTCGATTTCAGCTTCCCGGGAAAAAGTTTAAGTCTGGAATTGAAAAGTAAAACCCTTTGTCCCGGTTCAAATGTTCTCTCAATGATCTTACGATCATGCCATTTCTTCACCTTCTCCTTATACAGCTTTGAGTTTTCATAAGCCCGTAGTCGAAATTCGTCCAACTCATTGATTTGAAGTAGTCGTTTTTCCCCTGCAGCTGTTGAATCAAAGTTCAATTTACGAATTGCCCAATATGCCTTGTGCTCGAGCTCCATAGGAAGATGACAAGCTTTTCCATAAACAAGCTGAAATGGTGACATGCCCAACGGAGTTTTATAAGCATTCCGATAGGCCCACACAGCATCATCCAGTTTCAAGGACCAATCCTTCCTCGTCGGATTCACAATTTTTTCGAGGATTCTTTTTACTTCTCGATTGGATACTTCAGCCTGTCCGTTCGTCTGGGGGTGATAAGCTGTAGCAATACGATGATTTACCCCATACTTGGCCAGCAACGCTGTGAACTGCCTGTTGCAGAAATGACTACCTTCATCGCTAATAATGGCCCTAGGAGTCCCAAATCTAGTGAAAATACTTCGATGCAAAAACTTTAGGACTACCTTGGCATCATTTGTCGGGAGTGCTGCCACTTCTACCCATTTAGACACATAATCAACAGCTAACAAGATGTAGAGATTACCGCACGAAGACACGAAAGGGCCCATGAAATCAATCCCCCAAACATCGAAAACTTCTACTTCAAGGATTGTATTCAAAGGCATTTCATTCCTCTTTGAAATATTACCTACTCTCTGACATCTATCACACCGCTGAACAAAACTGTATGCATCTTTAAAGATTGTCGGCCAGTAGAATCCTGCTTGAAGTACTCTAGCCGTTGTTCTCTCTCCGCCATAATGTCCTCCATACACAGAAGAATGGCAATCATGTAAAATCCCTTCGGTCTCACTATACGGGATACACCTTCTTATCATTTGATCCGCACACTGTTTAAACAAATACGGCTCATCCCATATATACCATTTAACATCATGCAGGAACTTTTTCTTTTGGTGTCCCACCAAGTCAGAAGGTATCATCTTACTCACCAAGTAATTTGCGTAATCCGCAAACCATGACACTTCCCCTTGCACCACAAATAACTGCTCATCCGGAAAGGATTCATTAATTTCAACTTTGCTGTCTACCTCCCTTTCTGGCTGCTCTAGTCGAGACAAGTGGTCTGCCACTTGGTTTTCGGTACCCTTCCTATCCTTGATCTCCAAATCAAATTCTTGCAAAAGCAATATCCACCTGATCAACCTGGGCTTTGCATCCTTCTTCGCCACTAGGTGTCGAATTGCCGAGTGATCCGTATACACTATCACCTTTGTGCCTATCAGATATGACCTAAATTTATCAAAGGCGTACACCACTGCCAATAACTCTTTCTCTGTGGTGGTGTAGTTTAACTGTGCATCTGTAAGGGTCTTGCTGACATAGTATATCACATGAAACAACTTTTCCTTCCTTTGCCCCAAAACAGCCCCCACTGCGTAATCACTGGCATCACACATCAGCTCAAACGGCAACGCCCAATCTGGTGCTGTGATAACTGGTGTTGATGTTAACTTATTCTTTAAATGCTCAAATGCCCTCATGCAAGCCTCATCAAAATTAAATTGTGCATCCTTCTCCAATAAACTGCACAATGGTTTAGTTATCTTGGAGAAGTCCTTGATGAATCTGCGGTAGAAGCCTGCATGACCAAGAAAACTGCGGACACCTCTTACTGACGTGGGTGGAGGTAAATTCTCAATCGTTTCCAGCTTTGCCCTGTCCACCTCAATGCCTTTCTTCGACACTTTGTGTCCCAGTATGACTCCTTCTTGCACCATAAAATGGCATTTCTCCCAATTCAATACTAGATTTGTCTCAACACATCTCTTTAAAACCATTACCAAATTTTCAAGACATAGATCGAAAGAAGCACCAAATACCGAGAAGTCATCCTTAAATACCTCAACATTCTGTTCGACCATGTCTGAAAAAATCGCTGTCATACATCTCTGAAAAGTGGCTGGAGCATTGCACAACCCGAAAGACATTCTTCTAAAGGCAAAAGTGTCGTATGGACATGTAAACGTAGTCTTTTCCTGGTCTTCTGGAGCTATCGTAATCTGATTGTAGCCTGAATACCCATCCAGAAGGCAATAGTACTCATGACCCGCCAGTCGGTCCAACATCTGATCGATAAACGGAAGTGGAAAATGGTCCTTCCTTGTAGCTTTGTTAAGCTTGCGGTAGTCCATGCAAATTCTCCACCCTGTTACGGTTCGCGTTGGGATCAGCTCGTTATTCTCATTGGTGACAACGGTCATTCCACCCTTCTTTGGTACGCACTGCACAGGGCTCACCCATGCACTATCCGAGATAGGGTAGATTATTCCCGCATCCAGCCATTTCAATATCTCCTTCTTAACCACTTCTTTCATTATAGGATTGAGCCTTCTTTGTTGTTCAACTGTCGGCTTGCTACCATCTTCCAGTAAGATCTTATGCATGCAAAAAGACGGGCTTATCCCCTTGATATCGGCTATGGTCCATCCAATAGCTGATTTAAACTCTCTAAGCACTCGTAGCAGTTTTTCCTCCTGAAAAGATGTTAGTGCAGAAGAAATAATCACAGGTAGCTTTGAATCTGTATTTAAAAATGCGTACCTGAGATGTGTTGGAAGTGGTTTAAGTTCAATTTCAGGAGGTATCTCAAGAGATGGTTTCAACTTTTTCGATGTCTCTCCCGCTTTTGTAAGTGACTCGATAGGTGTTCTGAATTTTCCGAATTTGGGGGTGGTATTCAGATATTGCACAAGTTCAGCACATTCTTCATCCTCCAAATCTGAATTTTCAGCAATCACTCACTGCAGTGGTTCATATCCCAACAAACTTCCAACTTCATCATGCACTATACTATCCACCAAATCTACTCTGAAGCATTCTTCTTCATCGGTTGGAAGCTTCATTGCTTTGAAAACGTTAAACGTCACCTCCTGGTCATGTACACGCATTGTAAGCTCCCCTTTCTGCACGTCTATCAAAGTCCTCCTAGTGGCTAGGAATGGTCTCCCTAGTATGATTGGTATATTTTTGTCCTCTTCATAATCCAGAATGATGAAGTCCGCCGGAAAGATAAATTTGTCCACTTTCACCAGTACGTCTTCCACTATCCCCCGTGGATATGTGATAGATCTATCGGCTAACTGCAGAGAGATATTTGTTGGTCTTGGTTCCAGCAATCCTAATTGACTGAATACTGACAATGGCATCAGGTTGATACTTGCCCCAAGATCACACAAGCATTTATCGAAGCTCATCTTTCCGATCGTGCATGGAATTGTGAAACTACCCGGATCTTTCAGCTTTGGAGGTAATTTACGTTGAAGCACTGCACTGCATTCCTCTGTCAAGGCCACTGTCTCAAACTCGTCTAACCTTCTCTTCCTTGACAGTATACCCTTCATAAACTTTGCATAACTTGGCATTTGTTCCAAAGCCTCCGCGAAAGGTATGTTGATCTGCAGTTTCTTAAAAACCTCCAAAAACTTTCTGAACTGTTTATCATCCCTCTGTTTATTCAATCTTTGCGGATATGGAACTCGAGGGTGAACTTGCGGTTCTGTATTCACGGGCTTCTTATCTGAACTAGCTTTCTCCTTCTCTACTAACTCGTAGTCATCCTTCTTCTCTTTCTGTTCAGCTTCAATTTCTATCTCAGTTTCTACCCCAGTGTCATCCCCTTGTAAACTCGGTGCTGCTGTGTTCGGTGCATTTCCTGAATATTGCTTTCCCGATCTTAGTGTTATGGCCTGACACTGTTCTTTACCCTCTCGCCGTGGATTTTCCTCTGTGGTACTTGGCAATGAACCCTGGGGCCTACTGTTAAGTATAGTCGCCATTTGCCCCATCTGAGCTTCCAGATTTTTAATAGCCACTGCCTGGCTTTTGATCATCACCTCTGTATTTGCCATGTACTTTAACATCATTTCCTCCATTTCTGATTTCTTTTCTTGTTAAGGTGCATATGGAGTAGGATGTTGTTGTTGAGAATATCCCGGTGGAAAAGGTGGTCGTGGAGCATACTGTTGCTGCGCCGACTGGAACTGATTGTTCTGCTGAAATTGCTGCTGCTGATTTCCTTGGTTGTTTGACCAACTAAAGTTTGGATGATTGCGGTTGTTGGGGTGGTATGTGTTCTGAAACTGACCTTGGTCTTTCTTATAAGTGTTCACGTACTGCACCGACTCCGAGTTAATAGCACATTGATCTGTTGAATGCGACCCCGCGCAAATTTCGCATACGAAAGCAACTGACTTGACTTTGCTTTCTGACAGCGACTCTATTTTCTTTGCCATAGCCGCCATCTGTGCTGACAATTGGGTAATAGCGTCCACTTCCAACAAACCTGCAACTCTGGGCTGTGACGTTCTGGCTGTAGGATTCTGGAAATCATTTGCTGTCATAGTCTCAATAAGGTTATAAGCCTCGTCGTAGCTCTTTGCCCTTAAAGCTCCACCCGCAGCTGCATCTACCATCTGCCTAGACTACCATCCCAATCCATTATAAAATGTGTTGATCACCATCCAATCTAGCATCCCATGGTGTGGACACTTTCTTAACATCTCCTTGTACCTATCCCAAGCCTCGTATAAGGACTCACCCTGTTGTTGCTCAAATTGAGAAATTGCTGTCCTTAGTTTTGCAGTTTTAGCCATTGGGAAAAACTTGGCTAGAAATTTTTGTGCTAGGTCCTCCCAGGTAGTAATTGATCCTGCACGCAAAGAATGGAGCCAACTTCTTGCTCTATCCCTTAATGATAATGGGAATAGCCTTAGTCGGATAGCATCCTCCGTCACCCCATTGTACCTAAATGTATCGCATATTTCAATGAAGCTCAATAGATGCTCATTAGGATCGTCTGTAGCAGCACCCCCAAACTGAACTGAATTCTGCACCATTTGAATGGTTCCCGGTTTTATCTCAAAGGTATTTGCTGCTATTGCTGGTCTGACTATGCTAGACTGCAGTTCATTAATATTCGGCATAGAATAGTCCCGCAAAGCTTTATACTCCTCTCTTCGCTCGTCCGCCATATTCGAAGTAGTTTCTTCCAACTGTGCTTGTAAATTTCTACGCACTCTTGCTTTCCAACCTCTGCCGTCAATATTATCCTGAGCTGGTGTCAATTCTGAGTTGGATGATCGTGTGTGCATAAAAATTCTACAAGTACCTGAAACCAATACAAAAATAAAAATAGAAATGAGAAAAGATTAGATTTGTCTAAGTCAAACAATATAGCTTAAAACTGATGATAATAATAAAAATCTAACGCCTGTCCCCGGCAACGGCGCCAAAAACTTGTTACCTCTTTTTAAGTCTTAAATAAAAGAGCTCTAACTCACGCAAGTATACGTGGTCAACAAGTAATACAGAAGAAGTAAAGTATCGTCCCACAGAGACAGGATTAAATTAATTCACTATGCATCAGTTCTATCACTATACTTATTTGCCTAAACTATTGACTTACTTTTGGTGACGAAATTATTTCTAAATTAATTAATAACTAAATACGCAAAGACTAACGAAATATATCAAGATTGGAATTAATGGGATCCTAACTTCATTTAATATTTCATCTAATTACCACTATCATGCTATTAAGTCCACATATCACAGAAAAGTAGCCAAGGACACTAAAATAGACATAACCATTTGTCAATGCATTATGACCTACTTACATAACATCCATACTTGATAGACACCATGTAATCACCACTATAACCAAAATCACTATATTTCTATGTGAAATTGCAATTATATTGATTTTAAGTACAAGCCCTGATTTTGACTCTTACGGTGAAACAGTATATTTTTATCTGACTCACACAATATTAAGTTATCCAATTAAGCCTCATATTCGCAAGCTATCATGATTACAATCCATACTTGTATGCTATTTTTCAATTCCATACAAGTACTGAAGTCGAATGGTGATCAAACATTCATACATGCAAAACAATCATGATAGAAATTCCTTATGATTTGCAAAACAATCTAACAATCAAGCTTATATTTAGACTACATACTAAAATCCGTTAGAATCCCATAATGGAGATTAGTTCATGTCTGAACCAAAAGCCATTATGGGATCAAAAATAAACATGGAGAATAAACAATCAATTGAATTAAGAAGAAGTAGATTGATCAAACCCAATTGTGAATAAATTCCAAAGTAAGCTTAACCCACATCAAAATCCTGAGCTTGAACAAAAGTAATCCACAAAATATTTCTCAGATCTCTCTAAAGAAAAGTAGTATAAAAATAATAATACTAAAAGTCTCCAAGTTTTTCTATTCTTAGGGTTTCCTTCTCACTATCTGATCAATATGGACTAGATTCCTCTTCAGAATTGACTTCTTTTTCCTCCTTCAGCTAGACAAGTAGTGCAAAAACGTGACCTAGCGCCGCTGGCGCTAGCCCTAGCGCTGCTGGCGCTATGTCTGGCCCAGGAATTTATAAAAATGCCACTAGGTCTATTTTGAGCTCCAAATTTACCCTTTTGCCCCTCCAGCTCCAACCTACAATAAATAAACACCAAAAACAAGTAAAATAATACTAAAAACACTTAAAGACCACAATAATTAAGCCTAACAATACCTGATTCGTAGGTATAAAACCCACTCATCACCCACTACATACTGCACCAGTTCACCATTTTGGATTTTCTTCTCAATCAGATCCTTCAGGTTATAGCAATCCTCCGTATCATGACCAGACGTCTGATGATATTCACAATAACGGTTGGGGTTGCCCCGGTGGGATCGAGTTATGGTCGGACAGGGTTCAAACGAGGGTTGATTTCTAATCTCTTCAAGAATCCTCGCCCGATCTTTAGTGAGAGGGGTATATACTTTATTCACATTCTTCTTCGGGAAAGGCGGTCTGCCACCTCCTGAATTAACCCCTCCCTGACCATTTCCCGACCCAGCTCCACCATAAATGTTGCCTTTCGGCTGGTTCTGGGCCGAGGAATACTTATCCTTCTGTTTTGTATTATCCTCATACCGATCCTGAGGATTTAAGATTTTGTAGGCTTCTTCTATGGTGATGAGTCCTTCTGCTCGACCATAGGTTTCAGCTAAGTCTATTGGTGGGTTAAGAATGAGATCTTTCCACAAATCTTTCGACTTCGTGGCATCCAGACCCGTTGTAAAGAACCCGACAGCTTGTTGTACATTCAAACTAGTCACAGTACCAGCCATGTCGCGGAATCTTTTCACATACTCACCCAAATTTTCCCCCGATCTCTGTTTTACTTGGGTCAGAGCAGTAGTTAGCTTTCCTCTCTTCTTGTTGCTCCCGAATCGCGCATGAAACTTGTCACTCAAGTCTTGCCATGATCCGATAGAGTTCGGGGGAAGGGACGCCATCCATTCACGAGCTGCCAGCTTTAGAGTGGTGACGAACATGTGGCACTTAGCAGCATCCGGATGATCATAATAATTCATTACCGGATTATACCCATGAGTATGATCATAAGGATCGCCAGTACCATCGTAGGAGTCCAAAGGGGGCATTTTTTTAGTCTTGTCCGCTTTGACCTGCTCAATCTCCCTAGTGAAAGGTGAGTTTGTGACGTTCGGCAACTCCTTGGCCTGAACGACCGCGGCTAGTTTTTCCTCCAACTCAGCCAATCGTCTAACAACGGGGTCTGTTTCACTCCTTCGGGGCGGCGACCTAGGCCTGCCCTCCTGTCCGGATCCCCTTCTTTCATTAACATTTCCGTCTCGGGAACGGCTTACCCGCCTGTTCCGATCCGGAGTGCGGCTCCTGGGCCTGCTTCGGTCCTGTGAGCGGCTTCTGTGCCTTCTGCGATCGGGGGAGCGGCTCTGACGCCTGCTCATCAGACGCAAAGGGCTTTGATGCCTGCTGCGGATTGGGGAGCGACTATCTTGCCTGCTCTCATTCTCCGAGCGGCTCTGTCGCCTGCTCCGAACTGGGGAGCGGCTCTGGCGCCTGCTCCGAACTGGTGAGCGGCTCTGTCGCCTGCTCCGAACTGGTTCGGAACCATCCGAACGATTAGTCCTGAACTGGTTCCGATCAGTGTGCTGTCGGCCGGGGGGTCGGCTCGACGAAACCTCCTCCTGTCCTTCCAACCTAGCCAAATGCTCAGCTATTTCTCGTTGTTGCTGGCGTAAGGCCTCCATTACTTCCTGGTCCTTTGCCCTACGTTGGGTCAGGATCCATTGTCGTTTATCCCCATGATCGGCATTACTGCCTGAATAGACAAGGGTTCGAGGCGGGTTGGCAGCCATGTGAGTTGACGGTTCTGGCGTCTGTTGGTTAGTATGAAACAGACGACGACGAACCGGGGCAGATTGGACTTGCAAAGGAGCCCTAGGCTGGCCCCTTGGTCCCAACCTCTCCCTGGCCGACGATCTGAGTCGGTCCAGCACCGACCTACGCGTCGGCGTGTGAGAATCGGCTGATCCTTTACCTCCATTATAGGCTGTATTCACCATATCTATTCTCTAGATTTAACAGTGATTGAGAACTAACACTAAAGGCCCTCCTTCTAGCGCCAATGTTAACGCCAAGATTCGTCTGCGCACTTCAATCACTAAAAATGCGTTAATCCTGCACAATAACGAGACCACACTTAGAGTTCCGGGCGGTTTCGCCGCCGGGGGATAGCTCAGGCGTGAGAATTAGTACAGGCTGTATCAAGGTTTTGATAACAATGGAGGTTTGCAATTTAGTGTTTAGTTTTGCATTACCCTTGAACTGAAGAAGGAAGCCCTGTATATATACCTCCAATTATCATCATTATGCCTGGTCCCACATGACAGAATAAAGCATATGTCCCCATCAACCAAATCATAATAAATGCTTCAGTCTGAATATAAGTCAACCTAGTTAGGAAATAACTTCCTTAACTAGATCACTTCTCTGAACCCCGAATCCACACACCGGGTCGGGTCTACCATGTCGGGTCGGGTATCCCGAACCCAGGACCCAACAATATATATTTGAGAGATCTCTCCATTTAGTACCAATTAATTTTAAGTTAATGTTTCAACATGATATCATAATTCAAAGCTAAGATCATTCTATATCCTTGTTATTTAATTCCTATCCCCCACAGATTTTCTTAATATATTCCACCAAGTCTCTACGTGTGGGACACGTAGGGGGCGTCTCAATATATATATATATATATATATATATATAATATTGAAGCATCAAATTAATTCTAACTTTGAAAATATTTTGACTTTTAAAAATAAACAATAATCTTATAGTTTGAAATAGAAAAAATATATTATTTACAATTTAATGGTGATTTTTAAATCATCTCTAATCAAACTAACTTTGTAGAACTTGCAGGCATCACATCTACCAGGTGACCAAGTAAGAATGAGAAGCAAGGTGAAAAGAATGCAGCCATGGCAGCTTGGTCAGCTCTAAAACTACGCAAGCCATCAATTTGTTAACTTTGTCCAATTGGAAAAGTTTAATAAAAACACATACCGTTCTCTCTACCTCCTTTATGTTATTTATTTTAAAATTTGTATCACAAATCTCTTTTATATTTTGATTTAATTATAATTTTATCCTTCTTAACTTTCTATTTTAAAATTTGATAAAATTTCTATTATATTTTTATCATAACTGCACACAGCAAGCAATGCATAGTTCAGTGGCGTGTGAGTAGGAAGTTTAAAATGAAACGATCGACAGTTTTTGATCAATAACTTTTGAACTTCCGTAAATACTTAAAAATCATAGAAAAAAACAAGAAGTAACAATTTACATCATCATCTTTTAATTTGAGTGCTCTTAGATTCTCTTTCAATGGCTAGTGATTTATCAATATAACATACACCATTGAACCTCACCACATTCTAATGAAATCTCAACACCAAAGGTAGTCCACATAAAAGGAGAAAATTTATACTCCCACATAAATTTATGACACCCCAAGTTTCCCACAGAAAACAATCCAAAATCTACACAAATTTAAGATCCACATCCAGTGGATATTCCAGATAGGTATCCATATGGATTGACAGGTGCCACGTGGACCAATCAAAAACCAAAGAAAAGTACCCTTAACCAATAACAATCAGCATTTGGATTTGCCTATATCCCCCCTTCTTCCATATACTTGTACATGTCCCCTGCCACTCACTTCTTCATCCCTCACAGCCTTCTTTTTCTCTCTTTTTTCTTCATTTTATACTAGTATTCTCAGCTAGACAATTACAATCTTTCTGAGAATGGCCACTAATGCACTGATGAGCTGCGGCATCGCTGCCGTCTTCCCGTCGGTTCTTTCCTCTTCAAAGTCTAAATTTGCGGCGGCATTGCCGCAGTCTTTGGTTAGTGCCAATGGCACAACATCCCGGTACACCATGACTTCCGATTGGATGCCTGGCCAGCCCCGGCCACCCTACCTTGACGGATCAGCACCCGGGTACTCGAGATTCACTAAATTATTCTCTATTTGTTGTTTATAGTATATTATACTATGTCCGTTACACAAAAAAGAGTTTTGATCTGTTTACGGGTTAATTTGCGAAATTTTGAATTCAAAAATTGATATGAATTTATTTAATTTTGATAAATATTATAAACTACTTCATAAGTAGTATTACTAAGTACAAAACTATTTTATTTCAAAAATAAAAATAAAAATAAAAATTCAAATAATCAACTAGTATTAAGGTCAAATGAGACTGATTTTGTGAGACGGAGGGAGTATATTTAATTCCCTGTTTGTTCCCTTGCAACCAAAAGTTACTACCATTAAATTTGTGCTACTAGATTTTGTTAACAAATATTTATGTTTACCTTTTTGTATATAGAGATTTCGGATTCGACCCGCTACGACTTGGTTCAGTCCCGGAAAACCTTGAGAGATTCAAGGAGTCTGAACTCATCCACTGCAGATGGGCCATGCTTGCTGTTGTAAGTTCATTTCCTATTCAAGCTTAGCGCAATTTATAAGTTAATTTCTTGTTCTAGCTTGCCACAATTTGTAAGTTAGTTTCTTGTTCTAGCTAGGCACAATTTATAAGTTAATTTCTTGTTCTATCTGGCACAAGTTGTAAGTTAATTTCTTGTTCTAGCTAGGCACAAATTTGTAACAAAAAGTGTGTGATAAAAAAAACTTTTATATGTTAAATGCTGAATTGGGTAAATTTGCATTATATAATGTGCAGCCAGGGATTTTGGTGCCCGAGGCTTTGGGTTTGGGCAACTGGGTACAGGCTCAAGAGTGGGCAGCAGTCCCGGGAGGACAAGCAACCTACTTGGGCAACCCAGTCCCATGGGGTACCCTTCCCACCATTTTGGTCATCGAATTCCTCTCCATTGCATTTGTTGAGCACCAAAGAAGCATGGAGAAAGATCCTGAGAAGAAAAAGTACCCTGGTGGAGCTTTCGACCCATTAGGCTACTCCAAGGACCCAAAGAAATTCGAGGAGTATAAGGTCAAGGAGGTCAAAAATGGTTAGGAAATCTACACTCTTTGATTCCCTTGTGCATTTTTACTTCGAATTAGTCTACAAATGGTTTAATAGCTATTGAGTGTTGCAAAATCCCTAGCAAACTGCATATTTCTAATTCTTATGCCATTTATTTAACATAACATGAACTTTTTCATTAGCTACTCCATTGAGCCATATAACATGTTAAAGGGATTTAGATTACAGGCAGTTTAAAATGGGTAGTTCTTTACAATTGAGTTGCATCGATATAACAAAGCGTTGTAATTGTATAATAGTTGTATAACAAAGGTCATTTGAAATATAACTCTCTGTTATACAAATGCAACTTATTTTTATAGACTATCCAAAAGAACTGTCTTTTTGAACCGCATGAAATTAGGATCCATGTGTGATAGGGTGGGGGGTGTAGGGTGGGGGTGGGGGTGTAGGGGGAGGGGAATAACTAAGTAAATGGTCTAATTTAATACCTTAACTCTAATAATAAAAATGGAATAGATTAATAGGGGCAGTTTTTTTGGACCAAATCTTATGTTTTCGATTATGGATTTCAATTCTAGGGCGTCTTGCATTGTTGGCATTCGTGGGATTCTGTGTTCAACAATCGGCATACCCAGGAACAGGACCATTGGAGAACTTGGCAACTCACTTGGCTGACCCATGGCACAACAACATCGGAAATGTCATTATCCCCAGAGGACTTTAATTTGCCTTGATGGAGTGCAGTTTAATATGAAATAGCCTCATTGTAAAACTCATGTAACATTATTTATGCTACCTAATGAAGTGAACTTGTGTATCTGTATATGGTTGTCCTTTTTAAAGTTTGAAGAGTAATTTTACCTACCAGAAACTTTTGCTAATACATCCTGTTCTGCGTATTGTTCCAATTTTATCTACTTAAGTGGTGATGATCGAAGAATGCTTCAAATAAATGTCGTCTACGAATTGAAAATATGCCTCATTTTGATATATATATATATATATATATATATATATAAGTACTATATAGCAACCAGCACTAATTCCTCCTGATCATACTTAAAAGTTCAATATTTATGCTTCAAAATTAAATAAAATACATATTAGAAACTGATAACAAATGATACTGCTAGTATTTTTAGTTGCTGAGCATAGCAGAAAAGCTGTCAAGTGATGAAGTATGGTGTATGAAATCACAGTATGCATGTAGATATGAATGTATGGTTGTGGTAGATGCAAGTTATACAGCATCCAAAAATACTGAAAATGGTACTTCTGTTTGTACATGGGAGGCTTTAGATCACAAATAACCATTTGAAATAGCTAGTAATGTTTCATGCATCTGAAATTCTTACTTGAAATTCTTTCAAGAATTGAAAATATATGGAGTCTCGGTTGATATTTAGACTGAATTCCAACTGTTTTTCTTCACTCTGTTATCCAATAAAATAAGGTTGGTCATCACCTAAGTCATAGTAGTAAAACTTTTCAATCACTTTGGTTTTATTTATTTATTTTTAATTAATCAGCCAAAAAAGCTTTCTTGTAAATACAGCCCTCTACACCATACATATATTAAGTGTAAACGAGCGAGTTTTAATTTGCCTTAAACGAATTCGAGTTGAGTGAATATATATGTTATTTAAATTCAACTCTTTTATATACGAATTCAGTTCCACGAGTCGAATATAACCGAGTTGTATTCGAGTTAAACCAAATTTAAAAAATTACTAAATTAATTATTTTTATATTCTTACATAGTTTGTAGATTTAATTATTTTAATTAACTAACTACTAGATGAACGAGCTTAAACAAGCTTAAGTCAAACACAATATAGTTATTGGGAGAAAAACTAGACGTGGGTGTACACAAGATACTAATACACATGTTTAGAACACCTGAAAGCTTAAGCTATTAAGTTTTGAGCTCATCTATGTATATTAATTCTTCACTATTTCATTATTTATTCAATGTGAGACTCTAAGTTTCCAACTCACTTGTGATATTCTAAGTTCTTAACAATAGTTCGAGCTCGACTCGATAAACGAACTCCAGTCAAGTCAGTTTACACGAGCCGAACTAAGTTTTGTCCGCGAATAGCTCGATTTCTTTACAATTCGACATATATCAAAAATTAGAGGAGTCATTAATTAGTTTCAATAATTAATTAAAGAATAGTACTCGATATGTTTTGGAGAACTGGATATTTATTTTTTGAGAACTGAGAATTGGAGATTTGATTAGAGCATCAGCGGATGATACGCCTCCTGCTCTCCATTGACCAAATTAAGCATATAATTAGTAACTATTATTCAGAGAAATGATTAAATATTATTCAGTCACGTTAATGGTTTATTTTTTATACTTAGATCTATCATCTATACATGTATTTATTTAATAATAGTACCAAATACCGTACTGTTATAGTCCTTTAACTGTACGTTAATGGCAGCTTCTCAAGTTTATAAATAAAGAATTTCTCGTGAGGGTGATTTTGTAAATAGCCAAATACTCAATTTATCCCGAAGAATGTGATAATTGCATTTTATCTTGAGTTTTGTTATGTATTGTGATAAATTTACGCCGAATTATAATTGTAAAGTTTATCGTATAATGAGATTGGTAGAAATTATAGGAGAGCCCTATTTATTATACATCTCTCTAAAAATGTTACTACTAATACTTATTCACGTATCTGACATTGAAAAAGTCGACGTAAATATTTACAATGTATATCATTTTCCTTTTATCTTTGTTCTAAGATAATAGTTATTTTTCCAAAGTCAAAAAAATAATAATACAAAAGTTTTATAGTGATATTTTCAAATAAATAAGTGCTTTTTCCAACACCACGTATACAACTGGAGTTTGTAATGTAAGTATAAAAAAAACATATGTTATGGAGTATCTTAATATTGATATTAAAAATTATTTAAGATTATTCTAACACTATTATTTCTAACAATTAATTTCCTAATATGCATCAAATCACTAATTATGACATTCTTTATAGACAATGTCCTAAGAATCGGTTAACGTAACTTGGTGGCAAAGGGCGTGTATAGCGTCTAGACATTTTTTAGGATGCTTTATTTTTAAATTTTAAATTTGTATATAATTATATAAAGTATACTTTCATCACAGTAGGGTGAAATTACCTAACACTTCTCAAAGCTTAACACGCTGATTAGAGTTTGGGGTGAGGTGAAATTACCATCTTACACTTGTCACCACAGGACTAACTCTTTCTTGAACTGGCATTTTTGCCCTTGCTTGGACTTTTTGCATCCAAAACTTGTAAAATAATATTCTTAGTATAGTATTACTATAAGTAATGATTTACTTGAAATAAAAATTAATCAAGTGGGCATAAAATATATGAAATGTATGGTAATTAAATAAAAATCATGGGTCTAAAGTACAATTTTCAAAAGTGAAAGGGCCCATGGCCACTCGGGCTGGGGCGGGGTGTGCATTCGGGGATGCGCCCCTTGATCTAATTATGCTAATTCACATTAATTATTAAGTACTTGGTACCTTCCATTTGCAGCATATGAATGATCTTGCTCTTCTTGTTTGGCTACAAATGCTGTACATGAACTGTCAATAGAAGATTACACAAATTAATCATATATTGCAAAATTATGAAAAAAAGATTTGAGAGAGATGGATCATTCGATCACGATCGATCTTCGAAAAATACCGAATTAAATCAATATTAATTAATTAATCAAATTATTCAATCTGCAATTGGTTGAAGAGACAAGAGGACAAAACTGGGAAAACATTAGCCTGTGTCATCTCCCTCACACACAGCCTGTTTGCCTTATATTCTTCATGTTCATAGTTTTGTCAAAGATATCATGATATTATTTGAATAAATTTTTAATTACATATTATTCCATAATTCATGCATAATAGATTAAATTATGTTCACATTGATGCCCCATACACATGCATGACAGATGCATGTTCTTTTATTTCCTATCAACCACTTGCTTCTTTGCTGCATCAACACCTTAATTGTATTTAATGACCAAATTCAATATTCTATCATTCTTAGTGAAGGCATTACTCCTTAAACCAACTATTTTGCAAGTCAAAATTCTTCTCTTTTTACTCTTACGTGATTTTGTTCTTACTAACCGCAGTTCAATTATTTTTAGTGAAATACGTAATTTTATTCTTACTCATCAGTTCAGTTGTTTTTTGTGGATAAAAGAATATTTCATATATCTATGTGCAGAGGCGCAATTATTTGGTATATTTAACACAAATATATAATATTTTTTTTTAACAATAATATCAAAATAATACGGTCTCACAGACTTAACAATATGAATATCAAAATGATACGGTCTCACAAACTTACCAATGAGAACTTAAAAGGATGGTCTTTGAGTCTTTCCCTTCCACCTCAGAAATTCATTTTCGCATTGACATAATATATTCTACATCAAATATACCTTATAGTGCAAATGATATAATATAAATTTGTAAACCACCCCTCTTTTTTTGTGGGTTAGAGAGATCACAGCAGTGAAGTGTGAAATAAGGATTCTGACACACTTGAGCTACAAATGCTGAAATCTGAGTCAGATTCTTCTGTTTGACTTCATAACTGTCTAAACTCCAACTTGTGCAGTACTATATTTAAAACTTCACAAAAACAAGAAATGGCCATAGCCAACTTCCTTCAAGCTCACCACTCCATCTTCAACCTCACCATCCACAATTTCAATCCCAAAACAAAGCAAAAACAAATAAAAACACTTACAACTCCATGATACAATTAGATCACTAAAACCCACAAACCAAAACCACATATGATCACCCAAACACGCCTCTCCAGTTCCCATTTTCTGCTGCTTCTCTTTCTACTGCCAGCAATGGCAATAGGGGCATTTGGGTATGGTTCAATAGGCCCAATTGCTGCTGCGTTTGGCGAAAACGGGTTCTTTTGTGCCATTGATGCGGGTGGTAAGCAGGAGATCATATGTTGGGAGAAAAACAATAACAAATCATCATTGTCATCATCATCTACGTATGTCGATTCCCTGCCGGCTATGGCAGGTCTTTCTGGTGGCGAGGGGTTTCTGTGCGGCATTACATCGAACAGTTCTCAGTCGTATTGTTGGACATTATCCAGTTCAAGTATAGATCTTGTCCCACCGAGCTTTAACTACAATACTTATTCGAAAATAGCTGCTGGAATGAATCATGTATGTGCCATTAGAGGATCTTATAATTCAAGTGTTGAATATGGCATTGTAGATTGTTGGGAATTTTATCAAACACCAAGTAATGATAATAATGTTCCTAAAGTTCTTATGCATATTTCTTCATTCCATGATCCATCTATGGGGAATGCTGTTTATAGGGAGATTGTTTCTGGGGATGGTTTTAGTTGTGGTGTTTTGAGAGATGGTGGTGTTGTCTGTTGGGGCCCAAAAGCAGGTAAGTTGGTGGTTTCAGGGGATATAAAGTCCTTAGTTTCTGGGAGAGGTTCTGTTTGTGGGATTTCTAGTAAATCTGGTGAATTAAAATGCTGGGGTGATTCCAAAGAATTTGGTGATCTGCCCGTGGGTATTCATTTTGTGGCCTTATCGGCAGGTGCTCGCCATTTTTGTGGGATTCGTGAGGACGATCATGGAATTGAATGCTGGGGAAGCATCAAAACTTCTTCAGTTCCAAAAGATTCTGGCTTTACGGCCATTGCTTCATCTGACTTTACAACTTGTGGGGTTCGGGAAGCTGACTTGGTTCTTGATTGTTGGGATGTTAATGGGCAGTCCCCACCAAATTATAGCCCTCCGCTGCAATTATGTAGTCCGGGCATTTGTTCTGCAAGCTCATGTGCTTATGGGAAGTTTGCTTTCAATGTAAGCATGCTTAATGAGGCAGAACTGACAAGTGTATGTGTTCAGGAGGACCTAAAAATCTGCTTGCCTTGTGGGTCAAATTGCTCCGAAGGTTTTTTTCCATCCAGTGTATGTAGTGAGAATGCAGACAGAGTATGCACTGCCTGTTCTGTTTGCCAGAACAGTTCTTGTTGGGATGTTTGTGGACATCCTTCTTCCTCCAAGAGTCGGCCTAAGGAGCAACGTGAGATTAAGAAATTAGTGATTATCATTGGATCTTGTGTATTAGGTTCAATTTTAGTTTTTATTGGGTGCTGTATTATTCCTCGCTTGATTGAAACTGTTAATGAAGAAAGTGATAAAACACATTGCTTTTCTTGCTTTCGCAAGCAGGTGGTGGAGGCCGAGCCTAGCCCTGACCCTGAGATGTCCATCTCTGTAATACCTGCTATTGGAACAGCACAGGTCTTCCGTCTCTCAGAATTAAAAGATGCTACAAATGGGTTCAAGGAGTTTAATGAGCTAGGCCGTGGAAGTTATGGATTTGTGTACAAAGCCACTCTTACTGATGGAAGCCAAGTGGCTGTCAAAAGGGCTAATGCTGCCACCATAATTCACACCAACAGCCGGGAATTCGAAGCAGAACTAGAAGTTCTTTGCAATATCCGACACAACCATATTGTAAACTTGTTGGGTTATTGCGCAGAAATGGGAGAGAGGTTGCTAGTATATGAGTTTATGCCACATGGGACGCTTCATGACCATCTCCATGGGGAGCTTTCTCCTCTAGATTGGAATCTGAGGTTGAAGATTTCACTGCAGGCTGCGAGAGGGCTTGAGTACCTTCATAAAGTAGTCAGCCCTCCCATTGTTCATCAAGATTTGAGGACTTCAAACATTCTTTTGGATTCTAACTGGGAGGCAAGAATTGCCGACTTTGGGCTTCTAAGTGTCAACGACATGGAGTTAAATGGAAGTATGGAGAACGATGTTTATAACTTTGGAATTGTTCTCCTAGAGATTTTGAGTGGGAGGAAAGCTCATGACACTGAATATACACCTCCAGACATTGTTGAATGGGCACTGCCTTTGATAAGACGGGGCAGGGCAGCTGCCATTATTGATAGGAATGTCGCATTGCCAAGAAATGTGGAACCGCTGCTTAAACTCGCTGATGTTGCAGAGCTAGCTCTAAAGGAAAATCAAAATGAACGTGCTGTTATAGCTGACATCGTTGTTTTGGTGGATCAGATTGTAAAGACTGGATTGACCTTGTGACTACTCTTGGTTGGTCACATTTCAAATGTTTATCGTGTGTCACAGGATTGGGAAGTGTTTTTCCTTGCAATGTATATTTGTTGCAGGTATGTGGTAGATTATCTTTTTGATGATTTTTCCTTCCATTGAAGGACAGGCAGCATTTTTTTTGCTTGTATTTTCCTAGTGACAGTTATCAGGTTCTGCTTTGTGCAAGCATACCTCAGCTATTTATTCTTGTAATAAGGAAATTTTTGTGAAGGAACAAGATACTTTCTAATTACTAACACACAGAAACAATCACAATAATTGAATCTGAACTTTGAGATCACAGACATAAAAGACTGTAGAACCGTCGTCAAAATAAATAATTTGATAATTCAATAATATAACGAGATTTGTTCCATAATAATAACCTTAAAAGACTATTTATACTCCCTAAACCCTATAAATAAATAAAATTTAACAAATTTAAAAAGTAATCCCAAAACATAAACGGACCCAAAATAATTAAATTTACTAGACTATCCTAATTAATAAATAAAAATACAATAATTGTTTAAATTTTCATACATCCCAAAATATAAATTAAACTCAATCTTTACTGATAATTTCCTCCGGATGGTCAATTACTGAATAAAAATGCATCAATTCCATAAGGTTATCTGGTTAAACTTATCATGTACTGGTACATGGAGCATGTGTTGTAATACAAGCTGCAAGAACATGCACATCAGGCAATGGTAAGTGAGACAGAACTTCATTACAAGTACTTTGCCGGGGGCTTGGAATAGGTGAAGCCATTCACACCAGCTAAAAAGGCTGATGCACCATTTGTGATTGTGAAGAAGTGAAGCACCACATCAGAACATGCATGGAGTCGGGATATAGGGGGATTCCAAGTTTTCCCTTTAGGCTCAGAACTTCTAAATGCCCTTGTGGTGCAGCTGTACGGTGAGGTGCGGTCAGATAAAGTGCTTTTCAAGTATAGAGCTTTTGAGAGAAGTGAGTTTATAAGAAAATTAAAATATTGTTTGGTTACATGATTATAAAAGTGTTTTTAAAAATAATAATGACAAATTTAAGATAATTGTATGGTATGAAGTTTTATTTCTTTTTAATAATTTAAAGGATAATTTTGTAATTTGCACCCAAAAGTGTTTCAACCATAAAGCACAGATCTGTGTTTTTGACCAAAATATTATTTTAATTTATAAATGCTTTTAGTTCACCCAAAAGTTCCTTCAAACGGGTTCTTAGGTGGGAAAGGGAAAATAAACGAAAGTTGCTTTCCCACATGTTTGACAATATATTTTGAAGAAAGCTTCAAGGGTCTAGCTAGGTAGGAGTAGGACTACAATTTGTTATTTTTTATTTTTGCTTTTTAGACAAAGTCAAATTAAGTGTTTTTTCTTCTGGGTAATGTAATGCCTTATTAATTTGATTGTTTATTTACTAAATGAGTCTTGCTCGAATTTAAAGTTGGGTTGGTTTAATTTTTTTTAACTCCCTCTGTCCAATTTTATTTGTTTTAATTGACTTTTTAAGGTTAAATTGATCAATTTTAAAATTAATAATTGAACAAATGTACCGCAAATTTTGAAATCAAATAAGTTGACTTTGATAGTATATTATATACTTTCTTATGATACTAATTTTGTATCTATATCTAATAAATTTAAAAATAATTTTTGATTCTAAATATGACCAATTTGATCATAAAAAATCAATTAAGACAAGTAAAACTGGACGAAGGGAGTATTATATAAATAAATAAATAAATATTAAAAAAATCAAATTTACTCCGGTCGGATATCATATTATTTATTTAAGTTTGTCTCATTTAACTAATAAATAAAGAAGTTTATTCAAGATCAGCTCATTTAACGGGTTTGAATCCCACTTAGTCGAGTCAAATTAGGTCGAATTCACGAACAACTCCATTTATTTACGGCTCTACCCACGCGTGACTTTTAGTAGCTTTTAGGTCCACGGTGGTCCACTACATTTCCTATGTAAGTTAGGTTTTACTCTGGACCACAAGCCCAATAAGGTTATAATTTTAAGCAATTTAGTGGTTCTCCTATTCCTAAATTTTTTTTCTAATAATAACTCTGTTTTTTAACTTCTAAGAATAGAGATACATTTTCAAAAATTAATTAATTTTTATTTTTATTTTTTAACTATATTTTTTATACTTATTAGAAACGAATAATGATGACATGATAACGTTAAGTACGGTAAGAATTTCATGATACTTAGAAATGTATTTCCAATTTTAAAATTGAATAAAATAAAAAATGTATAATAAATTTCGAACAAAGTGTATATTATATATATAACAAGTTTTACATTCAGTAATACTCCTTCCGTTTTCTAAAAGACAAAGGTCTTATTTGTTGAATTTTTTTGTTTTATAAAAAGAATCTTATTTATTTGATTTCACTATAACATAATAACACAATTTTTGTAAGTTTACTATTATAATTTCTATATATATCATTATTATTAAGCTAAACACCGCATAAGTTTAGAGATAAGCATAAAACGAAAAATATATATTTAAAATTTATAAAATTTTAAAATATATATATATATTTTTTGTAAAATGGTGGAAATATGTATTTTCTGCATTAATGATCCAGTAGGTCCCCAGATAATACTGGGCTAGCCCGATCTTATAAACCTCATTAAAAATCGTAGGTCATGGACATATGGTAGTGACATTTTTTAATATTTTTTTATTTTTTATTCAATCGCTAAAATTTAATTAAACGGTATTAATATACTTAACGTGTGCCATTAAAATTAGTACTCACTTCGTCCCAAATTAATTGTTCAATTTTGACTTTTTAAAATCAAATTAACCATTTTTAAAACTAATCTTTTTACTATTTTTGCTAAAATATAAGTAAAGAGATTATAACAAAAAAAATATATATGCAATTTATTACTAATCCCAATTTTTATAATTTTAAAAATATATTTATATATGTTTAATTATTAATTCTAAAAATAGTCAATTTGACTTAAAAAGTCAAAACTAAGCAATTAATTTGGGACGGAGAGAGTAATTTTTATGTAAACATGTGTAATAACTGAGATTTTTTTTTATATAATTCTTATTAATTTTATGTATTAATAAACTTCGCAATTATAATTCATAATTATAATTCGATGTAAATTTATCATAATATATAGCCGGACAGACAGAGAAAATAGGAGTTTTAGAGGGAGGGAGAAAACAGTACTGGTGTTTATATACAACTAATTTTTGTCTAATTATTATAATACCCATTTTTTTCTTTTTCTTTTTCTTTTTTGTATGGAACGCGAAAAGCGATGAAAGCAATGTATCATATATTGTTGTTATTGTAATTATAATATCAGTATTAGTTATCGATGTTGTTGAGTGGCGGACAGAGAAATTTTCAGTTCTGAAAGCGAGTTTTTTGTTTTTTCTTTATCAAGTCAAGACATACTCTAACCAAAGAGGCAAAAAATAAATCACCCATCTAAAAATTCTAAATAAATTATCCACAGAGAAATTCTAAATAAATTATGTGATAAAATTTTGCCTATAATATTTTTATCACACAAAATATTGACTTTTATTATTATTATTATTATTTATTTTTGTAAAATTAAAGTAATATATGTCACGAACTGTTAACATCTAATTAATATATTTAATATAAAATAGATTGTAATTTTGTTGTGGTCTTACTCAAATTTTATGAATTTTGACATTTATATTTTATATTGGATACTAATGATTTTTTTTTGCGGGCAAAAAAAGAACTAATATGTCTAAAATAATCTATAAACACACTAAAATTTTATATGGAAATAAAGAGTTATTATGAACTTTATATATAAGCCAGTTAGTTTTCTATATTTTTTTTCATACTATGTTTGTAAAATATATTTTGAATTTTCGTTAAACTTAAAACCCATAAGCTTGAAAAAAGAAGAAGTGATAGTATAAGAATTGAAAAAAAAAATGGTAATCAAAGAGATTTTTAATTTTCTTTGATTTTATTTTTTCAATTTCATTGTTTAGATTATTTCATATCCTTTGCTTACAGATGCCAAATACATTCATATATCAAATAATTAGTCGTCTTTTTAATAAAAGAGCGGCTAGATAAACTCTCTAAAGGTTTTAAATTAACATTTGTCGTATAATTTGAGCCATGGTTAATAGAAAATAATAATATTATGATAATAACTTATGTTTTGATACGAACTTTTCAAAATATAATTTCCTTTCATTTCAAAATATCTAATGTAGCAATCCAAAAATAAAAATTCTCATAGTTACTTAAACTTCTATTGCATAAGCATGATTTATTACAACTTTTTTATGAATTAGAACTTCTTAATTAACTCAACTTTAAATTAAAATATTAATAATAGATGACAAAAATAGGTAATTACTACAAATCAATAGGAACTGAATTTATAGGGTGCATTAAGACACATTGGACTCTTGGGATAGAGGGAGGGAGTATTGAAACATAGAGGTAATTACAAGAAGAATGTGTTTTTTCTTTATAGCTAAAATGGAACAAACTAACTGAATATTAATACAATTTTTAAGTCTTGAAATAGTTTTGAATTTGTAATGTAGTTCTTTTGGGAACAGAATGGCCTCTTCAATCAGTCTTGCCTGATATGCATGTTTTCTCCACTTTTTCATTTCATAAAAACAACTGGAACCAAGTGCATACCCTTAACATCCTGCAAATTTCCAAAAGTCCCAAACATTTTGTAATACAATTGTATCACTTTGGTCCTTTTACCTAACTGACACCTGCCATTCATCTATTTTACTTTTGCAATCAGTAATTTTGTCACTTATTATTTATCTTTTTAGAAGTCGACATACATATTAAGAAAAACAATTACCATTAATACTATGTTTTTTAGTTAAAATTAACTTTAAATGTCAATATTATCCTTACATTGGAATAAGAGAGTATTACTTATTGGATAGAAAATAGTGAAAGAACCAAAGTTATATTTAATACTTGGAGTAATATTAGAAACTAAGCAATTAACGCTTAATTAAAATTCTTAAACGACAAATATTAAAAGACAAAAATACTGATCTAAAATGACATTTAAAAAGGGACGGAGGGAGTAATAACTTTAGTTACAAAAAATTAAGAGTTTACTTTTAGCTCCCTTTAATTTAGTAGTAATGACCTGATAACATAATTGTGATAAAGGAGAGAAATAATTAAGTGAACACCAATCCTCTTTTAAACTTTGACTCTCACCCTCCAGTTATTTCTTTTCTTTTTATTGAAAATTGTTCATTTTTATTTGTATTTTGTAGATTTCAAAGAAGTGTTAATGACTTAGTTTACCATATTTATTCATTAGTTTGTTTATCTTTTATTTTTTTTTTCAATGAATTTTGAAAGGTAATATTGAGATTTTATATTTATTTTAATCAATCAGACAACACATTAATTGAATTTTTAAATTTTTGTGTTTTCTCCTAAAACGTCAATGAAAAAAGAATAGAGAGAGTACTTTTCTATTGACAATAAATTATTTATTTTTCTATATTACCCTTCAAATATCTCATCTTCTAAGAAATTCTCTCTTATATTAATAGTTCCCAAATTTATATAAAGAGGCAATAATAAAATTTTACACAAATTTTAATTATTTGAGGATAATATTAAATGTCTTTCTTAATTTGTGTGCATGAATATAAAACGAATATTATTACTCCTTCGGTTCCATATTAAGTGTCGTTTTAGTTTCATGCACATGAATTAAGAAAGTCATTTAATACTATCATTTAATAATTAAAATTTGTATGAAATTCCATCACTACCCCTTTATGGGAAGTTGAAAACTATTAATATAAGGAAGAAAATTTCTTGGAACAATAAGAGAAGTTATGGGTGATATGGGAAAGTAAATAATTTATTCTCCTAGAAATTGGAACAAATTTTTTCTTCTAAAAAGTCACTTATTATGAAATGGAGGTAGTATAAAATAGAAGAAGTATTTCGAGAGTAGTTCCTCTAACTTTTGTCTTACTCAAATTTTCGATATTCCTTTTTATTATTATTAAACAGATGACATCTTTTTTTGCAAATCTCATTGTTATATAACTCAGGCACGAAAGTATATGCTTGCATATTTGTCTATATATGGGTTAAATCAAATATGTAATTATTGAAACAATTGTCTGAGATACATATACATTATACTCTCTATTCAGTCTCATTTTAATTATACTATTATTAAAAGAAAATAGATTCTTTTTAGAACAACAGATAAATGGGACTCTTAAGGTAGGAGGGTGGAGTATTATTTTGAAAAATTAAAATGTTACTCCCTCCGTTCCATAATATATGACGTTTTAGATGATTTCATTTGTTCCAAATTATTTGACGTTTTATATAATCTAGGAGAATTAACTACAATTTTTCCAAAATTACCCCTTATGGAAAAATGTTACAAATGAGAGAGAGAGTGTGTATGAGATAATTATGATAAAGGGTATTATAGACAATTAATACTATATTTAATACTATATAATCATTTCCTTAATGGTTGTGCCAAACTCTAAAACGTCATATATTATGGGACGGAGGGAGTAGTAGATTGCTCATAATTGTATTAAATGTTGAATTGTTTTGAAATCTGAGCTTTTATATCACAAGTAGAAACTAGGGTTTATCATTTTGAAGCTAGCCTAAATCTCAATAGGGTCAGAAAATTAGGGTTTGCACGTTTGCACCCAGGTAAATAACTGGGTGTGTAAATCATGTGTGAGAGAGAGAGAGGCTGAAAGAGAGAAGAGAGAATTAGGGTTTGCAGGTAGCAGCCTGGGGACAGAAAAGGAGCTGACTAAGAGAAGCGGCCGAGTTCTTAAATTTTCTTAAAAGGGGAGAATCTTATTTAATTAATCATGCATATTGTTGGGAAGTTACAACATTTTATCATGCGGAATGGCTGGCCTGATAAAATTCGAGGTTTTTATTTAATTACATACGTGTATATATATATATATATGTATATATGTATATATATGTATGTATAGAAAGAGAGATTGAGAGAGAGAGAACATGCACATTTTACTATGTTAGTGCTGGCACCATTTCCATTATCATACATATATGAAGTATACTGGAGCAGTACTACCATGTACTATGTGCGTGAATGTGCTTGTGTGTAGTTCGAGGAGTATAGGAGAAGAGAAAGTATATCATTTATGACTTCGGGATTCGCTGATCATAAAAAATTATACCCCTCCGTCTCTTCATATAAAGCGTTTTAAAAAAATATTTTTGTCTTTTAATATATGATGTTTGGAAATTTTAAATAAATATTAATTACTTTTAATTTTTAATATTATCCCAAGTGGAGTATTAAATATAACTTTGGTTCTCTCACTATTTTTTATCCAATAAATAACACTCTTTTTTCAATACAAAGACAATATATACAATTGATATTAGGAATTTCTTAACATGTGCCCTTAGGGCACATGCTAAGCACACGGTTCAAGATAATATTCTCTTGAATTCTGTGCATATTCCTTTGAACTTGGTGCATATGCAAAAATCAAAAGAATATGCACACAGTTCAAGAGAATATTCTCTTGAACCGTGTGTTTAGCATGTGCCCTTAGGGCACATGTTAAGAAGACCCTTGATATTATATTTAATGTTATACAATCATTTCTTTAATATTTGTGCGCATCTCTAAAACGACTTATATTAAAGGATGAAGAGAGTAATATACAAATACTTGTTATGATATTATTCGAATAAATATGTATATATTTATAGTTGTTTATAGAAAAATTGAACGGTCTAAATTCTTAAAAAAGAGTATTATTTGTTATAATTAGTAGGGGATAGATAATTAAAAAATTTAAATTAGACCACTCATATGAATACTTCGATAGAGATGTGTTTATCTGAATAATGTCATAATAATTATTTGTTATGAATCATCATTTTATATATATATATTGTATTATTTGTCATAATATTATGCACATATATATATATATATATAAATTTAAAGTGAAAAAGAAGAGAGAGAAGGGTGATTGTGTTGAAAAAGAAGAATCTAACCGTAAGAAACTTTATAATTAGGGAGGGAAGAAAAGTTGTGGGCTGAGGCCTTGTGAGGAAGCACTAATAATATGCTATATACATACTACTTTCTTTGTTTTAGACCACAGAATTAATATTAATTTTTTAAACATTAATTTGAGAAATTTTTAATTTTTTTAAAAAAATTAATATGATTCACGAAGTAATTTAGTATTGGACAATATAATCATGAAAATTTTAAACTATCTAAATAATATATATTGTTAATCATATTATTTTTTATTTTTTATAAATAAAATAAATTATATTAATTTGGGTCTTCTTAACATGTGCCCTAAGGGTACATGCTAAGCATACAGTTCAAAGGTATATTCCTTTTAAGTGTGTGCATATTCCCTTGACTTAACGCAAATATAAAAATCAAGAGAATATACCCTTGAATGGTGTGTTTAGCATGTTAAGAAATTCTTATTAATTTTAATTTTGGACGGTGTATAAACCCTACCCATTATATATTTCTTTATGATATACGATCCGACTGACACAAGGATTCCTATACTTATTCCTTCCAACACTATACACGATAAAACTTGTTTCAATTTATTATATATATATAGCTTCTCCCTTCACTTTCGTTACAACATATATTGATGAGCTCCTTTCATCAACCCCACCTCCATTCTTACTTTGACCATTCTTGTTGTAGAACATTTTTTTAGGAGTAACATATATAGACATTGAATCAAGCTAAATGCAAATTTGAATACTGCTAAGATTTTTATTCTCAAGGATATATTATTATTCTTGAATTATACATATTAACCATTTTGTGCTTTTGCTTTGTCTTTAATTCTGTGTTAGACTAAAAAAAAAGCGACAATATTTATAAGATGGAGGTGTTATAACTGTATTCCATTCCATGTGGGTGTAAGCTTATATAGAAAATTAATATTTTCATATGAATACTCTCTTTATTCTATAAATAATAATAGTTGTTTTACTTTTATATATACAGATTAAGAAAGTCATTAGATATTATTATTTGAAAGTTGTGTAAAATATCTTCACTATGCCTTCATGGGAAATTAGAACTATTAATATAATTGAGAAAAATTTTTGGAAGATGAGTCATGAGAGCTTCTAGAAATAATATAAGAAAATAAATAATTTATTTTCTTAGAAAAATGCGAACAACAAGTAAATTGGAACGATTTTTTTATTTATTTAAAAAAAGTTTATTAATATGAAATGAAGGGAGTAGATATGAGAGAGACACTCGTGAAAAAACAACAATTTTTTCATGCGAAAATATGGATTCCATTTATATATAACATGTATTGTTTCTTTTTTATTCTCACTAGTTATAGTACATGTAAATGTGTTTAACTCCTAAGGGACAAATTTTCGTTTTAAGTAGTAGTTTAATGGATTAATATATTGTGCCTCAGTGTTGCTGCATGATTTTGCTCAAGGGATGTCTTTTCTTGGTATAACTTCTCCCCAATGTCTTGTAGTATCTGATTCTCACACACACACATATATATATATATATATATATATGAGATTTTGAACTTTTGTGTTGGTATTATGTACAGAAGAAGTATCTAAATAGCCTCTTTCTAGCTCCATCTGATCATCCTTGCTTGCCCCAATATAATCATGGGTTTTGAATTCCTAACAACATGTAGTAGAACTGTAATGGCTCTTATTAGTGGAGTTTAGGCAGAGAAAGCACAAACAGAATATAACCTATACTACTTCCTACTAAAAAGAATATCATGCTTTTAAGTATTCCTTTGGATCGGAACGCTCATGTTCCTTGTAAAATACAAAGAAAATATGACCTTTTTCTTTCTTAATTAATACTGTGTTTCTAAGTTTAAAATATTCAGAAAACTTTCGGTTGTTTTGTTTTCGATTCTTTTAATGAACATAAAAAATAAAATAATTAAATGAAAATTTTGAATACTTGTCAAAGTTTGATGGAAACTAAATAGCAAAAACAATTATTTATAATCTCTATTGTTGTACGTACGTTCTACCTTCTAAACATAGTTATAAGGATAAAATAGTAATTTTAATATATTACGAAATTTTATTTCTTTTTTTATTTATAAACTATCACTAACAGCAACAACAACAAAAAACTCACTTTTTTTTTTCTCTTTTAAGTTTTTCATTTTTTTTCTTTCCAAAACTCAGAAAGAAACATAGTGTAAAGAAGCAAAATGTCAATGCAATAAAATTTTACACTAGTAGATAATAGGGTTGTTACACATAATTAGTGAAACTTTAATTTAGATAAGAATATTCTTGTTTTTAATGAAACGTCACAATCCTATTACAGCTTACATAAAATTTTATGACACTTCGAGTGCATAAAATGTATATAGTCATATTATATACGTACCCATCCTTTTATGAGAAAAGTAATCATGTTGTATAACAATATCACCCATCAATTGGGAATGTCAACACCTAATCCAAGTAGCTATAATTTCAAGCATTTGAGCTGGCTCTTTACCCTGCAAAGACAGAAATATCTCTAATTTTTATAAATTAAACATTTTATACCGAATTGAATTTAATATTTTTTATCGAAATAAGTCATGCAATTCAAATTAAAATAATAATTAAATTTTTTAAGAGTATATCATTTATATTGGCTTCAACCTTTTTTTCTTCGTCAAACACTAATCATGTACGTACTTACAATTTTATGTGCTTTTAAATATATTCAAAGTTTTCAATTAATGTAGACAATTAAGTCTTTTAAGGTATATGTTGTTTATATATATTGGTTCTAATTTTTTTCCCTTCATAATGCACAATTAAGTCTTTTAAGGTATATGTTGTTTATATATATTGGTTCTAATTTTTGTTTCCCTTCGTAATGCACTAACCATGCGTTTACATTTTTTAGTGCTAGGAGTGAAATTACTCAAAATCTCTCCTTTAAATCAATTATTATACGCCGGTTGCCAGAAGGTTTAATTTATAAAAATTTAAAAACTTTAATCAATGTCTTAAAATTGAAAATTAAGGTTTAAATCGTAAAAATAAAAATAAAAACTTTAACATTTAATACATATTTAAGCCATTTTTCTATATATGTCTCTAATATGGGTTATAAATGTAAAACAATAGCATAATAATAGTCAATCTATCTAAACTATAAGTAATTATTGTCTATTAGGAATTTCATGTAATTTTAGAACAAAAATTTAAAAATGTATCTTTAATTTAATTTGGAACTTACTAAGTGATCCCAAGCATCTTTTAATTTTAATATGTTGCAACAAACAAACTTTTTACACTTGTGCCTCCTACCTCAACCTCGAGTTGGCATATGTACTGAACAAACACTTCATAGTTAAGATTATTGGCTTCAAGTACTGTTAATTACCATTAAAAATCTTAATTAGTGATAATGAAATTGCTGTTACATTTTGTACAGAATTAATTAAAAAATAAATGAAAACATGGGCAGATATATAGAATTAATCATCGATCCTTCCGTAGTTCCATTTTCTTGCATGAATTTTTATAGCAAAAGCAAAATAGATTTTATTGAACATACTGAAATAATAAAATAATTTTGCAAAGCACATGTTAATGCAAAAAATTAAAATGATAAATAACCAACTATATATATAGCTGCAACAAAATAGAAAATCACCCAATAAATAAATTATTGCTGCTGTTGCTGATATTTCTGAGCTAGCTTCAAAAAATTCCAACTCCATATCCTTGTTCCCACATTTTGTTGCATGATGATCACTTGCGCAACTTATAAAGTTATTATTTATTACTCCCTGTGTCCAGTATATGTAGTTTTAGGCGTTCTTTATTTTTCTTAATTATTTGTCGTTTAATATAATTTAAGAGAATTAATCACAATTTTTTCAAAATTACTTTTCATTACTTCACCTAATTTTTTGAGATCTTTATTCACAATTCCCGGATACTTTAACTCTTTATCTCTCCTTGTCATCTATTTTTTCTTTTCACCTTTTTTCTTCCCCTTCTTTCTCTCTCTCTTGTTTATCGTGGTTGAATTTCTCTATCAGCATGTACTCATTCCATCAAAATTTGTAACAATATAATTTAAAAATTTTCCACTAATTTGAGATGAAAGTTCTCCACAAAAATATTAACATTCAAATCAAAATTATTTCTTAGAAATTCTTGGTTTTCGTTCAACTCATTCAGTGGACTTTCTTCATCACTTAGAAGAATATTCAATCTATAATTCTACTTGTTGTCATGTTGGAGTTAGTTGTATTTTTTTTCTTTTAAAAATTTGTGTGACTTACATAACTTTTCATAAACAAAAATGATGTGAAAGTTAAAAAAAATAAAAATTAAACAAAAAATCTTAGAGTGCATGGCCTCAGTTTTTAACTTGTTTAAAATGAAAAAGATAGAACTCAAGTTTTCAAGTATAATGTTAATTGTGAGGGAGAGAGAGAAAATGAAGAGGATTTCTAAATAATCGGATGAGTTGTTTTATGGGGAGGGAGAGAGAGAATAATAAATGAAAATAATGAGTTCTTTTTAGGAGAAAATTATGAAAAAATATTACAAATGAGAGTGAAAGTATGAGACAATTATAATAATTATGAAATTTAAGAGTATTATAAATAATTAATATTATATAATAATTTTTTTAATATTTATGCATAACTCTACGTTATTTTGGATAAATGTTGAAAATTAGATTCATCAATATCGATATCAAGTACATCAAATAATAAAGACGGAGATAAATGATAATTTGATGGGACATTGACCAACTTATTATTACACAATTTGTCGTAGTCAGTGACATTAAAAGCAAAAATAGATAAAGCTAAAACACTCATCAACAAAAGTTAAAATATTAGCACTAACAATTATAAGTTTAATATTTTTATATACTCTTTACCATCACAATCAAGACTAAATATTCAATAAATTTGGTAATAAATATATGAAATAAAAATATATTTTTAAGTTTACAAAATTTTCAAACACCAATTTTTTTGAAAGTGTGGATTCATCCAAATTGACTCGTTACAAGGTCCCAAAAGACAGAAAAGAAAGCGATTTGATGTAAACAGAAGGGACAAGTTAGCATGTGGATCACAAGCCAGCATGATTCTTATTTTATTTTATTTTTCTTTTTTCTTATGAAAGTTTATTTTTTTTTTAAATACAAATAATTTCATAATCACTTAAAAGAAAAAAACACATTTTATATAAAGAAAAAAAATAGAGTCACATAATTGAAAACTGAACCTGTAAGTTAAAGATCACAAAACTTCAATTTTAATCACTAGGATTAAATTAAGACCTCATCGGCACAATTCAACTAGGACTAGGTTAAGACCTCATTTGCACAATCGAGCATAATTCAAAATAAAAATAAAAAATCTGAATATGACAAGAAACAATTAATTGCACTAATAGACTTTGTTAATTACATTATTAATATCAATTTTGGACAAACGACTTAGTTTATAATTCTTACTATTTTTTTAAATTTTTTTCCAAACTATCTAAATCATGCATGATAATCCTTTTCTTAATTAATTATCCTTTTTTCCTCTCTTTTTTTCTTTTCTCTATAGTCAAGAACCCTAACCTCCATATTAGATTCGGAGGAGAACCTTTCTTTTAGAGATACCTTAGATCTCTCTTATTTTAATCTAATGAATTGTTCTCTTCTTGTGGAGTTTGTTTTTCCCTTCTGTGAGACTTATTTTCTCTATGAGATGACTGATTTCTTTCTCTTTTGTGAAGAGATTTATTTTCATCTCTTGAAAAAATTTGTTTTCTCCATTTGAGAATTTTTTTTTTTTTGTTTGTGAGACATTTTTTGGTACATGAATTGTTGAAAATAGATTATTTAAATTTGGATGTGAGTTTTCATGAAAACTTGTTCTTACGTTGTCCGTGCTGAAAAACTTTATTTTTGGAATATAACTGTATTTCATGAGCTTATTTAGTGTTCACTGGTGTTGTTATTATGATTGACTATTTTTTTTGATTATCTATTATTTTATTTGAAAGAATTACGATTTGAGTTCGTTATTTGTAATCTCTTTCGTCTTTTGTAACAAATCACAGTTTTAATATATTTTAATTTTTTGGACTATTTGATAAAAAATAATAATTAATTATTGTTTTGAAATCATTTGATTTAGTTAAAAGGTGGTTTGATTACTCCAATATTAGTTTGTTTTGACGCGATTCGACTTTTCTATGATTTGTCTAATCAATATTGACAAAACATGTTATTCGGTGCATTGTCTTTTTCCAATTTGTTGAAATCAGTTTATTTCTAGTGCGCTAATCACTGCGAATTAGTTTAATCACTAGAAATTAGTATATTCCAATTTTGACTTCTGTTATTTGTAGGACCTGAGCCAACCATCAGCTTCAAATTCCTATCAAATTTTCTTCCATAGATTTTATCTTTCCCATGTTTCTTTGACTTTCATTAGGTATTTCCTCAATTTGCCTTAACGATCTCTTAAATATACAGTTTATTAGTCATGAAATGTTATGTATTAGCATGATATGAAATTTCTGTGCTTTTTTATATAATTTAAATTTTTAAATGAGTTGATTACATAAGATCAGAGACGAAACTAGCTTAAAACTTGGGGACCAGGCTACCTTAAGTTTTTTGAAATCTTTTTTAAGCCTATAAAAAATTGATATTTTTACTTAGGCCTCTCACGATTTAAGAAAAAAAATAATGTACATGTAATATTCTTTGAAAAAAATATAAGGATACTTCCTCTATTCCAAATATAAGAGTTACTTCAAAAAAAAATTAAGTCAATTTGAAATATAAGCAAACTAGTAAAAAAATTTCCATTTTTTGAGTATCATTTACTCGAATATCAAATTTTATTATCTCTCTTTATTCTACTTTGTGTATTATAAAGCATCCATATCTACTACTATTTAAAGAAATTTTATTTTAGTTAGAAAGTACAAAACTATCTTTAAATTTGGACTGGGCATGGTGTCTTGAACCTCGTTAAATTATTCATGACTTTACAATATTATATTTTGGCCCCTGAGAAAAAATTTCTACCTTCGTCCTTGCTTAAGATGGTATTAGAGATTTGATATTGCTTTTATATTTACTAGTTGATAGCCCGTGCAATACACGAGCTAGTTTAAATAACGGATTGCACATTTGTCTCGAATCAAGACATTATAATGACTGCTAAATATATAATTTTTTTGCACTATAACTCACACACACACACACACAAACACACACACACAAAGGGCCATTCAACATGAAAACATCTATATCAATCTTAATCGAAGTTGCACTATAAGAAAAATGACTAACTTCGACGGACTATTCCGTCAGATTTGAGCTTAATTCGTCGGAATAAACATATTGTCGACGGAATATTCCATCGGGAATTCCGTCGAATTTAACCCCGTCGGAGATTAGTCTGTCGGTAATTCCGTTGAGGATAGATTGGTTATGGTCGACGGATTATTGCCGACGAATTTGGTCCGTCGAAAATAATGGGACACGCATAAGGTGTAAGATTGATATGGTAAACCCTAATCCCAACGAAATTTCCGTCAGTAATAAGGCCTATTCCATTAGAAATAGAGGCATTTTTAAATAAATTAAGTTCTTTATTTTCGATGGAATTTCCGTCAGTTTTACCTTATTCCGTCGGAAATATCATTTTTTTTAAAAAATATTTTTTTTTCGCTTTTGTAGTTTCCAGGATTTAATTTAAACCCCACTTTTGTACCTGTAACCTGTTTTATCCCAACAATACATACAATAATTAACCATTCACTACATCCAACAACTTATATCGTAATCTAACACAACGTAACTACTTAGAAGAACAATATATATACAAGTTTACGTTAAACTACAGTGATATAACTTATAAACTACAAAGAATAACGGTAACTTCAATTATTTACAAAACTAAAGTAAAATACATTGATTTATAAAGAAATAAGCTAAACTATAATAATTTACAAATGTTTTACAAAACATCTAAACTACTGCTATACACAATATCAACCTAATCTAGTAATACCACCAGTAGAAGGAGAATCATCGGGCGGGAGTCAGCATCGCTGCTCTGGCGTCTAAAAATTCTCGTCATCATCCCCCCACTCGCGATCTGTATCGTCAACCTGCTCTTCATTACCAGCGACATCGTCATCGCCACTTTGTTGATACAATTAAAAATATAAGTCATTAGTCCGTATGAGAGTATTAAAGACACAACTAAGTGAAAATTAAATAATATGCATAATAATTAACTTATAATAAAAAGAAATTATACTTGAGTAGTCGAGGGCTGACTCATCAACGGGTCAAAAGCCTCCGTGAGTAGGGTAACCACTATCCGGACCAACTCGTCGTGTATCGTGTCGAACTGCTTTGGAGGGATACCCGTACTCTTGACGGTGGCCCCTGTTGCAATGTCTTGCGCAAGCTGGTAGAGGCGAGAACGATTAACGATACAAGCATAAGGGGGTCAGAATTTTATGACCATCATGCGACTCAAATATCTAGGAATCAACGAATGATCATACATGAATGGAATGAATTCAACCCAAGGATGCTTGGAATGCGATTTGACCTCTAGAGTTTCAATAGAGTTTTTGATGACGTTAGAATTTTCGAATGAGAAAGTGGTATCTTGAAGTTTGTAGAGGACTTCTCAAGCTTTCCAGTTTGGTATGGTGTGTAAAAATTCGAGTTCATTTGGGTCTCCAAACATTATTTGTTTATGAGCTGATCCGAACCCTGCGCGGATTGGATTTCTGTTCAGACTAATTCGCTTAAATGGGCCATAACTTGAGATTCAGATGTCCAAATGAGGTGATTCAAAAGCCTAAATTCATTAGATACTCCAGGGCTACAATTTTCATTCTTTCCCGAGTCCAAATTCGGTTGTTATCAGATGCGAAAATAGCTTGCAATGTGCTAATCAGATTAGTTGTCTGATTTGGACTTTTAAACATCACATGTTTTTGGGTTGTTAAATTCTTTGGATTGTTGATGAATGTGATGTGATTAGTTGTTAGATCTTGACTTATGATGATGGGTTAACATACCATGAGTTCCTATAAATACCAAGTGATGCTAGACTTGTATAATAAATTTTCACAACCAATTTTCAGATTATCAATATGATTGTAAGTTTGTTTCTCTTCTTATGATTATTTAAAGAATTCTTAGGCAGTCCTTAGTTTTTTTGAGAGATTCATAATTGACTTATCATACAACCATTCATAGTTGTGTGTGGCGTCTTCTACCACATCAATCGCCGATTGTACCGAGATTACCGCTTCAATATAAGCAAGGGGTCGAAGTGTCGTTAGTGTCCATCCTACGCAGATTTCATTGGCAAGCAATTGTACTAAGATTACCGTCTATATATAGGCGAAGGGTTAAGGTGTTGCAAGTTATCCTTCCTATCAACTTGTTAGAAACGATCTGGGCGACGACGACCTCACGCAAGCGTGCCATAGAGTCTATCATTTGGTATCAAAGCTAAGTTTCTATCAAGTTACTTATCTTTAATTTTATTATTAGATCGTAGTCAAAAAAAGAAAAAAAAAAAGAAAAAGATAATTACAAAAAATTATTATTTTTACTATTATTGTTGATTTCATTCGGGAAAGTCATATTTAGGGATTATGAAATATTGTTGGTATTTATAACTATTATAATTTTGTCTTGATAAGTTTCTTATTGGATTGTATTTGGAAAATTGAGGTATTATTTTTGTGAATTTAAGAAGAATCTATAAGAGAGAATACCGAGCGGAAAAAGATAAGAGTAGGAAGATTATTAGAGGGTAAAAGCCTAATTGTGTGATACACGAACATTTCATAATTGTGTGATACATTGTTTGAGCGAAACACGTGAAGGAGTGTGTGAGAAAATTATCTTTCTTTATGTACTAACCTTTGTTTTGCAGCAATCATGTATGGATATAAATGTGAAAATAATTTTGAGTGGCAAAAAAGATTCTTTCAAGATAGAGCAGATCCCGAAGCTTATTTAAGTTGGGAGAAAGGAAAGAAGCGAGAGTTTCACTATCATGAGTATTCCGAGCAAAGAAAGTTCAAACTTATAGTCCAAGATTTGTCCAATGATGCTCGTATATGGTGGGCTCAATTTGAACGTGATAGGAGAAAATATGGAGAACCTCCGATCAATACATGGAAAGAGTTAAAAACCGTGATGAGAAGGTGGTATGCCCCAGTACAACCTAGTAGGAGAAAAAAAAATATGTATCTCCAAGGCATAAAGAGCAACCTTCAAGGCGATCAACTTAGGAGGATGAAAAGAGGGTTCAAGGGTATGAGGAGTCGCATCGGAAACAACCACGCGAAACTCCTAGGGCATATGTGAAACTAGTATCATTCGAGGACATCATGAGAACATATAATGAGTTAAATGATGATCATTTGAAACAACAACAAATCACTCTTAAGGCACAAAAAGAGCAAGATCAACTGAATGAGGAAGACGATGGAATCGAGTATGCAGTATAAGGAGAATTGTTAGTTTCTAATTAATATGATGATGTTCATTAAGATTTAATGATTGTACAAAAGGATTGTAATCAAGAGAGAGAAAAAATGATTGAAAAGAATGAGAGAGAAAAACAAACAAGAGAATGAGTAAAAAGAAAAAGAAAGAAAAATAAGTGACTATGAAAACGTGAGTGAGAATGAAAGGGTGTTGTATTTTGAAAAGCCAATGATTGTACATTCGTACAAGACGACACTTTTGGATACTAACCAAAGTAACTCTGTTTTGTCTACTTCTATTGTTTCTCTTATACAGGTGAAGGATTATATACCTAGCACTATCATTCCATATCCGTCAACTATTGGTGTTCTTAAGGAGACGAAGGAGTCGCCGAGGCAGGTTGGAGAATTGATCGTGGATGAGGTCATAAGTGCATGTGTTATTGATGAGATCATAATACCTAGGTGGGATGAGACGTAGAGCATGTTTGTCGATTTTAAATTGGTAAACAAGTATCGTTATTATTTTCTTTACTTAGATAATATGTTTGATAAATTGCATAGTATTTATGTTTTATCTACATTTGATGAGGATCATGTGATAAGATTGCCTAATCAAATAGCATGCTAGATGGTGATAAAGGAAAAATTGTGCTAACATGTGACTTGTATAAGTGGATAGTTATTTCTTTTAGATTAACTAATGCATCTAGTATTTTCATGAGTTATTTAAAACATGTTTTGCATGCTTCCATTGGTAAATTTGTGATTAGCTATTTTGATGGTGGAATTATTTTTGGCATAAACTATGGAGGATATTTGATATTTGTATAATTTATGATCATGATGTTTATTCTCGTTTTCAGTATTCTTACTATCATTTGGCATATTCTCGTTTTCAAAACTCTAATTTGCATGAAATTCATTCTAGTCCATATGTAGGGTTAGGTTTTCATATTAATCACGCTTTATATAAATTGTCGTCAGTTGACAATGGTAATGATAATGTCATTTCGTTAGGAAAATCATCATTGCATAATTTTCTATCATTTGGCATCTTTTCATTAGGACAAAGCCTCATTGCATGAAATGTTATCATTTGGTAAAATCTACTTTAATGATATTCCTAGTTTTGACAACACTTGTGAAAATTCCTTAGCATTTATTGAGTTTGATTGCGATCATTATATATATGCTAGTGAGTTTTCTTCTGGTAAAATTGGAAGTGATCTTTTAGTTCCATTGATGCCATTATGTGATCTTGAATTTTCCATTATCAATGGGAAGAGAAAGCTTATTTGTGTGTTACAGATTCAGGAGAATTCAAGAGTGCTTGCTTGAACAACGTGATGAGTTTCAAGAATTAATATTTGATCCAGGATCGTTGAAAATATTGTATTTACAAATGCACGAGATCCTCAAGTTGATTTTTGATCTGAGGATTCGTAAATGTAAATTGATGAAACGTGAAGGGTATTATGTGCTGACACTAGATCCAAGAGGAGACTATCAATTGGTATCATTTGTGTCTAATTCAGGAAATCAAGTACGTTGGCAATGGCACCGTGAAAAGTTTCTAAGATTGATATTTGATCTCGGTGCAATGGAATGGGTATTAGTACGAATAATCGAGATCACAAAAAAGCCTTTTGATCCAAGAATTCGTAAATGGAAGTATATGCTTCGAAGGGAGATCTATATGATGATATTTGATCTAGGAGGGGATAGAACTTTTCAGATTTTTATTTGTGTTTGTCTTACTACATATGCATGTGTTTTCGTAAGTTACAGTATTAATTACATTTCAGTTGCTAACTTGGTTTGTTCTGATGTAGAGTCCAATTTGTATATCAATCCTTTTCGAGAGAGGGAAATGCTAGATTTGAGGACAAATCCTTTTGAAGAGGAAGGGAATGACACCAACATGAGGGGGTCAGAATTTTATGACAATCATGCGACTCAAATATCGAGGAATCAACGAATGATCATACATGAATGGAATGAATTCAACCCAAGGATGCTTGGAATGCGATTTGACCTCTGGACTTCAATAGAGTTTTTGATGATGTTATAATTTTCGAATGTGAAAGTGGTATCTTGAAGTTTGTATAAGACTTCTCAAGCTTTCCAGTTTGGTATGGTGTGCAAAAATTCGAGTTCATTTGGGCCTCCAAATATTGTTTCTTTATGAGCTGATCTGAACCCCGCGCAGATTGGATTCCCGTTCAGACCAGTTCGCTTAAATGTGCCATAACTTAAGTTTTAGATTTTCAAATGAGGTGATTCAAAAGTCTAAATTCATTACAAATCCAGGGCTACAAATTTCATTTTTCGTCCGAGTCCAAATTCGGTTGTTATCAGATGCGAAAATAGCTTACAATGTGCTAATCAGATTAGTTGTCTCATTTGGACTTTTAAACATTACATGTTTTTGGGTTGTTAAATTCTTTAGATGGATGATGCATGTGATGTGATTAGTTGTTAGATTTTGACTTATGATGATGGATAAGCACACCATGAGTTCCTATAAATACCAAGTGATGCTAGGCTTGTATAATAAATTTTCACAACCAATTTTGAGATTATCAATATTATTATGAGTTTGTTTCTCTTCTTGTGGTTCTTTAAAGAATTCCTAGGTGTTCCTTAGTTTTCGTAAGAGATTCATAATTGACTTATCATACAACCATTCATAGTTATTTGTGGCGTTTTCTACCACATCAATCGTCGATTGTACCGAGATTATTGCTTCAATATAAGCGAGGGGTTGAAGTGTCGTTGGTGTCCATCCTACGCAGATTTCATTGGCAAATAATTGTACCAAGATTACCATCTACATATAGGCAATGTGTTAAAGTGTTGTAAGTTATCCATCCTATCAACTTGTTGGAAACGATTCGGGAGACGACCACCTCACGCAAGCGTGTTGTGGAGTCTATCAATTAGGCATGTCTTGACAATGGAATATCGGATCCGTACCAAACGTCTCCGACACCCCCGCCATAATCCTCTAGAACATGGCATTGCCCAAACCAACACCCGTATGCGATGGTCTAATCGGTGCTCAAGGACGCTAGCGTTGGCTAGAGCCTGTGAAAATAAATATAACATTACTAATAATAATTTATATTATGTGATAAATTAAGATATAACGAAAAACATAAGAAATATTATTACCTCCAGATTATGTATACGCGGGTATCCTTAGCAGGCCCAACACTCGATACCTGCTGATACTACTACTAGGAGGATCCTAAGACGCGACCCATAGTCTCAGCTCCTCATCCCGAGATAATTCAATCTGAGACGGAGGGATGGTGGAATCTAACGGCTCAGAATCCCCCCTAGCAGCCTGCAACTCAACTACACGCTAGTACCAAAACTTTTAAAATCGGTCCTGTAATTTATTTTGTATACATGAGTTGATTATATCATTTTATTAACTACCTGATATTAATAATTACTAAAAATTAAGATTAGTGTTACCCATATAACTACCGCTGTGGGAGACATAGTAGAGTCTTTTGGCGTGTGGGCTCTATCCCATAACTCTACCATGGTCATAAGTTGACCCAAGCTTGCCCGCATGGCCTAATAAATACATTCATAAAATAATTATTAAATATTCTGGTGACAATTGAGTAACTAAACAACTAAATACATGGCACTTATCGACTTCACTTCCACAAAAGATTGTGAGCCAGTAATGTGTACGACTCGAAACTGGCCATGATTCTTCTTTGCTTGCTCGGATTTCTTCTTGAAGTCATCAGCATCCCAGTGCGTACACATAGCATCACATGCTACATCGAAGACTATATAGGGCTGATGATCTCTGATTGTGGTCCTGGGCTGGTCAGTAATTGTCCGGGTTACCCTCTGTCTCATCTCATACAGTCCGCGGGCATGGTTCTTAAAGACATATGCAATAATAATACCGTCACCAGTTGTGTGAGAGATGCCCTCCTGATATCTAAAATAAGTTTAAAACAAAAGTTTGAAAGTTAGGAATAATTAATTTCTTATGTAACGACTATGTACGTATAACTGACTAATTTAAGCAAATTAACTTACGTGAAACTCCCACAAGAGAGTGTCCATAAACGAGGCATCGTATTGCCCGTACTGGCTGAAGCACATACACCCAGTTAGGAGGTGCGTCAGGTAGATAGCATGTATGGTCGCCTTAGCGACCGGGTCTATTATACTACAATAAAAATATGGAAATATTGTGTTACATTAATTGTGTCATGAAATAAATTATATAAATTTAAATTCTTATTTCTGATGGTTTAACACTTGTTATGGAGAGTCGACATCCACTTGGACTGTATGTGGAACTGCCGACGGATGGCTGAAGATACTAAGGTTAGTCCCTTGGTGTCATCGACGACCAGTATATGTAGTTATTAAAAAATTAAGTCAAATATAGCATTTTCAAAAAACATAAGCTACATCCCATATGATATATATATATATTGAAATCCCGTTTAGACAATTTACTAGCTCCTGAAGACGAGCCTCCAGCCTGGCTAGCGTCTCTTAATCCTGATCGCTCACCCCCACGGTGACCTCCACCCCTATGTCTAGCCATAATATACTACTAAAATAACTAAATAACGTATATAAATTTGAAGTTAAGTGAATTAAATAAAATATATTAGTAGTGTATTATTTACTATTTTGAAATAAGTTTAGAGTTAGTACGTCATTAAACCCGTCAGATTTAACAACACTATTATCCTCGAATTCTGTCTCTTCCTCCTCATCATCTGTTTCTTCGTCGTTATCATCTTCAACTACTACATACTCATTCACGACCACATCTTCCTTGACTTCCTTATCGTCGAGTACGTCAACCACATCATTTGTCATCACATCGTCATCATTTAGCACTACCTGCTTGGGATTGCTAACATCTTCTTGCAACGCCTCATCCATCCTAAACATATTAGTAGCCTCATATGCACATGTTTTCGTTGTGACAACTGTATGCTAGGGGCTTCTACTATTATGATATTAGAAGCATAATACACTTGAGTCGCTTGACTGGCTAACACGAATACGTCATCAGATTTTAGCTTTGACTTTATATCCACTGTGACAATTCTATTTCAATTAACTTTAACACCCTTTTCAGTATCAAACCAGTGACACTTAAATGTAACTACCTTTTTACCTCTAGGATAATTGAGCACAACCATATCTTATAAACGTCCATAATAATTAGACTCGGAATCATGGTAATAGCTTTCCAATACGACAATCCTAGAATTAACTGATGTGAGTTCATTCAAGTCATTGACCTTGAATCTGTACCCATTCACGAAGCAGCCGGGAAAAGAACTAACAAGTTTGTAAGGACCTCAGATGATATCTCTAAAACGCTCAAAAGCGTTCTCTTCTTCAGCCCTTCTCTTAAACCATTATTGGAAATTAGCAATAGTGAATGCTTCTAGCTGTGCTGCAGTTAACCCCGGGTTAAAAGCATACGTTTCCTCTTCGAATGAACTGAAATAATAATAGTAGGTTCTAAATATTAAATAAAACAACAAATAATAGAACATATTTGATGTACGACAATACTTCAGGCATATTTAGAAGCACGTATGTAGATACAATCTTCAAATCTTTGTCACTTAAATAAGTCATCGTCTCATGGCCAAATGGTTTAGCCGGATAGGTGAATACAGCTAACTCATCAGCACGAGATTGGGGTTTGATGACCTCATTCCTACTTAAACAGTTGTACTTCGTTGAGACAACATCGTCAAAATATAATGAGCAGAAATTGATAAGCTCTTCCTCCGTATAGTATTCAACGATAAAACCCTTTACACGAGCTTTGTTCTTAACTTTCTGCTTTAATCAGTGCATATACCTAAAATACGCTGATTAAAAGAAATTAATTAAGAATATGAGGATTAAATATGGTCATCAAAATTTAGCTTTGTAGAGATGATATTACCTCTCAAAGGATACATCCACCTGATTCCGAGTCCAACTACTATGGATGATTAGAGGAAGTGGTTGTGCTCAATTATCCGAGGGGTAAAAAGGTTGTTATATTTAGGTGTCGCTGGTTTGATACTGATAAGAGTGTTCAAGTTGATCGTAATAGAATCGTCACGGTAGATATAAAGTCAAAACTACAATCTGATGACATATTCGTATTAGCCAGTCAAGCGACTCAAATGTACTATGCACTGAATGTTGTAAATTTTAAAAGCCCCTAGTATACAGTTGTCACAACGAAGACTCGGGCTTTTGATGGTACTAATCTGTCTGGAACGAATGACCCATTGTAAGAACAAGTTAGCAATCCCAGGGACGTAGTGGTAACTTATGATGATGATGTGGTGACTGTGGATCTCGTTGACATACCCGATGATAAGGAAGACGTGGTTGTCAATGACTATATCGTCACAGACGAAGAAGACGACGACAAAACTGATACAGATTTAGAAGAGGCAGAATCCGACGATGAAGTTGATTTTGATTCAAACGGGTTTGATGATGTACTTAGTCTAAACTTATTGTTGTTTCTAAAATAATTGACTAACAATAACGATTATAAAGTTTCGTTAAATTAACTACAAATTAATTACTTAATGTTGGTTATTTCAGCAGTACACTTATATATGGCTAGACATAGCGAGGGAGGTCGTCGTGGTGGTGACCGTTCAGGATCTGGCAACGGCAACCAGGGCGGGTCGTTGTCATCAGTTAGTAAATTTCTAAAATAAATTAATTTTTTTTATTTAATTAATTATTTATGACATATATTAAAAAAATATATTTACATAATGTCATCACCTACACTTATAACAGATAGTGTTCGCCGACGTGAGCGAGGTACTAACCTCGGTTTATTTGGGCGTCCGCCGACACAACCACACATCGTCTGGTTGGATGTTAACAGTGATCAATAAGTGTCAACTTTAATAATATATCAATTGTAATTAAATACCTTTATATGATTGCATGATTAAAAGACAACATTATTCTATTTATCTCGTATTGTAATATTTTGGACTTCGTCGCTAAGGCAACGCTTCACGCCATATGCCTGACACACCTGCCTACTGGCTGTATACGATTTAGCCAGTACGCACAGTACGATGCCTCATATATAGACACTATGCTGCACGAGTTTCACGTAAGTCGAATTGTCATAGGTATTTACATTGTTCAAATGCTTTCTGATACGTCAATACATTTTTTATAGAGTTATTTTTGATATAAAGAAGGCATCAACCTAGCAGCTGACGACAGTGTTATTATAGCACATGTACGTAAGAACTACGCTAGCTAGATTTATAAGATGAGGCAGTGAGCTGCCACCCACATAGTCTCCAATCTAGCTTGGGAGGCTATGTGTCGGCACTAGGATGATGAGGAGTTCAAGAAGAAGTCAGAGCAAGCAAAGCAAAATTGTAGCTAACTCTGAGTTGTACACACGACTGACTCATAGTCCTTTGAGGAGGTGAAGTCAGTAAGTACTTTGAATTTTGTTGTTACTTAGTCATTTGTCATTAGCATATTTAATAACGGTATAAACGCCTTTATCATCAGGCCATGCGGGAGAGCTTGGACCGACGTCCTACCATGACCGGGTTTTAGGATAGAGCCCACACCCCTAAGGACTCTCCTATGTCTCCCGCAGCAGTTGCTATACGGGTAAGAGTAATATTAATTTTTAGTTATTTTTAATATCAGGTAGTTAATAAAATGAAATAATTAACTCACGTATACAAAATAAATTTCAGGACTGATTTTAGGCGCTTTGGGATGCTCGTGTAGCTAAATTGCGGGCTACTAGTGGGGATCTTGAGCCGTTAGATTCCATCACTCCTCTGTTCGAGATTGAGTTATCTCGGGATGAGGAGATGAGACTATGGGTCGCGTCTCAGGATCCTCATACTAGCAGTACCAGCAGGTATCACATGTTGGGCCTGTCGAGGATACCCGCGTATACCTTACTTGGAGGTAATAAGATATATTTCTTATGTTTCTCGTTATATGTAAATTTATAAAACTAATATAACTTAATATGAACTACATTACATGTGTAATTATATTTTCAGGCTCTAGCCAGCGCTAGCGTCTGAGAGCACTCGTTGGACCATCTCATACGGGCGCTGGCTTGGACGATGAGCTATTCAAGAGGGTCATAGCGGCGGTTGTTGATACGTTATGTACGAATTCGGTTTTCCATCGTCAGCAGTTGCCTAGCCGTACTCGCCTTCACCAGCTAGCTCAGGATATTGCAGAAGGGGCTACCTTCGAGAGTACGAGATTACTACAGGAACAATTCACCGCGTTAAGTAGCGAGGTCCTCCGGATGGTGGTTACCCTACTAGTGGAGGCTTTAGGCGAGTCCCCAGCTACTCAAGTATTCTGCATGTTATTTTATTTTCATTTAGTTGTTTCTTTAATTCTTACATATGTACAGACTAATAATTTATATTTTTAATCTTATCAACAAAGTGGCGATGGCGACCGGGTTGGTGATGATGCAGAGCATGGTGGCGATGGCTATGGCGACCACAGGGACGACGATGCTGATGATCCTCCTCCTACTGGTTTATAATTCATTTGTATAGATTTAATAGATTTTTAGATTTATAGATTTGTATCAATTTGTATAGATTTTTATTCATTAAAAATTGTAGACCATTGGTACATATTTATTTTAGTTGAGTCTGTACGAGTTTTGAACATCATATTGTAAAATTTATGGAACATTAATGTATTTTTGTTATTGTTGATGAGTTAGTTCATATTGACAGTTGTTGGCTTAATGTATGTACGTGTTTGATAAAATAAAACAGGTTTTTATAGTTATCTTATTTGAAATCTTATTACTGTATGTGTTGTTGGGATAAAGCAGTTTATAGGTACAAAAAATGAGTTTAAAAACATGAAAATTGTAAAAAAAAAATATTTTATAAAAAATCATCTAATTTCGACGGAATAATGTATAACCGACGGAATGTTCCGTCGGAATTCAGGTTAATACTTATTTTAGTAAATCTTTAATTCTAATGGAAACATCTTATTTCCGACGGATGTTCTGTCGACATTAAGCATTACCACAAGCACCCAAAACCTGACGCGTGTTCCCATTATCATCGACGCAGTTATTGCCAACGGATTAAATTTCGTCGATAAGAAGATATTTCCGACGGACCATCCGTCGGTAATAAGTTCGTCGACCATAGTTAATTACCTACGAAATTGCCGACGGATTTAAGTTCAAGGGCCTTTATTACGACCGAATGGTTGACGGAAAATTCCATCGGAATTACTTTAGTCCCGACGGAATTCTCTCAATTCCGACGGAATAGTTCGTCGGAATTATGCTGCTTTCTTATTGTAAACCAGCTACTATCTTTTGATACTTTAGCGAAGAAGCAAATTATTTATGATGTACTTAGCTCAGCAAGATTAACCACATACATGTTGTCTTCTCTAGTTCCAATCAGCTTCAATGAGTTAGATTTCAAGTCTCGAACTTGACATTGGTTGTTGAGGAAGATGACTTGATGCTCTTTATCGCACAACTAGCTAATGCTTAACAGGTTGTTCTTTAGCCCTTCAACATTCACTACTTTGCTAAACGATACTGAACTATTGCTAATTAAGTCATATCCTCGAATTTTCCTATACTAGTTGTCTCCAAAGAAAACTGCAGGACCATCTTTTTCCTTAAAGTTCGACTAGAAAGCTTTGTTGTCAGTCATATGCCTTGAGCATCCACTATCGAGATACCAGATAGAATTAGTGGAGCTCTGTACCTACAATAGAATTCAACTATTATTTTGGTACCCAAACTTGTTTGGGTCCTTGCTTGTTAGTTCCTTTGGGGACCTAAATCTGCTTGATTTTAGGTCGATAAAAAATACGATGATAATCATTTAAATAATATAAAGCTGAAAAATGATCATACTCATGACATGTATAACATCTAATATGATGCATGTGTGAGTGTGTGCGTAAATTACTTTTCATCAAGGAAACATATGGATGATAGCCATTGGTAGCCTTTCTTCTTGGTTAAACCTCTCTCTGCTTCTATACTACTCTACAATTATGTGGTTTCATAGGGTAGAAGTCAACACGGCGTTTCAGGTATGGTTGGTACATAGAGTTGGTCTTGCCTGACTCTATGACCCTTCGAGGCTTGAAGGTAGATTTTAACTTAACCTGCGATTTCACAAATCCTAGAACAATACGTGATCTATTATTCACAGGGACAATAATTTGATCTGCAGAGATCGGGCAGCTTGGAATACTAGGCTCTGCGACCTCTGCGGATTTCACGAACACAATGCCTATATAGGAAGTAGATGCATTGTTGTTGTTAATCTCCAACAATTTATCTACATTTGGATAGAAGGAATCCCCAAATCTCAAGCTTGATTTGTCAGAGACTGCTCTCGAACTGATGATCAGGGAGTCCATAGATGAAGAAAACTTGTTCTATATTTAGATTTTCATCTTTAGTTCTTCGATCTTCGAGACCAGAGTTGACTCTCTCAGTGTACTATGTTCAGTTATTTGTCTCAATCTTGAATTCTGTGACCCCCCCAAATCCGGGTCACCCGAACCGCAGACCTGGTTCGTCACTTTCTCATACATGCATCATGTTATCGATATTTTACAGCGGAAATAGAGGAATATTTATATTGATATAATATAAATAATCTTGTTCCAAGTCTCGAAACCAAGACTACTACAAAACATAACTTAATACATAGGGGTAATTAAGTCTGAATACATCACAAGTGTCAACGAGTCTTAATACATAATCACAATGATAATATTAACGGTACAAAGCTAATCCGCGGCTTTACCTTTGCCTTTATCCTTCCCTGAGCTTTCACTACGAGCTCCACTAACTGAAATATTTTAAGGAAAACAAGGGTGAACAACAAATTTGCTCAGCAAGTATAATAACAATAATCATGAATCATCACATGAATACTTTATAGCTTACAAGAATCAAAAGAATAAAAGATAGCTCAAGAACTTGAACAATTTCTACGAATGATCTCTTTAACACAATTGTAGGGCCTCTATGGACCGAATGATTTCAATGTTCCCAAATGGAGGAATTATTCTATACTGAGTGGTCATCATGACACTGAACTTTTACTAGAATCACCAGAAATTCATCTGATAACCTAACATACTAATACAATAGGTAATCAGCCTAATGTACCCGGTGTTATGCATAACCCCTTTTACATACTGTTCGCGCGCGTGTCGGTTCCCCGACATATATACTGTTTCCTCTGCTATGAGGGTTGTTCATCTCAGCTTTACATAGGAATCCAAACCAAATAATTTGATCGAATAGCTTTACTTAACAATAATGATGATTAAACATACGTCTAGCCGAAATAATTGGCTTTGACATCTATCTTGTGCAGTTCATGGAATATAGAATTGGAAAGCTTTAATAACATGCGTTGAAGCATAGCTAGGTAACATGAATGATTATCAGCTCATTCTAAGAACTTTTGCAATATAACAATGATTGAAGTAAAGGAACCTGTACAGAATATCTTGAATAAGATAAGAAACTCGCTTAATGAAGTAATACTTGCAACAATATACAACATTTATATAGGATAGGAAGCTTGCTGAAATAAAATAGTTGAGTGGGGAACTTGCAATAAACATAGAATGATTGCTCAATCAATAAATAACTTGCACAATAGAACTTGCCTAACACAAGGGTTAGACAAGCACTAGGAAACTTGCCTAACATATACCTGTTTGCACGAAATAAAAATAGCGCATAAGGTTTAGAAACTTGCCCAACACAAGGGTTAGACAAGGGTTAAAGATGAAATTGCTCAAATATAAATTGAATTGAGTTAAAAAACTTTCCTGAAGCGCTGCTACAATATTACAACACACGCTCCTTAATATCTTACACAATTAGGTACATATTCATATAACAATTAGTCACACACTGGATACCAAATATTTGTTTATACAACTCTATAATGTACCATTCAAATAAGAAACAAAATATTAAACAAGGTCATGCCCACTAGTTACGACGTTATGACGCTTGTACGTTTGTACGCCAAACTTGCATATTCGAACGCCTAAGCGACATGCAATTGCGCACGCCTAGCACGCCCCTTCGATTTATCTAATACTCATTGGCTAATCCTAAGTATCATTATAATTCATAACATTCATGTTTTATAACTTAGAACATCATTTAACATTGTCGGGAGCATTACGTGTGCTTACGCTCATGCCCGACACTCTCCGATTGCCCCCAATTACACATCAGTCCTATCAATGGACAATTTAGGCCATGCTACAGATCTCAAATTGAAAAACTTAAAGAACGAAAGTTGTAGGTCTACTCTTCCTCTTTTCGAATCATCTTGCATCAACTCAATACAAGTTTGTATGAGAAAGTTATGCCCATGTTACTAAAGGACGTCGAAGCTGTTTGCACAGTCTCTTGTCTAGCGCCTTAGGTGCTCAAAATGGCCTTTGAGCAGCGCCTAGGCGCTCTCTCACAACAACTAAGCTCGTGGCCAGCGCCTAGCCAAGTGCCTAGGCGCTCGGCCTGAGTCTCCCAACCCGTTTTGCTTTCCGGAATGCTCTGTTTTTGGTGTTCTAGACCTATCTTGCTTCCAACCACCATAACTCCCTCAATACATACTCAAATTGGTTCGTTCCGGACTCTATAGACTCCTAAACATAGGGCTACAACATATCAAAAATTCAGAGCTATCCATTAACATTAACATGGCCAAATCTTAGGCCAAAGTATTAACTCATGCTATTTTTTCATTTTCTTGGTGTTCTTCACAAAAATCATCACCAAAACTTTGTTTTAATCCCTTTTTACTCCATTCCAACTGGGTTAAACTCATAACCCATAGAAGTACAATATCATAATAACAAACGAATTAAACAAACATAAAATCATAGCTATAAGGTCCTCTAAATCATCCAAATGTCCAAGTTCATGTCCAAAGTTCATTGTTCTTCATGTTCTTCATCTTCCTTAAGCATAGGTACAGATTTATTGCGTTTTTGTTCCAATTTGATGTTATTAATGGCTTATATAACCTCTTAACAACATTTACAAACATCCAACACAAACAAAAACAACAAGAATCGACACAAATCCGACCCACAAGCTTAGGAGCTCAAAACTAAGAAAACTTAAAAAACTTAACAAAAAATCGAATGGAATGAATTTTGGTTAGTGTTTTACCTCTGTAAATTCTTCCTAGAGGTTAAGAAGATTGCTAGGCTTGCTTGGCTTGAGTTCTTCTTGCTTGAATTCTCTTCTTCTTCCACCCATGTCTTCTTCTTCTTCCTCCTTTCTTTTTCTGGGACTCTTCTTCTTTTTTTCGGCGACTTTTCTGGCGACCTTCTCCTTCTTTCTTCTTCCTCTTTGCTGCAGATTTTCCCTCTCTCTCTCTCCATCTACTGATGGGATGGTTTGATGGAATGCACGAGAGAATGAATGATTTGGGAGAAGTGGAGGAGTAAATTTGGGAGAAGAATGGGTTTGTGGCTCAAGGTAGCGCCGACAACTCTCCCCCCCCCCCACTTTCTCATTTCCTAGCATTTAATTGGTTGATGGGTTTTGGTGGGTTCCCTCTTGGAGTAACAAGCCAAAATAAATACCCAAATACACTAAAAATATATCCGAAAACTCTCACTTTTGTACCAAAACTGGTAAAAAACTCTACCCAAAATTAAAATGGTATTACCATAAATATTGGGATCGGTAAAAATAATTATTATAAAATTTGTCCAAATATTCAAAACACCCATATTATACATTTCGGATACGGATAAAATCACGTATCAACTCAAATAAAATTTCCGACACTTGAAAAAATTATTCGTGCGCATACACGTATTTATGAAATTTATTAAAATCGAAAAAGACACAAAAATATTATGACGTGAATAGTGCCTTGGGAATAGTGATTTAGTGACGATACGCGAAATCAATTATTCACTTAAATAAAACTATAACACGTAAAAATTCATGTATTCACATATTCTAGGTTATCACACAACTTTTAAGCACATAACACATACTAATATAAATAAAAAATAATAATAAAGTAAAAATTCATTTTATTCACATAAAGTCGTGTTATAAGGAAGTTAAAATTCCCGATCGTTACAAATTCTCAGCCTCAAGGTTAGAGAGAGATGCAACACTTCGTAGAGCTGTTTCCAGTTCTACTTGAACTTTATCTTTATCCTCTTGAAGAAGAGAATGGTCCTTTGATAGAACCCTAAACCATTTCATATATTGATGCAAATATGATGTAATATCATGCAATGCAATTCTTCAATCATTAATACCTACATCAGGGGACTTAAAGTCAAATACCTCACTGATGTTAATTTTTTGATGATCAGTGGTGTTGCCATTATCTATTTCTATGGCCATCAGACACAGGTTGGCCAAATGAGGTCCTTCATCTTTACTTGACTCAAAGCTTAAATCATTCTATGAGTTACTTCACGATCCGTCAGCTACAAAGTCTTTCTCTTTCTTTTGGAACTTCTTGTGACCTTTGAACTCTTTCTTTTGGACTGATTTCTTCTTATCCTTCTTCAGGTGTTCTCACAAGGGCTTGGTGCACTCTGTAATATAGTGACCTGGCTTCTTGCAATTGTAGCACGTGTCCTTAATTTGATCTCTACTACTGTTGCTTTTGTTATTGTTGTTGTAACTTCTTGGCCTGCTGTTTTTGCATTTTTGCATGAACTTTTTTAACCTTCTGGCCAGTTGTGCAATATCTTCATCATTATCATCATCAAAATTTGCTTCAATTGGGGCTTTGGAGGTTGTTTATGATACTTTGAGCACAACTCCTCTTTCTTTCTTCTTTCCTTCTCAGATAGTCTTTGGCCCCTGGTTAAGCTCCAGCTCTCAGGTAAGGAGATTACCATAAATCTTCTGCACTGTTATCCCGTGTAAATTCTTTGACTCTCGGATAGCAGTGGTTTTGCAATCCCACTTGCTAGGCAATGCCCTCATAAGCTTGATGTTGTGGTTCATGTTTCCCAAAGACACTTGGAGATCTAAAAGGAGGGTTAAATAGATCCTTTAAACCTTTTTCTTTTTAAGGAAGTATTACCAGATTAAATTATTAGAGTTAATTTAATTTTGCACAATGGAATATTAGTTTGAAAAACCCCTTCAAAGATTTAGTAAAATCTCAACTCTAAATTTAGTTCACTTATGAAATTAAGTCACAATCAAATAAAAGATAAATGTTGAACTATAAATGCTGAAAAGTAAATGAGACAAGAAATTTTTAAGTGGTTGATGAGTGGGTTTATACCTACGAATCATGTGTTGGTAAGCTTAATTATTGCTATCTTTAAGTATTTTTAGGATCATTTTATTTGTATGTGGTGTTTATTTTTGCAGGATAGAGCTTGAGGGGCATACCTATCATTTTGGTGAAGGAAGGATTAAAGGATTATTAAAATACAGAATAATGGCAGTTTTGTAATTTTGTGGTCCAAGCCAAGCGCCTAGGCGCTTGGAATTATACTAAGTTGAGCGCCTAGGCGTTCTAGTACGATTTTTGTTGACTTTTGTGCGGCTGAGATGAAATTGAAAGCCGATGAGGAATTAGAACGAGGGTTTTGAGTAATATACAAGTAAGAAGACTTCAGTTCAGGGAGTAACAAGAGATTGCAGAAAAAAAAAGAGGAGAATACGAAGAAAGATTACAAGGGCTAGAGATCAAGAAGGAGATTTGGAGCAACCATACAGTTTCTTCTATTTCCTTCTCTAAATCTTTGATTCTTGTAATTATTTGAATTGTTTAAGTTTTTTATTTGGATGATATTCTCTTTTATTACTATGAACTAATTTTCAATTAGGATTGCAACGAAACTTGGTATGAAGTTTAAATTGATGTTTTTTGTTTAATATAAGTTAGTTTTCATTGAATCATTTATTATATCTTGTGCTTGTTGATTAATTGCCTGGCCAACAATTACTAGGATAATCTATATAAAATTAGAAAATGGAGTATAGATTTAGAACTGGATATGATAGAATCTGTTCATATAATCTGAATAAGATTACTATGATTAGCATGCACGATAGGAATATACCTGCGTGTCGTTTGTAACCACTGAAAAAACTTGAGCTTAAAACCCTAATTAATTTGATTCACATAGGAATATAGTGAGTTAATTGATTAGGGTGTTCTTTATAATTCTATTGCTTAATTGCTAGATTTATGAGGATTTGTTTACGCATCATTCGGAAGAAAGGTGTGAATACTGAAAAGAGTTTTGGGTTAATGATTCATGTTAATTAACTAAATTAAATAGGCAGTGAATTGATTTAGATAAAATACCAAGGGAAGTTGTAATCTTAACTTATTAAATCTGCAACTTATTCTGGTGAACATTATTTATTAATTAATTTGGTCATTTTTAATTTTCAATTTAAACCCAAGATTCGTAGTTTAAATATGATTAATTAAATTGAATTTGGTAATTGATAAATATTAATTTATTTCCCCGTGGGAACGATATCCTTGCTTGCTGAATAGTATAAACGAACGCGTATACTTGCGTGTTAAGTGCTAGTAAGAAAATAGACAACAAGTTTTTGGCGCCGTTTCCGGGGAAATTAATTTAATATTTTGTTATTATTAATTTCGACAGAGTTAATCATAATTTAAACTCTTATTTTTTCTGTTATTCTCAGGTGCATTTTTCTCATGTATGCAAACGCGATCGAAACAATCAGAGCTTGAACCATACGAGGACGATATGGAAAAATGGTTAAAATGGTTGCGTAAGTGGGTTAAAGAAACACAAGAGACACTAGAGAAGCAAGATAAAATGGCTGAACAGGAGCAAAATTCATTGCGGGATTATGTTATGCCACAAGTTACTGAAATTCAGTCGAGTATCACGAGACCTGCTATTACTGCTACTAGTTTTAAGATAAAACCTGGAATAATACAGATGATTTAGAATTCCGTTCAATTTGGAGGGTTGTCGAATGATGATCCAAACTATCATTTCGTTAGTTTCATGGAAATTTGTGATACGTTTAAATATCAAAGAGTGACGAAATATACTATAAGACTTAGATTGTTCTCATTCACCCTTAGAGATAAAGCTAAGAATTGGCTTCATTCACTTCCTCCACGATCAATTACCACTTAGAATGACCTAGCTCAGAAGTTTCTTGCAAAGTTCTTTCCGCCTGCAAAGACAGCAAAAATGCAGAATGATATCACTTCTTTCGTTCAGCACAACTGAGAATCATTATATGAAGCCTGAGAAAGGTTTAAAGATTTGTTGAGAAGATGCCCACACCATGGTGTGGCTAATTGGCTGTAAGTGCAGACTTTTTATAACGGGTTAAGTAATACGGTGAAGTCAAGTATAGATAGTGCAACAGGTGGAGCTCATATGGCCAGGAATTGTGATGAGGCATATCAGTTGCTTGAGACAATGGATGCGATGACAGCTTTATCAGCCCAAGTGACAACTCAAATTTTGGCTCTTACAAAGAAGATAGATTCACTTGGAATTCAAAGTGTCAAGAAAATGGAGACGGTGTGTGAGTTATGTGCGGAAAATCATTCGAGTGATTAGTGTGCGATAAGTTCTGAATCAGCACAATTTGTGTCTAATTACAATCGACAACAGGGCAGTAATTTAAACAGTTACAATTCCGGATGGAGGAACAACACAAATCCTTCCTAGAACAACAATCGGCAACAACATCAAGTTCCAAGATAAGCATACCCACTGGGATTTCAGCCTCAACAACATGCCCAACAACCTGATAAGATGGCCCAAATGGAGGAGTTGTTGGCAAGAATGGCGACTCAATTTGAAGTAACAACGAAGAATTAATCAGCAGCTATAAGGAATCTTGAAAATCAGATTGGGCAGATAGCTAGTACTTTAAATAACCGACCTCAAGGGTCACTACCAAGTGATACTGAGAAGAATCCAAGGAAAGATGGGAATGAACAGTGGAAAGAAGTTACACTTAGAAGTTGGAAGGAGTTGGTGACAAATTCTGACGAACATAAGAAAGCTAGCATTGAGAAGGAAAATGAACCAGAAGCTGGAAAGTCAGCAGACAGAGGGAAAAATTATGGAAAAAGAAAAAGAAGAAAAACAAATTCCAGTTACACCACCTTTGCCATTTCCACAGAGATTTCAAAAGCAGAAGTTAGATAGACAGTTTTCAAAAGTTTTAGAAGTGTTCAAAAGGCTGCAGATTAACATCCCATTCGCAGATGTTCTAGAACAAATGCCCAGCTACGCCAAATTCATGAAGGATATTTTAGCAATAAATAAGAAGCTAGGGGAATTTGAGACAGTAACATTGACGGAGGAATGTAGTGCTATCCTCCAAAGGAAGTTGCCACCAAAGTTGAAGGACTCAGCTTCACCATTCCATGCACAATTGGAACTCGGTTCTTTAGCCGATGTCTGTGTGATTTGGGAGCTAGTATCAACCTTATGCCACTATCAGTCTATCAACAACTTGGGTTAAAGGAAGCTGCACCAACAAATGTCACTCTGCAGCTTGCTGATAGATCTCTTACCTATCCATAGTGGAAGATTTAATAGTAAAGGTAGATAAGTTTATATTCCCAGTGGACTTCATAGTTCTTGATTTTGAAGAAGATAGTAACATACCAATTATTCTTGGGTACCTGTTTTTAGCTACGGGTAGGACAATAATTGATGTACAGAAAGGAGAGTTAACAATGAGGGTCCAAGAAGAAGAGGTAACTTTTAACGTGTTCAAGGCTATAAAATTTCTGAAGGAAGAGGAAGAATGCTTCATGGTCGATTTAATCGAGGGAGCGATTAAGGAAACATTTATCGAAGTAGTGAACAAGGATCCTCTAGAAGCGACATTGGTGAATGAAAACATGTTTGAAAACTTAGTTGTGTTAGAATTGGCTCAGATGTTAGATTCAACTCCAAAGTTTACACCAGTTAGACCAAAGTTTGAACCCTTGGAATACTTGGGAAAGCCAGCAGAAAAGGTCAAACCATCATTAGAAGAACCGCCGATCTTTGAAATCAAGCCACTGCCTGACCATCTGCGTTATGTCTATCTTGGTTCGTCTTCTACTCTGCCAGTTATAATTTTTGCGTCATTGGATACAGTTTAAGAGGATAAATTGCTAAGGGTGCTGAGGTAATACAAGACAGCTCTTGGGTAGACTCTTGCAGATATCAAAGGAATAAGCCCATCAATTTGTATGCACAAGATTCTACTGGAAGAGGAAGCAAAGCCAATTATCGAGCAACAAAAAAGACTCTACCCCATCATGAAGGAGGTAGTGAAAAAGGAAATCATAAAATGGTTAGATGCAGGTATTATTTATCCCATCTCTGATAGCTCATGGGCGAGTCCCGTTCAATGTGTGCCAAAGAAAGGGGGGGTGACAGTAGTAGCGAACGAGAATAATGAATTGATCCCTACTTGAACAGTTACGTGTTGGCGGGTTTGTATGGACCATAAAACGTTAAACAAGGCCACTCGTAAGGACCATTTCCCTTTACCATTTATCGATCAGATGTTGGACAGGCTTGCAAGTCATGGATATTACTGTCTCTTGGACGGTTACTCAGGTTACAATCAGATAGCCATAGAACCTGAAGACCAGGAAAAAACGACATTCACATGCCCTTACTGTACTTTTGCTTTCCGAAGAATGTCTTTTGGGTTATGTAATGCTCCTGCGACGTTTCAACGGTGTATGATGGCTATTTTTTTCGATATGGTTGAGCGTAACCTCGAGGTATTTATGGACGATTTCTCAGTCTTTGGAGATTCATTTAATCATTGTTTGGACAATCTTACTCTTGTGCTCAAAAGGTGTATGGAAACAAACTTAATTTTAAACTGAGAAAAATGCCATTTTATGGTCCAAGAAGGGATAATCTTGGGTCATAAAGTTTCTACAAAAGGAATCGAGGTAGATAGAGCGAAGCTTGAAACCATTGAGAACCTTCCTCCACCATCTTCGGTTAAGGGCATTCGGAATTTTCTGGGACATGCAGGGTTTTATAGAAGATTCATAAAAGATTTCTCCAAAATTACAAAGCCATTATGTAGTCTTTTGTAGAAGGATGTTCCGTTTAACTTTGATAAATCATGCCATAAAGCCTTTGATGTGTTGAAACAAAAGCTGATTACTGCACCTATAATAGTAGCACCAGATTAGAATAATCCGTTTGAATTAATGTGCGGTGCTAGCGACTTTGCGATTAGCGCGGTTCTTAGCCAACGTAAAGACAAGATTTTTCATGCCATTTATTATGCTAGCAAGACATTATCGGATGCCTAGCTAAACTATACAACCACGGAGAAAGAGCTATTGGCAGTTGTTTATGCCTTTGATAAATTTTATTCATATCTGATTGGGACCAAGGTGATTATGTTTACAGACCACTCGACAATTAAATATCTGATAGCTATGAAGGATGCCAAGCCGAGATTGATTCGCTGGATACTATTCCTGCAAGAGTTTGATTTGGAGATCTGGGATCGGAAAGGGACAGAAAATTAGGTTGCTGATCATTTATCACGGTTAGAGAATTCAAAACTGAATGAGGATGATAAAACAGTGATCAACGAGTTTTTCCCAGATGAAATGTGACAGATGCCAAAGGGCAATATATCAAAGAGACACGAGATGCCACTCAACACAATTCTAGAGGTTGAATTATTTGACGTGTGGGGCATACACTTCATGGGACCCTTTCCCTCGTCTTTTAGCAATTCCTATCTACTACTAGCGGTGGATTATGTCTCAAAGTGGGTGGAAGCTGCAGCATCACCTACTAACAATGCCAAAGTGGTGGTTAAGTTCATCCGCAAGTATATCTTCTCTAGATTCAGAACTCCTCATGCAATCATTAGTGACAAGGACACGCACTTTTACAATAAGCAGGTCTCAGCTATTCTTGCTAAATATGGAGTCACTCATAAGATAACAACTGCTTACCATCCACATACTAAGGACAGGCCGAGGTATCGAACCGTGATGTAAAACGAATCCTTGAGAAGGTAGTGTACCCTAGTCGAAAGGATTGGGTAAGCAAGCTAGACGATGCACTATGGGCATATCGGACAGCTTATAAAACACCGATATGGATGTCACCATACAGGTTGTTATATGGGAAATCATGCCATCTTCCGGTAGAATTGGAACATAATTCTTACTGGGCTATCCGGAAACTAAATTTTGACATGTCTATTATAGGTGAAAAGCGCCTCTTGCAAATGAATTAAATGGACGAATTTAGACTCCAGTCGAAGAATGCCAAGTTGTATAAGGAGAAGGTTAAAAGGTGGCATGATGGGAAAATCATAGAAACGAAGTTTGAACCAGGGCAATCAGTGTTGTTATACAACTCCAGGCTAAAACTCTTCCTAGGAAAGTTGAAATCACGGTGGTCAAGTTCATTCACTATTACCAAGGTTTTTCCCCATAGAGTTGTGGAAGTTGAAGAGGCGGATTCGAAACGTATTTTCAAAGTCAACGGCCAGATGTTGAAACATTAATATGAAGGTCACATCAATCGTGAAAAGACATCTATTAGCCTTGCTGACTAGAACAGAGAAACAAAGTCGGGCTGAGGACGTTCAACTAAGCGCTACCTACGAGGTAACCCGGAGTTTCAATTTTCTTCTTTGATTTTTAGTTCAATTACTTTGTTATCATCTATGTTACCTTAGTCTACTTTTTATATTCATTGAAAAAATTTCTGCAAATAATCCTTGTTTGTGGGTTTATTTAATTGCAGGTATCAACATGAAGGGATTTAAAAAATTGACTAAGTATGGCTCAAGTACCTAGGCTCTCAAATTGAGCCCGGGCCAAGCGCCTAGGCGCTGCATTGCAGCATGCGACAAAAAATTCAAGTGCCTAAGTGCTTCATCACAAGCCTTTCCAAGCGCCTAGGCGCTGAACATCACTCTCACACACTATCACCAAGCGCCTAAGCGCTCTATCCTTCACAAATCCAAGCGCGTAGGCACTCTACCTGCATTTTTGAAAAAACAATAAGCCCAAGTCGGGAAAACTTATCCCAAACCAAAGCGAAACAAATAACCCTAACCCCCAAACCAATCTAAACTTAACTCCTCCTCCCCCAAGTCGCCGCTACCATTCTCTTCCCACTCAAATCGCCGCCGCGATTCCTCTAAGCGGAAACGAATCACCCACAACCCGTGCTCTCCTCCATTACCTACAAGCATCAAATTCGGCCAATCTTCTATGCATAGTTGCGAATCCCTCTTCAACACATCCACAAAGAAATGGTGGGAGTTCAATAGTCTAATCGTGATGCTACACTTTTAATTTGGTATAGACATTTAATACTAGCCTTAATTTCAAGTAAGTATTGTATAATTAGCCTTTGAGAACTTGGAATAATTTGTAAAGGATTGAATTGCTAGTATTTGAAGAAATTTCTTTGTTTTGCTTGTGGACCCAATTGAGTTTGTGTTGGCTCAATTGGGGTTGGGTTATTCAATTACCTAGTTCTATTGCATTAGAGGATTGTTGTGGATTATATAGTTGCCTGATTTGGGTTAAATAAGTTTGGGGGAATTTCACACAAAGGGGTTTTTTAGAGTTGCACACCACTTGTTCGACATATTGCCTCAAAGAAATTTTGCACTTATTTTGGCCACTTTCTTTCTGAGTTTGGGTTAGCCAAGTAAAAGTGTTAGTTGTCTATGGCTCCCAAAAGACATAGAGGGGAAAGTTCAGGAACTTCTAGCAAGTATGATAAGAAGTGATTTGTGAGTCCTCAGGCTTTCTATAGGTATCAAAATTGGTCATCCGGCAAAACTCTAATTCCTGAACGTGGCTTGCTACCGGATGAGCGAGAAGATGGGGAAGTTGCTCAAATGATACGAAGTCGAAAATGGATGGCATTTACAACACAACTAGAGCCAGTAGCGGCCAAAATTGTAAAGGAATTTTATGCAAATGCTAAAGAGGCCGTTGGGAATTTAGTGATGGTTCGGGGTAAATCGGTAAATATTAGGCGCAAGGCGATTAATGCCTGCCATGGCTTATAAAAGATCCATGGCAATGGGTATACGAAGTATATGCAACATGACTTGGATTACAGTGAGATAATTGCAGGCCTTTGTGAGCCAGGGACTGAATGGAAATTGACAGATCAACAAGAGGCAGTTCACTTCCCTTCGTCTAAGCTGAGCAGATATGGAAAAGCTTGGCAAGCATTCATTTGTGCAAAGCTGATGTCGTGCCGACATATGAGTGATGTTATTAATCAGCGGGCCGCTTTATAGTTCTGCATAGCCAAAGGAAAAACAATAGACGTCGGGGAAGTCATACATAAATCTATTGTGCGAGGATTTGAAGGCAGTACTTCCGGTGGGCTACCTCACCCATCGTTGATTACAGCTTTGTGTCGTCAGGCTAGGGTACCGTGGAATGATGATGAAGCAGTACAGGCCTCTTTAGCCCCGATTGACCATTCTATGATGGTGCGGTACGAGATTTGGGCTGGGGGCGAATCACACCTAAGGGGATTGGTATTTATTATTCCCAGGAGTAGCCGGAGGATCAGCCTGTCGAACAGCCTATTAATACTGATGATCCAGTTCAGCTACCCAATTTGGTTGAGGACATTCGTCGGGACTTAAGGTATCATACTAGACGAATTGACGTGGTCGCCACATAGATACAGTAAGGATTTGATCGAATGGACCTTCAGCAGTCTTGTCTTGCTCAACATCAAGCAAGAATTTATGCATACAACATCAATTGTACCACAACATTGGCAAAGATGTTTGGCAGGATGAATCTAACAGTGGGACCATATCAATTTCCACCACCACCTCCTCTATCTATTTATCCACCTCAAGACTTACCTCCTGACGATGACGATGCTGAAGATGAAGAGTAGCGTTATGGTCAAGGAAGTCCTCTGTTCTTAATCTTGTACTATTTAATAATGAGGACATTGTTTTAGTTAAGTTTAGGGGTGGCATTATTATTATGTTAACAGTATGCATATAGATAGCTTAGTATCATTATCATTGTGTTTATTCATGTTAATTAGGCATGGTTTATTGTAGTGTACATGTGCATGAGCGGTAATTTGTGAATGGTTTTTAGGTTATGTTACGTATTTAGTTGCATGAATCAAATATGAATGACATGGTTATATCATTTTGGCCAATGATAATACTTAAGTGATAATTTAAAATCTTGAAAAGGATTGAAGACTATTGTAGAGTAATGACTTGAACGGTGCAGTCAGTTATGCTTGTCTGAAATTCATGCTAGCAAGGAAATCACATAGTTGACTAGTTGATCAATTTGATTTAAATCCTCATATAATCCACTTCTGGTGAGAAATTTGGGATAAAATGTAATAAAGTTAGTGAAACATCTATGAAGGCAATAGTAAGCAAGAAAATGAGTTTGGGGGAACGAAACAAACGAAAAAATAAAAATAAATAATCTAATTTGACTAGTTCGGTTTCGTGGCCATTGTTACTCGGGTTATTAGATCTGTAGGGGTTTCTTAACACCTAGTACCCTAAAGCCAACTGGCTTGGGAGTCACTGGTTGAAAGCTCGATACAAGGGTAACTTTGAAAAGCCTAAGAAAATTAGACATTGCACATATCAAGTTTAAAAGTGAAACAGAGCGTAAAACGCACTCGCAAAATAATAAAGTATGTTGTAGTACCCCTGTACTTAGTAATTACTTACATGAGTCGGATTAGTTATTTTGCTGATCGAGTTGAGTAAAAATAGAATTTCTTTCTAAGACGTTGATTATGTGAGTAATTTGGGTTGTGATTGATTAAAATAGTTGATTCACACACACACAACATGGATGATGACAAGTGTAGTTTGGCTAATCAGTTTAAGTTAAGAACTTTACATTGGTTGGATGTTCTAAATGGTTGTTATATGATATTTGAGGCCTAATATTGAATGATATATTGTTTTGGTTATTTGTTTCGTAGGCATTGTAGTAAGGTTTCATTTTGTATCATTGCATTGCTTGGGACAAACGATCGGTTAAGTTTGGGGGTATTTGATGAGTGGGTTTTATACCTACGAATCAGGTGTTAGTAAGCTTAATTATTGTTATCTTTAAGTATTTTTAGGATCATTTTATTTGTTTGTGGTGTTTATTTTTGCAGGATAGAGTTGGAGGGGAATACATGTCATTTTGGTGAACAAAGGATTAAAGGATTATTAAAATTAAGCATAATGGCAGTTTTGTAATTTTTTGGTCCAAGCCAAGCGCCTAGACACTTGGAATTATACTAAGTTGAGCGCCTAGGCGCTCTAGTACAATTTTTGTTGACTTTTGTGCTGCTAAGATGAAATTGGAAGCCAATGAGGAATTGGAACGAGGGTTTTGACTAATATACAAGTAAGAAGACTTCAGATCAGGGAGTAACAAGAGATTGCAGAGAAAAAAAAGGAGAATACGAAGAAAGATTAGGGCTAGAGATCAAGAAGGAGATTTGGAGCAACCATACAGTTTCTTCTATTTCCTTCTCTAAATCTTTGATTCTTATAATTATTTGAGATGTTTAAATTTTTGATTTGGATGATATTCTCTTTTATTGCTATGAACTAATTTTCAATTAGGATTGCAACGGAACTAGGTATAAAGTTTAAATTGATGCTTTTTGTTTAATATAAGTTAGTTTTCATTGAATCATTTATTCTATCTTGTGTTTGTTGATTAATTGTCTGGCCAACAATTACTGGAATAATCTATATAAAATTAGAAAATGGAATATAGATTTAGATCTGGATATGATAGCATTCGTTCATATAATCTGAATAAGATTAGTATGATTAGCATGTAGGATAGGAATATACATGCGTGTCATTTGTAACCACTAAAAGAACTTGAGCTTAAAACCCTAATTAATTTGATTCACATAGGAATATAGTGAGTTAATTGATTAGGGTATTCTTTATAATTCTATTACTTAATTGCTAGATTTATGAGAATTTATTTACGCATCATTCAGAAGAAGTGTGTGAATACTGAAAATAGTTTTGGGTTAATGATTCATGTTAATTAACTAAATTAAATAGGCAGTGAATTAATTTAGATGAAATACCAAGAAAAGTTGTAATCTTAACTTATTAAATCTGCAACTTATTCTTCTGAACATTATTTATTAGTTAATTTGGTCATTTTTAATTTTCAACTTAAACCCAAGATTCGTAGTTTAAATAGAATTAATTAAATTCAATTTCGAAATTGATAAATATTAATTTATTTTCTCGTGGGAACGATATCCTTGCTTACTGAATACTATAAACGAACACGTATACTTGCGTGTTAAGTGCTAGTAAGAAAATAGGCAACAATGGTTCGAAGTACAATTAACTCCTAGTCCACTATTCTACTTCTCGACTAGGAAATCCAGTAAGGATGCAGGATGATCACTAAGATCAGAATCACTCAGATTTCTTCAAGTCACTTAGACTTGGCAGATATCATTAAGATAAGGTCACACAGACCAGTTCACTAAGAACTCTTCAAGTCACTTAGATTTGGTAATAATTGTCACTAAGACCAACGAATCACAAGAGATGAGGTGATTGTTGAGGTGCTACTAAGTTGCGTTAAGCTCAGCTTTTGAAGGACTTAGTAGCAGAATAAGTTGTTCTCTTTTTGTAGAGTGTTCTGGAAGTTTGGGCAGTAATTCAACTTGATGTTCGTGATTTGTACTATTTGATTGCATCTTCGCTCCCTTTTATAGAGGATCTCAAGGGTTTCCCGCTGGAAAGTTGTCATTGTGCATTTAATGCTCTGATCCTAGAAGATCTCTGATGTTGATTGTCAGGTTGAATGCGTCAACATACTTTCAGCTCTGATATGTCACATCTGACTGCTGCAGTACCAACCACTTGGGTAATGTCACATCACCAAACTAACTGTTAGACACAACTCGATCTAATCTTCATTTTAAACTTAGGATGATCAACAACTACCCAAAATCTTCACTCCATAAGACTTCTCAATGTCAATCCAATATTAGATTTGACATACTCTACGACATTGTCTGATCATGGTATTTCATGGAGATCATAGAGTGTTTGACTTGGCTAACTCTACGATGTGCAAACTCTATGATTCTGCTCTACGATTTACATTCTGTTTTATGATCTCTGAGCAAACTCTCCGATTTGTGCTTTGCCTTACGATCTTAGAGCAGACTCTACGATTTTTCTACAGACTCTGCGATCTTGATTTAACTTTACGATTTCTTGACAGACTCTGTGATCTTGAACTGAATGGTCTATGATAGCTTGGCTAACTCTTCGATCTTCAATAAACTTTACGATTTCTTAGAGCAATTTTACGATCGTTTAAATAACTATATGATCGATTCAGTCATATCATCTATATATTTGTTGAACTCAATAGATCAACCTAGCAAGTTTGATCTTTTACTCCAAGTCCCTGTACATTAATGCCACATTTAAAGACTTTAGAGCATTCACAATAGTTTCCTAATCTCTATCCATACTCTATAGTGCTATTGGGTCATTCTGCAGGATAGGGATTTAATTTTTTCACCATGTACATAACAGGTTTCTTATATTGATTCCTTAAATAATGAAATTTGAAATTTAAAAATTAAAATTTGAAAGTTCTAAAGGTCAAAACATGTTTTGGCATTTGTAACTATTTTTTATTTAAAAATAATTGTTGTTTAAATTTAAAAGATGCTATTATTTTAATTTAAAAATAGATGTTGCTAGAAATCAAAAAGTGCAACGATCAATGTTTCAATTTAGTATTCTTCTCCTACTTCTAACATCATAAATGTTTCAATTTTTTCGAAGAAGACATCAACATCTCTTACTTGACTCTGCTGAACAAAAGGTTATACATGAAAATTGTTTAACCATGGAAGGAGAAATTTTAGAGAGAAAAGGCAAAGCGAAGACACATCGAGGTTCTATTCTCGGTCATATTTACATCGATCGTGATCATAAGACGGGCCATGAAAACTTGGTACGAGATTACTTCTCCCCAACCCTGATATTTCCTCACAGGCTATTTTGAAGACGATTTCGCATGAGTCTTAATTTATTCCTCCGCATTCATGATGATGTTTTGGCTTATGATAAATATTTTATGCAATGTCAAAATGTTGCACGCACAAGGGGCTTATCTTCATTACAAAAAGTCACTGCATCACTCAAAATGTTGTGTTATGGAGTTTCTAGTGATATGGTGGATGAGTATATTCAGCTTGTAGAAAGCACAGCAAATGAGGCAATGAAAAAATTTGTTGAAGCAGTGATTAACATATTTGACGATCAATACTTGAGGTCCCTACTCCCAACGATGTAAGTAGATTACTTCTACTACATGAGGAGCGTGGATTCCTAGGAATGCTTGCCAACATTGATTGTATGCATTGGACATGGAAAAATTGTCCAAGTGGATGGAAGGGTCACTACTCAGGCCATTGTGGTGATGCAACGGTGATATTAGAGGTAGTGGCCTCACGTGATCTTTGGATATGGCATACTTTCTTTGGCCTTCCAGGCTCACACAATGACATCAATCTTCTTGAACGTTCTCCTATCTTTGCAGATGTTATTAATGGTCGTGCTCCGTCAGTGAACTTTGTCATCAATAATCATCAATATGATATGGGATATTATTTGGCGGATGGTATCTATCCAAAATGGTTAACTATTGCAAAACCAATCCAAATGCCACAAACTCAAAAGGCAAAAAATTATGCAATAGCTCAAGAGTCTGCACGGAAAGATGTGGAACATGCCTTTGGAGTTCTCCAATCACATTTCCACATAATTCAGCAACCTTGCAGGTATTTCAGGTTAGCAACAATGAAGAATATTATGAAAGCATGTAATATAATGCATAACATGATTGTAGAAGACGAGTGTGACCTATACAAGTCACTGGAGAAAGGTAACTATTATTTGTTTGAAGAAGTTTCTGCTCCAATAGTAGATTGCGGGTATGAACACTTTGATAATAACCAATTCATTGCAGGACGTGAAAAGTTAAAAGATAAAATTATGTATCATCGTTTTCAGGAAGACTTAATTGAGCATTTATGGGAGAGGCGCGGAAATATTGAGTAATTGTGATTCTACTTGTGTAATTAATGTCTAAGTTCTATTGTTCTGTTTGAATTTTCCAATGTAGTGTCAAGTATTTGTATTTTGTTTAAATATAATGTCAAGGATTTATATAATATCATAATAAAATTTCTTAAAGCAATTGTAGGTTAAAATAAGTCCAAAGCAATTGCAAATTAAAATAAGTCCAAATAAACTACAATTACCATAAGTCTAAAGCCAATTGCCGATTACAATACGTCTAAAGAAACTTCAATTACCATAAGTCCAAACAAACTTCAAAAATTACAAGTCCAGAGATATTGAAATTTGAGCAAATCTAAAGAAACAAAAACAAACTATAATTGCTACAAGTCTATAGAAAGTTAGATAAGACAAGTATATTATCTACTTGTTAAACGCTCTTTCAAAGATCTTTGCTTGTTTCATTTCAATGTACTTTCGCTACATCTCATTCAAGCTACACATGTCAATAGTCATAACCTTCTCCTCTTTATGCTCCCTATTAAGTTCAAGTTTCTCCCTCTTCAACTATAGATATTCATCCATTTTTTTGCTATCTTGGAAGATGACATCCATCTTCTAATCATGAAACTTTTGCATTAAATCTTGTGACTTTTTGAAATGAATGCTTGTTTGAGACTCTCCACTATCTTTCACCTTCATTTTTCTGTTCTTCAGAAGCTCTTTTTCGGCCTTCTTACTAATTGGCCTTTCCATTTCTATATGACCAGAGGTATTCACATCGTCTCCTAAATTGATCAAATCTGATGCAGTTACGCTTCGACTCAAATTGGGGTGCACCACTTCTGTAATCCACTTTGGAGAATTCTTGAGCAGTTGATAACAGTGTAAAAACTTGAAGACACCTCTTTGCTTCTTCTCAGTAGACCATGTTTTAATGCTTGATTAAGCTATAAAAATATTGTGCAATATGCCAAAATAATAAATCTGAAACTATCACTTATATATTAAAGTAATTATCATAATAAAGGAAATTTTACCTTGTCTTGGTCAGTCATTCCACTCAGATTCGCATACCCAAGGCTCTGAACAATCCCAGAAAACTTCAAGCATTTAGTCCTGATAATGCTGAATCGGTTGATTATTGATTTCTCTGGTCGATATGGATAGCTGCTTGCATTCGACAAGTACTTTCTCCATACTCTAGTCCAATATTGTTCTTTTGTTTGGTCAGTTCCAATCACCACATCCTCACTAGTATGCTCCCATGTCGTGATTAGAATGAGGTCTTCCGCTACACTATAATTTTCTGCCTTTCTTAATTTTGGCTTAGCCATGCTTGCATTATCAATTTGAGAATCCATATTGATGTACCTTCCAAGCAAAGAGAACAAAATTAAGAATATGCAAGTTTAAAATTAAAAATCCCTTCATTGGTTATTTCAATAAAGGTTCCTTTACATACAGTAATTAAACCATAAACCTCGAACCTTCCTCTATAATTTCAAATCTAGACTCCCTAATTCTCAATAGCAAATCAACAATTAAGCGATGCAACACATTCAAGTTTTCAAAATATCACAATACATATCACAATATTAATACAACAAGGTTCAATTCATGAAAATAGCCACAAAATCAGATACCCATCGATAAATAAGATGTCAAGATCAAACAAATAATGAAACTAACAGGGGTCAAAATCATGAGACAAACAAAGTTCGAAATCTCGAAACAAACAAAGGTCAAAATCAAACAAAAAAAGAAGATTGAAATTGGAACCCTAGATTTTATTTTTCTACAAAATACCTTCGAATTAAATGATTCGAGATGTCGCAAATGAGACTTTGGAAAAGAAGACAGTCGATGAAGAGGACAATCGGTAAAGAATACCGTTGAAATAATTTTGGAGAAGATAATCGTCAGTTAAAGAAGCTCTAGAAAAGACGAGATTCACGATGTTGCAAATAATGCTGAATTCCTTTATCCCTTTCTAAAGCTGATGTGTCCACTTAAATGAGAGTGTGAAATGTTATTTTGCATACATAGAGAACGGTCTTTTGACTCCCTCACCTTGAGAAGTAAAATCCTCTATAGAGATTAAAATAAAGAGTTAAAGAAGGATAAAGAAACTGTTGGATAATGATTTGTTGATGTATTTTTCAAAGCTGGAGATAGAGAGTTTATTGAGAAAACTGTTGTGAATGCTCTCACAAAAACTACTGGTACAAATATACATTATGTTATCTCATCATCATCAAATCAAAATATGCAGTTTTCTTAACAAACTTTCTCTTCCCTATTATGACCTTAAATATTCCATGTTAAATGAAAATTATGTTTTAAAAGATAGACTTTTAACAGTTTTATTATCATAACTTCTTCCTAAGCTCATGGCATTTCTTGTCCACATATATATCTTAATTACAAATTAAGTCGAGTAAAGAGGATGACATTGTTTGGTGTCTTTATGTCATAATAATTATTTTCTATTTTGTCTATGCAAATTCAGTTATATTATTATTTTATTTTTAATTAATTTAAAGGTTTATATTTTTTACTTAGTCCCCTGAATTTTATGAAATTTCTAAAATTTTTTTCATACAAATTACACATGCAAACGCGTGTCATCGGATTTTAATTAGTTCACAATCATGTTGATCCACCAAAATGGAGGCATGTAATGAATAAGAATATTAATTAAAGCTATTGTCAAATCCTATGTTCATTGAAGTACAAACAATATACCATCAAACTTCAATAAATTGATCAAAGAACAAAAAATTACTCACAATTAGACACTAAAAGTAAGCATTTTTAGGAATAAAAACAAGAGCCTAAAGGTAAGCAGAGGCTAGACAAGAATAATGAACAAATCCTGACTGCCTTGTTGTATTGTTGTCAAATTAACCCTAATGTTCTATCGGTGACCTTATATTGACACCAAAAGATTCCCTACCATAAGATATTGACTGCTCAAAGGAAAAAAAAAACATACAATTAGATTGGAAGTATTATTGCAAAATATTTATCCCTGTCCAAGAGCACATAGCTAGGGGAACTCATGCACTGTGCTAATAAGATGAGAAAGTTCTCTCTCTAGATGGGACATATTGGTGTTAAAATACCCTCTTATAATAGAAACCCATGTTAATTAGGTATTTTCTCTATAAATTAAGTTTTCAGCTATTTTTTGTTGAGGGTGCAACTCCCATCAATAAAGAATATTGGCTATGCCATTTTCAAACTCAATGTGATTACAATATATAGACTAATGTGTGAGGGATAGGAGATCAACCTAAAATGCACATACTCAGAATTAGATGTTAGGGAGTTCATTGTGGCACGTGATTAGGTTAGTTTGCAATAGATAAAAATAAAATTAAATTAGTAATCTCTTATGCTACTTTTAGATTGAAAGAGCAAAATTAATAAAATAATAGAATAGAGAAAGAAATAAAAAGAAGAGTTGAACGATCCATTTTATTAATTCTGACCCTAATGAGTCATTCCATACCCTTCCCTAAAGAGTAAAATTTACAAATTTGGCATGAATGAAAATACTCATTCTATTATAATAGAATAATTAAACACATTTTTTTTTCATTCCATAAAAATAAGTCATTTAATTTTTACCTTGATTTTTGCAATCCAAAAATGTAACGTTAGTAAAATATTCACTCAGTTCTAAAATTAGAGATATATTTTGACTTTTTAGAGGCAATTAGTGAAATCTTAAACTCAAAATTGATGTAATTTCGTTCAAGTTTAAAAACAACAAATATGATAATTAGTAGCGTTTTATAGTTAATTTATAATTATTATATTTGTTTGTATTAAAATTAAATAACTTTATATCAATTTTAAATTTTAAAATTTTATAAATTAATTTTAAAAGATTAAAATATATCTTTAATTTTAAAATGAACGTAAGAAAAGATAAAAATAACTCATGCTTGATGGATCCCTTGTTGTTAGGTTTAGAAACACTGGTTTATGTGGTATATTTGGACTTATTATATATTTATTTATGTGTATATTTGGACTAATTATATATTTATCTATGTAGAGAGAAACAACGGAAATGGGGGCTAGCTCCTTGGAGTCAACAAGAATGAAGTAACATGGACTTTATTCGGAAAAAAAAAAAGTAGAATGACAATTTATTACTCCCTCTCTTTCAAGATAAAATTTTTTATTATTATTTTAAATATTTTTAAGTTAAATATTTTTTTACCTTAAATAATTTAATTTTTATAATAATTTGTCTATAATATCTTTAATATTAAATGTCATATTTTTATTCTCTATGCATATTTATAGAGCATCACTCGTCATATGTAAAAAACTATGCAACTAAACGAGGATAATTTTGTCATTTGATACTCTTTTTTTAATATATATAAAAAATCAGAATTTTTAATTTAGAACGGAGGCAGTATTTTATTAGCAACCGAATGAAATATATACTATAATAATATAAAGGAAAAGAAAAAGAATGAAAGAAAAGGAAAATGAATAAAAAAGTATAGTTATGGCCTTTTCTTTTCCACTTTTTTCTTTTTTGTTGATTTAAAAGAAAGAAAGTAGGAAGAGATGAGGAATCCATATACAACAAACACTCCCAGACAAAGGAGCTTCAGAAGAGAAAAGCAACCTTTGCTTTACGACCCCAGACCATAAACGAGAGAAAGAGAGCTTAGGAAATTGCGTGGTTCCTCACCCCAAACCCAACCCGACCCGACCTGTTTGTTTTTTTTCTCTCTCTCTCTCCATTGTTCTGTCTATATTTAGAGGGTAGGCTGGGGTGCAACTCCAACCCCACATCTTCCTTCTTTCTCTCATTAATTAAAAAAGAAATACCCACTAAAATTAGCACATCAAATTCCCCCTAGCTAGCTTCCTCTTTCTTCTAGTAATCTGGCCATGCTAGCTTGTTTTGTGCCAATTCAAAAGGCAAGATTTGGTTTGATTTCATTTCATTTTTTTGAGATAATGAGCTTGTGGGGCTCAAAATAAAGCTTCTTTTTCATTTTTATTAGGACCCCAATTCATCTTCCAAATCTCTTCTTCTTCTGATCTCCACCTAGCTTTACACACACACACACACACACACACACACACATATATATATATATATATATGGAGCTTAATTAGCCCATACAATAGTAACCCTTTATGGCTCGTTCATCATCTTGCCCGCAGTGATCTTGATTTTAAGGTAATTAGGTGTAACTTAACATACACATACCTCTATATATATATATATATATATATATATATATAGTTTTTTTATGCATACAAATTAATTCACATACATTGCATACATACAATATACATACATATAAAAATATGCCTGGCTCCCTGTATGCCATTTGCAGAGCCTACCGACGCATCGATAGCCTCCGTGAATGGCGTATGAGGAGCCAAGCATATATATATAAATTAAATTTCATATATATGTACATATTTAATGTCACATTTATCCATTTACATTATTCTTTGTACCATGGATATTTTGGTCATTTGCACATTTCTAACCTAAGAGGGGTACTCTTCCTGTTCTTTAGGGCTTCTTTTCTTTATGTTTTTTCATGATGTGATGTTATATTTGCAGTGATGATAGAAGAATGATATGAGGAGTAGTTAGTAGGTGGAGTAGTATATAATTATTATATGCTTCTGGGAAATGATTCCATCAGCCAAAGCTATCAGATTTATTGTTTATACTAGCATCAAATCAGTACACGTGTAGCAATGAAACTCAAGTGTCATCTGTTAAAACCCCTAATATTCCAGTGATATATATACTACATTTGAAATTCTACATAAAAGTTACAAACCTAGCTACATAGGAGTAGTATATAGGGTATGTAGATCTCCCAACAACCTTAGTTAAATTTCACCCTTGTTAATTATTTTTTTACTACTACATTAAAATCCCACATAACTCAACCACATTCTAGTTTCCACACTGTTTTATTATCTAAAAGCCAAACTCATTAATCAATCTATGTAGAGTAAAATGATAAATGTGCTCCTTCCATTACTATTTGCCCATTATTGTAGTGTTAAAAGTGAGCAAATTTTATTCTAAAATAATGTGTATATATATCAGGAAATATAGATTCATTAATCCACCAATTTGTATGTTAAAGACTTGTATACAAGATTGTACAAGAAAGATAAAACACTAACTTCAGGTCTACATCTTACATACATCAGGAAATACAAACTCTAAACATTAAAAACAGACCCAAAAACAAGATTCCAACCTTAGAACACCACCAAACTACAAACAAAGCCATGGTTCCTATGCCCATTTGTGACTTTTAGCACCATCTGATAAATTCTTAGAAAATCCCCATCTAAACGCTCTACGCTTAATTAAATCAACTGCAAAACTCCAGCACATAGTCACTTCTTTGAAAATCACTTTATTCCTGGCCTCCCAAATGGTCCATAGAGTATAAGCAATTATATATATATATATATAGAGTTCATTTTATTGTAGAATAATGTGTGTATGTATAGTTCATATTATTCTACAGTAATGTGTGGAGCAAAAGTTTATTAATGGATCACGGTAGCAAAATGGAGTGCATTTATCAATTCCATATAATATAATGTGTGTATATATAGTTTATTGTATTAATATTTCTAATCTAGGATGTCCTTTTACTTTTGAATTGTCCAGAAAACTCCATATGTATAGTCTTATTTATAGGCTATAGCCTATAGCTAGGCATTTGTTACCATGTCACAAGGAAGGAAAGGGTCATATATTCTTAAATTATGGCTGATGTATGTGTGTCCCTTCTTTTTCCCTATAAATTGTCCAGAAAAGCTTCTGTTTTTTATGGACAAATTTAAAAAAGCCTTTTAACTTTTTAATGACGAATTAAAAGAAACTTATTAAAGACTAATTTAATACCAATGTGACAATATCAAAGATATGAATAGAATCGCAATAGAATTATATATATATATATATAGCACCCTAAATTTGAAATTGAAAACTAACAATTTTGCTACATGATACAAAATTAAAGTGCAACTTTCAAAATTCGGCATCGTCTCTAGAAAAGCCTAGTCCCTAGTTATCTTATGTTTAATATTATAATGAGAAATTCCCATGTCTGGAAATTGCATAGTGAATAAGTTTAAATCCTTAATTAATCTAATATATAGCTAGGTCATTTGAATGCCACAAACTAGGGAAAAATCATGTGTGAATATTGTAGGCCCAAGTATAAATTAGGATTCACGTGTGATTTAGCGAATTGAATGAAAAATAGAAAAGTGAAATAAATGAACAAACTAGACAATAAATAAATAAAAGGGGGAACACTTGAGGTTTTGGCCCCCTAGGGTTTGGCCACCCTTAGGTGGTCCCACCTTGTGACAAATTTTGGCAACAACTTCTTCGATTGAACTTAATTTAATGAAACAATGGACAAAATTAAGGAAACGAATGGAAGAAGAATAAGAAAACTGGGGTGACCCCTTAATCACCCTAGGGTTCGACCACCCACCTCTTCGTATTCCCGAATATCATGTCAAACGAGTTCTAAGCGGTGCAATGACGGAATAACAAGCTTGAAAACAAGAAAAGAGACAAGAAAACTCATACGGATTTAGGAATAATTTTTCTTAAATCTTTCATGATAAGAGAAGCTTCTTACGGGATCGAGAATCACAAGAAAGGATGAAAACTAAGCAAGAAATTAAGGCTAAGGCAAATGAAAGATATCGAATTAGGCACGAATCTAAGGTTCGACCCCCTAGGGTTCAGTCATTCTAGGGTTCAACCCTCTTCCTAAGGTTTGCCCTTTAGGGCTTGGCCACCCTAGGCCTGTGCCAAAGACCTCTGAAGTATTTCAACAATGAATCCGGGTCATATGGTGTTTGAATGAAAAAAGAAGCTCAAACCAACGTGAATTGAGCAACAAGACCTTAAAGATTGATGACTTAAGACTTATGAAGACAACTTATCATGGGAAATGGTTGAGAGATTTGGATTAGCGGTTAGACGGGCAAGACGATTTGGACATCACTTTGGGCAACTAAAGATATTTATGAAATTTCACCTGATGTCACATGTTAGGCACATGACTCAAACATTTGTTAGACACGTGCCCTATAAATACACATTTTATTTCAATGGAAGAGACTTTTGATTGAAGAGACTTTTGATTCTCTGACATTCTAAGACACACAAGAAAACTCTCTAAAATTCTGCCACTTGTTGTCTTAGTGATTGCTTACATATTCTTCTCCCATCTACAAAACCTATATTATTTTTCGTACTCTTTATAAATTTCTCTCCTCCTCAGTCAATTTAAAACCGTAATTAAGCGAGTTACGATTTCCTTACCTACAATATATATATATATATGTTACTGCATATCTCTCTTCTTCTTTTTCGGTAAATTGTGCAGAAAACCTTGGTTACGTTATGATTACCGGTAAAATGAGAAATTAATACGTACCCATTTTAGAAAATGCATATTATACAAGTTAAACCCCTACTTAATCTTATAGCTAGGCCATTTGTTTAATGTCAGAAGCTAGCGAAAGGTTATGTGCTTATTCTATGGTTGAGAAACACCCATGTTAGAAAATGCATATTTTATAAGTTTAAACCCTATTTAATCTTACAATAGCTAGCTAGGCCATATGTTTCCATGTCACAAGCTAGGAAAATGCATGTCATATATACGCATGGTTATTCTTGATTAACTATGACTGATGTTCATTAACTTATCCTACTTTTTGGTTTGGCTGGCTAGCTAGTTTGTCAACTCTATTGAGGAACTGATCTTTATAACATAACATATGACGTGTAGCTTGCTAGGTTATGTATAGAGTTTATATTTACAAGTTCAAGAACAAACTATATATATAGGTAACTTTTGGTGATATAATGTCCAAGCACAGACAGAAGAACTGAAGCAGATGTGCTTAGCATCATCTGGCATAGGCTTAGAGTGGGTTTTAACATGCATGATCATAATCTTATAATTAATTGATATTATAATTTCTCTTTCTATATTATATATATTGTGTGTGTGTGTATAATATGGGCATGGGGGTTTGATGATGAGAAACATGAATTGTGGAGAAAGTAAGATAGTTATCATGATGATAGATGCGCGCTGCAGCTGCTGCATCTGGGGAATCTCATAAGGTACTACAAAGAAAGAAGACTGGACCACTATATATATATATATATATATATATATATATATATATATATATATATAAGAACGGATTATATTCGGATAAAGACATTTTTGATTGCATCCAAATTTAAAATTTTTATCACTTTCATATGGACCACTTATTATTTTTATACGTGAATATCTTGAAATGTATTTACCTAAATAATACCCTAACAATTATTACATATATATATATATATGTATAAATGTGTTGTGTGTGTGTGTCTCTAGGCATCTTTATGTTTCATATTGATATACACATGCAGCCTGGTTGGCTAGTAGGGAATATATTATACAGTCAATGCAGGTCAAAAAGGACATGCATGGGTATTAGCAAAGAAATTAAGCTAGCTCTATGGACCACCTTCAAGATCTCCTGAATATCATTTGGATTTCTTTTTCTCCTTTCCTTTTCATGTTTGTGGGTAAAAGAGATCGACTAATTTAAAAGAACATTCCCTGGTTGTTGAGTAGATCTAGCCAGCCTTTATGTTCAAGATTTTACAGGGAATTCAAAAGGAAAAAAAAAAGAAAAAGAAAAATTTTAAAGTATGTCCCGGCTTTTTCCTCTCTATGTATATATTATGCATGCTCTAGCTCTTCCAGTAGTACTTTTGAAAAAAAAAAAAAAAGTAGATTCTATCCCTTCCCTAAATTTCTGAGTGGGAGGAAAGTTGAATAAAGTATATAGTTCCCTGCTGATATTTACAGCCTTGGTACTTTAATTCTGCTCCGTTACTCTAGGCTTCCTTTCTCTCTTCATTTCACAACTTTTCCTTTTTTTCTTTTTTGCTAAAGTTGACACTTCGTATATTTAGCCAAATATTTAGATGTTCTCTAAATATTTTAATTATGTTTGTCTTAATAACTTGAATTATTTAGTACTCCCTTTGTTCTAAAATTAAAAATACAATTTGACTTTTGAGGTCAAACGACGGCATATTAAACTTTAAAATTAGTATGATTTATACAAGTTAGAATGAAATAAATTTTGTGATTAATAATTTTTATTATATACTATACAATTATTATAATTGTATCAACTAAAATTAAATAAATTCACATCAATTTGAAGTTTAATATGTTATAATTTGATCTTAAAAATTAAATTGTATCTCTAATTTTAAAACGAATATAGTATATGTTAAGGATTTGGTTACCATTTAATAACCCATTGTGTTTGTTCATCATTCTCGCTTTCATATTATCAAATAATTAATCAAGTTAATTGAAATAACAAAAACAAGTAAAAAAAATTTCAAATTAAGTGTTGCCAAATTAAACAATTTTTACCTATAGATGGTTTATTAATTATATAAAGGGGTAATGTTTAGAGTATAGATATTTCTGATCTGACTGAAAATTGAACTCAATTGTTTAATTCAACTAGCTAGGTCCTATTGGAGCTGTTATGTTTAGGGATCCGGTTAGAGTGAAATTGGTATTAATTTTATCTTATTAAATTCTTATAATTTTTTATTGCATTAAGTATAAAAAATATTACATTAACCATTACAATAAAAAGCTATTAAACTTATCAATGTAATTTTTTCTATACCGAATACAAGAATAAGCTATAAAATTTTCTAAGATAAAGTTGTTGTCAACTTCACGATAAACGGATCCTATGTTTAGACTACATTTACACTGAATTTTTTCCATTAAAAAATCTCTTTCTAGTCGCTCTTCATCACTTCCGTGCCATGATAGACTGATATTACTCTCTCCTAACCTTAGGTAAGCTTGAAATTTCAGGGAAAAGTAAGTAAATGATTAATACATGTTATATTCGTTTTAAATTATAGATATATTTTAAAAAAAATTTAAATAGTTTATAAAATTTTAAATTCAAAATCAGTACAGATTTTTATTTTTTTTTATAGACCAAAGGTGATAATCTAGTTGTAAATGTCTCTCTATTTACTGTGTAAAGTCATATCTTTGAGCCAACTGTTAGGAAGAAGTCAGAATTTAACAAATGCAATCATAAGATCACCTAGGTTTCCCCTGCTAGTATGCATTCATTTATGTGCAGGCACAACAGTGAATATGCTTCCCATCACCTAATTAAAATTATTTACTTATTTAATTCAAAATTATGTCACATGTGAGGGAGCATGTTGAGATATAATATTTCATATCAGGCAATTGATTGAGTTAGATATATTTTGGCAGGTAAAAAATAATTATAATTAATTATTATTATGAGAGTAGAAAACCACATTTGTACTTATAAGGTGTCCAGTTTGATGTCACACTTGCTGAAGAACAAGGTTTAGTTGCTCATTTATTCAACTTAAAAGGTTAAATGTGTCACAAAAAATATTAATTACATGGGTTCAAGTTCAAATTGTATTCGTAACCATTGATGCAACCCTAATATTTTTAAGTTTTTAATTTTGTGAAAATGATACTTTTAATTTAAAATCTTGTTTTGATTTATTTTGTTTTTATATATGCATCTTTTTGGATTATTATAAAGTTGGTTATTTATTTTACTACTATTTTTTTTAATATTTTTTTATGCATTTTTTCCCTTTGCCTTCATATTAGATTCATTTTTAGCATTTTTTTTTTCCTTCGTATTTTCAGATTCATTTTTAGCTTTCCCAACTATTTTGAGATTAAATACGTTATTGAACTGAATTGAATTATAATCTTGTGAGATATACGAGTGTCTCATATAAATTTTAAAAGAGCACCCTCTCATTTTTCATAAATTTATTTAATTCTTCTTTTTATAAGAGGATGGAGAGGCTCAATAGTATTTGACAAAAATATTTAATTTTTAATCATTGTACTTGGTATATAAACAATATACAATATAACTCGCAAAATAAGATTACTAAATAATCTCCTTTATTGAATTGTTGAGCTCCTGCAAACTCATCTTTTATATTCTAAAATTTTCTTTAGTTGCTGTTGTTACTTTTATTGATGATAATTTGTAGCTACGGTTGTTTTTAAGGAGGTTTTTTTTTTTTTTTTTTTTTTAATGTGTAGATTGAAATCGAGCAACTCATTCTTTAGCTTCTTTAACTCTTTTTCTTGTGTTTTTGTTTCCAGTTTTATACTGGTTGCAAGAAGTTTCTAATTGTATTCTTCCAATTATTAGTACAAATACATAAGATTAATACTAATATTTTTTTCAGTCCTGTTTTGAATCTCCTCCATTACACATATCCTCTAATTTCTCCCAATACACAATTAGCGTCACAAATATTATATTTACCGACAAAATAAAATTCGTCACAAATAATTAGCAACGCAATAAAATTTATCGCAAACAATTGTGTACTGAAAGTGAAAATGTCGCTAAATATAATATTTGTGTCGTTAAATATGTATTGGGAGAAAGTGGACTATGGGTGTAATAGAGAGTATTCTAATCCGAGCTATACCATATTTAATACCAAACTACTCTTTCCATCCTCAAAAAAAAATGAGTAAAGTACAAATTTTACAGATATTAAGAAAAACAAAAGTAGAATAAATAAAGTTTTAAATTTCTCCTTAGTTGTCCCACAAAATTCATTAAGTGATGAGTAATTTTAGTTTTTATACTAATGAACCCCATTAAATGACATAATTACCCTTCACTTTATGTAATTTATCTCATCTTTTTGGGTATAAAATAATTGTACTTTTAGTCATCATTTTAAAGACGGAGAGAGTAATATATACTCCCTACTTTCCATTATATATGACGTTTTAAAACATAATCATACATATTAAGAAATCTTATTAATTTTAATGTTAAGTAATTAATGTTGATTTGAAATTTCATTATTACCTATGCACTAAGTAATTATTCTTCCTCTTCTCTTTCAATTATTTTATTTTTTAGAAGTAAAGTAAGAAATGATTAATTTTTTTCTAAATATATGTAAAATGTTTTATATTATAGAAAGAAAATTTTCTTTTTAAACGCCTTGTATAATGGAAACGAGGGAATATAAAAATAGGGTTACAAATTCTTCTACTTAATAAGCTTCAAATTAATTATCTTGAAATTGTCTATTGGACCGTAAGGTCTTACGAACTTCAATGATTAGGGAGGGAGTGTGGTCCACCCTAATAGGACATACATGCGGACATGGTAAGGCCGTGACTAGCACAGTCCCCAACTTATATATATATATATATATAGAGCTTTTCTCCTATAAGGACCTAAAGTAAGGACCAATTTTTTTTTTTTTTTTTTTGCTTTTTTTTTAGAACAACTAAAAATAAATAAATAAGTAATTATGGAACTGAAATTTTTACATAATACAGTGTTTTGGGCGTGATTTGGATACATATAACAAAACATAATTACTGTACATAACAAAACTGTACATACATATTTTGTTATATGTATCCAAATCACGCCCAAAACACTGTATTATGTAAAAATTTCAGTTCCATAATTACTTATTTATTTATTTTTAGTTGTTTTAAAAAAAAAGCAAAAAAATAAAATAAAAAAATTGGTCCTTACTTTAGGTCCTTATAGGAGAAAAGCTCTATATATATATATATATATATATATATATATATATATATATATATATATATATATATGTATATGCTTGGTACGCTTAAAGGGTATGTGATTGTAATACAAAATTGGCAAACCCAAAAGATTTGGATTGAGCCACAAATTACTTATAAAACACCTTAAATAACTGAACACCAATAAAAAATAGAAAACGAATTACAGATGATGTAGGTTGAAATGAGAAAATCACTCTTATTATATCGTGCATGCAGCTGATGGTTTTTCATCTTTTGGCCATGTTCACCATGGCACTTATTAGGTGTTTCTGAAAGCTCATGAATCCCCTTCAAATATTTAAATAGCTCAATAGTTTTTTTTTTATTTCGTACCATTAAAGTTACATTTCAACATCAAAAAAGAGAATTTGATCTCAGAATCTCTGTTATGCAAAAGTGTGGTACTACCATCTGACTAAAAAAATAAATGATTAAATAGCTCGGTACTTGGCCGTAGAATATTGGTAGATGATACTAAAAAGTCTCTCCTTTTTCTCTAGAATTATCACCACGAAAAGAAAATAAAATAAAAATATTTTGATTAAATTCGTGTGTTTTTTAAAAAAAAATTTTGATGCTCAACCTTAGCCTTGGTGGGGTATAAAACCAGGGGAGTGTCTTGCAATTGCATAACTATATTAAGGATTCTGGAGGAGTAATGCAGAAAATTTCAAATGCAGCCTAGCAGAGATATATTGATTTGAGTAACAAATAGTATAATGATCATATATAGAAGGGACATACAGTTAGTTGGTGTCTTTGGCTATGGGGGTAATATATATTTCAGCTGACAGTTTTATATTCTGAATTAATGGATGATGTTCTGGTGCTGGTTAAATTCTGGTTGATGTTGAGCTGCTACGTGGTTGATATTGATGATAGTATCGATACATATCATCGTAGAGATTGTGTTAGTTATTTCTGATCTTTTAATTTGAAAAGAATTGCAATGCAAACTTTTATGGTCCAATTTAAATCTTTTGGATTTGTCACTCTATTACGTTGGGTGATAATAATAAAATTTCTTTTGTTCAGAAAAACAGTACTCTTATTTTTATTTTTTTTAATGATAGTAAAAGATGATTGACACAATACTCTCAAATGGATCATTACAATTATATTAATATGTCACCGTTATTAAATTGAACAATCAATAAATTTATAAATGAGACATTTTTTATGAAGAAAAAAAAAAGAGCATTTTAAAATTGGAGTCAAGTTAGGTAGATCCATTTATTAGTTTCAAAGTTCAAGTTTGGTTTGTTAATCAAACTGATCGGGCATGTAAAAAATTAGAGTAATGTCAGGGATATTAAATTTTTGTCTCAAATGACATAATATTGAATATTTTAATGATAATTTGTGGTATAGTCAATTACATGAGATCTATTTAACCAGTGTTTAACAAATTATTTGAAATACTTTTTAAAAACAAAAATCTAAAACTCCTAGCATCATCCAAAAAATTAATACATAATGCATTTATCGTCTTGACATACATATGAAACTCATTGATATATTAAGAAGTTATTTCTGAGAAACTTTATCCAAAAGACTTGGATAATGATAGATAAAAATTATCTTTGCCGTTTGCTAAAAAAAAGATATATTAAGAAGTTATAGATTTGGTGTAAGTACTAACATTGGCTTGGATGGTATTACCAGACTTTGCCATAGCAAAGATCTGAGTTTAAATCCCACTCTCCAAATGTGGTTGTATTGAATTAATAGTACACCAACCTCCCCACACCCCACACCCCCCCCCCCCACCCCCCCCCCCCCCCCCCCAAAAAAAAAAAAAAAAAAAAAAAAGGGATTTGGTAGCCGTTCTAGAAGATGTCTTCGTTGGTAGGCTGTCAGCAAGTGAAAGTCAAACATTTGCAAATTGCTACTTCATTTGTATGACTATTTACTAAGCCTCCGTTTCGCAAATTCTGTGGATTTGAAATTAAAGGAAAAAATTGAATAATATAATAGAATTACTTTTTAAAAGGCTAATTAAAGATCAGAGGCAACACAATTTGGGTAAGCTCATTGTACAAGTAGCTAGAATCCTTATTCTAAGGATTTCAAAACAACTCATTGCGTAATGGTACTCAAAATTCCTCCATATAAATCTCTCCAATTCACACTTTCATTTGGTTGAAATCTACATCAAGATTATTGCGTACAATTCCAGCAGTTGTAGTGATAGTAAAAATATACAATTAAATGAATTCTGTCTTTCAATTTATTAATTAGCCTTTTGGTATATGTAAATTCGATTGTGTGCCAAATAGAGACTGATGTGACACGTTATATTTGTGGTCAACTTCGTGAGCATTTATATACTATCTCTATCTAACTGATGGCATATATGTCATATTTGTAATCAACTTTGTCATATTTGTAATCAACTTTGTGAGTGTTTATATTATCTTCTTCTACCTGGCAGTATGCTAATTCGGAATTTGAATCATTATCGTTTTTTGGTATACCTTTGAATAAAGAAAAGAAAATATGAAGTGAAACCATAAAATTTATTCACTTTCTTGTTAAAAACTTTCCTAGTCTTCTTTGTTATGAAATCATATTGGCTTGTATTACATACTTTTCATCTACACAATTATCATGCTACTTAAAACTATACAAGGGTAGTGTTAATGGTCCTTTGTAGAGGGGCGCCTCTGGCAAATTTTAACGTTCATGATATCAGTGAGAAGTCCTGGCTGCATTATCTCCATCTGATCGCCGATTTTGATCTCATTCGACAACATTTTAATGGCCATCGACATGTGAGGCCGAAGCCGCCTAATCTCTTGCACACATAGTAGTCCTACCTTGATGAATCTCACAGCCTCTGGTTCACTAAAGTTTCCCTTCAGCATAGGGTCTACCAGCTCTATAAGCTTGTTTTCATTGTACATTTTCCAAGCCTGCACAATAAGAATTTGAGTCAGCATGTGAGAGGACATTACATATTAACTATCGTATAGAGACAGAACTAATATATTGCGTTTTTATATTGCTACTATATATAGTACACAATGTAGAAAAAATTATACGACATTTGAATCAGCGTGAGAGGGTGTTACACAATGACCATCGTATAAAGACCAGACCGAACGAATATCTGATGCATTAACTGAATATTGCTAGTCCATTGAAAACAGTAAAATTTATACCTTCTCAACAAGATAGTGCTCTCCAAGTTGTGGGTCAAAATCAACAGCTGATCGTCCGCTAACAATTTCCAGAAGTAGAACTCCAAAACTATAAACATCTGATTTTCGCGATAAATAGCCAGAAATGGCATACTCAGGAGCAAGATAGCCTCTGTAACACCAAAAAGACTTTATTTTCTTTCAAAAATAAGAAATATTTTTGGCGTTTACTAAAAAAATTAAAAACCACTCAAAAGAAATAAAGAAAAGTAATTAGAGCGAGAAAAGTTTCACTTACAATGTCCCAGCCACTCGAGTACTAATGTAAGTGATATTATGGGGAAATAGCTTAGAGAGCCCAAAATCAGAGATTTTGGCAGTGAAATTCTGATCAAGAAGTATATTGCTAGCTTTAATATCCCGATGAACAACATGAGGCTTAACTTCTTCATGAATGTATGCAAGTCCTCTAGCAATTCCCATTGAAATTTCTGACCGCGATTTCCAGCTAAATTTTGCTCTTTTTACTTCCCCTTGCAATGCTTGAGCAAGGCTATTATTTTCCATATAATCATAAACAAGAATTCGAGAACCTCGTTCGATACAGCCACCGTGTAATTTAACAAGATTTTCGTGGTTAAACTTGGACATTGAAGCTATTTCAGACATGAATTCTCTGTCTCCTTGCTTTGATTCTTCTGAAAGTAATTTTATAGCAACCACCCTTCCATCTTGAAGTATTCCCTGCACAATTCAACCAAAAAATTTGTTAGTAATGTTATATATATATATGCCCGGTATATGATAGTTGAAGGCTAAACAAAATGAAGAATAGTCTAAATTAACTATTATACATGCTAAGATCTAAATACCAACCTTATAAACAGCGCCGAATCCACCTTCTCCAATCTTATTAGATGAGCGAAAGCCGGCGGTAGCAAGTTTGAGTTCATCATATGAGAATGCATCAACAATATTTGGAGAAACCTTTGCTCCTGTAAATTAAAGTAATGGTTAGCCTAATAAACAACAACCATAACACTTTATTACGTACCAATGCAAACATTTTCTTCAGTGGCGGACTCAGTAATTTTCGATCTTCAATGCATGCAGATGAAATGCTTTTTATTTTTTGGCAAAAGGTACATTTTATTTGTGAAATTAAAACTACACTATAATATAATATCGTAATGAAAAACTAATAAGAATATATATCCATGCATGTACTTACCTTGTCTAGTTTGGTTTTGAGGGTTTTCGCGTGAAAAATAAAAGCAGCTTGACCGTGGGAAACTAATAAACTTCATATCTATCTATACAAGTATGAAAATTGAGTTTACTAATTTTCTGGGATTATATGATATAAAAGGAGTGAGAAAAAGAGACAGAGAGGAAGTGATCAATAGCATATATATATATATATATATATATATATATATATATATATATATATATATATATATATATATATATATACTGAAGAATGTTGTATTACCTCTTGTTTGGCATAAAGGAATCATTGGTGTTTCCAGGAAGTAACGAAATTCGTACTGTATTATGGAAAAATGAAGACTGCATGGATAGGAAAGCAACGGTTGAAATTGATCCTGTGGGCGGCTGAGATTTGTTACATAGTAAGTGTATATATCTCACGTGGAATATGTGTCATTATTTTATTAGGACTTAGACTGACGACGGCTGCTTTGGTTTTTATTTAATATTTTGGACATATATGGCTGCTCTGGTTTATTAGTATTACTTTTTCTGTGGTACTATTTTCTTTATTGACGGAGATTGAACAACAATTTGCATTATTATAAGAAGCAAAAAAAAAAAAAAGAATCAAACAAGTTGGGAGGTTAGCCATATAACACTACTACTAGAGTCTATTTCTTAAGTATTACCAAAACATTTTTTATTTGTATACTTAAGATGACTACTGTATTTATAACTAATGTTAAAGATAAATTTGAAGAATAATTTTTTTTAAATAAAATCTTCGTTCATCACATTTATCTTTCCTTTTAGAATAGACAAAGTATTAGCAAATGTTTTTTCTTTTCTCCAAAAAATTTCTAAACTATTGATTATTGTCTTTTTTTTTGTCAAAATTAATTTCACCTCTTTCATCACCAACAAAAATGATTTTAAAAATTATAAATATTCTTCTTTTACTTGGAGATTTGAAAAAGGTACTTTTTTTAATCTTGGTTTTTAATTAAATTTTTTAGTGTATTTTTTATTTGCCTCCGGACAGTTTTGATTCTTGTTCCGCCTCTGGTTTGAGTTTTCCCTAACTCACTCCAACCGCAGTTTTGATTCCTGCTTCTGCCTCTTGTTTTAATTTTCCCTAGTTTGTAATTATTGCATGAGTTCCTACCTAATTTATCTTTTATGTGTTTTTTTTTACCAATTTAATTTGATCAAAATTATGTAACTTGAATCAAAAGTTTGATGCAGAATATAGTGAGTGATCAAAGGAGATAATTATCATTGTGTACGGACAAACTATATAACTACTCAGGCTTATCTTCTTATTGGACTTTTTCTTAAAAGAATTATAATGAAGAGATTGAACAAGAATTTGCAATAAGTAGGGAGCTAGGTTGTGCATTATTTGAGTCTGATTCTTCTTGATGGACTTTTTCTTAAAAGAATTCTGACTTCGTTATAATGAAGAGATTGAACAAGTTTTGCAATATATATTATAACACAAGTAGGGAGCTAGGTTGTGCATTATTTGAGTCTGATTCTTCTTATTGGACTTTTTCTTAAAAGAATTCTGACTTCGTTATAATGAAGAGATTGAACAAGTTTTGCAATATATATATATATATATATATATAACACAAGTAGGGCGCTAGGTTGTGCATTATTTGAGTCTGGTTGCAAAGCATGACCAATTTTATTTGGCTGAATGGCACTTATAACCCTCTAAGTTGTCACTCACTTTCAATGTCGTCCTTAAAGTACATTTTTGTCAATTGGGCCCTTAAAGTGTCATTTTTGTGTTTCCGTTCCTTTTACCTTATTTCACCCAACCCGACCCATTTTGACCGAAACCGGCCCAATTTGACCCGAACAAATTTCATTAATTAAATTTTTTTTAAAAAAAAACTAAAAAGTTTTAAAATTACTTTAAAAATAATTATTAGTTTAAAATTCTTTTAAAAATAATATTTTATTTTAAAATATTAAAAATGATTATTATTTTTAATATTTTTAAAAATTATTATTTTAAAATTAATTATTCTTTTAAAAATAATATTTTATTATAAAATATTAAAAATACTTATTATTTTAAATATTTTTAAAAATAATTATTATTTTCAAGGAAAAATATTTAAAACTTTTAGTTTTTCATAAAATGACTAAAGTATCATAAAATATAAAAAAATTATTTAAAAAAAATTATTTTTAATATTTTAAAATAAAATATTATTTTTAGAATAATTTTAAAATAATAATTATTTTTTATATTTTAAAACAAAATATTATTTTTAGAAAGTTCTAAAAATAATTATTATTTTCATGAAAAGAAATTAGAAACTTTTATTTTTTTCAAAAATGAGTAAAATTTCATAAAATATAGATTCAAAAAAATTAAAGTTTAAATTTTTTAAATTCTTAATTATTTTTATGAAAATTTACACATCTTTTAAAAAATAAATATTTCTAGTTTTTGTTTTATGAAAATAAAGTTTTTTTTATTTACTTTTTTTGAATCTATATTTTATGAAACTTTACTCATTTGTAAAAAAATTAAAAAGTTCTATTTTTTCTGAAAATAAAGCTTAATTTTTTTGAATCTATATTTTATGAAACTTTACTCATTTTTTTTAAAAATCATAAATTTTCTAAATTTTTCTCCTAAAAATAATAATAATTTTTAAAACTTTTTAATTTCTTTTTTTTAAAAAAAATTGAATCAATTTTTTTATTTATCTTTTACTGTTTTTTGTATTTTACATAAAAAATAAAAAAAATCTACTTTTTTTTAAAAAATAAAGTTTTATTTTCTTATTTAATTTTTTTCAATCTATATTTTATGAATCTATATTTTTTCCTGAAAATAATAATTATTTTTACAAATATTTAAAATAATAATTATTTTTTAATATTTTAAAATAATAATAATTTTTAAAATAATAATAATTTTTAAAAAAAATTCAAATAATAATTATTTTTAATATTTTAAAATAAAATATTATTTTTAAAAGAATTTTGAAATAATAATTATTTTTAAAATAATTTTAAAACTTTTTAGTTTTTTTTAAAAAAAAATAGTTAGTGAAATTGGGTCGGGTCAAACTGAGTCAGATTGTATCAAAATTTGATCAAAATGGGTCAGGTTTGGGTCAAATCAGGGAAAAGAAACGAAAACGCAAAAAAATGCCACTTTAAGGACCCAATTGACGAAAAATGTACTTTAGAGACGACATTGAAAGTGGGTGGCAACTTGGAGGGTGATAAGTGTCATTCAACCAATTTTATTTCATTTTAATTTGTATGCTTTTGGTGATGAACTATAAACACTGGTTCTATGTTTGGAAAGCAAAAAAAATTAAGGATATGTACTACTTTAGGATTAACAAACTTTTAAGCTCTTATTCGGTTCACCTTTTTTTTCGGACATAAATTTCTTCCTATAGTGTAGTGTATTCTTTCAAAATTAGATATACAAATTGATTTTTGAGGTAAAAGGACGGCATATTAAACTTCAAATTGATGTGAATTTATTTATTTTTTGTTGATAAAATTATTATAATTGTAACCAATGTAACAAAAACTATTAATCACAAAATTTATTTTATTTTAAACTTTTATGAATCATACCAATTTTAAAGTTTAATATATATGTCGTTGTTTGACCTCAAAAGTCAAATTGTATATCTAATTTTGGAACGAATGGAGTAATAATTTATCACTGCTATGAACATGTTTGGTTCATTTTTAAAATTTGTGAATCATTTGTAATTAATATACAGAATCAATTATATATGAACTGTCTGTAAACTAATATTTTTACACTCACCAATAGGAAACAGGCGATCTTATTTTTTTAGAGAAAATCAAGGAGTTTTGACTTTTTTTAAAATAAATTCTGTAATATTCTTTATCATGATAAAATTTATTTAATTATTTTAACGCAATCAAAACTCCTTTATTTTATTTCAAAATACAAAATTGATGGGTTTTATAGAATTTATTCTCATTTAGCATAACATTATTGTGACGCCCCTAAATTCAAATACTTGTACCTCGAATCTGGTGCTTCACGATCCAACTCATGCATCATACTATTAACAACTCATAGCGGAATAATAGAAATATTTACATTAATATAATATAAATATTCGCGTCTCAAGTCTCGAAACCGTTACTAATATATAACACAACTTAGTTCATAATATTTATAAGTATTAATACATATAAAGAACACGATCCTAACATAGTAGAACAAAGTTATTCCGTAGTCTTGCCTTTGTCCTTATCTTTTCCTGAGCTTCCGCCTCATCCTGTAATGTTTAAGGAAAGCAAGAGTGAGCAACAAGTTTGCTCAACAAGTATAACGATAATAAAAGTGAGCAATCATGCGTAAAGTTTCATAATCTCAAAGGTTATAACGATCATTGATAGCTCACGAAATTAAATACGTAGATTGTGAACAAAGTAAGTCTCAATAGTTTCAATTATGTTCTTTACTACTACTGTTGAGTCGCTATGGACTAAAGGATTATTATAAGGGTACAAAGAATTAAATATTTCCAAGTTGATGAATATTTTAACACTGAGTGGTCGCTATAGACCATGAACTCCTGCTGGAATTAGCAGTAATTCACTGATAATCCACAATATAAACAAGTACAATAGGTGATCAACCTAAAGTACTCTATGTTATGCATGTCGACGCCGGTTTCATCCGCTTGTCCTTTTGGTCTTTTAGTCTTTTCCAATTTTAGCCCTTTGATTTAATGATGCTTTGGAAAAGGTCGGCATTGATGTCGACGGGGTTTTGAAAGATCGTGTTTTATGATGAGCCAATTAACCAGAGTCGCCAGTTGGTATATTTGAACTGGATGTACCAACTCATCCGAATTTTCGTTTTTTTATAAATCGCTGGCTCATATGTGACTCCGAATTAATTGGTCTGCGAATCGAGATTCATAGAGTTCGGGGGCTTGCTTAAGTGAGGGGAAGGTGTTAGGCACCCCTCGACTTCCGTGAAACACGGTTACCGCAATCTTGATGCTTTCCTATCCTTTAATCCATGAATGTGTATGTGTAGGTGCGCGTGTGTGTGTGTGTATGTGTGCCTATGTGAATGTTGTGGTGAGTTTGTATGAAAGAGTCATTTGGATTTTAGGGAAGATCGTGCTTTAATTTGAGAACGCTTCGGAATGTCTTTTCGATATACACGAGAAAGCTTTATTCTTTATGAGAAAGGTTTGATTTTAATTGTCCAAAACTATGGGATTTTCATTAAGTGTCGTTTTAACAAAACAAGAGTTTTAAACCTTCGTCAAAATAGGAATCGAGATCTATACGTTGCTTTCATAAAATGATGGGCAATTTCTAGGATCTCTTTCACCCTATGCACAAAGATTTAATAAAACGTCAATTATTTATAAAATCATTTCGTGTGATGTTTTGGAAAACGATTTTTCTTTAGCTTTCTCGTTAGATAGGAATCGACATTCATTAACGTTTCTCAAATTTTAACCTCGTGATTCTAATATCCTACTTTGATTGATTTTATGAAAATCTTATCATTTAGCTTTGAAATCAATTTCGTATCATGAATCAAATCAAGCATAAACACGCGTCGGGGCTATTCATGGGCATGTAAGCCATCAAAATATCCCCGAACGCCAACAATCACCAATTTCACTATTTCGGGGCCTTAAACACGATTCACGCCTTGGCGTCGTTTTAAGGCCCAAAGATTACATGTTACAAAACGAGCATCTTGAATCTATCACATACATCAAAACGTCCATCATCGGATTTGGACCTCGGGGTCGCATTCCTAGGCTCACACGAGATTAATACATGCCTACAAAATGAATATTACATAACTAACCAACCCGGGTTTATCTAATATACCATGATATCCGGAAATGACAATCTAAATAAATTACACCCCATAAATTATCACAAACAAGCTAGAAATTTTATCAATTGGATATCCTCGGGTTATTAGGAAGAATTTTGTTCCAATGGAACCCTCACCAATAATCCCTAATCCATGATTGCTCAATAATATTCTTGAAAATTTCAATTAAATTTAGCCAAATAACATGATAGAAGTTGCAAAAATAATGAGATTTTCACCTTGCAAATGATACCAAAATTGTGTAGAAACTTGTGTATTGAGGGGAATATGAGATGTATATGATATAATCTAACAACAAAGGAAATTTCTCTCTTTTTCTCTCAATTGTTGCAAGAATTTTTTGCTATTTCTCTCTATTTCCGAGCTAAAACTGCTGCTGATTTCTTCTTCTTCCGCAAACTGCCCAACCTCCTGTATGCTGCCTGCTGCCGAGCTTAAATAGGCTGGCCAGAGCCAGCCGCAGATCTATCTGCGGCTGGCCGCAGATGGATCTGCGGCTGGCTAGCTGGCACGCCTCCCATCGCACTCAGCTGGTAGTGCTGATTTCTCGGTTTTCGTGCTGGCGCACCCACTTGGCCGCAGATCTATCCGCGGCTGGCGGGCTTGACTTTCTCGATTTTCGTGTCACGCCTTGATTTTCGTACCGCAACGTCGGTTTTCACTGACAGGCTCGTATTCCGCAGTCCGGGAACTTCCGGTAGACGTGCCACCTCATTCGGAAATGTCTGTCTTGGACGGTCATGCTGTCACGTCGACTTGGGCTGCCCAAATCATTGCGGCGGTGCCGGGCGCTCGCCCTTGTGCCCACTCCTTTGCTCCTGCAAGCTGGTTCAATTGACGATTTCGCCCTCCTGTCAAGGTTAGTAGAAGGAAACGCAAAATTTGGGTGTCTACAATGCATAACACTCAGACATGTTGTTCGCACGTGTGTCGATCTCCCGACGTCATATAGTTTCCCCTTCTATGAGGGTTGTTCATCTCAGCAAATTATAATAGTCTATACTAAAGCAATTGGTTTGGATCGCTTTTTGACTCATGGATGTTAGTCTAGCCAAATCAAATGGTATAGACATTCTTCTCAACACATTTAGGAACAATTAATACGTTCAATGTTCGTAACAGGATTCAAAGAATCATTTAAGAATATAATTATGATTTAAATCAGGTTTCTGAGTATAAATAATAATCTTCATGAATTTAGATAACACAAGAATCATCTATCAATTAATTTACTTGTACGATCAATAAGAGTACAAGTTTAGGTACTTGTCTGAGTAGTCGACTCTATCTGACTTTAACTTCTTATTCTTTGAACAACCTATGTTCATCATAATCATCTAACGGTTAATCTCTATTAACCCCCAAATATAAATCTAAGTGATTAAACTTACTAATCTCATACAATTAGGACTCACAAATAAATCGACTCTCATTTTATTTGATTGATTATTTCTTTGTTCACCACTCCCTTTATTTTATTCACTAGCCTTCACAAATAATACACATTTATTCCGTTTACTATAAATAAAATAATTCCTTTATTATTTTACTTGTTTAATTAATTGTTCACACCTTATTTTATTAATTTATCCATGTCTCATTACACAAATAAAGTATTCTTACTTTACTTGCTAATATTTAATTACTTTTTAAATAATTTTCTAAATCATTATTCATACTTTATTAATCCACAAATAAAATAATCTTTAATATTATTTAATCATAATTAAAGTAATCATTAATATTATTTTAATTGTTTATTATTAATAAACTCATAATTAATTTTAATTATTATTTTATTCTATTATTTATTATTTATTATTTAATCTTATTTTATTTTTTAATAAAAAAATCTGCTCTGACCCGTTTGACCCGATCCGACCCGGTGGACCATAACCCGACCCAGTTTGAACAAGACTCAGGTCAACTGTAAAACTGGCACAAACGCCTTAGAGAGAGAGAGAGAAAGAGTGTGAAATAACTATGATGTCATTCTGAAATGCGATCACAAAACAAAGGTTAGTTAAAGAACCTAACATATAACTTTTTGTCCCCATATCCAAATCGACTAATTAGATAACGAAATTTAACTTAGGTAGGACATACTAGTGAAGAATTATATTCGTCTTTCCCCTCCTAGTTCTAACCCCAGATCTCCACCAGAGATTATATCCCTAAGCTCTGATACCAACTGTGACGCCCCCAAGTTCGGGTCTACACAACCCAATTTGAGTCGCCAAAATAAAAATAACATACATAAATTTTTCTAATTATAGTTATTACAATGTTGTGCATAGTACGACAACGCACACATTAAGTCCTCACAACAATTATTGTCACATTATTCTACAACTTGGTGAGCACTACTATAACTACTAACTCGGACCATTATTTCATTCTTCTGTTCTCCCCGCTAGCCCCAGCTACACTTTTATTTTCTGAAAAAATTTATGAAACAAAAAAGTGAGTTGAAATAGCCGAGTAAAGAATATCATGACTACGATAACAAAGAATAAGTTATCATTAGTCTTCAATAGTGATAAATCAGAGTTTTAGAAAATACTAGACATCATAAGTTTTTAACAAATAATTACGGCAGAATGAACAATCCATTTGAAAAGTCAAATAGACCATAATGTCTATTATCTTCTCCTATTTAAAAATTCACCATCAAGATTTCATTAACTGTAACACCAATGATCATGATCATGCCAATCAACAGTTCCTCTTTACACTCATGCCAAATAGAACTTTCACCACGTGTCTTTGCCACATAAGCTAAAGACATTCAATAATCATATTGTCTTCGTATCAAGGCCAAAGGCATTCACAACAACTTAAGTCCTGATGATTAGTATAAATAACAATGATATAAGGATGAACAGAAATAATAAGAATAATAAGATAAAGAATAAACAATAGAGATTTGCACTTTAATTTGTCCAGAGTCTAATAATGTCCAAATTGTCAACACGATATCTAGAATATCGATTCAAGCTTAAGAATAATATTTAAGGTTTACAGTTCAAATATAACGGTTAAAATTAAACAAGAAGGTTCAGGTCAAAAGATAAGATATTAGATGAAGCACCAACTATTAAGGAAATTCTAATCATTTCAGAAATTTTTACCGTTTAATGTTAAGGGTTATACAAAATGAACAATATTTTTTTACCACTGTAAGTTTAAATTTAGGAGTATGAAAGAAAATAATATCTCTTACCTTAGCAAGTGACTAGATACTGCTTTCTATGTAGTTGATCAACCTATATGTATATTTATAATTTAATTAGTAACTACCACATATAAGTTTCATGGTGTACACTAATTCGTATATTATGACTAAAAATTTGTGTAATGTACAAATTAAGGCAGAATAAACTTCAAAATAGTTTTTGAAAGAATAAAATAATGTTTCAAAAAAAATCAGAGGAAGTTTTTCAAAATGAAATTTCTAAAGGAAAAATCTTTTAAAGGAAGAGTTGTAAACATTGTGTGATGTATGTAGGTGCTTGTGCAACTTTTATAGAAAAACTCACCTGAACAATTCTTGCACTCTTACTAATATTTATCAATACTTAAGGTAGTCTTAGCATGCTCAGAGAGACACTTATACTAACAATTTTTAGAGTGAAAAAAATGATAAGCAAGAAAGTTATAAAACTCCTTATGCTAAGCCCCTTATTTATAGTCAAAACTTAACCAACATCTACCACACATTAATTAACCACACTTTTCATATTTCAAGATTATTTTAATTTATATCATTCATTAATTAACCACACTTTTCACATTTCAAGATTATCTTTAATCTATCACACATTAATTATCAACATTTTTCATATTTCAAGATTACATTTAATCTACCACATATTAATTATCCACATTTTTCACATTTTAAGATTAAATTTTTTTTTACTATTCACAAGTATTATTATTATATTATCCTTCTTCTACATTAATGACTTAATGTATTAATATCACAGATATTTAAGTATACAATGTTCTTCAAATAATGAGTAGGGTTAACTGCATATCCGACCATGAAGAATACTCTTTTACACTCCGTACTCCAAGATTTAAAAACTTTCATTCCGCTACCCAAAGTACCCTTAAGTAACCATGATGGACCCTTTTATTATTTTCGGCCAGAAAAGTGATCAAAATTGTCACGTATTCCGATAGATAGAGTATAAATACGATTTGACCATATTTTTAGACATTTGATTGTATAAATTAATTTAAATTTGTATAAATACTTGATTACTAAGAATTGAATAGTATTAAATTATATGATACACAAAATAAAAACTTTCATCATCTTCCCAATCTCTTTCATCAAAAGTTCCAAACCAATTTACAAGCTCAAACTAATCCAAAATTAAAAATATCAAACTCATCAAAAAGATTAAATAAGCAAAACAAAACACAACAAACAAGAACATTATGATTGTTTCTCTCTCTAGAACTCCAAACCTAGAATCAACTCAAAATTAGCCACGTCCTTCTTAAAATCAACTCAACCCTAAATCAGTCACATCTTTCTGAAAGTCAACTCAACACTTATCTTCATAATACATCACCCAAGACTCATCCCCTTACCTAGCCTTCAATGGTGGTTATGTGCTATGTATATAAACCAACTCCTCTACTCTTTTCATGTATGTAAAAATAAGACAATATATGTAGCTTCCATTAAGGAGTTCGATAAATTTTTGGGGATGAGGAAGGAGACGGCAACGGGAATGGGACGGGGATGACATCGAGAAAGAGGAAGGAAACAGGGATGAGTACTTACTTATTCCCTTTTCTCGGCGAGTAAGTAGATCTGGTGTTCGGCGACTAAATCTGGTGATCGACATTTGATTTCCATCTATTACTATCGATTTTGAGTGTTGTTGATTTTTGATTTAGTGGTTATTAGTTTCAATTTTTCTTCATTTTTTGCTCTTTTATTCGTGTTATCTGCTGGAATTGGAGTTTGCTTCGGGATTCAAGAAAAATTGGAGTTAGAATTTTAGCGGGGAAGGGGAAGGCAATGAGGACGGCAACGGATGGAGTTAGAATTGGAGTTGGTCATATTGATGTATTGATATTGGTTAATTACTCTTTTTATATTTAATCATTTTGGTTAATTATTGTATTTGAGTTACTTACTTTGATTAGTTATTTTATTTTTAGGTAATTAGTTGGTTAATTATTATATTTTTTTACATTGTTGATTTTTAATTAATTAGTTTTCTTTATTAGTTCAGTTAATTGTTCATTTGTGTCAATTATTTTTAGTTAATTATTTATTTGGGATTAATTATTTAGATTTAGTTATGTTTAAGGATTAAATTTTTTAGTTAATTTTTTATGTTCAACCCTATTAATTTTATTGTTTATTTTGTTATGCACTTTGTTACTTACTTTATTTTGCTTAATTAGTAAAGTTAATTACTTTATTTTGATTAATTAATGGAGTTAATTGTTTAATTTTTTTTAATCAATGGCTTAATTATTTATTTGAGATAATTGAGTTAATTAGTTAAGTAAATTATTTGTGTTAGATATGTATCTACAAATTTAAAATACTAAATACGAGTCAAATACGGTAAACTTATATATTTGAATCATTTTTATCATTTATTTTTTTAATCTAGTATTTAACATGTATTTTTACAACTTAATTAAGTCAACTACGATATTTATACGGTCAATTATATTTAAATATTAAATTATGACGCGTGGCTATTTTTTGGTAAAAAATTGATCGAAAATAATAAAAGGGTCCATCGTGGTTACTTAACGGTACTTTAGGTAGCGGGATGAGAGTTTTTAAACCTTGAGATACGAAGTGTAAAAGGGTGTATACTTCGGAGTTCGATATGCAGTTAACCCTAATGAGTATGTCTAACTATTTAATACATGTGACTTTTAATTATGTAACTTTCTATTACTACCCTTACTACGGTGACAATTATTGGTTCAATAATGTGAAATACTGTGCATTTACTACTGTTACAATTATTGGTTAAATAATGTGAAATATTGTGCATTTACTATTGTGACAACTATTGGTTCAATAATATGAAATACTATGCATTGTTACTATGACAATTATTGGTTCAATAATATGAAATACTATGTACTTGCTACTCTGACAATTATTGGTTCAATAATATGAAATATTGTGGAATAACGTGTGTTACTGTGGAATATCACGTGTTATTGTTCCTTTATCACCAGGTATTTTAATTGTTAAAGGTATCAATTTCATCGATAATTTTTTTATTAAAAAAGTTATTTCTGTCATTTTCTGAATCTGACAATTATTTTGTTATAGGGTCCACCAATAATTGGTTGTTTCGGTGTCGTCGTACTTTACCGAATATTTTCCGACATTCTTTTTATTTCTTATAATTTGTACATATTATTATTAATTTTAACCTTTTTATTAATTTAACATCTTACTGTTTAGAATTAAGTTTTATTTATTAAAAGTTGGTGTCTTGTAGATTTAATAAGTATTTATACGAATTTAATAAGTTAAATACGGTCAAATCGTATGTTTGACCGTATTCCAACTAAAAAATTCGTCGAATTACCAATGAGGGTCCATCGCATTTACTTAAATGTATTTTGGGGTCTATATTGAAAGAATTTTTACTTTGAGAGCCTAATTATAAAATGGGTAGAGCAATTAACTCTTTAACTAATATAAAATATTGTAGAAATTATAATTACGAACGTAATGTGAGAATTCATCCGTATATATATGTAATGAAAAAGGATCGAAATGGTATAATTTGATTACCAACGTAATTTTAATTATAATGTAATTGGGTGAAGCAAACGTATCACAAAATAATGATTAAGTACATTACGGGCACATTACAGTACTTAGCCAAACCAGGTCTAATAAATTTTTTTAAAAAAAATATCACTCTTTTTAAAAAAAAATCATAAATAAATATAAATATCCTAAAGATTGCACGAGTTAGTATAACCTATTTCCATTTTTTATACTGTACTTTTCTTTTTTGGTTGACCTATTTCAATGGATCACAATTATGTAATTTGAATCAGTCAGACTTTTATGGCAGTGACATCATCTATCTTCTATCTACATATAATGCGGGAGCACCCATTTGGTGTTTAGTCTCTTTGGTCTAATTATATTTATTTTTAAAATTTAACTCCTAAATTTAATTTTTTTTTATATTTTATCTTGCAATTTTAATAATATTTTTATTTTACTTTCAAAATTAAATTTTCAATTCTTAAAATTAATTACAAATAAAATATAAATTATACACACAACGCGTGTGCCCCGGCTCCTAATAACTCATAAACACCCCCAAAATATTTTTACATAACACCTTCAAGGTGCTCCATCTCGTTTTAAATTGAATATAAATGAATTAATTTTGATGCCGATCAAACAAATGAATCAATTTATTTGAAAAAAGAAAAAAAATTGTTGCCGAAGTAGCTTCTCATAATTTGATTTCTGAAGGCAAGCTTGGTGGTACCGGTAGGCGTTAGGAACTAAAAATTAAGGGTTTGACGAGCTTAGAAGTGACTGATAAAAATAAAAATTGGCAAGTAATTTTAGTGTCCATTTAGTTTATATTTAGGTTAATGCATTAAGAGCATTTGAAGATTCAAACACACTTAAAAATTTTATTTATCTAGTAACAATTTATAAATAAATGATAATATTATTTTCAAAATTAAATGAATCATGATAATTTTCGGTATGAATAACTTTCAAACAAATTTTTAAAAAGTTGAAATTAATCTTAATTATATATTAAAACTGAGGAAAAAATATATATATATATATGTGTGTGTGTGTGTGTGTGTACAAATTACAAGACTGACAACTGCAGTCTTCCTTTTTATCTCCAGTTATGTATAATCAAACAAGCAAGTGGAATGCTTCAAAATAAAAAATAAAAAGAACAAGAAAGTGAAATCTATATTGTAATATTAATAATGAGGAAATGCATGGTCAACGTTTAGGTAAGATGAATTCTCAACTTCTAGCATAGTAGTACTAAACTATAAGGAACTGATCTTAATTGTGACTAACTAAACTACTTTCCTCAGTCAGCTAATCAAAACCACAGGTCCACGAGAAGAAGAGGTCGTAGAACCAGGTTCATATCATAAAATCCTAAATAACATAGTTTTTTTTTTTAAAAAAGAATTTCGAGATTCTATGGTCCAAACAAACATAAACTTAACTTCTTTAATATTCTTATATAAGAATAGAAAATTTTATAATTTGCTCGTCTTGCAAAAAATAAAATGATTGAAAAAAAATGCGGTATGTAAATTCAAAAAAGAAGAAATCACGAAAAGAAATAATCACTAAACCGATTACTTGTGAGAAGAGAGGCTATAATGGTGTGTTTGGTTAGTGGGAATGGAATGGAATGTGTTGGGAATGGAATGACCATTCTTTTTGGAATGACTAAAAACATGTTTGGTTAGTCAGTTGGATTGAGCATTCTATTCCTTTAGTTATTTCATCCATATCTAAAATATTATTTTTCATTCCTTTCTAAATAGGTGGGTTTATTTCATTCCCTTCCGTTTCGTTCATTTTTCACCTGACTTTAGGCCTATTTGGGAACGACTTATTTTAAAATGACTTATAAGTTAAAATATAAGTTGATTTATTATTCAAATAGTTTATTGGTAAACAACTTATTATTGATAAACAGCTTATTATTGGTAAACAATTTATTATTTAAACAGCTTATTAGTAAATAACTTATTATTGGTAAACAACTTATTAATAGTAAAAAACTTATTATTTAAATAACTTATTGGTAAATAGTTTATTATTGATAAATAACTTATTATTTAAACAACTTATTATTGGTAAACAGCTTATTGGTAAACAACTTATTATTTAAATAGCTTATTGGTAAACAACTTATTAGTTAAATAGCTTATTATTGATAAACAACTTATTAATAGTAAACAACTTATTATTTAAACAGTTTATTGGTAAACAACTTATTATTTAAACAGCTTATTATTGATAAACAACTTATTAATAGCAAACAACTTATTATTTAAATAACTTATTATCTAAATAACTTATTATTTAAATAACTTATTGGTAAATAGCTTATTATTGGCAAACAACTTATTATTTAAACAGCTTATTATTGATAAACAGCTTATTAATAGTAAACAGCTTGTTGGCAAACAACTTATTATTGATAAACAACTTACTATTTAAACAGCTTATTGGTAAACAACTTATTATTTGCACAACTTATTGGTAAACGACTTATTTAAACAGCTTATTGGCAAACAACTTATTGTTCATCATTGGGCATAGAAACCAATAATCTTAATTTACTACTGCATTGAATAAACTATTATGAGATGCTCAGAAATGTTGCTTTTTGTTTAATTCTATATATGATTTGTATTGGTTTCAAGGTTTTTTTAAAAAAATCATGAAGGTGTTTATTTGAATTTTAAATGCATAAAAATATAAAATAAAAAAAATTCTAGTGAATATGTTCTTTTAATTCTATTTAATCTATTTTTTCATTCATTTTTATAAGTTAGTAGTATATAAAAAACGAAAAAAATTATTTCTCATTCCATTCATAATGTAATTCATGTAAATCAAACACCTAAAGTAGAATGGTGATTCTATTCCTAACGGAATGAATGAACAAACCAAACCATTCCTTTCCCATTCCCATTCCATTCCTTAAGTCATTCCATTCCATACATGCCAATGAATGAGAACCAAATATAAGTGAAACTTTTAATTCTTACTTAACTTTGAAAATTACAATTGAACCTTGATATTATTAAAACCTGAAATTTAATTTTACATATTATGTTCTCCATCTTTCCAATAAAAAATTATATTCTCAAAATATTAGTTCATTATTATAAAAACAGAATTTACACAACTTAGACTTTGTTTGCATGGTAGAATCTTTGAGAGAAACACTTTGTCTTAAAAAAATGGGTAAGCCTGTAGTTGATGATAATTTGAGGGCGTATTTACTAATTATAGATGTAGTTTCTATAAGACTATAATGGTAGACTCTGTCATGGTTTCGAGCCTTTTCTGTAGTTCTTGAGAGGTAGGTATTCAAGACTATTTTCCTGCGTCTTGCTCTATTGTAGGGCAATCTAATCCTGCAATAAATTTTTTTATGTACCAAAGAAAAAATAAACTTATTAGGCAACCAGATTCATGCTTGAGTAAAGAATCAATCTTGAACATGACTATTTCTTAATTCTTACTCGGTGAACTTATAAATATTGAGACCAACTAGTAATTAATTTTTAAAAAAATTTATATTTAATTGAATGCTTAGTTAGTGTTGGATAAAGAAATAATTTAAATCTTTTATCTGCAGACTGAATATCTTGTCCTTTACTAATTAATATTATTTTAGAAATTACTTCGAGTTCAAGGGTAATTTATTAAAGAATTTTTCTCTCAGAAAAGTACAAACAAGAAGTAAATTGTAACAAAAAATTTTCCCTAAAAAATCTATTATTATGAACCGGAGGGAATATAAGATATATTTAAATATATATATATATATATATATATATATATTTAAAAATCCATCTAGGAGAAAATACAAAATGAAAAACATGTATATCTCTTATTATAAAGTGTGGGGCTTTATTGACAGTTGTTTTGGTGATTTTAAGTCGCATCATTTCCTAAAAAAATTTCATTCCTATTTATTTTTATTACTTTATAGAAAATAGATGACATAAAATAGTCCTTTCAAGTTTCAACTTCCCTTATCCACTTACCCACCAAGTTATGTTCTCTAGCAGTTTTACCCACGTCTGTTTAATCTTACTTCTTTAATTTAATTTTCCTTCTCTCTCTCTTATATCATCCCCTAATTTTTCTCTTCTCTCATTTCGTCATCAGTTTCAAAATTATAAATAATTATTCAAAGTTAATTACCTATTTCTATTCAAAATAATTTTTCTCTCCATCAACAAATCATCTATATAATAAAGCATCCAGCTTTTGTAACTAATTTTTGGTATTTTTGGGTCACACATACATGATAATCAATATTTTTATTTACTTTTCTCTCTTTTTTCCTATTTTCCCTCCATATTTTAATTAGTATTTCATTTTTTCTCTCACCACTTTTTTCTCTTTTCCTATTTTTTCTTCATCACTCTATTTTTTACTCTCACAGTTAATTGTTAGTTTTTTTTTTCTCTTCTTTCTTATTCTAATGTTTGTGTATTTTTTTTCCTTCTGCAATTTTATTTGTCATGTAATTTTTTTTTTTCAATTTTTTTTCTTACGCGCATAACGCTTGTGCATGGAAACTAATATCTTTTTATGTCATCATCCTCAAATATAGTGACCTATTATTGTGTGTTGATCACTGTTATGGAGTTTTTTAAAATTTTCCATAGAAGATTCAGTTCTTCCATAAAAGACCTTAATAAACATATTCACCAGGTTCTTTTCTCTTCTTTTCATTTATCTTTCACCAATATTTTTTTTCTAATAGTTTGTCATATAATCAAAAAAAAAAAATCACACATGCAACGCGTGTGTCTCCATCTACTAATAGAAGATACTCCCTCCGTCTCAGGATAAAATTTTTTATTATTATTTTAGATAGTTTCAAGTTAAATATTTACTTATATTAAATAATTTATTTTTTATAATAATTTGTCTATAATACCCTTAGTATTAATTGTCATATTTCTATTCTCTATGTATATTTATGGAATATCATTAGTCATGTGTAAAAAATTATACAATTAAATGAGAATTTAAATATGGATATATAATTTTATCATTTTATCCTATTTCTTAATATGCGTAAAAAAGTCAATCAGAACAAGATAAGCCTAAAATTCTACTCCTTTCTTTCCGTTATATAAATTATTTTAAATAAAAAAATCATAATATAAAATATTTTTTATATATCTAGAAGAATTAACGAAGCAATTATGAAAAACATAAGAGAGAAAATGAAAATTTACGACTCGTAAAATTGAATACACAAAGAGTAACAGAAAGAGAATGAGTACTAATTTTTATCGTAAAACTAATTCTCTACTCCTTCCGTCCCAAATTAATTGCTTTTCTAGAACTTTTTTAAGTCAAATTGACTATTTTTAAAATTAATAATTAAGCATATATAAATATATTTCTAAAATTATAAAAATTAAAATTAGTAATAAATTGTATATACTTTCTTTTGGTTATAATATCTTCACCTATATGTTAGCAAAAATAGTAAAAAGATTAGTTTTAAAAATAGTCAATTTGACTTTTTTAGGTCCTAGAAATGCAATTAATTTGGGAGGGAAGGAATATCATTGTTACATTATGAAAAGGAGAGAGAGTATTTAAGATTCAATGTAAGTACAAGATGATATAGTTTGACTTTGACCACAGGATTTGCGGTCATTGGTGGGCTGTTGCGGCTTCAACAGTAACCGTTCATATTCGTACTCAATAGTCGTACCCAGAAGTGGGAATATCTATATTCTATTCTATTGTAAGATAGTAGTGGCTAGTTCGTTGGCTTTTCAGTTTGTGGGTTAAATGCAATTAGGCCTCCATGTTTCACCCTTTTGTTCTATTTGCTCTATATTTAAAAAATTCACAATCATCCCTCTCTATTTTCATAATTTTCAAAAGAATCAATTCCTTTCCTTTATAGCATTCTACTCAAATTTCTCACAAAAATTGGTCATGTCACAATGATGGGAGCAATTTTATAGTTCGACCTTTTATCGATAGACTTTTTTTAATGTGTATTTATATACTTATTGGACTAAGAAATTAAATTAATGTTAAATAAAATTAAAAATTATAAAGCAAAGTTAGTCACATGAAACAATCAAAACCAAAAACTCTAAACTCAATCACCATCCCAGAAGTATTATTGCTCGACGGTCATCTCTTTTTCCTAGTGCGGAATTCTCATTGTATCTTCTATTGGCGGTTGTACTTCTATTTCAAAAAAAGGTTAAGTGTTTTTTTTAAAAAAAAATTCATCAGATCTTTTAAAAGAAATTGTGTCCAAAAAGTTTGTGAGACTGATAAAGTTTGATAATTTTCTATAAGTTAGTTCGATATGTTGTATCTGATTAAAATGATGAGTACAATATATTACGATTGGTGTTTGGGTCATGTTATATAATATTTCTAATGACAATAGTCAAATTCTAGGTTTAATGAGATTTTAAGCGATTAAGAGATTTGTACGAGAGCTATTTTTGGTATTTGATTTAAACTAATCAGCGAATGAAATATATGGCAAAGTGTATAAATTTAGGCACATGACTGATACACAACCAAAATCAATGAAAATCTAATCAGATTGATAGAAAGGAAAATATTGCAAAATTTAAAAGTTGAAAAAAAGATGATTGTACACTTTTAAACTTTAAGGCTAAATTTGAAAAGGTAAAAACTTTTTAAAAGATGATTTTAGAATAACCATTTCATATTCTCACCACCTTTAATTAGCCACAACTGCCCATCAATTGTTAGACAATAAATTGTTTCGGGTGGATATGGCTCCCCTGTATCTTCCCTCCGATTTCATTAAATACACCATATTTTTATAATTTTAAATAATATACCTAAAATAACATCAATCAATTAGTTTATAATATTAAATAGTATTATTATTTCAAAAATAAAAATAATTCAATATTTTTTCACCATTTAATGAACATGTGAATTTTTCATCAAAATTAATTTCAATGGTTGAAAATTCTTTTAAACTTTAACGATAAAATTATTTTCAGTGATTCTAATTTTTAGTAGGATTGATCTTAATTTCATCAATTATTTACTAACATATTTTGATCATTACTAATAAAATTATTAAGATAAAAAATAAGGTGTATCGAATGAAATTGGAAGGAAGGTGTAATGGAAAGGAGCCAAATCTGTTTGGGGTCAACTTGTTCATTTTGAGTAATGATGGAGATTTTAAATTTTTGGTTTCAAATGATATGATATTTTAATGATAATTTATGATATAGTCAATCACATAATATTTATCCAACTAATATTATGATGACATATCATTTAAGATATTTTTTTAAGATCCCTAACATCGACCTATTTTAGGCTTACTAACCATTGTCAGGGAGAGAGAAAGAAAAAAAAGGCAAAACTAATGATTTGACCACTGTAGTTGGCACCTTTTACTGAATACACGATTGAACTTTTATTTTTTGACATTACCCCATTAAAGTAATTAGTATTTTGAAATTGGACCATTCTGTTAGATTTGGCTAACGACTGTTAAGTACTTTCAGACGTGGACGCGAAAGAGAAAAGGAGAAAAAGAATAAAATGACATGGCCAATGATACGTGGCTTACGCGGCAAAATGAAAGAGCTGTTAAACAAATAATCCCACCCAAAACCCACAAAATCAGAAATCGAACTTCAGAGAGAGAGAGAGAGACGAACAAAGGTCGAATTCTTCGAATCTCTGCCTTAGATCTTCGTCGGTACAAGGTATGCTTTGATTTTGTGTTTAAAACCTCTTCCATCTTCCCAACCTTGTTCATGGCTCACCGATGCTTCATTCTGCAAACTAGGGTTCCAACACGATCTTCGTTTAGATAAGGGGATTGATTCGGCCAAAATCAAAGCTGAAAACTAGGGGTTTTCATCTTCTCAAACCGATTGAACACCTAAAAGGTTGTTAATGGCATCTTCAGTTAGCAGATCCTCGTCGATTGCTCCAAATAGGGTAGAATGTTTCTGCGGTAAGACTGCATCCATTTGTGTCTCCACAAAGAACAAATCAAAGGGAAGAAGGTTTTATGGATGTCGTTTTTACCCAGTAAGTAAGTTTTAGGTAGAAATTTATATAATATTGTAATGTTTTTTGGATTCAATTTGGTTGGGTATTTTTTTCTCTTACAGGACGTTAATAAATATTGTGGATTTTTTCAATGGCTGGACAAAACTTCTCAAAATGAAGTTCATGGTATTGGTTGCAGTGAAATGGGTTCTGTTTCAAGGAATGAAGATGAAGTCGATTTTCTGAGAAACAAAACAACAAAACTGAAAGAGAAGTTAAAGAAATTGAAAAGGGAGGCCTTAAAATTGGAGTTAGAATCTGTTAGACTAGTTGAGGCAAATAAGAAATTGCAATTGTATGTGATATTGTCATGGATGGTGACTTGTGTTGTATTAAGTTATGTTTTTATGAATTTTGTAGCATTCTAAAGGATGTCTGTAATGAATTTTGAAGCATTCTAAAGGATGTCTGTACTGAAGTTATGTTTTCATGAAATTGTAAGCATTTTAAGCCATGTAATGTACTGTTATTTATTTTAATGTATTTGATATTGTGGTGAATTTCTATTCATTATATCTCAAGTTCCAGTTCTGTGATAGATTTTGAGCAAATGAAAATGAATTGAGTATCTCAAGTTGTTGTATTTTACAACGAAGGAAAAGGTTTGGTCTGTTTAACAGAGACCATGCCAAGTTTTGCCTTGTTTCATTACATAATAATGACATAAATGTATGTCAAAGCAAATGAAAGACTGGATCAAATGACATAAATGTATGTCAAAGCAAATGTCATACCAAACTAATCAAACAGCTCTTTCATTGGAGTCCCTTTCAAACCAATAAAACAATTACAAGTCAAACCAATAAAACAACTACAAGTCTTAAATATCCATAATACCACAAATGCAACCATTGTACATTTTCAGAAACAAGGGTCATCCAACCTTTCTACATTACCACAAATGTATTAGAAAACATCCAAAAGTTACAACCATGTCAAAAGGGTCTTAAATACTACAGTGAGCCTTAAATATCCATAATATTAATCAAAGGGTTACAACCATGTCAAAAGCATTACAAAACAGCCAAAAGATTTGAATCCACTGCTTGCAGTTTGGGTTCCACCACCAGTTGTACCGCCTGTTTTCTTTTCACCTATAATGGGCAAATGTCAGTATGTTATAATGGGCAAATGTCAGTATGTACATTCCAAAATTGAAGGAATATATAAATGCTACAAAATGTAATAACTTACAGTGAGTCTTTACAGTGGATTATCTGATGAGCCTTGGGCAGGTGTGTTCCTACAACCAGCTTTATTATGTCCATATTGCTTACATTTGGAACACATCATTGGAGTCCCTTTCCTTGAAACTTTACCCGTGCTCTTTCGTTCTTCATTTGGATCTTTCCTTCTACATCTCTTAGGCCTTCCAGCCATTCTTTTAGTCAATGGAGGCAACAAGATTGATTGTCCATTACCTGAGTTTTTATGTCTTCCAACATTGTTAAGAGGGGTTTATACCTAGCCTCTAGGATCCAACTGTTAAAACACTCTGACATATTGTTTGTCACTACATCACATTTGGTGGTGGTATCAAAGTAAGCCTTACTCCAAAGTTTAGGAGGTATACCTATCAATGCAGTGTGTGCATCATTTGACTCCTTCCTGATGTCCTTCATTGCCTTTCGAAAATCAGCAGGATTGTTAGCCTTCGATGCCTTCCAGAACATCACCTTTAAAGCTGCCCCAGGGAACTTTTTTCTCCAATTAGCATAGATGTGTCTTGCACAACATCTATGCTCTGCAAGGGGTAGTGATTCCTGAATAGCAGGCACCAAACCCTATACAAATATGCAGGAATTTTATGTTAGTATAATTCGATAAATGTGTAATACAAATAAAACTTAAGAAGTAATAAAAACCTTTTGTTGATCAGTAATTAAGGTCCATCCTCTGCCTTGATGTAATCCAACATCTTCCACTAACAAATTTAAAAACCAGCTCCAACTGTCTTTATTTTCACTTTCCACCACAGCCCAAGCTATTGGGAACATCTGGTTGTTAGCATCTCTTCCTATTGCAGATAACAGCTTCCCTCTACAATATGTCTTCAAGAAACAACCATCAAGTCCAATAATAGGTCTGCATCCATCCAACCAGTTCTTCTTCACAGCATCAAAACAAATATACATCCTTTGAAACCTTTTTGGAGTGCCCTGATCAGTCGTAATTCGTACAGTGCTACCGGGATTTGTATTGAGGATCTCTTGTCCATAGTCCCAAACACCTTCATAATGCTCTGCCAGAGTCTTTTCTATCTCAGATAAGGCCAATTTTTTTACTTGTAAACACTGTCCAATAGAGCATTGTAATCCAAACCTTTGCTTTATCGCTGCTTGCAATTCCCTCAACTTGATCCTTGGCTTTGATCTAATTATCCCTCCAAACTTATCCACCAACCACCTACATATAATAATCTTTATCTTCGTGGCCCTAATACAACTGTGAATCTCAGTTGGGTAAGCTTTGATTTGAAACCATTTCTCTCTAGGAACATAACTTGCCCAAAGCTTCCATGGACATCCTGCTGCACACTTAGCTTGAACCCTTGTAGCTTCATTAACTGGAAACCAAATTCCTTTCCCTTTTCCCACTGCATAATTTTGTATTGCTTCCCTTAGTTGGTCAACCCCAGTGAAAGTCATGTATAGCTCAAACTCAGTGTCCTTAATTGCAGTGTTTGGATTATACACAGGAACAGCTGTCTTCACTTTGATCCTTGGCTCTTCACCTTCCCACTCACTCTCACTAGTTGAGAGAGGACTTGCAGGAACTTCATTGTCAGAATCTTCATACATTTCCTCCCATGGCTTCATGCCCTTTGTACCAAATTTAGTCCCAACATCATCATCAGATGAAAATGTAGGTTCAGTCTCCATTTGCTCCCTAGCAAAATGTAGGCCTACCCTTCTCTTCTTCCTGCCCTTGTTCTCAGTTGTCTCCTGATTATCTGATGTCTTTTTAACATGTACTGAGCTAGAAGCTTGAGTCCCCATATCTTCAACATGTATTTCACCAGACTGCACTTCAACTTCATCTTCCAATTCAACTTCACAAAGAACTTCCAAATTTTTAATCTGTGCTTTCTTAATCTCTTCCTTATGCATCCTAACATTGATCAATTCTTCGTTATCATCATCATCACTAACATCAGTGCACTCATCATCTGTTTTTTCATCTGTAGAATCATCATCAGTTGGATATTCCATTGGTGCATCAAGTTGCACATCAACGACATCAAACACTGTCCTCTCAGCTACTTGCTCAAAATCCCTCTCAAGTGGTAAGACTTCATCAATGGAGTGGTCACAATATAGATCAACTATACCAGATTTCTCACCCTCCTCAACTAGTAACCTAATACTATGGTCATCACATATTAACTCTAAACCATTACGAATATCCAAACCACCCATTCTAAAATACACTGCAGTATTCTTTTTGTATCCAAACGTCTTAGGTAAGTTATTTATCTTTTCAACATTCAGCCAGTCACCATCAACATCATGATACAATCTTACTAAACCTCCTCCATAGTGGTATATTGGTTCTTCAGTGAACCTACCACCATGATTTAACTCCACAGAAAATAAAACCATGCTGCAACAGATACAAGGCACACCATTTAAGACATAAACATTATAATACTGACCAAATATATCATGTAAATTTTAAATCACAGTAAAACCAATCCCAATATAGCAAAGGTTCCCATTAAATAATAGTATTGAAATCCCTAATTTTGAAAAACCCCAAATCGACTTTTTAAAAATCGGAACGAAGAACAATCAGTCACTAGAAACCCTAAAATTTTGTCACAATGTCACTAAAGGGAAGATGGAACAGGTTTCAAACACAAAATATCCCTAATTTTGAAAAACCCCAAATCGACTTTTTAAAAATCGGAACGAAGAACAATCAGTCACAATGTAACTAAAGGGAAGATGAAAGAGGTTTTAAACACAAAATCATACATACTTTGTACCAACGAAGATCTAAGGCAGAGATTCGAAGAAGAAAAACCCTAGATCGATTAGCCTTCGTCGTTCGACCTTTGTTCGTCTCTCTCTCTCTCTGAAGTTCGATTTCTGATTTTGTGGGTTTTGGGTGGGATTATTTGTTTAACAGCTCTTTCATTTTGCCGCGTAAGCCACGTATCATTGGCCATGTCATTTAATTCTTTTTCTCCTTTTCTCTTTCGCGTCCACGTCTGAAAGTACTTAACAGTCGTTAGCCAAATCTAACAGAATGGTCCAATTTCAAAATACTAATTACTTTAATGGGGTAATGTCAAAAAATAAAAGTTCAATCGTGTATTCAGTAAAAGGTGCCAACTACAGTGGTCAAATCATTAGTTTTGCCGAAAAAAAAAGTTTGAAATGTTATCGTGTAAAATAATTAAATTATAATATCTTAAAGTTTTTTAATTCAAAAAGTCTATTATAAAAAACCTTTTTTTTAATGATGTTAGCATACTTCTTTAAACAGAATATTCTTTTAGCATTATATTCAAAATACACAATTTGTATTTATGTATTAATCTTATGAAAAATAAAATTGTTTTATCAACTTTTTATTTTTTTATTTTTTTATATAAGTGATTATTATAGTACAAAAATATACTTCTGTTTGTAAATGATAGTTATTTTCCCCCCCTATATATTTTACACTTGACACATTTAATGTGATCTTTCTCAATTTTTTCTAACAATAATTTTACTCTTCAAAATTTGGAAAATGATTTCTTTTGATTAAAAATTTGTGACTTTTGTAGTTCATAGGCACTTATTTTTATCGTGTACTATTATATTAATTGCAATAAAAGTTATGATGTTCTATGATTTTATCACCAGATATAACAATATTCTTAAAGTAAAATATTGAAAAGAAAGAAAAAAAATATTCTATTATGATAGAAATATATTGATTTTTATTGTGAATAGATATATCAGCTAATTACTTATTTATTTTGATTAATTTACAAATTATGTAATTATTTTTACACACAAAAGTCTACGTATTTTTGTCTCAAAAATATATACACACTCAAAAGAAAATTATGTTTGGTTTTGTTTGGGACTTGGAGAATTTGGTAGTTACTTTTCTTTGTTTGGTAAATTCCCAACGAATGGTTTCCCCACATATTTTCCGCCACCCACCTCTCTCTCACATACGAAAAGGCGGTGGGCATATACAAATACAGACTCTATTGTCCTCAACCTTTGCCTTGTCCTGAGCTTGCTTACAGGGTTTCCGCTCCACTGGGCTTACAAGGTTTGGCAACTCCCTCTTATTCTCTTATTTAAATTAGGCGTAATTCTAAATCTCCATATCTGGGTAAAAAAATTTGTACTTTTTTTGGTGATTCTTTACTCGAATTTCCAAGATCTAGTCATTTATGTAGAAACCCATTTCATTTATAGAACATTAGCGAAACCACAAGTATATATGGAGAACAATAGTTTCTGTACTATGGTGTTTGATATTTGTGCATGAGAAAAGTGTGAAACTTTATTGATTTTTGTTCAATATGGGTTCAATTATGGTTTTATGGTATAACCTTTTTCTCATTCTGAAAAAGTTAATGGTTTAAACCATTTTTTAGTGTTGTTTTTGATATGAGGGTGGGAAGGTGGAAGCTTGGGAGGATGTAGGAATATGAATTATTACAGGGATGGACTAAGTACTCCCTCTGTTCCAAAATTAGAGATACATTTATATTTTTAATCCGTTACAAAATTAGAGATACATTTCTAATTTAGATTATAGTGAGATGAAGTTACTAATATGCTATTATTAGTACTTATTTCTAGGCAGATTAAACTCTATCACGCTGTTACTATTATAGTTCTATATGTTACGCAGTGTTTTTAAATGTATCACTAATTTTGGGACTGTGGGAGTAAATTACCAGTTCTTATTTCTAGGTAGATTAAGTACTATCACGCCGTTACTGTCATAGTTCTATCTAATGTTAAGTAGTGTTTTGTAAATGTTTCACTAATTTTGGAACTGTGGGAGTTAAATTTATTTCTTTGGGTGGGGTGGGATGGGTTGGGAATGTAATTTAACTTGTATATTACTTTTCGGTCTTATTTTGTTATTTTTACAGAAGTTTGAGAGAGCCGAGGCTGTGTGAATTACTTTGTTATTCTTCCTAATTGAGAAGAAAATGAATTCCACGTTATGGGCATCTCCTTCTGAGATTACACCGTCTTGTTTAGAGAGTTCCCGGAGCAAAAACATGAATTCATTTGTGTCGAAACCTTCTCTTCGGATTGGTGACTTCAGCAGGAAAGAAAACAGTCAGCTGTTCTGTCATGATGCTAGAAAGGCAGTTATTTCTAGTCATTTGGTGCCTGGTCACTTGGAAGGGTCATTTATGGGGAAAAAACGTATGGAGGAGCCAAGCCGGAAGTTGGAATATGTGAGGACATTGTTGATTGATAACTATGATAGTTACACATACAATGTATTCCAAGAGTTGTCTATCATCAATGGAGGTAAGATCTCTGTTTCCCTAATTCTATTTATGTGGATATGCCTCGTGGATCTTTTTCTTGCCAAATTTATTGTTTGCTGTTACAAATGGTTGAATTGAAAGATTTTTTACGAATTATTTGTACTTGAGATAGTCACTAAGAAGCAAATGATAGTGTCCTTTCTCAGCTATGTTAAATTTCACAATTGACTGGGCCTGATAGGGGAATTGTAGCTTTTTAGTCTGTGCAGGGTTATCCCCTTTCTGTAATCTTGTGTTCTTGTTGACCTCTTCATCACAACATTTTCATTGCAAGCATGAGAACAAAGTACATTTATCTGCTTTATTTTTCCAAACAAAATAATTCATTTTTTAGGTTAGATTAGAAGAAGTTAGGAATCCAGGAGGATTGTGCATAATTTTTGTTGTTGCTATTATTAATTTCTAAATCAGACAAATTTAAATTCTTGAAGATTTTCTGTGAAGAGATTAAGGTTTCTAATATTGGTCTCGGGTATTTGTGGGATTTCTGCGAGCAGATTAAGGTTGCTAACAATGGTCTTGGGCATTTGATGGATATTGATTGGATTGTGATCCTTATTGACATATTTTCTTGTTCCTTGTTAATGTGGCAGTGCCTCCTTTGGTGGTGCGTAATGATGAGTGGACATGGGAAGAGATTTGCCACTACTTGTATGAAGATAATGCATTTGATAATATTGTAATATCACCAGGTCCTGGCTCTCCAACATGTCCAGGAGATATAGGTTAGATGAAAACTGTCCTAAACTTTGATCTCTATAAGTTTTTTATTATTAATATTAGTAAGGATTATCTGTATATGTGGATGATAATTGTTTCAATTCTCAGCAAGGATTGATTAGCATGGAATTATATCCCTTGCACTCACAACTTACCTAATGCACCACACAGATAAATGTAGAATGGGCCCAAATATGACCAAATGACCTTATATACTCTTGATTTCTTAAATCCCTGTCGCAACATAGTCCAAGCTCCACGCGATATGCATTGGTATAATGTAAGAGTATTCTTTGAATGAGACTGAACATGGGTACTTCTAAACAACAACATATTGGTATTGAAACATATGGGCTACTAATTTCTCATTGATACTCATAATATGTTTCACTTCTTACTGTGTCCATAAAAGGTTTTCTCAGTGTCACCTGGATCGTTGTTGGATGAACAAAAACGGGAACTAGAAAACGTCAAATTCCATGTTATAAGTAAGGTAGGGATAGGTTTCTTCGAGTAATTAAGTTGGTACAAAATACGCAGTACGCTAGTATAGCTTTCTTAAAAGATATAGTTAAATCTGGTTAAGTTAGTGTTGCAACAGTGCATTTTTTAGTTATTGGACGCCCATAAGGCACTCGCTTGGTGATACTGCAAACGTTTCTTAGAGTTTTCTTATTAATATTTGTGTTTTTTGATGATATGATCTATAAGGTTGTAGATATCCTGATATTTTGGAGGAATGTTATAGATAGGCAATCTTAGCCTTCCATTAGATTTGATGCTAGCCATTATTTGTAAGGTAGTGATTATGTAAAGATGCCCTTCATTTGCAAATTCATAAAATATATAGAATATAGTTGTTATAATTCTTGTGGAATAGAAGTTTCGCTCTCTTGTTACTAAATAGGAAAAGAAGTTTTAGATTGCTAATTTTAATGTTTTGGAATGAAAAAGATCCATGTTTTGAAACGTTTGTACCAAAATGCAACTCGCTAATATGTGTATACCATAGATACATAGAAAAATTTTATATATGCATTTTATATATATAACGTACTCTCGTGTATAGTTAATCTACTTTTGTAAGAATATTGTGTCACATTTTCCATGTAGTATCATATTAGTATCTCATTTGTAGGTGACTAATGACATCTATTCTAGTTAAGGGAAAAAAAGAAGAAACTTATTAACATTTATACTAACTTTGAATTAGTATCCCTCTTCCATTTAACAAAATAAAAGTTTTTTAAAAAAAAATGCACGCTCTAGCTTTGACCTTAATGAATTTTGAAATATTCCTTCCGTTCCAAACTATATGATCATTTTTGACTTTTATTTAGTCAATTTCAAAATATTGTCAAAATCAAAATTAATATAATTTCACATAATTTTGGCAAATACTTTATGAAAATTATATACTATCTAAAAAGTACAACTAATTATAAAATTTATTTTTTTAAAAAGTTAAAATAAATCACACGAATTTTGAAAAATATCTCATATTGACTTTAAAAAGTAAATTTGATCTTTTATTTTGGAATGGAAGGAGTATTACTAATCTCTGATACAACTGAGAAGATTGACTTGTCTAACTTTTCACTTTGTTTAGTTTCTAATTTTCTGCTAAGTCTGTAATAATCAGCTTAGTTATTTGCAACTCACAGGAGTTTGTCTTAGGTTGCTACTTGAATGCAGGGACATCCCCATTTTAGGTGTTTGCCTTGGACACCAGGTACCTCCAAACCTTATTCTGTACAATGTTGGTATCTTTCATCTGATTCATTAGTAGCAACTTAATATTTTTATCTGATAAGTAACCAACTATTCCGTACTTAGGTCCCTATGTAGACACGATTCCCTTTTATCCAGTTCTGTATGTTCTTTTAAGTGGCTATTATAGTTTTCTATAAGCTCTTTTTTCATTTTCGTTTTTGTTTTAGATTGTTTTCATGCAATATATGTAGATGACTAAAGGTTCTGCAATGAAACTATTAAGTTTGAGGTCTGTCATCCAAAGTGATCGATTTAAATGTTTGAATAGCAGTTACAGAACAAAAAAAAGAATAGGTAAATGTAGCTCTTCTACCCTGTTAGTGGAGAAAACAACCCTTCTGTTTTTCTGCTGGTTTTAAGTTAATTGTTTGTCACTTGCCTTGACCAATATTGTAATGTTTGCATTGTTTTCAGTTGAATTTTTGGCTGACTCATGTCTAATGAGATAAAACTTCTTTAAGGTTTTAAAATAGTTCATTGGAAGTTGGTGTCTTTACTATAGATGATGTAATTCCCTATTCACTTCTTGCCATACTCTCCCTAAAAAAAGAAGAAAAGTAAAGTAAAAAAAATAGACAAATGGTTGAATAATGATTGCCAAAGAAGGGTGGCAGGCTTCAACCTTGGGCTCGTTTGCCTAATTTTGATCCTTATTTGTCCGTTTTCTATTTTTGTAATATCAATTGAAAAATAGGGTAATTATTGTGAATTCACCCCCTTAGGTTTGCGTTTAGTTTGCCCTTCTACTGAATGTTTGAAAAGGTCACCATCCTTTTCTGCTTTTAAGTAGGTCTGAAAATCATATTTATGTTGAGCTTTAACTGTGTTAACCCACACGAAATATTGACTATAAATAGGGTTGACTCTAGTTATCTAAAATTGCCAATAATACTAGTTTACCATCACATCAACTTGTTTATAGAAAATATTGATTGCAGCGCTTCATTCTTCATTTGTCTTAGATTACTATTGGTATTAATTTCCTTTTGTGCATTGTTCCTTTCATAAAGTCACTACCTGTATGGATGTTATATGAACTTAAATAATATAATGTATGTGTAGTAACTTATCCTAGGACAGAGTCTACCTTAGGTCCTTAGCCTTACAAAACGAGTAGCTTTTCTACAATTTTTTCTTGTGTACAGACCTAATATAATTGAACAATGACAGGCTTTAGGTTACGTGCACGGTGCTCAAGTCGTCCACGCACCTGAACCTGTTCATGGACGTTTGAGGTATGATGAAATTTAGTTGCAAGATTTAGTTTGTTTTTTTTTGGATAACCATTTCTATGGACCACAGTACCACACTCATTCATTATAAAAGAAACATTTTCTATCAATAAGAAATCATGAATTCAGATTTGCATATACTTCACCTTTTCTTGATTTCTTGATGACTTTCTTTTGCTATAATTACAAATAACTCCAGGCATTCATCTCTTGGATTGCAGATTTCTTCCTCTGAAGGTTAGTCATGTATTTTTATTGATGCAATTTCTTGTCCTTTACAGTGAAATTCAGCACAATGGATGTGCGCTTTTCCATGGTATCCCTTCTGGAAGGAATTCAGGGTTCAAGGTCAGTCTGACATACATGTTAATTGCCTTTTATCACGTTAAGTGGTAGCTTTAAGAAATCTTAGTGAAGTTGACTTATGTGGAAGAGTTGAAAGCATCTTGTAAATTAACCAGTCACTTAAAAAGCGCGGGAAGGGACCTATTTTATTTTAGGACTCTTCAGATGTTAGCAACAGACCTGTAGAAGTCCTGTCCCCATGCGTTAGGATATGTAGAACTGCTATAGAGAGTAATAATATATTATTGCTGCATTAATTGTTAGGTTTAAGAGTTAACAGTAAATATGGCCGGTACATGCATATACTTGTCTACATCTCAGTGAATCGGAGTTGGTTTTGGCTGTCATATTTCATCTTTAATGGCCAGGCTCTCAGATTATCTCTGTTTCTTTCTTGTTTAGTTATTTGCTATCAGTAAGCTTATGGAATTCCAGAAATCTCTCCAATATTAGTTCCTTTGTTAAATTGCAGATCGTTAGATTAATATTTTACAACCAACCCTTTCTGCAGCGAGAGACCCCCCCACCCCACAACAACAAAATTCTTTTACCTTTTTTCCTTTAGTATAAGAAAACAACTTCAACTCACATCTGTTGGTTTGCAAAAGGAGCAATTTTGCCTTCTCAATAGATTCAAATAAAAAGAGAGGTGAAGTGTACTAATGTTTTAGGTTATTTCAGGATGGCATGTGAGCAAAATAGAGTTACAGAATATCTTCCTTTTCTCCCTTCGTGTAAAGGATTTTCACAATTAATATATTTATAGTTTATTACATTTTAGAATGAAATGAATGTAGTCATTTTGCAAGGGGTGAGTTAAAGATATCTTTTACTTACAATATACTGTTAATACGATTCTCTGGAATTTACATGCTGCCTTTGAGTTTTTTTGACCATCGCCCTTGATGCAGGTGGTTCGATATCATTCACTTGTTATAGATGCAGAAACACTTCCTAAGGAACTCATACCTATAGCGTGGACATCTTCCTCTGATACACTTCCTTTCCTTGGCGACCAAAAATCTGATGTTATCCTTGATTCTAATGGTAGCCGGCTTAACCAACAAACTTATGGGAGTTATTTTTTAAAAGATTTTAAGAATGGGAATTCTTGGCCTTCTGGTGATGCTGAAGGGATGCCTAGTAAGGAAGTTCTCATGGGCATCAAACACTCTACGAGGCCTCATTATGGTGTGCAGGTGTATTTTGACTTCTTATCATTTTCTTTTTGTCCTTGCTCAGATTTTCTATTTTTGTGAGCTGAGCTGTTAAATATTGTTTTGGGTTTTAGTTCCATCCGGAAAGTGTTGCAACCTCTCATGGGAAGCAACTATTCAAAAACTTCAGAGAAATCACCGAGGATTATTGGCACTGGTTGCGATCATCCTCCATTAGCGGGAGAAAGATTCATTGTAATGGTAAGCTACTTTAAGAGAGTATTTCATAATGTAGTGCACTACATCTATATGTTGGTTTCTTTTCTATTGACAAGTACTTGTGAAACAAGCTTGGATGCATGTTAGAATAATGTTAGGAAAAATTAAGAACAATGAAAAAATATAAGACATTTATAGATCACATTATAAAGTAAAAGAATACTTAACGATCTGATTGAGGCAGTCACTGTTCTTAACACCATATTCGTCCTGTATTGGAATGTATCGTCAGTGCCTTGAGTCTAATGATTAGTGTCCAGTATTCAACGGTCTTTGCCTTCAAGTACTTTTAAGATAATACTGGCTTAGGTAAAGCACTCTAATGTGTCACCTAAACAATATTTTGAAAATAATTTGAATAATAAATAGTGTGTATAAAGTAACTAAGAGAACGAAAGGGAAGAATGAATTGGATTTGCATCCGGCCAAATGGCCAACTCTCATATGAAAACTTAATGATTCCTTTATTTATAAAACCAAATACATGGTTCAAATAGTCATTACTCCAAACACTATTAGGATAATTAACAGCTGTTCGAACCGATGCACTTTTGGTATAAAAGAAAATAACGGCCACAAGTTCTCCAAAATTAAACATCTGTTGCTTTGCAGACCTATAGTCACCTTACCTAGCCATATACTTGTATGGGTTTCAATAAAATATACACTTTAAAGAAGAAGTAGTGTCTCTATCAAGTAAAAGAATTAAGATTATATACCAAATATAAAAGGGAATTTGAATAACATATTCCAATAATAATTAAAACAAGAAGATCCTCCTATATATGAAGTGGGGTTGAATAACTGTCATGATGCCATTAATTGAACTAGGTAGTATGCAGACCATTAAGTTTTGCAATGGTCCTACTCTTGGAATTCTTACACCTTTATGTAGAATGTTCTGGTTGATTGGTACTTCAGATTGTCTAACAAACGTATCCGTTCATTATCAAATTTTATTGGTATGCCGAAGTCTGAGCAGTGATTTGGTGTACCTAACGGGTGGCTTAATACTTTAATAATCATTGGGTTTCTCTCTTGTAGCAGGATAAGCTATTTAGTCCAAGCAGTAACCTTTACTTAGCATGCTTGCAGGTGCCAGATAGAAAAAGGCTGTTCAAAGAAATCCCTTCAAGTATGCAATTCGTGAATAATTCAGATGAAATGAGTAACTTAAGCACATTTAATATGGTAAATTTGCCACATTTGAGCAATGGTAAAAAATATCTGAAGTTGAAGTGGAGGAAACTTGAACGCTTAGCTAGTCAAGTTGGTGGAGCAAGAAATATATTCTGTGAACTGTTTGGACAGCATAAGGCTGAAAACACCTTTTGGTTGGACAGTTCCTCAATTGAAAAGGTTGATTTCTTACTCCAAGCTGTCATTTTATTTTTACTTTCCCTTGCGTGTGCAAGTTCTTTATCATTAGCTATTTAAATTACATATAAAAACTTCCTTTTCTTTCTTTTTTTGGGGAAAAAAGAGAGACAAAGAATAGGTTCTATCATACCTATTCCCGTCTTAATTCAAAGTTGACACAGGGTTTCCGTGAAATAGCTTAGTTGCTGGTTTTACATCCTTCATGTACAATTTTCTATCAAAATTACATAAATATGGATACCTTAAGATGCCATTGCTTAGTTTATTTATCAACTCCTCTATGCTCTTTTAATGTGGTTTTGGTGTAGCTGATTTTATTTATCTTATACCAATAGCATACATTCTAATTCATAACGTTTTTCCCCCAGAAAAGGGCACGCTTTTCATTTATGGGCGGTAAAGGTGGCTCTCTTTGGAAGCAAGTCACATTTAGATTGTCACATCAAAGGTTTCAACAGAGATCCATTTAAGTACCAATGTAGCATTTGACTGGAGAAGCTAGATTTTTCAGTCCTTTTGCTAATTCTTACTTTACATAAGTATGATACATAGGGCTCTCCTTTTTCAGTGATACTTCATTTAAACATGGAGGCTATCTCTCACTTGAAGATGCTCAGGGCTCTACCACTAGCACATTTTTGGAAGACGGTTTCTTTGATTTTCTGAATAAGGTATTCAATGAGTTTTGTTCTGTTGATTGTGTCCTTCCTGCTTTTCTCTGGTTGCGTATGAGCCCTCCTTTTATGATAGACTTTTCAGCACATCTATGATATTTCTTCATGTTTAAGTAAGGAAATTAATCATAGTCCTTGTGATTTAACAAGGATTTCCCAATATTTTGGTTCTCAACATCAATGGGGAACCTGTGAGCAGTAGTTTTTTGGGTTTGCAAGTGTGACATCGTAATATTAGCAAATAGTTTCTATGATGTCTTGATACCCCACATAGTTTGGGGTAAAAGACTTTTTTGAGTTGAGTTGATCATGATTTGTATTGATACGATCGTTTGGTCATTTACAATTACTTCATGTATGAAGGCTTCAAAAGTTTACTTTTTTCAAGGCTTTGTCACTATTATGGCATATGTTGTAACCTCGTAGTCCCAGAAAGTATTCCTTTTGTCCCTTCATAATTGCATGCACGACCGCTATCTTGAAGTCTTTACTTTTTATTTTGAAAATATTTGTTAGTTTTTCACTATTAACAACTAGCCCTTTTGTTTGCCTAAGCAATTTTGCTTAATAGAGAAAGAATATTAAATAAGTATAGAAATTAGAAGATGAGGCTCCTCCAATAAAAAGTACATATGAAAGCTACAAAAAATAGTCATAGGGGGAAGAGCCTTCTAGCAAGCTTGGTTTCCAAGCCGATACTCCACTAAAAACACCACAGTTTCAAAACCATAAGATGTAAAAATAATAATAATAATAACATTGCATCCATAATAGAGGAGAGGGTAGGTCTTGATTTTGTAAAATCTAAAGAATTTGATTAGGCCAACAACACCAAACTGGTGGCAAACATCACACAACTCAAAGCAAATCTTCTGTTTCACCTCCCAGAGTCACGAAGTAGGATAACTTATGGCCTGTTTGGTTTGGGGGGAATGGAATGGGCATTCCAAAAGGAATGCTCATTCTTATGTTTGGTTACTTAAAAGGGGAGGGAATGAGCATTCCAATGGAATGCCTATTCATATGTTTAAAGGAATGCTTATTCCATCAAGATGGGTAAAGATTGACCATTCTATTCCAATCGATAAACTTTAAAAAAAAAACCTCGATCGATCAAAAATGTGTTGCTTCTCATTCTGATTAAACATAGGAATAGGAATGCCCATTCCCATTCCCATTCTCATTCTCATTTCCATTCCCATTCCCATTCCCATTCCCATTCCCATTCCCATTCCCATTCCCATTCCCATTCCCATTCCAATGTTGTAACCAAACAGACCTAAATTTCTCCTGACACCCCGAACAGCCAAGTCCAAAGCTCCCATTCTATGCATTCTATCATAATTTTTGCCTGGTTATCTAGCATTTTGTAGAATAAGACCTGCCTCTTTCCCCCTTGTTGTTTATAATGGACGTTTCTTGGTTTAAGATGTATGCATGTCAATGTCAGTGTATCTGGATTCATGTTCATGCCCCCAGGTTCAGTTTTGATATATTTCTTGTGGTTTTGCCTCAGGAGCTCCAGTCATTTACTTTTGAAGAAAAAGACTATGAAGAATTACCATTTGATTTTTATGGTGGATATATTGGTTACCTTGGGTACGTGGTGATTTCAGCATTCTTGAAAGTTCTCAATTTAGTTCTTTTTCCTAATTCGTACCAACACAAAACTGTCTTCAATTAAACTTCCTTCTGCTTCAAACATCATTTCTTGTCAAGCTCATCCAAGTTACTGCATTTTTATGTCTTCTACATGTCTTCTTGCATCAAAGAATCTTTGACGGTCTTCTTTATAAAGTTTTAATTCTATATAACTAAAAATGTATAATTATGATTTATGAATATATATGAAATATATGGATAGAAAATAACATTTCTATGAATTAACTGCGGAATTTGTCTCATGCCATAATACCCATAGTCCAAGAAGAAAAAGATGGGGTGGGGGGAGAAAAAATAATATTGATTGCATGTGATGTTTTTTAAACTTAACCAGCTTATGTTCGTCCATCTTGAGGCGAAGTTATATTGGATTATCATATCATAGCTGAGTTTAAGCACATCATTAAGAATCTAGTTGACTTGTATTTTGATTTGGACTCTCTCTTGTAGATATTGCTTACATATTGATGTCATTTCTGTTGTGGTTGATGCTAGAACTTTTCTCAGGTAATATTGATGCTTATATCTTGCAGGTATGGCCTAAAAGTTGAATGTAACATGTCATCATTTAATCGTCGTCACAAAGAAGGTGTACCAGCTGCTTGTTTTTTCTTTTCAGATAATTTTGTAGTGATAGATCATCGTTATGATGATGTTTATATAATGTCCATACATGATGAAAATACCACAAAGACACCTTGGTTGGATGATATAGAAAGGAAGCTTCTCAGTTTAAAAGCTTCCGGAGCAAAAGAGTTACTGCCTCGGCATTCAGGGCCTGCATCGAATGCCCTGATTCAGCCTGATTTTGTTGCTGAGAAATCTAGAGAACAGTACATCAAAGACGTTGAGAAATGTCAGAAGTTCATCAAAGATGGAGAAAGCTATGAGTTGTGTCTCACAACTCAGATGAGAAAGAGAATAGGGGAAAAAGATTTGCTAGGACTTTACCTTAATCTTAGAGAAAGGAATCCAGCACCATACGCTGCCTGGCTGAATTTTTCAAAGGAGAATTTATCTATCTGCTGTTCTTCACCCGAGAGGTTCTTACGATTGGATAGAAATGGTATCCTGGAGGCAAAGCCCATCAAGGGTACAATAGCTCGTAGTGCGACAGCTAAGGAAGATGAACTCCTCAAATTACAGTTGCAATACAGGTAACAGGGTCACCACTATTGGAGATTTTTTTTATTTTATTTTTTCCCTGAAACAGATTTACACATAAAACTGCTTTTAAGATTCTTTACTGTCTCACTCTAATCATTTCATGGTTTAGTAAAAAAGTTATAAATATATAGGTATTAGATTCATTCTCTCTTTTTGGCTGACATTACTGCTTATCAACTTGTGATGTGAAATTTAAACACAATTTTACAATACATCAATCTTCTTTTTGTATCTTCTTTGAAGAAAATAAACAATGAAATGCTGCAATTAACCATAAAATTGTTGTCTTATTACTCATTTGCTAAATGACTTGATCTCTCCCTTTCTCAGTGAAAAGGATCAGGCAGAAAATCTGATGATTGTTGATCTTCTAAGAAATGATCTAGGTCGTGTCTGTGAGCCTGGCTCTGTTCATGTGCCCCGTCTCATGGAAGTGGAATCATATGCCACTGTTCACACGATGGTGAGTACGATCCGAGGAAAAAAGCAATCAAGTGCAACTGCAGTGGATTGTGTTAGAGCCGCGTTTCCTGGTGGCTCGATGACAGGTGCACCAAAGTTGAGATCGATGGAGCTTCTGGATTCTCTTGAAAGTTGCTCCCGAGGCATCTACTCTGGCTGCATTGGGTATTTCTCATATAACCAAACTTTTGACCTAAACATCGTTATAAGAACAGTTGTCGTTCACGAGGGTGAAGCGTCAGTTGGAGCAGGAGGGGCCATTGTAGCACTGTCAAATCCCGAAGAGGAGTATAAAGAAATGCTTCTGAAAACAAGAGCTCCAGTTAATGCAGTTATGGAACATTATAGCAAAAGAGCATCAGAATTAGGTTTTTAATTTTTATTTTTTTCATGGTTTTTCCTATTTGAGCTTTGTATTTCCCTTGGCAAAATTTTCAAAACAGAATCACAGATAGTATTTAATTATATGAGGAACAAGAAAAACCCATTGCATGCATGTATGGTTTGGATACAAAATATAAAATAGCCTATTTTATTCATATTAAAAGCATTGTGGCCTTTGTGTTTTTTGATATGGCATGTAATTATTGTGATGCTTTATTATTCTCCTCCTTTCCTTCAACACTGTTCTCTCCTTCTCTTTCCTTTTTATCTTAACCTATGTTAGTTTAGTTTTGAAGGAAAAGAAAAGAATGGAAAAGTTAAACATTGAGAGAGAAGAAATTAATTGAAAAGTTGTAATTTTTCCATTATCTTGTTGGGGGAGTTTATGATGGATAACTGGATGCATTTCTTAATTTTTATCTGTGAGCTGCAAAGAAAAGAGAAGAAACAAGCAGCTTTTTAAAGCTTTTAAAAAGGAGTAAAGCTTTTTCCATTATCTTGTTAGGATGTCTCTCTCTCTCTCTCTCTAACTTTTTAATTAAAGTTTGACCTAAATAGTTTTCTTTTAACTCCAACTCTTTTCAGTTTTAAAGAGAAAACTTGGGGAAAGAAAATTGTTAAGGTTTTCTATTTTATTTCTTTATTTTATGTCGGTTAAAAAACGAAAAAGGAAAGAAAAAAAGAACTCCCTTAGGGATATAAAATTATGCGTTTGGCTCCCCGCTGATAGAAATAGGAGAGGAAATTGATGTACTTATTGAATTTGTCGGGACTGACAGGATGGTGTTTTTGACCAACTGAACTATAATCCTAGGGAAATAAGGGATCTTGCAAAAAATTTGATTCTTTTTTATTCCTCCGTATCGAGTTTTTTGAAGGACAAGGGGGTTATATTATCTCATGGTATATTGGCGAATTGTGGGTAGAGCTGAATTTAAACTAGCGTAGACCTTTTGCCAATGAATTTACAGTTCGTCTCCAATAACCGATCAGGCATCGACCTAAGAAGAATCCATTTGAGTTTATTGATAATCCATGATCAACTTCCTTTCGTAAATTTAGTAACAAAAAAAAAATCATTTCGCAGTACCGTACCTTCAGGGGAAATTAAATTCTCGTTGCTTTCTTGAAATAGAGATGTTTTGAATCACTAGACGATGGGGGTTTATACTTACCCAACGACCATCATACTATGTTCATGTAACAAATTACTAGGTGCAATAATTGGATTTAAAAAAAAAACATTTTTACTAAAATTTGTTTTAAAAATCACAAAATCTATAATAGAAAACATGCATGATTAGCAAAAGTAGAACCTTAATTATTCATGCTATGTATCCTTCATGTTATGAAAATGAGATTCACACTTGAATTCCAGATTTTTAAAGGCATATTAAAATTTGCCTAAGAATACTTAATTTTTTATTTGTTTTTGCTTACTCTTATGAATAATATTGAGAATCTTAAGTCTGAAATTGTAGTCGAAGAGGAATTATTTATAAAGACCAGAAAAGAAAGAAATTCTATGAATTCCATTTTGCTTTCCTAGTTCGCCCATTCTCAATTTTATTTTTTTTAAAACTTGTAGGATTGAAACCTTTTTATTTTTTTGAGAACAGGATTAAAACCTAAAATCAAAATTATTTTCAAAATTAACTAAGAATTTAGTAGTGGTACTTCAACAATAGATATGATACATAGATATAAGTGAACTTTTATCTTATTATTATCTATAATCAAAGAAAGGCTCTTATAATCTGATAAAAAGATAATAGCAAAGTAATAAAATCATGCCACTTTAAGGAAAGAAATTCCATGAAATTCATTTCCACTATTTTTTTTTTTTGCTAATTAATTCATTTCCACTTTCCTTTAAACAGAAACATGATGTTGGATTTAAACTTTAAAACCTAGCCCTTTTTTGGCAAACATCCTCAAAAACAAATATTATTAAAAGTCATTATTTATATTCAGGTAAATTAAATACTATATGTCATTATTATTATATTTCTAACAAATATTAATAATATATTTAGAAAAATATTTACTCTCTCCGTCCCAAATTAATTGCTCAGTTTTGATTTTTTTTAAGTCAAATTGACTATTTTTAGAATTAATAATTAAGCATATATAAATATATTTCTAAAATTATAAAAATTGGGATTAATAATAAATTGTATATACTTTCTTTTGGTTATAATCTTTTCACCTATATTTTAGCAAAAATAGTAAAAAAATTAGTTTTAAAAAATGATCAATTTAATTTTAAAAAGTCAAAACTAAACAATTAATTTGGGACGGGATGATATTTTATAAAGACTCGATAACAAAAAATTTAAGTTTTTGGTCCCTCTTTTTTTTTTCTTTTTCTTTTTCTTTTTCTTTTTTTCAGGGGTGGGGAGGGGGTAGGTGACTCGGCTCTACATAATACTGTCTACTAATACACATTCACGATTCACCAAACGCCACCTACTATTTTTCCCACCAACCCCTTTCTCCTTCCTTTCGTTTACAAAAAGTCTTTATTCTTATATATTCAGCAGCCATATCTTCTCTCATTTGCAGAATTTTGATTACCATAAATGGCTTCCTCTCTCTCAACCAAGCCGTTTCTCGGAGCTCCAAACTCCGATGGACCGTCTCGATTAGGATCTCTTTTACCATCGGATCTCCGGAATCTCTCCTCTCCTACGCTCCAATTCTCCACTCGCCAATCGCAGTACAAAAAGCTGGGTCAGTTCTTATTTCCCCCTTTGTCTTCTTTTGTTATTTTTAATTTTATTGCTACAGCTCTGTTTGGTTCCCAGAGAAATTACAATTAAAGATGAGGGAAAATAAAAAGAAAGGAACTTTTTAATTTAATATAGTTTTTTCTCCAATTAATTAGTTTAAAGCTTTTGCTTTATGGGTATGGATGCTTTGAAATTGTTGAGCAGGGTTAAAGATTTTTATGGGTCTTTGTTGTCTTTCATTGGTTTGTTATAGAATTGATTCAATTAACTGAATTGGTCTCTGTTGCGAAAGTGTTTTCTTTTGTTATGATTCTGTGAAAAAGTATAAATTGAAGTTTTGTTGTTTAGTAACAAGTTTATGAATGCATTATTTAAATGACGTATATTGAATTTATGCTGTTACTACTTACTAGTATTAATGTATTGTCAAAGGTCATGTTATTTATAGCTTTGGTGGCTCTTTCATAACAATTGTTGAGTTTGTGTGAATGTTTGTTGCTAAGTCATCCGTTCACGTAAATTTGTTGTTCTATCTATAGGAAATACAGTACTCTTATGTATTTGAAGCTGACATATGGTTAATAAGTGAAATTTTAGTGCTGTTAAATATATGAGAGGCATAACTTGTGATCCGCCAATTGGATTGGGACTTGGGAGGAATAGTAGAGGATTTATTTCCTATCATTCACCCTTGTGTGATCAGCCAACTGAATTGAGTTTTTGTTAATGTTTCTTTCTTCCTTTCTTTGTGGTTATTGTTTTTGTGTAAGGTCTCCTCAAAGAAAATTTGAAACACATTATACATTTTGTAAAGGGAATTGATATGTCCACAAGTAAAAATGTTACTTTCACAATGTTTTTCTCACATGAATAGTAAGTGGTGTCCACCCTCATCTGAGAGAGGGTCTTGTAGAGCTACTACTTTTATTTGTGGAAATATCATTTTCCTTTGTGATTTGCACTTTTTTATGTATTTTGAAAAGCTTATGTACGGTTAATTATTGCAGCTATAAATAAGTTATCAGAACAAACACTAGTTAATTGAAATGTTTTAGAATTCTGCCCTTGGTTGTCAAAGATTACTCATCATAGAGCACCCCCCCCCCACAGTGCGCTAACTTTGGAAATCGAAGATGACTTTATTACAAGAATTTCAACATGCCATTTATATCTTGCTTTGATATACTCTGCCTAGCCTTATGAACATCAGTTTTTAAGCCTACCTCTGTTTGAATTTTCTGCATGTGTATTTAATTTTAAGACAACATCAAACAAAAAGAAGTAAAAGCCCATCACTTTCTTCAAAAGAATCTCCGTTTCTCTCCAACAAAACAAAAGTGCACCAACTTAGCTCGGCATAACCCATTAAACTCCAAAGAAAGAAAATAGAGCATGCTACATTCGACAAGCCACTTCGCAGTTGATTCACTTTTAATTATGGTGTATACTTTATTACTTTTCTATGATGTTATGTGTATCATGGAATATTCAAATGGCACTTTATTCTATTTAAAGCAACCACACAACATAAGGAGCACATCAAAGAAATTTATATTAGTTCTGTGTGAGCTTGACATGCTTACTTGGTGCGTATTTATTAACTTGACATGTCAGACAGTTATACCCTACCCCATAACACAAAGTATCCGATGCTTTATAGGGGAAATTAACAAATTTAAAAGGGTATTTTTATGTAGTCAAGATTTATTTTTCTGAGTTCGTGCTAACTTAGTTTGCCTACAACAATCAACTTTTGCTTGGGACAAACTTGGAACAATTAAACAGCAAAATGCATAGAAAAAATGTTAAATCCACAGTTATATAGTCAGGATTAATATTGCATATCAATATCTTCATCCGTGTGATATATAGGGTTACAATTTTTTGTATCATAGAATACAATGCTAGAAATAGGTCGAACTCATTTATTTTTGCATGTGAGCAAAGTGGCATTTCATTGAAATTGTACCTTCCAGAACTTGTTTGCCACAACAGTTGCAATTTAGGAGCAACTTATTTTTCTTTGTTACTATCACTTTTATTGGATTATGCAATAATCCCAAGCTAGTTGCTTACTCTCCACCCCATCCCATCGCACCCCACCCCACCCCATCCCTAACAAATAATCAAATACTAACAAACAACAAACATGAATAAAAGCTTCCCTTTTGAGAAGAAAGATTTTCATGCTGTTGTACTGCTTTCCAAACTAAAATTACTGTCCAATTAAATTCATATTTAATGTCCTGCATATTTACAGAGATTCATGCGGTTGGCAGTACATATGGAACAAATTTTCGCGTTACGACATTTGGTGAATCACATGGAGGAGGTGTTGGTTGTGTGATTGATGGATGTCCCGCTCGGTTGCCTCTCTCTGAAGCTGATATGCAAGTAGATCTTGACAGAAGGTATTCTGTTCTTGATATTTCTGGTCCATCTATGATTCAATTTAATGCCAGTATAGACAATCAAGTTCTTGACATGGTAGTCTTTCTGTGCTACTTATAAATAAATAAATAAAGAAAAAATCCGTCCTTGCTGTAGTGGTCAGATCCTCTGATTTTTGTTTACCTTTTGAAACAAATAAACTGAGAAAAATTGTTAGAATAATTGACAATTCTTTGATCCTTCCCTGCCACTCCCACATCCCCACTTCTCCCTAGTCTTTTACCTTCTAATAAAGGAAGGAATTATATGAGAGTTCTTGTGCTGATCTTTTCTGTTGCAAAAGGCTCTTTTCGTTTACAAATTAAGTTCATCCTTCCAGGAGACCAGGTCAGAGCCGAATTACTACCCCTAGAAAAGAGACCGACACGTGCCGTATATATTCTGGTGTTTCTGAAGGTAATATCTTTATTGGCATTTCTCCTCGTTCTTATATGCGTTGAAATAATATTATTCAAATGAAATATGATGCTTCTTATCTTCTTGAAATGGCCTGATTGTTGGTGCACAAACTGCAGGATTGACTACTGGCACTCCAATCATGGTAAAGGTGCCAAATACAGATCAAAGAGGACAGGTGTGTACCTAATTAAGCTATCTTACTTAATGTTGGGTTTGAAAAAGTAGTCTGGAATCTAAAAATGAGAAAAAAGCAATGTCTTTGTGATCGTTAAAATATTGCCTTATTGAACTCTGTATACATCGTTTTCTGCATCAGTTGGTACTGTCGCATCATTTGGCGTCTGTTTGTTTATTGTTTGAATATCATGCTTAGGATACAGATTGCAGAAGAATGAGACATTTTGTTTGGATAATCACTTTCGGTAATGGAATTCAGCTTGAGTGCATTCAAATTTGTAAACTGGATTTTTATGTATATGGCAGCCATGCCCGACCTTCACTTGCATACAAATGATAAAATTATTAAAATGAATCTGGGATGATATTAATTAATCATCATAATCATTTATGTGTGCGTGAAGATTTTGTGGATGCAGAGACACATTTGCCCCTTAATGGCTTTACCTGCATTTTCACCCAAATGACAAAATACGTATAAAGAATCTGGATCATCATCATTTTGATGTGCAGGAAAGCTTAGCTGATGCACTAACTGACATTTGCATCCAAATGACAAACTTCAAGTGTTATAGAGAAAATTCCATAGCTATCATATTTGTTATATCTATGGCACTTGTAAGGTTCACAGTTGTGTTTTTTTGACTTTCCAGGATTATACCGAAATGTCATTAGCTTATAGGCCTTCTCATGCTGATGCAACATATGACTTCAAGTATGGTGTGAGATCAGTACAGGTAACTTCTTCCAGAGTCGTTTAACTGTGATTGACTGAGAATTTGTTAAAATCGATCACTCTCAGTTAAACTTCATGGATTACATCTTGTTGTTAATCTAATCTAGGGTGGTGGAAGATCATCAGCTAGAGAAACCATAGGGAGAGTTGCAGCTGGAGCTGTTGCTAAGAAAATTCTCAAGCTATTTTCAGGAACTGAGGTGGGTTTGACTTAATGACTTTTGAGATGATGGTTGATTTTTTTAACCTTAAAGGTTATTTAAAGGTTGTTTGGACACACTTTTATAGACATATGATGTAAGTATAAATTCTATATTTCATTTACATATGCACATACTTGACTTGTTTCTTCATATGGTTATGGAAGTCCATTTGATTTTTATGTTTATTTGTCAGGAGCCTCTTAAACAAGGCAGGCTGTCACAATCTAGGATTGTGAAATTAGATTTCAGTGCATTAGAGGTGAACTTACAGAAGGAGATTAGGGGATTCCACTACTCACTGTTACTGTTATCTCCCCTATTTAAAGAATTCACCATCTCATGGAAAAGACACAAAGCTCCTTAGGCAACTTGACAACAAGTAACTACTATAGCATAGGCCAACGACCTATCACAATTCACAACTTAACTAACTAGTTGTGACACGTGCCTACAATAGCTGTTATAACAGAGAGAATTATGGGTGCTTGCTTATTATATTTCTAAATTCTACTTATCATAATGAACTGTGGGTCATGATGGGGACTCCAAGTCAAGAACAAAGAAGAGATTTTTTATATTTATTATTTGGAGTTTTTATTATGTTTAATATAAAAATAGTTGATGTAATTTATGTATTTTATTTATTAGTGGGGGTTTAGGACTTTAATTAGTGATTAGGAATTATTAATAAGGGTATTTTAGTCGTTTAGTACTTTTATTATTCCCCAAGTAATATTAGGATTTTGTCTCTCTAACTAGTAATGTAATCCCCACAAGTCATTGAGACTACACACTATTGATATTGAAGTTGATTATTTTGTTCATACCGTAGAGGTATCCTACCATAGAGGTATTTTATCCATCCTGGTGTTGATACGTGGAGTTGATATACTTAAGAGATCCTAGTGGTTTAAACGTGGAGTTTAAATCCTAGTTTATTTTTCATTAATTCTTCATCCTAAATCTGTCCTGCATCAGTTCACTTTGTTCACACATGTTCCTGAGCTTATTTGCAATTAACGCCTCTGCTATAAATTTTGTAATATCTCAGGTTCTTGCTTACGTCTCTCAAGCCCACAAGGTTGTACTTCCAGAGGATTTGGTTGATCATGAGACTCTGACACTGGATCAGGTGTGTTTTTCTTTGTCATTTAATTTTTTCACTAATATGGTTTCACTAGAAGATGCTTGAGTACAGTAGAATGAGTTTTGTGAAGAGTGGAAATTGAACTTCCTTCATGCCATATGATTTCTTGGTACCCGTTTACAGAGATAGTTAAGCTGCAGCTCATTTTGGAGGTGGTCTTCTCAAATAGTATCAAGTCCGTGTAGAAAGACAGTTACAAAGCTGACACTTTTTGATAAAAAACCCTTTTACGTACTCACACATGCCAACAAATAAAGAAACAATAAGAAAAAACAAAGGAAAAAAAGGAGTTCACGTGACAGTAAGGTTTACAATGAATCATTTAAAGGAAAATCTCTGTAAACTTAGAAGTACATCATCCAATTGTCTCCATAGTCCATAACACTAGCATATAAGAATATACTCCTCTGCCTCTCCCTAGCAAGTATATAGCCTTAAAAATTGTGTCATTTAAGTTCTTCTTTTCTTTTCTGCAGCATTATGGATATAAGAATAACCTCTAGATTCTTAACTTTCTTTCTTAAGAAATATGCAAGTTCGGATGTAGAAACATATATTGCATTAAGTTGGTTAGTAGCTCATAGTCAAAGCATCGCCTCCTTGGAGTAGATATTCCCTTTACCTTGTGAGTTGCAATACGGGAGCATCTATGACCCAGCAGGTCCACTAGTCTACTGGGGCTAGCCATTGCAGGGTATTTTTTTAATACTATCTCTGTCTGGAAATAAGTGTCCAACTTCTATTGTATTTTTTTTTTTTGAATTTTGCATTTGATACACTTGGACATAATTTTTCTGTAAAAACTTTCATAGTAATAAATTTACTCTTTGAAATTTTATATAAGAAAAATAATTATCCAAAAATTAGCTCCAAGTGTTTCCAGTGTATACCTTAATATTCAAAAAAAAAGTTAAAACAGAAGAAACAGTAGTCTCATTTCTAGGAGGGAGTATATTGGGTCTCTAAAAGTCACGTGAGTATCATGTGATTTTAATGACACAAGTTTGATAGCCCGTGCCTACTTTATATCACCTTTTTCATAGATATTTAATAATTTTTTTTATTGATATACATTTATCATTTTTTATTAACATAATACATATATAATGTTGAAGGTAATTTGAATCAGTATCATATTTACAATTATATAATACATTAAACGGAAATAGATAAGCAAGAGCCTCATGTGAACACTTCATATTCTAGCACAATTAAAGGAAATTTAATTGCTTTTATTACTTAGTGATTGAAAATTACAAATTAATTGTAAAGAAAGAAATTTGAAATTACATATAACTTTTAGTATTTCACTTTTCATGTTCTTCCTTCATGATTCAAGGAAAATTAATTGCAATTATTATTTACTGTATTAAATGTAATAATGACCGTCCAAATTAACTCATGACTACCCGAGTTAACTCATTAATTAGTTGTCAATTAGAATGAGTTAACTCGGATGGTCATGAGATAGGATCGTTAGTCGGATTTTTATATGTAAGGTATAGATTATAGGGTAGGGTTAGTACTAAATAAGATATACTACTTCCATCCCACATTATTTGCAACACTTTGGTGTGCGTGACACTGATTTTAAGACGTTACAAATATATTTAAATATTATATCTATAAAATATTTATAATATATTTGAAAGTATAACTTTTGAATATATTAAAATATACAACTATATAGAAAATATAAAATTTAAATATGTTTTTGCACATCATAAAATCCATGCCACTCCAAAAATAAAGTTACAAATAATGTGGGATGAAGAGAATTTGTCTTATGAAGAGGTACAGTTCTATGGTTAAACAATATTTAAGTCGTTAGGCAGTAGCTTTTACTTGCACTTTATAGTATAATCAGATTTAGGGTTTTCTTTGGTCTTTGACCTAAAAACTTAATTTTTAGTTCCTAACTTTCTACCTTAATTATTCTGCTATTGATTCTGTAATTTTGTAACTGCGCTGAATCACGAGGTAGGTCTTTAGTTATGATTGAATTACTGATGAAGTAGTTAAACAATCATAAAAAGAAGACAACAGAATAACTAATGAAGTATAACTTTGACAAAGTGGTTGGGAGGGATTTGCGATAACGTTGAATTTATTGGAATTTGCTATTGAAGTTCTTTAAATTTGGTGATAAAGAAGAAACCATTTGTTTTTGATGAAATTGGGAAATCTAGTTAGAGGACTAGCAAATTAGACGAACGTCTATGTTATAAGACGAATAATAGCGAAAATAAAATCATAATAGTGAAAATTCAATCCATTTAGCCTAATTACCCATTTGTTACCTTTCCACCTTAGATTGAGAGAAAGTTCAAAGAACATTGTGTGTAGGACTGGTAATGTAGCTTATTCATCAATGTCAAGAACAAGATCCCCAGAAAAAGGGTTAAAAACGAAAATGTTTCATACTCACAAGGCATCCACAATGCCTGCTGGCAGTGGTAGACGACCAAAAACACAAAACTTTGTGCTTAAATTTAACACTATTTAAATTACGGTATAACTAAAGTCCACGGGTGTTTCATACCCGGAACACTCGGAGCACTCACAGTCATGGAACCCACTGCATGGTAGTGGGGCCCATTGCTGTGAGTGCTCCGGGTGTTCCGGGCATGAACTCCTGGGCACCGTAGCATTATTCTTTAAATTATAGGGATTACTAATTTTTTTTTTGTATAGGACTACTAAGTGAAACCATTAGACTACTAGTATTTGGAGTTTTAGACCCTTAACTTGGAAATAATTAAAATACATATGTACCAAATTAAACTGGTTTCTACCAATCTAAATGAATAACAAAACCCCGAATAACTAAATAACCTAAAAACTTGATAATCAATGTATAATAATTTATATATATATATATATATATATATATATATATATATATATATATATAGCCTTTAACATACGTCTTGCATCAGTTTGATTATTAGCAAGGAATTTATTAGATGATCTAGGTTGGGTGAGGGCATCCTCCCACCCAAAGAATCTCTGTTCTTTAATCTTTATTCTTTGCCGGTACCAATAATCTTCTGTATGAAACATTATCAGATTGAGAGTAACATCGTAAGGTGCCCGAATCCTGAGTATGCAGAGAAGATGATTGCTGCCATCGATGCCGTTAGGGTGAGGGGTGATTCTGTTGGTGGTGTCGTCACATGCATTGTGAGAAACGTTCCTCGTGTAAGCTCTCTGCTCTGTCTCTCTCTCTCTCTCTGTGTATCTATTTGTCTGTCTGTATGTGTGTTCTATCTATCTGTCTTTGTGTGTGTGCATGAGCGAGTGCACAAGCGCGTGGACGAGCTCTTAATGAAAACTGTGGATTTGCTTGACAATTGACATGTATATTTTACATAATCCATATTAACAATCTACTATATATGCCTGAATAGTTGTTATTGAATCTCAGGGTCTTGGTTCACCGGTATTTGACAAACTTGAAGCCGAGTTGGCTAAAGCTGCTATGTCATTGCCTGCAACAAAGGGTTTTGAGTTTGGCAGCGGGTTTGCAGGTACTACTGTATGTGTGGTTTGTATGTTTCATAATATTACATAATCCAGTTGGTCTCCAGAAATTAATGATGCAAAATCATATAATTGTGTGGGTGACTGTATTTTATTGATTATATATTTATTTGTTGTGATGATGAGTAGGACTATATTTTAAGTTGGATATTGTGTTTTTTAATCTTCTAAATGAAAATTTCTCCTAGGTACATTCTTGACTGGGAGTGAGCACAATGATGAATTCTTTAATGAACATGGTCGAATCAGGACAAGAACAAACCGATCTGGCGGGATACAGGTATTTTGTTTTTGTTTTAACTTTTTGGAGATTTATGTGGCTGAATTAGTTTTTCCCTTTTGTAATGTTTGTGGTTCCTCATAATCTATGATGATGTGCAGGGCGGCATATCCAATGGAGAAATCATAAATATGAGAATAGCCTTCAAGCCAACGTCTACGATTGGAGTAAGTTTACTCTCTTTCTCTCTTGAACACCCCTCCCCTCAAACACACGTCCTTATACAAAAATAAATCATTAGTCAAATGGATTGTAATAAATGTTGGTCTTAATCTAGAAATAATCTTGTTTTACCTAGAGGTTCTATTAAATTTTCTGAAATGATGACTGGTGCACTGCATTTGCAAAGGAAATGAATTATCAAGACAAAACAATAGTTTCATTTATAAATATGTGACCTCATGCATAGACAGGATTTATTGTAACATTCCTAATTTCTAAAATTCCCGTACGTGATAGTCTTGTATTATGGCTTTTACAATGCCTGGTTGTATTGGTCTATTAGAGTAGTAAAATCATGAACACTAGCTGTGAAACCTCGAGGATGCCTTTTCGCCCCGAGTATATCACTACATTAAACAATTTTTGTCATCTATATTAATTTATAATCTTTTGAGCAGATTCGGATATTTTTCTCTTTCCTAATTAAATGCCATTTTTATATTTTTATAATGATGATCATGCAGAGGAAACAGAATACAGTGACCAGAGATAAACAAGAGACAGAGCTTATTGCCCGTGGTCGCCATGATCCTTGTGTTGTCCCACGAGGTTCGTATCAAATGATATCTTTTCCTAATCTGTCACCAAGTACATACAATAACAATAGTTAATCAGTAACCTTTAGATTATAGTTGGGGACTTCTAGTTACTACTATAATTTTTATGCGAAGTAAATGTCAGTGGCTGTAATCCGTTCTTTTTTCGTTCACTATTAACCCTAGAATTAATACCAGTCTAGGATAGTGTAATTGGCATCTACCTTTATTCTTATTTTCTTCTCCGTCACATTCAACTAGTTCTTGGTGTATGCATATGCTCAGTTATAATATGAAAATTGGTGTATGCATTTTTGTATATATTAATATAAAAGAAACAAGTAGCTAAAAATTTACTCTTTTTGTTAATATTTTTTTGGTGTGGTTAACGCAGCTGTTCCTATGGTGGAAAGCATGGTAGCTCTGGTGCTTGTGGATCAATTATTGGCACAAGCTGCTCAAAATCAGCTATTCCCCATCAACAAAGATCTACAGGAACCATTGCAATTACCTAAACTTGAGTCGGCTAGCCTTCGTCTTTAAACAGAGCAAAGTGGATTTTTACATCTTTCTTGTATCTCTAGCAAAAGCTTCTTTGCCTTGCATTACTGGAATTTTTCCTACCATTAAAGAGTGTATTTGTTGTAGTGAAAATTTATTACATCTGTTTCGAAACGGTCCCTTTTTGTTTAATTGGAGGCAAAAAACTGTGCACCAATTCATTGTTGTGTTTTACAAAATAAAAACTCAGCATGTGATATTTTTTATATATGAATTAATGAAAGTATTGGTTTTGGCTTTTATTTTGCGTAAGTTCGCCATCAAATTCCAGGGCTCAACCTTGGACAGACAGTGGAAACTACGATGCTGGAGTACAGTAGGGACAGAGGGAATTTTCAGTAGAGCAGTAAAATGTGTAGAGATCGAAAAGAACACAAACGACGAAAACACTCTATTGAGCCGACACGGACACTGAGAGACAAAAGCTAGGGGAGCGAATGAAATTGAATATCCCAATAGTTTACTATACTTATTATTGCATGATTAAAAAAAATTATGTTAATTTTGAGTTTAAAAATGTCTTAAACTGACTTCAAAAAATTAATAATGATCTTATATTTTAAAATAAAAGAAATAGTACTACATAATATTTTTATTATGAGCAGTCCCTATTAACTAAGGTAATGATAAACATGTATGTGGCGTTCCTTATTCCCTCTTTTTAGTTCTTTCCTTCCTCTCAAATCATGTCTATTCTCTTTCAACTCCTTCAATTTTATTTGCCTTGTTTTTCTTGTTTTGTTTATTAAGTGTCACTAATTTATGCTTGTACAATAAGTCGGCAAATGAAAGCGAATCAAAGAACCCCACTTGTTATAATCATCATCATTATCATTATCATATCATTATTTTAAGCACGAGTTAGCTGGGTTTAAAATTTTCCGGTCCACTCAACTAGAAAAACAAATTAAAAAGATTAAGAAAATTTTATAATCTTTTTGAAAGGATAAGTACTTATACATTGATGGAAAGCTTAAAGTAGATTCCATTTTAAAGGTGTGTATTTCTATGGATATCAAAACAAGTCATATTATCTATAGAAAATGATATGACTTGTGATTGATTAAGAGAGAAAATTGAAGGAACGCGATTATTATTGTTAAAATAAAATAATATCATCAGGATAATAAGTGCCGTTTATAATATTATATGTAAATAAAATAATTATAAAGAAAAAAGGAGTATATATTTGAAACACATATAAACTTGTGTGTGTCTTATTATTTTAAGAGATTTTATTAATGATGTTTTTGGTGTTTTACCATTTTCATTAATGGTTATTTTGACATTTTACCGATTTGTCAATCAAAATTACGTCGTATTAAGTACAAGACACACATAAGCTTGTGTGTTTTTAAGACACATACTCTATTTTCTCTAATTGTAAAAGTGTTACTAAATATATATATTTATTTTGGTAAAATCATCTTTTTTTCTAAAAATATCAACAATTTGACTAAAAATTACTAACTCCACTGGTGTTGATTGGATAATTTCTCTCTCTTTATTCTTAAATTCCTCCTTCAATTTTCTAAATGGTAGGACCGGTAGGTTTAAACTTCTTTGATCATCATTCAAGTGAAATTTCCTTTTGACGCAGACAGTTATAAACTACAGTATGGGAAATTTAGTGATGTTATGATGCAACATTATGTATGAATACTTCTTTCAGCCGGTTTAAAATGAAGAGTCTAGGATATATAAAAATAAGTTATATTAGTTTACAAAGAGTTGTATTTTTATACGAAAATTTGGTCTTCCATCAAACAATTATAATCTGCAACCGGCTTGTAGGCTTGGAGCTCGGCCTCTTGAAATTCTTAAAAGATAAATCTAAGACGAACAACTCGCATAAAAAAGAAAAGTCGTAAAAATAACAACTCTCTTGAAGCCGTGTCCTATCTAAACTCCTTTTCTCTCTCCCACTTTTTTATCCCTGAAATTTCTCTCCTATTTTTTCATCTATATTTTACAAAATTTATGTATTTTTACTTGCACACATACTATGTGTGTCACAAATACTAATATATATACAGTAGGGTGATACTAGGGGCCTTAAGTTTCAAAAAATATTTCAAATAATGTGTTGTCATAATATTGATTGAGTATATCTCATGTGATTGATTATGTCATAAATTATCATTAAAATATTTAATATTATGTTATTTGAAACTCATTTAAAACTAAAAATTTGAAAACATTAACATTACCCTGTATACTGTACTAAGTCATGTACTTGGAAAATCAGTTACCACCATATGCGACTTTAGCTATGTTACACTCAACAAGTACACCTAACAAGTGGGAAGCCCAAGTGGAAACAAAACTAACTCTGTTTGTGACTTTGAAAAGAAAAGAAAGGGAAGAAAAGAAAGTGAGGGGAAGGAAGAAAATAGAGAGAAACTATTGCTTTTTTATTTTCTTGTGCTTGTGAGTATTGGAAGGAAAGTGAAAGTTAAAATTGTGCATTACTATTTTACTCTGCAAATCTAAATTTAAAATTCGGTTAAGATGAAGTTGGCACTAATTTCACCATAGTAAGTTCTATAACATGTTATTGCATTGGTTATAAAAAAAATATTGTATTGATAAGTTCTATAACATTTTATTGCATTGGTTACTGCAACATTTTCTATAACCAATACAATGAAAAACTATTTAAACTTACTATAGCGAAATTGGTGCCAACTTTACTATAACCGGATCCCTAAATTTGGTAGATGTCTACAATAGTATTTATGATATTTAAAAAAAATGTAATTAGACTTTTACCACTTTCTTCTCAAATACTTCTCATTCTTAATTTCTCTCATTTTTCATCTAAAAAAACTTCAAACAAGAGAACTTGGAAATAAAACATTAAATAATCCCTTTTTCCTTATTTACTCACCCTTTTATAAATCAAAAACATCTTTTTATTATCACTTACACGTTGTTTGGAAGTTTATTTTGTTGAGATTTTTTTTCCTTCTTTTTTCTTATATTAAGAAAAAAAAATACTCCCTCCGTCCCAAATTAATTGCTCAGTTTTGACTTTTTAAAGTCAAATTGACCATTTTTAAAACTAATCTTTTTACTATTTTTGCTAAAATATAGGTGAAGAGATTATAATCAAAAGAAAGTATATACAATTTATTACTAACCTTAATTTTTATAAATTTAGAAATATATTTATATATGCTTAATTATTAATTCTAAAAATAGTCAAATTGACTTAAAAAAATCAAAACTGAGCAATTAATTTGGGACGGAAGAAATATAATGCTTGAAAGGATAAGTATTTATACATTGTAAGAAAAAGATTAAAGTAGATTCCATTTTAAAGGTGTGTATTTCTATCAGTATCAAAACAAGTTAAATATTATCTATAAAATATGATATGACTTGTGATTTAATTTGTGATTGATTAAGAGAAAGGGAGTGTTTTAAGAAAGCTTAAACCCATTACGTATAGAAGGCGATTATTATTGTTAAAATAAAATTATGTTATCAAAATAATAGGTGTCGCCTCTGTATTTAGTATTGAATAGATTTCATACAATAAAATAATTATAGAAGCGTTCTTAGATACATATTTATTCTAGTAAAATTATTTTTTTTCTTGAGAATATCAACAACCAATTAAAAGAGTAACAAGCATTTCAACCATCTGATAAAAATTACCGAGTCCACTAGTGTTGATTGGATAATTTCTTCCTCTTTGTTCTTAATTTCCTCCTTCAATTTTCTAAAAGGGTAGGACCGGTAGGTTTAGACTTCTTTAATCTAATCATTGAAGTGAAATTTCCATTGACGCATTGACAGTTAATTATAAACTGCAGTAGGGGACATTTAATATAAAAAAATATAAAAAATTAGAGAAATTTAATTTCAAAAAAGAAGAAGAAGAAGAAATCGGGTAACCGGGACAGGGTGAGTATGGGATAGTATTTTCGGAGTTAGGGTCGGGGAGAGTTACATATTAGCGGGGCGGGTTTGAGAAAGGGTTTTGTGGATTATATTCGCCCTATTGCCAAACTTAAATTTAGTGATACTATGAGAATGATATAAGCAATATTATGTATAGATTCTGATTTCAGACAATCTAAAATAAGGAATTTATTTATGAAGTTTATAAAAATAAGTTGCATTCGTTTAGAAATAGTTGCATTTTATACATTTATTATACAAATATTATATAATTATAATTTTTTATTATATAAATGCAACTTGTTTATATAAGTTATGTAAAGGTATTGTCCATTTTAATCTGCATAAAATCATAAATTCATCATGCAACCCTCACTTTTCCATATCTAGATATATAAAAGAAGTCATCTACTTTGAAAATTAGTTACCACCATATGCGGCTTTAGCTATGTGACACTCAACAAGTACACCTCACAAGTGGGAGTCAAGTGAAAACAAAATTAACTCGAGTTTGAAAAGAAAAGAAAGTGAGAGGGGAAGGAAGAAAATAGAGAGAAACTATTGCTTTTTTTATTTTCACGTGCTTGTGAGTATTAAAAGTAAAGTGAAAGTTAAAATTGTTCATTACTATTTTACCCTGCAAATCCAAATTTGATAGATGTCTACAATAGTATTATTTGATAGATGTCCACAATAGTATTGTTAAAATTTAATATCGAAATATAGCATAATCATACAAAAGTTAGATGAAAATGAAAAAAAATAAGAATACACGATAAACTCAGATTCACCAATTTAGTTAGTCCTGTTTGTCTGATGTATTCATTAAATATCTCACACACTTTACAATAATACACACACAAAACAAAGTTTATATAGTAGCTAAAAAACTCTAACTGCTACATCCTAGATTCAAACTCATGAGTTCCAATACATTACTAAAACTCAAGACCGGACTACTATTAAATCCCCACCCTAAATCCACATTACGCTTGGCTTCCAAGGGTAGCTACCCCTGCCCGCTCACTGATGAGAGGGAAATCGCTTGCCTAGTGTGGAGCGAGATCCCCAACTACTCTGTCGCAATGATCATTAATCGAACTCGTAGAAATATGAGCCAATCTCAATAAGTATTTATAATATTTTTAAAATTTTTGATTAGACATTTACCACTTTCTTCTCAAATACTTCTCATTCTTAATTTCTCTTATTTTTTTTCTCAAAAAACCTCAAACAAGGGAATTTGGAAATAAAACTCTAAACCATCCCTTTTTCCTTATTTACTCACCCTTTGATAACTCAAAAACATCTTTTTATTCTCACTTGATTTTATTTTCTTTTCTCTTATAATAAAAAACTCCGAGATACCCTCACTCTTTCTTCTTTAATTTTTTTTTCTCCAAGACGGGGTTAAGAGCTATGTGGATCAAAAGTTGTAACACTAACAAAAGATGGAGTTGGGGTGATCAAATAGTCAAGGGTAAAATAAGTTAAAAGTAGCTTTTTGTAGTGGAGAACGGAAAATGCACTTCACACTTTACTGATTGTACATGCTCCCTAAGGCCTGTTGGTTTTGATTTGGGGGTAGGGAAAGGATGGGAGAAAATTTTCTTTCCCTCCAAATCAAAATTTACACGCAGACCTAAACTTTTTTTTTTTTTTTTTTTTTTCATTTTTACCATTACATTAATCGGAAAGCAATGATAAAAAGTGAAATAAATAAGAATAAGACAGCAGGATTACTGACCCGTAATCACCTCAACAATGTGGAACCTCCTCCTTATATGTATTGATTGGGTACCAATGTCTGGAAAATGTTTTTTGTTATTACTACACCAAAGAACTTGAGGATGGGGAATTCAATCTTTTAACCTAATTCTTGTCTCACCAACTCAATGTTTTCCTTATCTTTAGGAGGTTTGTTATATGTCATTTGAAATAATCATCTTAGATACTCAGTAATGTGAGTCGGTCATTCTAATAAATTGTATTTGTTAAATTGATAATCTTATATTTCAGGTAATCTCATTTCCGGTGAAGTGCCAAGATTCCCACCTAAAGTAGATATTTAGATGACCATAAAACAAATGGTAATCTTAGATTACCATATTTTGATCATTTTGAGATATTTTATAAACAAAAATACCATCATATTTTAGTAAATTGGACATAAATATTCTTATTTACACATAATTATAAAAAGTGTACCAAACAAATACACATATATCAAACACTCTTCCTTATGTTAATATTCTTTATTTTAAAATTTTGGACATAAATGTTCTAATTTGTCCTTACTTATATTGTTTTGTTGTATATTATTATAATTTTTTTATTGTGCTTAATTAAATTGGCTTGATTAATTAATCTTTATTTATATATTAATAATTGAATATATTATAAATTATTGTTTTACAAACGTACTAAAACTTTAAACATATTTGATTAATACTATTGATTAATTAACTAGTTAGATACTATTTTGGGTATTTAATTTTATTTGACAAAAATTATTGGTGAATTAGTATATGTGGCATTTTAGTAAAAGGTGAATATTAAAAAAATAAGAAAATAATATATATTGCGAATGTTTAAGTCGACTTTTTGATTCACAGTTAGGTGGATAAGTATTAGTGATAACTTGTTTGGAGAGATGTGTAATAAGTGGGATCCTTATATAATTTCTACCAATCTAATGTATTGATAAGTTTCACAATTGTACTTCAACGTAAATTTATCGTAATACATATCAAAATCCAATTATCTTGAATTCATATCAAACGCTCACGATAACTATTGTCAGTATTCAGATAACTTCTACCAAATAAAAATGATAAGATATTACCAATTTGTATTACTAATAATCAAATATTCAGTAATTTAAATTTCGGTGAGTATTGTACATGACTTATAACAAACACTCTGGTTAACGATTAATAATACTATAACAATAAATATTGTTAAAAATTAAAATGTCATTAAAAGAAATATAAAAAATAAAAAATGACAACATAATTATTATTCTAACATTATTCGTATCTTTTAACACTAATTCATACGTTTGATCCTCTAAAAACATACCTTAAAGAATAAGTTGACTCGAGTCCCGTTTCGTGGGGCGGTGGGGGTATAAGGTGTTTTGGAGTAGGAGTAATATGAAACACTTTTACCCCCAAAATCTCTACCATTAAAGTAGTTTTGTCATGTTAACAGATGTTTACATACTTTTTCAGCTTAAAAATAATTTTGAATCTCCCCACGGCTCTGCCAAACATGGAAAGATGAACTCGTATAAAATGGATAAGAAACATAAAATATTAACCACCAACTACCAGGACTCCTATCATATAAACAATTTAAAAAAATAATATATACTGGAATTTATATGTTGATTTTTTTTTATTGTGAGTTCATAAATAATTATAATTAATAATATTTTTACTATATATTTGATATAATGGACCAATTTTATAATCTCATCCAATCTCGTATTAACATACGTCGCAATCGTAATTCGACAAAAATCTTTCACAATATATAACAAGACTCAATAATTTATTCATAATATTTTACAAAATAGTTTAGCATAACATTAATATCCAGAGCAGTTAAATAGTTTATATATATATATATATATATATATATATATATTGTATTAATATAATTCTCCTTTCTTTCCTTAAATGGACGTGTCCCACAGCAAGTGCCCATAATGGACATCCATCAATCCCTTCATAATATAAAATCTACATTAAAGACAAAAGAAAAGGCAAACAAAATGCCCAAATATTAAATTAAAAAGAAAAAAAAAAAGAACTTTGGTTATATGCATGGGCTTTTTCAAAAGCAGCCCACCACCACCATCCACATTCAAGTTTCTTGAGGACTAGATTGAAAAAGACATTTTCAAATAGAAAAAGGAACCACAAGTGGGCAAGGAAAGAAACAAACAAACAAAGAAACCATTTTTCCACCCCCCCCCACCCCCCCGCCCCCGCCCCCCGCTAAGTTTTAATATTCAAATGATTTCAAATATTTCCCATTGCTTTTGACCTTCACACTTCATCAAATTATGTCTATCTCTATCTTTTCTTTTTTGCCTTTTTGTTGAGTCCTTGACATGGCAATAGAAAGTGGAGTGGTTGCCACAATGCTTGTCCTATGGAAGGCAAAAAAATCCCACCAAGATTATCCATCTTTATTACAGTTGTGCCCTTTTCTGTTTTTCACTCAGTTCTGTGCTGTCCACCTCTTCCTGCATATGTAAGTCTTCTCTTTCAAAAGTAAAAGCTGTAATATTACTATTCTTTCTCCTCTTGTTTTTTTTCTTTACCTTCAATTTTTTGATTTTCCTGCATTCATAAAAAAACCCATGTATTATGATAAAATAAAAAAAAATAACAGAGTGGAAGAAGAAGAAAAAACACTAGTACCCTGTATATTTTGCATTAAAACGGGTAAGGATCCTATTCACTTATTAGCGGTATATAACCATGCATTTCATAAGGAGCTTAAATTTGATACAATGACAGTATATACACGAATATTATTAAGATCATGACATGTTATTAAAAAAGAGTAATTTTGTCTAATATAAATACGTCATTAATGATATGTCATAATTCTATCACGACTTACGGTATATTCAACTTCACAACTTCAACTCTTTCACTGGAAATTTATAGAAGTGTTTTGCAACAATGCATAGTAGATGATACATAACACAAGTGACAAATAAGTGTGCAATATCATGAAGCACAATTTTATTACTGCTTCAACCTCTAAATACTAGATATTTCCAAAAGGTTAGAAACCAAGCATTAACCTAGTGGCTTAGCATCCACAAACTAAAATAACAAAAAATATATATATAAAAATAAAAACAGGAGGTTCAAGAATTTGTAGATATTATAAGCAATAACTTTTATCTATTTCAAGGGTTAAGTGCATACAGTAATTCAAAACAAAAGGAGCAATGTGAATTTTTTTTTGAAGTTTGTATCATTATATAATGTTTTTACTTTATCTTCTTTTTAACAAAACATATTTTGGACCCACCATAAACTGTTGAAGTTGGTCGGAAATAATACAAGTTAATTTTGTCCAGAACCCCACTGAACACTTGACAGCATTAATAATTCACCCAACACACTCTTGCCTTGTAGTACCATTTATAATTTATTTATTTTTTAAATTTTTTACTCAGGTGTTGGAAAGAGCATGATACTAAAAAAGAGAAAAAAGAAATCAACAAGACTTGTGTTCTTTATCAGAATTCAGAAAGTGTGACAGCCCTCTGTCTTCTTATCTCATTAACTTGAAATGGACCATAATCTTATTCTGAAATGTCTACTGTATAAGAATACTTTACTTGAAGGGTTTTAATGCCTCGAGCACAATGTGATACTTAGATTTTTAATCAAAATTTGACATTTGTTGATTACCTAAATATGTGATCAGGTGAAGGCTTTGGGCTTATTTGGTGCGTTTAGGCAGCTTTTAAACTCCACACGAATCATACTATTTTTCTTGCAGTGAATTTGGAGCTTAAAAACAGCGATTGTGAGTTGAAAAAAAACTACGTTTGAATTATATTCTATTTAGACAAATAAGATTCTCAAATGCATTTGAACTTTAAAAGTTCTAGATCAAACATGCACATAGTTAAAAAAAAAATTAAACTTTACCCCCAAAGCTGAAAGGTTAAAGAACTCCAACAGTCAAAGAAAACATAATCAGGGCAGCAAAATAAAGTCTCCATCTTTCAGGACTACGCACATTGTCTCCTGGGCACCACACTGATATGATACCCTCATAAATAACATCAAGGCCACAACCTTTTTCAGGGTCTTACTGTAAATGACACAAATGCCCTCATTATTCTTAGAAGAAGAATTAAGTGTCGGTTGACCGACAACAAAGAAGGGGAGGGCTATTTCTATCCCCCAATATAACCTATAAATGAATGTGTTCCTTAACTATGAAGTACTACTCTCACCGTTGCATAAAAAAGTCACACTAGTAAAATTTGTAAATCTTAAGGATATATTTTATTTTATGTTTATCCCTGAAAATAACAAGTTACTCGTTAAGTAGTGGTGATATGATAATGAAATTGTGATGATAAACTTGAGGATACTGTATGATTTTATGATTTATATTACTATCATTAAAAAAAGACACTTTTTTGTGGAACATAGAGAGCAACAACCGGTTGTTAAATCGTTTGATCAAGAGATTGATAGTATATGAGCCCCACGAGTGCACAAATAGACACTACCAACATCTTCCCGTGATCAAAGAGATAAGTAAAACAAAAGGTTAGATGACAATTTTGTTTCAATTATATGGAGTAGGTATACGGAATGTGTTACACTAGAAAGCGATAAAGGTCATAATGTGACGGTGCCAAATGAATAAATTATATAGAAGATGATAAAAGGAAAGCTTACCATTTAAATAAGTGAGGTCTTTGAGTATTTTACTAGGTGGGTTTCTGGTTAGCTTGCTTAAATGCAACAGTGGGAGCTATTCTGCAACTCCTCCTCTGATGCTCCAATACAAGTTCTCCGGCAAACCAGTCCAGTTTCTCAAAATTACTCTGCTCTCCGATCCTCTTACCCCCAAACAGCACAGATTCTACGTTTTTCTGTTTCAGCATTTCATCGGCTATTTCTGTCAGCATTTTCACATTGCTGGGACTAGGGTCCGAATCTACATTGGCCCCGCAACGACCCAAGCTGGATCCATTTGCCTGCCATTAAAAAAAAACTCAATTAGCCTGTGTAAAATGCCATATTTGCATTGTCTACTAATGATATGTTAATGCTGAACACCAAAAGAAACTAATGTGACTCACCAGAAAGTAAGTAATTATAAAATTAGAGTCCAATCATCACGAATATAAACAAATGACCATAAATAATGCTAGAAACAGAAAACGCCACAGGCATGAAAAAGTGATCCATATAGTTTAATGGAAAGTAGTTAGAATATGTAACATTCATATATAGACTTTATTGTCCCCTTTTTTTCTTTATCATAACGTGTCATCCACTTGATATTATTTCATATTTACATTAACAATATAGTATCTAAAAGGAAAAGGAATTGTTCGTAACAAAAGTTTCAAACTAGCTTGCACTGTAAATTTCATGAGACAATGCCTAAAACTGCACCAAAGAACAGGAATCAAAGGCTCCAAAAGCTCTGAATTGAACAAGGAAAAAAGGAAAAACATCCCTTTTCTTGTGTGAATGATCAAATAAAGGAACATATCAAAAATACAAGAAAACCCCACCATTCATTACAAATATTAGGTGTCAAAGGAAGAATAATAGTAATTCAAAGTCCAAGCACTGGTCCATTTTTTCCAGCAGCAGATGTTTATCATACACTATACTCATGCACCATGATTAAAACAGGTAGCTAATTATGGAAACCATGCCTTTCCTAAGTTGATAATTAGGTTCACCAAAGTGGTGTTCCACAACAGTATCAAAACTGCCCCACTTAATGTAAAGCTTCATCCCTCGTTGGCAAAGGCATAGATACTGTAAGACAAATGCAAAACAATCCCCACAAAAAAATAGCATTACCTAATTCCCTTTTAGGTGAATAAGATGAAGATTGATATAGTGATACTAGTAGTAATAAATGGTGAAACTTTTCTTCTTTGATTTTTTGGTCGCAATGGGGCCACCATGCAACAGGTACTAGGTTAAGCCACAATCAAGCTACTTCTTTCTTGCTATTTCATCAAAAAGATGAAACACACACAAAAAAACATAGAGAATCCTGAGATATGTCTATATATAGTTTCTTTCAATGGGTGTGAAGTAATTGGGTAAACTTTAATACATGAAAGCAAAGTTCTAAGGTATTAAATTTTCAAAAAGAAGTGACTTGGCCCCAAAAAAATAGGAATTTTGTAGTCTCAGCATAGTCTCAGCAATCCTAAGTTATTGGATCAATATTTGTTGCTTCCAGGGTTTGTATAATCTGGAAAAGAGAAGCAACTTTTGAAACACTGAAAGCAACCGGTTCCAATTAAAATAGAATTTGGGTAAAATTAAATATAAAAGAAAATGTTAATTAGAAAAAAATATATAAAGGCAAATATTAGCCCTTCCTGCAAGCAAAAATTTCTTTTTTCTGAGAGTTTTATGTCACTAATTTAACATATGTGGAAAATATATTTATGTGTTATATTCTCACTCATTCTGTCCGAAGAAAGAATATTATTTTAAATATTGAAAATTTTATAAGGAAAAGTAGGATTTTTATTCCCAAAAAATAAGTCATTTAGGATTAAAAGATTCAAGAATCAAATTCTCTTTTCCAAAGAACTTGTAATTGGTAACTAATGTTTGGCTAATATGCGCCAAACTGTAAAATAAGACAAATAAACTGTTGCATTATGAATTTCATATTCTTTTATAACAAAGATCGTTGTTATATATGACGAGGAATATTAATTTTAAATATTAACTTATATTATTATTTTATATTATCTGCAATCTACGTTCCGCAAAAAATTAATCAACACATAAATTATTTACCTAATCTAAAATAAAAATATATTTCATATTTTGGAATGGATTAAAAAAAGGGAAATAAATCTTTTATCTTGGAATATAAGAAATACATCCAAATTCTTGTAATTATACTTTATGAACAAAGCCAGCGCATGTTAGAAAAAAAGGACAATTATGTACCTGTATACGGACGTAGTTACTGCTACGGCTCTGACCAAACGCCATGGCTACGGAATGGTCAACCATATCAGCCGAGCCATCCCCAGAAATCCGAGCCAGGGGTCGAGCCCAGTCCTGAGCCTTCCACCCTTTGACTTGGTCATACCCATAACTTCCTTCAAGGACTTGACCGGTTCCCAGTGAAAGTACCATAATATCCTCCACTCCCCGAACAAACGGAAACTCCTGCTTGTTGTGCAGCACGTGCGTAATCGCCGCCGCCGTGGGATTACTCATCGCCAAACCGCCGTCAACCGCCACACACCGCGTCTGGCCGTCGACGGACTTCATACAAACCGGCGCAAATAAACCCGGTTCAGCTGACGTGGCTCGGCACACCTCCCAAAGCCGGAAGTCGAAGCTGTCCGTCTCCAGCGCGTCGGCTCGGGAGAACAGAAACGGAGCCGAGCTGGATAAGTCGTAACAGGGAATTAAAACCGGCTTCAACGTATCCCGTAACGTTAAACTCCGTCCGTCTTCGATAAACGCGCTCTTTATCACTTTCTCCATTCCCGCCGTCGCATTTGCAGACCCGCCACCGCCGAGAATCCGCCGGAAAACCCCGCCGCCGCCTTTTCCCTTTCCACCACGGTAGAATTTCTTTCCTTGCTCCGCCAATAACCTCCACGTATCATCAGCCTTAAAAATCGGACGGCTGTGATTCTTAGTACCAAACAGCATCGCCGTGAAAATTCCTCCGACGCCGGTACCGGCGGCGACATCAAAATAATCAGCGATTCTGGCGTCGGGATTCCCGGACTTGGCCTTCAAAGCCTGTTCCAAATAAGCCAGTGATTTTCCCGACAAAATGTTTCGCATTCCTCCGCCGTCGATGCTGAGTATACAAATTTTGCCCCTCTGATTCTTAATCGCCTGAACTCCGGTATCGGAAATTACAGTTGTGGGCGTAATTACGGTGGCGGCTTCCAATTTGGGTTGTTCGTTGGCCGGAGAAATATGTTTGGGGATCCATAACTTTTGATCGTCGTAACCGAAGAGAAACTTGCTTTCGAGAATAGAGAATATTTCGTAACTGAGCTTATCGGTGTCGATGCTGGGCTCTTGCATTTCTGAGGGACTAGAAGCCATTAATCTCTTATTCTTCAAACTTCAAAGCATGAACTAAGAAAAACCTTTAGCCAGGGTTTGTAAAATGCAGAATATGTATGTTGTTTCAGATGAAAATGGGGATTTGCTCTGCATTAAATTGAGGACATGTATATGTGTAGGGTGACCTGTATATTTCTCAATTTGGGATATTACTCAAAATTAAACCACCATTTTTTCCTGTAAACCCCAATATTTCTCTGTGTATATTTTGGAAAACTTATTTTTGGTTCAGCAGAAATCCGTTAATTTTGAGTTTTCTCCCATATACTCCATATATAGATAATATATAGAATGAAGAATGACGGTAGTTGGGGGCACGTATATATACGGAAGGTTTATTTGTATGTGTGTGTATATATATATATATATATATTATTCTTTTTCTCTGTATATATATGGAAAGGAGGAGAAAGAGGAAGAAAGAGAAGATTACCAACGGCAAGAAGAAGAGGAAAAAGAAGTACTAATTTATGGACGACAAACCCAGCCGGCCGTTGCAGAGGATGTCTGTGTTTTTCTTTTTTCTTTTTCTCCCCTTATGATATCTTTGAATAAATGTAATGGAGTGAATAATAGGATTATGATTATATATAAATAAGCACACCACAAATAAGTTACGTATTAAAATTTGTTTTCTCTTTTCTATATATATAGATTCTAGTGTATAGATTATATTACAAATAAGTTGAAAAATAGTGTTTATTTTAACTTATTTAAAATAAGTTATAATTGAGTACAATATCTTCAATGTACGAAAGGAAAAATTGATATTTACATACTTATTTTTCAGCGTATAATTTATTTAACATTTTAAGTATATATTTTAAATTTATTTGTCAAACACAATTGCTTAGTCCGGTAATAATTGTTTTAAAAAATTATACTTCTTCCGTTCTAAAATCAGAGATACAGATTGATTTTTGAGTTCAAACTTTAAATTAATATGAATTTATTTAATTTGACTTTTGAGATCGAACGACGGCATATTAAACTTTAAACGACGACAAACAAAATTTATTTAATTTTAAACTTTTATAAGTCATACTAATTTTGAAGTTTAATATGTCGTCGTTTGACCATAAAAATCAAATCGTATCTCTAATTTTAGAACAAAAAGCGTACTAAATTAAAAGCTCTAAGCTATTAAATAATGTGTTTAAAAAAACTAGTAATAAGCTTTAAATTATGTAAAAATAAACTGATAATATTGTTAAAATAAAAATAATATTATCAAAATAATAAATATTACTTAATATGTTAATTCTCACTAAACATCCTCTTATATATATATATATATTTATTTATTTATTCTCATATCATCATATTTATTATAACAATATCAACATACTTATAATAAGATGTGACAAATAGGAGTATAAGACTGTATTGGCCCATTTAACTGCCGTCGATGGTAGTGTTAGCACGGCCGACGGCTGATGGGGGAATCAACGGTTGGTATTGATGTTGGTTGACCGTGATCAACGGTCTGTCAGTAGAATTTGTCGCTGAAGCGGAACCAAATGTGGGACCCAAGGTGGAGATGGAAATAAGCATGGTAGTAGGCGAGAGAGAAAGAATGGAGAAGCACTAATCTAAATGGTGGTGCTGATTTTGGTCAGTGTTATGAGAAAGTACTACTATAATAATATTAACCCGGCTAGACTTTAAGGATATGGGGTCCACCTAAATATAAAATTAATAGTGCTTTATTTTTAGGAAAATGACATATATATTTCGTATCAAGTACTTGATTATCTGTTATATAAATAAATATTAGTGGTAATATTTTTAAAGAAATGTATAATAAATGGAGTTTTTCTATAATTCTTATCAATTATATGTATTGATAAATTTTGTACTTGTAAGTCTGCATAAATTTATCGTAATATATAACATGACTTGTTTATACTCTCTCTGTCCCCAAAAGATAAGTAAAATATAATTTGCACACATATTGAAAAATATAAAAGTACAAAAAAGAGAGCAAAAAAGTTCTAAATTTATCCCTAATAGTCTTATAAGATTATATAAAGTGATAAATATTTTTAATTTTTTATATTAATGGATCTCATTAAATGACTTAGTTAACTTTCATTTTATGTACATTTAATCATAATGTGATTAGTTGTGTTTGATTTTCACCATAAGACCTATTTGTGTATTAGTTGATCATTAACTAATTACAAGTAGAGACATTATTTTATAAGTTTTTATACAAGAATAATTTGTTGTATGGTGTTACTCATATAAAATGGAGGAGTTTTATTTATACTTGTAGGTATATTATTCTGAAAATAATTTATATGTTAATAAATATATGACGAAACTGAAATATAACTAATGTGAAAGTCTAAGTAATAATATAAAATAAATTAGGATGGACATTCTTAATTCAATAGTTCATACATATCACATGTATATATATATATATACACATATATATATGCGTCACAATTATAATTCGACAAAAACTTTTTACAACACATAATAAAACTTATACTATTATGATTATCCAAAAAAATATAGGACATGGACTAAAAAGAAAAGACAAAGGTATGGAATGGGTGTAATTTAGTGTGGAGTATGGTGTGGTTTGATGCGATTGGAAGTCCAAACTGCATATGAAACTGTTTGGGTGCGGTTTGACAATTTTAAAACCGCACATAACACCGTATGTGATTGGTGCGGTGCGATTTTAAAGTTTGCGGTACGATTTCATTTGGTTCGGTTTCGATTTTAAAACTAATTGACATAGTTAACAATAATATTCAATAAATCAAATTTATTTTTATGTATAAGAAACCATACATGACATTAGCAAAATAACATTAAGTAATAAGTTTGAAATATTTTGTTCATGAACATTTTAACATTGCTCAAGCCATTACAATTCAATCAAAAATATTTTTAGCCACAAACAAAAAGTTACAATTCAATTAAAAATATTTCTAGTCACAAACAAAAAGGTTAAAAGTGAGTAACATAATTAAAATTGTCTATTATATTTTTAAGAATTTATCTATATAACTTCTAAAAAAATATATAATATCTAAGTGCGGTGCGGTGCGATGCAAGAGCCTCCTAAAATCGCATATGCGATTTTTTAGATATTCTAAAACCGTCGCATATATTGAAATCGTTGGTGCAATTTGATCGATTTTTAGTGCGATTTCGAGGTCAATATTAATCTTTACTCAGCCCTAATGTAGTCCGGTTGCTTCCGGGTGAAAACGGTATAGTAACGTAATCCGGTTGAATTATTGTAAAAATACAGTTGAATAATTGAAGGTAGAAGACTCTAGAGCCACACTTTGCTTGAGGATTTTGATAAACGGGATGGGATTATTGTTCTTTTCATATTGCGCAAGCATGAGTCACGCTGGATTTTCCTAATCCTAAAATCTCTAGCGATTAATAATTTAAAATATTACTCCCTCCGTCCCAAAATTAATTGTTTTTTTAAGACTTTTTAAGTCAAATTGACTATTTTTAAAATTAATAATTAAGCATATATAAATATATTTCTAAAATTATAAAAATTGAAATTAGTAATAAATTGTATATACTTTCTTTTGGTTATAATCTCTTCACCTATATTTTAACAAAAATAATAAAAAGATTAGTTCTAAAAAAAGTCAATTTGACTTGAAATGGTCAAAATTGAGCAATTAATTTGGGACGGAGGGAGTACATTTTTAGATCGTGACCACTTTTGACATTATAGAATGAAAATTGATATATCTTGTGATATATCGATTTTTTTGTTATTAATTGTTAATAATATTTTAACAATATATATTTTATAGTGGATCAATTTTATAATTTTATTTAATTTTATATATATCAGTAAGTCGTAATCGTAAGTCGATAAAATTTTTTCATAATATATAACGAAACTCTTATAGAATTAACCAAAGTTCAAGAAAAGCAGTTCTCAATTTTATTTTTTTTAAAAAAATCAAAAAGTGCCAAATAAAATATGCACATGAGAAAAAAATAAAATGATCAAGTCTATATTTAACAAAGTTAACATATGTGTTACATTTAGATTTTTTTTCCCCCTAAATTCCTTCTAATTTTTTTTTTCGAACTTCTACCTTAGATTCTCTCTTAAGCTCAAAAAATTAAAATAAGATAACATTAATTTCTCACGAGAAAAAAAACAAGAACAGAAAGAGAGAACTAAACAAACTTTTGAGCCCCTATATACAAAAGCCTATGCTAAACTAGACTATACAAGTAGATTAAACATCAAAAAAAATTAAGAAAAAGGTTATTACCGATAGACTATACAAGTAGATTAAACGTCAAGTAAAAGAAAAAAAGTTATTATCGATACAAGTATATAACAAGTTAAAAGAATATATTATTCAAATTAATTTACTTAGTCATTTCAAAAATAATTTGGATATCAACTTATAATTTTCAAATACAAATTACATAATTATAATAATACATGTTCGAACACAAAAAATATAATTATAATTTGATATATATATATATATATATATATATATGCATGCATAAATCTCATAATAAAATAAAAAAAAAGTCATAAAAAAATATTAATGTCATATATATATATAATCTAAAAGAGAAACTTACAATTAAATTATTTTGATAAACAAAAAATATATAAAAAAGATAGCATGTACGTATCTAGTACGAATTCCAAACTTGTATCTATAGATATCCAAATGTGCACGTCTGCTAACAATAAATTTATCACCAAGAAAAAGGGTCACTCTATGGTATCTAGAGCTTGTTGATTTTAGCTATGAAAAGAACATTTATTATGGGCGTTGTGGGCGATAATAAAATTTTACATCAAAACTTAGAATTATATATATATATATATTATATATATATATATATATATATACACACACACTCTAGTAAACTTAATTGGTTAATCTTTTAAGTCAAAATTTAATTACAGATGTAAATTTACGATATTTTTAACAAATTATGTACATTTTTAGAGTAAGGCGAAATAGATGATGCCATTGTTAGAATTGGTTCCCGCCTATCTTTAATTTGTAACTCAGTACAAGCATGCTGATCCGTATGAGCATTAACAAGAATTAACGAACACTCCACTAGGGCCTAGGGGTAGTAACATAGTAACATCATCTTCTTGTCTACATGTTAATTGAATATCTATATATGACCACTACTAGTCCAAAAATTTACATTTTCTTTTGCACGAAAATTTTAATTTTCGGTCATTAAATTCAAGCAACGTACCCACAAATATTTTAATTTTTAACATTATGATATCACCCTAAAAATTTCAACTTTTATAATTTGGCTGTTACAGTTTACAAAGTATAATTTTCAAATTTATTAAATAAATATAACCAAATTTATTCATCAAAATTCGGTGATTGATTGATTGTATTTTCGTCTTCAAGAATTGTGTGAGGGACCAGCTTCAACTTAATCTTTGGTACGTGATGAGTACAAATGTGTGAGCTACCCTAGTACGTACCTTTGTCACTGATGGCGTGTTCGACTTTGCTGGGTTGTGTAAAAAATTTATAAAGGCCAAAAAAAATAAAAAATGAGAGGTCTTTATTATTATTATTATTATTATTATTATAAAATAAATAATAAGACACATTCTCTGTCAAACTATTAAATTCAGGAAAAAAGGGTAGCTTGAGTAGGTGAATAGTATTTGGTAGTTTAGTTGGACATATGAAATGAAATAAATAATTTGGAAAATGCTGCCAATAAAATTTAACTTTGATGAATTAACATTTACAAGCAAATGCAAATTACTAAAACTAAAACATGCAGAGTGCGACAATAAGTCTACCGTGCCACTGAAGTTATAACAAAATTGTGAAACTATTAATTTTATTTATTTTTTTAATATATAAATTATGGGTTAGGTATATTTCTTGCCTTTGATTGTGGGAAAATGGCCCAAAGCTTAGGAAAGCAAAGCCCGTAGAAGAAAAACAGAGATTAGATTGCCCTCCCCTCTCTCCCCCCACCCCCCCCACCGCCCCCCCCCCCCCCCCCCCCCCCCCCCCGCACCGCCCCCCCCCCCAAAAAAAAAATGGTAAAAGAAAAAGTCACAAAACAGCGAGCTGCAAAAGAAAAATGAAAAGGGTTTTACTTGACTAGACATATTCTGCATAGTATAAATTTATGCACTCAGGGTGTAATGAAATTTTACACTTCATAAAATCAGGAAATTTCTTTTTACCATACATATATATATAATATTATATTTCAATAATAACTTGTCACAATTGAATTATATGCTAGTGTAAAATTCTCTTACACTATTATTATAAGCCTTTATATCAAACTAATTGCCGTAGGCTAAAAATAAATCCGACATATAACGAGGAATAATAGATCTAAGATAAGGAGTAAAGAAAAAAAAATGTGGGGAGAAACACTAAAAACACTAAAACATAATTATTAAAAATGTCCGTGGGATCTACCCTTTAGGATATCTAAGTTATATACTCTAGTTTTATATAATAATTTTTTTCTTTATTTTTTTAATAAAATCTAACCGTATAAATAAAAAGAACATGCAAAAATATAAGTTATTATAAATTTTTATTTAACTTAAAGTTGTGTAACACTATTATTTTAACCTTGTAAAATAAGTATAGTTTTTGTCTATTTAGATTTATTAAACTTTTAATAATATAAAGTTGTTGATAGAGATTACCAAGTTATATGATAATCTTAATTATCACCGGATGTTTAAATATTTTTGTATATTCTTTGGATCTGTAAAGCTGAATTTATCTAAAATACCTAGAGGATGAACGTATTGTCCTTATGGAATATACTATATAGATATACTATATAGTTATATACTCTCTCGGATTATCTCCTTTTTTCACTTATAACCAACCCAAGAAAAATAGAAAGATAAAGTGATACGAGTAGTAATAATAATAATAATAATAATAATAATAATAATAATAATAATAATAATAATAATAATAATAATAAAAGAATAAAAATATAAAATGAAAAAATAAACCTGTTAAGTGTTACAAGCTACCCAAAAAATAAAAATAGATAACAAAACGAAAGAAAGATTAAGTATAGCTCGGTTGCATTCTTAGTCTTTTTTCTTATACATTTCTTTTACAAAAAAAAGATTTATATTATGACAAAAATATATAATTTTGTATTGCAAGTAGATATATCAATTAATTATTCATATATTTAATTTACATATTATATCATTATGTAAACTCGTAACAAAAATTGATGCAATATATAGAATAACTCCTTTTATCAAGGCTTCACAACAATGAATAACAAGTTGTAATTTGACACATATTCCGATTTTAGGCTCTTGTGATCCGCATCTTAAAATATAAGTTATTTCGGTAAATAACAAAAATATAGAGCTATTATTTTAAAAATGTAACATCCTCTTTAACATCAATCTCTACATAGCAAACTTGTAAAAATAATTTTTCATTACATGAATACTTGAAATATTATGTACCTTTGAGTCTAAGCTTAGAAACGAGATTCTTCTTCTATAAAGTATAAAAGAAAAAAGAGACTCATTTAAAACTCCAACTACTAAGAAAAATAAAAGTTTTGTTTTAGAGTAAATGGACAAGACAAAGGTTAAAGTAACGTTGAAAAAATAATTCAACAAAACCTGGCATTGAAGTTCTCAAGTCACAAAGACGTGAAATTAGTTATAGTCATAATAGAACAAATATCCTCATTAGAGTCGAATGTCGAATATATTAACCAACCCTTCATATTAAAATTATAAAAATATCATCTGTTATTAATATTAATAAGAGTGGATGTCACAGTTATTAATAGTTATTAAGAGTGGATGTCACAGTTAATAAGAGTGGATAACATGATTATAATTTACAATCATTTGCTATTAATATTAACGGATGTAATCCTATTATCATTCGCTACTATTAATAGCGAATGTATCTTTATCTGTTACTATTAGTAGCGACATCCACTGTTAATAGTAGTGGATAAAAGGTTCTAAGTGTTTAATTTGAGTGGTTGGTACCTATGATGGATGGTATAGATATTATTGTTGGTTTCTATGCTTTTGGTTGATGACAACTTGGTAGTATCTTATATCTTGTTACAGATTTAGAGATTGGGGCTAAAAAAATTTTATTCTTGGACAAAGTAATATCAAGCTGTTGAAACATTAATATGGAACATCAAGAATGAAGATTTGAAGTTTTCGTAGGATTCATTAAAAGATATTTTCTAAACAATATTTTATCAAGACTTTATGATTTAAAAAGATCTTAAATCAATTTCCTTAATTAAAATATGGGCTGCTATTTTTTAATAAGACTCTTATTCATATTTGTTAGTACTTTAGCTTATACATATGTTTGATTTGATGATAAAATGAAAACTTAATGTATATTTATAAAACCAATAGCTTTTGTAAAGTTCTTAGAAAGACAATTTATATAAAAGAACTTAGTGTAGGGATCAAATTTGTTATGTTGATCCATTCCTTAATGTAAATGTATTGTTCAAAAGTTAATTCTGAGAACTGATCGTAAAGTTGAAGACCAAGGAGTATTTTGAGATCGTAGAACATGAAGACCGATCGTAGAGTCAAGCTTTCAGGGCAAGTCACTCTATTATCGGATATATAACTTTGTGATTAAATAGAATCGTAGATTTCATCTCTTCTGACAGATTATGACAATGTCATACACTAAGGACTGAAGATCCCACGGTGATAGACTCCATGACACGCTTGTGTGAGGTGGTCGTTGCCCAGATCGTTTATAGCAAAGTTATAAGGTGGAACACTTTAGGACACTGCAACCCAACGTCTATAATGAGACGAGAACCTTGGTACAATCGCTTGCGCTAGGAAATCTGCGTTGAATGGACACCAACGATACCTTGACCAAATGCTTATATGTAAGCAAAAACTAAAAGTACAATCGACGATTGATGCGGTAGAAGACGCCACACATAACTATGGATTGTTGTATGACAAGTCAAGATTGTATCTCAAAGAAAACTAAGAAATAACTTAGAAATTCTTAAAGAACCAAAAGATGAGAAAACCCTCACAAAGTAATTTTATTGAATAAATCTGAAGTGTATTTGGAATTACAACCAAAACTAATATTTATACTACTGAAAGAAAACCTAAATCCTATAAGGAATAAACTACTAAATAGCAACCAATTTGGAATCAAAATCTATCTAACAATCGTCCTAATTACATTAGAATTGTAAAAGATATGAAAAATCCCTAAAAATCTGGTCGTCTCGAAATCCATTTCGCCCCCCGGCGCGGCGATGCCCAAAGTGGCTTATTTCCTGTGCCCCGGTGCTGGGATACAAAAAGTTTCTGTATGTTAGCACGACGGCGCCCAATATAAGGCAAACCAGGCGTGGCGGCGCCAGTTTGGAAAAGTTGACCGTTTTGTCTTTTTCTTTGTCGCTAAGTTCTGAATTTGATTCTTTGCTTGGACCAATTATTTGTACCAAGTTAATAAGCTTTGAATCACCTTCCATAGCACAAGTCTTCGATCCACTCTCAGGCCAACCATCTTGAATTAGCCTGCTGAGTCCCCCCTTGAATCTTTTCGCTCGTGTTCTCGTCACTGGTCCAATAGGCACCTGAACTGGATTCGCCCATGTTTGACCTCCATGACTCTTATCCACAGTCGAGCTAGCCATGTCCTCATCAATCCTCTCCCCTTGAAAAGTATTTGTCCTCAAATCATCATCTACATCAAATGGACTTAAATCAGTAACGTTAAATGTTGCACTAACATAATATTCACTAGCCAAATCTAATTTGTAAGCATTGTCATTGATGCGCTTGAGAACTTGCAAAAGGACCATCTTTCCTCGGAAGTAATTTAGACCGTCTTTGAGCTGAAAATCTTTCATTCCTCATATGAAGTCAAACCCAATCTCCCGACTCAAAGATCACTTGACGACGTCCTTTATTGGCTTGCTTGAAGTATTGTTCCGTCCTTCTTTCAATGTTGAGCCTAACTTTCTCATGTATCTGCTTAATAAAATTAGCCTTTTTCTTTCCATCCATGTTAGTGTATTCAGAAACAGGTAATGGAGATAAATTCAATGGTGTTAAAGGAATAAAACCATACACAACCTCAAATAGAGAATAATTAGTAGCAGAATATATAGATCGGTTATAAGCAAACTCAACATGTGGTAAACATTATTCCCAAAATTTAAAATTCTTTTTAATGATAGCTCTTAACAAAGTAGACAAAGTTATATTCACTACTTCGGTTTGACCATCAGTTTGTGGATGACAAGTAGTTAAAAATATCAATTTAGTTCCTACCTTACACTATAATGTCTTCCAAAAATAACTCAAGAACTTAGTATCTCTATCAGAAATAATTGTCTTAGGCATACCATGCAAACACACTATTTCTCTAAAGAATAAATCAGCTACATGGGAAGTATCATCAGTTTTGTGATATGGAATAAAAAGTGCCATTTTTAAAAACCTATCCACGACCATAAAAATCGAATCATGATCACGCTTCGACCTAGGTAAACCCAATACAAAGTCCACAGAAATATTAACCCAAGGTTTATTAGGTATAAGCAATTGTGTATACAATTCATGGGGTTGAACACGAGATTTAAATTGACGATAAGTAATGCATCTATCACATAATCTTTCTTCATCCCATTTCATATGCGACCAATAAAAATATTCTTGCAAAACTGCTAAAGTTTTAACTACACCAAAATGACCCATTAAACCACCCCATGTGATTCCTTAACTAATAATTCACGCAAAGAACAAGCAGGTATGCATAACTTATCCTCACGAAATAAAAATCCATCAATTTTAAAGTACTTACCCACATCGTTTTTTTCACAAGACTTAAAATCTTCACTAAAATCATGGTCATCAACATAAAATTTTTTAATTCGTTCAGAACCAAGTAATTTCGAATGAAGAGTAGACAACAACACATACCTCCGCGAAAGAGCATCTGTAACGACATTCTCTTTACCTTGCTTATATCGAATGACATATGGGAATGTCTTGATAAACTCCATCCATCGTGTATGTCTTTTGTCCAGCTTATGTTGACCTTTCAAATACTTCAATGATTCATGTTTAGTGTGAATCACGAACTCTTTAGGCCATAGGTAGTGCTGCCGTGTTTCCAATGCCCGAACCAACGCGTACAATTCCTTGTCATAAGTAGGATAGTTTAAAGCTTCCCCACTCAATTTCTCGCTAAAATACGCCACTGGTTTCCCTTCTTGCATCAACACAGCTCTAATTCCTAAACCTGAAGCATCACATTCAGTCTCAAAAGTTTTAGAAAAATTAGGCAGAACAAGTAAAGGAGCATTAGTCAATTTATCCTTAATCAACTGAAACGCCTTCTCTTGCGCATCACCTTACTTAAAGCCCACACTATTCTTGATGACTTCCGTTAATGGTGATTTGATTTTGCTGAAGTTTCTTACGAAGCGTCGGTAAAAACTCGCGAGTCCAAGAAAACTACGGACTTGGCTTACATTCGTAGGACTCGGCCATTCTCGGATAGCACATATCTTCTCCCCATCAACCTGTACTCCCTGTGAACTAACAACAAAACTAAGGAACACAATTCTATCCACACAAAATATGAATTTATCCATGTTAGCAAATAAATTTTCCTTTCTAATTACATCTAAAACAAATTTTAAATGTAATGCGTGTTCACCTAAGTTTTTGCTATAAACCAAGATATCATCAAAATAAACCATAACAAATTTACTAATGAATGGACGCAAATCATGATTCAATAATCGCATGAAAGTACTAGAAGTATTAGTTAAACTGAAAGGCAATACTAACCACTCATATAAACCATATTTAGTTTTAAAAGCAGTTTTCCACTCATCTTCTTCTTTCATTCTAATTTGATAATTGCCACTCTTTAAATCAATTTTTGAAAACACTGAGGATTCATGCAATTCATCTAACATATCATCTAAGCGAGGAATAGGATGTCGATACTTTACCGTAATATTATTTACCACTCGACAATTAATGCACATACGCCATTTTCTATCCTTCTTAGGTACTAAGATCACCGGAACTGCACATGGACTCATGCTTTCTCTTACGAACCCTTTCTCTATAAACTCACCAACTTGCTTTTGCAACTCATTCGTTTCCTCGGGATTACTTTGATAAGCTGGAGGGTTTGGAATGGTAGCACCTGTAATACCCGAGAATTTTGTAAATAATATTGGTAATGAAAATAAATATGTTTAAAAATTAATTGTGTACATATATGTTTTGAGCCTCAATAATTCAATTCAAATTGAATTAAGTATGTGATAATTGAGAAGTTTAGTAGTGATGGTGATAAGCTTGATTATCAACTAATTAGGCTTAAGTGATATGTCTTTGTGTGGCATAATGGTTAAAGTGGATTAACTAATTATCTAAATTAAAATTACTTGGGAGATGATTGATTAATATGGGCTAATGAGGGCACTTAAGCCCAATAAGAATAATGTGATACGTTTAGAGTGTTAGGAATTATGGCCCAAGTAATTAATGTTACTAGAATGGTAATTGAGCCCAATGTGTGAAAATAATAATACACGACCCAAACTAACTTAAATTAGTAGCCCAATGGATATTATTTTGGAGCAAACCCAATGTGTATTGGATTATGTGGTAATGAGTATATAAATATATGTACATGTGTGTGTGTGTGTGTGTATATATGTAGATAAGTGAGGGAAGTACAAAAGAAAGAAATAAAAATTATAATATATATACTACCCTCCTAACCGACCAAACCCCTCCCATAATGGCTTAAAATGTTGATTTTTTTTGTCTTGAGCCTTGCATTGTAGCCCATGTGAAGCTAATGATGGAGGAAGGTAAGAAAAGTGGGGATTTGGTGATACTTTTCACCAAATAAACTTTTATCATTGGTTAATAACTTGTTGGGTGTACAAATACATGTATTGGTACATGTGACGCCCCCAAAATAGGTCCATACAACCCATTTTGAGTCGCCAATAACATTTCCACAAAATACAATTACAAATACGAATTTTCCCATTTACAAATATTAAGTGTCGTGCAAAATACGACAACACAATACAAATACATCTTAAATTCTCAATACACTTATTGTCACACTAATAGTAAGGTATTGAGACACTTCTATTATCTCGGACCATCACTCCATTCCCCGGCTAGTCCCCGCTACACTCTCTTTTCCTGAGGAGAACAATGGAACAAAAAGGAAAAGGGTGAGCACAAATAGCCCAGTAAGAAATATCATGACTAAGATAATGAAGAATAAAAATTATCTTTAGTCTTCAACAATAATAAATCAGAGATTTAAAGATATTATAATTGTTCAACACAACAACTGCAGCGGAACGAACAATCCATTAGAAGAGTCAAGTAGATTATAATATCTACCATCGTCTATAAGTTAAAGGATCACCACCAATATTTTATCCTTGTAACACCAATCAACAATCCCTGTTTATGAACATTCAAATCAACAGTTTATATTCAACAGCCTCTCTTTGCATTATGTGCCAAAGATATTTATTTGTAACATCACCGGTCATGATCATGCCAAACGCCAGTTCATCTTTGCACTACGGGCCAAAGAGAACTTTCACCATACGCCTTTGTTTGTAACACCAAAGTCATGATAATACCAATACACAGTTTGGTCAAAATCATGTCACGCCAGTTCATCTTTGCACTACGGGCCAAAGAGAACTATCACCACAATTTAAGTATGAGGATGAGGATGATGACAATGATACAGTGAGAATAAGGATAAGAAAAACTTTATAATTTAATCAGTATCAAAGATTGACCAAATTGCCAACACGATGACCAAATTGTGGAGTCAAATTCAAGAATGATATTCAAGAAATTATTTCATGCTTCAACTATAACGTATAAAATGAAATAGAAAGATTCAAGTGAAAAGATATTAGATGAGACACAAACTATTAAGGATATTCTACTAATTTCAAGGATTTTCTCCATTTAAAAATAAGGTTTTGGAAACAAACAGAGATTTCTTATCATAAATGGAGAAATGTGAAAGAAAAGATATTCCTTAAAGAGTACAAAAGAAATGATACGTTATACGAGTATAACAGAATATATGAAACTGCAAATGGGTTTTCACCTGTCATGCGGTAATCCGCGTAGATAGATTATCTCCACAAAAGATTAATAAGTAATGAATACGAAGGGTTATTCACCCATCATGCGGTAATCCGCGTAGACAGATTATTTCCACAAAAGATTAATAAGTAACGAATACGAAGGGTTATTCACCTGTCATGCGGTAATCCGCGTAGACAGGTTATCCCCACAAATTAATACGGAATGAATAACAACCTTTCTGAGTATAATATCACTTACGAACAAGGAAGCAAATGATATTACATAAGAGTATGAAAGAAATGATATCCCCTACCTTCGTTAATAAGTGATTGAATGTTGCTTTCTATGAAGTTTATTAACTTGGACAATACTAGTATTCTCACCAATACTCACAATAGCCTAGTACACTAAGAGAACTCAAGAAATTTAGAGAGAGAGAGGGAGTATAAGTAAGGAAGGTGTGAAGATTTCTTAAGATAACCCCTCCTATTTATAGGAAAACCAAGTTTCATTAATTGCACAATAAGGGCTCGACTTATTACACTTTAGTACCTTCATCTTTGCCTCTACTTTTTAATATAATCCCTCAAGTATTATCAATCTTGCATAACATCCCCTAATAGTTCCCACATGTGAACCAATAGTTCACAGCATGTGAATTTTAAAAATTCAATTAGGTACCCCTAAGTTAGACTCCACTTTTAATCCATCAATAATGCTAAAATATCATAACAATTAATATGAGTTATAGTGCTATGGTAAATAATAAAAAGTACCATGCGGATGCTATTGTAATTATTGAATCAAAATACTGTGTAATTGCTACTTTATTAATTATTGAATCAATAATTTAAAATACTGTGCAATACCGTGTGCCTGTGAAATACCGCGTACTACTGTGGAATAACGCGTTTTACTGTTCTTTTTATTATCGGGTATTTCAACAGTTGCCGGTGATAATACTGTTGACAAAATACTGTCGCTTTCAGTATCCGACAATGGGGCCCACTATCGTTGACAATTTTGTCATTTGTGGGGCCCAATAATATTTTGATATTTCGGCGCCGTCGTACGGTGCCGAATATAATATTCTCCGACAAAAAGAATATTCCCCGACAAAAAGAATATTCCCCGACATACACTGTTTATTAGATAATTCGCATATAACACCCTTAACTATCATTTATACAATTAAGCACCTTACTATTTAAAAAAATAAAAAATTTATCATAAAGAAAATAATAAACTTTTATTTCATAAAGTCGGGATCTTACAATCTCCCCTCCTTATGAAATTTCGTCCTCGAAATTGACGTACGTACCTGGCATTTCGAAGAGGTGAGGATACCTTGCTCTCATTTCAGATTCTAACTCCCAGGTCATTTCCTCAACATCATGGTTTCTCCATAAAACTTTGACTTGAGGTATAATCTTTGATCGTAGAATCTGTTCCTTCTTATCCAAGACCTTGACAGGTATCTCTTCGTACGTCAAATCCTCTGCTATCTCGTCTGGTTCTAACTCAATAATGTGGTTTGGATCTTTCATATATTTACGTAGCATGGATATGTGAAAAACATTATGAACACGAGACATGCTTGGCGATAAGGCGAGTCTGTAGGCCACAGCTCCTACTCGGTCGAGGATTTCAAATGGACCGATAAATCGAGGGTTAAGCTTTCCTCTCTTTCCGAATCGTGTAACACCTTTCCGTGGGGCAATACGTAAAAATACATGATCTCCGACACTGAATTCCTCGTCTCTTCGATGAATATCGGCATAACTCTTTTGTCGATCTTGAGCTGTTTGTATACGTTGCCGGATCATTTGGATCTTTTCCGTAGTCATACGTATCAAATCGGGTCCCAATAATTTTGCCTCACCTACTTCATCCCAACATGCTGGAGATCGACACCTTCGTCCATACAGCGCCTCGAAGGGAGCCATGCCTATATTTACTTGATAACTGTTATTGTAAGAGAATTCCACCAATGGCAAGTATTTGTCCCAACTTCCTTTGAAGTCTAGCACGCAGAGTCTTAATAGATCTTCAAGGGTTTGAATAGTCCTTTCCGATTGCCCATCTGTTTGGGGATGGTATGCAGAACTGAATCGTAATTCAGTGCCCATAGCTTTTTGCAAGCTTACCCAAAATAGTGAAGTGAACCTAGGATCTCGATCAGAAACGATGGATACTGGCATGCCATGCAATCTGATAATCTCGCTTATATACATACTAGCAAGACGCTCAAGTGAATAGTTTTCTCGTATAGGCAAGAAATGAGCAGACTTGGTCAATCTATCTATAATGACCCAAATTGCGTCTAAGCCTTGAGAAACCTTGGGAAGACCTGTCACGAAATCCATGTTGATGTGTTCCCACTTCCATTCTGGAATCTCAAGTGGTTGCAATGGACCCCTTGGTACTTGATGCTCTGCCTTGACACGTTGACAAGTTAAACATCTTGCAATAAACTCTGCAATCTCTCTCTTCATATTGTTCCACACACCAAAATGTATGTCGAAGATCACGATACATTTTGGTACTTCCCGGGTGGATTGCAAATGGTGTGTTGTGGGCCTCCATCATGATTTTGTATTTCAAGTCAGGGTCGTTAGGAACACACAGTCTAGAGTTGACTCGAAGTATTCCGTCTTCGTCGACTCTTGCTTCTGGAATAGCACCTTCTTGTACCTTTTTCTTCATATTCACTAACTCCGGGTCTGTAACTTGAGCAGCTTTAATTTTGTCGATTAAAGCCGGTTCTACCTGTATATGTGCGATCTTCACATGGGTTCCTGGAGCCTTTAACTCTATCTCCATCCTTTGTAAATCATCCAAGATGAGCCTTTGCGATGTCAGTAATGCACTCGTGCTTTCATATGATCTTCTACTCAATGCGTCAGCTACTACGTTCGCCTTTCCAGGATGGTATTGGATGGTATGGTCGTAATCTTTCAACAGCTCGAGCCAACGCCGTTGTCGCATGTTGAGTTCCTTCTGGGTGAAGAAATATTTGAGACTTTTGTGGTCTGTATAGATCTCCACTTTCTCTCCATACAAGTAATGTTTCCAAATCTTCAACGCGAAAACGACTGCTGCCAACTCTAGATCATGAGTAGGATAATTCCTCTCATATTCCTTGAGTTGCCGAGACTCATAGGCTATAACCTTCCCATGTTGCATGAGAACACAACCTAGTCCTTTGCCTGAAGCGTCGCTGTAGATGACAAATCCTTCCGATCCTGATGGTATTGCCAATACAGGTGCTGAAATGAGCCTTCTTTTGAGTTCTTGAAAACTCTTCTCGCATTCTTCGCTCCATTTAAATGTTGTGCTTTTCCGAGTCAGTTGAGTTAATGGAATGGCTATTCGAGAAAATCCTTCTACGAATCTCCGATAATAACCAGCTAGACCCAGAAAGCTTCGTACTTCGGTTGCTGACTTAGGTTGTTCCCAATTTGATACTGCTTCAATCTTCGCTGGATCCACCGAGATTCCTTGTTTAGAAACCAAGTGACCAAGGAATGTAACTTCCTCAAGCCAGAATTCACATTTCTTCAACTTAGCATATAACTTGTTCTCACGAAGCTTTTGAAGTATCAGCCTCAAGTGTTGCTCATGATCTTCACGACTTTTAGAATATATGAGAATGTCATCAATGAAGACAACCACGAAATGATCCAAATAGTCCTTGAATATCCGGTTCATCATATCCATGAAAGCAGCAGGAGCATTAGTCAATCCAAAAGACATGACTAGGAATTCATAATGCCCGTATCGAGTTCTGAAGGCAGTCTTTGGAATGTCATCAGCTTTAACTTTTAACTGATGATAACCAGAACGGAGGTCGATCTTTGAAAAGAACTGAGCACCTTGTAACTGGTCGAACAGGTCATCAATGCGAGGTAACGAGTACCTATTTTTGATGGTGACATGGTTTAACTCTCGATAGTCAATGCAAAGTCTCATACTCCCGTCCTTCTTCTTTACGAATAAAACAGGAGCACCCCAAGGCGATGTACTCGGACGTATGAAATCGCTGTCTAACAACTCCTGTAGTTGGACTTTTAACTCTTGAAGTTCAATAGGAGCCATTCAATATAGAGTTTTGGAAATAAGTTTCGTACCGGGTTCAAGGTCGATACAAAATTCAATTTCACGGTCTGGGGGTAGGCCAGGAAGTTCTTCGGGAAATACGTCAGGGAACTCATTAACCACAGAAATATTTTTCAAATCTGACGTACTTTTATTTAAATCCGTTAAATGGGCTAAGAAGGCTTGACATCCGTTTTTCAATAAACGAATGGCTTTGTGAGTAGAAATGATGGTTATTGATTTCAATGGTTTGGTTGCTTGAATTCGCATAATAGGTTGATTAGGAATATGAAAACTAATGACCTTACGAAAGCAATCAATTTTAGCACGATGAGCAGTTAACCAGTCAATTCCTAATATCACATCAAATTCATGCATGTTCAAGGAGATAAGATCAACAGGTAATGTGAGGGTGCCGATTTGAACAAAGCAAGATTTATAGACTGTAGATGTAACGAATGTTTGTGCTAATGGTGTTTCAACAGATAAGTTAAAATCTAATTTTTCAGGAGTCAAATTCAGGCGTTGAGCACATGTTGGTGAAATAAAAGAATGGGTAGAACCAGTATCTAATAAGGCATAGACTTCACAAGAGTTAATAAGTAGTTTACCCGTGATAACCTCGTTCGGATTCTGTGCTTTTTGTGACGTCACGACAAAAGCTCTCCCTTGAACCACAGACTTTGATTTGTCCGTGACCGCCTTCGGTGTCATCATTGCAGCTGGACTTGACTTCGCTGCATGACAAAAGCGAGCTATATGGCATTCCTTTCCACAATTATAACATACTTGGGATGGCGATTGTGTACAATTTGGACTGATGTGTCCTTCCTTCCCACACCTGAAACATCTAACAGGTGGTCGTTCTCCTTCCTTCGAAACTGGTACTGGTGCTGGTGCTGACGTTGGTGCCTTTCCATGGTTGTTGAATCTCCTCTTCTTGGAATTGTTGCCACTTGACTCACTCCTTCTGTTATCGGGGCCAGGATTACCACCGAAGTGGTTACCATTTTCGGTGTTGTGATTCCCTCCTCGTTGATTATCATTATTTCGATAATTGCTGCCACCATTACGATTATTATCGTGATTTTGCTCTCGTGGTTGGGTGTTGCTCCCTGGTTGTAGTAGTCCTCTTTCTTGCTCCACTACTTGAGCCCTATCCACAGCATCTGCGTATATACAAATTTTATGAGAAACGAGATATTGGCGAATCTCTGGTTTCAAACCTCGTAGGAACATTCGTGTCATCCGTTTCTTAGTGTCCACCAAATGGGATGCAAAACGCGACAGCTCGGCGAACTTGGCTTCGTACTGTGACACCGTCATGTTGTTCTGTTCCAGTTTGATGAATTCTACCTCCTTCATATGACGAATACTTTCCGGGAAATACTTCTCGTTAAATAATTCCTGGAACTCGACCCAAGACATCTCGAGTGCCGAATGATGGGTACGTTTCACAGATTCCCACCAATGATCTGCTTCTCCTCGTAACATAAAGGTGGCAAAAGGAACCTTTTGGTCGTCCGTGCAACGCAGTACATCAAATATCTTTGTTAACTGTTTAAGCCATGCCTCTGCCTTGAGTGGATCTGGCTTGCCGAAAAATTCAGGTGGTCCCAATTCTTTGAACTGCTTGGCAGTGACCATCCGTACATTATCAGCGTTTCTGCCAGTATTGTAGACAGGAGCTCTTATCGCCTGGTTCTGCAGGTATTGCATGAAGTTCCTAAAAAGTTCATCATTCATCCGGTTGTTAGTATCATGATTAACATCATGATGTTCTGAGTTTGCACCCGAATTATTTGTAGCTTCCTGGTTTTCAGCCACAATGGTCTCATAGTGAATCTCTTGGTTTTCAGATGCCATTCTGAAATATGATCACAAAAAAAATATTAGTTAAAGAAATAGACATGCAACATTTTGTACCTATAACCAAACCAATTACTTAAATAACCAAAAATAGCTTAGGTAGGACACACTAGCAAAGGATTTTACTCGTCTCTCCCCTCCTAGTTCTAATCCCAGATCTCTACCAGAGATCATATCCCTAAGCTCTGATACCAACTGTGACGCCCCCCAAAATAGGTCCATACAACCCATTTTGAGTCGCCAATAACATTTCCACAAAATACAATTACAAATACGAATTTTCCCATTTACAAATATTAAGTGTCGTGCAAAATACGACAACACAATACAAATACATCTTAAATTCTCAATACACTTATTGTCACACTAATAATAAGGTATTGAGACACTTCTATTATCTCGGACCATCACTCCATTCCCCGGCTAGTCTCCGCTACACTCTCTTTTCCTGAGGAGAACAATGGAACAAAAAGGAAAAGGGTGAGCACAAATAGCCCAGTAAGAAATATTATGACTAAGATAATGAAGAATAAAAATTATCTTTAGTCTTCAACAATAATAAATCAGAGATTTAAAGATATTATAATTGTTCAACACAACAACTGCAGCGGAACGAACAATCCATTAGAAGAGTCAAGTAGATTATAATATCTACCATCGTCTATAAGTTAAAGGATCACCACCAATATTTTATCCCTGTAACACCAATCAACAATCTCTGTTTATGAACATTCAAATCAACAGTTTATATTCAACAGCCTCTCCATGCACTATGTGCCAAAGATATTTATTTGTAACATCACCGGTCATGATCATGCCAAACGCCAGTTCATCTTTGCACTACGGGCCAAAGAGAACTTTCACCATACGCCTTTGTTTGTAACACCAAAGTCATGATAATACCAATACACAGTTTGGTCAAAATCATGTCACACCAGTTCATCTTTGCACTACGGGCCAAAGAGAACTATCACCACAATTTAAGTATGAGGATGAGGATGATGACAATGATACAGTGAGAATAAGGATAAGAAAAGCTTTATAATTTAATCAGTATCAAAGATTGACCAAATTGCCAACACGATGACCAAATTGTGGAGTCAAATTCAAGAATGATATTCAAGAAATTATTTCATGCTTCAACTATAACGTATAAAATGAAATAGAAAGATTCAAGTGAAAAGATATTAGATGAGACACAAACAATTAAGGATATTCTACTAATTTCAAGGATTTTCTCCATTTAAAAATAAGGTTTTGGAAACAAACAGAGATTTCTTATCATAAATGGAGAAATGTGAAAGAAAAGATATTCCTTAAAGAGTACAAAAGAAATGATACGTTATACGAGTATAACAGAATATATGAAACTACAAATGGGTTTTCACCCGTCATGCGGTAATCCGCGTAGATAGATTATCTCCACAAAAGATTAATAAGTAATGAATACGAAGGGTTATTCACCCATCATGCGGTAATCCGCGTAGACAGATTATTTCCACAAAAGATTAATAAGTAACGAATACGAAGGGTTATTCACCCGTCATGCGGTAATCCGCGTAGACAGGTTATCCCCACAAATTAATACGGAATGAATAACAACCTTTCTGAGTATAATATCACTTACGAACAAGGAAGCAAATGATATTACATAAGAGTATGAAAGAAATGATATCCCCTACCTTCGTTAATAAGTGATTGAATGTTGCTTTCTATGAAGTTTATTAACTTGGACAATACTAGTATTCTCACCAATACTCACAATAGCCTAGCACACTAAGAGAACTCAAGAAATTTAGAGAGAGAGAGAGGGAGTATAAGTAAGGAAGGTGTGAAGATTTCTTAAGATAACCCCTCCTATTTATAGGAAAACCAAGTTTCATTAATTGCACAATAAGGGCTCGACTTATTACACTTTAGTACCTTCATCTTTGCCTCTACTTTTTAATATAATCCCTCAAGTATTATCAATCTTGCATAACATCCCCTAATAGTTCCCACATGTGAACCAATAGTTCACAGCATGTGAATTTTAAAATTTCAATTAGGTACCCCTAAGTTAGACTCCACTTTTAATCCATCAATAATGCTAAAATATCATAACAATTAATATGAGTTACAGTGCTATGATAAATAATAAAAAGTACCATGCGGATGCTATTGTAATTATTGAATCAAAATACTGTGTAATTGCTACTTTATCAATTATTGAATCAATAATTTAAAATACTGTGCAATACCGTGTGCCTGTGAAATACCGCGTACTACTGTGGAATAACGCGTTTTACTATTCTTTTTATTACCGGGTATTTCAACAGTTGTCGGTGATAATACTGTTGACAAAATACTGTCGCTTTCAGTATCCGACAATGGGGCCCACTATCGTTGACAATTTTATCATTTGTGGGGCCCACTAATATTTTGATATTTCGGCGCCGTCGTACGGTGCCGAATATAATATTCTCCGACAAAAAGAATATTCCCCGACAAAAAGAATATTCCCCGACATACACTGTTTATCAGACAATTCGCATATAACACCCTTAACTATCATTTATACAATTAAGCACCTTACTATTTAAAAAAATAAAAAATTTATCATAAAAAAAATAATAAACTTTTATTTCATAAAGTCGGGATCTTACAGTACATGTATTATGTGCATGAGTTTTTCCTATAAATAAGTGCTTCTTAATTCATTTTCAAGGGTTACTTGAAATTACTAAGTTAGAGAGAGCTATAGAGAAATAGAGAAAACCTAAAGGAATTCTTGCACCTTGGTGGTTTAAGAGGAGTCCAAGAAAGAGAAAGAAAGTGGAGAGCTACTTGAAGTTTATTGCTAAGAGGAGAAAAACATCAAAAAGGTAGGATCACAACCTAGTTTTAATTTTGTAAGCTAAGTATATTTTGTTTATAAGTAGAAACCGCATGCTTGGTTGTGGGAGTTTTGCTTGTTGTGGGATCATGAAGGATCCAAATGTATAAGGATGGATATTGGAAGGAGAATATATAATTTGTATGCCTTGTAAGTGATTTATGTCTAAAGGAAAAGAAGAATGCTTGTATGCTTAAAACTTGTAATAAACCACTTGAAACCATGAGAATTGTGTTAAATGAAATAAAATAGGTGAGTTATTTGTATGATCTAAAAATTTTATATTAAAGATCTATAAAACACGAACACAACCCAAGTAGAATCATCGAAAACAGAGTTAGAATGAACTTATGGCGAATCATTTAGTAGAACATGTCAAAATGACAACCCTAGTTTGAAGAACCAACATTTTTGGCTAGATAAATATTTTAAAAAATTATTTAAAAAGTGAAATATTTTCATGAGATAATGAAATTTATTTGAGCTCATTTGGATGTAAAATGAGCAAGATATGGAAGATTGAATCAAAAAGAGATAAAAATCAAAAAGGTTAAAAAAAAATAAAATCGAACTTGAGTGCATTGCAGGGGAGCACCTAGGTACTCTCCCTAGGCTAAATCCAAGCGCCTAGGCGCTGGTCCCGTTTTCTAGTTAGTTCGGGTACATGTCGGGTGGGTCAGAACATTTTTTTAAAATATTAAATAAATAAAATAAAATAATTATAATAATTAATATTAATTGTGAGTTATTAATAAACAATTAAAATAATATTAAAAGATTATTTTAATTGTACATCTAAGATTACTTTAACAATGATTAAACAATTAAAATAATATTAAAGAATATTTTAATAGTGGATTAATAAGTTGTAAACAATTAAATTAATATTAAAGGTTATTTTAATTGAAGGTTAATAAAGTGTGGAACAATTAAAATAATATTAGAGATTATTTTAATTGTGGATTAACGAAGAATAAACAATTGGATAACTTTAAAGTTTTTTTAATTGTGAAACAAAAATGATTAAAAGAATAAAGATGCTTCTAATTATAGATTAAACAAATAAAGTAATAACTTAAATTATTTTATTTGTGGACTAATAAAGTATGAACAATGATTAAGAATGTTACTTAAAGAGTAATTAAATAAAGTAAGAACACTTTATTTGTGTAATGAGTTATGGATTAATAAAACAAAATGTGAACACTTAATTAAACATGTATAAATAATAAAGGGATTAGTTATTGAAATAAATGCGTATTATTTGTGAAGACTAAAAGATATAATAAAGAGAGTAACAACCAAAGAAATAATTAATTAAAGAATAGATTGATTTGTGAGTCTTAATTATATGAGATTAGTAAGTTAGATCAATTAGATTTATATTTGTGGGTTAATGAAAATTAACCGTTAAATGATTATGATGAACATAGGTTGTTCAAAGGATAATAAGTTAAAGTCAAAAATAGTCAACTACTCAGATAAGTACCTAAACTTGTACTCTTATTGATCGTGCAAGTAAATTATTGGATAGAATGATTCTTGTGTTATCTAAATTAATGAATATTATTGTTTATACTTTGAAACTTGATTTAAATCATAATTATATTCTTGAATGATTTTTTGAATCCTACTGCGAGCATTGAACGTATTAATTGTTCCTAAATGTGTTGAGAAGAGTGTCTATGCCATTTGATTCGGCTAGACCAATACCCATGAATTAGAAAACGATCCAAACTAATTGCTTTGGTGCAGACTCTTATAATCTACTGAGATGAACAACCCTAATAGAAGGGAAAACTATATAACGTCGGGAGACCGACACGCGCAAGAACAACATGTTTGAATGTTATGCATAATATAGAGTACTTTTAGGCCAATCACCTATTGTACTTGTTTATATTGTAGGTTATCAGTGTAATACTGTTAATTCTGGTAGAAGTTCTTAGTTCATAGCGACTACTCAGTGTTGAATATTCATTCACTTAGAAATGTTGAAATTTTGAATTCTTCTGATAATCCTTCGGTCCATAGTGACCCATCAGTAATAGTAATGAACATAAATAGAACTGTTGAAACTTACTTTGTTCAAAATATTCATACTTAATTTCCTGAGATATCTACGATCGTTATAACCCTTGAGATTCTGTAACTTCACTCATGATCGCTCATTTTTATTGTATCCTTGCTGGGCAAACTTGTTGCTCATTTTTTCTTTCCTTAAAACATTTCAGTTAAGACAGAATAAGGTGGAAGTTTAGAAAAAGACAAGGGCAAAGGCAAGACTACGGAATAGCTTTGTTTTTCTATGTTAGGATTATGTTCTTTAAATGTACTAAGACATATTAATTCTATGGGACTAAGTAATGTGATGTATTAGTAATAGTTTCGAAACTTGGGACGAGAATATTTATATTATATCAATGTAATTATTTCTATTATTCCGCTATTAGTTAATATTAGTATGTTGTATAAGATGGATCGCGAAACACCAGATTCGAGATACAGGTATCTGTATTTGGGGGCGTCACAACACCGGGTACGAAGTCAATTTGATGTTCAACTACCCGAATAGGTGGTAATCCTTGTGATAGCTCCACGGGAAACATATCCGCATAATCCTACAAAATAGATACAACAACACTAGACAACGAAGAGTTAAGTTGGTTAGTACTTAAAAACGCCTCCTTATACCGAAGTATAACCATCAACTGTTTAGAAATCAAAGCTCGTCTCACATTACTCTTTTTTGCATAGATACTTGTTTTTCTCTCTTCCTCTTTCTTTTTCCCTCCTTTTCTTTTTCCCTCATTTGTTTTTTTTTCTTCACTCTTTTTTCTTTGTACATGATCTTTTTGTAAATCTAGTTGATCCTCATGAACTTGCTTCGGTGATATGGGGGACATAAAATGACTTTTTGTTGATTGTGAACAAATGAATATTCGTTTATAAAACCATTATGCTTCACACGCCTGTCAAATTGCCATGGACTCATAAGTAACAAATGACCTGCCTACATCGGAACTATATTACACAATACTTCATCAACATATCGACCAATAATAAATAACACCAATACCTGCTTAGTTACTTTTACATCACCACTATCGTTGAACCATTGCAAACGGTAATGTTGAGGATGTCTAGTTGTTGGCAGCCCTAGCTTCTCCACCATAATAATACTAGCCACATTGGTGCAACTCCCACCATCAATTACCACACAATAAATCTTCCCATGAACAAGGCACCTAGTTTGGAATAGATTCTCTCGTTGCTCCTTAGTTTCTTCCTTTACTTGTGTGCTAAGAGCTCCTAGTAACCAACACTTCTCTATGGATAGCGATCTCCTTCTCATTTATCTCCTCCAATAGCGATATAGAATCAACATCGCTACCCTCCTCCTCCTCGGTCTCCACCTCACAATTATCAAGTAATAACATAGTCCGTTGATTTAGACATTGGCTCGAAATATGACCCATGCCTTGGCATTTAAAATATCTAATATCACAATTACGACCAAAAGAAGGTTCAGTTTTACCTTGATTACCATGGCTGGTCACTTCCTTTTTTGGCTCTACTTACGGCTGACTTCTCCTCTCGCTTCACAACGTTGGACTTCCAAGATGAACTCGTACTGGAAATTGATCGTTGGCCACCTCTCCTCTTGAGTTGCTTCTTAATTTTGATAGCCATGTGCACCATATCCTCTACTACCACGTAATGTTGTCGCTTCACCAAATCCATAATCTCCCAATTTAGCCCTGTTGAAAATATGGCCATTGTCGCCTCACTATCCTCGTCTATATTAGCCCTGGCCATCAACATCTCCATCTCTTTGAAATAATTCTCTACGCTCTGACTACCCTATTTAAGATTCTGCAAACTTCGGAATAGGTCTCGGTAGTAGTGGTTTGGCACAAACCACTTTCTCATTACAACTTTCATCTCCTCCCAAGTCTCAATCGGGCGTTCCCTACATCTCCTCCGGCTGGTCATCAGCTGATCCCACCAAGTAACTGTAAGTTTGCAAAATCACAATCTAATTGTAATACGCAACGGAAAATGGAAATTAAAATTTTTGCAACTTATCCATGAATCACCTTATGCATAACTATTAATTGATGAAGATTAACAAGAGATAATACCTTTGATGATTCAACTCTTGAACCGCTACAAGATCTACTCCTCTCTTGATTTCTTCAAGCTCTTCCAATCTGCAATCCTTTGTTGATTTCTTCAAGCTCCTCCAATCTTTGTTCCTTGGATTAAACACTAGCTACAAAGTGTATGTAGCACTCTAGAGGTAATCCACCAAGAACAATTATACAAGAAACAATATTTTGATTTCTTAGAAATCTTAGATGGCTAATCCCATTAATTTTATTCCTAACTCTTAAGAATCACAAGAACACTATTTCTCTCTTAACTCTTAAGATGGAGGCTAATGAAATATGCTAGGTTAATTAGGAAACCCTAATCTTATTAGGATACTTACAAAAATAATACTTACACAAAATGTAAGTATACATTTTCTCCTAACCCACATGTTATTCATTTAAGCAATTAACATGTGTTACTTGCTTAATCAACATTAAGCAAGTATACTACCATTTTATTTAATTTGTATTTTCATTTAATTTAATTCTCAATCTAATTAAGAATTAAATAATAATAATAATAATAAGATTTCTCTCATTAATTTATAATTCAATATTTCTCCAAATATATCATTATAAATATTAAGCATTTCAATTTATTCAAATAATAAATTAAATACTTAATTTATTATTATTTAGCCAATTGTTTCCAATACAAAATTATTCTTTTGCGGTGTGACCCTTTAGGTTCAATATTATGCCGGTCGTAGAATAAATAAATTAGAACTATTTCTAATATTATTTATAATGAATTAAACTCCTTTAATTCATATATAAATAAATAATATTTATTCTACATCATGAGGGACACCTTACGATAATGTATTATGACTATCCGTATAATATGAAATCAACGTTTAATCACATAGAACCTATTCAACAGTAGTTACCGTACAATTCAATCCTTCTACCATACAATGTCCCGATTAAATATAAGACATGGAATTACTGACAAGTCTTATTTTATTTAATCATATGCATTTCGATTTAAGAATGCACAACTCCGATTAATGTAAATTAGAAACTCCTTTCTAATTTTCATTCAACCCTGGCCAGAGATTTTTTTGAGCTGTCATTTATCAAATCGCATAGGACATTCTCTCCCTTTATCAGAAGTGGTAGATCCTTGGTCGATCATTCACCTATCTCCGTGTATACTTTATTATGCCCGTACATACCCTATGACATATCCTAAGGTATTAAGAAATATGACAAAGTATAACTTAACATACACAAGGTACTATGATGATCTCAAGTCCAATGATCACTTGTACAACTATCACTTAAGAACTTCCCTATTGACAGGTGAATAAAACTCCATTAGGGTTCTTTAAGCGAGTCACGTTCAGTGAACTTATTCTCTAATAAGCACCTACATACTTGCTTTAGTGTCTTCACACAAATGATTATGAGATCAATCATTATCTTCTAAAGATCAAGCATAGTATGTACTAATCTATCCGGATCAGTAATCCCAATATTAGTGATCCAACGATTAGGAACATTTTAGTTTTGAATTTTCTTGAATTTAGATCTCACTAGCATCATCTCATCATGATTCTAAAAGCATTGCTCGAAAACTATGGGTTCATCACATTTATTAATTCAACCAATTAACATGGATAAAATATGCCTTTTATTCTATTATTAATATTTGAATAAGATTACAAAGTAAATGCTTATTACATCAAATATAATTGGCTTGAGGGCATATTACTTTCAATCTCCCACTTGCACTAAAGCCAATCACCTTGGTATCTAATACCCATTTTATCGAAATGGCGATTGAATTGATCTTGCGATAATGCTTTAGTAAATGGATCTGCAATGTTGTTCTGGGAGTCCACTCTTTCTAAGGTGACATCTCCTCTTTCAATTTTTTCTCTAATTAAATGAATTCGTCGCAACACGTGTTTGGATCTCTGATGAGACTTGGGTTCCTTAGCCTGTGCAACAGCACTAGTGTTGTCACAATAAACCGGAACGGGTCCAGTAATGCTAGGAACTACCCCGAGTTCAAAAATGAACTTCTTCATCCAAACAGCTTCCTTTGCAGCTTCACTTGCAGCTATATACTCTGCCTCTGTCACTGAGTCAGCAACTGTTTGCTGTTTGGAACTCTTCCAACTCACTGCTCCACCGTTCAAGGTAAATACATACCCTGACATGGATTTACTGTCATCTTGGTCAGTTTGAAAACTTGAGTCTGTAAAACTTCTAGTTTCAAATCAGACCTACCATATACTAGAAACACATCTTTAGTTCTTCTTAAGTACTTCAAGATGTTTTTCACAGCTTTCCAGTGTTCTTCTCCAGGATTAGACTGATATCTACTTGTTACACTAAGTGCATAAGCAACATCTGGTCTAGTACATATCATTCCATACATTATGGATCCTATTGCTGAAGCATAAGGTATTTGATTCATGCGTTCTCTCTCTTCAGGTGCCTTTGGGGACAATTTCTTAGAGAGATTTACTCCATGACTCATCGGTATGAGCCCTCTCTTGGAGTCTTGCATGCTAAACCTCTTTAGCATCGAATCAATGTATGCACCTTGGGTCAAGCCGAGCATCCTCTTTGATCTATCTCTATAGATCTTTATCCCCAATATGTAGGATGCTTCTCCCAAGTCCTTCATGGAAAAGTGTTTAGATAACCAAATTTTAACTGATTGTAGCATCGGTATGTCATTCCCTATAAGTAATATATCATCAACATATAATACTAGAAATGTCACATCACTCCCACTAACTTTCTTGTACACACATAGTTCATCCTCATTTTTGATAAAATCAAACTCTTTGATTGTCTCATCAAAACGGATGTTCCAACTTCGAGAAGCTTGCTTCAATCCATAAATGGATCTTTGTAACTTACACACTTGATTTGTTCCAACCTTTGAAACAAAACCCTCTGGCTGTATCATATATACATCCTCATCTAGTTTCCCATTGAGGAAGGCCGTTTTCACGTCCCTTTGCCAGATTTCATAGTCATAGTAAGCTGCAATCGCAAGTAAAATCTGGATGGACTTGAGCATGGCTACTGGTGAGAAGTTTTCATCATAGTCAACTCCTTATCTTTATTTGAAACCTTTTGCAACCAGTCTGGCCTTATAGGTCTCCACCTTGCCATCTGCTCCAGTCTTTTTCTTAAAGACCCATTTACACCCTATAGGCACAATGCCTTCAGGTGGAGTAACCAAAGTCCATACTTGGTTTTCATACATGGAGTCCATTTCGGATTTCATGGCTATTTGCCATTTCTCAGAGTGTTTACTACTCATAGCCTCATCGTATGTTACTGGATCATCATCAGCTATGATGCGTACCTCATCACCATCTTCTATGATGAGTGTATACCTTTTAGGTATTTTCGGCACTCTTCCAGATTTACGACTCGGTTGTGGTACAGAAGTTATATCTACTTGAACATGTTCATCCACTTGATCTGTAGTGATTTGTGGTTCTTGAATTTCTTCAAGATCTATTTTCCTCCCACTAGCCCCTTCAAGGATAAACTCCTTTTCCAGGAAGGTAGCGTGTTTGGCAACAAACACCTTTTGCTCGGTAGGATTATAGAAATAATATCCTAAACTTTCTTTAGGATACCCCACAAATTTGCACTTGTCAGATCTAGCCTCAAGTTTGTCGCTTTGTAACTTCTTTACATAAGCGTTACAACCCCAAATCTTAACATGCTTAAGACTGGGTTTCCTCCCTGTCCACATCTCATATGGAGTCTTAGGGACGAATTTTGAGGGAATCTTATTAAGTAGATATGCAGCCGTTTCTAGGGCATGACCCCAGAATGATATTGGAAGGTCGGTGAAACTCATCATAGACCGCACCATGTCTAACAAGGTACGATTCCTCCTTTCAGAAGCACCATTTAATTGTGGCGTACCAGGAGGCGTCCATTGAGAGAGAATACCATTTTCTTTGAGATGATTAAGAAACTCATTGCTCAAGTATTCTCCTCCTCGATCTGATCGAAGAATCTTAACACTTTTTCCAGTTTGTTTCTCTACTTCACTTCTGAATTCTTTGAACTTTTCAAATGATTCGAATTTGTATTTCATTAAATACACATATCCAAATCTTGAATGATCATCAGTGAATGTAATGAAATACGAATACCCTCCTCTAGCATCTGTTGTCATAGGTCCACATACATCTGTGTGTACCAACTCTAGCAACCCTATAACCCTCTCTCCATGTCCAGTAAATGGAGATTTAGTCATTTTACCCATGAGACATGATTCACAAGTTGGATATGATTCAAAATCGAATGGTTCTAAAAGACCATCAATATGCAACTTGTTTAATCTTGTTTCATTGATGTGACCGAGTCTACAGTGCCAAATGAAAGTATGATTTACTTCATCTCTTTTTCTTTTACAAGTTTGTTCAATTTGAAAAATATTTTCATGTAAGTCAAGTAAGTAAAGTCCATCAATTAAGCTACCAGTTCCAAACAAAACATTATTATTATAAATAGAACAACCATTGTTCTTAAATATAACAGCGAATCCTTCTTTGTCCAACATAGAAATAGATATAATGTTTCTGATGAGAACAAGTACATAATAACAATTTACTAAATTGATAGATTTTCCCGTAGACAGTGCTAAACAATAAGTCCCCATAGCTAATGCAGCAACCTTTGCTCCATTTCCCACTCGTAGAGTTACTTCTCCCTTGTTTAGCCTTCTACTTCTGCTTATTCCCTGCAATAAATTGCATATGTGAGAACCACAATCGGTATCTAATACCCAAGTAGAATTTTGACTTACAGAAAGATTTATTTCAATCATGAATAAACCTATATCCGTAGCTGAAGCTTCAACAAGCTTTTTCTGCTTTGCCTCTGCAAGGTAATCCTTGCAATTTCTCTTCCAATGTCCAGGCTTATTGCAGTGGAAGCAAACTCCTTTGCTATCCGCATTTGTTTTGTTCTTATTACCTTTATTAACTGTCTTTTCTTTTGCCTTCTTAGAATTTTTCTTCTTAGCAGAAGCTCCTTTGGGCCACTTCCTTTTCTTGGAAGCGCCACCTATCAGTAAGACATGGTCTTTCTTGGATGGAAAACGACTCTCTGCAGTTTTCAACATGTTAAGCAATTCAGGCAAGCTGACATCAAGCTTGTTCATGTGAAAATTCACAACAAATTATGAGTAGGAGTCCGAGAGTGACTGCAAGATCAAATCTTGGCTCAACTCTCCATCCATTACAAAACCCAGTTGTCCCAATTGTTCAATCAAATTGATCATTTTGAGGACATGTGCCTGTATTGTAGGGCCATTGGTCATTCTAGATCGGAAGAGCTCCTTAGATATCTCATATCTTGCAAACCTACTTTGTTCACCATACAACTCTTGCAGGTGAAGCAATATAGCAGGTGCATCCATTTTCTCATGTTGACGTTGTAACTCGTTACTCATGGATGCGAGCATGATGCATTGAGCTACCATAACATCATCTTGCCACTTTTTAAAAGTAGCAATCTCTTCCTCTGAGGTAGTTTCTGTAACAGTTGCAGGAATAGGTGAATTAAGGACATAAGATAATTTTTCAGTGGTGAGAACAATTCTCAAATTCCTTAACCAATCCGTGTAGTTCGGTCCGGTTAGTTTATTAGCATCCAATATGCTTCGCAGTGATAGTGAATGGGCCATTTGTAAAAATCTGTAAATGAATTTTTATTTAAACAACATTAGCATATATTCATTTTATTAATCACCAATTTAATATAGGACTTTATTAAAAGGGTGTCTCTCACTATTTTATACAAACTATATGACCCTCCATATATAGTTCGACAAATTTTCAAAAATCTGTTTAGTGAGTAAGGATCCTATTGACATAAATATGCAGCCTTGTGTGTGCACAACAAACCATATATTTATTCAAAAGGTAGACAACTCTTGTCAATTACATCAACTATATAACTCCTTGTATTTTGCCTCTTAGATTATAATAGTCAAGTGTGTGCACATCCGAACTAAAATAATCCAAGTTAAGTTTCACCTAGTATTTCCATATAAGCGAATAGAAAAATATAGTCCTTGTGTGTGCACAACAAAACTAGTATTGTTCAATTCCTTATAAAACATTTTTAATGTAATAAAGCCAACATCTTAAAATTTTAATATGAGTCTTGTGTGTGCACAACAAACTAATATTAAATAATTAATACTCTATTGCTTTATCATGCTAGAAGGCTACGTTTGATATTTTTGAAATACCTTTAAACGTATTCAATTTAATATTTTGTAATGAGGGTTTTGTTATTAATGGTCTCATCTTGTTTAGCGCCCATGCAAGTATATATATATAAATACGCGTCATATTAAACATTCATCAACATGAATAATAATATATTTAATATATATATTATAAACGGAAACTGTTCACCGCCGGACACTGTTCACCGGCACTGTTCATGCCGGACACTGTTCACGCCGGACACTGTTCACGCCGGAAACTGTTCACCGGTGCTGTTCATTGGGCAGCGGGCACTGTTCACCGCGCAGCGGAAGCGTGGTGGGCCCATAACCCACAGGTCCCAGGATCGGAACCTGGCTCTGATAGCACTGTAAGTTTGCAAAATCACAATCTAATTGTAATACACAACGGAAAATGGAAATTAAAATTTTTGCAACTTATCCATGAATCACCTTATGCATAACTATTAATTGATGAAGATTAACAAGAGATAATACCTTTGATGATTCAACTCTTGAACCGTTACAAGATCTACTCCTCTCTTGATTTCTTCAAGCTCTTCCAATCTACAATCCTTTGTTGATTTCTTCAAGCTCCTCCAATCTTTGTTCTTGGATTAAACACTAGTTACAAAGTGTATGTAGCACTCTAAAGGTAATCCACCAAGAACAATTATACAAGAAACAATATTTTGATTTCCTAGAAATCTTGGATAGCTAATCCCATTAATTTTATTCCTAACTCTTAAGAATCACAAGAACACTATTTCTCTCTTAACTCTTAAGATGGAGGCTAACGAAATATGCTAGGTTAATTAGGAAACCTTAATCTTATTAGGATACTTACAAAAATAATACTTACACAAAATGTAAGTATACATTTTCTCCTAACCCACATGTTATTCATTTAAGCAATTAACATGTGTTACTTGCTTAATCAACATTAAGCAAGTATACTACCATTTTATTTAATTTGTATTTTCATTTAATTTAATTCTCAATCTAATTAAGAATTAAATAATAATAATAATAATAAGATTTCTCTCATTAATTTATAATTCAATATTTCTCCAAATATATCATTATAAATATTAAGCATTTCAATTTATTCAAATAATAAATTAAATACTTAATTTATTATTATTTAGCCAATTGTTTCCAATACAAAATTATTCTTTTGCGGTGTGACCCTTTAGGTTCAATATTATGCCGGTCGTAGAATAAATAAATTAGAACTATTCTAATATTATTTATAATGAATTAAACTCCTTTAATTCATATATAAATAAATAATATTTATTCTACATCATGAGGGACACCTTACGATAATGTATTATGACTATCCGTATAATATGAAATCAACGTTTAATCACATAGAACCTATTCAGCAGTAGTTACCGTACAATTCAATCCTTCTACCATACAATGTCCCGATTAAATATAAGACATGGAATTACTGACAAGTCTTATTTTATTTAATCATATGCATTTCGATTTAAGAATGCACAACTCCGATTAATGTAAATTAGAAACTCCTTTCTAATTTTCATTCAACCCTGGCCAGAGATTTTTTTGAGCTGTCATTTATCAAATCGCACAGGACATTCTCTCCCTTTATCAGAAGTGGTAGATCCTTGGTTGATCATTCACCTATCTCCGTGTATACTTTATTATGCCCGTACATACCCTATGACATACCCTAAGGTATTAAGAAATATGACAAAGTATAACTTAACATACACAAGGTACTATGATGATCTCAAGTCCAAGGATCACTTGTACAACTATCACTTAAGAACTTCCCTATTGACAGGTGAATAAAACTCCATTAGGGTTCTTTAAGCGAGTCACGTTCAGTGAACTTATTCTCTAATAAGCACTTACATACTTGCTTTAGTGTCTTCACACAAATGATTATGAGATCAATCATTATCTTCTAAAGATCAAGCATAGTATGTACTAATCTATCCGGATCAGTAATCCCAATATTAGTGATCCAACGATTAGGAACATTTTAGTTTTGAGCTTTCTTGAATTTAGATCTCACTAGTATGATCTCATCATGATTCTAAAAGCATTGCTCGAAAACTATGGGTTCATCACATTTATTAATTCAACCAATTAACATGGATAAAATATGCCTTTTATTCTATTATTAATATTTGAATAAGATTACAAAGTAAATGCTTATTACATCAAATATAATTGGCTTGAGGGCATATTACTTTTAGTAACGGTATAGTCAAAAAATTATGTGGCTATAAGCTTAACTTTCTTAAGCTCCGAATAGTTGTGGCAATCAAACACCCATTCTATTTTCTTCTCCCACTCTAGGTAAGCCTCGGGATCACTTCTACCTTGAAAAGCTGAAATTTTCATTTTGATGTTATCCAAGTTGTTATCTTCTCTAATTCGACCGCCTTTATCCTTTGATCCTCGCCTCCTATGGATAAAGTCAGATTCACGGTCCTCCTCTTCGCTAAACCTACCATCACAGTAATTTTCCTCCGTTCTAGCTTCTCTTTGTTGCGTTTTTCCCTTTTGACGTGCCCCATAAGGATTTTGAGATGATTCTCCTAGGGTAGCGCTTAACTAGTTAAGACGCTCATTTACTTGTTCCATCGTCATATCCAACTTTTTGGTCCATTTCTTCATCATGGCTTCCACCATAAACTTTGTATCAAACTTTGATGGGGACTCCTCAAGAGTACCTTTATCCTTTGAACTATACAGATTTTCTGCAAAACAAGGGCTAGTAACAAAATAATTTCCTCACCACTCCCTTACATATTTTCACTCAAATAATGTTTCGCTTGTGTATCACTCGCTGACTTTTATCCTCGAATGATCTCACAACTCGTGCCTTTTATCTCTTAATATTCTCTCTTATAGGTTCTTTTCGAATTCACCAAACAATATCATAATTTACTAGTCAATTCAAAAATAACTAATCAAGAACAAAATATAGAACGTATGAATATGGCTACCAACAATCACGAATATGGAATTGATGACGAATTATGGAACTAATCACTGCTAAATTTAGGTTAACAACAATTGAAATAAAACTGAAAATTTTCTTTACACATTTTTTTTGCTACTCAACAAGAAAAATAAAGGATAAGTAACCTACTAAGAACTTAGTTCTGATACTAAATGATAGACACCACGGCACGCTTGCGTGAGGTAGTCGTCGCCCGGATCGTTTCTAGCAAAATTATAAGATGGAACATTCACGACACCGCAACCCAACGTCTATAATAAAACGAGAACCTTGGTACAATCGCTTGCGCTAGAAAATTTGCATTGAATAGATACCAACGACACCTTGACCAATGCTTATATGTAAGTAAGAACCAAAAGTACAGTCGACGATTGATGCGGTAGAAGACGTCACACATAACTATGAATTGTTGTATAGTAAGTCAAGATTAAATATCAAAGAAAACTAAGAAATAGCTTAAAAATTCTTAAAGAACCAAAAGATGAGAAAACCCTCACAAAGTAATTTTATTAAATAAATCTGAAGTGTATTTGGAATTACAACCAAAACTGATATTTATAGTACTAAAAGAAAACCTAATTCCTATAAGGAATAAACTACTAAATAACAATCAATTTGGAATCAAAATCTATCTAACAATCATCTTAATTACATTAGAATTGTAAAAGATATGAAAATTCCCTAAAAATCCAGTCAAAAACGTGTCTCAAAATTCGTGTCAATGCCCTAACGCGGCGACACCCAAAGCGGCTTATTTTCGGCGCCCCGGCGCTGGGATACAGGAAGTTTCTGTATGTTAACACGTCGACGCCCAATATAAGGCAAATTAGGTGCGGCCGCGTCGGTTTGGAAAAGTTAATTATTTTGTCCTTTTCTTCGTCGCTAAGTCCCAAATTTGATTTTTTGCTTGGACCAATCATTTATACTAAGTTAATAAGCTTTGAATCATCTTCTATAGCACAAGTCTTCGATCTATTCTCAGCCTAAGCATCTTGAATTAGCCCGCTGAATCCCTCCTTTAATCTTTTCGCTCGTGCTCTCGTCACTGGTCCAATATGCACTTGAACTGGATCTGCCCATATGTGACCTCCATGATTCCTATCCACACTCGAGCTAGCCATGTCCTCATCACAAGGATAATCCTCCCAAATATTGTCGATAAGGATAAGGCATTCCTGAAGTTGTGTCTAACAGCTATATCTGCTAAAAACAAAAATACGCGGCTATATTTATACATGGCAGAGTACGATGAAAGTGACCTAGAGTGGTCCTAGTCGACAACATTTCAATGTCAAACAATTGGATATCGATAGTGTCAAAGTCAGAATGGAATAACGTTCAAATCACAACGTGAAGATCCCAAGGTGAAGCTATAAAAGGCGAGCAATCTCAAACGATCAAAAATACACAAAAAGAGAAAAATTGATCAAGTCGAAGTGCTGTTTGTCTAAGCTCATAGTCTACTCACTCTACGATTTAGAAATCTCATTTGCTGCTAAGTCCTACGATCAAGAAGCTTAACGTTACTTAGCAGCATCTCAAATTATTCAATTCCTTTGCATTTGTGATCTTAGTGATCAATGTAATCCAAGTCTGAGTGGCTTGAGGGATTCTTAGGGAATCAGTTATAAAATATTTTTTTGTGAACTGTACTCTCAGTGATTACCGTTCCTTAGTGGAATATCCTTACTCGCGGAGTAGAAGAGAGGACTAGGAGACTTTATGCTCCGAACCTCTTAAAAATCTTTGTGTCATTTACTTTACTGCAGTTACTTTCTGCACTCTACATTTTTTTCTTGTGACTTGTCTACACTCTTTTACACTAAATTTAGAATTGTGATTTCTTATTAATCTTTAAAGGAGTTTTTCAAAGCATCATTTTGCTGTGCTTAATTTTGAAATTAACTTGTTTAATTTAACATTGGTAATAATTCTCTAAACTAAAAGTTTTAAAAGATCTAATTAACCCCCTTCTAGATCTCTTTGTACCTTTGGGAATAACAATAGTTATTGACTAAAATTAAGAAAACTTATTTTATTAAAAGAGTTCCAACAAAATATATAGGTTGTTTCAAAATATATAGTTTGATATTATAAAATATGTTTTGCTTATAAAGACTTATTCATTTAAAAATAACTTTTAATAATATCTATCTCCTAAAGATTATGAAATTTGTTTTTAACAGCTCATATCCTAATTCAAATTGAAGTGTTTTAAAAAGTTGGGTTGTTACATTTTCTATCCTAGCAGATTTTAAAAACCTTTTCTTATAATTTGGGATTCTCACTTCAAGTATAAATCAAATGTGTTTGATCTCTCTAATATATATATTCAAAATTTAATTTGAGTTTACTTATTCCTAAAGAGTTGAGATTTCTTGTAGAACAAAATCTGGGCTATCTATTATATTGTTACAGTAAATTTTGGAACTAGTGAAAATCTGATTTCATCATATAATATACTTATTCAAAATAGATTTTCAAAAGTTCAATGATTCGTTTGGTTACAACTAATCTGAAAATTAGTTTTTATCTATCATTCTATCCTTAACAGTTTTCTGATTTTCAAAAATATAGTCGTTGGTTTTAAAGTCTACATATATATTAGGCTATTTCATTCAAGGAAATATACAAATTCGCTTTGCTAAAAATATTCAATATACTTAGTTATTATCTTAATGCCTTGAATTATATTGTTTAGTTAAGATCATTAGTTTCAGTTGTATTCTCTTTTCGCATTAAACTTCTTATCTTGTAAAAGGGGGCTTCGGAGTGAAACAAGGAGTTTTCTTTAATATTGTACAAGGAGAATTCAAGGGGGCAGAGGTGTCCAAGGGAGTAGTGGCACTCAAAGGAGCAGAGAGTGCTCAAGAGAGGAGGTTTCCTCTAGGGAGTTGAGTGCTCAGAAAGTTTTCTGAATTCTGTTGTATAGGGAGTTGATATAATTGTAATTGTTTTATTAATATTAAAGAAAACTTGTTGGGTATCAATTGATACCTGACTTTGGATGTAAGCCCATAGAGTAGACGACTAAGGGGTTGAACCAAGTATAAATCTTAATATGCATGTGTGGTTGATTATTACTTTACATATTCAGTTTGTTTTATTCTGTTTATTTTTTTTTCTGCATTAGAAAATCTCAAAACGTCATTACACGTGTAGTTTATTTTACTCTGAATTAAAATATAAAGAATTAGAAAAACGACTCAAAGCAGACAGCTAAAAATTATCTGTCTGGATTACACTTGTGCGGAAAATTTAAATTTGCTATAGTTCGTAGACACACATGCACACACTTATTTATCCCCCTTCTAAGTGTGCATATATTGAATTTTAACTATTTGTTTTATTTTGCTCCATAACAAATATTTATTATGAATCATTGTGGTGTATATATATATATATATATATATATATATATATATATATATATATATATATATATATAGAGTCTGGATCCAGTACGGGATCCCGGATTTTGTTAAAATACGGATTTTTTTTTTTTTGCTTTTTTTTAAAACAACTAAAAAAATAATAATTATGGAACTGAAATTTTTACATAATACAATGTTTTGAGCGTGATTTGGATACATATAACAAAACATGTATGTACAGTCTGTGCTATTTTTTTAGTTGTTTTAAAAAAAAAAGCAAAAAAAAAAAAAAGTCCCGCATTTTAACAAAATACGGGATCCCGCACCTGATCCTTATCCTATATATATATATATATATATATATATATATATGTGTGTGTGTGTGTGTGTGTGTGTGAAATAAACACACAAGTACACGTGCGTGTGTAATAAATTTGTCTCTCCTTATCAGTTATCAAAGTAGGTGTCAGTCAGTTTGTGATAAATCTCCTCAGGGTGTTCATGAGGTCCATAAATTAAAGTCCATAACTTCGGTCCTTGTTCTATATATCAACCCAGCCCTACTAGTATTTAACATCCCATTTCTTAGATTAGTATTCCATTCGATCCATAAAATTAATTTTATTTATAAAACTTTTAATTTATTAAGGATGAAAGTGTGTTTTTTATTTACCTTAAAAAATAATACCTATATGTTTTAAAATAAGAAGTTAAGTTTGACTTTCAATGTTAACATATGTATTTTACTTTTGAAGGTAATAAATTTTGTAATTAATTATAATTTTTATGTTTACGATTTTCAAAATTATATTATTTAAAATTAAAAGTTTAAATCTGACAATATCTCAAATTGACTTCAAAAGGTTCACAATGGTTTTATATTTTAAAATAAAAAGAATAATTATTAGTTTAACAATGTTGACATAATAATAAAATTATTATAATATTAAACTTGATTAATAAGATTCTTTTTATGAAATAGAGGGAGTATAATTTAAGCTTTTGTTTGTCAAAAAATTAAAATTAAAATTAAAACATCTCATGCCCCATGTAGCTATATATATAAATTTAAAAATAAAAAAGGGGACCAACCAACAAACCTAGCAAAACCCATACTAACATCCATAAATTGAAAATAGCATATAGTGTGACCACTAGATAGTTTATCCTTGTGAAATATCTGTAGAAATATTTAAAACTTACTTAATTAGTAAAAAAAAATCTTTAAATATTATTTTTACATTTATGTCATTTAATAAGTCAAAACTACATAGTCTCAGCCGAACCTATAAATAGACTACCTAATGTGTGTTATTTTCGCTTTACAAGTTGCCCAATTTTACAATGCAAACTACCTTTTAACTGTGTTACTGAATATGGACGCAAAGAAAAGAAATAAATGAAAAACGTAAGTATTATGTCCAATTCTATTGTTATTGAATTTTTTAATAAATAAAAAAGAAAATAAATGGACAAAAGGCTTGGTCCCTTGCCTTGTCAAAATTTCCATAAAAAAATGAACAAATTTGAAAGAAAATTAATTAACATAAACAAATATCTTATAATCGCTATTATATTCTTTACATACAAATATAACAAAACTAATATATGAATAAAATAATATTTTAAATATAAAATTTAAATTTTTTTTTTTTTATAAACTCAATAATAATGTTAAGAAAACTTATAAATTTTCTTTTCTTTTTTTCTATTCAAATTTATGTTTCCGTTCTTTTGTCGTTTTCATTAAAAGCTCAATAATATAGTGTTAGTGTTCAATAGGAGAGGGATCAAATGCCTCACTCATAGGCTCCTAAGTTTTCATAGGAAGACCAATGCCTCACCCAACTTCACTTTATTATTGGACCACAAATTATGGGCCATATAAATGCAAATATTGGGGGTCTTTTTCCAAATTAAAAAAGTTAAAGTCCTGGGAATGATAGGCTAGACCATCTACATTCTACAACAAGGACTTGTATGATTTCCTCAACTTAAAACTAGTTTGTTTATTCGTAAGGGTGGTCCATTTGCCTTACTAGACAGTTGTTATAATAGTAGTGTTCATAATCAAAAGGTCCCAAAATTCATTAGCTACAAATTCTCACACCTACTCCATGATGTATTCGTCGGTGGTAACAACAAATCTTGTTGTCTATTTCTCATGATTATTTCTATTGATGCACAGATAATTGATTTTTTTTTATGCTTAACAGATGCAGGGATGACGAAAACTGTCAATACCTAACTATATTCAACTCAACTAAGTCTTAATTTCAAAATAATTAGGGTGGACTAGATGAATCATATTCTTTCACTCTGGTATGGCGATAGCCGTATAGTAGGCTATGTACATATATATTTGAAAATCCAATAATAATTTAGAAGGGGTTGAATAAATTATTACTGATTAAAAATTTATTTTAAGACTTTTTGTATTTTTAGTTAATTAATTTGTAGTGTTAGAAATTAATAAGCAAGATAGTAAAAAATTCAATAACACAATACACAGAGATGTGTCTAGTTCACAACATACATCTCGGCTATGTTGCTACATCCAGTCTCAAACTCCTCATCTCCAGAACTTGAGATCATATTACTGCTAGTAATAAATACTCATTCACCAGGCGAAAAAGCCTTTACAAAATTTTAAAGATCAATTTCCAACTATACACAACTAACTATCTTGGACAGCAAGCTTTCAGCTCCCTCCTTAAGCTTAATTAGTTGCACTTTTTCTTTGAGTTCAGTTCTACTTTATGATCTGGTCTTGAAACTACAACATCTTCCTCACCTCATAAGCACACTAGAGACCCAACTCACAGTTGACCTCTCTAAGATTCTGATTTTAGTCAAAGAATTACTCGTCTTTCTCACAGGTACATAAAATAAACTAACTCTACTATTTTCTCTTTTTACAAGACATTTGAAAGAAATATGCTTCTAAGGTAAGCAGATAACATTCAGTACAGATATATAAAAATTAAAATAACTTTTATATTTGATACTTCTCAAATAAGCAGATAACAATTAAAGATCAGATATGTTTATGAAAGTTCAAGAACTTTTATATTTGTGTGAATATGCTTCTGTGTAAGTAGATATTAATTTAATCCAGATTTATAAAGATTTACTTTTCCTTTATAAATAAAGAATGTGTTTCTATGTCAAACATATATAACTTTGATTTCAGATATAAAAGTTCAAATAACTTTTGTTTTTTCCCAAAGGCGCTATAGAGATCTAGAAAGGGGTTAAATAGATCTTTAAAAATATTTGATTATCTAAGAAATATTACCAATTAGATTGTTAATCAATATTAATTATGCACAGCAGAATAAGATTTGGAAACCCCCCTTAAAAATTAATGAAAAATTCTCAGCTTTAAATTTAGTGTATTTGGTTTTAAGTCACACAGACATGATAATAAATTAACAAAAAGTAAATGACACAGGTAGATTTTAAGTAGTTCGGAGACTGAATAACTCCTAATCTACTCTTCTACTCCTATGAGTAGGAAATTCACTAAGGATATAGATCACATAGATCTTTATAACTGAACCACTAAAGTTCCTTGGAGTCACTTAGTCTCGGAATTGGTCACTCAGACCAGAACACGTAGTCCTTTGAATCACTTAGATTCCTTCGAGTCACTTAGTCTCGGAATTCAGGTCACTAAGACTAGGACACTTAGTCCTTTGAATCATGATTGAAATGATTGTTGAGATGCTGCTAAGCTTTGCAATGCGGCTCGACTTCTATCCGGTGCTTAGCATCTTTTAATCTTGAGTCGTAGAGTGAAGTTTGCTCTACTTTTTCAGAGATTCAGCATTGTGTTCTTCTTATTGTCATTCCTCCTTGAATTTAAATCTTTTGATGCCTTTTATAGTCTGCTGGGATCTTTCCATTGCTAGGTTTCCGTTAATGCATTTAATGCTCAAATATTCTGGGATCCTTGATGTTAATATTTAAGTCCATGTGTCAACTACTTTTTGACTTGTATGTCACATCAGACTGCTATCTGACCTACCACCAATGAGTTGTCGTTTTCAGCTAAATAGCCGGTAGACACATCTTCTGATCTTTGATTTTTACAAGGATGTTTGATGAATGCACTGGGACCTTCAATCGACAATGCTCCCATATCAGTCTTTTTATCAGACCTGACTTTGCTCTACGAAAATGACTTATCGTAGTGTTTGGTGAGAAACGTAGAGTGTTGAATTAGGATACTTAATGTTTATGTACTTTATGAAGTTGCTTTACGAACTTGAGAAGTGCTCTACGATCTGCTCTACAAATAGCTCTCTACGATGCTGAAGCAGACTCTACAAACTTCTTTTCAATCTGTTATCTTAGTTTTCACTTTATGATTTCGAAGGCAGTTCTATGATCTTCATTGTAGACTTTGCAATTCCAATTTCAGCTCTGAAATAACTTTGCAGCTTTATGATCATCCTTCTGATGCTTTATGAAAACATAGAGTATACTCCAAATGAATTCTACAATCAGCTCTATGAAGATTTGCTTTACGATCTTGGGGCTTACTTTGTCTTTACTGAACCCTTGAAGTACTTAGTGATCTGGACTTTCACTTAACGACCTCATGGAGTATTCTACGTTCAGTCTTCACACAACGATCTTTACTTGGCTCTTCGTTTTTTAGTTTACTTTATGGACTGATCTTCACTTTATGATTTGAAGTGAACTTCAGGATGAACGAGAAAATTCATCAATCGAACATCTGATGCTTTACGATTACCTAGATTATTCTGCTGACACCATATTCGTTACAAATAGATATAGTTACTCTACGATCAGCTTGAACCTATTGACTATATATATCAGATCAACTCAAAAGATCAACCTAACAAATTTGATCACTTTATTCTAAGTCCTTGTACAAATGTATCTCATTTAAGGACTTTATAAAACTTGTACAAATATACTTTAAACACATTTATCTTTACAACAAGAATACAAACTCTAACAATTATCCCTTATTTAATGAGATGAACCTAATACATTTGATCTTTCTTTTCTAAGTCCTTGTACATCATTTTATCATTAAGGACTTTACAAAACTTACCTTGTACAAATATACGTTAATCACATTTATCTTTACAGTAATTATGCAAACTTTAACAATCACATTCACTATCTAATTAGACATATAAATTCTAACAAATCATTAAATCAAATTACATTACATTCATTATCAAATCAAGCAATTAAATTACATCACATTTAGCATCACATTCATCATCACATAATCACATTCATCATCAAATTAAACAAACACACTCTAACATTCTCCCCCTATTTGATGATGACAAAAATAAAAATGCATTTGTTTGAATTTTAAACATGACTTAAAATACAGTGAGATGCTATATTGCTAATGTAGAATGATGAATTTATTAATGAATACAAAAATTCTTATATAGAGCAAAAGAAATACGATAATACATAGAAAAACTTACTCTCCCACCTTCCGTTGACTTTTGCTTGCTGATTCTTCTCAAAAACCTCAACTGATACTTTTAGATAGAAACTACTTTTGGATTGCTGCTACTGATTCCTATTTCTCTTCTCCTCTCCCCCTTACTATTGCTCCTCCTTTCACTTTTGATTTCTTCATCTTCTTATCTCCCTCTTAGTCTATATCTCCATTCATTAACTCTCTCCATCTTCTTTGATTCTGATTTCTTCTGATGTTTTTCTTCTTGTTTCCCTATTCCTTCTTCCTTACTCTTCTCCCCCTATATTATTTCTTGTTCTATTTCTCTTGCACTTTCTTTCTCCTTCACCTCATCTTTTCTCCCCTTTTTTTGTCATCATAAGCTTTGGAGAGAAGCATTATCGGGGCGAATCATTGTATTGTTGGATCCTTTTTAAATACAAAACTGAGTTCAAGAATTTTGAATGTCACAATCTTTATGGAGTTCTCATTCTGCTACTGAAGATCATGAACAATTTTCTGTTGCTCTTCAATAGTTCTTAAGAAAATTGGATCATTTTCCAAAAGATGACTTACAGAAATAAAAAGTATCTCCTACGGCTCATCTGAGTTCTCCTTTGATAAATATCTTGAGACATATCCATGAATTGGTTTTAGGACAAGGAAGGGATATCTGAAGGAACAGGTGGTTCGGATTCTTGATTCGGGTTTGGTATGGGAAATGAGAAATGAATAGGTATAAGAATTTGTGTATTAGTAGAAAGAGTATTACGGTCATCAATCGTAGTGTTTTGAGACTCTATGATCGGAGGATTAATTTTGATTGAGTCATTCATAGAGTGTAGAAACTCTACGAACAAAAGGTCGGGTGAAATTACACGGTCTGTAGAGTGTTGAGACTCTACAACTAGAAAGATGATATTTTTATCATTGTTCGCAGAGTGTTGAGACTCTTTGAACAGAGAGTTGGAGTAGTCTGCTTCGAGATAAACAGGAGTAAAAGGTTGCTCGATGATCGTACAGGGAGACTCTATGACTTCTTCATTATGATCAAAGAACAAAGGAATAAATGAGTGAAAAACTGACAGATTTGAGATAAGGATTACCTAAAAGCTACGATACATTTGATAAAAGAGCTCGTTGCAGATTAATAGAGTTGTATATGATAAAACCCTGGAAAATTCTGAGACACAAATTTTAGATTTGGATACTTAGTGTAGTTCCACCTGATAAAACTTTAGTCTCTAAAGGCTATGGCCTTCAGTAGGGGTAGCATGGATATGAAGTACAACATTTGATCACTCTCAGGAACGCAGAGAGTGAGTTCCTTCCCCTTAGAGTTTGAGTTCTCAGGTTTCACTGATGATAGGTCAAGTGATCTGGTGACTCTCCTTTTCTTGGCTTTCATCTTTCTTTTCTTCTTCTTTTCGACTTGCTTTTTTTGTCTTTCTTCTTCCTTCATCTTTTCTGCTTTTCTTTTTTTCCTTTCCTCTTTCTTTTTCTTCAAAACTTCATTTGACTTCGTCATTTTCTTCGATTCCTTTGGTAAAACTCGAAACTTTCCCCACTTGATCTTCTTCACATACTCGAGGCTCTGGCTCATCAGCCATCACAGCCAAAATTTTATTATCATGACTTTCTTGAGGCTCAGGTGAATAAACCTTCACAACCATTTCTTTCTCACTTTTTTCTTCTAGTTCTTCAGCTATAATAACTCTTTCATCTTCAGTTCCTTGTGGCTCAGGCATACAAGCCTTCTCAGCCATTTCATCATTTGTCTCTTGCACAGTATCTGTCTTAGTCAACATCTCATCATTATCATGGGGCTCAGGTGAGGAATCCTTCATATCTTAGTCATCATATTCAGAAGAGTAAACTTTATTCTTCCCTTTACTGTTTCTCATAAGTCTAGGTGACTCATCATCATCATCATCATCATTGTCAATCTCTATGATTGGAGGGGGCATTGAATTGACAGGGGCTGTCCACTGTTGACGAATTCTCATGCTTATTCTTCTTAGAATAGTATTGGGCAAAGGTATGGTGATGTTTTCTTCTATAATTTCCTCAGAGTTGGAGAGAGCTTTCTGAGAGACCTTGGAGACTGCTTTTTCTTTCTTCTCAACCTTCTTCTTCTCATTCTTCTTCTTCTCAATCTTCTTCTTCTTCTCCTTCTTCAAGAGTTAATCAATAGTTGAGATAAGAGCTCTACGATCCTGAATTGCATTAAACTCTTGAGATTCCTCTTTTATGATTTCATCAACTTTCCTCTTTCCTTTGGCTTTAGAGAGCTTTTGATCTTCTCCACTAATGGAACGCACACTGCCACCTTCAGATTGCTTTGATCTTTTGATCTTCCCTGGGATCTTCTTTCAATCTTTGAATAGTTTCGGGGTGATTCTTTTGTTGAATTTTAAGACCTCTCCCTTTTCATCTCTGATTCTATTCTTAAGTCTTTTCTTCAGAATGATACTTATAAATCTCTCATAGAATATCTTGGGAGTTGGCTTTCCTGCAACTTTCTTCATTTCGACGTCTTTAATCCATTTCGCCAACCAATCTATGAGAATTGCACCAAAGTTGATTTTCTTCTTCAATACTATAGCAGTCATGAACTTTAGTTGCAGTTCACTAATAGTATCATACGCAGTATCTTTGCAAAAGATACATTTGCCGACAATGTCAACAAGAAATTCATATTCCTGAGGAAAATCCTTCTTTTTAATCCCTTTGAGCAGAGACTTCTTCTAATAGCCCATCAACTGCATTCCTTCTTCTGCATCAATCTCATCGAATGAAGTAATTCCTTGACTGAGAAATCCCAAGCTATGGTTGATTTCAGAGGCACCCATTTGCAGAGTGATGCCTTTGGTTTTGGTGACCAGAACACCACTACGATAAACAACATTTAAAAAGAATTCCTTCACCAAATCAGAGTAGATTCTAATGTTGGTCTCCAGACTTTCAGTAAATCATGTATCTTAAACTAGCTTTAGAATATCTCTAAACTTCTTTTCAGCAGCATCAAACTTGTCGAAACAGACTTAGTTTTCGGGAATAACTTGATAGCTTGCCATTAGATTGGATTGAAATGAAAAGATTATAAAAGTGTTTAAGTCTTCTAGTAATTTGAGGAACTAGGGTTCAAAAGCTCTTGAATGTTTAAAAACTCTAAAACTCAGATTGCAATATGAAAGCGCAAAGGTCAGAAAATAAATTTAAAATTATTTTATATCACTTCCCTCTAATTCTGCCGAGTGGGACATGTGGCAAGATGTGACTTATTGTACGCCACTTCAGTTCTGCATCTTTACAGTTGTAACACAGTAACTTCTTCATTCCACTCACTTTCTTGAGCGTGAGCTATACACGCCTTCGAACTAACCGCCTTAAATTCATCTGATATAGAGTAACTCTTGAAAAGCCATTAACTCTACGAAAGCCCTTCAGCTCAGCGATCTTCTTAGAGTTTTACGATCTCCCTTTGGCTTAACAATTGACTTCTTGCTCTACGAACTGCCTTTATTCTCCGATCGTTGAATAGTTCTACGATTGCATCTTTTTCTTAGACAACTTTATGATTCTTTCCTGCACTTGTTAGAATGCAAATTAAGCATGCCTAACTCACTAATTAGTTTATTGAACCTAGATCCGTCTAATGGCTTGGTAAACACATCTGCTAGTTGATTTTCAGTTGAAACGAAATGTAATGATATATTATTGCTTTGCACACGATCTCTGATAAAGTGATATCTGATGTCTATATGTTTAGGTCTAGAATGCATGACAGAATTATGAGTAATTGAAATAGGACTTGAATTATCACAGAAGATGGCAATAGACTTAAAATCAAACCCATAGTCAGCTAGCTAGTTCTTCATCCAAGATTTGAGCACAACAGCTACCAGCAACAATATACTCAGCTTCTGCAGTAAAAGTTAACACTGAGTTCTGCTTCTTGCTGAACCATGATACAAGTCCGTTGCCTAGAAATTGACATGTCATACTAGTGCTTTTCCTATCTGTTGACTTTGTCATATTCTAAATCTAATGTTTTGATGATGATTTGGTTCAATGTTACTAAATTGTTTATTGTGAATTTCAGGAAATTAATTCAAGAAATTGTTTGATGGATTATTCAAAGAAGATTGAAGTTTTTTTTTTTGAGTCTTAAGAATTTTTATTGTAAGGTCATTGCAAATATTTGATTTTTCAATTCAAGGCTCTAGGTCATTTACATCATAGGTGAAATAATTGGTGGTACATATTTCATATGCATATTTTATACATGCACAGGTGAATTAATTGATGGTACATATTCTATACGTGCATATTCTCGTTTTAATTAAATTAGTGTATTTAATCATGCATGATTATCTTATATCAGATGGGCCATAGTTATTAATTGAAAGAAGGTAACGTGTGGCAGTAGAATCCTTGGAAGTCTAATATATGTTCACCTTGGTTGTAGCTTTGGAAAAAGAGATAATCATTATCTATTTTGACTCGGTATGGCTATATACTTATTAATCCAGATATTGTGATCAGTTGGAAAGATTTTTTTATTCCGGATATCTTGCTAACAAGGCATAATTTGATAAGGTTTGTTTGTTTGTAACGTCAGTAAGGATAACTGAGATATCTTTGCAATGATAAGATAAACATGAGCTGCAACAGATATATTTCTAAGTCTATAAATTGCATGGAGTAATCCCTGTTTATATACACAACTCCAACAATGCACCTATTATATACAAAAGAAATATTATTATCCTGGTGCAATTAAAATTTTTTTTGCTGCTGTGCTTCATATATTCTGATTTTGTTCAGCATATTTTCGTGAGCTATAAATTGGTAATATCCTTCTTAATTTAATTGGTCATTGCATACATTAATTGAGCCTTGCATTGTTAAAATTGTTTATTTGCTTTGATCATTAGACCTCTATTATTATAATTTTAATTTTTTAGACTAAGTGTTGTCTAAAGGAATTTAATCCAGGTGGATTAAGGTTTGTTTACATACAGATTCAAGGAAGCATAGGTGCTTAAGGAGTGCAGTGGTGCACAAGGAGCAAAAGTGCTCAAGTGAATTATTGTAATTCAAAATTTGATAGAATCTGTCTTGTAACGGGAATTATTTTTAAATAAAAGTGAGTCTCCAATACTAGTTGGTATTAGACGTGGAGTAGACTATTATTATAGAGGGTAATAGCTGAACCACGTAAAAAATCTTGGTGTTTATTTTATTGCTTGTTCTATTTTAATTACTCAAAAGATAGTTAATAATTTTTTTTAATAATTAATAACTTGAATATTTGTATTATTCATTATTATCAAGTATTTTCATTAAATTATAAAATCACCAAGATATTTTCTTAAACTAAAATCTAATCCAGTTAACCGTATTCATTTAGTAAGCTGCATTCATCAATACAATAGACTAAGTTCTTCTTTAACAAAGACTCAATCCAGTAAACCCTACTCATTCAGTAAGCTGCATTCATCAATATAGTAGACTGTATTCAAAAGTTTGGTTTAAAATTTTAATTAGTAATAGTCTGTATCCACACTTATTCAACCCCTCCCTTCTAAGTGTGCCTTATCTGAATTTTACTTGGTATCAGAGCTTGGCTCAACTTATCTTGGTCTTTAAGGTGACTTGTAGGGAAAGATTCTAAAATGGCACAATTCGGAAATAACAATCAAGAAGGTCAATCAACCAATAGACCTTCACTGCTGTATGGAACAGAAAATTACAAATTCTGGAAATTCTGAATGAGGATTTACCTTAAAAGAGATCCTTGGGAATGGTGGGTCGTGGAGAACGGACCGGTTATACCAAGAAAAGATGATGGTACTCCAAAGACCTTGCTAGAAATGGACTCAACTGAAACTTTCATGGTTTCCTATGATTCAAGGGCTATTAATACATTACTTAGCGGCATGGTTCAATCAGAGATAGATAAAGTTTCTCCATGCAATACAACTAAAGAAATTTGGGATACTCTTGTAGTAAGCCATGAAGGGACATCCAAGGTGCGAGAAGTCAAACTTAGCATGCTCATGCATGATTGTGAAATGTTTAAACTTGAGAAAGACGAAACCAGAAAGATGGCTCAAGCAAGGTTTCTAGTGCTGCTAAATTCATTGAAGCTACTCGACAAAACTATTCCACAAAGTGAGATTAATCGTAAGTTACTTCGGGCAATGCCCAAAAGGTTTGCTTCTAAGATTACTACTCTTCAAGATTCTTCCACTATTTCTACTATGGATACTCTAACACTTTTTGGTGAACTTGAGGAATATGAACATTAGCTAAAAAGATATAATGATGAGGATGAAACCCCTCGAAGAAAGGTTTTAGCTCTTAATGCAGGAAACGAAGAAGAGCTCGATGATGATTCGGATGAAGAAATAGTCATGATGTCAAGAAGACTCAAAGGACTACTACAAAGGAAGAACAAACGGAGGAATAGTTTCAACACAAATAAAGGCAAGGGAAAGCAACCTGAGGAAACGTGTTTTGAATGTGGACGTCCAGGGCACTTCAAGAAGGACTGCTTTCAACTTAAGAATAAGGGAAAAATAAACTTTAAGGATAATAAAAGAAACAAAGCTCTTGTCACTTGGAGTGATGAAGAGGAGTCCGAAGTTGAGGTTGATGCCAAGGATGAAATAGCTCAAGTATGCTTCATAGGAATAGAAGGCGAATCAAATGAGGTATCTATTTGTGAGTTCAATTCTTTAAAACTGGAAAATGAGAGATTGAGAGAAAAGAATGCATGCTTGAAGGAATTAGTAAATACATTAATGTGTGAAGTTGATTCTTTAATAGATGAAAAGAAAGAAATTGAGAAAGAGTCATCTTGTAAAGAAGAAAAGATTTTGATTGCAAAAAATGATTATCTTGAAAATTACAACAAGATTCTTTTTAATAAGGTGACTCACTTGAACAATGAAGTTGAGAAATTGACTAATGAGCTAAAAATGCGAGACGTATGTATTGATGCATTTAGTGATAAATCTCTGAGTAAATCTATTCCTGCTGATGAACTACAAAAGGAAGTAGATTCATTAAAACTATCTCTTGCTAGATTTGTCCAAGGTGAAGAAAACCTAACTGTTATGTTGGGAAAGCAAAAACCTAGTTTTGACAGATAAGGGATAGGTTATAATCCCACTCGTAAAACCGAAAATGTGCAAATGCTTAAATCCAAGTCTCGTTTCAAATTGAATTATTGTTCTTCTTTCACTACATGCAAAAATTGTGGCATTAAAGGTCACTTAGATATAAATTGTTCTAAGAACCAGAAGATTAAAAAGGTATGGATTAAGAAGGGCGATTTATGTACAACTAACACAAATGGACCCAAAAAGATATAGGTACCAAAGAGATGAATCAATTTTTCTTGACAGGTATGCTTCAAGGCAAAAGTTCCATCTCAAAAATGGATTCTTGATAGTAGATGTTCTCGTCACATGACTGGTGATAAATCGAAGTTCGTGGAACTAAAAACCAAGAAGAAAAATGGAACGGTCACTTTTGGAGACAATCGAACCTGTGAGATTATTGGAAAAGGTAAAATTGGTAATAGTAAGGTTAATATTGATAATGTTCATCTAGTTAGTGGACTTAAATTTAATCTTATAAGTGTTAGTCAATTAATGGATAATGGTCATCAAGTTAGTTTTGAAAAAGAAAAGTGCACAATTACTCATGGTACTAACAATACTACTTTAGTGGCACAAAGAGAAGGAAATATATATACTATTGATTTTGAGCAACAGGATGAAGAACTATGTCTAGCAACTGTGCAAGATGAGGCTAACCTATGGCATAAGAGGATGGGACATGCTCACATGGATTTAATCAAGAAATTATCCTCAAAGAATCTTGTCAAAGGATTGCCAAAGATAAGGTATGAAAAGAGAGGAATTGCCAAAGATAAGGATTGCCAACTTGGGAAACAAGTAAGAACTTCGTTTACAGCAAAGAACATGGTATCAACTTCCTCTCCTCTACAACTACTTCATCTTGATTTATTTGGTCCTGAAAGGCATGCTAGTATTAATGGTAAATTTTATGCATTCGTGATAGTTGATGATTTTTCTAGATATACTTGGGTATTGTTTTTAAGAACCAAAAATGAAGCATTTAAAGAGTTTGAGAAATTGATAAGAAGTTTAGAGACTAAGTATAGTCTCAAACTTACAAAAATTCGGAGTGATCATGGTACTGAATTTCAAAAGGACTTCACCATATTTTGTGATCAAAAAGGAATTAGTCGTGAGTTTTCAGCTCCAAGAACTCCTCAGCAAAACGGAGTAGTGGAAAGAAAGAATAGAACACTTCAAGAAACAGCTAGAACACTTTTACAAGAAAGCAAACTCCCAAAGAAATTTTGCGCAGAGGCTGTTAATATCTCTTGTTATGTGTTAAATAGAGTTCTTATCCGCCCTATCATTTTGAAAACTCCTTATGAGCTTTTGAACAACAAAATTTCTAATATAAGTTATTTCAAAGTATTTGGATCTAAATGTTTTATTCTAAATACTAGTGATAACTTGGGAAAATTTGATGCTAAATCCTATGAAGGGATTTTTATTGGTTATTCACAAAACAGCAAGGCATATCGTGTATTTAATGTTAACAAGCTATGTGTTGAAGAATCAGTACATATAACATTTAATGAAACTAACAATGATCTTCCAAAAGAAAGAGAAGAGGATGCAGGTAATTTGGAGATCTCAGTGAATCCGGCAAACCGGAAAAATCTATTCAGCAAGCCAAATGAACAGATTCAGCAAACTGAAGTGGAAAACACACAAGGAGTGGAACAAGGAACAACACAAGAACTTGAGGAAGATTTTTCCCAACAAGAAGAAGTGTTATACAATGTACAAATGCCAAAGACTGCAAGATATCTCAAGAATCATCTACCGGAAAACATTATCGGAGATATAAACAAAGGAATCACCACACGAAGAAGTTTACAAAATCAATGTGCATTCTCTGCGTTCCTATCACAAGTTGAGCCAACGAATGCTAAGGAAGCTGTTCTTGATGAAAGTTTGCTAATGGCAATGTAAGAGGAATTTCAACAATTTGAACGATGTCAAGTTTGGGAATTAATGCCTCCTCCTAAAGATGTTTCTGTCATTGGAACAAAATGGGTGTTTAAAAACAAGATTGATGAGCATGGGACAATCACTCGTAACAAAGCAAGGCTGGTGGCTCAAGGATATAATCAACAAGAAGGGATCGACTACGAAGAGACTTATGCCACAGTCGCAAGACTAGAATCTATCCGGATCCTATTAGCCTTTGCATGTTACAAGAAATTTAAGCTTTATCAAATGGATGTAAAGAGCGCGTTCTTAAATGGATACATTAATGAAGAAGTCTATGTCAAACAGCCTCCTGGATTCGCACATGAGAAATACCCAAATTATGTTTTCAAGCTAAAGAAAGCTCTCTATGGTCTCAAACAAGCTCCAAGAGCTTGGTACGAGAGGTTGAGTAAGTATCTTCTTTCTAGTGGTTTCATTAGAGGTAAAATTGATTCCACACTATTTATTATGTATGATAAAAATGATATAATTGTTGTTCAAATATGTGGATGACATAATATTTGGTGCTACTAATGATTTTCTTTGTGAGTGGTTTTCAAAATGTATGCATAAGGAATTTGATATGAGCTTAATGGGAGAGCTAAATTCCTTTTTGGGACTCCAAATCAAGCAAACTAAGGAAGGGATCTATATTCATCAAACCAAGTACACAAAAGAGCTCCTCAAAATATTTGGTTTTGAAGGATCCAACCCAAAGGCTACACCAATGAGTACATCAATAAAACTTACATCAGATGATAAAGGTATAGATGTAGAGTTAACCAAATATCGAGGTATGATTGGATGTTTATTATATTTAACTGCATCTAGACCTGATATAATGTATAGTGTATGTTTGTGTGCACGTTTTCAAGCAAAACCTAAAGTATCTCACTTACAAGCTGTTAAAAGGATTTTTAAATATTTAAGTGGTACTATAAATTTAGGGTTATTTTATCCTATTTGCAATCACTTTGAACTAATGGGTTATTCAGATGCTGACTATGCAGGATACCAAATAGATAGAAAAAGTACCAGTGGTGCTTGCACATTTTTAGGTCATAGTCTGGTTACATGACACAGTAAAAAGCAAACTTCAGTTGCTTTGTCAACCACTGAGGGAGAATATTTAGCTGCAGGAAGCTGTTGTTCTCAAATCTTATGGATGAGACAAACTCTATACGATTTGGCCATTTTATGTGATAAAGTGCCTATTTATTGTGATAATTCTAGCACTATTGACATATCAAAAAATCTTGTCTTGCATTCACGAACAAAACATATAGAAGTTAGGCATCATTTTTTAAGAGATAATGTTTCAAAAGGTTTAATAAAGTTAATCTTTATTCCTACAGAGAAACAATTAGCTGATATTTTTACTAAACCATTAAGTGCAGAAAGGTTTTGTATGCTTAGAAGAGAACTTGGAATGTGCATGGTATAACTATGGATAACCTAGTTATCATATTCGGTTAATATTCTCTGCATAATATCTGTTGAAATATATCTATTTGATATTCCTTATCTATTAAGATTATATTGGTTACATGCATCTATTGATAACCGAGTATTAATTGTTGATTACTGGGATTTCGTAAAGTCACAAATTATTTTTGGAAACCGAAAAAGTAGCCGAACAATCATTGAAGTTGGAAAGACACACGTCTTTCAAAATCAGTCTCCTACTTAACTTCTACTTCTATGTTTTCTTTCTTTATAACTTTAGATCTTGTTATCAGCTCTTCAGTTCTCTCTCACTTTCTTAAACCAGATCAAAACCCTTAGATTCTCTCGTCTCAAACCCTTAAAGATATGAAAACCAGGGCAAGCAAACAGTCTTCTGGTAAATCAATGGATGCTGGATCCTCTTTAAAGAATGTTTCTGGATCAAAGATGAAACCCAAGCGAAAGCTAAAAAAATCATCGATGCATGTGTCGTCCGACGCCACCATATTTTCCGACGACTCAGATTCAAGCTTCTCTTTCTTAAAGGCTTCAGAAGACGAACCGTTTCAACAAGGGAAGTTGAAACAACCAGTGCATGAAGACTATATCCCTTCACAGCCAGAATCTCCTTCATATCTGGTAAATCCGTTCTCATCTTCCCTCGATATACCAGAAAATTTCTTCAGAGGCTACAGCTTTGAAACTCTTTTTAAAAATTCAATTGCTACAAAGCAATTTGTCTATGAAAAATCTCTGGATTTGTTCTATTTCAAAAACTCTGTTTTGGAAAAACTTTTCAATTCTTGTGAAATATCTTCTATGTTGTTTCCTCCTACTATTGCATATCCTCGATTAGTTCAACAGTTTTATACTAATCTTGAGTGCAATGGAGATTGTTACACGACATATGTTCAGGGAAAATCCTTATTTTTCACTAGTATTGATTTTGGTAGTATTCTCGGTATATCCTCTACTGGACCTTGTCCCTTTACTCTAAAAGGTGCTGCTAACATTCCTTTTCCACCTATGGAACAACTTCATATAGTGATGAATGATTTTTCTCTTATTGATATATTCCTTCCAAAAACTGTGAATGTATGCCCAACTGCATGTGTATTACATAAACTAGTTAGGTATAATCTGTTTCCTCGACTTGGTGGTGGGGCAGATTTTACTTATCAGGATTTAGTGGTTGTGGCTATGATTCTCAAGGGAAAATCATTTAATCTCTCACAAATGATGTTGTCTCATATGCTCAGTTGCATTCGCCAATCTAAAAAATGTCTTCCTTACAGTAAGTTTTTAACAAAAGTTTTCAAACATTTCAAAATTTTTCTTGATGATGAAATTTCTGTTTCAAACAATGAATTCATAGATACTGCAAGTCTGACACAATCCCATATCACTTTTCTTGCCGGAGAATTTATTCGTTTTCATTCTAATCCTCCTCCTATTTCCCCTACTCCTGAATCTTCATCTACTTCTCTGCCAACTACTCATGGAACTGATATTTTGAATATTCTAACTGAGATTTTACAAAATCAAATCTCTATGAAAACTGACTTGGCTGAGATTAGAAATCGAGTTGAGATTCTTGAAAAAGGAAAATTGCCATTGGATGCACCAGAAATTAATAAATTGTATAATCGTGTTGAAGATGAGTTCATTGATCTTCAGGCATGTTTTGAGATCCAAACTTTGGCTATGGTTGAGGCCCTTCAAAGTAAGTTCAATAGAAATACATGCCAGTTAAGTCAAGAGATTAAATTTGTAAGTTATCAAATTGGTGAACTTGCAGATTTTATGGCAACCAGATTTAATGATGTGGGTAGAAAGTTACATTTTCAAACAATGTACTCCACTATTCCTGAATGGCTAATGTGCAATTGGACAGTGGAGTTCAAGGATGACTTTCTTGATATGGGGATTCCTTCTTCAACCTTTATCCCCAGGCCACCTCGATTTGCCAAAGAACTCACACTTGCTGAACGTCTTCACCGCATCCGGCACTGTGCTTACTTCACCTCCCGCTCTGAACAAAAAGTTCACATTGCAGACATTGATTGAATTTGCTTTCTCTATCTCTCTCTTTTTGCCTGATGACAAAGGGGGAGAGATTATTTCAATTTTAACAACATACTCTGGTCTCTGGGTTTCTTTTGATGGTTTCTTATGTTGGTTTTAAGACTTTGATACTATGGTTTTGTGATGGTTTCTGTGATGTTTTGCTAGGCATGAATGTTTTGACAATTGGTTGAATATTTGATTACATATGCTTATGGTATTTGTTTTTAATCATGTTGTTATGAGATGTTATTTGAATTTAATACTAACACATGCAGGTTATATAGATTTGTTTCCTGAAATTAAGCTATGCATGAATTTAGGGGGAGCTTCAATGATTTATGTTGTCATCATCAAAAAGGGGGAGAATGTTGACTTTGTCATATTCTAAATCTAATGTTTTGATGATGATTTGGTTCAATGTTACTAAATTGTTTATTGTGAATTTCAGGAAATTAATTCAAGAAATTGTTTGATGGATTATTCAAGGAAGATTGAAGTTTTTTTTTAGTCTTAAGAATTTTTATTATAAGGTCATTGCAAATATTTGATTTTTCAATTCAAGGCTCTAGGTCATTTACATCATAGGTGAAATAATTGGTGGTACATATTTCATATGCATATTTTATACATGCACAGTTGAATTAATTGATGGTACATATTCTATACGTGCATATTCTCGTTTTGATTAAATTAGTGTATTTAATCATGCATGATTATCTTATATCAGATGGGCCATAGTTATTAATTGAAAGAAGGTAACGTATGGCAGTAGAATCCTTGGATGTCTAATATATGTTCACCTTGGTTGTAACTTTGGAAAAAGAGATAATCATTATCTATTTTGACTCGGTATGGCTATATACTTATTAATCCGGATATTGTGATCAGTTGGAAAGATTTTTTTATTCCGGATATCTTGCTAACAAGGCATAATTTGATAAGGTTTGTTTGTTTGTAACGTTAGTAAGGATAACTGAGATATCTTTGCAACGATAGGATAAACATGAGCTGCAACAGATATATTTCTAAGTCTATAAATTGCATGGAGTAATCCCTGTTTATATACACAACTCCAACAGTGCACCTATTATATACAAAAGAAATATTATTATCCTGGTGCAATTAAAAATTTTTTTGCTGCTGTGCTTCATATATTCTGATTTTGTTCAGCATATTTTCGTGAGCTATAAATTGGTAATATCCTTCTTAATTTAATTGGTCATTGCATACATTAGTTGAGCCTTGCATTGTTAAAATTGTTTATTTGCTTTGATCATTAAACCTCTATTATTATAATTTTAATTTTTTAGACTAAGTGTTGTCTAAAGGAATTTAATCCAGGTGGATTAAGGTTTGTTTACATACAGATTCAAGGAAGCATAGGTGCTTAAGGAGTGCATTGGTGCACAAGGAGCAAAAGTGCTCAATTGAATTATTGTAATTCAAAATTTGATAGAATCTGTCTTGTAACGGGAATTATTTTTAAATAAAAGTGAGTCTCCAATACTAGTTGGTATTGGACGTGGAGTAGACTATTATTATAGAGGGTAATAGCTGAACCACGTAAAAAATCTTGGTATTTATTTTATTGCTTGTTCTATTTTAATTACTCAAAAGATAGTTAATAATTTTTTTAATAATTAATAACTTGAATATTTGTATTATTCATTATTATCAAGTATTTTCATTAAATTATAAAACCACCAAGATATTTTCTTAAACTAAAATCTAATCAAGTTGACCGTATTCATTTAGTAAGTTGCATTCATCAATACAATAGACTAAGTTCTTCTTTAACAAAGACTCAATCCAGTAAACCATACTCATTCAGTAAGCTGCATTCATCAATATAGTAGACTGTATTCAAAAGTTTGGTTTAAATTTTTAATTAGTAATAGTCTGTATCCACACTTATTCAACCTCCCCTTCTAAGTGTGCCTTATCTGAATTTCACTATCTATCTTACATCCTACAAAATCTGCATTTGAATATCCTATTAGATCAAAGGAAGACTCATTGGGATACTACAGTTCTAAATATAGAGTACCCTTGAGATATCTGAAAATCTTTCTTACAGCTATAAGATGGGATTCTTTAGGATTGGCCTGAAATCTAGTACAAATACAAGTAGAGAACATAATATCTAGTCTACTAGCAGTCAAATATAGGAGAGATTCAATCATACCTCTATATTGAGTAATATCAATACTCTTACCGTTCTCATCTTAGTCAAGTTTGGTTGCATAAGCCATAAGAGTCTTCATGGGAGTAGCTGATTCCATGCCATACTTTTTAAGTAAGTCCTTGATGTACTTGGTTTGGTTGATGAAGTTCCTTTCATCAGTCTGTTTCACTTGAAGTCTAAGGAAGTATTTCAGCTCACTCATCATACTCATTTCAAATTTGTTATGCATTAACTTGGTAAACCTCTCACACAATTTTTCGTCAGTAGAACCAAAAATAATATCATCTATATAGATTTGAACTAATAATATATTTGTCTTTGTGCTTCCTAAGGAATAGAGTTGTGTCTACCCTACCTCTAGTGAATTCATTTTCAATAAGATAATTTGTGAGTATTCCATACTATACTCTAGGTGATTGCTTTAAACCGTACAATGCTTTATCTAATTTATAGACATAATTAGGATGAATAGAATCGATGAAACCTGAAGGTTGTTCAACATAAACCTCTATTTGAAGTTCACCATTCAGAAAAGCACTCTTGACATCCATTTCAAAGACTTTGAACTTCACGTGGGCTTTTTCCTATGAATAACCTTTAGCCACCAATCTTGCTTTGTTCCTTGTGATCACACCAACTTCATCCATCTTATTCCTGAAGACCCATTTGGTGCCGACAACTGGATGATCTCTAGTTTTCAAACTTTGCTTCTTTTGAATTGATTTAGCTCTTCTTACATAGCTTCAATCCAGCTTGAATCTTCCAAAGCTTCTTTAATCTTCTTAGGCTTAATCTGAAAGAGAAAGCTGAGGTAGAAGCATTTGTTTTGAGTGACTGATCTTGTTCTGATGTTAGCATTTGGATCTCCAATGATTAGGTTCTAAGAGTGATCTCTTGCCCATTTGCTTCCGGATAGAGCGTTTGTCCTTGTGTCTTGCTGTCTGAATTCTTCAAGATTTGGTTCTAGTTCTGTATCTTCGTTAATTTGTAGAGTTCCCATATTTGGAACTAAGGACTCTACGACTTCCTTATCTGGAACTATAATCGTATGTTATGGTTCTTCATTTTCAACTTTTACGATCGTAGGGTTCTTCTGTTCTACAATCTGAGGGTCTAGCTCTGCGACTTCTTCAAATTGAGCAGCTTTTCTTGGTTCGCCTTGATCAGTCTCATCAAATGTGACATGGATAGAGACTTCCATGGTCAAGGAGTTCTTGTTGAACACTCTATATGCTTTGTTTTCAATAGAGTATCCAAGAAAATTTTCTTCATCTGACTTAGGCTAAAATTTCGTCAAGTATCTTTTTCCATTATTGAGGATGTAGCATGCACAACTAAACGTACAAAAGTAGCTTATATTTGATTTTCTTCCTTTCCACAACTCGTAGGGCGTCTTCTTGAACGTAGAGTGAATCAAGGACCTATTCTGAGTGTAACATGCAGTATTGACAGCTTTTGCTAAAAAGTATTCTGGAAGATGAGCTGCTACTAGAATTGTCCTTCCTGCTTCAACCAACATTCTGTTCTTCCTCTCAGCTATTCCATTTTGTTGTGGAGTTCTTGGAGCTGAGAAGTTATGCTGAATACTATTGTCCTCACAGTACTGATTTACTTCAGAATAGTCAAACTCTTTGCCATGATCACTCCTTATTGCTTTTATTTTCTCGCCCTTCTCATTCATCACCAGCTTTAAGAATCTGATCAACTAATTCTTGGTCTCGTCCTTGGAACTTATGGAGAATATCCATATAAATTTGATGTAGTCATCCACTACGATTAGTGAGTATCTCTTGACTCCAAGACTAGCAGTTGGGATAGGCCCAAAAAGATCCATATGAAGAAGTTGTAAGGGACTTTCATTTGAATTAACTACTTTGCTCTTGAATGAGTTCTTGGTTTGTTTCCTTAGCTGACAGACTTTACACGGTCGTTCTTTGACAAAACTCAGCTCGGGTAGACCTCTGATTAGATCCTTTGATGCGAGCTTTGACATGTTCTTGAAATTTAGGTGGGATAATCTTTGATGCCATAATCAGCTATCATCTTCTAAAGCTTTGGCAAAGAAGAAAGTTGTTACTGAAGAGCTTAGTTTAGCGAGATTAACCACATATACATTGCCTTCCTTTGATCTAGTCAACTTAACAGAGTTAGTTTCTAGGTCTCGAACTTGACACTTGATGAGTGGGTTTTATACCTATGAATTGACTATATTTGACTTGATGATTTGTGAGTTTTTGAGTATTTTCCATTCCTTTTTATGTGTTTTTATGTAGGAAATGAAGTTGAAAGTTATTTGGTTGTATTTTAGCTAAATTGGAGCTATTTGGTTGCAGTTTAGTCAAATTGGAGAAGCATAGCAATTCTCAGCTTTTAGGAAGATTGACCTTTGGAGCTTCAATAGAGGATTGGATGGTGCTAGAATTACAGAATGAGAAAATGGTCTTCATAAAGTTGTAGAGGACGTCTTAAGCTTTCCAGAAATGTATGGTTTACAAAAATCCAAGTGCGTTTGGATCTCCAAACAGTATGTCAAAGTAAAGTAAAGTTAGTTGGGCTAACGAAATTTTCTACATAGACAAAGGTTGTGCACCGCAGCTTTCAATAAGGTGCGTCGTGGCACTTGAGTGAAAGCCTCGGCGCTGGTTTGGAGAGTCGCAGCTTTTGTTGCGCTGAAGTGGATTGTTGCTGAGTTTTTCACTTTCAATTGACTTGGGACTTGCTATATTGATTCCTAATTGGGTTATATGTTTACCAAGCTACATAGAGGCTATAAATACACATAAAATTAGGTTTTGCAAAAGTAGAAAAACATCTAGGGTTAGCAAGAGAAAATGAGGCAAAGCATTATGTTCAGCATATTTTCTGGAGAAGACGGAAGATCCAGATCTGGAGTATCTCAGCGGAAGCCTTACTAAAGATTCTTTTTCTTATCCTTCCTTTAGACTCTTATACTTTAAAATGATGATGTATAATGTGATGTTTCCCTTTTTCGTATTCATAAACTAAATTCTTATTCGAGATTGCAATGGAACCCGATGTTTGGATTTAATTAATTTATTCTCTATTTAACAATGATCAATTGTTTGCGAGATTGTTTATCATATTTTGTATTTCATTTAATAATTGTGTGGCCAACAATTAATCTATCGATCTAGATGATATAGGAATATTGATTCTAGATTGGGTGTGAAATATGATACACGTGTTGGATTTATTCTTCTAAGGAGTGAATATCCAATTTGCAAGAGCGATAAGAATATACCTAATTGTCGCATGAACTTGTATCAGAATTGGTGATTATTGCTTCATTATTAATTATTCACATAGGAATATAGTGAATTAATTAGGAATAAAGACACTTGTTTAATTTAGGAATAAGTTAAATAAATATTTATGAATTCTTGGTTAGCAAATTGTAATAATTGACTAATTAAATAGGGAGTGAACATTGGGAACATCATCGGAGAAAATTGTAATCTTGATTTTTCATTTTCACAATTATATTCGTAGTTACTTCGTTAATCAATTTTGATAATCTTGGTGAATTCGTTTGTTTAAATAGAATTGGGTTAATCAATGGTTGGTAAGTGGAATGATTAATTAATTTACTAGATTATTCCTCGTGGGATCGACAACTCTACTTTCACTTTATTACTTGTGAATCGTGTATACTTGCACGTAAATTGCTAGTATAAATTTAGCTCAACAACACTGGTTCTTGAGGAAGATGACTTTTATGCTTAGTAGGTTGTGCTTCAGTCCATCAATATAGGCTACCTAACTGAATGAAACAACTTCATTGTTTATTGAACCATGGCCTCTGGTTCTCCCCGAGTTGTTGTCTTCAAAGACAATTGCTGGACCATTTTTTGCTTTGACCTGTGATAGGAGAACCTTATTGCTTTGACCTCTAAAGGTCTTAATGCCTCACTGATGCCAATCACTCGACGATCAAAGGTTTCTCTTGGATATTTCTCTATGACCATTAGATAGAGATAGGTTTTCTGAGGAGCTTCAACATCACATGAATCTTGACTTAAGCAACTGTTTGAGTCACTCAATGATCCTTTTGCCATGAAGCATTTTCCTTTCTAATGAAATTTCTCATAGCCTTTAAACAAGCAAGGCTATGACTTCATTACCATCAGCTTCTTCATGAAATAAATATCATCTTGTTTGGATCATCAGAGATGGTAGCTTGTCTTATTGGAAAATATGAATCATTAATCACCGCATCATACAGATCTTTATCTTTAGCATCCATGCAATCCTGCAAATGAACTTTTTAGTTAGCATATTTTTTTTATTTAACAGGGGTGACATAATTCCACAACCAAACTCAGAACTGGTTTTGTTTAGTGCCATGGATCTACTCAAAGTGTAATCTTTATGTTCGTGAGAATATGCTCTAATACCACTTATTGTTTTCCAAAGGCACTATAGAGATCTAGAAGGGGAGGGTTGAATAGATCTTTAAAAACATTTGATTATCTAAGAAATATTACCAATTAGATTGTTAATCAATATTAATTATGCACAGCGGAATAAGATTTGGAAAACCCCCTTAAAGATTAATGAAAAATTCCCAGCTCTAAATTTAATGTATTTGGTTTTAAGTCACACAGACAGGATAATAAAGTAACAGAAAGTAAATGTTGAAAACTAAATGACACAAGCAGATTTTAAGTGGTTCGGAGACTGAATAACTCCTAATCCACTCTTCTACTCTTATGAGTAGGAAATCCACTAACGATATAGATCACACAGATCTTTACAACTGAACCACTAAGGTTCCTTCGAGTTACTCAGTCTCGGAATTGGTCACTCAGACCAGGACACTTAGTCCTTTGAATCACTTAGATTCCTTCGAGTCACTTAGTCTCGAAAGTTAGGTCACTAAAACCAGGACACTTAGTGTAAGACCCCTACAGTTTATTTTTTTTATGATTATTATTTTAAACAGTAAAGTGTTTAATTGTTATAATTAAGGGTGATATATGTAATTATCTGATAAACAGTATGTCGGGGAATATTCTTCTGTCGGAGAATATTATATTCGGTAAAGTACGATGACACCGAAATAATAAAACATTGGTGGGCCCCACAACGACTAATTGTCGGATACTGAAAACGACAGTATTTTGTCAACAGTATTATCACCAGTAACTGTTACTATTGAAATACCCGGTAATAAAAGAACGGTAGCACGTGATATTCCACAGTAGCACACGGTATTGCACACTATTTCATATTATTGATTCAATAATTGTTAAAGTAGCAATTGCATAACATTTTAACTCAATAATTGTTAGAGTCACATCTGCATAGTATTTTATATTATTAAATCGGTGATTTGTCACGACACAGTAACTCATATTATTTGATATGATATTATTGGACCAGTTAGTATTATTGACAATGTCTAGAAGTTATGTCAAAGAAATGGGTTATTTAATTGCGCGCCGTATATACAGAAGGCTCCCTTTCTCCTGGGAATGATCTGGTTGTCAATATTGTAAGTCTATAATATTAATGGTGAATAATTATTAAAAGACTAAAAATGTGTTGATTAAAGATAAGTGATATGTGGTAGTTATTTGTTCAATTTTTGGGGCTTGTTATGAAGCGTTTGTTGTAAGTTTGGCTGATTATTCCATGAGACCCACCACTTGCTAATATTCAAACCGTCAGCAGGATTTTCAAAAATAATTTTCTATATAAAACAGAAAACTTTTATATTATATATAAAGTTATTTATTTTATTAGAATATAATTAGAATATATTATATTATATATAAAGTTATTTGTTTTATTAGAATATTTTATTGCATAGTAAAAATCAGACGAATTCGTCCGTGAACTTCAATTGTTCATCCGTGATTAAACAGTGCCCTGCCATTCTCCTATAAATAGGTTTTTCAGTTGAGCAATGAAACTCACACCAGAATCAGAAATTTCTTCTTCTATAAAATTGTGCGTATTTCTTTTGAGTATAAGGATACTTTGAGTGTAGCTTATAGTGAAAGATTTTTCTCAAGATAATCTCCTTTATACCGGTCAGATCTAATCTCCTCTTAAGGTAGGGGATATCATTTATTTCATACTCGTATATAATATTATTTGTTTTCACATTCGTAAGTGATATTATTTTACTTCATACTCATAAGGGTTGTCATTTTATTCCATATATTATTAATCTGTGGGAATAACCTGACTACGCGGACTACGACAAGCCTGGTGAATAACCCTTCGTATTCATTTCTTATTAGTCTTTTATAAAAATGATATGTCTACGCGGATTACCGTATGGCGGGTAAAAATCCAATTGCAGTTTCGTACATTCTTTCATACTCGTACGTGATATTATTTTCTTTCATATTCGTATAAGATATCATTTCTTTTGTACTCGTCAAGGGATATCGTTTTCTTTCATATTTCTCCATTTATGGTAAGAAATTATTGTTTGTTTCCATAACCTTATTATTAAATGGTTAAAATTCCTAAAATTAGTAAAATATCCTTAATAGTTTGTGTTTCATTTAATATCTTTTCACCTGAATCTTTCTATTTCGTTTTACATGTTATAGTTGAATCGTAAACTTTATTTATTTTATTCTTGGTTATAATCGAATTTATGGGTATCATGTTGACAATTTGGACAATCTTCGATACTGGATAAATTAAATTACAAATATCTAATATTTATTTTTATTCTTGATCTCATTGTTTTTATTGTTTCTATTCATCCTCTATATTATTGTCATAATCCTTAGACTTCAATTGTGGTGAAAAGTTCTCTTTGACCTGTAGTGCAAAAATGAACTGGTGATTGGCATGATTATGACTAGGAACTGTGTATTGGTATAATCCTGACCTTTGGTGTTACAGACAAAGGCTTGTGGTAAAAGTCCTCTTTGGCCCGTAGTACAAAGATGGAATGGTGTTTGGCATGATCATGACATTGGTGTTATAAATAAATATCTTTGGCACGTAGTGCAAAGATAAACTGTTGATTTGGATGTTCATAAACAGACACTATTGATTGGTGTTATAGGGATAAAATATTGATGGTGAACTTTTAAATTATAAAAGATAGTGGACATTATAGTCTACCTGATTTTTCTAATAGATTGCTTGTTCCGCTGCAGTTATTATTGAAAACTTATATTATCTTTAATTATCTGATCTATCCATGTTGAAGGCTAAAGATAATTTATTCTTCATTATCTTAGTCATGATATTCTTTATTGGGCTATTTGTGCTCACCCTTTTTCTTTTTGTTTCATTGTTCTCCTCAAAAAATGAGAGTGTAGTTGGGACTAGTCAGGGAATAGAGTGATGGTCTGTAGAAGTATCTCAATACATTATAAAATAGTGTGACAATAATTGTATTGAGAACTTAAGTTAGGTGTGATTCTTGTTGTACTAGTTTTAGTACAATATTTGTATTGAAACTCAGAGTATGTGTGTTGTCGTATTTTGCACGACAGTTTAATAGTTGTAAATTGAAAAATTAGTATTTGTATTCGGATTTTGTATTATATATTTTGGTGACTCAAAATGGATTGTGTGCACCTATTTTGGGGGTGTCACACTTAGTCCTTTGAATCATGATTGAAATGATTGTTGAGGTACTGCTAAGCTTTGCAATGAGGCTCGGCTTCTTTCCGGTGCTTAGCAACTTTTAACACATCTTGAGTCGTAGAGTGAAGCTTGCTCTACTTTTTCAAAGATTCAATATTGTATTCTTCTTGTTGTTATTCCTCCTTGAATTTAAATCTTGTGATGCCTTTTATAGTGTGTTGGGACCTTTCTGTTGCTAGGTTTTTGTTGATGCATTTAATGCTCAGATATTCTGGGATCCTTGATGTTAACGTTTAAGTCCATGTGTCAGTTACTTTTTGACTTGCCTGTCACATCAGACTGCTATCTGACCTACCATTAGTGAGTTATCGCTTTCAGCTAAATAGCTGGTAGACACGTCTTCGGATCTTTGATTTCTGCAAGGATGTTTGATGAATGCACTGGGACCTTCAATCAGCAATGCTCCCATGTCAGTCTTCTTGTTAGACCTGACTTTGCTCTACGAAAATGACTTATCGCAGTGTTTGGTGCGAAACGTAAAGTCTTGACTTAGGATACTCAACGTTTATGTACTTTACGAAGTTGCTTTACGAACTTGAGAAGTGCTTTATGATCTACTCTACAAATAGCTCTTTACGGTGCTGAAGCAGACTCTACAAACTTCTCTTCATTCTGCTATCTTAGTTTTCACTTTACGATTTTGAAGGCTGTTCTACAATCTTCATTGTAGACTTTGTGATTCCGATTTCAGCTCTGAAATAACTTTGCAACTTTACGATCATCCTTCTGATGCTTTATGAAAACATAGAGTATACTCCAAATGAATTCTATAATCAGCTCTATGAAGATTTGCTTTACGATCTTGGGGCTGACTTTGTCTTTACTGAACCCTTGAAGTACTTAGTGATATGGACTTTCACTTAACGACCTCATGGAGTATTCTACGTTCAGTCTTCACACAACGATCTTTACTTGGCTCTTCATTTTTTAGTTTACTTTATGGACTGATCTTCACTTTATGATTTGAAGTGAACTTCAGGATGAACGAGATAATTCATCAATCGAACATCTGATGCTTTACGATCACCTAGATTATTCTGTTGACACCATCTTCGTTACGAACAGATATAGTTACTCTACGATCAGCTTGAACCTATTGATTATACATATCAAATCAATTCAAAGGATCAACCTAGCAAATTTGATCACTCTATTCTAAGTCCTTGTACAAATGTATCTCATTTAAGTACTTTACAAAACTTACTTGTACAAATATACTTTAAACACATTACAATAAGAATACAAACTTTAACAATTCTCCCTTATTTAATGAGATCAACCTAACACATTTGATCTTTCTATTCTAAATCCTTGTACATCATTTTATCATTAAGGACTTTACAAAACTTACCTTGTACAAATATACATTAATCACATTTATCTTTACAGTAATTATGCAAACTTTAACAATCACATTCACTATCCAATTAGACAGATAAATTCTAACAAATCATCAAATCAAATTACATTCATTATGAAATCAAGAAATTAAATTACATCACATACATAATCACATTCATCATCACATACTCACATTCATCATCAAATTAAACAAACAGACTCTAACAACTTTTATAATAAGTGATATGCTTTTTTTTAAGCAGATATATTCACTGAAATTTGTGATATAAAAGTTTAAATAACTTTTATATTATGCAACAAGTATTTTATAAATAAATAAATTTATTATCAAATACTTGTGATGACAGATATCAAGTATAATATATTAATCAATAATACTGGATAAAACAAATAAATTTGTTTAACTCAAAAATATATATAATAATATATTTTTATCTGTTATGTGAATATTTTAAATAAGGCCACTTAAGATTTTAAAGACCGTTTAGATAATATTTTTGTTTAAGGAATATCTCCAAATTTTGGTATCTAAGTACTAACCAAATTTATAGTTTCACAATCAGTATTTATATAAATATTTTCGATATACCACTTAGGATTTTAAAGACCGTTCAGATAATATTCTTGTTTAAAGAATATCTCCAAATCTCGGTATCTAAGTACTCACTTTTTATTTAATATGAATATATATATATATATATATATGTATATATGTGTGTGTGTGTGTGTGTGTGTGTGTGTACAACAATTTATATTTATATATCTATAATTATAAACAAGTATGAGATAATGTAAATAATTCAATTCAATAACTTATGTCAAATACTTTGATCAATTTTCTCTTCTTCAAAAGATCAGAACTTTGAATAGAAGAGAGAAAAAGTTTTTTTAGAGAGAGTTTTTCTTAGTTTGTAAATTAACAAATTGAAATTAATTAAAAAGTCTCCTATTTATAGAAGTTTTGAGTCAAGGGTATAATGGTAATTTGGGAGTTCATTTTGAAAATCAAGGGCTCTGATTTGTTGATTCAAAATTAAAGGTTCGGATGGGATAGCAGAAAAGTCACACGGATTGCCCAAGCATAAAAGTACATTGATGTTTTTGAATTTTCAAAATGTTAGCCCATCAGAAAAAGTAGCTTCCAATTTCCAAGTACTTTATTAAATAAACACATGGCCAATCTCAATCTCCAGCATATTCACTCTCGGATAGGACAAAAGAGTTAATTTTTCGAAGCCTTAACATATGCACATATCAGACAATGGGGAGGCTTTTAGGCCCTGTTCGGGAATGATTTATTTTTTATAATTTAAAGTTAAAATTTTAATAAATTTATAAGTTAAAATTTTAGTAGATTTATAAGTAATAGTGTTCGACATTATTTTTACTTATAAGTCAGGAATTATAAGTAATAATTGTGAATGTGTTCGGCTAATAATGACTTATAAGTTAAAATAAAATAAGAAGATTACTAAAATATCCTTCAATAAGAAGAACATTAAAAATAAAAGAGGGCATTTTTGTCATTTCATAGTCGTTGACCAACTTAAAAAAAATGACTTATAAGCCATTTTTTTAAGCAACTAAAGGTTACTTATTTTTTTATTTTTTTTTGTAGTTCCCGAACACGCTCTTAACCTCCTGATTTCCTTCTTTCTTTTCCAATTACATGCATGCATTAAACATTCCAAGGCTCCCTTCAATATTCGGATAAATGGAGGATAAAAGGCCCTTTACTTTTTGCAATTTCTTTTTACTCTTTTATAAAAATAACTTTAATATATAATATATTTTTGAAAGTTTTATTGAATAAAAATTATTTAAGAGAAATAGGAGTTTCTTTGCCTCAGGAAATGTTACTTTATAAATTAATCTCTTTAACACTTGATATTAATTTATCTAAGTCAAAAGAATATTAATTCAATAGGATTAGAAAACATTTTTGGTCAAAGTAAATAAGATAATTAAAACAATTATAATATATAAATCTTATGGAGAGGATTCTACCATTTTAATTAGCCTATTTACTAATTAATGTTATCATCAAAATATTCCTAAAAATTAGAGACCCATCAATATTCACATCTTTTTCTAAATTATTTTATTAATTATTTTTTTTATATCCAAGTTAATTTGGGTCATCCCAATCCTTGATTGTTAGTACTATTGTCCTAATTGTTTTAAGAGGCTTCCTTGTCAGCATTAGCTTGTGCTCAAGTCGTTTCTAAAACTAGATTAACAACATGAAGTATGGGAAAAGAATTTCAGCCAAAAATTCCTTATGTGAACAACTTGTTCATGTGAAATAGATGGTGGCCAAATTTAGCAAAAGTCATACGAAAAAAAAAATTCTTAGTTTTAAGAATATGCTCATAAAAAATATCAAGATTCGTGGTATATATAATTTCTTGTCTTTGTATTAGTCTCTACAAAAAAATTTGGCATTATAACTTTTGGTTGAAAGCCCTTTCTAACCAATCAAATACTTTTTGAAAGGACCCCACTTCCAAGATATTTGGAAAACTTGCATATGCTGTTTTCTCATTCATTCATTTACTCTCTCTCTCTCTCTCTCAGTTTTATGGATATTCAGTATATTCCTTCCTCTCTTTACTCTCATCTAAAGAACCACAAAAATTTTAAAAAAATTCCATCCTCATGGGCAAAATGTTACCAACAGAACATCACAAATTGCTGCAAGTCCAGGATGTATGATGTAACTCCCTTCTGTCAAAATCTATCTCCATAAATTTACCTTTTATGTGGATTATGGTAATTAATGGAGTTTTCCTACCTGCTGCAGCACCTTCATTAATGCTTATGCATACTGCCACATACAAGGAGGACAAGGATCATCACATAGCTTGAAATTTTCTGCAAAAAAGCCAACAAAGAGAAAGAAATGCATTGTACAATTGAAAGAGGAGCCTTTCAAGGTTTCAAAGAAGAAGGGGACTATAGCTGGTGCAGTTGCTTTGATTATTGGCACCAGTATTGGTTCTGGGATTCTTGCTCTGCCCCAGAAAACTTCTCCTGCAGTAATCTCTCTCTTTCCCTCCCTCTCTGTTATGATCTTGCTTGGGGTGTGGGACCCTGGTGGGCCCAATTGAGTTATGAGGCTCGAGTGTTTTTTTTTTTTTTGGTGCGGTTAAGATTACATTTCACAACTGGGGGACGGGGAATTTGAACCTACGTTCTTTGCTATGCAGATGGGTGGTGATACCATCCGGGGCTATGCCTCGGTGGTGAGGCTCGAGTTTAAGAACTTTGATCTAATGCGTGAAATAAGTTCTTGGTCTTTTGCAGTGTTCTAAAAATTACTAGGTGGCACAACGAAATGGGTGCCTAATGACTACTGCTTAGGCATTTTTTTACACGGTCATTTATTTATCTTTCTATTGTATATATTTTTATGTACTATATAAAGTATATAGTACATGTAAATTTTATATGGAAGATTTATTTAAACAAATCTTATAAGACGCAAAGAATTAAATACAAGCATAATAGAGTTTCAAAGATTTCATTAAATCGATGCAGTAGATGACTAGTTCCACCAAGGCGGGGACCTAGGTAGAGACTGCCTAGCGCCTAGGTTGGGTTTTTTAAAACACTAATCTTTTGTTGTATTGGTCAAGGTTCCTAACACTCGTCATCATCATCTATCAAGAATTGCAGTATTTGTTTTATTTTATATTTTGATCATCAAATAAAATTTACATCACAATAAATATGAATTCCAACCTTTTTTATCTCCAAATTGCAGTCTTTTAGGATGCATTTTAGGATGCTTAGTTGTCTTTGGCATTGCAGGGAATACTTCCAAGTACGATAGCAATTACTATATGCTGGGTATTTCTTTTAATTGAAGCACTTCTGCTAGTTGAAATCAATGTGGGGTTGCTAAAAAAGAAGAAAAAGGGCATAGAAGAAGATGAACTAGAGGTGATTTCCATTAGAACTATGGCTCAAGAGACACTTGGAGAGTGGGGTGGTTCTTTGGCTACTGTCACATATGTGTTCTTGGGTTACACTTCTATGATTGCCTACAGCTCCAAGTCTGGTGAGATCCTTTATCATTTGATAAATCTCCCGGAGTCGATCTCAGGCTGCTTCTTCACTGCCCTCTTCACTATTCTCATCACTGTTGGAGGAACTCGAACCACCGATCAAGTCAATCAATGGCTCACTGCTTCTATGATAGGTATTTTATTGTAAATAGCACGTTTTAAGAGTTATATTTGACAATGACGATGGCATGAATATCCTGATAGTCTTTTAATATGACAAGCAGTGGCGGAACCAGAACAATTTTAGGAGAGGTCAAAATACATCGGTAAAAAAAAATTATTTATTGAACTTATGTAACTTATCAAAATCAAGAAAATAACCAAAGGAATTCATGCATTTATTCATTTATTGTTATATTTCAATATGATAATTCATCATGAATTATGCTTCAGTTTTTTTATGCAGGCATATGAACTAACATGCTTCAAATTCTTGGGAGGGGGCATATGACCCCCCTCGCCCCCCCTAGTTCCGCTAGTGATGACAAGAAGAGTGTTCTAAAAATTCCTACTTAGGTCGCTTAAGCCCCACCCTAGGCGCTTGGCAATCCTCAACTGCCTAGATTTGTTTAGACTCCTAGGTCCCCACCTAGGCGAAATTAGTCATTTACAAACTCTACAATGCTCGAAATGATGTCGTGGCTTACAAGAGTTTTCTTCTTCTTTTTTTGGCAATTTTTCAAGTGAAATTTTTGATCTTTACATCTACGAGATATATAAGATCACTAGGAAAACGCCTAAGCGCTGCCTAGGCGGGCCCACACGTTAGCTTAGGTCCACCTAGCGATTTTTGAATACAGAGCAATATGACACTAAAATGTATAGGAGTTGATGAACAGGTTTACTTGTGGTAATCGAGGTTGTTGTCATTGTGGTTGGAGGATGGTCGGGATTTGAGGGAAGTGGCGACTGGACAAAAGTTCCAGCTACAATTCCAGTGATGATATTTTCGTTGGTCTATCACGATTTAGCTCCCGGTAAGGATTATATGTTCTTCATCGTCTGAACTTAATTCCTTATGGGACAATCACATTGGCTTAACCTTGTGCTATTTGCTATTCTTGCAGTTCTTTGTGCATATTTAGAAGGGGATCTAAGACGTATAAGGGCTTCAGTTTTGCTTGGTAGTGTTGTGCCATTGATAGCACTTCTTGTTTGGAACGCGGTAGCTCTTGGCCTCTCGGCTCAGGCTGAGCAATTTACTGATCCTGTTGAATTGCTTATGCGGTAATTTGTTCTTGAAAAGTACTCCAAATTGGCTATATTTGCCAAACATACTAGTTTTTATCTAATCCTAAATTCTACTTTAGGGTAAGATGGGGAGGTGTTTCGGTTATGGTAGAGGCCTTCTCTCTTCTAGCTCTAGGAACATCAATAATTGGCACTCTACTGAGCTTCTCTCAGTTCTACAAGGAGCAACTTAATATTCTGTCAACAAATTCTCCTTCAAAACAAATTATCAAGGTAGTGTTTTCCATTTGCATCAACTCGTGTTATTAGCCGGATAATTCGAATACCGCTACATCCTTCCATTCCTGCGTATTAGTGCTTGTTTGATTGGAATGCGTTTGGTGCATTTGCTGCATTTAGTATGTTTGGTGTATTTGAAAGTTTTAACGCACCTTAAAATCTTGTTTGCCTAGAAGCAACTTATTTTAAACGCTGCTTATGTAAATCACAAACGCAACATTTGACAGTGAGTTTGGTATGTTTGGAAGTCCAAGCGCACCAAACGCTACAACTGTAAAAGCTGCAAATGCTAGTAATCAAACAAACTGTTAGCCTAACTTTTCTATTTCTTAGCTCAAACACAAAGTTCTATCAGTACCCATGTAAAATGCACAAGTTTAGCAGGAACCAAACAAACTTTTCGGGCTAAATAACTGGTGGGGGAGAAACAAAGTAAACATCACAGCAACAACAATGGTCATTGCTCCAACTCTGCTTGTGTCAACAACAGTTCCAGACGCATTCTCTGCTGCCACAGACATTGCAGTAAGTTCTTTGTGTGCGTGTTTTCTTCTGTTGTCTCAAAAAGTTTAGTCCTAAAATCTGGAATTTCTCTATTTTTCAAAAATTAAAACAACTAAAGAAATCCCAAGTGCTTCAAATGCATAATGCATTCTTTAAGTTCTCAAACAACTCTAATCCCAATGTGTAACAGGGGGGTTATTGTATGACGATGCTATATGGAGTTCTTCCACCAGCAATGGCTTTGGCTATGTATCATGGAAATAGCGACGATAAGGAGCAAACTACAGAAATATCAAGAGCAAGACCTGCTCTTTTATGTGTAGGATTATTTGCATGTGCAATAGTTGTGGAGCAGATCCTGCAAGATCTTGTAAATTTGCAACAATAAAGAAGATAGACAAAATCATGACTCCAGATTTTGAGTCCCTTTGCTACAAAAACCTTGTATCGTTTCCTTCCCATTCAAAGTATACAATTTGCAGTACAAATTTGGATTACATGATATTGTCAAACCCATTTTTTTTTTTTTTGCTATTTGTTGACACACACACCACACACACACCCTCCTTGCTGCCACCAAGGATTGAACCCTCGACCTCATGGAACTCATGAGGCGAGTCAAACCCTTGACTATATGTAAATTCATAACTTCTTGTTGTATTTGCTATATCAAAAGTTGTATCTGTTATTTTTGTCATCTAATATCCTTTCGCGGGCCAGTACAGATGAAACATTTGGTATACTCGTATGCAACAAAAAACTATTAACTTACAAATGATCAAAAGCATGACAATTTCATGAAATCCGGATCCTTAAGTATATAGTTTAGCGATTCTAATGCAGCTCCTCAGTTGTAAACATTTATATAAATTTTACTTTTTAGAATTTTTATTTTTTGTTTTTTAGTATTTAGGCTGCTGTTCTGTCTCGAAAATATTATACGGAGAATCCATGCTACTTATAATAAATTCTCAAAAGAACGCGGAGAATCCATGCTACTTATAATAAATTCTCAAAAGAACACAAGGGATTTGTTATTTCTCCAACAAGCATAGTGCCTTGATACAAATCAGAATGTCATGTAATTATTTAAGAGCGAGCCACAAAGAAGAAGAAGAAGATACAAGCCTCTTATTTTCACCAAGCCGTTAATCCATAAAATAGGAACATGAGAGATCCAGAACTTCTGGCCTCAGCTTACCAAGCATCTTAGTTCCTTACAGTTGTTACGTGCTTCAGAAGCATATGGACAACATCCTTGGAAATTCCTGACGCCTCAGTCTTCAAGTTATCTATCTTCACTTTTGTTTCTTTTTCTAGGCGCTTCACATTAGCACCTGAATCTCCACTACTCTGTTTGATGAAACACAGAAAGAGACGTAGTGACAAACAGTAAATAAAATTTTTGTGATACCATTTAAATACAGAAATTACTGAGAATTTTGGAAACAAGGATTTTAAGAAAAAATAAATGGAAAGGTTGTTGCTTAACTTGAAATATATTGTGAGCATATAAAATAGTGAAACATCTAAAATTGTGTATAATAATAAATTTGTTGCAAATTTCAGAAGTATTCTCTATCCAGATTTATTATACATGGTTTATTTGATGAGCAGCTTTGTTCAGAAGATGTTTTTATCTAGTAACTTTCCTGATGTAAAAAGAATTTTTAGGGAACGCCAAAACGGCATGTGATAGGGCACCTCTTCCCCAACTACCCAAACTAGCTTTTTTCAAAAAAAGAAAGAAAAAAAAAAGTGCTAAATATGCCAAGTACATTATCCAAATTTATACATGTATGCTTGGTCACTTCAGAAGTTCTCCAAAAAATTACAAAGTTTAGTTTGCCCCCAGAAAGTTAAAATTCCAGTGGATTCAAGCTGATAGTTTTTTCCCTACAGGCAGGTGACAGACAATATTTCAGTTTTATTTTTACCTCTGCAACCTTCCTCTGAAACTCAAGTTCCATTTGAGCACGGAATGCAGCTACCTCTTTCTCAGCCTCATCTTTGGCCTGTTTTAGTCTAGCCATTTTTTCTGAAAGGAACCAATGAGTATGGATCACTTTTATAGAATAAGAATATTGTGCACAATTAGTTTGAAGATTAAACAGCAAAAACAAAAGAATATCAATTTATTCTCCATGTTTAGATGTGAAAATTAGAGGCCCACCTATAGATGCATCGTATATGTATGAACTTCATCCGTATATTCATACATATCACTCCATTTATTTTAATGCCAAAACAAGGCTTCACAACTGTGTAATTTAAAATAAGCCACACAAGGGAGTAAATAGTACACTTAAAATCTAAATTCCTATACAGGAAATGTTCCAACATAGAATGCTCTCTTTGAAGCAATAGCCAAAAACCCCTCATCGCACCGTCAACCCTAAAGTACAAAGAAAAAAAGCCTCCCCCAAATATTCTACTATGGCGCTAGGTCATCAATTATCAATAACACATTCAATCATATGATATTACTAGCACTTGATCCTCATCCTAGAAGTTACACTTAATTTAAGCAAGTAAATTTTCCCAGCAAACGTGTTTGCATTCGCACATGCACTAGCATGCACTCAAATTGACAAAACATGTTAAGTCAAAAGCAAATGGAAGGGTGGCCATGGTGACAGTCATAGTAAGACCTTTGTTTGAGTGGTGGCAGGAGGTGGTGAAAGAGTTGATGGGATGGTATTGAAGTGGTGCTAGAAGAGTTGTGATGACGATTATGAGGGACAGGAGGGACAGGATAGCGTCACGTGTACGTTCATGAGGTGCTAATGAAGATAATTATGTTTTATGGTCTACTTGAATTTTCCTATTGAAAAATTCAATAACTAAGATACTAATTAAGTTACGGAATTAAGTTAAACAAATTTCGAAATGCCACCAATAATACGTTAGATTCTATTGTTAAACAGAATCATCAGACACTAATTTGCAAATCTTACTTGTAATGGAAAAGTACATGTACATAATCAGAAGTAGACAGGCCAATTGCCAACATCATGGGAAGATATTGCTCAGAGAACTGATTTATAGGATCCTACTGTGGCCTCCAACACCTTTAAACTCACTCTCATCATTCATATTGAAAAGTTTGGTGAAACAGCACTAAACTCATGATGCCACCAACATCTTCTCATGCCCCTACTTTTTGTGTGATGCTGCAGAGATACAGAAATGTTTTGTACTAGTTTACTCGCACTAGCACACGTCTACATTTTAACGTATGAATAACTGATTGTTCACTTGAAAGAGCTAAAAATTACTTTATCTCTATAAATTATTCAGAAATTACACAAAAACCCTTGAAGTATACGGGATGCAAAAAACAATCAGATTACAATACAAATAACACAAGTAAATACCATTTCTGGCAGCATTAACAATGTGCTGAGCTTCTTGTTCTGCAGCTAACAAGAGTTGAATTCCATTCTGCCCCCTGTTGGCTTCCATGTTGCTTTGATAAATCAACTACACAAAAATATGTAATTATGATTGATAAGATCAGATTATACACTTGGAAACATAAAGAAATTGCTTTTGCATAAAACTAATCGTGACTGTTAAGCTACGTGAAATTACTATAAAGTTTGATAGAGAGAAGTTGTTATAATGGTTACAATATATTGAAAAAGTAAGGACCGGCACAAAGTACTTATAAAAAAGGACTGACCCAAAATTAGGATAGATGTTCAATAAATAATATTAGAAAATGTAAATGATTTTGATGAAAGAAGGAGAAGAAAGACAAACGAGTTCATTTTTGCTTTGAAATCTTATAGAACAAATAATCATATGAGTAACAGCTAATTCTAGTTACACTCTCAAATGAGGTTAATGTGAAAGCATAAGCTTCAAACTTTTGGCACATTTTGCGGTATATTTGAGATAGCTTACTGACCCCAATTAAATAGACAAAATTAAATTTGGTACAAAGCTAATTCAAACTAATTGGGTAAGAATAGGCAGCAATAGTCTGTACATAACTATTCTATACATTTAAGGGGATACAAGGAAAGGGTTGGTTAATTTTGATAAGCTTATATCGTGATGCCCTTACTTTTCCTTTAAGCTTAGATTGTGAATTGTGACATCACTTGGCATAGAGAGAGAGAGGTTTTAATAGAGAGAGCAATTTACAAAATTTGATACAAAAACCAATTGTAATGCACACCAGCGAAAAACCTGAGTCAGTGATAATGTTGCTTATGTTTCATGCCATCGCCGGGATCCTTGGTGGGTGTAGGGAAGTGTCTAACACAAGAATGTCCTATCTTTTAAAACATTTTTTCCTATTTTATAGCCCCTTCGTTCCATATTATTTGATCATTGTTGACTTTTTAAAGTAACTTAAGAGATTTTTAAACTCAAAATTGACATTGATTATTTTAATTTTAATCAATACAATGATAAATATTGTAAACTATCTAAAAAGTATTACTCATTGTAAGTTGTATTGTTTCATAATTTTTAAAGAGTCATCTCAATTTTTGAGTTTGAAAATGTCTCAAATGAAAGTCAATAATGATCATATAATTTGGAAGGGAGTACTATTTTGGAGTGTCCAGGTGCTACCCCCACACTCATGTCAACACATGTACTTCACCCTCAACTGAAAAGTCCATGTATTACATCATCACTGTAATGTTCTTCAATTTCTTTTTGAAGCTTTCCTCTTGAATTCAAACTTTAATTTTTAGCATTCTTAAATTAATTAAACTCTCTTCTAAATGAAAGTATGAAACTGCACACATAGTCACGACCCACATGGGAGTTCCAAAAGGACCAAAAGAATAGAACAAATCACACCAGAAAGAGTTGAAATGGGTAGTGTTATACCAAAAGCAATCAATCACGTTTGGTAGTAGATAGGGCTTCAGATTCACAGAAGCACTATCATTCTCCTATGCTACTGAAACATTTCCTAACCAGACGATGTAAGCAAATAGAAAAATTAAATAAACCGAAACCCCCGCCCCAGCTTTAAGGGGAAAATGACATATGGTAAGGACAATAAGTGAAACTTAACGGTGCTAGAGGTTCCATGTTTCCATCCCACCAAAGGTACTTGCAGTAAACCCATAAACAAGAAACAGTAAAAAAACACTTATTCTCTTACGTCACTAATATATATATAGCCAGCAACAGAAATCCAAACAAGGGCACCCGGACAACTATATATTACTTTCATGAAATTAGATCTAAACTGTGATTCCCATCAACAAAAATTAGCAATTTCTTACCCATAAGAATAATCCAAAACTTTCTACAAAAAAACTAATCTTAATAATTAAGAGTCAAGGTAATTATGAACATCAGAACATCCTCCATTGTCAGATAAAAAATTCAATCACTGTAAAATCCAACAAGCATCTTAAATCTTAATCTAATTTGGTATGATAGATTCTAGCCACCACATTTGACATTTTATAAAACAATATCAGAAGCAAAGGCAATCTTACTAACTTCACAACTGATTTCATCACTACAAATGGTCATTCAAATTTAACCCAGTTCAGAAAACAAACTCCACCTACATATAAAACACCGCATTCAATAACTGAACCATCAAATCTACCGCACTTAACGTCAACTATAAAAGCACTAGAACAAATAATCCCAAAAACTCAAAGAAACTCAGGAACTAAGAAATTCAGTTACTTGAACAGATCAAGAAAATTTAACGACCCTTGACTGGAGATCTTCTCTACTGAAGTGAAAATAAGTTCAAATTCATTCAAGGGAGCATAAGATCAATGGAAAGACGAGCATTTTGTGATAACAGGAAAAACTGAGGAAATCCAAGAACATGACAGAGGTGGTAGAAAATTAGGAGAGAGAAACGTACCTGTAGAAGCGGAGTTTGGTCGATGAATCAACTAAATTGAGGCTTGGAGAGAGAGAGTTTGGACGATGGACTCTGATTGGAAGCACAGATAATAAACTGTCGTAAGGACATTAATCATTATAGGAGATTTTTAATTGACAAATATATCCCTCTCCTTAATCGAATTGACATGCATTCAAAGAGTATGATATATGCAAATCATTGTTGCACATTTTTATATATCAAAGAAATTATATTATTCTAATTAATAGAAGTCAATTAATATATTTATCATTTATTTATTTTAATTAAAAGTTTTTTTAAAAAAAAAAAGGGGTTACAATATCTAAAAGTTTATTAACTAAATAATTTTTTATTTGCTTTGAATTTTAAAATTTTGTAAATTTATTTCAAGACAAAATAAAATCTTTTGAATTAGATGGACCAATAAATTATATTTTGAGTACTTAATTTAATAAAATAGCAAGTTAAATTATATATCATGTCTTAAGAACAAAAAAGTTTAAAAAGAATACTATTGAGTAAAATTGTAAAAGAATAACAAGTTTAGTAAAACAGTTCAATTCAATATATGGCTAAAAATTAAGTTTTGACTAACTAAGTGTATCTTATAAATATGATTTATAACAAAATTAAGACAAAATGGATAAATAATAAATAGTTAATTGATTTTACGTATATTAAGGGTAATCTAGTATTTATAACATAATTGGATACGCAACTATCATTTAAAGATGTGCATGTCTTAACATCCTACATTTTTTTTTATTTAGGGTGATGTTATTAACACCACAAAAAGAGTATCATAAGTGCAACTTTTATGTTTTTTTTTATTTTATGGAATTGATATAAAAAATAGTTGCATAATTACTCTTTTACAAAATATATATAAAAATAAAAATTAGCATTGCATAGAAAAAATCAATAATGTTTTAATAATTAAAGAATGGATATTAAAAATAAATAAATATAAAATAATGTGTATAGATGGTTGTGGTTGGTTATAATCATTAACTCCATTCATATAAAATTATATATATGAAATTTATCTTATTTGAATTTTATATCATTAAATTACACACACATATATATATGCCCTTTTTGAAAGTCAACATTTTTTAAATTAATATTGATATGAATTTATTTAATTATAATTACTACAATTATAAAAACTATAATTTTTTAAAAAAATCTACTAATTATAAAATTTATTTTTCTTAAAACGCAAATGAATCATGTCATTTAAATTTTTTTGTCTAACATGTCAATACGAATGAATATATATATATATACACACACAGCTGATCAGGTCCGAACTCCCGGACCTGATCAAAATCCGGACCTCTAATTTTTTTTATTTTTTATTTTTAGTTTTTTTTTAAAAACAACTAATAAGAAATATATCGGTATTTTTGGTACTGAAAAAATTTGTTAATACACTGTTTTGGGTATGATTTGGATACATATAACAAAAAGTGTTGTACAGTCTGTATAACACTTTTTGCTATATGTATCCAAATCACACCCAAAACACTGTTCTACAAAAAAATTTCAATACCAAAAATTATTATATATTTTTTATTAACTGTTTTGGAAAAAAAAAGCAAAAAAAAAAAAAAAATTGATCCGCATTTTATCAGGTCTGGGAGTCCGGACCTGATCTTAACTCTATATATATATATATATATATATAACTATATATATATATATAATATTGCAGACGCGGTTGCCTTCTTTGGCCTGGAGTTCATTGATGCCACAAAAATAATTTTATTTATAATTAATTTGTGAACTCTTAAAATTTAAAACTAATATAAGTTTATTTTATTTGATTAACGCAAAATTAAAATAAATTCTTATCATAATTTAAATTTTAAAATTCCGCAAATCGACTAGTATCAAACTTAAATGGAAGTCTCTCATTTTAATATACAAAGTCACGAGTTCGAGTGTACTTTTCAGCAGAAGTCTAAAAATTTAGAATTAACAAAAGCTCTAAATGAAAAAAGTAAGTTTTGCATAGACTCCACTTGACCATACGTCCCAAGTTTGCCTAGGTCCTAAAATGAAATATATCCTAAAATTGAATTATAATAGAACAGTGATACACTGGACGAGAAGTTATGTCGGAATAGACTTTTGGGTTAGTACATTTTTAAAGTAACATAATTTTTGAACCAAGAAAAGTTACGGGACTCATGATATATTAAGTCGAAACTAGCGATGAGCTCTAGAAGATACATTGCCTATGTAATGACCGTGAATTTTTAAACTCCATTATTAATTAAATATAAATTTAATTTTTAATGAGTTAGTTTCGTATGATTATTTAAAATCCTGTGTATTTAATTGGTTATGTGATTATATGATTTCGCGTAACTGTTAGAATTAATTAAGGGGAGTCACTAATGTTTTAATTAAATTAGTGAACTGACCCTACGGTTTTAATGATGAAGGAATCGATAAAGTGCCGATAAATTAAATATTCAATTTAATTGAATATAGTGTGGGAATAGATATTTAATTATTTTAAAGGAAGTCTCAACAATAGAATTATTAAATTGATGGACTACCATAGGTTATTTAATATATAGAAATTTATGAATAATTAAGTATTAAATATTCAATTATTTTGAATATAGTAAATTAATTAATATTACATATTAATTAATAAGAATAATACAATTGATGATATTTATAGTCCCGTTAGTAAAATAATTAATAACTGACTAGTTAAATTTATTTAATTAACTAGTAGCATTAAATTGGGACAAGAATTATGGGACATATCTCATTTCATTTCTAACAGTGGTCGGCAAAATTAGGAAGAAAAGAAATTAAAAACCAACTGGGATGAACAGTGATCTATCTCAGCCGCGTATGGATTTTGTGCCAGATATCTTGCCGGATTTTCTGTGAAGGCAAATCATGGCTGAAGATATCAGCGGCGTTTGCCCATCGTCTTCTTCCTCTTCACGTTGGTTAACCAAATTGGGCAATTGCATTGTCTGGTTTCTTGAACTTCTATAAATTAGAAGCCCAACTTCTTCCTTCAGTGCACTGACGTTGTAAAACTTCACCGAGAGAGGGAGAGAAATTGAGAGCTTTGGAGGAAAGGAAAATCAGAAGGAGGGAGTGAGCTTGCGAATGGTCTCTGACTTCATTGTCTATTGCGGAAGGAAGAGAAAAACGACAACTAAGTCTAGGAGGTAAGTTTTTCCTATTACAGTAGGCATGGATGAAAACTCTACTTGTATGCTTAGAAATTAATTCCTCAAATTAGTGCATAAAACTTGTAATTAATAATAAGATGTGGTTAATATGGAGTAAAAATGGTGAGTAGAACAATTGTAATGGTTTAATAGTGAAGAAAACTGTTGAAAACCACCGGAGAAGACGAACTCGGGTTCGTCACGCCGCAGCGATAGTAAGTGACGTCGCAGCGCCACAACGAATTGGTCGTCGCGCTGCAGCGGCAACATAACGCCGCAGCGCCAAGCTTGCTACTCAAACCCCACGCCGCAGCGCCAAGCCCGCGTGCTGAGCTGGAATGGCACGGACCTCGCGTCGCAGCGTCGGCCTTGCCTTAATGGCCTCTCGCTGCAGCGCCAAGGCCGTGTTTTTGGCTGGGTCGGTCCGGATCGGGTTGATTCGGGTCGGGTCGTGCAATTTGAGAATTAAACACTTTTAATTTAAAATTCTTATTTAAGTTACATTAATTAATAATTAGTTAATTAATATTTAATCAATATTAGATAATAATTATGGATAAATGCAGTTAATTATTTATTATCAGGTTTGTATTAAATAATAAATAAGGATAATTAGTTGATTATTACTATTAGGTAACCATTTAACAACCAAGATTAAATAGTGTTGTCTTAAGGCGAAAATTGATTAACCTGGTTACAACTTACGTTTGGTTTCCAGGGGGCGCTGCCCCCTTAGACCCCCGCCAGCTCACCGACGAGTTGGGCAGCCGCTCGCTCACCGGAGAGCGAGACCCCTGACTGGGTAGTCGTAATGGCAATCAAAGTGCTTTAATGATGCTACGTCAGTTTTAAATCTAGTCTATAAGTGACTAATTGTTATACGAATATGTACTTAATTGTGTAGGATTTTAAGGAGCGTGTGTTAGTATATTGTAGCAGACGCACCAGGCAAGTTCTCTATCCCGAAACTTTAATTGTGCAAGTTCCCTTGACTTCTATTGACTTGTGCAAACATATTATTGTTGAGCAAGTATTATTGAGGACAAGTTCCCTTTTTCTAAAACTTCACTTTGTGCAATTTCTAACCTTAAACTTCTTACGTTGTTGCAAGTTCCCTGAAACCATTCTTGTATTATTTATTGCAAGTTAATATTTAAGCTTGAATCTTTAATTTCTCAAGCATGCTCTAAGTGGATTAATTACTTAACAATTATTCCACATCGTTGTTATTGGCACTCGCACATCGTGCAATTATTTTCGTGCAGACATTGACTTGTATTTTATTTAAAGTTCTATTATGGATGAACTGCTATAGTTAAGTCTTAGCCATTGTTCGGCTAGACATTTGCAGTATAGATTTTAAAAGCTATCCAAACCATTTGATGGTGCAGAATCTTGGACTATATGAACACCTCTAAAAATATAGGGGAGTACCCCACGTATCGGAATATAAGATACAAAGAACAGAAGTTAAATGTTATGCATACACATTAGGTGCTAGAGGTTGATCCCCTCGAGTACTTATTTCTGAGCCAGTAACCAAAGGGTCAACTAGCTATTGACTCCCTTGGACGTTTATTGTTCAAAGTCTACTTGACTAGCATTCGTTTTAAAAGCAATTATTATTCTTGCTTCCGATATTCATACTGTTGAATTCCTCTATTTACATTCCGTTCATCATGATATATATCATTTCTTGCTGTTATTTAAACTTGCTGAGCAAATTAGTTGCTCACCCTTGCTATATCATGAACCTTATTGCAGTTAAGTCCAAGACCTCAGGAAAAGACAAGGGCAAGGAAAAGATGAAGTATTAGTCTTTTAATATCTGTATTTTGATCGAGGCATAGTTAAGAAACTTCTATTGTTATTTAAACCCTAAAGTACTGTATTAGGGTATATTTGTATTTTTGTATTAAGGTTATCGAATCTTGGGACTAGTAACACCTTTTGAATGAACAACATATGTTTATTATTTTTCGCATTTAGTTATTGTATGTTGTTGGGAGGTGGATGATTGTGTTGGATCGTGATGACCAAGTCCGGGTGTTTGAGACCCGAATTTGGGGGCGTCACAACCTACGGCCATGATGTATACATTTTTATGCTTAAAAAAAAGTTGTTTTAAGTTGCCTTATCATCGGTTAAACTAAAAAAAAGAAGAAGTTAATTTTAGTTATTTTATTTCCTTTTCTCGTAATTGTTGTTGGAGAGTAGTTTAGGTTTATATATAAATATACTTTCTAGTGCTTGTGAACAATTGTGTTTTAATTCATCTATTGAAATTATCTCTTTATTCGGTATGCGAATTTATTATTTTTCTTGTGCATTTAAGAGTATTATCTCGTTCTTGTTAGTACAATAATTAACCATTCAGGTTTGTATAGAGTGTCACAATCTAATCATATTTCGCTGCGTCAAATAGGTTCTCAAAAACACTATAAAAAAAGTTTAGAAAAAAAAAACTTACATGAAACTCCTTTTGTAGACTAGGAGTAAAAAATTATTTTATGTATTAATTAGTAATTAGTGTAATCTCAATTGAAGACGTATCTCAAAGACCTAGAGTAACAAATCAAATAATCTCATGGTGGAATATGCTCACAAGACATGTGATCAAGGACTTCAGTTGAATCGACAGTGAACAAAAGAGCAGCTGTGAAATACGTTTTTATTGAATCAATTTCAAATGGGTAGGAAGGTGGTATCGTGGTGACTCCATAATATACATAAAGAGTAACAAATCTATACACTAGGCAAAATTCAACCCAAACCCATAGGCAAACCAACTCGCCCGCAAAAAAATGGATCTTTGGGTTTATGTTTTTTAGCCTAAAAAAATTAGTGTTTTAGTCCATCCCATAGTAGCCCAGCTCACCGGCGCCCAGCCCATTCTTTACTTATGACAGGAAGTTGAATGCTTATGTTTGATGTATGATCTAAATGAAGAAATTCTAAGGTAAGTTATAAAAAAAACATTAAAAACTTGTTGGATAAATTACATATATTAATATATTTTTAAAAATAATTACAAAAATCATATCTCTATAAAATAATTACAAAAATATTACACTTTTTTTATTTTTATTTACAATATTAATTACTTTCTCTCTCCTCCCTTCTATCCCCTCCTATCCCGCTACCCTCCTCCCTCCCATCCCCTCCTACCTTCTTCTTCCCTGCCCCTGCCCTCCTTCCTCCTGCAACCCTCCCCCCTCCCATCTTCTTCTTCCCCGCCCTCCCTCCGCCCATCCCCTCCCTCCTGCCACCCTCTTTTCTCCCATCCCCTCCCACCTTCGATCGAGCAAATGGTTAATGGGTTCATGGCTCCCGTCGTTCATGGCTCCTCCATGCCCGTTTTCATGGAGCCGTCGTTCATGGCTACTCCATGCTCGTTTTTTTCCTTCTTTTCGGACAAATGGTTAATAGGTTCGGCAAACCTTCATACCAAGATAACCAAACCTTCATACCAATGTAACCATTTGTATTAAAGGTTGGCTACCTTTGTATTAAAGGTTGGTTACCTTTGTATTAAAGGTTGGTTACCTTTGTTTTAAGGTTGGATACCTTTTGCATTAAGTTTTGGTTACCTTTGTATTAAAGGTTGGTTACCTCTGTATTAAGGTTTGGTTACTTTTGTATTAAGATTTGGTTACCTTTGTATTAATGGTTGGTTACCTCTGTATTAAGGTTTGGTTACTTTTGTATTAAATGTTGGTTACCTATGTATTAAGGTTGGTTACCTTTGTAGTAACCAAACCTTAATACAAAGGTAACCAACCCTTAATATAAAGGTAACCAAACCTTAATAGAAAGGTAAAGAAATATAAATACAGAGGTAACCAACTTTTAATACAAAAGGTAACGAACCCTTAATACAATGATAATCAAAACTTAATACAAAAGATATCCAACCTTAAAACAAAGACAACCAACCTCCTGGCCGACCCGAGCTCCGACGCAGAGAGCTTTGGAGGAGTTGGAGAGGAGATGTTTTTCCCTCAATTCGGAGAAGAAGCTGGAGAAGACATTAATCTTTTGGTTCTAGTCACGGGTGGTCCATATTTGGCGGAGTTTGGGGTTAAGGGTCTTGTTGAGCTGGCGCTGGATGTAGGCGTCGTAAGATGAGTATCCGGATTGGATTCGGATGTCGGCATTGGCGGAGGAGGGTGGCGGTTGGTTGGGTAAGGGGCGTTGGGGGTGGGATTGGAGAGAAACAAGTAGGAGGAGAAGAATGGAGAGGAGGAGAGAGAAAAAGAAATATTTTGGTACAAATTGCGTTATTTTTGTAATTATTTTGTGGATGTTTTGTTTTTGTAAATATTTTCTAATTGTTGTATATTATTGTTAAAGACCCAAACTTGTTAGCCCGCCCAACCCATTGTGTTTAGATTTTGGCCTGCTAATTGTCAACCCAAAAAATAATTGGCCGTTTTCAACCCAACATATTTTAGTCCAACCCGCTTTAATCCCAACAAGTTTAGACTTAATTCAAGTCTTGTTCGAGAAATGAGAAAAAAAAAGAAAAAAAGAAAAAAGAAGAAGAATATTAAATGAAGTGGTTGTAAGTTAAAAATAATCTAAAAAAGAGCATTTTATTACTTTGCACAAAAGATCAACAATCAAACAAGTAACTTGGTTGAGCAAGTGAACTGAACTTGTCCTTACATTAGATGTAAAAGAAAATTTTATAATTTTTTAAATCATAAGTATCACATGACAGCTTTTTAATCACAAGTGAAGAAATATAAAATTATATAAATCACATATAATAAATTGTATTTTACACATTATTGAAGGAATTGATATTTTTTACACGTAAAATATTAATTTATAATGTTCTTTTCACCCTTGTATAATACGAATTTATACAGCTATCGTTTTCACTTATAAAATATTATTTTTACAATAATAGATTAGGTAAAATTGATGTTTTTGCAAGTGAAAAAAAATAATTTCACAAGAATCTCTTTATATGAATAATAAATCACATTCATGTAAGGGGGTGTAAATTAACTCAGTTGAGACGAGTTTTGAGTTGCTCAGATTTAGTTCATAAAATTTATCGAGTCTAAAATAAGGTTTGATTGAGACTCGTTTAACTACCGAATCGAGCACGATCTCATATCGAGCCCGAGCAATTTGAACTTTTCAAGCAAATATAATTCAAGTATCAACAAAAAATTAAAATTTAAAAAGACTTAAGTAATTTATCGAATTTTAAAATTTGCTCATATTTGAATCGTTCATATTTTGAGTCGAGTTCAAATCGAACTTTTAGTCTAGCGAGTATGAATCAAGTCCAAATCGCATGGTTCATTTTACAACCTTATAATCATGTGAGAGAAAAATTTATCTGATTATCATTTTCGCTTATAAAAATATTAATAGCTAGTTATTTAAAGCTTTAACAAAAATTTCTCAATTAAACAAGATAAATTTTACATAATCATGAAATATATAACATACATAAAATATTCCAATTCAATAACTACTACCGGACTTTGTGACATAAATTTAATGCCACCTTCAAATTATGAAGAAACTATCCCACAGTTATGTTCTACCAAATTTTTTGGTCTGCATTATTAGTGTTCCCCTTGCTTCCCATCCTCCACCGGAGACCGGAGTAAAATGTATTTCCATTTAATTACCTACTTAAGAAACTCCGCCGGCGCGTGTAGCTCTAGTTCTCAGCCACTCCACAATATCCCCAAACACAAGCTCCACATCTTCATCCGGCTCTCCAATCAACTGGTGCAACATTCCCGGATAAATTTTGATCGTCTTATCCTTACTGGCGGCGCGTCGATGCAATTCCTCCACGCAGGCCGGGTCGCAGACGAGGTCGTTGCCGCCGTGAACGATGAGCAACGGCGTGTCCACTTCCTCAAACCTCCCCTGTAGCTCTCGGCAGACCCTCATCAGCTCTTGGGCGGTGGCGGCGCGCGGCCTTGCCATTGTGCGTCTGGGGCTCGCAATTGCCAGTTTCCGCTTCCAATCCACCTTGAACGACATATCGGGAATCGAGCCGCGCGTGGGAATTACTTGCCATGTGGGAACCAGAGCCGCCACTACGGATAAAAAGTGCTCCAGCGGCCACGGTGGCTTGAATTTATCGCTGATCCCGCACATGGCCCCGTTCAAAACGACGCCGTCGAACGGCCGTCCACCGCCGCGCCGGAGAGTGATTAAGAGGGCGATGGCGCCGCCGAGCGATTCCGAGTACAGAAACGATGGTAGCGACGGCGCGTAGCGCGCACGAAAGGAGTCGAAGAACGAGATGCAGTCGTCCACGACGGGATTGATGTCGGGGATGTGGGCGACGAGGCCATCGGAAAATCCGTGGCCCTGGTGGTCGATGGCGCAGACGGCGAACCCGGCTTTAGCGAAGTGAACGGCGGTGAGCTGGACGAACCAGCTGGACTCTCCGGTGAAGCCGTGCACGACGGCGACGATCCCGATGACGTCTGTTGGTTGGAGTGGGGTCCACCACTGGGTGAAAAGCTTGAGTCCCCTAGGATTGGTGACGTACTCGGAGGAGTGACTCACTGAGTGCCGGGAGTAGAATTCTTCAGCCGTGAGCGAGCCGAAAGGGCTCTTCTCGTTTGCCTCAGCCACTGGGTGCACCATTTTTTGCTGCCGCCGTGAGGAGGGAGGCGCTAGTTATAACGAAACGGAAAGATTGATGAAAGGGATAAATAAGTAGAAGGGCGAAAGAGTGTGTTGGGGGGACAGTTATTGAATACATCAGCTGAGCGTTGGATTTCTCACCTTTTCATTTATTGGTATTCATTCTCATTTTTGGTAGAATTGAATATTATTGATAGGTTGGTAATGGTTGGTACTCCTTCAGTTCACAATATACATCCTGTGTTTTATTTAGGTCAAAAATTAATTTTTATCCTGAATTTTGTTACTGATTATATATATATATATATAGAGTTAAGATCAGGTCCGGACTCCCGGACCTGATAAAATCCGGACCCGAATTTTTTTTTTTTTTTTTTGCAAAACAGTTAATAAAAAATATATAATGATTTTTGGTATTGAAAAAAATTATTAAAACAGTCGGTACAACAGTGTTTGTTATATGTATCCAAATCAAACCCAAAACACTGTTTTAATAATTTTTTTCAATACCAAAAATTATTATATATTTTTTATTAACTGTTTTGCGCAAAAAAAAAAAAAAAAAAAAAAATTCCGGGTCCGGATTTTGGTCAGGTCCGGGAGTCCGGACCTGACCAACTTTAGTGTAAAAATAATTTGTACCCTCAACTTTAGTGTTTAGGATGCAAATTTTTTTGTAACATTCACAGTTTATGGTGTTTTATTTTTTTAAAATAAATTTTAGATGGAAATTAATTTTCGACGTGAATTATACCTTGCTATTTGTGATTTAGTCAATAAATTTGTTAATGATTCTTGTTGAGATTAGATCAAAGATAATAACTTATTGACTTGTTTAGTATAATCGTCATCTCAAATTTATTCGACAACAATTTTAACACGAGCTACATAAATTTTCATCTAAATTTCGCTAATTACCCTCTTAACCTATCCTGTGCCTTAGACCCCTAAAATTAGAACATAAATAGTATTGGATGTTTAATAAGATATATCGATTAACAACCTTTGTCTTTTTTTTTTCTTTTTCTTTTTTGGGTTGAGTGTAACAATCTTTGTGTTAGTTAGTATATCAGGATGTTGCTGACTTAAAACTACCAACAATAAAATAAAATATATCGTAATTAATTGGGGCTAATTTTAAATATAATATAAACCGTTATCAATTTATATTAAAGGTAGTGATCGCAAATTTTTTATCACAAAATTTGTGTATTGAATGATATTTTATGGTTATATTAATTAAATATATTCTTTGTGATTAATTATTTAATAAATATTATTAAATTATTTAACACCTCATAATTTGAAATATTTTTAGTTTATAAATCAAATCAACTTTCGTGATTTCATAAAACACACGTGTACCAAGTAGATGGAAGTTTTGTTAGACAGGTGACAATTGGTTAATGGAGTGTTAATGTGAATCAGTACTATAATTACATGGATCTCCACAGGTGGTCCACGTGTCCAAAGTCGAAATCAAGGCATACAACCACTTTCTTTTAAAAGAAAATTGATAAATGATTTTTTTTTTAAATTTATTTATTTTTTATTAATTTGAACACACTCACATATACTCGAACTCCAAACCTCATAGTTAATATGGGTTAAATAATACCACTCGAACCAAAGACCTTCTGTTAATAAATGAATTTTTAATAAATCAATCCTCGGTTAATAAATGAATTTTTAATAAATCAATCCCCCCTTTGGTATCCATTTCCACCACCAAGCCTACAATATGGAGATCAAAGGCTATATAGTTATAGCAAGACCCTCTTTAAGGCCCCAAAGTTCCGCAGCTAGCAATGCTAGACGTGAGGCCAATATGTCTAGTGAAGCCAATCATCCATGCTCCCGTACACCGTAAAACAAATATTGTTACACTGTTACCATAAACAACACCCTTGCACGAATAAACAACTCTTGCACTCACAAGGTCAGCCAAAGATATCAAACACCAAATTCCTAGATCGCAGGGCTTTGGGAACTCGAGCACAATGAGCAGCCATGACATTGGAGATTCTTTTTTATTTTATTTTATTATCGGTCGAAGATCATAAGTGATACAAAAACTCTTCCATGTGAATATTTTTATAGTGCCAATTTGTTAGTTTTAATTTATGGGGAAGAGAAGAAATGAGAAGAGAAAGTTCCGTACATGTTAGTTATGCTTCTATAAAGCAAAGTTCCACATTGCTCATTTTGTAAAACTTCTATTTATGCACGTACATTCACTTGTTGGGCTTAGTAACATGGTTGAGAAAAGAAATGGATTCACGCACACATGAGGTGGGCTAAGAAATTGTGTTAGGCCAAGCTCGGATTTTGAACTTTCGGCCGGAAAACATTAATCCCATTGGGCTTCACGTGTGCACCAGGTAGATTTGATTTTTTATTAATTAAGTCAAATTTACTGTTTAATTAATTAGCCCGACGGTCCTTTCTATTCCAGACTTTCAGCACCACATCGTTACCCATGATTTTCTCTTTCAATTTTTTCTCTCCAACGTTATGATATTTCTTCTAAAATAATATTTTAGCTGCTTTCGTTCAATTAGCAGATAAACTGTTTCAATTTTCTGTTAGTGTTTATCTTGTTAATGCATTATTTTCCAACACCAAATACACCATTTGCACATTTAAAGTGTTTTTGATTTTTATATTGAAATGGAATGAATCATCTCTATTCCTATCAAATTTGTAAAGTTTATTCTTTAGAGAAGGGTATAAAATGACTCGTTCTAGTCAGAAATGAAATGAGTTACTCCAATAATCTCCATTCCATTCCTTCACTTATTCCATTCCTCCATTTCAAACATAATATAACAGTAAGAGGGCAAAGGCAGGAGGAGTTGTGAATCACTCATTCATACAAGGATGAGCTAGGTGTACATCACAATTCACAAGTTTCTTTTCGCGGCTAGCCAGAGGTCACTGTGAATGCCTCATGAGACTATATATGCTAGTGCTGGTAATCCGTATAATATACTTCTGATTGTATGTATATAAAAACCTATACATCATTGGAGCAGAAGTGCTATCTAACAAAGTCCTATATAAGATCAATCATATGGAAATACACAACATATATGCTAGTTTGATAGAAAAGGAAATGACACAGCAACATTTCCAGTTAGATCCAGCTCTACCTTGAAGGGTAAAAAGTATTCCAGTCCACTACACTGTATGTTCAAAAGCTCTGCATCGCAACGTCTTCTGGTGATCAAATTCTACAATCTTGTCTATACAAAAGCAACATTCATTACCAAAGTTCATCAAACTAAACAATTGCAAAATTGCAAAAATATCCTAGTGGCCTACACAAGTCTTTTCAAATATATGATATCAGGTGAAATCTGTAGGCATCAATCAGCAATAAGGTTTTCAATATGCCACAAGTCATGCACAGACAACAAATCCAAGACAAATATAATAAAATATTGATTCCTCCTAACAAAAATGGAGCTATTATAGGGACCGGGCTACCCTAGAAATTTAATTTTTTTTTAAGCCTATAAATTTTTATGTTTTTACTTCAGGTCCCCAAGATCATGAAAAAAAATTAAAGTACAATACTCTTGGGAAGAGAAGAAGAAAGTACGCTCTCTAATCCGAATATAAGGGTCATTTTAATAATTATAGTCAATTCAAAATATGGCCAACTCCATATATATATATATATATAGGAAGAGGATCAAGTGCACACCTCTTGATTTTACATACCTTGCATACCCCTTTAGCGACGGACCGGGCGACGGTTCAGTCCGTCGCTATAGGTTCGATCCGTCGTCTTAGGTTTGGTCCGTCGCTATATGTTGTCCGTCGCTAAAAACAAAGATGACGGTTCTATGATATAGCAATGGACCGAACCGTCGTCCGGTCCGTCGCTAAAGGGGGTATGTAAGGTATGTAAATTAAGGGAGTATGCACTTGAAATGGACTCTCTCTATATATATATATGTATATCACCCTTCCTAATTTAGGAGTATCATAATATTCTCTTTCATTTTAGGATCTCTCTTCGGCCAATTTTGTGTACTATAAAGGTGTTGGGATATTTCACATGAAACTCACATTGAATAAATTCAAAAGTATAAATGGGTTAATAAGTAAGTTGAAATTTCAACCCAATATGTTAACTTTTTGGATAAGGAAGTGATCCAACATGCTTGTTGGGCTAGTCTATACAAGTGTGTGCTGTACTGGTGATGAATTAATGTGCGATGGATCGTTCAATTATGCTACAAGTGGTATCAGAGCCCATGGTTCGATAGACCTAAGTATCAAGTTGGTACTCTATGGTAAAACATTCGCAGGCCGTTTATTACTCTTTCCGCGCGGTGGAGCAAATAGAGTTGAGTCAGGTGGAGCACAAAGGGATCACTATGCTTTTGCCACTACATGGTAAAGTATGATTTGAGTCGAATGCAACGGTCTTAAGATGGCTCTAGGAAGCTGCTCGGGGTAAAAGGTTCACAAGGAGCAAATGGTGATTACTCTAGCGTGTGATACTTGTGATGGGTATTCAAGTAAAAGGTGGAGATTGTTGAGATATTTCACATAAATTTCACATTAGATAAATACAAAAGTGTAGATAAGTTAATAAATAAGTTGGAGTCTTAATCTAATAAGTTAATCTTTTGGGTAAGAGATGATCAATCTGCTTGTTGGGCCAGTCTACACAGGTATGCGTTGTATTGGTGATGAATTGATGTGAGATAAATCATTCAATTCCACTATAAAAGGTACACATATACTGCAATACAAAGAAAGCTTATTTCAACTATAAGGTATAAAATTGTCCAAAAATTAGGTTCTTGTGAAACCTATGCAGGAAATTTTAATTCAATAATCGGGAGGTCATCCAAGGTCCAATTTAACTCATAACTTGTTGGTCTTCAACCTGAATGGTGTGTCTGAGAATTGGAATCTCTTAGTCTCAGTCGCATGGGTTTTACTCCTCACATCAACAAGGATTTCCACACATAAATTGGCTTGTATTTTTATGTGTGGTTGTTCTATAATTTTTAGATTATAAATTGCTTAAATTAAAGTTTCTTATTGGGTTTACACAAGAGGGGAGAACTATATTATTCCATTATTCAATTTAATATTATCCTCATAGCTCTTTCTTCTAAAAAGTGGAACCAAAGCTTAAAAGATCAATCTTTGGCTAGTGATTTTCTATTGTTGGGTCTCCACCTTTTAGGATTATTTTGATGATAACAATAATTAAGTAAATATGTTAAGTAAAATAGTAAAAAAAATAGAATCATCTCCATAGGATTTATATTTATAATTGATTTTACTTATCTTATTTATTTTGACGAAAAATCTTTTCAAACTCACTAAATTAATTTTTCTTGACCTTGATAATCAAATATCAAGTGTTAAAGAAATTAGTTCATATAGCAACCTTTTTTAAGGTAATGAAACTCCTATTCTTTATGATTTTTTTATATATGCACTAAAGCTTTCAAAATATTTTATTATATGTTGGGATGTGTCCACTTGGGCCCGATGGATATGGTGGGCTACAGTCCATGTGGAGGGATGTCCCCATGTAGGGATCTGTTTAGGTGGTGGGAGATTATTAAAGAGTTCTAGTTGTATTTAATTTTCAACTCCTAAGGAAAGTGTCAGGATTATATTCGACTTTCTTTCTTTATGGAGATTGTGTTCTATCCAATCATAGGTAATTACCATGATTAATACTCCTATTATAGTTGGGGAATAGGGCGATGAAGGTGGTGTGATTATCTATAAATACAAGGTTAAACCATAAATTTACAGGTAATGACTTTTTGCTCACTAAACTGTTAAACCTCCATTGTTAATACCTTGAACAGCCAGTACTTATTCTCACACCGGAGCTATCCCCTGACGGCGAAAGCCTTCAGCTCTCTATGTGTGGTTTCGTTTTTGTGCAGGATTTGGCGCGTATTTTGGTGATTGGACGCGCGGCGAAATCTTGGCTTTAACATTATATATTAAAGCTATTTTTGAAAAGGGTAAAAAGGAATTTATAGAGTTGAATATAATAAAAGACCAAGGCCTTTCATTCCTTCCCCATAGTCGAACATGAGCATGCAAAATTAAACCCACATGGCCAATTAATGTTTTCTAGAAGAAACATGTGCAAGAATATGAAATAACAAAAGCTAAAATTCAAATTATAAAGTTAACATGCAAAAAGTAAAAGGCTAAAACCTTTTTCTTTACTTGTCCAAAATTTACTCCTAGATTGCTAGCATGTGCTTGAAAATTTTGAATTAGGAACTTGGCAAAAATAGAAGGTTTTTCTATTAAAGGCTAACTTTCAAAATTCAAAATTCAAATTAAAAGTGAGTGTGTTTCTTTAAGAGGCCAATCCATGTGACTCATTTTTAATCAATCTTAGCCCTTGATTTTGAAATCAAGAAATCCTAACCTTTGATATTTCAAAAGAACTTCCAAAAGAATTTTATGCCCTAAACTTGAAAAATCTATAAATAGAAGGTTTTTTCATTCATTTCAAATTACCAATTTCAAAAGAAAGAAAAACAAATACTCCCTGCCTATATTATCTCTCTAAGCTTTCAAGAAGCTCTCTTTCTCTCTCTTCAACTCAAAATTTCAATCATTTGTCGAAGAGAAATTTGGTTATATTATTTGAGATAAGTTTTTAATTGATTTATTTGAATTATCTCATACTTGTTTATATTTATAAATATACAAATATAAATTGTTATACACATTTATATATATATATATATATGTATTAACTATTTATATCTTATAAAAGATTTGTACTTAGGCACGAAAACTATAGCGAAGATATTTCTCTTAAGTGAGGGAATTAGCCGAACGAGGACTCAAAGTCTAAGTGATCTTTTATTGGTGTAATTTATTTATATAAATATCGTAAAATAGATTCATACTTAGGCACTGAGACTATAGTGGAGATAATCCTCTTAATTGAGGCAATTAGCAGAAAGAGGACTCAAAACCTAAGTGATCTATCAAAAATATTTATATAAATATTAGCTAGATAGTGATAACTATAAATTTGGCTCGTACTTAGACACCGAAGATTGTAGCGAAAATATTCTTCTTAAGTGAATAAATTAGCCGAACGAGACTCAAAGTCAAGTGACATTAGTTAAAATGTTAACATCATAGATCAATTATATTATTATATATATTTTGGAGTTAAACAAATTTATTTGTTATATCAAGGATTATTTAATTGATTCATTTATTATACTTGATATCTGACATTACAAGTATTTGAACATAAATTCATTTATTCTTAATACTTATTGCATAATATGAAAGTTAACTAAACTTTTATATCACAAACATCATTTCATATATCTGTTTACACAAAATCATATTACTCACTATAAAAGTTACTTAAACTTTTGTACCCGAACTTAAATTTATATTTGCTTAGCATAAAAACACGTTCTTTATTTATAAAGGAAAAGTAAACCTTTATAAATCTACATTAAATTATATATATCTGCTTATGTAAGAAGCATCTTTCAACACAAAACTTTTATTGAAAATATTTTTAAGTGAGTTAGTTGTTTTTATATATCTGTGAGAAAGAAAAAGTGATCCTTTGATCAAGACCAGGGTCATAGAGAGGTCAACGAGTAGTTGGGTCTCTAATAAACTTGTGAAGTGAGGGACAAACCTCTTGTTTCAAGACCATATTGTAAAATAGAACTAGACTCAGAAAATAAGTACAACTACGTTTGAGGAAGGAACAAAGAGCTGTTATCCAAGATAAGTAGTTGTAGGAATAGTTGGAAGTTGATCTAGAAAACTTTGTAAAGGCTTCTACGCCTGTAGAAGGGGTGTTTATTACAGATAGTAATAGGATCTTAAGTCTTGGAGAGAAGCTTGAGACTGGACGTAGTAACATACTCTGGATGTATATTGTGAACTAGATAAGCATTGTGTGATTGAATTTTTTATTGTCTTGCATATTAATTTTTGACACTGGAAGTTAATTAATTAAAAATTTAAAATGGTATAAGATAAAATTTTAAACAGTAATAATCTATTCAGCCCCCTTCTAGATTATTATTGAACTTTCAATTGGTATTAGAGCGATGTTCTTGAACTTGTTTATTAAGTAAATACAAGCATATCTAAGAGTAGATCCATCTATGGCATACACAAATACTACTGGTTGCGGAGAAGGACTATCAATGTCTAGACCTCTATTATTCGATGACCTAAATTTTGCCACCTGGAAGAATAAATTTAAAATCTATGCCAAATCACAAGGAATTAAAGTTTGGCTTGCAATAGAATGAGGTGTAAAAGTTCCTACAAAAATTATACGACAAAAGATAGTTGAGAAAGATACTGATGTGTTCACTACTGATGATGAAGAGGCTATGAACATAGCATCCAGAGCTAAAATGGTGTTACCCAGTGCTCTTATTGAAAAAGAGTACAAAAGAGTTAGCAATTATAAGAATCCAAAAAAAATCTGGAAAAAACTGATTATAACCTGTGAAGGAGCCAATCATATTAAGGAAACCAAAAAAGATACTATAATCCAAAAGTATGAGAGTTTCAAGCCGAAAGAAGGTGAAAAAAATTATTGATATGGAAACACGTTTTCCTAGAATTATTGATGAATTGGAACAACTAAGGAAGACATATACAACTAATGGAAAAAACAGAAGAATTCTCAAAGCCTTTCCATCCATCTGGAAAATGAAGGTTACGACCATTAAGGAAATGCAAGACTTAACTACATATCCTTTTGATAGTCTTATTGGAAATTTTCGTGCCCACGAAGTTGACGTGCTCTTCGAAAAAGAAGGATCAGATATAGATCTCAAGAAGAAAGGAATTGCTTTCAAAGCTCTACTTGTAGATCAAGAAAGCGATGATAAGGAGTTAAATGAAGAACTCTTGAGTTTAGATAATAATGAAGTTACTCTCCTATTAAGACAACTCAAGAGAGTAATCCAAAGAAAAGCCAAAAAATATGGTAAAAGTTTTCTGAAGACAAATAACAATTTCAACAATTTCAAGGGCAAACAGGTATTTAAGCCAAAAGCACAAAGAGAAAATTTCAAAGCAAATAATAGTAGCACTCTGCTCAAAATAACTTTAGAAATGCCAGCTCCAATAAAAATTCAAACTTATATTTTGAATGCAAATAACTTGAACATTTTAAAAAGGGTTAATTACATATTGAATCCCGAAGTATACACCCTTTTACACTTCGTACCCCGAGGTTTAAACGCTCCCATCCCGTTACCCGAAGTACCGTTAAGTAACCATTCATGACCCTTTTGTTATTTTTGGCCAGAAAAATGGTCGGAATTGCTACGTGTTCCGGTAGTTACAGTATAAGTACGATTTGACCTAATTTTTATACATTTGACCATATAAAACCTTTGAAAATCTAATTAATTAAATTAAGTAATACATTTATATATTTACTAATACAATAAATTACAAATTTACAAACCTAATTTTGTTTTTTTTTCTTCTTCTTCCCCATCTTCATCATCTTCTCCATTACCATAGAACTCACCGAAAATTTCAAAATTCAAAATACCTAAATCATTCATCCTCTTCCTTTGTAACCATTCATGAAGCTCGAAAATCTCAAACTAAAAACCCCAATTCGTTCATTATCTTCAAAATTTTTCCCAATCTCAAACCCACTTCATTTTCTCTCTCTAAGACACAACCTATCATGAGCAAAGGAAGAACCAAAAATCCCAAATCATCTTAAATTTGAAGATCAAAGTATATAAATTTATAAATCAATTTGACGATTCCATGACCCATAATTTCAGAAATCTCAACACCCATAAATTCTAAACACAATCAATATTGTTCTTCCCCATCTATTATCTCATACACCAAACCCATAAAAATCCAAGAAACAAACCCATAACAGAAATACAAACCCAAACAAGAACCCCAAATCTATAAATCATTAAAAAAAATCAAATCCATAACTTCAACTACTAAATCTGGTGTTGATGATTGAACATTCATCACATCCAGATGTAGCACCAACCGTAAGATTAAACCCAAATCGAGCCCTTGATTTAAACATCCATGGTGATCGGGACCAAAACCAGTCGCATCAATCATAGATCGAGGTTTAAACCTTCCGATCTTTCATTAAAATTCGCCATAATTCGAGGACCCTTGGGTTGATAATGAAGAAGAAGATCATATGAAAATGAATGAGATGAATATGGAGATTTTCGCTCTATTTTAGTTTGATGAAGGAAATGAGATGAAATTAGTTATATAATTGCATATTTTGATCCTTTATTTTATTAATCTAGTATTTCACATGCATTTCTACAATTTAATTAAGTCAAGTACGGTATTTATACGGTCAACTATATTTAAATATTAAATTGTGACACGTGGCCATTTTCTGGCAAAAAAATTAAAAATCTGAATAGGGTCCATCATGGTTACTTAACGGTACTTTAGGTAGCGGGATGAGAGCGTTTAAACCTCAGGGTACGAATTGTAAAAGGGTATATACTTCGGGGTATGATATGAAATTAATACTTTTAAAAAGAACTATCCAAAACTAGTTAACAAGAAAGTGCTAGTAGCTGAGGAAGGTTGGGATCTAAGTGATGATGAAGAAACTGGTGAACAATCCGAAAAAATTGCAATTCTATGTTTAATGTCAGACAATGATTCATCACCAAGATCTGAGGAGAGGTAATTCTGAACATCAACCACCTAGTACTTCATTTTTCTCACATAACTTAGTTAATATAAGTGAGAAACACCGTGAACTATAAGAAGCATATAATTGTTTATATGAAGATAATGAAATTATTAAAAAAAATATTAAATTAAAATTTTCATTAGAAAAATGAATCAAACGTAACAAAAATCTTGAAATAAAAACTTCAAATTTAATTATAGCTAATGAAAGTTTAAAAGAAGAAAAAGAAAAACTAAAAAATGATTTTTTAGGAAATTCATTAGTAAAGGAAGAATTAAAAAAATTAAGAAAAATAAAGAAAAATCTTAAGATAGAAAATTAAACACTTGTCATTTCTATTAAAAATATCGGAGTTGAAAATTCAACACTTGCTGTAATTAATGAAGATACTCAAATACAAAATCAAGTGTTAACTGAAAATATAAAAAATCTCAAATTTAAAAATTCATCTTTAAAGATAAAATTAGAAAAACAAAGTGAAAATTCTTCCTTAATAGATTAAATTAAAATTTTGACTAAAGAATGTGACGATTTAAGCACTACAGTTCTTAAATTCACAAACGTGAAAGAAAATCTTGATGTCATACTTAATCAACAAAGATATTGATTTAACAAACAAGGATTAAGATGTATTGAAAAATCTAGTAAAACAAGGGACAAAGGACTCTATCATGTTATAAAAAGAAAAAAGAAAGCCATACATCTTCCTTTACTAAATGCTCTTATTGTAAAAATGGTCATTCCATTCAAATATGCAATTCTCGAAATGAAAACTATAAAGAAAAAATGATTTAGGTTCCAAAAGGAACTTACACTGCACCAATTATTATAAAGAACACAAGGAAAAAAATTCTATTACTATCAGAAAAATGAAAGTCAAAAGTTTCATAGAAATTATTATCAAAATTTTTTGAGACATAAAAATAGAGTAAATCATGTATTTTATAGACCTACTACTCATAAAATGCTTGTGTCTACTAAGACTGATTATCCTATACCCAGTTTTGTAAAGAAAAACACAAATACTCCTTATACAAGATGGGGAACTTACTCAAAGGACCCTTCTTATTAAAGGGTACCAGGTCGTGAAATTAGTATATGTTGCAAGTATGTCTTGCAACTGAATCTAGCAAAAGTAAATGGTATCTTAATAACGGTTGTTCAAGACATATAACTGGAGACAAATCAAAATTGAACAATTTACAAGCTACATACTATGGTGAGGTAACCTTTGGAGACAACAACAAAGGTAAAGTAATTGGAATTGGAAGTGTTGGTAATAAGCACATAACAATCTCTAATGTTCAATTAGTCACCAGACTCAGGTATAATCTTCTATCTATTAGTCAACTGTGTGATAGTGGTTTTAAAATATCATTTAGTCCTGATAATTGTTCAATATTTGATCAATCTGGTAAATTGGTTTTATTATATCCCAGAAATCAAAATGTGTACACATGTGATCTAGATACATATTTTCGCCTAGATAATGTCTGTCTAGTATAAGCAAATGATGATCCATGGCTTTGGCATCGCAGATTAGGACATATTAATATGAAACTAATTAAAAACATTTCATCTAAAGACCATGTTCGTGGTCTTCCAAAACTAAAATTTTTAAAAGATCATATTTGTGAAGCGTGTGAATTAAGAAAATAAATACATGCATCTCACAAACCTAAACTCATAGTGTTAACCTCTCGACCTTTAGAACTCTTGCATATGGACCTAGTAGGGCCTATCCCTAAACATAGCATGGGTGGTGCTGTATATATTTTAGTTTTGGTTGATGATTACTCTCAATTTACATGAGTTAAATTTCTGAAATTTAAAAGTGAAGCTATAAATTCTTTTTTTGCTTTGTGCAAGAAAATTTAAAATCAACAAGGAAGCTTTATTGTTTATATTCGTTTTGATCATGAACGAGAATTTGATAATCCTGATTTTATTATGTTCTGTGATGAGCACGCTGTAGGTCATAACTTCTCTGCTCCTTACACACCACAATCAAATGGTGTGGTTGAAAGGAAAAATCGAACCCTACAGAAAATGGTTAATACTATGTTAAATGAATATCGCCTTCCTAAATATTTTTGGTCTGAAGTAGTGGCAACGTCCTGTTATATATTAAATCGAGTTTTATTAATACCTATTTTGCTCAAAACTCCCTATGAGCTTTATTATAAAAGAACTCCAAAAATAAATTATTTTCGTATTTTTGGGAGTAAATACTTTATTGTAAATACAAAAAGACACTTGTCAAAGTTTGATCCCAAGTCTGATGAGGGAATCTTTCCGGGATATTTACTTAATAGTAAATCATACAGAGTTTTTAACATAAGAAGTCTAGTTGTTGAGGAATTAATAAACATGACTTTTAATGAGTCTCAGTCACCTCTCAAATACAAATAGTTAGTTAACAATGTCATTGTCATTGAAAATATTCTCAGAAATATGGAAGATACAAAACTAGATAGTGTATCATCACTTCTCAATGAAAATCCTCTTAAAAATCTCAATCCTCAATTAAATGACTTACCCAAAGACTCACATATTATTAAAAATCATCCTATAGAAAATGTGATTGGTAATATTCATAGAGGAGTCCTTACTAAATCACAAGCACATAATTTGGCTGGTCATTTATCTTTCTTGTCCCAAATTGAGTCTAAAAATATAAAAGATGCTTTTTTAGACGAGGATTGGATAATAGCTATACAAGATAAACTTGAGCAATTCATCAGAAACAAAGTTTGGGAGTTAGTTCTAAAACCCGAAGGTACTTCTATTATTAGAACTCGATGGGTTTTTCGTAACAATTTAGATGAAAGTGGAACTATAATATGTAATAAGTCAAGATTAGTTGCACAAATGTATAATCAACTAGAATGTATTGATTATGATGAAACATAAATTTATATTTCTTGAATCAAGTCTATGTTATTAGCTTTTGCATGCCGTAAAGATTTTAAACTATTTCAAATCGATGTCAAATCTGCACTTTTAAATGGTGTTATTGAAGAGAAAATTTATGTTAAACAACCTCCTGGTTTTAAAGATTTTGATCATCCTGAATATATTTATAAATTGCATAAAGCTTTATATAGTTTAAAATAGGCCCCCAGAACATGGTATGAACGTTTAAGAAAATTTCTGCTAGAAAATAGATTTAAAAGGGGTGTTGTTGATACTACTTTGTTTACTAAATATAAAAATGATGATATTCTTATTATTCAAATTTAGATGACATCATTTTTTGTTCTACTAATATTACTATATGCAATGATCTTTTCGAAAACATGAGTAAAGAGTTTGAAATGAGCATGATGGGAGAATTAAACTTCTTCTTAGGATTGAAAATCAAATAATGTGAAAAAGGTATTCATATTTCTTAATCCAAATACTGCAAAGAAATGATTAAGAAATTTAGTTTAGAGTCTGTAAAACCTCTTAATATTCCCAAGTCAACTACTGATAAATTAACTGCTGATGAAAATGAAAAAATTATTGACACAAAGAAGTATAGAGGAATGATTGGAAATCTATCGTATATCACAACTAATAGATCTGACATTATGTTCAGTGTCTGTAAATGTGTCATAGTTCAATCAAATCCTAAGGAATCACATTTGGTTGCGATAAAACTTATATTCTGATATCTTAAAGGAATCACAGACTTAGGACTATAGTATCCTAAAGGTCAACCATTTGATCTTGTTTGCTTCTCAGATTCTGACTATTTCGGTCATCATGTTGATCTTAAGAGTACAAGTAGCACTCGTCAGTTTTTAAGTGGATATTTAGTTTCTTGGTTCTCTAAGAAACAAAACTATGTATCTATTTCAACCACCGAAACAAAGTATATAGCTATTGCACGTTGTTGTGTATAAATTTTGTGGATGAAACAGGCTCTTGCAAACTACAACATAAAATTTGATCGTGTGTCTATTTTATGTGATAACACAAGTGTTATTAATTTAAGTTAAAATATTGCGTTGCATGCTAGATCAAAACATATAAATTTTAGGCATCATTTCTTACGGGATAATAAAAATAATGGCATTATTAAATTAGAATATATTGATACAGATCTAAATATTGCTGATATATTTACTTAGCCTTTAAGTTTGGATAGATTTTGTAAATTGTGAATGGATTTAGGCATGCTTGATATTTCTTTATAATTATTTATGTATTTAAATATATATATATATATAGTTAATTATTAGTAATTATTTCAATACGTAAGGATATAGTTGTAAAATTTAATCTTTAATTATTTATTCATAAATATCCTTGATAAACATTATTTACAAAATTAATTAAACTAAAACTATTAGTTTTTTTTACTCAAATATTATTTGTTAATATATATCAAAAAAATATGAATATAATATATATTTTTATAATTATTAATTTCTTTTTGTTAACTATACATACTAACAGAATTGATCAGGACCATTTATTTGAATATAAATCAATTTAACGATACATGGATTCCATCCGTATATACTTGTTTTGTAATATCCCAATAAATAAAAAAGTGGGTAGAGAAGCACATGGCTAGAAGTGGAGAGAGAATTGGTGGGAGACAAAGTGGGGGATGAAAGGTGGTGGAAATAAGAAAAAGAAAGAAAAAGAAAAAAAAAAGAAAGGAAAGAGAAAAGAGAATGAAGAAGAATGCCATCAGCATTCTCTCCTCCACTCCTCCCGCAGCAACAATTAGAGAAAAAGAGAGAGTAGAAAAAGCTAGTGAAGGAGAGAAGGAAGATGAAGAAGAAAGAAGAAAGGGGAAATAAAATTCTAAAGGTAATCCTTTGATTATAATTTGTAGATGTTAATTTCATGGATTTTATGTATAGATGTTATGTTTATACTTGTTTTAGATGATTTAAACAAGTATTAAACAAGAGAAATAAGAAATCAAGGAGATTAAGTTTCGCCGGAATTTCGACGAAAAGTTTAGATCTAGCGGTGATTGGTGGTTTGTTTTTAAAACTAAGACCATGGTTGGACTCCTAAGATGTAGTAGAATAAATCTGGGCAAGAAAATTTATGAAAACTCGTGGGAAAGTCGCCGGAAAATGGGCAGTTCGCCGGAGAAGATGACCGGAAAATATTTTCCGGTGAACTTTTCCGGCAAGCCCGTTTCTTCATGTTAGAGGCAGAATTTGAAGAAATTTTGAACTACAAAGTTGTAGAGAATTAAATTTCATGTGAAATGGACATAAGATTCGTAATTTTCTGACAAAGGGCTAATTATTATGAATGTTTAAGATTTTAGCATTTTGAAGATTATTATTAAATTATCAGAAAATTTTGAAACTTGGTGGAAAATCCTATAATATTATTTCAGAATTTCTGGAAAGTTTTGGAATATTATTGAAGAGCATAAGTGTTTATTGAATTTTTAAGCTATATAAAGTTAGTTTAAAAATTAGTGGAAATTCATAGGAATTCTATGAATGGTGGAAAATCTTATAATAATATAAGATGATTATTAATGGTGATAAGATCAAAATAGTGGACGGATGCCTTAGAATAATTTGTCATATTGGGTTTTAAGATTTCTTAAGTTTGGTTATTCACTTTTAAGTTTTGGAGTATTAATAATGATCTAAGGCGATTATTAAAGATACTTTGAACGGATTACGAATTATTTTAGAAATTATTAGTTGGATTATATTTAATTCGAGGTGAATCTGTTTAGGTGGTGAATAACATTTCGTGTTCATTATCGTTGGCATTTGAGGGAAGATTTTGTGGAGTGTGCTATAAGTGGTTTCGGATATCAGGTACGGATTCCGTACTCATTCAGCAATACTCCTCTGAAATTTGATTAGTTCATTTTGTTCCTCATTTTGAATTTCGTTATTATTTCACATAATTATTTCTTGTGAAATTTAATTTGTTCGATATGTTCCTTATTTCGAATTCTGATATTATTTCACATAATTGCTTCTCGTGAAATTCTTTCATTTTGGAGTTGATACACATGACTCGTATTTGTACTCTTTGAGTTAGATTATCATGTCTAGTATTTATTTTGATATTTGTAGAGCGGTATAGGTTGTTACCTTATTTTGACATTATGATTTGATTTGGTTCAACATATACATATAGAACCCTTTTGTTGGTATTATGTCGCATGTGTTGTGATATGATGTCTTTGTTAAGATATACCGTAGGGTATGCTTGAGCTATAACCACCTGTGGGGGTACCACAGGCATGTCGTCTTGGCACAAGAGACATGACACTTCCGTGGCGGTGTGATCAGTCCACGGCGTCTCCATTTTGTGCTCCGGAGGATGTGGGCAATTTGGTGTTTTGTTGTGGGAGGCGTATGGGTTAACCCTAGTTTCTGTTCTGCGGATTGGTGATGTTGTGCCAAACACACTTTCCGATTTTGCATGCATTTGGATCTGCAGTCCAATGTATGATTTGCCTATGTGGCATTATTTGACTTGCCTATGTGGCAAGCTATATTTCTGAGCTCGGTATGAAATTATAACACTAAGCCATTTGATTCAGCCTATTAAATTCATTATGTTATTTTTGTTCAGTTCTGTTCAGTTCAATTAATTGAGTTAGTTATTTCAGTTCATTATTTCTGTACTCTTCTGTTTGTTTCGTTAATTCTGTTGATTCAGATATGTCTATTCAGACTTTGAAGATTATATTTTCATCGGTATCTAAGCTTGAGGCTTGTTCAGTATTTTGGCTCAGTTGATTTCGTATTTCAATTATACATCCTTGTATTTCTATATCCGTACTGGGCTTTTGGCTCATGCTGTATTTTTTTTTCCCGGTAGGTTTGCAGGGGTGATTCAGGGCTAGTGTGACGAGAGTTCCCTTTTATCCAGTGATTTAAATATTCTGTCTAGGTTGTGATACGTCGGTTGATTTAGAGTTGTATTAAAGATTTTAAATTGTGGTTTGAGCTGATTTGACATTTATTACGGTTTGACTTCTGGAGATTATTAATTATTGGAGTTAAATTTTGAGGCATAGAGTTCCTTATTCCGGAATGGGGGTGTTACATGTTTGAACCAATCTTGAATGCATCCACTACTGAAAGCTACCATCCGTTCGATCATATTTGAATTGAATAATTTTCAGCCATCAGATAAAGGTCAAATGGTCAATTGATTTTTAAAAAGTCAAATTACATTTCAACCGTTAATCAATTTAAGTATTCTATCTCCACCATTGGATCACTCAGGTAACCCTCAATATAAATATCCTAAAATATTTTTTATTCTCATTTTCTCTTCTTCTTTCTTTGTCATCCACCACTGACATTTTCCCTCTCCTCAAAACTCTCTCAAATCCTAGATTTTTTTTTGTATTGAATCCATGATTTCTAACATGTTTTTATAAAAACTAAACCGATTAATCGGTTCTTTATACCTTGAACTATATCCCTACCGATTGATTCATCAAAAATAGATTGCAAAATACTTTCTAAGCTAGCTCTTCCATCTCAAAATTCTGATTTCTCAATTTTTTTTCCTTTCTAAAACATTAGTTTCTTTATATGTTTTACAAAATTTTGTGATCTAAAAGTATTTTCAAAAGCATAAATCTGATATTTTTATTTAGATCTGTTATTTTTTTAAAAATTCTTTTGTTAATAGATCCCTGTCTGCGTTTTTTGTGTCATTCAAGTTTGAAAAATTAAGTAGATCTAATGTTTAAACTCTAAGATCTGTTAAATGATTTTTTTAGATATATATATATATATATATATATATTTTAGGAATATAAAACATAGATTTTGTTTATTGTTTCAAAACTCTGAACTTAACTTTTGGAAGTTTTATAAACTGTTTTGTTGCACTCATAAAATTTATTTCTAAAATTATTCTCATCGTTTATTTCTTAAAACCTAAACATTTCTAAACCCTAAAACCTATTTTGCTCTAACCCTTGACCTCATAACCTATTTATATATGTATATATATACATATATCAAGATTTTTAGTACTTCCATATAAGTGTACTTAAATTTGCTAAAAAAACTCTGAAATAAACTGACATTCAATGACAAAGTTAATCTTAAATAGATTAACTAAGAGTGAGTATGTGTACTTGTTGATGACTTGTCTGCTCAATAACTAAGTCAGTAAATTGGTTAATTGAGAATGGATAAAATAGTTGGAGTGCTAAAATGAAGTATTCAAAGAAGCTGTGCATATCCTTGATTAATAATGTGGGCTGCTTATCACACGTGCAAGGATAAAATAACTTGAGGTAACGTTATGTGACTATCTGGTTGAATTCTAATTTTTGTTCAACTCTGGTTATTCAAAATCTTCATCTTTTTCAAACTAAACTTCTAGAATTACTGGATTGTTCTCAAATATATGGGCTGATTTGATGTTAAGATTAAAAGTTGCCAAATATTTACACGTGCAGTTATGTCTATTTAGCCTAAAATGCCGAGCCTTTATGCATCTTTATAGTTTACAATCTTATGTATGGGCTGAACTCTATAGTCAGCAGTGGAGATAAACTAGACATGATTAAACCCAAGGGCGAAGCCATGAATTTTTTTTTGTCCTGGGCTACCAAGTACCAACCATATACACAAGAAATTTTTTTCGATTCTCTCTTGCTTCCTTGACTTTCCATTGTGACTTTTTCAAATTGAAAATCTCCAAAACCTAAAAATTCAAAAATTACCTCCAAAGTTTAAATTGAAATTCAAAATCTAAAAGTAAAGTAAAGTTCAGAAATTATCTTCAAATGATCCACTCTCAGACGTCGTCGGCGAGTCTTGCTTTTGAGTTCCGAGGAAGCATTGCAAGGCAGCAACAATGGGAGCTAGTGGAGGACGCGTTGCAAGGCTGTAACAATTGGAGCTGGAGTGGAGTGTAATTCCGTGTGTGCACACACAGAGGCGTGCACACCCAGAAAAGGGGCTGATATATATTTTCATATGATATGAGAGCATGTGCGGCCATGAAATGGAATAACTCAAGTAATGGGATGATATGCCCAAGATAATGCAGCAACATAGTTAATTGATTAAAAGAAATATTAGAGTATATTTTAAGTGTATTAAAGATTCCTCTCCATATTGATATTGCAAAGAAGAATGTGAAATGAGCGATATTAAAAAATTGTTCTACCCAAGATATAGGGAAAGATGTCCGGGAGGAATATATCAAGAATGGGAAGCACTAATAATACTAATATTTATGAAGGAGAGAATCAATTTATTTTCTAGTGGACAGTATGGACAAAAACTTATATTCATTCTTAGAAAACCTTGAAAGAATATAATAGCATAAAAACAAAAACTACGCATGTGTGATATGAAAGAGAAAGAAAGTGGGCAACATTAGATTTAGTATAGTGAAATGAAAAGCATGTGCCAGCAAGTTCAAGAATGGACAGTTAGTGGCAATATGTGTCAACCATGTAAACTAAGTAATTGACAGCATATTCGTACAACTAGAGAGAGGAGGGCTGATTAATATTCACCCAGGCTACAGCCCAAGCGTAGCTCCGTCCTTGATTAAACCTATAGTTGGAATTTCTCTTATTGTTTTTCTCTCTGGAAAAAATAATCTTTTGAGAAATAAATAGGTTGAACTTTCTGAGTACCAGTTGAGATAAATTTAAAATTTTTTTGATTTGATTCTGGACTTAACTGATATTGTCTTACCTTAAAATTCATAAACAGTGACCTAAAACACACAGGACTGAACCACTGTTCCTCTTAAATGCTCTTACATTCTTTTTGTAGAGTTATCTATAGTTAAATGTATGGTGTGCTTACTTGCAAAATCTATTTATGCATTTATTGAAAATCTTTCTTTCAATGTTGCTTGGTCATCAGAGATAGTTAATAACCTACTAAAGATATGCATTAACTTCTGCAAAATCTTACTAGCTTGTGTAATGCATCTTCAGTATATATAAATTAAGCATGCTAAACTCTTGCATTTACATCTGAGTCTCATATTCTGTCTCATTCTGCATATTGAATATTTTTAACATGAAAAACACTTACTCTTCCAAAAGGAAGAGGTTAACATTACATTTTGAGCTACATCTAGAAGTGATTGTGTCTGAGTTAGTTACTCCTAGTGCTCATTCCAAATATAAGCACATGAGACACTGTCTCTTGCCTGGACTGGGAATAACTTTCAATAGTTTTGCCAATATACTTTAGAAAATTAGGAATATAGGGTGGGATTGTTTGGTAGTATTCTCTAATAGACACATTTATCCTGGTCTTAGAGTTGAGTTTTATTCACATATGGTCTTAAATAGAGATGAAACTAGTCTCTTAATCAACATTTCCACTTGCATTCAAGGTCAGGATTACACATTGATGAACAACTGCTTATTAATGCTCTGCATTTTAGAGAGTCCATGCTAGATCTTCCTAGGATAAATGAATATGTGTATCCTATGGTTACTTCTGTGAGTGATTATATGATCTTTAAACAAAATCTTGTTGTTGTGACTGATCAGTTAGTTCTAGCTGTATTGTTTAATTTTCCTATCAAAGTTGGGTTGGAATACTTAACTGCCCAGAGTCAGTTTTTGTGAAAAATTATTAGACAAAACTTTATGCCTGTTAGAAAAAATAGGACTTTGTTTCCTTTTGATTTGGAGACGATTAAATGTATCCTAAATGAGTGCATGCCATATAATCTGCCCTACTTTCTCTTGACTTCCTTTGAGCATTATTTTTATAACAACTACCTAGGATTTGGTCTTCTTCTTACTCATGTGTTCAAACATCTTGAAATTGATGTTCTTAGTCATCATTCTCAAGTTGTTCATAATAACAACATAGTCTCTCATGTTAATCTTCTCCCACGACCTCTGTTTGTTTTCAAAGAGTCTAACCATGACTCCATTGAGTCTCATTTAAATATGATTTGTCAAATGGATACTTTGAGCAACATGCACCAGCTCATGTTACATAATCAGAGTAACATGATGGTTCAAATAGAAGATCTACAACAGGTTGTTATCATCTGAAGGATATGATGTACATCTTGATGGAAAATTAAAAACTTCACATGCCTCCTCAACACTTCAGTGTCAACACCAGCTCAACCAAAGTCGAACCAATGGACCAGTCTCCTCCTGATGCTATCCCACTCTCGGACTCCACTTCTCTCTTATTCACCTAGGATATTTCTAACTTTTACTAACTATTATGGAATGATGTAAAATATACATAGTATTTAAAACTAACTATTTGGGATGAATGTAACTAACTAAACTCTGCAAGTACCTTATCTTTATGTTACTGACCTTTTTGCAGGAACAAATACTTTTCAGATACTAACATCTTTTTGCAGGTTTTGAGAAGTACTTTAAAAAGTATTCTTTCCCCCATCATCATTTTATAATCACAAAGGTGGAGAAGAAAAATATTAAGGGCAACAAAAATTATGTGATTCTGCCATATATTATTAAATGCTATTTGATTGTATGTGCTTATTTAAAACAGATTTTCAAAATTAAAAATTAAAAAGATTTTTATAAAATTAAAAATTTCCTAAATGTATACATAAACTTAGGGGGAGCTATTAAAGAAACTATTTTTAGTTAATTGTCATCATCAAAAAGGGAGAGATTGTTGTGTCTTCACATTTTAAGATTATTTTGATGATAACAATAATTAAGTAAATAGGTTCCTCTCCATAGGATTTATATTTATAATTGATTTTACTTATCTTATTACTTTGACCAAAAATCTTTTCAAACTCATTGAATTATTTTTTCTTGACCTTGATAATCTAATATCAAGTGTTAAAGAGATTAGTTTATATAATAACATTTTCTAAGGTATGGAAACTCTTATACTTTATGATTTTTTTCATGCACTAAAGATTCAAAATACTATATTATATATTAAAACTATTTTTGAAAAAGGCAAAAAGGAATTTATAGAGTTGAATATAATAAAAGACCAAGGCCTTTCATTCTTTCCCCATGGCCGAACATGAGTATGCAAAATTAAACCCACATGTATTAATGTTTTCTAGAAGAAACATGTGCAAGCATATGAAAATAATAAAAGTTAAAATTCAAATTATAAAGTTAACATGCAAAAAATAAAAGGTTGAAGCCTTTTTCTTTACTTGTCCAAAATTTGCTCCTAGATTGGTAGCTTGTGCTTGAAAATTTTGAATTAGAAGCTTGGCAAAAATAGAAGGCTTTTCTATTAAAGGCTAGCTTTCAAAATTCAAATTAAAAGTGAGTGTGTTTCTTTAAGAGTCCAGTCCATGTGACTCATTTTTAATCAATCTTAGTTTTTGATTTTGAAATCAAGAAATCCTAGCCTTTGATTTTTCAAAAGAACTTCCAAAAGACCTTTATACCCTAAGCTTGAAAAATCTATAAATAGGAAGCTTTTCCATTCATTTCAAATTACCAATTTCAAAAGAAAGAAAAACAAATACTCATTGCCTATATTATCTCTCTAACCTTTCAAGAAGTTCTCTTTTCTACTCAAAGTTTGAATCATTTGTCGAAGAAAAAATTGGTCGTAGTATTTGAGGTAAGTTCTTAATTGATTTATTTGAATTATCTCATACTTGTTTATATTTATAGATATACAAATATCAATTATTATACACACACACACACACACACACACACACACATATATATATATATATATGTTATCTATTTATATCTTATAAAAGATTCGTACTTAGGCACCGAGATTATAGCGGAAATATTCTTCTTAAGTGAAGGAATTAGCCGAATGAGACTCAAAGTCAAATTGCCTTAGTTAAAGTGTTTACATCATAAACTACAACAAAAAAGTCTATCTGCGATCACATATCAGCAACCGTTATAGGTCGCTGATATCCATCTGCGACCGACTACGGTCGCTGATATTAGTCGCATATAATCTGGTCGCTGGCTGGACACCAGTGACTACTTTTAGCGACCGAAGGATCAGCGACCGACTTTTAGTGATCGCTTTCGTCGCTAAGCTAAGTCACGACATGTCAGGGTTCAGGGGTGACGTAGGCCATGTGGACAAGTGGCAGCGACCACCATTAGTGACTGCGGACGGTCGCTAATACCCTAATGCCATCAGCGGTCGCTGATAGTTATTAGCGACCGCATGTGGTTGCTAATTCGTATTTCAAAAAAAAAATTTATGTCTGTTTTATGGATTTCCCAAAAAAACTGTACCTGTTTTGTACCTGCTTTATATCCCAACACACAGCAGTAAATATATACATCCATATAAACATGCATCCATGCTTTATATCCGAACACATGCTCAACAGTATATATAAACATCCATCCATATGCAAACACATAAGCCAACACAATATAAACTATATAAACATTAAGAAACCAATATGAACTAAAGAAATATATACCAATGTCATCTTTAACTAACATACAGTTGTCTAAAGAATGAATATAAAAGTACAAGACTTTAAATATCTAGAAAATAAGCCTAGCTCTTCATGTATCATCGTCCAAATTAGTACGACCCTGTAATTAACAAACGAATAAAACATGTTACATATAGAATATATATGTTGATACTGGTATGACTTATACAAAGCAAAGTGAGGGAAAGCTAAATAATAGAAATTATTTAAACATAAGTAAGACACAACAATAGATATGTATATATATACTTACGTGACTATTTTGATTGTAATAAGTACTAAGATTATCTCGTTGCCAACCTCGTCGCCATCCTCGTGTCGTGCTACTGCTGTTACTGCATCTGCTAACTCATTAGGACTCAGAGACTGTAAATGCCCGCCCAGTATGTGAAGAAGATCACGATCTCTACAAATCGCTCTCACACAGTCAACAGGAGTATGATAGGTTGGATGACCCGATGATTGTGTAGACTGGGTAACAGAGTTGCCTGTGCCACTAAAGGTCGGGCGTCGTCGTTGTCCTTGGCCTTTAACATAGTTATTCTTCACAACCGATGCCCTCTCCCATAATTCTTGATCAATCGGCGGATGCGGGGTGCCTTCGGGATAACAGTCGTTCATTAAACTCTTATAAGTGTCCTGTCAGCAAGTTAACAATTAAATAGTTAAAAATAAATATAAAATGCTAAAGAATGGCGTAAAAATTTAAAAACATATCAAAGTTATAAAAAAATATTATCGTTATCTGGACAGCCTCAGGCAGACCATTGCGAGTGGCCACATACACATCCAACCAATGGATAAGCTGACCTTGAGACTGAGCCTCCTACAAAACATGCTCTCATATTAATATGTAAACATGTGATATTCTACAAACCATGACTGTAAACATAAAAAAATAATTAAACCAACAAGTTTGATATTCATACGTATTCTGGCAGCAATATGTTGCAACTGTGAGATACAGCCGCCCCTGTAGGTGCCTTTTGCCTTGTCGTCTTCAGGTGCACCTGAGGCTCTGTTCGAGGCAGCAGTCTTGTATCTCTTGACCCAGCTCTCAGCTCTCCACTGGTCACACATCTCAGCCCATATGGGTTGCGCGCACCACCAGGGGCTATGCTCATGCATGTACTACTCACCCTATCCTGGATGGTCCATCTCTGCATTATACAGGACTTTCTGTCTTCCTTTGTTCAAATTATCTTTGGTTCTGACGGCGCATTTCTGCCAGAACAGTGTCTGAATAACTGATGCTTGTGCGTCGTCTCATCTATAGCTCTTTTGCAAATAAAACAACAATAATATTAACATAATCCAACACTACTATATAAATAATATTACTTCATTAATTATATTATATGTCAGAATTAAAAAAAAATATACTTGAAATTCATCCCAAACTGCATCCTTGTGGGCGAGAGGTGTGCTCGCCCACGTAATCACTGACGTAGGCCAGTTTTGCAAATAAAGCTGTGAAATGCACTTGACAATCTTGCTATCTGAAAAATCACTAAAATATTATTTATTTTATTTTATTTTATTTTGTATTATTTATTTTATTTGTTTTATTTCAACAACGACAACAACAACAACATTAGATTAAACATATATATAATGAATCTCAAAATTTGATTAAACAAACTATAATTAAAATTTATTCAACAACGACAACAATGACAACAACAACAATATTTGAATAAACTATACATATATATAATGGATCTTAAAATTAAACTCAAGCAATATTTGATAGTCATTACAAAAAAAAAATCACTACCACACTCATTTTGCACAAACATTAAATAAGAACAATTGGTACTAATGCAATATTAAACAAAATGAATCAAATCACTATGACATCCACTTTCCACAAACACTTATAAATAAGAACAATTGCAATAAGAATCTCAAACCAAATAAGATTACAACAATTGCAATGAGAATCTCAAACTAAATCAGATTACCCAAATCAACAAAATGATTCAAACCAAACTACAAGGAGATTATTCAAACCAAATCAAATTACCCAAATCAGATTATTCAAGCCAAATCAAATTATCCAAATCAATTTTAGTATGAAACCAAAATCTAAAATCAGTTTACCCAAACATATGAAGATTCATATATTATTACATAACTTCAAAACATGTTTTTATGTATTACTATCATTGTATAATTATTAGTTTCAAAAAGAAAGGAAATATATACCTAATCAGATGAGGTGGCCGACAACAACTTTGGCGGCGGTGGCGGCGGGGGGCACCCAAATCTCCCTCTCTTCCATTTTCTTTTTCTTTCTTGCCTTCGTCTGCTGGTACTCGGTGGCGGCGACGACGGGTTCCTCTTCTCGCTCTCTTCCTTCTTCTTTTTCTTTCTTTCCTTCATCTGCTGGTGCTCGATCGACTGTCTGGTTCTGATTAGATTAAAAGTAATCAACGACCGCTTGCAGTCGCTGATTTTTAATGACGTGGATGTATGATGGTTAGTGGTCGCAACAAATCTCCTCGCCAACAATTGCGCCAAATTTTTTGGCGACAAAATTCAATCAGCGACTGAACAGCGACCGCTATTAACTAGTGACTAGATTTAAGTCCGGTCGCTATTACTACAATTAACGACCGTAAAATGCGGTCGCTGAAAGTATTGGTCACTGTTGAAGGTTTTTTCTTGTAGTGATAGATCAAGTGTGTGTGTGTGTGTGTGTGTATATATATATGTATATATATATATATATATATTTGAGTTAAACAAATTTATTTGTTATATCAGGTATTATTTTATTAATTCATTTATTATACTTGATATCTGACATTATAAGTATTTGAACATAAATTCATTCATTCTTAAATACCTATTGCATAATATAAAAATTATTTAAACTTTTATATCACAAACATCATTGAATATATCTGTTTACACAGAAGCATATTACTCACTATAAAAGTTACTTAAACTTTTGTACCCGAACTTAAATTTATATCTACTTAACATAAAGGCACATTCTTTATTTATAATAGAAAAATGAACCTTTATAAATCTGCACTGAATTATATATATCTGCTTATGTAAGAAGCATCTTTCAACACAAACTTTTATTGAAAAGATTTTTAAGTGAGTTAGTTGTTTTTATATATCTGTGAGAAAGAGAGAGTGATTTTTTAACCAAGATCAGAGTCATAGAAAGGTCAATGGGTAATTGGGTTTTTAGTGAACTTGTGAATGACAAACTTCTTGTTTCAAGACCAGATTATAAAACAAAACTAGACTCAGAAAACAGGTACAACTATGTTTGAGGAAGGACAAGTAGTTGTTGTCCAAGACAAATAGTCGTAGGAATAGTTGGAAGTTGTCTAAAAAACTTTGTAAAAGCTTCTCCGTCTATGGAAGGAGTGTTTATTACAAATAGTAATAGGATCTCAAGTCCTAGTGAGGAGCTTGAGACTGGACGTAACAACATACACTGGATGTATGTTGTAAATTAGATAAATCTCTATGTATTGTGTGATTGAATTTTTTATTGTCTTGCATATTAATTTCTGACACTGCAAATTAATTACAGTAGAACCTCTATAAATTAATACTCGATAAATTAATAATCTCTCTAAAATAATTTTTTTTGCAGTCCCGACTTGGGCTAATGGGATAAATTAATAATTTCGATAAAATAATAAAATAATAATTTTTAAAAAGACTCTTATATAAATATATGGTCCCATCAAAATCATAAATTAATAATTCTTTTAAATTACAAATATATTTAGGGTAATCTTGTAAAATATGATTCTATTCTCGTTAGTTTTATCTTAAAATTCAAATCTAATTAAATTGAATTTTTGTTGATGTTTATATAGTAGTTCTCTTTATCATCATACATAGAATGTATTAAATTCTAATACAATGAACTTCTATATACAAATTAATTAAACTTAATGTGAATATAATTTTTTTTGAAATAAAATGTGAATGTAATTTGAAAAGTGGATACAATGAACATTATTTAATTATTAAAAATAATTAATATCACTTACAATGAATTCTATTATTACATTAATTTAATAAGTATGATACATTGCATCAAAAAAAGTATGATATAAACATCAATAAAATGCAATAATTTTAATGTAATTAAATTTATGTTCACCGAATAGAAAAACACTCTTTAAATTAATAAATTATTAATTTATCGATTAAATAATAACTCTCTAAATTAATAAAAAAAAAAATTCAGTCCCAACAATATTAATTTATAGAGGTTCTACTGTAACTAAAAATTCGAAAAAGGCCTAAGATAAATTTTTAAGCAGTAATAATTTATTTAACCCCCTTCTAGATTATTATTGAACTTTTATCTATAAAAGAGATGTGATGATGGATGAATTCTCAAAGAATGGCAGCTCTCGATGGGCTCTCGATGTGATGTGATTATGGAATTCTAGATGAGTTTAGCAAATAATTGGTTTTGAGAATTAAAGGAAAGTGTTCAAGTGAGGGAGAATTTTGAAGTGATGAACTCACTTGCAACAGGGATATTTTTAGTAATATACAAGTGAATTGAGTCCCATATCCGAGAAATAATGATAGATCAAGAGATTAATATACACAAATGGACCTAATACTAGATGGCTAAGCTTTTGAGACAAGTTGAATTCCAAACATGTGTATAAAAGTAGCCACAACAATCCTTATTTCTATCTTCCATACAGAACTTAACTTCTTAATTTCTCTCTGCAAATTGATAATCCATTCATGAGGTTGCAAACCATTTATGAGGTTTCTTAATTTCTTCTCCATGTGCAAGTTGATGATCCATTCATGAGGTTGCAAAAAATTCAAAGAATTAACCAAATTATTGATGATCCATTCATGACGTTGCAAACCATTTATATGGTTGCAAAAAATTCAAAGAATTAACCGAATTATTTGAGCATTGAGCCTTAGATAGGAAAAATAAGTAAAGTAACCTCAACTAGTCACAAAGAACCTTGACCATTGGCCTAATGGTTATCCCATCCCTCTTGTACCAAAAAGGTGAGAGTTTGAACCTCCTTTACAGTGGCAAAATAGTACGTGTGAATTTAATTTTCTGTCTTAAATTAGCAAACAATAACAGCAACAACAACCCCCCTCCCCCCACCCAAAAAATTATTAAAAAAAAAAAAAAAAAAAATTAGTCACAAAAGTTAGCCAGAAAGTGGAATGCATTTATTGGTACTCCACATTCTCTCTAGTACCTCATTTACTTAGTTTAGGTATCTTTTGCTTGGCTCCTAGAGGATTATACTTCATACATATATAGGTGCATAATATCATAATTGTTAGTTCAGTAAGTGGAGGATACTAAGAAAGATTTCCTCCTGAACAGTAACCATTTTGCAGAGAAATTGATAAATCATTTCTGAGGCACTAGTCACAACCCGAGATCACTGTACAAATTTATGAACTCGACTCCCCTCCATTACACATTCCCTCCAATCCATCCAATAAATCATATTTTATAGTTTTAGATAGTATATTGAAATCGAGGCGTTTAATTAATTTACAATATAGAGTAATATAATTGTTCCAAAAATAAAAATAATCTAACACTTTTTCACCATTTGATAAACATGTTGATTTTTCATCAAAATTTCAATTGTTAAAAATTCTTTTAAACTTTGAACGGTAAAAAAGTATTTTTGATGATTCTAATTTTTGGTAAGATTGATCTTAATATCATCCAATATCTATTAACATATTTAGATCATTATTAACAACATTATTAAAATCAAATAATTGGAGTATCAGAGGGAAGGTGTAACGGAGGAAAGCCAAAATTTATAGCTTAATACAATCATACAAATACCGTTAGAATTATAACTAAAACATCAAATTAAATTTAAAAAATATATATATTATAAGACACTTCACTACCCAACCCAAAATATTAAAAGGAAAAGGAGATTATCAAGAGAGACTAATAAAGAGATTAATTACCTCCACAACAGTAACACGAAGAGAAGATCATCAGCAGATCTCTGCAAAACAAAATAGCAGTCCCACCACAACCAGAACCAGTAGGGTCTCCTTTTTCATTAGCTTGATCCAAGAGCTTAGTGTTTTTTTCAGATTTCATCCGGTGAAGGTTCCATTCGAGTTTCTTCAAGTACTCTTGCTTCAATGAATCTCTGTATTTCTTTGATGTCCACAGATGCATCTCTTTCTCACTGATTCTGATAATTTAGGCAATATTTGCCCTCTCACTGATTCCGATAATTTAGGAAATATTTGCCCTTCTGTAATCTCATAGAAGAGACAACTAAGGTGGTTGACCCTTAGTCAGGTGAATGAATGACATAAGCGTCACTAATTTTTTCAACGCCCATATGGGTATGCTCAACAATATAAAAAATCCTAAACTTCATATTTATTTACAAGGATGGGCCAATAATACAAGGATGAGCCAGTAATCAGAATCATGTACTTCTGCTTCAAGATTGAAGAAATTCTTCACATTGTATTTAAATGAAAACCTATACACATCATTGGAGCCGAAGTGCTATCTAAGTCCTATATAAGATCAATCACATGGAAATACATAACATATATGCTAGTTCTGATAGAAAAGGAAATGACCTGGCAACATTTCCAGTTAGATCTAGCTTTATCAACACCTTGAAAGGTAAAAAGTATTTCAGTCCACTACATTCTGTTTCAAAAGCTCTGCAGCACATCGTCTTCTGGTGATGAAATTCTACAATCTTGTCTATACAAAAGCAATATTCATTACGAAAGTTCATAAAACTACGGTTAATCAGTTTTCTTCACGATCAACACAAGCTGAAGAGGAAAAACAAACTATTAGAGGAACATATAATGTTATATGCAAACTAAACGATTGCAATAATATCATAGTGGCCTACACAAGTCTTTTCAAATATGATTCCAGTTAAAATCTGTACGCATCAATCAGCTATAAGGTTTTCATTATGCCACAAGTCATGCCACTAAGTCATACATAGACAACAAATTCAAGACAAATATTTTATTATATCGATTCCTCCTAACAAGGATGGAGCTAGTATAGGGGCCCAGATACCCTGAAAATTTGAATTTTTTCTAAACCTATAATAGTCTTGGAAAAAGAAGAAGAAAGTACTCCCTCTGATAAAATGGGCAAATCCATTAGTATATCACCCTTCACAATTTCTAAGTATCATTATATGAATATCTCTTTACCCCCGGTTTGTGTACTATAAAGGTACATATATACTGCAATACAAAGAGAGCCTATTTCAACCAAAATGTATAAAAGTGTCCACAAAATTGGGCGTTGACACCCCCCACCCCCGGGAAAAAAGCTTTTTGGCTTTGTCCCTTCCTCGTAAAATATGGCAAATATTCTTTTCACAATTAAGGCGGTCAAATATCTATTTTAGTGTACTTTGAGATCCTTTGCTTAAGAAAATTGTATATAAATACAACTACTACTTGTTTTATCCAAGTTTGGTAGGAAAAATTGTATATAGTACTAGTTAAAAAAAAAATCCCCAGTAATCATGAGAGCAGTTTGCCTTCTTTATTCCACTAAATAGCTCTGCCCAGAGGATAAACAACATAAGCTGAAAATTGCAAAAACAAACAAATAAAGCCAATAAAACCACAAGAGAAAACTACTCAAACCTGTAGGTAACCAAAAAACATAAATATCAAACATTTTTTGGGAAACACTTATTTAACTTTTCACTATAACAACATATTTAAGACTTTTTATGCCGAATATCAATGCTGGAAAATATGGTAAGTTAATGATAGGATGTAGATGACCAAAAAAAGATCAAATGGGACCTGCCATGCTCCATGGATATCATCCTTCATGGATGGCTTCTAAAAGTACAATCTACATAATAAATGCAAATGTTTAAAACCCTGTCCCCCAGCTAAGTGACTGGCATCTCAACTGGGACAGACTAGGGGGAATGTTTTGTTTTAATTCTCATTGTGCTAATCTTAAGCTCACAGTTACCAAAAACATCTGAAGTCTGGTTCCTTAATGTTTGAAAATAAAATCCCACAACAAATTTATTAAAGTTGGGTTAGGGTCTAGATTAATCCCCCAACAATCCTTAATTCAATCTTCCATACAGAACTTAACTTCTTAATTTCTCTATGTGCAAATTGATGATCCATTCAGGAAGTTGCACAAAAATTCAAAGAAATAAACAAATTATTTGAGATATTGACCCAAAAAATAAGTGAAGTAACCTAAGCCTGTCAAAAAGATTAGCCAAAAAAGTTGTATATATTTATTAGCAAGAGAGACTAAAGGGATTAATTACCTCCACAGCAGTAACAGCAAGAGAAGATCATCAGTAGATCTCTGCAAAACACAAGGGCAGCCCCACCACAGCCAGAACCAGTAGAATCTCCTTGTTCATTAGCTTGATCCAAGAGCTTAGTGTTTTCAGAAGATTGGTGTTTCTCAGATTTCATCCGGTGAAGGTTCCATTCGAGTTTCTTGAGGTAACCTTGCTTGAATGAATCTCTCAATCTCGTTGATGGCCATAGATGCATCTCTTTCTCTCTGATTCCGAGAATTTAGAGTGACAAGTAGTGGATTCAATTCAAGGAGGGGATTTAGGAATTATTTGCCCTTCTGTAGGGTAGGGGGTTGACGTTAGCCAGTGAATTTTTTCTCACTCTTTTGTTTTTTAAGGCCCCACCTCGGAGGGATATGGGTATACTAACAACTTCTGAATATTTTAATATTAAGTATACCTTATTATAATAAGTCGATGCCGCACACGCGTGTAAATTATATAAAATAAAATAAAAATTTTAAAAAAATTAATATTAAAAAAATAAAATAATAATATATCTAAAATTATAAGAGTAGAAGAGTAAAACAAAAAAAAAGTGACCCAATTACACCAAACTTCCTTGAAAAGCCTCATGGAAGCTTATAATATAGATAGATAAATCGACAATAAAGTTTCGGATAAAAAATGAACAAATGACAAAATTGTGTCCTCAAGTATATGCTGAAATCAATTTGCACCATGTATGATTATCGTCAATTGTTACCTCAACGTATATTAAGAAAATAATGTTGTTCCTTTTTTATTTCTCTGGCCAATTTTTGACTGGAAAGTACCATATACCCGTCATATATTGTATTTATACGTTTTCACTACTTTTATATAATTGACTTCATAAAATATACTTCCTCCGTCCTTAAAAGGATGGCTTAAATTATAATTTTTTTTGTCCTCAAAAGTAGAAATGACAATTCTCCCCATCTCTACGGTGATCCCCACATCTCGTCCCGAATGGGGAAGATGAATTTGACTTTGATCGGGGATGGAGTCGGGATGAAAAATCACGGAATGTTATTTATGGGGATGGAGAAGGGATGGTATTTGCTTCCTCCGCCCCGATCCCCATTCGTACCCGCCCCCAAATAGTTATATACTAATTTAATTAATATTTATACTATTATATATTACATAATTAAAATATATGTCCTTGTGTGTGTATATATTATTATTGTTATTTGATTTTTCTTAATTTTATCATATACACCTTAAAATATAATTAATTTTCATGTATGTATCATTATAAATACAACTAAAATTATTATTTTTTATTTAAATAATTTACAAAATATTAATCTCGGTGGTAAAATAAATTTTCCCGTGGGGATGGAGATGGGGATGGTTATTAAATTTTAATCCTCGTAGGGAATGGGGCAAATATGGAGAATTTTTATAAGATCGGAGATAAGAGTGAGATGTGTAATCCCCGTCCCTACCCTTGCCCTATTGCCATCAATACGAAAATTTATCTATTGATACTGTTAATTATTACTCCTTCTGTTTCAAAAAAAAAAGAAGAATTTTATTTGTTATATAAAAAAATTGTTTCAATGAAGAATCCTCAATTTGTTGATATTATTCAAAATGACTCAATGAACTCAAGTTGTCATGAGTTCTGTCACAATTTTGTTATCATATCATTATTATCAAACTATTAATTTATTATTATTTTAAGAATAAATATACAACAAAATCATATATTTAATTTTAATAAAATATTGTATATTTCTTATGGAACGATGGAGTACTAAAAACATACGGGGTCACGTTCATACTTCTGCGGGATTTTATTAATTTATTGGGCTTAAGTTTATGTTACAGCAATTAGGATTTTTTTAGTTAAAATAAAATATTGTTTAATTTGATATTGTAGATCATTGTATCTATTATTTTCTGTTTTTCTCATTTTTTTGTGAGATTGTTGTGCTATTCTTTCTTAAATTTTAACATATTCCATAAGAATTGAAATCGTAAGACATGCAATTCTCTCATATTCTAATTATATAGAATAAAGTAGAATATAATAGCTTTTTTTTTCCCTTCATATGTTCACAACTTTATCGTTAAATAAAAGGTTACTAAAACTGAGATCCTATGTTGCTAAGTTAATATATAAGTACAAATATACTGTATACACAGTAACATACACACATCACATTCAGCCATTGATCAGGTAAAAGTAAAGCAGCACAAATCTGCAAATAAATTTTCCATGGAGTGGAGAATCATTTTGTCACCAATCTTATTAGCAGAGAATCATTTTGTCACCAATCTTATTAGCAGGGCCGGTCCAAGGTTTTTTAAGGCCCAGGGCGAATTTTTTCAAATGTGCCCCCTTTATACAAATTAAACAAAAAAATAAATAAATTATCAACCAATTAATTTTATTAAAATTATAAGAATTTATAAAAGATAAAGAAGAACACTTTGGGGCCTTGTTAAAACCTTGTTTAGGGAAAACTCAATGGGACAAAATCCTAACCGAAGGAAAAAGAGTACCCCGGATTGTAAACATTGCATTAAAAAACTCGAACTACATATTTGCGTCCACATGCTTCCTTCCGAATCTCCATAAATATTTCTTGATTTGATCAATCTTCTTTTCATCCTCCACAATTAATCGAAGCAAAGTATCATCACATGTACCTACAAAATAAAAATAGCAATGAAATCTGAACCACAAAACATCATTTAAAATGTCTTCTTGTTGCACTTTTAGATGCAAAATCATCAATTATACTATCATATTTAATGTTTTCTAACATATCCCTTTCAATGCATAATATCGCTAATCCATTTAGCCTATCTTGAGTCATGGTGGTCCGCAAGTAAGATTTCAATAATTTTAATTTAGAAAAACTTCTTTCAGCAGATGCCACAGTCACAGGTATAGTCAATAATACCCTATAAGCAACCATTACATTAGGAAACATATCTACACTCTTTACAAACTCAAGAATTTTAATGGATGTCCATGGTTTATCTGTTTCATATGTTTCTTTTGGTAACATCACTTGCAACACCTGTAATTCTGAAAATAAGTCTCTTGCATCAACATCGGAAACATCACCATGTTTTAAAGCATTTTCAAGATTCACACAAGAACTTTTCAATTCATTATCATCAAACGAAGTCAACTTTGCAGCATCAAATAAAAACCCAAAAATAGATTCAAAACAATGCAATTGTTCAAACCTACTCTTTAATTCACCAAGAGCAATATCCACTATAACAAGAAAATAATCAGTTCTAAATGATTCTTCAGCTGATTGTTGTTCTCTATCACTATTGGAAACCTCATCAAAATGTCTTTTTCTACAAACTTGACGTTTTTTTGGAAACACAGGCTCAATTCCCATATCAAGGGAAATTTCTTTAGCATCAATCATGGCAGAAACAAACCCATTTATTCTATAGTTTTCAAAAAATAAAACAAGTCCTTCTAATTGTCTTACGACAGCATCAAGACGCATGTCTTCAGATTGTAACTTTTTACTAACTAAGTTAATCTTATGCAAAATGTCATGCCAAATAACCAAACTTAATATAAATTCAAAACTTGAAAGCTCTCCTAATGCTAAACTTTGAGCATCCCTACTCAATTTGGCATCTTCACTAATTTCTGTTAATTTAAATAAAGCTTCTCTAATTTGGGAAGCTTGAGATTTTATTGCTTTGACACTTTCAATGTGACTTTCCCAACGTGTAGTTGACAATGATTTCAAAGTCAAACCATCTATGTAATCAAGTAACGCATTCCATCGCTTTGTTGAATTAGAGAATACAGTATATATGCATTGACATGCTCCAAAAAAAGATTTTGCTTTAACACATGAGTTGGCCATATTACAAAGTATTAAGTTGAGACAATGAGAACCACATGGCATGTAAAATGCTCTAGGATTTATATCAAGTAATCTTTTTTGTACACCTAGATTTTTTCCTTTCATATTAGAGCCATTATCATAACCTTGTCCCCTCACATCATCAATATTAAGTGTAAGGGACTCAATTACATTTTGTAATTCATTAAAAATTCCTAATCCAGATGTATCTTTCACATTTAGAAACTCTAAAAAGTACTCTTCTATATTTATTGGAGTACTTGAAACATCTACACACCTCAATATTAAAGTCATTTGTTCTTTGTGACTTGCATCAGGAGTACAATCAAGAATAACTGAAAAATATTTAGCTATTTTTATTTTTTCAATGATTGCATGTTTAACATTTGATGCTAAAATAGCTATAAGCTCATTTTGAATTTTATGGCTAAGATAATGATTATGAATCTTCCTATCTTGAATGAGTCGAAAATGGTGTTGCATTACTGGATCAAATTCTGCAATCATTTCAAGTAGGCCTAAAAAGTTACCATTACCATGTTCATAATTTTTTTCATTTGTTCCACGAAAAGCCAAATTATGTATAGCAAGACATTTCACAACAACGATGATTCAGACAATAACATTTTTCCAGTGTAGTGTATCTTTCTTGATTAGCTCTTGTAATTCTGTATCAATTGTTTGATTTGTTTTCAATCTGATTTGTAATTCAACACAAGACCTCAAGTTAGTAAGGTGTTCAATACTGCTTTCATGTTGTTTAAGCTTCTCACCAAGATGTTTCCAATCTCTAGTTCCTTCACTAGTTAACTGACTTCTAGAATTCATTGTTTTAAACAACTTACAACAGAAACAAAACACTTTATCCAACTCCTTTGAGTACACTAGCCATTTTCGATCCTTAGTTTCCCCATTTGGTAACATACGAAGATAATAATTTGAAGAAAAATGTCTATTGTGTTCGTCCATGGGGAATTTGAGAGTAGTTTCTCTTAGGGGACCTTTTTCTACAAGTAAATCTCTCATTTTTGCATCAAGATTATCCCAAACTCGTGGATCATAAATGTTCAAATCAAATCTTGTTTGTGGACTTTCATCAAGGATATGTTCATCACTATTTTCATTTTCATCTAGATCACCAATTTCTTCATTCACATAATTCTCATTTTCTACTAATTCTTCCGATTGAATTGGTTGTTCATATTCATTTGGTAAATCTTCATCTAAATTTTTAAGTGAAGCATTGGTTTGTTTAACAAAATATTTATTCAAAGATCCTCTTAAACTTTGAGCAATTTCTTCTTTTTTTTTCTTTCTTTGTCTCTTGAGATTTCCTGAAAGTTGTTTCTTAGGAAACATTTTTTAATTTTTATAATAAACACAACACAATAAAAAAAATAATAAAAGTAATTAACAAAGAACAATTAAACCTGGATTTTGAGCATATTTTCTTCCACTTGAAACTTCCAATTATAAATAACAAAAATCCCAGCCAAGTTTTCTGTTGAATCAAATAATAATTAAATAAAAGTTTTAATAAATAAATAAAAACAAATTTCATAGATATTTACATAAATTTAAAGTACCTTTCAATTAAAGCTTGTTTGATGAAATCTAAGGCTTGATGATGACAGATGATTGATGAACATAAATCACCTCTTCTTCCCGCTGATGACTTCTAGTTTTCCCCCAATCAGATACTAGTTTTTTTTCTAGTATTCAAATTGAAAATCCCTAAAACCTAAAAAATCAGAAATTACCTTCAAAGTTCTAATTAATAATTTTTCATTACTTAAGAAATACAATAAATCCTCAATATAAATAATTTATGGTCTAATTGATAGTATGATTTAATGATTGTATGAGGTTATACACAAATAATTAACTCTACATATCAAAATGAACAAACTAAAGAAACACTTACTCGAAATTTATGAGAGAAAAATGAAAGCTTCTCCTTCTTTTCTCTTCTTCACCGAACAGGCAGTGGCGAGCATAATTTATGAGAGAAATTCTTTAGTTTTGATTGTATTTTTTGATATATGTAAGAAAGAGAAATGAGAGAAGTGATAATTGATACATTTTCTAAAAAAAATTCCTCTTTACTGCCGAAAACTAGAAGATGGAAATTGGAATTGGAAGTGGCCAAGTGGGGGTGAGTGGGTCATGACTCATGAGTGGAAGAGTACTTTTTTTTTTTGTGCTTAGAAAAAAGAAAAAGTGCCGAGAACTAGGAGATGGAATGGGAAGTTGGGGTAAGTCATTAGTGAAGGAATACTTTTTTTCTTTTTTATGCTTAGGAAGAAGAAAAAGCATGTGTTGGGTAGATGAAAAGTTATATAAAAAAAAAAAGTGAGCAAACAACTAAATATTTGAATTTTTTTTTAGTACACATATATGCATAACTACATTTTATAAATAATTTTGTGCCCCTCTCAATTGTATGCCCCGGGCGGTAGCCCCGGTAGCCCTGCGTGAGGGCCGGCCCTGCTTATTAGTCATCCTTTTCCTCATCCACCAGAAGAAATCTAGCTCCAACCGGCTGCCAACGGGGCCAAAAGGATGGCCAATATTTGGCAGCATCTTCAATATTGGAACCCTACCACATAGATCCCTATCCCAACTCAAACAACAATATGGACCTGTTGTGTAGCTAAATCTTGGTTCCAGAAAAACTATGGTTCTTCTCACTCCAAATGTCGCTGCGGAGCTATACAAGAACCACGATTTGTCCTTCATAAAGAGGATGATGATTGATACAGTCAAGTCACATGAGTATCACAAGAGCGAGCGAGCTCCATGGCAGGGCCGACCCTCACGCAGGGCTACCGGGGCTACCGCCCGGGGCATACAATTGAGAGGGGCACAAAATTATTTATAAAATGTAGTTATGCATATATGTGTACTAAAAAAAAATTCAAATATTTAGTTGTTTGCTCACTTTTTTTTTTATAACTTTTCATCTACCCAACACATGCTTTTTCTTCTTCCTAAGCATAAAAAAGAAAAAAAAGTATTCCTCCACTAATGACTTACCCCAACTTCCCATTCCATCTCCTAGTTCTCGGCACTTTTTCTTTTTTCTAAGCACAAAAAAAAAGTACTCTTCCACTCATGAGTCATGACCCACTCACCCCCACTTGGCCACTTCCAATTCCAATTTCCATCTTCTAGTTTTCGGCAGTAAAGAGGAATTTTTTTTAGAAAATGTATCAATTATCACTTCTCTCATTTCTCTCTCTTACATATATCAAAAAATACAATCAAAACTAAAGAATTTCTCTCATAAATTATGCTCGCCACTGCCTGCTCGGTGAAGAAGAGAAAAGAAGGAGAAGCTTTCATTTTTCTCTCATAAATTTCGAGTAAGTGTTTCTTTAATTTGTTCATTTTGATATGTAGAGTTAATTATTTGTGTATAACCTCATACAATCATTAAATCATACTATCAATTAGACCATAAATTATTTATATTGAGGATTTATTGTATTTCTTAGGTAATGAAAAATTATTAATTAGAACTTTGAAGGTAATTTCTGATTTTTTAGGTTTTAGGGATTTTCAATTTGAATACTAGAAAAAAAACTAGTATCTGATTGGAGGAAAACTAGAAGCCATCAGCGGCAAGAAGAGGTGATTTATGTTCATCAATCATCTGTCATCATCAAGCCTTAGATTTCATCAAACAAGCTTTAATTGAAAGGTACTTTAAATTTATGTAAATATCTATGAAATCTGTTTTTATTTATTTATTAAAACTTTTATTTATTTATTATTTGATTCAACAGAAAACTTGGCTGGGATTTTTGTTATTTATAATTGGAAGTTTTAAGTGGAAGAAAATATGCTCAAAATCCAGGTTTAATTGTTCTTTGTTAATTACTTTTATTATTTTTTTTTATTGTGTTGTGTTTATTATAAAAATTAAAAAATGTTTCCTAAGAAACAACTTTCAGGAAATCTCAAGAGACAAAGAAAGAAAAAAAAAGAAGAAATTGCTCAAAGTTTAAGAGGATCTTTGAATAAATATTTTGTTAAACAAACCAATGCTTCACTTGAAAATTTAGATGAAGATTTACCAAATGAATATGAACAACCAATTCAATCGGAAGAATTAGTAGAAAATGAGAATGATGTGAATGAAGAAATTGGTGATCTAGATGAAAATGAAAATAGTGATGAACATATCCTTGATGAAAGTCCACAAACAAGATTTGATTTGAACATTTATGATCCACGAGTTTGGGATAATCTTGATGCAAAAATGAGAGATTTACTTGTAGAAAAAGGTCCCCTAAGAGAAACTACTCTCAAATTCCCCATGGACGAACACAATAGACATTTTTCTTCAAATTATTATCTTCGTATGTTACCAAATGGGGAAACTAAGGATCGAAAATGGCTAATGTACTCAAAGGAGTTGGATAAAGTGTTTTGTTTCTGTTGTAAGTTGTTTAAAACAATGAATTCTAGAAGTCAGTTAACTAGTAAAGGAACTAGAGATTGGAAACATCTTGGTGAGAAGCTTAAACAACATGAAAGCAGTATTGAACACCTTACTAACTTGAGGTCTTGTGTTGAATTACAAATCAGATTGAAAACAAATCAAACAATTGATACAGAATTACAAGAGCTAATCAAGAAAGATACACTACACTGGAAAAATGTTATTGTCAGAATCATCGCTGTTGTGAAATGTCTTGCTATACATAATTTGGCTTTTCGTGGAACAAATGAAAAAAATTATGAACATGGTAATGGTAACTTTTTAGGCCTACTTGAAATGATTGCAGAATTTGATCCAGTAATGCAACACCATTTTCGACTCATTCAAGATAGGAAGATTCATAATCATTATCTTAGCCATAAAATTCAAAATGAGCTTATAGCTATTTTAGCATCAAATGTTAAACATGCAATCATTGAAAAAATAAAAATAGCTAAATATTTTTCAGTTATTCTTGATTGTACTCCTGATGCAAGTCACAAAGAACAAATGACTTTAATATTGAGGTGTGTAGATGTTTCAAGTACTCCAATAAATATAGAAGAGTACTTTTTAGAGTTTCTAAATGTGAAAGATACATCTGGATTAGGAATTTTTAATGAATTGCGAAATGTAATTGAGTCCCTTACACTTAATATTGATGATGTGAGGGGACAAGGTTATGATAATGGCTCTAATATGAAAGGAAAAAATCTAGGTGTACAAAAAAGATTACTTGATATAAATCCTAGAGCATTTTACATGCCATGTGGTTCTCATTGTCTCAACTTAATACTTTGTAATATGGCCAACTCATGTGTTAAAGCAAAATCTTTTTTTGGAGCATGTCAATGCATATATACTGTATTCTCTAATTCAACAAAGCGATGGAATGCGTTACTTGATTACATAGATGGTTTGACTTTGAAATCATTGTCAACTACACGTTGGGAAAGTCACATTGAAAGTGTCAAAGCAATAAAATCTCAAGCTTCCCAAATTAGAGAAGCTTTATTTAAATTAACAGAAATTAGTGAAGATGCCAAATTGAGTAGGGATGCTCAAAGTTTAGCATTAGGAGAGCTTTCAAGTTTTGAATTTTTATTAAGTTTGGTTATTTGGCATGACATTTTGCATAAGATTAACTTAGTTAGTAAAAAGTTACAATCTGAAGACATGCGTCTTGATGCTGCCGTAAGACAACTAAAAGGACTTGTTTTATTTTTTGAAAACTATAGAATAAATGGGTTTGTTTCTGCCATGATTGATGCTAAAGAAATTTCCCTTGATATGGGAATTGAGCCTGTGTTTCCAAAAAAACGTCAAGTTTGTAGAAAAAGACATTTTGATGAGGTTTCCAATAGTGATAGAGAACAACAATCAGCTGAAGAATCATTTAGAACTGATTATTTTCTTGTTATAGTGGATATTGCTCTTGGTGAATTAAAGAGTAGGTTTGAACAATTGCATTGTTTTGAATCTATTTTTGGGTTTTTATTTGATGCTGCAAAGTTGACTTCGTTTGATGATAATGAATTGAAAAGTTCTTGTGTGAATCTTGAAAATGCTTTAAAACATGGTGATGTTTCCGATGTTGATGCAAGAGACTTATTTTCAGAATTACAGGTGTTGCAAGTGATGTTACCAAAAGAAGCATATGAAACAGATAAACCATGGACATCCATTAAAATTCTTGTGTTTGTAAAGAGTGTAGATATGTTTCCTAATGTAATGGTTGCTTATAGGGTATTATTGACTATACCTGTGACTGTGGCATCTGCTGAAAGAAGTTTTTCTAAATTAAAATTATTGAAATCTTACTTGCGGACCACCATGACTCAAGATAGGCTAAATGGATTAGCGATATTATGCATTGAAAATGATATGTTATAAAACATTAAATATGATAGTATAATTGATGATTTTGCATCTAAAAGTGCAACAAGAAGACATTTTAAATGATGTTTTGTGGTTCAGATTTCATTGCTATTTTTATTTTGTAGGTACATGTGATGATACTTTGCTTCGATTAATTGTGGAGGATGAAAAGAAGATTGATCAAATCAAGAAATATTTATGGAGATTCGGAAGGAAGCATGTGGACGCAAATATGTAGTTCGAGTTTTTTAATGCAATGTTTACAATCCGGGGTACTCTTTTTCCTTCGGTTAGGATTTTGTCCCATTGAGTTTTCCCTAAACAAGGTTTTAACGAGGCCCCAAAGTGTTCTTCTTTATCTTTTATAAATTCTTATAATTTTAATAAAATTAATTGGTTGATAATTTATTTATTTTTTTGTTTAATTTGTATAAAGGGGGCACATTTGAAAAAATTCGCCCTGGGCCTTAAAAAACCTTGGACCGGCCCTGATTTTGAGGACACCGGAAAGGATGAACCAGCTAAATTATCAGAGCAAGATATAACCATATTTCTCTTATGTATAATTATGCTCTTCATTTTGCTTTACAATACTCTTCTTACATTTTTAAGCCCAATAAATACATGGTTCTTTTTGGCCCAACCCAATTTTGGCTTTATCCAAATCAGCCCGACTCATGAGTAGCCCGATCGAGCCATCCCTTAATAATATTCAAAAACTAATTTGGTCCATATATCCAGTTCACTATAACACTACACAAAAGTTAAGAATCAATTCCAATTTTGTTAAGAATTTAGAAGTACAAAGAGAGGAAAAAATACATCGCTTCTAGTTCTCTTCTTCCCAACTTCCAATCTCACTTTTGGTCTCCCACTCGTCTTCTTCAACAAATCTGTTGGCTCTGTTCTTTTCAATATCTTCAGTGTACTTCGATCTCTTTCTATATAGTCAAATTGGGTTTGTTTGGTACATCTGCCTTACCTATTAACTATTTGAGGTATTTGACTCGGAAAAAAAATTATTACATTTTATCACTGATTTATAGTATTTTAACTTTTGTAGTTGAACTATATGTGAAATATGATGTTGGGTCATTTAGTACTATTTTGTCAAGAAAATTGAAGTAAATTATAAATAGTGTTTGGGATGTGTATAAGTAAACATATGCAACAGGATAAGAAATAAAAAAGTCAAAAATAATTAGTGAGTTAATTAAAATTAATTTTCTATTATTGATGTCATGCTAATCAATTGAAACTATTTACTAATTCATTCTAGTCAAAAAAAAGTATGTACCTGAATAGTTGTTAGCGCTCCTGCTACCTACCATTTCTTTTTAATCTCTTTGTTCCAAAAAGAAAAATCATTTATCACTCCGTCCAAATTAATTGCATTTCTAGGACTTTTTAAAGTCAAATTAACTATTTTTAAAACTAATTTTTTTACTATTTTTGCTAACATATAGGTGAAGATATTATAACCAAAAGAAAGTATATACAATTTATTACTAATTTCAATTTTTATAATTTTAGAAATATATTTATATATGCTTAATTATTAATTTTAAAAATAGTTAATTTGACTTAAAAAAGTCCTAGAAAAGCAATTAATTTGGGACGGAGGGAGTATATTATAAGAAACTGATATTTTCACAACATTTTTTGATATTTTCACATGAAAAGTGTCGCTATAGATGTATAACGACGGGAAAAACCGTCGCTATATGATCTATAGCGACACTTTTCATGTGGAAATATCATTTTCTGTTGTGAAAATATCAGTTTCCTATATTATAATGAGCTTATTTTTCTTTTTAATTCTAAAAAGATAAAAAAAAAATGTAAAAGTCCATGGGCCAACTTAGCCCATTGTGTCATGGGTCATGGACCTCACTTTTGTAACCCAATTTTGGCCCAACTTGTAATTTAGACTGGCCTGATCCGTTTACCAAGTCTATCAACTTGACACTCCATCTGAATTCATGTAACTTAGCAACCATTTCAAAATTAGAGATAAATTTGTAGAATGATAACTTTTAAAAAAAAATTAGTTTTCCGTACATACCCGTAAAATTAGCAAGAAATGCACATAGTAATGTTGTCATGGTAGTTTACTCAATCAAAAAAGGACTTAAATATTGACATGTTGTCATTTGTAAGTTAAAAATAAAAATGTATCTTTAATTTTAGGCTGAATATATATATGTCCTTCCTAGTTACCATCGAGTTTCAAAGTAGCCCCTTAATTGGCAAAAGTGACACTTTCATCTTCCGAGTTAGCATTTTGATTCATTTATGATACTTGGACTGATTTTTCTTCAAATTTGAGTTATTTGTGATGCATGCGCTTTTTAATGAGTTTATTTTGACTTTAAAATAATACCCAAAGCACATGAAACTCACGTGACACCAAACTTATGTGAGTTTCATGAATTTCAGGAAAATGTAATGTCAAAATACTAATATAACCTCATTAAAAAGTGTGTGCATCGCACATGACTCAAATGTTGAAAAAAATCAACCCAACAAACAGAATTGAGCGATTTTTGCCACAAAATATGACACGAATCTTTAATTAACAAGCATTAGTACTGTCTTTTTAGGCTAACAAGATTTTTCTTTGATTGAAACTCAAAATGGTCCCTTCAAGTTTTACCAATTTTAAAGTTGTTCCCTAAACTTTAAAAATGCAAAAAACTCCTTTCAAAATTATTTAAGTGATTCAAAAATTACAAGTTTCTCTTCTCTGATTTTTTATAATGTGTAATAATGTAAAATCAGCCTTGTTAGGCGTTGAGATTATATTTTGATCTCAAAGCTCCAACTGAAGACTAACTGTAATTAATATCATGGAATTAAGAAATTCTCTCTCATTTTATATTGCACTCGAGGGATTATACCAATTAAACAAACTGCACGTTGACAATTATATTTTGTTAGGACAAATATAACAGTAGCTTCTTAATTAATTCAAGAGCTTATATATACATTGCAGTTGGATAATTCTCATCAAGTATTTAAGCATGGAAATGTAATTGATTAGCATAAGAGAAACTTAATTCTCATTGTCCATTGTCCATGTCATTGCTCCTAATACTTGTGTTAATAGGCTAACAGATGCATCCTCTGGACTCAATTTTCGAGCCCAACATATTATATTGTCCTCCACTGTGACAGTACCGCTGATATATTCATTGTTCTTGTAACGCCCCCAAAATTAGGACTAATCTTAATCCCGACCTTGTGCGTTAAATACTATCTTGATTCAACTTTACATCATAATTCGATGTTAAAATAGCTAGAAATGCAGATAATTTAAAACTTTTCTTTCTTCCTTCTATTCCCTGAATCGCAACCTTTACGATTGTATATATATCGGAATCATCTTTATTTTACGATTCCTTATAACAGAGTAATTATGTGTAATTACAAACTCATTTCTCAATACACAATCTTTCTTGTATACCATTATTATTATAACGCTTTATATTATAAAGCAATCATCATAATATACTCCAAAACAAATATTCTTTATTTATTGCACATCTCAGACATTTACACCTTTGTATAATATACATCATTATCATAATACCATATACATTTTAACTAAAGGAAACAGTATTTCCTTGCACGTCTTCTTATCCTTATCGTTCAGATAGTAAGAAATATCACCTTTATCTATAACCTGCAAAAAGTTTATTTTTGCAAGATTGAGCTTGACAGCTCAGCAAATCTTAACAGTTTTCATGCTTCACGTAGCACATAGGTTCATATTCAGTTCATGCATTATATTTTTCGTGTACATGCATATTACAAATGCATCATCAAACTTATGCAATGCTAGTAGCAACATACATCCCATATCATATTACACATGTCTGGCATCTATTATCCCTTGATTCAACTTTACATCATAATTCGATGTTAAAATAGCTAGAAATGCGGATAATTTAAAACTTTTCTTTCTTCCTTCTATTCCCTGAATCGCAACATTTACGATTGTGTATATATCGAAATCATCTTTATTTTACGATTCCTTATAACAAAATAATTATGTGTAATTACAAACTCATTTCTCAATACACAATCTTTCTTGTATATTATTATTATTATAATGCTTTATATTATAAAGCAATCATCACAATATACTCCAAAATAAATATTCTTTATTTATTGCACATCTCAGAAATTTACACCTTTGTATAATATACATCATTATCATAATACCATATACATTTTAACTAGAGGAAACAATATTCCCTTCCACGTCTTCGTATCCTTATCGTCCAAATAGCAAGAAATATCACCTTTATCTATAACCTGCAAAAAGTTTATTTTTGCAAGATTGAGCTTGACAGCTCAACAAATCTTAACAGTTTTCATGCTTCACGTAGCACATAGGTTCATATTCAGTTCATGCATTATATTCTTCGTGTTCATGCATATTACAAATACATCATCAAACTTATGCAATGCTAGTAGCAACATACATCTCATATAATACTACACATGTCTGGCATCTATTATCCATTGTAAATATATTGAGTTTCATAACTCAATTCAACAATTAGTCATATTTTGACTTTTCCAAATCATAATATAGCAACAAATGCATTTCAATGTATTCATAATCATGGTAACAAGTTGCTATAATAGTTACACATATACATATGGAGTTCACATAAGTAAACTGAAAAACTTGCTTTTAGCGTTCTTTAGGTTCGTCGGTAATTGGTAGTTTCCTACACACATAGTTCATTTACACATACTAATTAGCTTACATTGTTCGTTTCTTATAGTTTTCACTTTATTAAGAATAAACACCATTTACTTTGTTTTCCTCTTGTCACAATGTTTTGACGCTAGAATGCCACACGCCCGCCTTGGTCATGTGAGTGCTTGAGCGATACGCTCGTGCGTACGCTCAATGCCTCATTAGGTCATGGTATAACCGATTACGAAGTCCTTTATAAATATTTTACAATGTTCGTTTCATTTGAATTCGAACCTTCTTTGAGTCTTTTAATAATTGACAAAGCGTTTTGACGTTCGTACGTCGAACGCCCGACTTTTCCTTCGCGAATGCCCAAACGACACGCTCATGCGTATGCTCGGCTCGCCTATTCCACGTGTCTAATACTAGTTGGTCAATGTTTAAGTATTTTAGGTTTCATAAATTCATCTTTTATAACTTAGAACAACATCTTTTATCGTCATAAGCATTACACGTTACATACGCGCATACCCGACGCCTTCCGTTTGCATCAGATTGCACAACAGTCCTAAAAATGACTAATTTAGACTCTGCTACAGACCTCAAATCTCAAATCCTAAAGAATAAAAGTTATAGATCTACTTTTTCTCTTTTCGGAACATCTTGAATCACCTAAATCGGAGTTCGTATGAAAACATTATGGCCATTTTACCAAAGGATGTCAAAACAATCCATCCTGACACTATTCGAGCGCGTCCGAGCATTGAATCCTTTAGTGTTCAGTGCTGGCGGCGCTGAGGGCTCTGTCCCAGCGTGGTCGGCTCTGAACTAGGGTAATTTGAGAGCAGTCGGCTCTGAGACGCAGACAACATACTTTGGGCTATTTTCTGCAGATTTTCACCCCCTTTGAACCTCCTAATTGTTAATATATCTTTTGCTATACAAGTCCAAACGACTTGAAACTTATTCCTACTCCGAGACCTTGTTACAAGTTAGGATTTCCATTAGAGTTTGGTCATTAACACTATTCGTGAAGCATCGAACGGAAGGCTCGAAAGTGCCTCGACAACACGTTTTTAGTTTGAATCCATTTGATTCAATATTCAAAATCATTGCTTTAAAACTTGCTTTGGTTCCTCTAATGAATTTAGGAAATTTGCTAACACCTATTCAAACGTCTTCTAGTTCCAAGCCTTGGGTACTTCTTTGATTTAAGTTAGGGAACTTCTTGTTAGCATTTTCTCAAACACTTAGCATGCATATCTTTAATTCTCAAATTTTATAACCATTTGTTTGTAGGTTGGCTTGGATTTCACCATGGAAATCCTCCACCCTTATTTCTCCGCACAACAACTACTATACACCTTGTTTCTAAGTTATATAATAACAACAATTTCATTCCCAAGCTATACATTACTTCCAATTCATAATACTTCCAATTCAATCTTTTATAAGAACAAGAACTTATTACGTCTCAAAATAAGAATTTTATATATTAAATTCTTATTTTAATATCTTCCAAAATTTGGGTCATTACAGTTCTGTTGGGGCTCATCTAGTCATCTATGACAATAATATCAACTAAAAGAATATAAAACTTTCGGGTCATAGCTGATCATAATAGCCAGTATATATATATATATATATATATATATAGCCTCCACTTTTCTGAGTCATAGCTGATAGTACCCCCTCCTCTTTCTGGCTAGTGAAAAGTCATTTTCCCAATCGGTTACTTTCTCCTCCCATATATCAAGTTGAAAGGAAACTTAGAAAACAAATACTTAAGGATTTGTACAATCAATTAGTACTTTCTCCTTCCATAGATTAAAATTATAGACCCATTTTAATTCTGTGATATATATATATATATATATATATATATATATATATATTGAAATATATATATATATATATATATATATATATATATATTGCAATTAAGAAATCCCAAGAAATAACAACATCAAAAAATAGTTGGAATTGTTGGGAATTAAGTCAACCCTACCAAAATAAAATAAAGAGAGTTAAAACAAACACAAGACTTGACGTGAAAAATCCTTAAAAGGAAAAATCACGGGCCAAATTCTAAATTTTCACTATATTAATAATTATGGGCTTACAATAAAACTCTTAAATTTTACGCCCTAAGACATCAAGTTACACAAATTAAGATCTCCACGACACAATTTTTTACATAGAATAAAAGCTGCGAAAACCTTCTCCCTAGCTCACACAAATACAAAACCCAATCACACCCTCTTTCAACTCTTAGGATGTTATATGATGTTTGGTTGTGCTATAGTACTTCAACTACTACACATAAGACTCTATTTATAGTGTACCCATAACTCTCTTTTTTCTATTCAAAATAGGACACTTTCAATATAAAATTGTTACTACAAATAGAAAATAACACTCGTATTAAAAATACAACTCTTTCATTCCATAATAACAAATCTTTCTTGAATATATAAGATTCAACGAGTATCCCAACAAGAATAGCGGGTACGATCCTCTTCATTCTCGTCTAAGCTTCTTTCAGTTCTTAAATTATATAGGTAAAAGACTAAAAGTCATAATATATGGGTTTCTATGAATTTATTTAATATGTAAGACTAATTAATGAGAATAAATTATACAAAGACGACTTAAAAAACTAATAGTTTACATCATCCAGTGGCAACATGCCATGTAGGTAAATTAAGTTGAAAATCAAGGGATTTACATTATAATAGTAGATTCTGTAATTATTTTTTACTATGATAAAACTGTTTAATTAATCATACTAAATTTGAAATTCCTGATTTTTCCTTCTAAATTACATACATAGTATATTGTTATTCAACGGTGTAAAACACTAGTTTGACATGACATCCTTAAATAATTCATTCTCAGAATTGAATATCATATATCGTATATCATTCTATATGTAATTGTGATATATCTCCTTTTTTTATAAATCTCCATCCTATATTGCTAAACTTATTTTAATTCCGTTAGGATATATCCCAAAATCAAGCTTGTTTTAATAATGACAAATATAGTTATAATTCTTGATGTTAGTCAGGTAAGGACAAGATTATTCGAGTAAGAATTCAATCAGCCTGAGATGTGGTAAAGTTATTCAAGTCATTTAGTTTGAATATAATTCTGAACTTCTTTATCTATATTTAGGGTAAAAGGTTTTACCTGAATTAATAAGTTGAATTACACATTTGTCCTTCTAAGTTACCAGTTAGTTTCAATGTATCCCTTCAATTGAAAAGTGAACACTTTCATCCTCATAGTGGCACTTATGTTCAATTCTGATCCTTGGAGTGATTTTTCCTCAATTTCGAGTAATTTGCTAGTTACGTACATTTTAACAAGGGTATAACTATTTTTATACTATATAAAATATAAGCACTTGAAATCTCTCTCATCGCCTGGTACTACCATCTAGGAATTTTATATAATCAAAACACAATTGTACCTTCGCTAAAATGTAAGTAACTGGTTAAAATAATGACATAACTAACATTAATTATGTGATTCTACTAATAGAATTGAAAGTAGTACATCATCAAGCCAATCACATTTAGTGGTGTAAGCCGAGTCGAGTAGATAGGTACTCGACTCGAGATTGGCTTGAAAATATGATCCAAAGCTCGAATTCGAAGTTGATCTGAGTCGAATCCGATCCATACTTGTTTTCTGTTTAATGATACACAAGTCGAATTCGAGCATAACAGTGTTAGCTCATATTAGGGTTCGAGTATTTCATTTTTTTCATGAACCATACTCGATACCTGCTCGATGGATCATATTCGAATGCTGGTATGATCCATACTAGTAAGCTAAATACATGATATTTGTATCAATCTTTTTAATTTATAAAGTATAATATGTAATTGTGTAAGCTTGTACTTGAATAAATCAATAAATTGATTGTCAATTTGTATTAAACTATTTATAATTTCTTTACATAAATAAAAGTGAAAAACTTTTACATATAAATATTAGTTTAGTAATAAGTTGAATATCTGGTGGTTCAATTTCAAGTGAGATAATTCATATTCAAAACTCGTTTTGAAGGCTCATGAGTAATTCGTTTTGTAAACGAGTGGAGTACTTGTGAGCCGAGTAGGTCCGAGTAATGTTTCAAGTCGAATCTGGTTTAAAATTAGAAATCCCTTATCGAATCCAAGTCGAATTTGGACTCAATTTTTTCGAGTCGAATCGAATCTGGGCAGGAGTGTGACGGCCCAAGAAATCGAGGAGCCTTGTAATTAGGGTTTAAAAATATTATTTAATAAAATGAATTTTTATGAATATTATTCTGTATATGTGATTTAAGGTCGATTAATGACCTATTTTACGTGTTACTTGATTATGTATGAGTTTTGGGATTTTTAGAAGTAAATAAATTTTTCCGAGAAAAAGACGTAAAAACACTATTCATGCCAAAAAACGCCTTTTTCCGTAATTTTCGAATTTCATATTACGGCATAGCATTTATTCGGGAACGGGAGACTTAATCTCTAATAAAAAAAATTTACAAAAGAAAAATTTTACGGTTTGGCTAACCGAATTAGTTAGGTAACTAGAAAGAAAACGAGTAACCGAATTATTTTTGCCTAACCGAGCCAATTTGAGCCTAGGGTTTAAAATGGCTTGGCTAGGGTTGAGCTAAGGATTAGAGCTTAGGGTTAATGTGGCTTGGCTAGGGTTAGAGCTTAGGGTTAAAACCTAATACTTGGAGCCAAAGTCTTGAAAATCCATGTGTCACTTGATAGGAATGTTGATAGCCATGTGTCTTGCTAGCATAATTAAGCATGTGGGTTAATTGAATGTGGAAAGGAAAGGAAGAGAGCAAGTGGGTGAGCAAGAGGTGGAGGGGGACAAAAGGGGTGAGTCACTCTCCATAAATAGAAAGTTCTATCCAAAGAAATCAAGGCTAAGATTGTTGTCTCCTCCATTCTCTTTAATTCACCCAAACAAGGCCTTAACTAATAATTATGTCTAGCCTTAGTTAATTTAATTAAAGTTAGTTAAATTAACTAGAGTATGGTTAAGGGCTTAAAAGACTATATTACCCTAACCTTGGATTGCCTATAAATAAGATTGCAAGTATACTTGCATTCACTTTGAGCATTCCATGTAAAATCTTACTAAGTAAAACAAGAGAGAAAAGAAAAAAAGAAGAGAGAAGAAAGAGAGAGAGTGGGCAGATCATAGAGGAAAGGAAAAATAGAAGTAAGCTTGGATAATCCATTTCATAGGAAGAAGCAAGAACAACAAGAAAGGTAAGTCATTTAAAAACCCTAACTTTTCATTCTTTTTCTTTAAAAGTTTTGTAGTTTGTTAATGATGTGTCTTGTTAGTGGATGTTGTTTTTGATGAAGATCATAAAAGGAACTTGGAGTGATAAGGAAGTATATGGTTTAATCTTGTTAAACTACCCGGTAAAATGCATGAAAAGTGGAACGAATTAAT